>CM048746.1:180203358-181531691 GCA_026315105.1 Locusta migratoria
CTGGTTTCTATAATTTTTTTCCAACAGCTTTAGGGTATGTGAAGGTAGGGTAATTCCTCTATAGTTTCCACACTTCTTTCGGTGTCCTTTTTTAAACAGTGGAATGATGATTCCTTTTGTCCAGTCATCTGGAATTTTGTTGTTTTGTCCAGATGACTGACAGAACTCTGTAGATCCATTGTAGGCCAGGTGTTCCGGCTGCCTTCATCATATCTGAGCTTAGCTCATCAAACCCCCGAGACTTTCCGTTTCGCATATTTTTCAGAGAAGACTCAACTTCCAGCCAAGTTAATGATTGTGAAACCTCTTGTGTTCAGCTGGACAATCACTATCATCACCGATGCCAACATTCCCATTCATCAGCAACTTGAGGTGGTTCCTCATTTCACTCCTAATTTCGGATTCTATTCTCAGCAGCTTCCCTTCCTCAGTTTCCAGAGCAACGATGTTAGTTCGCCCATATCTTTTATCCTTGACTACATTATATAGCAGTTTTTTTATTGCCTTGACAGTCTTCTTGTAATTTGGTGGTGAGGTCATCCCAACATTTATCCTTCTCATTTTAGATCAACCTTTTAACAGCCAACTTCTTTTTTCGATATTCCTGATGCAGACGTTCAGTTTCAGTGTCATTTCTTACATCTACTCTATTTTGTTTTTCCTGGTCTAATTTCTTCTTTAACACGTTTCTTTGTTTAATTTTTGTCTTTACTCTGTCATTCCTCCATGGTGTTTCCTTGTCTCTTTGTGCTGCGCTTGTTTTCCCACAGATGTGGACAGCTTCTGTAACAAGAGCGTCTTTAAAGAGCTTCCATTCCTCTTCTGCCCCAAGAGTTTCAGTTTTGGGTATTCTATCCGTGATCCCTTTCTGGTACTCTTGTTTCTCTTTAGGGTCTCTCAACAGTCAAGTCTTAATCTTTGGCATTAAAATTAAATACCTTTGTTAACTTTCACAGTGATCATTGAAGGGGTGACTAAATTTTATTGTAAGGTACCCTGCGCCATGTACCATGTAAACTCTTGTGTACACGGTGATAATCGTCTTGTTTTCTACATCTACATATTTACTCTGCAAATCACGTTGAGATGTCTGGCAGAGGGTCTTGTCGAAGTTCGTTGGTAAAGTGCACTCTGCGCCAAACAATATTTTCTGTAAACAGTGATTTACCCATAATTTTGTAGATTAACACTAGGAGAACAAAGGTACTTCAGGTTACACGGAGCACCAAGCAAGGGCAAATTTTGCCCTTATTACAATAAGCTGTGAATCCTGTAAAATTCTTTTATTTTTTGTCTTTGCCACCAGCTTTTGTCTGTCAAACATATATACATTGCGTTATCCTTATTGCAGTATTTCCATCTTGGATTACCTGGAGATATAGGACCGAAAGAGTTACTTTCGCAGCCTTGTGAAATTTAGTTTCAGCAGTTTATAGGTCTTTTAGGCTTGTAAATAGCTGGTATATAAAATTAGAGGTGATGGACACTACAATAACATTTTTTCTCCATGTTTGATGGTTGTAAGGAAGACACTAAAAATGATGGTCACATGGAGTACCAACGAAGGCCAAATGTGCCTTTGGGCATAAAGTTTCTATATTTTATTTGCAGTTTTTAAAATTGTAACCATAGAAATAACGTTGTAGTACTTTACAAGGTGAGAGACATATTATAGAAAATGGCCCATAAACAAAGAAGGATTTTATAATGATTGATTAATTAAAGAAAAATGTATGGACAATTTTTGCCCTTGCTTGGTGCTTGTTGGGTTATCTATATGTCATACAGTGATATAATTATGCTTATTACCTTCGCGAAAGTGCAGGAAATATACTAACAAAGTTTCGGCTTAATCGTATGAACAGTACGGCAGTGTATAAAATACGAACAAATATACAAACACACAGTGTTATATCTTAGATAAACGATTTTAGATTTTATTTGAGTACGGTGATTGCTATGCTACAGCTCACTTGAGATGTTACAAAAGCAAACGTTTGTTAGTGTTTGCTTAATAAAAACGTTCTTTGGAGAATTCTGA
This sequence comes from Locusta migratoria, assembly GCA_026315105.1. NCBI lineage: Eukaryota > Metazoa > Arthropoda > Insecta > Orthoptera > Acrididae > Locusta > Locusta migratoria. The sequence goes on from CM048746.1 coordinate 180,205,400, forward strand.
CTAATTTTCTTCCACGTATAAAGGGTATAATATTTCATTTTGTAACTGCAAATATTTCTAGAGGTGCCTCTGGACAGTACATCTGCATCTACAAGGGATACTCTGCAGATCACATTTAAGTGCCTGGCAGAGGGTTCATCGAACCACCATTATACTATGTATTTCCCAATCCATTCTCGAACAGCGCGTTGGAAGACGGACAAGCGTAGTGTATGCAGTTTCTTTAGTAGTTCTGTTGCATCTTTTAAGGGTTCTGCCAATAAAACGTCTTCACATTCGATTGATTTAAGTTGTAAACAAAGTTTAACAGATTTCTTTTCGTACTCATGTGGACGACTTCACACTTCTCATTATTTAGAGTCAATTGCCAATTTTTACACCATACTGATATCTTATTCAGATCGTTCTGCAGTTGGTTTTGATCTTCAGATGATTTTACTAGACGGTAAATGACGGCGTCATCTGCAAACAACTTAAGAGAGCTACTTAGATTTTCCCCTAAATCGTTTATGTAAATAAGAAATAGCAGAGGACCAGTAACACTACCCTGTGGAACGCCCGATATCACCTCTGTTTTAGTCGATGCCTTACCATCGATTACTACGAACTGTGTCCTCTCTGACAAGAAATCCCCTTTCCAATCGCAAATTTGGGGTGATATACCATAACCACGCAGTTTGATTAAAAGCCGTTGGTGATGTATGGTGTCAAAAGCCATCAGGAAATCAATAAATACGGAATCGATTTGCGAACCTTTGTCGTTAGCACCCATCACTTCGTGTGAATAAAGAGCTAGTTGTGTTTCGCATGAACGATATTTTCTAAATCCGTGTTGACCTTGGGTCAATAGATCGTTCTGTTCGAGATAATTCATAATATTTGAATACAGGATATGTTCCAAAACCCTGCTGCAAATTGACGTCAATGAAATAGGCCTGTTGTTTAGTGGGTTACTCCTACTGCCTTTCTTGAACATAGGTGTGACCTGGGCAACTTTCCAATCTTTTGGTACAGATCCTTCTATGAGAGAGCGGTTGTATATGACTGTTAAGTACGGAGCTATCGCTTCAGCATAATCAGATAGAAATCTAATGGGTATGCAATACGGACCAGAAGACTTGTTCTTATTAAGTGATTTTAGTTGCTGCACTACTCCGATGATATCTACTTCTACGTTACTCATTACGGCATCTGTTCGTAATTCGAAAACTGGAATATTGGTTTCGTCTTCTTTGGTGAATGAGTTTCTAAAAGCTGTGTTTAGTAACTCTGCATTAGTAGCGCTGTCATCGGCAGGATCGCCATTACTATCTGGTAGTGAAGGTATTGTTTGTGATTTGCCCCGAATATATTTAACATATGACCAAAATCTCTCTGGGTTTTCAGTCAAATTACGAGAAAGAGTTTCGTTGTGATAAATATTGTAGGCATCTCGCATTGAAATCCTCGCTAAATTTCGAGCTTCTGTGTACGATCGCAAATCCTGGGGATTTTGTGGTCGTTTAAATTTAGTATGCCTTTTCCTTTGCTTTTGCAACAGTGTCCTGACCTGTTTTGTGTAGCAAGGGGGATCGCCTACTTCTTTTATTAATTTATTTGGTATAAAACTGTCAGTTGCTGTCGGTACCACTTCTTTGAATTTGAGCCACTTCTGGTCTACACCTACGTTTAGTGTTACAAACGAGTGGAAGCTGCCTTTCAAGAAGCAATATATTTTGTTTCAATCTGCTTTCCTGAACAAATATACTTTGCGTTTATTTTTGGTAACTTTGAGACTTTCGATATTCAGTTTCGCTACGACAGCTCTGTGTTCACTAATACCTGTATCCGTTTTGATGCTCGTTATGAGCTCAGGATTATTTGTTGCTAAGAGATCAAGTGTGTTTTCACATCCATTTACAATTCTAGTTGGCTCATGAACTAATTGTTCGAAGTAATTCTCATAGAATGCGTAGAGTACAATTTCGGACGATGTTTTATGGCTACCTGCTGATTTGAAAATATAATTTCGCCAACAGATCGAGGATAAATTAAAATCACCACCTACTATTATCGAGTCGGGTACGTTTTTGTAATTAGACTCAGATTTTATTTGAAACTTTCTGCTATTGTATCGTCAGAGTCGGGAGGCCGGTAAAAGGAACCGATTATTAACTTCTTACGATTTTCGGGTACAACCTCTACCCATAATAGCTCGCAGTAACTATCAACTTCAACTTCGCTACATGAAATAGTACTTTAATGACACTTTTTACAGGTTGTTGTTTCAATTATTTTATAGCCGAAATGTATTGAACTCTTTTGCATTAATTCTATTTGTTCTAACTATGTCATAGATAACTGCTTGTGTTATCACATCATCGGTATGGGTCTGCAAAGAAAATCTTATCGTCACCCGTCACAGACAGTCCTTGTGCCTGCAACTAAGCTGTGTTCCTGGCCACCTTTAGAGTTCCGACGACACAATAAATTGTCTGTTACTACTATTAATAATGACGGTGGCGCTACAAATTCATACGCCTTTATTATTCATCTGGGGTTTACTTGTGAAAAGGAGATTTAACATTAGGAGAATCGCCTCGATATATCTAACTCGATTAAGAAGTTGTAGGTAAGTCACAAGTCAATCGAAAACAGGAATGAAAGTACTTTAGATAAAGACCTGATTGTGCTTTCTTTCAGTTAATGTGAGTTTGAACTCCGGTTTACTTGATGATGATACGAGATTGGATACTAGCTGATTTTGGTTTTGATCTTGCATTTAAATAATGCAGTTTGGTAGAGGGCCCAAACGTAATTTATAAATAAGAGATTTGTAATTTTGCGAGTATAGAAGGTTGGTGACGGAGAAGTGTCGTGGGATTACGATGTTTTTAAGAATTGGTTACACTTCGGTGGCGATAATTACGTTCAGATAGTATCACAACTTATATGTTTTAGTGCATTGCGTACGTCAGAGGAAGACGTAACTGACGTATAGGTGTAGCTCACTCTACGGAGTTGAGTACACGCTGTTTGTTGGAATAGGTAAAATTCGCACCCTCTAAAGTAATTGAGTGGTTTGGCGATTATTTATAGTGTCAAATTTGAATAATATGTTAAGTGCTGATAGTTGTATTCAGTTACGTGAAACTACGGCCGAAAAACCAAACTCAAACAGAATTCAACCAATGTACCCAGATAAGAAAAGTAACTTACCTAAAGTGCGAGTACAACAACATTCACACCATTGTTAATCAGGGGAAAGGGGCTACTAATATTTATGTAGACACCATAATTATTAGTAATGACGAGTGTATTTTGATTAGATCTATTAATCGGGTCGCAATTTGCCAACACCTTTTTGAGGCTGGATTGCTCTATTATTCAGATGCTTCAAACTTTAAATTTAAGGGCACAAACTGGTAGTAGCACCTAGGATTTACTTTATATTTGTTTAAATTAAATTTTCACATCGATTACAGGGTTTTGTAACAGTAACACATGTTCACTTTCGAGTCAATAACTGTTAATTGTCCAAGAAAAATAAGTTGGAGGCGATACAGCATCCGAACCATAAACCAAAGTCTGTGTCAGACGTTTTATTTAGTAGTTTGTTTGACTTGATTTTGCATGCATTTCAATCGGAAGGAGAAATGAAAAGAATTAGAGCTGAGACTCATCGAAACTATTCGAGGTCGATATTTAACTGTAACACGGTAGAAAAGGTTATGAGTGCCTACATTGCAATATATTGAGATTTTGCCATGGAAGCATCCAAAAGCACTTAAAAGAGATTTCAACTAATATTTTGCTATAGAAAGAGTAACAATGAAGTTCATTTGTGCGGAGGAATTAAAATTACCAAAATAACTCAACTTTGACGATATATCATACCAGGGAAGTTTATTTCATATTTATATAAACCATTACGGTAGCAATAACACTCTTACACCTGTGCGACAAAAGTCTTAAGGACGCATTAAATGACTGAGATGATGGTTACTACGTATTAAATAATATCCAAAATAAAGTTTCAACTAAATGATGAGAGTAGCCTGTATTCAGCTTCTCATTTTTAACTGGCTCTGGTAAGAATGGGATTCTTAATTATGACAGAGAAGTGCGTCTTAAAATATTGTCTGATTGCCGTGCTTACCAAAGTGTGTTTATTGTTTAAATCAAATGTTTGTACAACTTATGGGACTTAACTACAGGGTCATCAGTCCCTAAGCTTACAAACTACTTATGAACTACTTAAGACTAAAGACGGCACAAATATCCATGCCCGAGGGGGGATTCGAACCCCCGACCGTAGTGGCCGTGCTGACCGTGACTGGAGCGCCTCAGTCACCTCGGCCACCGCGGCCGGCTTTATTGTTTATTAATAAGCTACAAGTATTTGTGGGCTTAAATCAGTTGGTATACCAGTACTAAAGGTTGAATGTTAACAAGGTAGAACCTTTAGTAAAAGCTTTGTCCATAGCTAAAGTTGATAGATGTTACATGAGAGGGGGAAGGTGGGAGATTACTTGAATACAAGCTGTTACCGTATGTGCTGTACGTTTCGTGATGTGCTAGGCAGGCTTAGATTGTACTGATAACGTTTTATTGTCTAGAATAATACTTTATTTTACGATTATCTGAACTTCATGACTTTGGATACGCCGTGTTATTGTATATTTTCATCGGTGTAAGAAACATCAAACCTACTGAAAGGATAACATTACGGGTAGTCAGATCGCTGGTGCGATGTAGTTCTCGCATCATTTTAACTGATTTAATTCTGCGGGTTACCTCTATAACAACCCCTATCCGTTAATCACTTATTTTGACACAGCTGTCGTAAGATAACACTGTGAAAGTTTGGAACACTACAGCACAATACACCTCCATGGTTGCGTAACGCCCGTACGCCTATCTTCCCCGACATCAGGGGTAAAGGCGTGCGGCACCCCTCGCGATACTGAGACTAGAGGTCTCTCTTGAGCAGTGGACGTTTTTATGGCTAGGAATCATTCAGTTATGGACTTGGCAAGCAAAACAGAAAACACCAGGTTCCAGCTTTAGTGTCTGTGGGCAACTTTTCGACGCAGAGAAAAGTGAACTAAACTTTGCAAATATGTATCAAGGTAAAACATTCAAAATACATCTAACACTTGGTATACATTTTTCTGAATGTTACTTCTTTATAAATAAAACAAACAAAAACATACAGAATTTGAATTACATGTATTTTAGAAATGACAAAATTGTTAGCTAGAATATTGATTAAACGTTGCGCCCGATTTATGTTATTTTATTGTTATGAACTAACAGGTGCTACAAATAATTGCTAGATGACCAGTTCAGTGTGGATAGTGCCATAAAATGATGTAACAAAAGTCTCGGAATAGCGATATCTTATTCATAACAGTTTGGTTCCCATCTTCATGGCATTTGGCACACTTGAACTTTAAAACAAGAGGACGGTCTGCGTGAGTGTAAGGATCACGTACAACACATAATTCAGGAGATATGACGTCACAAACAATTAGATGCACGAGAAACTGCAGCACCATGCCACAATGTTGCACATATCCTTCTAAACAACTGGACCTATTGCAATTAAATTTGGTACACATATTTCTTACTGTGGAATAACAATTACTGCAGGGGTAAGAGTCACATATGGCACATGGTTCAGGATATATGTCGTCTTAAACAATAGAAATCGCTAAAACTGCCACATGATGTGACTAGATTTTATGCATACACTTTATAAGAATAAGAGTACTTAAGAACGTGAAACAAACTTTAAACATAGTATCAAACTTTTACTATGTTTTTTCTCGTTAAAAAATAACACAGAAAAATAATGAAAGGGAGAAAGTTTCACGCTTACTACTTTTCCGCTTTTAATGGACTAAAACTACGGCATTCGGTATGACATTACAATATATAATTTCTTCGCAACAAATTGTACTCGCAGGAACTTTTACAGACAGTATACACACGTATATTTCAATATACCTTCGAAATTGTTTCAAAATACACTAAGTAGTTCATGAGATATGACATAAACAGTAACGTTCATGGAAAACCGCCCCATCACACATCAATTTTTAACCGATTACTGCTTTACTACTAACGTATTCGCATCATATTGTAAATTCATACAGTATTTATACAAACGAATATATCGCTGCAAAATTACACAGTCTTACAACACATAATTCAATAAATATGAGATCATACATACTAGGACAGCCTTTTAATATATTCTACTACATCTACATGGGATACTCTACAAATCACATTTAAGTGTCTCGCAGAGGGTTCTTCGAACAACATTTATACTATTTATCTCCCATTCCATTCTCGAATAACTCGCAGGAAGAAAGAACATCGGAATCTCTCCGTTTGAGCTCAGATTTCTCGTATTTTATTCTGATAATCTATTTTACGTATGTAAGTCAAACAATATATTTTCGCATTCGGAGGAGAATGTTGGCGATTTGAGTTTCGTAAGTAGCCCACACCACAGCGATAAGCGCCATTGTTGTAATGTTTCCAATCCCAAATTCCGCAACGCTGTCTCCCCTGTATCGTGACAACACAAAACGAGCTGCCCTTCTTTGGTCTCTTTCGATTTCCTCCTTCAAATTCACCTGATAAGGATCCCACACTGGGCAGCAATACTCTAAAAAAAGGACGGAAAAGCGTAGTGTATGCAATTTCTTTAGTAGTTCTGTTGCATCTTTAAAGGGTTCTGCCAATAAAACGCAGTCCCTGGTTCGCCTTTCCCACAACATTATCTACGTGTTCTTTTCCGTTTAAGTCTGAAGTAATAGTAATTCCTAGGAATTCAACGGAGTTTACGTCCTTAACTTTTGATTGGTTTATCTTGTAAACAAAGTTTAATGGTTTTTGTTTAGTACTCATCTGGACAACTTCACACTTCTCAATATTTTGAGTCAATTATCAATTTTTACACCATAGTGATATCTTATTTAGATCATTCTTCAGTTAGATTTGATCTTCAGATGTTTTTACTAGGCGGTAAATGAGTGCGTCATCTGCAAACAACCTAAGAGAGCTGCTCATATTTTCTCCTAAATCGTTTATGTAAATAAGGATCAGCAAAGGATCAATAACACTACCCTGTGGAGCGCCCAATATCATCTCTGTTTTAGACGTTGCCTTACCATGTGTCCTCTCCGACAAGAAATCTCCTATCCGTCGCAAATTTGTGGCGATATACCATAACCACGCAATTTGATTGAAAGCCGTTTGTGACGTACGTTGTCAAAAGACTTCTGGAAAGCAAGAAATACGGAATCAACCTGAGGCCGCGGTGGAGTAGCCGCACTGTCTACGGCGCCTCGCTGCGGAGCGCGTGTTTGCTCACCGTCGGAGGTTAATTTAAGTGTTTTGTAAGCTACGGTCTGATGACCACGCAGTTTGGTCCGATAGATTTACAAACATTTTGAATCAATCTGAGATCCCTTGTTGATACCATTCATCACTTCGTGTGAGTAAAGAGTTGTTTCGCATGAACGATATTTTCTAAATACGTGTTGGCCTTGGGTCAATAGATCATTCTGTTCGAGATAATTCATAATATTTGAATACAGGATATGTTCCAAAACCCTGCTGAAAATTGACGTCAATGAAATAGGCCTGTAGTTTAGTGGATTGTAATTTACTGTCAAGGCACTTCTGTATGCTAAAATGTTCAAATGTTTGTAAAGCTTATGGGACTTAACTACGGGGTCATAAGTCCCTAAACTTACAAACTACTTATGAACTACTTACGAACTAGGACGGCACAAATATCCATGCCCGAGGGGGGATTCGAACCCCCGACCGTAGTGGCCGCGCAGACCGTGACTGAAGCGCCTCAGTCCCATCGGCCACCGCGGCCGGCACTTCTGTATGCCAGTCAGCTTAAGGAAATTCCTGGAAAGCTGGCAGTACTGCTGACAGCTTTGAGCTACGGCTGCAGGCGAAGGCAATAGACTTCTATACAGTTACAAGATAGGAAGAGGATAAAACAGAATACATCCAATGAATATCCATTATTTCCGATATATCTAGCTTTCAACTTAAAGACACTGACATTTCCAGTGAGACTTGCGTTTCCTATTACTATTAATAAATCACAGGGCAATCTATTAAATACTGTGGACTGTATTTACATATTGATGTTCGTCACACGGACAACTTTACATATGTGTTGATTAAGGAGACACAATATCTATAGTCTTGACCACAAATTTATTGATAGTGATGACCCGCTACAACACATTTCTTAGTGATCTTCGGATCAATTTACGTGTTTGTCAATAGCCGTATCTTCCAACAGTCAGTTTAACTTTCCATTCATCAAATTACAAATTATAAACACCATAAAAGGCGGTATCACTTCGAAGAAAACTACATTGTTTGTTGCACATATATGACACATGTTGGTTCTAACGGTCGATAAGAGGTAGATAAGTGAGCCACATGGTGACTAACGTCACAAGTCTGACGTTAGTCGCTATGTGGCTCACTTATCTGCAGCAATTCATAGAGCTAGATTTCAAAATAGTAATTTTAAATACCATGTGTTTCATGTACTGGACACTGTCAGCGAATTTTAGCCAGCAATGCCTGATTTTAGCTAACGTTCGTCAAAAATGTTTTATCCAATTTGCGTCATACATGTGCAACAAGCAATGTGATTTTCTTCAAATGTTGTACCGCCTCTTGTTGGCATTTATAAGTTGTAATTTGATGAATGGAAACTTATACTGCCTGATGGCAGATACGACTACTGACAAACACGTAAATTGATCCGAAGATGACTCAGAAATGAGTTGAAACCGGTCCTCACTATTAATACATTTGCGGTGAAGACTATAGATATTGTGTCAACTTAATCAGAAACATTTAGACCGCCTCCCAGGCAACGTGTCAAATAACATTTATATATGTCGTTTGCTCAAGAGTTGGCTCACCCTAACTCCTCGACAAGTAACAAGAAATATTGTTTCTATTCAGCTTATGAATTAAATGAACGTATGCATGCCACGTATCATTTGTATTTTGATTACTATCTTTCCTTGTTTGGCTACTGCACTTATAATTTTCTATATTATGCAAGACAGCCTTATGTCTTATATATTCTCTTATAAATATAACATACATTTAGCTGAATGGAGGTGGACAGAGATTGAAGTGATAGGAGAAGTACTAAATCAAAGTTTGAGTAAATAAACAAATACCGGGCAACGCGGGGTTTTCAGCTAGTGCTCCTATAAAAACAGAGAAAGAATCACGTAGACAAAGCATAAATGGGAGCGCTGGATTGGCAAAGCTATCTCTTTTACTCACGTGATTTGAGTAGAAAGCTATCCTACGTGGTTTCGGTCGCCTGACTGCCAATGACGGACTTTGAATGCGGATTGGTAGTTGCAGTTAGACGCACGGGACATTTCAAATCGAATATCGTTAGGGAATTCGATGTTACGACATCGCCAGTGTCAGGAGTGTGACGAGAATACGAAATTCGAAGAATTGTCTCTCACTACAGTCAACGCACTAATCGATGCCCTGCCCTGAATGACCAAGTGCAGTGGCGTTGTCAGTACCAATATGGAAGCAACACTGCGTGAAAAACCGAATAAATCAATGCGGGACGCACGTTGAACGTGTCCGTTAGGACAGCGCGACGTAATTTGTCATTAATTAGATATGGTGGTGCCCAGCTCCTCTCCTTGGGGCTTTACCAAGTCGATTGGAAGCACGAAGTTTGAACAATCGTGATATAGTCCGATGTGTACAACGTTCAGTTAGTAAGAGATGTTGGCAGGATTAGAGTGTTCTCAAACACCGATAGAATGTTCATGGATGACACTCTGCCATGTCACATCTCTAAAATCTTTCGCCATTAATTTGAGGAATATTCTGGACAGTGACAAATAAATTAATTGTACATTCAATTTGCTCGACAATGACATTTATTCAATGGAATATTTAGGGATTTAATCCAAATGTCAGCTAGTGTACAAAATCATACATTGACAACCGAGCACAACACACCTTGGCAAGTACTAAATTCCATAACTACAAGGCACAAACAATCTTTCTTCCGATGAATTTCCTGTTGTACGCACAATGAGATGGGCGACAGCACTGTCATGTTTCACAGTTAATTATTATCTGATTTCACAAAAATTTGTAGGCATTGCCGCTCGTTCCTGCTGTACCAGGAACTAATCTAAGTGTCTCAGGATGGATCTATACCTGATACCTTAATATCGCTACAACTATCGATCTGTGAATGTAATCATTTCGTGTACTCCATATACACTGTTTCACCAATAAATCTTGTTTTAGTTGGATAAAACTATCGGCGTGGCGTATTTTTTTTTTTTTTTTTTTTTTTTTTTTTTCTGGTGGTGTGTATCTTCTTTCTCTTTGGCAATGCATATGGCGTGTTAATATTTACTGTGTGGCTGAATGCCCTTCCTGTCGCCACCCTATGTCCCATGTGAGAAAATGTGTAGCCCAAATGTCTGTGTATAGTGTTGTGGCGTGAAGTCAGCGCAACACGCCAGACGCAAGAGAACGATCGTGGAGAAGGCAGCGGTCGACCGACAGCCTATCGCACGCCGGCGTGCATTGCAACGAGTCATTGAACTGATTACACTGCCCTACTATTTTGCTTTATTACAGGTCTCGGCGAATCAAACAAATAATCTATTGTGACTTTCTATTGCTGGCAATAGTGTTACTTTCTATATTTTTGCTTTGTTTATGCTTGTTGTTTTTGCATTATGACAGTCCCCACTAACACAAATATCCCTGCTACTGCGCCGCAGCTTCCTGCGCTCGACGCACAGCAACTAATGCAGATTTTTCAGTTTCAGAGCCAAAAAATTGTTTCGCTGCTATCTACTGTGCAACAACTTCTGGCCGCACTTGTGTCTCAAAATACGCAAGTTTACCTGCAGCAGCCACCACCTACAGTAATTCCACCATGCCGCCAGTATGAAGAAACAAACTAGGAATGGATTCAATGGATGCAACAGTTTAAAGCCTACGCCACAGTTCACAAGATACAAGGTACTGTCAAACTTCATTTTCTGTTATCGTGTGTAGGACCCACAGCGTTCCGTTTTGTCAAAAATCTGTTTCCCACTGCGGAGCCTCCTGAACGTTTTATGATTCAGATATAGGAGCCCTCAAATCATATTATGAACAGAAAATCAATGTAGTGGCCGCTAGGTATCAGTTTTTCCGGTGTAGTAAACATGAAAACAAGACATACCGGCAGTGGATAACAGATTTCAAGGTCTTACTATAAAGTGTAAGTTTAAGTGTTCTTGTGGAGCTTTATATTCAGATGTGATGTTACGTGATGCTATTGTCTATAATATATCTGATGTAAGACTTAGAGAGCTGATTCTAAAAATGTCAGATCTGTCTTTCCATCAAGCAGAAAAGATTTTGGTTTTGTTTCAAAACCATTGACTACCCACGTAACATCAAGGACACGAAAGTAGCACAAGTTGTACACCAGACCAGAAAAATGTATATCATTTTGCGTGTGGACCACATTTCTGTAAAATTTCAACTAGACACAAGTGCATCAGTTACACTTCTCAATCGTAAAACTTATGAGCAATGGGTCGCCGCGCCTTTCTCGCGCTAAAACAAGTTTAACAGCGCATAATGGCAGTGACATTCCTGTCCTAGGACAGTGTTCACTACCTGCAGAAGACTGTTCGCAAATGTGCACAGTGACATTTCGAGTGCTTCAGTCTTATGAAGGAGTGAATATATTTGGTTTAGGTTATTTTGATCTTTTTGGTTTTTACTGTGCAAGACAAAGTCTTATTTGTCAACACTTTTTATGCTAAAGACAGTGTAGACAGGTTGCTGAAAGACTTTCCCGATTTATTTTCTGCAGGACTAGGAAAAACTAAGGATTTTGCTGCACACATTACTCTAAAGGAAAATGCCAAACCAAAATTTTGCAAAGCTCGTGATTTACCACTCGCCTTACGCGACAAAGTAAAACAAGAGCTTCGCACATTGCCAGAAAATGGTGCAATTGAACCAATACGAGCTAGTCAGTGGGCGAGTGCCGAAGCCGCCAGGTAGCCTCCGCATTTGTGTTGATTTCAAGCCCACAGTGAATCCACAAACAATTGTAGAAAGTTATCCTTCGCTGAGACCAGAATATTTAATGGACGGATTAGGTGCAGGAGAATGTTTCTCAAAAATAGATTTGCGCAAGCCTACCTTCAGCTGCCACTCGACGAAGAATCACAGAAAATTTATGTTGTCAATATTTATCTGGGCTTGTTTAAATATTTGCGTCTACCGTTTGGCAGTGCACCTGCGCCCATAATTTTTGTAAACATATTTGGAACAGCTTACAGCTCGGGTGCTTGTTGTTCAAACTTCTTGGACGACATACTCTCCTATCTACACCACGAAGATGACGTGCGAGAGACGCGAAATTTCACCGACAGGAACAAGATGCTGTGATATGCAAATGATTAGCTTTTCAGAGCATTCACACAAGGTTGGCGCTGGTGGCGATACCTACAACGTGCTGACTTGAGGAAAGTTTATAACTGATTTCTCATTCACAAACAGCAGTCGACAGGCGTTGTCTGTTGAAACGATGTTGTGATGCCTTGTGTAAGGAGGAGTTATGTGTACCATCACGTTTCCAACTTTGATGAAGGTCGGATTGTAGTCTATCGCTATTGCGGATTATCGTATCGCGACATTGCTGCTCGCGTTGCTCACGATCCAATTTCTGTTAGGAGAATCGGTGGGTTCTGGAGGGCAATATGGAACGCCGTGCTGGGTCCCAACGGCCTCATATTACTAGCAGTCGAGATGACAGGCATCTTCTGCACATGGCTGTAACGGATCGTGCAGCCACGTCTCGATCCCTGGGGACGTTTGCAATACAACATCCACCTGCACGAACAGTTCGACGATGTTTGCAGCAGCATGGACTATCAGCTCGAAGACAATGGCTGCGGTTACCCTTGACGGTACATCACAGACAGGAGCGCCTGTGATGGCGTACGCAACGATGAACTTGGGTGCACGAATGGCAAAACGTTATGGTTTCGGATAAATCCAGGTTCGGTTTACAACAGCATGATGGTCGCATCCGTGATTGGCGACATCGCGGTGAACGCACATTGGAAGCGTGTATTCATCATCGCCATACTGGCGTATCACCCGGCGTGATGGTATGAGATGCAATTGGTTACACGTCACGGTCATCTGTTGTTCGCATCGACTGCACTTTGAACAGTGGCCGTTACATTTAAGATGTGTTACGACCCATAGCTCTACCCTTCATTCGATCGCTGCGAAAACCCTACATTTGAGCAGGACAATGCACGACCTGCAGGTCCTGTACGGACCTTTATGGATACGGAAAATGTTCGACTGATGCACTGGCCAGCACATTCTCCAGATCTCTCACCAACTGAAAACGTCTGGTCAATGGTGGCCGAGCAACTGCTCGTCACTATACGCCAGTCACTAATCTTGATGAACTGTGGTATCGTATTGTAGCTGCATGGGCATCGGTATCTGCACACGCCATCCAAGCTCTGTTTGACTCAATGCCTAGGCGTATCAAGGCCATTGTTAGGACCAGAGGTGGTTGTTCTGGGTACTGATTTCTCAGGATCTATGAACCCAAATTGCGTGAAAATGTAATCACATGTCTGTTCCAGTATAAAATATTTGTCCAATGAATACCCGTTTATCATCTGCATTTCTTCTTGGTGTATCAATTTTAATGGCCAGTAGTGTAGTTGTGTCAGGCCGTACCCCAGAAGAACACATTCTAAATTTGAGGAATTTATTTTTCAAGTTTTATCAGATGCAGGTCTCAAGTGTCGCTTAGATAAGTGTGAATTATTCAAACCGGAACTGCAGTATCTCGGACACGTGAAAAACAGTCAAGTGTGCACTCAATGCAATCATATTTGCTTGCCATTCGCGACCTGCCAACACCAAAAGATGTGAAAGAATTACAGTCCGTCCTGGGAAAGTTAACTTTTTATATTTGGTTTATTCCCAGCGGAACAGAAATTGCAGCCGCTTTGCATTGGCTACGCGGTAAAAATGTTCGTTTCCTTTGGACAGAAGAGTGCCAACGCGCCCTACAACTGTTAATAGATGTATTGCCCGGTGATCGATGTTTAGTGCACTTCGAACCAGGAAAACAAGTTCGTTTACAAGTCTATTCGTCATCGTATGGTGTAGGTGCATCCTACGGGCACGGCACACAAATTGCAACGCTGGGCATTGCTCTTATGACAGTATCAGTACGAGATTGTATACAGACCCACAACTTGCCATGGAAACGCCGACGCACTTTACCGTCTTCCGCTTGGCCCTGATAAAGACTTTGACACTTCTGAGACGTATTGTTGTCAGATAGATGCACAGGAAGTTAATTTGTTGCTATCCTTCCTGTTGGACTATAGGAAAATTTCTCAGGCCACAGAAAGAAATCTTGAATTACGAATTTTGCTGCGCTACATTCGTACAGAATGACCTCGTTCACAACGTGACGTTCAAATTCACTGGTGCGTCACTATTAAGCTAGAAGAAATGAACTTTCAGTCCATAGAGGTGTCATTCTAGTTTCAAATGACAGTGGAAAATCTCCTGTGTTGATCCCGTGACGTTCGCAGAAAGAAGTATTGAACTTAGTTCACCAAGAACATTGGGGAATGGTTCCCACTAAGCAATTGGCATGGCGACACTGTACTTGACAGGGTATGGACGCCCATATAAAACAGATGACGTCATAGTGTTTGTATGCGCTGCCAACCAGTCCGCCCCACCTCAGAAATTTTTTGCGTGGCCCAAAGCAGATTCACCATGGCAATGAGTTCATATTGACTATGCTGGTCCGTTCTGGAACACTAAGTGGCTTACTGTGGTTGATGCTTTTGTGGTTACCTACTTGCAGTGCCAATGCCTTCTACGACATCTAGAAGCATGATAGAGGCGTTGTCTTCAACTTTTTGTCTGGAAGGTCTACCTCAACTGATAGACAACGGCCCTTAGTTCATATCGCAAGAATTTCGCTCCTTTTGTGCACGCAATGAAAGGTAGCATCTCACTAGAGCACCGCTTCACCCGCAGTTAAACGGCGCTGCGGAACGCTTCGTACGGACATTTAAGCAGCAGATGTCCAAACTTCGTTCATAGCACTCACGGGAGGCCGCTTTGCAAATGCTCCTCACTTCCTACCGCTCGCATCCACGAGAAGTATCATCGCTGGCCGAGCTTCTGCACGGCCGCTGCCACCGCACCCTGCTCCCGTTCCTCCACCCACCGCACCGCCCGGAGCAGTAGCCGACGAAGGCGCAAGTATCGCTTCGCACCATGTAAACCAGTGTTTTTCAGAGTTTTTGGCGGTCGCAGACGGTGAGAGTGAGGCGAGAGCATTATATGTTTCGGTGCTTCCATGTATGAAATTTTAGGACCTGACGGTTAGTTCGCAGGCACCGCAACCAAATTCGCCCTTGTTGTCTACCCCGTGATACTTCTGCGTTTCTCGGCAGATTCGCGCAACACGCAGGCCGCGTGGCCACCGCCGGCCGCGCGACCTCGGCAGCCGCCCCCTCATCAGATCTCCACGGCACCGCGGACCGACTTCATGGAGACGGAGCTCTCGCTGCCTCCGCCTACACTGGACATCCCCATGGATTTGGTCTAGCACGCCACGCAGCATCTGACGCTGACGTCGCCACCGACGTCACTGTCCACGTCATCATCTGGGCCCCAGGTCGTGGACACGGGCCCTTCAGTGGTTTTTGCGGAGGACGTTCCCTCGCGAGCTCAGGCCGGATGGCGGGGCCCGGCTGTTAGTCTGGCGTCCTCCGCAGCTACAGATTCCAGTCCTTCAATACGTCTACGAGCCTGCATCCTCCCGCATTGTCGAGCTCCCTACACGACAACGGTCCAGCGCTTTGGGGGTGGGGGCGGAGGGGGAGGGATGTTGTGGCGTTAAGTCAGCGCCACACGCCAGATGCTCGAGAACGATCGTGCAGATGACAGCGGACGTCCGGCAGCCAATCACACGCCGGCGCCGCGCAACCTAGAAGCAGTAACCTAGAAGCCTTCTGCAAGCGGCTATATCTAGGCCGACAGGCGTCTGGACGAGCCCCGTCTGAACTCGGCTCCAAACTACATCTACATACATACTCCGCAATTCACCGTAAGGTGCGTGGCGGAGGGTACACCGTACCACTACTAGGCATTTCCTTTCCTATTCCACTCCCAAATTGAACGAGGAAAAAAAGAATGCCTATATGCCTCCGTACGAGCCCTAATTTCTCTTATCTTGTCTTTGTGATCATTAAGCGAAATGTAAGTAGGCGACAGCAAGATCGTACTACACTCAGCTTCAAATTCCGGCCCTCTAAATTTACTTAACAGAAATTCACGAAAAGAACGTCGTCTTTCTTCCAGCGATCCCCAATTGAGTTGCCGGAGCATTTCCGTGACACTCGCGCATTGGTCGAATCTACCGGTAACAAATCTAGCTGCTCGCCTCTGAACCGCCTCTATGTCTTCCTTCAAACCGATCTGCTGCGGGTCCCAAACACTTGAGCAATACTCAAGACGTGGTCGTACAAGCGTTTTATACGCGGTCTCCTTTACAGGTGAAGTACATCTTCCCAAAATTCTCCCGAGAAACCGAAGGCGGCTGTCCGCCTTACTCACAACTGTCCTTACTTGTTCCATTTCATATCGCTCTGCAATGTTACGCCTAGATATTTGAACGTGACAGCATCAAGAAGCTCTCTATTAATGCTGTATTAGAACATTATAGGATTGTTTTTTCTACTCATGCGCATCACCTTACATTTTTATACATTGAGAGCTAGCTGCCATTCTTCGCACCAACTAGAAATTTTGTTTAAGTCATCCTGTATGCTATTACAGTCAGTTACAGACGACACCCTCCCATACACCACCGCATCATCAGCAAACAGCCGTAAATTACAACTTACTCTGTCCATCAGATCATTTGTATAGATAGAAAATAATAGCGGTCCTATCACACTCCCCTGGGGCACGCCTGACGATACACTGGACTCTGATGAACACTCGCCGTCGAGAACAACGTACTGCGTTCTGTTACTTAGGAAGCCTTCCAGCCAGTCACAAATCTGTGAACCTATTCCATAAACTCGTATCTTCGTTAGCAGTCTGCAGAGTGGCACCGCGTCGAATGACTTTTTGAAGTCGAGAAAAACACAATCGCCGGCCACGGTGGCCGAGGAGACTGAGGCGCTTCAGTCACAGTCTGCACGGCCACTACGGTCGGGGGTTCGAATCTCCCCTCGGGCATGGATATTTGTGCCGTCCTAGTTCATAAGTAGTTTGTAAGTTTAGGGACTGATGACCCCGTAGTTAAGTCCCATAAGCTTTACAAACATTTGAACATTTTTGAAAAACACAATCCGCCTGTTGCCCTTCATCCATGGCTCGCAAGATGTCATGTGAGAAAAGGGCAAGCTGAATTTCACATGAACGATGTTTCCTAAACCCGTGCTGATTCATGGAATAAAGCTTTTCCGTTTCAAGGAAATTTACTATATTCGAACTGAGATTATGCTCTAAAATTCTACATGAAACTGATGTCAACGATATTGGCCTCTTTCCTTTTTTATAAACGGGAGTCACCTGCGCTTTTTTCCTATCACTGAATTAAAGATTCGCGATAAATGCAAGCTAAGTAGGGGGCCAATGCCGCATAATAGTCTTTGTAAAACCGAACTGGTATTCAATCCGGACCAGCAGACTTTTTCGTATTTAGCTCTCTCAGCTGCTTCTCTACACCGGAAATACCTATTGCTATGTCCCCCATTTCGGAATTAGTACGTTGATCAAATGAGGGCACATTTGTGCGGTCCTCCTCCGTGAAAGATTTGTTAAAGGTTAAATTTAGAACTTCAGCTTTCCGTTTGCTTTCTTCTATTACTGCCCCGGAATGATCAACGAGTGACTGAACAGTGGGCTTTGACCCGCTTATCGATTTTACATACGACCAAAATTTTTTTGGGTTCTCGGAAAGATCTTTAGCTAAGGTATGGCTGTGATAATTATTGTATGCTTCGCGCATCGATCTTTTTATAGACGCACGAATCTCTACTAACTTTTGCCTGTCATCATTTGCGTGTTCTTTTTTGAATCGAGAGTGCAACACCCTTTGCTTTCTCAGCAGCTTCCTAACATTATTATTATACCACGGTGGATCTTTTCCATCCTTAATCGTCTTTACTGGCACATATTTCTCTAACCCTTTATTAACAATGCACTTAAATTTAGTCCACAATTCCTCTACATCCATAGTCCCGGAACTAAACGATGCCCATTCATTTTCTAAGTGCGATCGTAACATTTGCTTATCGGCTCTTCCCAACAAAAACACGCTCCTAGCCTTCTTGATTGGTTTATGAACTTTTGTCACCATCGACGCTATGACGATATCATGATCACTAAATACTGTCTCTACACAGACATCGTTAATAAGGTCAGGCCTGTTTGTGGCTATAATGTCTAGAATATTTCCATTGCGCGTGGGTTGCCGGTTTAACTGCTCAAGACAGTTTTCGGAGAATGTGTCCGAAAGTAGCTCGCAAGACTGCTTGTCTGTACCGCCTGAAATGTAACTAGCGAGATCCCAATCTATACTCTTAAGGTTGAAGTCTCCTCCGACTAATATTACATGGCCCGGATACCTATGCACCACCTGGTGTAGACTTTCTTTGAATGATTCTAAAACTGCTACAGCAGCACTGGGGGGGCAGGTAAAAACACCAAACTATTAACTTTACTTCTTTTAGACCTGTTATATGTGCCCAGATAACTTCACAGTTACTTTCAACCTCGATCTCACTAGAAACAATATCTTTGTCCACAGCGAAGAACACTCCTCCTCCAATTGTATCACATCTATCTTTCCGATATACATTCCACGCTTCGCTAAATATTTATGAACTTGCCACATCATCTTTTAGCGAGCTTTCGGTACCTAAAACTATCTGAGCGCAATAACTTCCATGCAGTGCTGCAAATTCGGGAACTTTGTTTCTAATACTCTGTAAGTTCGCGGCTAATATTTTGATGTTCGAATTTTTGTTCCGAACGTGTCCTGAATTCGCTGATTGAATGCTGACAGGCGAGTGCTCATCAGAGTTAGCACCTAGCCTAAAAAAAACCCATGTGCACTCCACAAGTACTCTGCTACCCGAGTAGCCGCTTCCTTAGTGTAGTGCACCCCTGATCTATCTAGGGGCACCCTACAATTCCCCACCCGATAACGCAGATCCAGAAATCTGCAGCCATGACTGTCCCAGAGTCGGCGAAGCCTCTGGTTCAGACCATCCACTCGGCTCAAAACCAAAGGACCCCGATCAACCCTAGGAACCATGCTACAAATCGACAGCTCTGCTTGCACCCCGCGCGCGGAGGCAGCAGCCTTCACCAACTCCGCCAGCCGCTCGTAGGACCTGAGGATGTCCTCAGAACCCAAGCGACAAGCGTCATTGTTGCCGACGTGAGCCACGACTTGCAGTCGACTGCACCCGGCGCCCTCGATAGCTGCCGACAAGGCCGCCTCCACATCTCGGATTAGGCCCCCCGCACACACCGAGTGCACGTTGGAATTCCTTCCGGATCTGAACGCTATCTGCCTAAGGGGCTCCATCACGCGCCTAACATTGGAGCTCCGAAAAGCTAACAATCCCCTCCCCCCGTGCACCTGCTCGGACCCTGCTGAAGGAGTGGCCACACGTTCACTCACAGGACGAACGGGCGCGGACGGACGTCCAGCCTCCACATTAGCCTTCCGCCTCGCGCGACGCGAACGCCGTACAACCCGCCACTTCCCTTGCGGAGAAGGCGGTTCGACGACGTCCGGTACACCTGAAGGTGCCTCGGTAGCAGAAACAGAGAGCGAAGCATGAGACACCTGAGGTGTCCCACTCGACGCACCAGACTCCCCACCATCGCTGCACCCCGAGACAGCAGCCTGAAGACGGCTGACCGTAGCCAACAGCACGCTCAGCTGTTCGCGAACTGCGGCCAACTCCTCCTGCGTCCGCACACAGCAGGCACACACCCTATCCATCATATCGATACTATTAAGTGCAGAAAGTAGAAAACTAATTAATCAACTTTTAAGTAGCCTAGTACTCTAATAGAGGCGGCTGGCTGCTGACTGATCTGTGGTCAGTGGTAACTACACTGTCAAATCAACAAAACTGAGTCCCGCAGTTTTCAAAATATACAAGAATATCTGTGGACTACACCGTTATCAAACGCGCGAGAAAATAAGCTTAGCGCTGTATACGATGTGGCACTGGTGGCAGCTGGCACTGGAGTGACTGATAACGAGCTTTAGTAACGGTCTCTGACTTGTTTTGAAATATACCTGTAAAAGACGAAAACTAAACACAACGGTATTTATCAAATACGATAGAATAAACTATTAAAACAGTAGTACAAAAGAAATCTGGCAAGTACGCGGGAATAAACTTCTTAAAACAGAAGTACTAACGAAATGAACTAGACTGGCAAATTAAAATTCACACAAATTAAATTAAGATACTTAGCGCTGTTTACGATGTGGCACTGGTGGCAGCTGCCAGCAGTCACTAGGACTCAGCGCAGTAGTCAAAATGTTGTTGAGTATATACAAATACTAAACGCTTATATTCTTGTATTTGCTTCCTTTTAGTAGATGAATTTTCTGAAATCCTAGTTCCAAGTATTTCAATTCTTCAACTCTTTTGTTCTCCGCCGATAATTCTTGGGCTCTTCCAACAATCAAATATTCGGTTTTTATAGGATTCACTTGCCGACCAGATTTCCTTGCTGAGCTTTCCAGTCTTCATTAGAAGCTTCAAATTTTCTTTTGTGTGCCTTATTAAGACTATAATTAGCATATGCTACATTGGTAACGTTACTATTCGCTACGTGTACTCTCAAAATGCAAACTCTCTATTTCTTTATCTTCTGGAGCTCTAGATTGAATACTTTTGGCGAGAGATATCTACTTGTCTTACTTCTATGTTAACCTAAAAGCTGCCATTGGTTTTATGCGTCAGCTTAATGGTTTCCTTGTGGCACACGTGACACTAGTCTTACCAGTTTCTTGAACATCCCTAATTTAATCAAAGCCTGGAATACGTTTGCGTATGGCTACTGCCTGATGCTTTATGAAATATAAAAAACATTTTCTCATGCACTTGCTTAATAAAGAATATGTGATTAGCATTTAACTTCGATGGCTGAAATTCTCCGATTAAGACTGCTGACAAGTTTAATTCGTAAAAGTATGCATTTTGAGGTTATTTCTAAGATATGTTTGGCAATTTTATCTCCCTGTAATATTCTCTTAGCTTTTTGGCATATGTTTTATCGATTGGTCAAGTCAAAGACACTAGATAGTGCCCATGTATCTCTTCTTCTCCCCGCAGAGTTTTGAGTAGCTTTTTGATGCTTTGTATAAATATTTCACCTCCAGTTTTAAACGTTTGTTCAGAGATAACATTTTCTCCAATATTCATACCACTCTTCAATTTTCTTTATATGTTATTATTTTATTTGGTAAATGTTGGAGAGGGGTATTCAGGTTCCACAGTTACAAGTTTCTTTAATTACAAGATTTATTTAGGTTCATCAGAGTTTAAGAGTTCGTCAAAACACGCTAACCACCTTTACCATTGCCGTTAATCAGAACTCGTCCTTCTTTATCTTGCATAAAACCATGGTTATTTTTTCTCATATTCGGTATAACTTTTTGAACAATTCCTTACTTTTTCGCCATGGAAGTTTTCCCGTGCTTCGGTCATTATGTTTTTAAAACAGCTCCTCCCTTCACTTCTAAGGCAGCCTGGATTCTTCGCCATAGGTCATTACGCTCAAAAGAAATCGCTGACAGATGTCCAGTTCCGTTATTACACTACAGGAGTGATTATTCCAGGCCCCCACAAAGCACACAGCTTTCTTAACCGCAGTTACGGCCTGTACATTTTCTCATGATACGCCACACTTACCTGAGAGCTATTGTATGCGTTATCCGGCGATTTCCCCTGATGAGTTCATCAACCGGATACCGTTCAGTCTCATCGGTTCGCGTACGCGAGCAATCGTCCACGCTGAGCTCCATCACACATGTTGAGGTTGCACCGCCGTTTTCTACATTACGACCAGCAACAGCCTAACGCCGCACATTATCGCTGTCGATACAACAACCATCAACGTTCGCAGCTTTCATTCCTCTACAGATTTCAATTGCAGACGAGATTTCTGCGGTTAGAAACTCGATTACAGCCTGCTGTTTCTCAGTCGCGGACATAGCTAGGTTAAAAGTCTGCGCATTACACGGTGCAATTCGGAGGCCTCTAACAGTAGAATGTTGTCAATACCCTCCCAGGAGTGGGAAAACGACCAACCAATACACATCACATTTAATACGTCAGTAAATATTGAGAATAGAATAAAAAAGTCCATTGGCGTTCCTTCTGAACACACTCTACTAATTTGTAATTACCAATTGATAATGAACTCTTCTATCCTATTCCCATCGCAAGAATGGTGAATTCGGGTTTAAAGAATGAGTTGGTTACGAGATATTACGTGTATTATGTTTTCTGTAATCCTTTTAAAGCATACATATTCATTAGTTTTCTGCATTCAGAAGGCAAGAGCGTCAAAGCACATCAGCAGCGTAGGATTGTGAATTAGTTAGCATTACATTCACTTCTATTTTCAGTAAGATTAGCGCTTGTAAATATATTCTTATCACTATTTTCGTTGAAACTGAATTTCAAACCTAAAGTGTTCATTGTGGCTCGGTAGCAAGGAAAAAAAAAATATTAGCAAAGTGCCAGATTATGAATCCAAATGCCATGGGTTCGATTCAAGCTAAGATCTATGATTATCTGTCATTTTTAATTTCTGTCACCTCTGACAATGTTGTTGATGCGAAAAAGTCAAATAACACCGTTGTTCGGAATCCACGTGTAACGGTAGGGTCACCTATAACTGGCTGGGTAGGTCAATTCGAAGGTCGGGGCAACAAGCCTAGTAAAGCACTGTGGTGTTCAAACCAATCTTCGCCTTGTTGACTGCCTTACTTACCTTATCTTCTGAACAGATAAGGGATACTGCTTTGTCAGCCATACTCTTGTGTTACCATAAAACTGTAATGAAATTACGTGTTATCCCATGTCAAAATATAATATTATACAGATATTCTAATTAACATACCTTTTTGATGTGAGGTTCTAGTGAAATGTCTCCTCATATAAAAATACGTGAAATAGCACACACTGAGCAACACATTCCTCGTGAAGTGTGCAAAGGCTCCCAGCTCGACCATCTTCAATTTTGATGAAGTTTGTACAGTATGTACCTGAGGGTCCGACATAAACGTATGCAAAGTTTCAGGAGCACCTGTAACTTGGTTCACGTACGAGATCCATTTTTGTGAAAACCACTTTCACCGACACCGAAAAGTCGCGAAGAAATCTTCAAGTTTAACTCTCCACTGTTCCTAATGTGAATGAGCAAGACCCTTGGTTCTTGGTACAGCGGTACAACGTTTCGTGCTCTACACAAAACATGATGCAGATAGAGTTACGAAAGCAATGCATTTGGCATAATCTCGGTTCAAAGTGGACAACAAATTATGTAGTGAGAAATTTGCCCCACAGTTTAACGAGGCATAAGTAGTGGAGAAACTGCGCTACAGACCTGATCTTTTGTCAAACTATTGTTTGCCTGGTTATTTACTATATCACCAATTTGGACCTGGCTTGTTTGTTTAATTACTGTGCTACGATTTCGTGAATATGCTGAAAATCATGAATTTGTAAAAAAAATATACCCGTATTCAAACTCATGTATTTCAAAATGGACACCTACTACGTTATTTTCATTGACACCATTCAACAGAGTTCATTTCAGTCTAATAAAAAAACGTGTTTTCATTTTGGTGTCTCTTGGGGTAAGGTGCTAATATTTCACCTAAACTATTGACTTTAGTTCTAATTCGAGAAAAATTCTTGCGTTGGTTCATGGTGGCTATGCCACTACCAGACTCAGTGACTCGTAGCCCCATCGCCTACGTCTACATCTACATCTACATCGATACTCTGCAAATCACATTTAAGTGCCTGGCAGAGGGTTCATTAATCACCTTCATAACTTTTCTCTACCGTTCCATTCTCTAATAGCGCGCGGGAAGAAAGAACACCTAAATCCGTTTTCGATCTGATTTCTCTTATTTTATTGGGATGGTCATGTCTCCCTAAGTAGGTGGGTGCTAGCAAAATATTTTCACATTCAGAACTAAAATTCGGTGATTGAAACTTCGCAAACAGATCACGCCGCAATGAATAACGTCTTTCTTTTAATGATTTCCACCCCAATTCGTGCAACATTTCCGTGACGCTTTCCCCCCCGTAACGTGATAAAACAAAACGAGCTGCCCTTCTCTGAACCTTCTCAATATCTTCCGTCAGTCCCACCTGGTGAGGGTCTCACAAGGGGCAACAGTACTCCAGGAGAGGACGCACAAGTGTGATGTAGGCAGTCTCTTTGGTGGAGCTGGTGCATCGTCTAAGCGTTCTGCCAATGAAACGTAACCTTTGGTTCGCCTTCCCCACAATATTTTCTATGTGTTCTCTCCAGTCAAAGGTGTTCGTAATTGTAACTCCTAGGTATTTGGTAGAATTTACGACCTTAAGGTTTGACTGATTTATCGCGTAATTGAAGTTCAGCGGATTTCTTTTAGTGGTCATGTGTATTACTTCACACTTTTCTTTATTTAGTGTCAATTGCCAATTTTCGCACCAAGTAGAAAATTTGTCTAAATCGCTTTGCAGTTGCTTTTGATCCTCTGTTGACTTCACTAACCGATAAACGACAGCATCATCCGCGAACAGTCTAAGGGAGCTATTCAGATTATCTCCTAAATCGTTTATAAACACGAGGAAGAGTAGGGGACCAATAACGCTTCCCTGTGGAACGCCAGATATCACTTCTGTTTTACTCGATGACTTACCGTCAATTACAACGAACTGTGTCCTTTCTGATAGGAAATCGTGAATCCAATCGCACAATTGGGGAGATATTCCATAAGCACGCAATTTCATTAGAAGCCGCTTGTGGGGTACAGTATCAAAAGCCTTCCGGAAATCCAGAAATATGGAATCGATTTGAGATCCCTTGTCGATGGCACTTAACACTTCATGTGAATAAAGGGCAAGCTGTGTTTCGCAAGAGCGATACTTTCTGAATCCGTGCTGACTATTGGTTAATAGGTCGTTCTCTTCGAGGTAGTACATAATATTCGAACAAAGTATATGTTCCAAAATTCTACTGCAAATCGACGTCAATGAGATAGGCCTGTAATTTTGGGGATCACTCCTATTGCCTTTCTTGAATATTGGAGTAATTTGGGCAACTTTCCAGTCTTTGGGTACGGATCTTTCGCTGAGTGCGATTGCCATGCAAGGTCAGCTTTTTCAGAGTTTCTTTACTGGAGGTTTCCAAGCCTGAATGTGGGAGACCAGCACGTTCCCAAGCATGAATATGAGTATATAGCAGGTTCCATGCCTGAATGTGGGTATCAAACAGGTTCCCAAGCATTGCTTGGATCTATTTGTGGTTCCCAAGCCATAATAAAGAATTCTTCAGTTGGTAAATGCTTTAAATTTGTTGCTGATGTTCAAAACTATTGCTTCTGGTAAACTGGATTGCCGCCGAATCATTGAAGCAGCTGGAACTGTTATGACTGCAATTATCTGTTGTGCTGGGATTCAGTATATGTCTCTTTGAGCAGGCCAATAAATGATTGTGCAGCTCCATGAGGATGCATGAAATTAAACAAGGCATCTTTTTCTTCCAAGACAAACGCAAGCGTCATACTGGCCAGGTTGTGGTTCAGTAATGACAACATGTTTAGTAGCAACTTTAGCATATAGGTTAAAATTTGCTATAAAAGACAATGACTCATTTAATACTCTATCAATCTGAAGTCGATTTTCTTTAATTGGCTCAAAATGTTAATGATCTCTTGTACCAGACACTGTACATCCATCTTCAAAATGTTTTTCATGATCAATTTTTGAATATTCAATGATTTCTCTTTTAATATAAATAAATTCAATCCCATCCACATTTTTGTTTGTTTGTTTGCAACATTCAAACATATCAGATGGTGTCAAGATTTGGTTGTCAATTAAGCGCTGAAGGCTATCTCTTGCTCCTAATCGCTTAACTGTGCCCCCAATTCCATTACATGATTATTCCCCACGGCTTGTTCCGTAAAAATTCCATTCAGCAGTAATGCCAAAATCATTTTTATGATGGCAAAGATTTAGGAAGCCCTTAAAACTTTTGTAATGTGCAGCAAAACCGTCGCTAAAATAATGAATATGCTTAATTTCTTTGAAACTGCATTAAGCTAATTGATTGAGTACGTTAAAGACACATGCACTGCCACTGTGTCAAGTCGGAGGTAATCACTGCACAGATTCCCCATGCCATTTAACGACATACAGTGCCACAAAAGGAATAAAAGTTATAAAGTAGCTTTCTTTAGAAGAAGAAGATTTACTTACTAGACCGAGTAGTTTATACTCTGCTGAAAATGCTCAACTATGCTTCCATCATGAAGCTTTACTCCTACATATATTTGAAATTTTTAGGCGAAATTTTTGCACTTTACCCAAAGAGACACCAAAATGAAAATACGTTTTTTAATAAAATGAAATGTACTCTGTTGAATGGCGTCAATAAAAATAATGTGGTAGGTGTCCATTCTGAGATACATGACTTTGAACACCGATATATATTGACACATTCATAGTTTTAAGCATATTAACAGGATCGTAGAATAGTAATTCAACACACAAGCAGGGTGCAAATCAGTGATACAGTAAACAACCAGGCAGACAATAATTTAACAAAAGATCAGGTCTGTAGTGCAGTTTCTCCACTACTCATGCCTCGTTAAACTATGCGACAAATTTCTCCATACATGTTTTGTTTCCCACTTTGAGCTGAGATTATGCCAAACGGATTGCTTTCTTAAATCTATTTGCATCATGTGTGTGTAGAGCACAATACGTTGTACCACTATACCAAGAACCAAGGGTCTTTCTCTTTTACATTAGGAACAGTAGAATGCTAAACTTGAAGATTCGGCATAGTGGGCCGTGCCCCAGCGGCTACCCAGTCAGCTATGCACGCGCAATCTACTCTGCCTGACGTCACACGAGAGCGCAGCGGACTTCTCTCTAGGTGGTGTTGGTACAGGCCAAATCTGATTTCATCACTGAAGACCACAGCTCACCATTCCATCATCCAAGTAATCTTCTGACGGCACCAGTCGAGCTGTATACGTCGATGCTGTGGCGTGAACCGAAGAAGAGATAGAGGTGTACGGTCTAGTAACGGTTGGTGGTGGTGTTGACGCTTCGGGCGTCACAAACCCTGTTGTCTATGCTGTGGTCGTTATACGATCTGCCATTACTGCCTGTACAATACGACGATACTGTCGAACGTCTGTGCTTCATTCACATCTAGAACCCCACCTCCGAGTGTGGGAAGTTCATAACGCAACTGACGCGTCCATCGTGTGATGGAATTATTCTAACTGGCCAACCCGAAACTCAGAAGGCCATAATTTTCCACTTTCCATATCCGCTTAGTTAGCTGTATGAAGCACGAGTGCCTCTTCGTGGCATGTCGCTTGTTTACTTCATACATTGGTATCCTACTCACTCTTGCGACTTCCAACACTCTATAATTACAGCTGCACACAGATGGCGTTGAGGCAACTATGTCGCTACGCTATCTTTTGTCAGACGATGTTGAAACCATTATCATTAGATCTTCTATCGCCCAAGCATTTGCCGTCATCGGATGAAAATCGATGTCGGCTTTGCAGGTGTATTACTTGTTTTAGGTAAAAAAATTCTGTTAATGAAACTCAATCAAAGAATGGTGAACTCACGTTTAAGCTATCTGTGGTACAGTGGGCATTGTGTTTTCTGCATTCCGTTTGAAGCATGAATATTCATCCGTTCTCTGTCTTCAGGAGGCGTGCTTGTCAAAGCGCACATTTGCAACCCGGTATAATGGCTTCTAAGAACTACAATTAGCAAGAATGCTTTAGGATTCTCTGCATGATTTTCAGGTAGCAATTCAAGTTACTTGCTGGCTGTTCAACATTCCATCTTCGACGACACTGCTATGTATTTTGTATTTAATTATTTTAGATAGAAGAGTATTGGGTTATCATACTAGCCACGTACGCTGACTCTATATTAACTCTCCTATCAGGTGGGATAACCTCACGTCCTAAGAAAAAGATTGTTTACTTATTGTGATTATAAAATGCTCTTTTATGACCTCTAACACTTTTATTGTGCAAAATAACAATTAATCATCTATAAATATGTTCTTAAAAGTATTTAGACAATTGGTCTATCGTTCACATGAAAAGGGTAACTTATTCAGCACATTTTCTTCTTGAAGGAATGCTTTCTTGTACTGAGATAGGAGGAGAAATAAAGCGGTTATCTTAGACACTATAGGTATGAAATATGTTTTTGGAAACACTTTTGAAATAGCAGTACTCATCAAAATGCGAAACAGGTTATTAATTTACCTACTTGGCTCATTCACCAATTTTAATGCATAATAAATCTTTTCTTTCTGTCATTTTGAAGAAATTAGTAATTTCAGTCGCAGGTATTTGTCAGTAAGAGACAACTACAATGCTCTCAACAATACTAATACGAAGGCAGACTGTACAATAATTGAAATTCATGATGAAATAGATATTAAACGTATAAGATACCAAGACAGTGCGAGAGGTCGAAGAAAAGATGGCTTCACACCTATCTATTACGATCAGAAACTTCACATATTAACATCAGGACAACGAAAGGAAGTTAAATTATATGAAATACTACTATGCCTTCTATATGTGAAACAGATGTAAAATGCCACGGATGGGTCATTGATTCATCTCTTGACATGAATTATTTGACTAAGCCTGATATTGCTGTTAGATTTTGTATGTGTTTACCAGCGTTGTAACAGAATTAACATTGTGATGCCTGCCCAAATGGAAGACCTATATCACGAATTATCGAGTGTTGGATTTTTGTAAGGTCAAGTCTAGATAGCGATACCCAATAATGTGATTTAAAAATACGAAGGACTGGTATCGGTAACTAGACTTCACCTATAAGAGTCAAGTCTACTTATCGGTACCAGCTCTTCGCATTTTTTTCAGATATATACCAATACCCACTAACTGTATCTGAAATAAAAGTACGAAGGGCTGCTATCGTTAACTAGGCTTGACCTTTATAGTCTAGATAGAGATACTTAATAAATACTAGTGAACCAAAAAATATCTGAAGTATGTGTCAACGATTTATTTTGTTTCAATTTAGTATGCCCCAACCCAAAAACCCCAATCTCCCGCTACACTAGGAGAGATTGTTTGAATTTGAATCGTATAAAAATTCGTTTATTCCAGCGAAAAAAAGTTACTAATACATTAAATTGTTTATTATAATGCGTTCCTTGTATCAAAACTATCATGAACGTAACGTCTCTGGATAAGGCATGAAATCATTGTTTAAAGCAGCTGCAAGTAGGCAAAGAAGCCATTTATACACAGTCAAACAAGTCCCAGGATATAAATTCCACGGTTAAACACTGTACATAGTTATGGAAACAAAAGACTATATTATTAATTATTCTGGTGCTGAATGTCAAGCATGTATAACTTTATGAATATTAATCTGTATAGTTATCACAGATTTAGTGGATTTTAAAGTTACTTCTTCACTTTAAAGTTTTATTCAGTGATATACTTCAAGAGAATATTATACAAATACATGTTTATGACAATCTCAACTAAAGAAGAAACTGATAGAGGCACAACTTACGTTGATCCTCTCTCCTTAATATGGTTTTTACATAATGATTCATTCTAACCAAGACTAAATCTTCAGTAAGGAAGATATATTTCTATTCAGTCTACAACAACTTGTGCTAGGCTGAACTTTATATAAAGAACTGTTACATTGGTTAAAAATACCAGGCTAATTGCATCACAGAACCCGACACGTGTAATAGTTAACACTCTGTAGAAAACCGTTTCGTTCTGAAGTAATTGATCTATCGAGCACAGACCATTTCTGACAGGTAAACCCATATTAAAAATAGCAACGAAATCGATTCACATTAAGCGATCGGGCCACATCGGTTTCAGTCTGTCGTGCTCTTCGTTTTTCCTGTGTCTTACGCCGCAAAGTGTCTGGTAGACGTCTTCTCTGTGCCACACTGCACCATCTGTGAATGTTTACACAGGGTACCTTGCAATGAAGTTACACACCACTTCACGGCTCACCATGAAAATTAACAATGTTGTATAACTTTTCAGAAATTGAGGAGGCAATAGAATGAGGTGTTGGACGAGTTTCACAGAGAAACGAAGTGACTGGCAGAGAAAGGAGAATGTGGAGATCGGCAGGGAGAGGGGTAGAAGAACGTGAACAGGGAGAGGGGAGACGAGATGAACAGAGAGATAAAGACGGGGTGGTGCGCAGGCAGAGAAGGAAAGAGAAAATTGACAGCGAACGAAAAGGGAATGAGATGTGGAGTAACATAAGATCTGGGCGACGCCGGGTTCTCAGCTAGTTCCCTTATAAAGAGCGTAAAAGATTAAGTTTTTTTTTTTTTTCCTGGTGGTACATTTCACTCAACAATTTACCCGCTAGATGAGGTGCGCGGTTTGAGAAGGGGTGGTATTTTGGGGTGGTGTTCCGGCCCATGTTCAAATCAGTCCAGCCGGCCGCGGTGGCCGAGGGGACTGAGGCACGGTCCGCACGGCCACTACGGTCGGGGGTTCGAATCCCCGCTCGGGCATGGATATTTGTGCCGTCCTTAGTGTAAGGTAGTTGATAAGTAGTTTGTAAGTTTAGGGACTGATGACCCCGCAGTTACGTCCCATAAGCTTAACAAACATTTGAACATTTTTGAACAAATCAGTCCGGCGGATAACGTCATGTGGCGGTACTCCGGCGGATGTGGTTTTCAGGCGTTTTCCTACATTCCACTAAATTAATAGCGGACTAGTACCCACGTTCTGCCTCACTTACACGTTTCACAACATTCATAATCCTTTCCTCATACATTTACACGTATAATAGTATTAGTATAAATTTTGGGTACACATATTTCTTCCCACGTGTAATGTAATCGCGGCAGGCAGGGCATCTAACCCATTTAAAATTAACCGTGCCAAATCCATATCTAACCACGCCAACTCCACTAAAATACACGAAGGCGCAAGGAGAAGAAGACACAGTAAAGAAGTGCATTAGTCTTCGGATGTTAAAGTCAAATTTAAGGAATAAAAGAAGTCTTTGTTCCAATAGCAACAGAGAACATAGACTTTTATTTTATTTCTTGAGCTGAAAATACTATTGCTGTATCAAGCCATGGAATGGAGGATTGTGAACATTAACAGGATACGTTTGAAGACTTTGGAAAACTTTTCATAGGCAGACACTGTAATCAACTTCTTGTTAGCTCTACAAGTTAAAATAATTAAAATATTAAAAATACAATTTTAGTTGACTACACGTAATAGCTCCGTTTTCTCTGCCCACATAACGAAAGTCTATGTAAATAAACAGAAGAAATCATAATGTAGATATCAATGATTTAGGACTCCTTACATTGCCAGGTCCTAGGGTTTTTATCTGCCACTTTGCGTTTCTTTCACCTCTGGCAGTATTGCTCATATGAAAAATACTGAGTAGAACCATGGTTCGGAACCCACGATAAACTGTAGGTCCCCCTATAACTGGCTGGGTAAGTCAGTTCGAAGATCGGAGGAAGGCAACGGCATACCACCTCCAAACAGGACCATGCCTAGTAAAGCACTGTGGAGTTCAATCTTCGGATTGTTGACTGCATTACCTTTTACATTGGGAGTTATGCAACTCATTACACGCTTTCCGCTTGTGTATAAGAATTACCTTCTTAAATTTTTAATAAAGTATCGGAATAATAATTCACTCTCATTGCTGAAGAAACACACGTATACGTTTCATAACAGGCGGTGTGGTTATCTACAAAACTTAAATGGATCTAACAGATATTAATTAAGAACGATTATGCTAATGAAGCAAGAGATTATTCGCTTCGCATAAGCTACAAATGAATAGCTGAATACAATTACGGTATAATGTGAGATACACAATTTACTCATGGCAACTTTTATTTAGATATTGGTTACAATTGTAGTTTACTTGAGGTTTACATGACGTTTACTTAGAACGAGGCACCATTGCTGTACCAATATATTGAAAAAGTCATTCTCGTTTCCCTCTAATATGGTTTATGATCACCTCGGACGGCCAAATACACTTCCTCATCTTAGTGGGATGGACAGTATGAGGTCATCAATCAGCTCTTGAGGGATAATCAAATGCTCAAAAGTTTGTATATTCTATGGGACTTAACTACGGGGTCATCAGTCCCTAAACTTACAAACTACTTATGAACTACTTAAGAACTAGGACGGCACAAATATCCATGCCCGAGGGGGAATTCGAACCCCCGACCGTAGTGGCCGTGCAGACTGTGATCTTGAGGGATATTTGGCCATTCTGCCATGAGTGCAATATCCAGCTCTGCAACCGTTGTGGGCCGGCCGCGGTGGCCGAGGGGACTGAGGCGCTCCAGTCACGGTCTGCACGGCCACTACGGTCGGGAGTTCGAACCCCCCCCTCGGGCATGGATATTTGTGCCGTCCTTAGTATTAGCTAGTTGATAAGTAGTTTGTGAGTTTAGGGACTGATGACCCCGTAGTTAAGTCCCATAAGCTTAACAAACATTTGAATATTTTTATTTATTTATTTTTATTTATTTATTTATTTATTTATTTATTTTTTGCTACCGTTGTTGGAGATACTGGTGTGGCTGCAATGCGTCTGCCAAGTGCATCCCAGACATGTTCAGTCGGGCCTAAGTCCGGTGAACAAATTGGCCACTCCATTCGTTCAATTCCCTCAGCTGCAAGCATGTTGTCCACCAGTGCAGCTTTGTAAGGACGAGCTTAGGAAGCCAGCTTAGGGCACAACCAAATATCGAAGGATCTCGTCTTTTACCTAAGACATTCAACATAGAGATCCTACATCCGCCAATATTGACTCCTACCCATACCATCGTCCACCGCCATGATATGGTGATGTTTCCTGCACATAACCAGGGTTGTTCCGAATTCCACGTTTCTCAAGACGAGGAAACGACGGTTGTCCAAATGTTCAAATGTTTGTAAATCTATCGGACCAAACTGCGTGGTCATCAGTCCGTAGCTTACAAACTACTTAAACCTAGGTAAACTAACCTAAGGACAACACACACACCCATGCCCCAGGGAGGACTCGAACCTCCACGGCGAGCAACCGCGCGCTCCGCAGCGAGACGCTTGAGACCGCTCGGCTACTCCACCGCGGCGACGGTTGTCCGCCTGAACACATATCCTGACTCATCTGTGACCAGAAGCTGTGCCATCCGTTACGACTCCAATCGTGATGTTCCTCCGTCTAGTTTCAGTGGGCTAAATGGTGTTATGATTTCAATGGAACAAGCACCATAGACCTCCGTGTGCAGAGGCCATATTCCCAAAGGGTCTAACGTGCCTTCGGAAATGTGGCCTCTACGTACAAAGGCGATTTATGACTCTTTGTGTTGAAATTGCACTTCCTGTTGCTGCCTAGAGGGTGCGTTGCAGCCGAGTTGCATTCAGCCTCCTGTCTCGACGGGCTGTTAACTGGAGATATTGGTCGTCTCTTGCTGATGTTATCCGTTGACAACTTTGGTCTTGCCTTCTTTTAACGGTTTCTGTTGTCTGAAATCGCATCCAGGTCCTTGAAATAGCTGCAGTCACCACTCTTTGTGCCTTTCCCGCTTCCAATCTTCCTATGACTCTCCATTCCATGCCTTCTGGTAATTTACGATGTCATTTTATTGCACTACGAGCTCACTACACTATCTGAACCCAACTGCTTGTGTAATTCGTTTTGTAGAGGCAGCACAAGTCAACACTCACTGTCTCTTTCTGTCACTCCCACTGTACCAGTTGCCGTAATGTTGTCTCCAATCCGCAGAACCCACAGCAAGGTGTCGAACCATTTTAGTTCATTCTGCAGGTGACATTACTTCAGAACCTACATGTCTCAACTGATCCCCTAATGGATTTTACCAGCGCAGTTTCCTTCCTAGTACATTATTGCTGAACTCATACGGTTTATTAGTTGAATTATGAGTCGATATTTGTTGATGTAGAAGAAGCATATGATAATATGCCATTATGTTACTTGTGGAAAGCATTAAAGGCATATAACATTAGCCCTATCATAATTAAAGCAATTCAGAACTTTTACGAAAACTCAACGACAAGAATAAAAATACAAAATTATCTCTCACCTGAATGTAAAGGAACAAAAGGATTACGTCAGGGATGCTGTCTGTCACCAACACTTTATAAAATATATACCGAAAAAGCGCTAGAAAATTGGAAAAGAAAATACAAAAACATGGGGCTCCCAGTATATTATATTACTATATACTTCTTACAATTTGCTCATGACCAGTTAAATTTGGCACACGATAAAGATGACATAGAATACAAGGATATTAATAGAGGAATATAAAAAATGGGAAATTCAGGCCAACAAAAATAAAACAAAATACGTGGTAATAGTAGACATAAACCAAGATTTAACACTGGAAGAAGGAATGGGCAAAATTAAACACAATGAAGAATACAAACACCTAGGAGCCACTATCACACAAGATGACAAACAAGACAAGGAAATTAATGCAAGAATTAATGCTGGGAAGTGTACCATTGAAACATTAAATGGTATCTTATAGGATCAACAGACCAGAAAGGAAACACAACGAAATATCTTCAATACAATCATTAGAATCATTATGACATATGGTTCAGAAGTATGGGCACTTAAATTGCAAATAGAAAAGAGGTTGATGGCAACGGAGACAGACTTTTGGAGACGATGCGCAGGAATATCTACGCGGAAAAAAATCAGGAATGAAGTCATCAGGAAGAAAATGGATGTTAAGAATTCAATTGTAGGTTTTATAGAAGGAAAACAACTGTTATGGTATGGGCATACTAAAAGGATGTCAAAGGAAAGACTACCACAGAGAATAATGGAATGGGAGCCACCAGGAAGAAAGAAAAGAGGGATACAACCAACTAGGTGAATCCAAGGAATTCAGGCGTCTGTCCGGAAAAGGAATATAGAAGAAAATTTACGGGCAGATAGAGAAAAATGGAGAATCAAAATAAAATAATCTATAATAAACAATAACGTATTAATATTAATGTAAAATACTGCATTGTATAATCTTGGGGTACCGGAAAATGTAAACTAAATAACATTGTAAAACCGGACAATAATAATAATACTGTTCTACATATTAGGTGATTCCTCTTTTGTTGGTGAAGCAATCCTTTCGCCATCTTGTGGAATGAGGACCGACATATACGCTGTGTTTGGTATTTTTTAGTAAAAAGTAGACAGCTTCACGATCTACACCAAAGTAGCTATAAAAGGTCTGCAGTACCAACCCTTCCAAAAACTTAGTCATATTACTGAAATAATGACCAAAACTCATTTTCTTCTAAGAAATTTGCAATGTAAAATATGTTTTATTGGAAGTGACAACGCTTGCAGAAGTCTACGTTCACACTATTTTCTTCCTTTACCTGAGAGCTAGTGGAGATGCTGCTTCCCTCCACATCCTCATAAACTGTAGTATGTAAAAAGATTATTGTACCGAACCCGCGAATTTCATAAAGAGATTACCAGCTGCAATAAATTCAAGAAAGTTCTGAATCAACAGCGAAATTAATTTGATCTTTAAATATGATCACGCAAATCCACGATCTCTCAAGAAGCCTTAGTATTCTTGCACGGCACGAACATACCAACTGTTTTTTTGATTATGGTATTACCCGCTGCACTAATTTCAGTTGCAGAGCAATTTCTGTTGTTGGAGTATTATCAGCCTAGTACTTACGGGAACTACTAGACAGCAAAGGGATTTTTTAGGATCTAAGGAATATCCGTAAACGGCTGCAGACGAAGAACACTAGAGAGCAAGAGGGAGTGGCCACACATGAAATTACACGTGACTGACTAATTAGCTAAGACGGCAGTGACTGTTTCTGTTCAAGTTTCTATCTTCAGTGGTTTGGGCTGAGGCAGTCAGTCAATCATTCAGCCAGTCAGTCAGTCGGGACACTTCCTTTTATATATAGAGATAAAAAAATGAATAGTTCGACCAAAAATTTAAAAACACATGTTTTCATGTTTAGTGCAGGGTTTTAATACAGAAGACAATGGATTTTAATTTTTCCAAGCTGATTTCATAATGTGGGATTGAAAGGGTCAACTAAGTGAAACTAACAGAAGGACAACACACACACCCATTGCCCAAGGAGGACTCGAACTGCCGACGGCGAGCAACCGTCCGCTCCGCAGTCATCTGCCTTAGATGTTTCGGCCACTCCACCGCGGCCAGAACAGGGCATCACGGAGGAACTTTATAAGCTTACAGCTGGAAAGCATAATTAGTTTTACATAGGGATTGTCGAAATGGGCGGGAAGGGGAGATAGAGAGTGTGAGTAGATGTATAGAGAACAGGGTAGGAGGAGATTGGCAGAAGAAGGGCGGAGCAGCAGGTGGATGAGATGGACTAATGGAAGATTCGAATAAATACATAATGTAAGAGACGTTACTATGAACTGCACGTACCGTTGTTTATATCAGAAATAGGGAAGGAGATGTATCGAAACGAAGTTGATGAGAGTAGGTGAAGGAGGGAGAGGAGGAAGGGGGGAACGAATGGGGAGGTAGATAGTGTGAGATAAGAGATGTTCAAGGATTGGAGTGAAGGTGATCCACAAAGACAGGGAGGAGGAGGAGGGGATGGACAAAGTAAGCTGCGAAGAGTAGTTGGACAAATAGAGGGAAAAGGAGTAGGAATAGAGAGGAAGAGAAGGAGATTCTACATCTACATCTGTATGGGATACTCTACAAATCACAGTTAAGTACCTGGCAGAGGGTTCATCGAACCACCTGTATACTATGGATCTCCCATTCCATTCTCCAATAGCAATTTGATTAAAAGCCGTTTGTGAGGTACGGTGTCAAAAGCCTTCTGGAAATACGGAATCAATCTGAGAACCTTTGTCGAAAGCACTCATCACTTCGTGTAAAGAGCTAGTTGTGTTTCACTAAAATCCGTGTTGAGCTTGGGTCAATAGATCATTCTGTTCGAGATAATTCATAATATTTGAATACAGAATATTTTCCAAAACCCTGCTGTAAAATGACGTCAATGAAATAGGCCTGTAGTTTAGTGGGTTACTCCTACTGCCTTTCTTGAATATAGGTGTGAACTGTGCAACTTTCCAATATTTTGGTACAGATCCTTCTCTGAGCGAGCGGTTGTAAATGGCTTTTAAGTAAAGAGCTATCGCTTCAGCATAATCAAATAGAAATCTAATGGTTATACAGTCCGGTCCAGAAGACTTTGTTCTTGTTAAGTGATTTAAGTAGCTTCACTACTCCGAGGATATCTATTTGAACGTTACTCATTCTTCCCCCTGTTTTTAATACGAAATCTTAAAGAATAGGGTGTAAGTCCAATGCCCATGTGTATTAGGGATTGCGAATAGGGTTGCCAGATCTCCGGACGCCGCCCGGAGTGCCCGGGTTTGGAATGAATTCTCCGGGTCTACGGGCCAATGACTCTCATCTCCGGGCGTGAATGTAACCTTCATCTTAACACTTTTAACTACCATTTTAAAGTACTATGCTCATGTAGCGACGATCTACATCGAACTTAACGTAACTTAAACTAAGGACACAACACCCATGCCCTAGGGGGGATTCCAACCTCTGGCGGGAGCAGCCTCGCGCACCGTGGCAACTGCGCTGCTAGCTGTCAGAGCTCAACTCTCGCCGTACGTAGTATGGCACTGTCGATCAATTCACTATACAATACGCGATCATTGTTGATATCCTGTACTTCGGTGTATAATGTTTAATTGATATTACATTAGAACGTCGATTATCCGAACTAATTGGGGAACGTGGGTGTTCGGAAAACTGGTTTATTCGAATAATCTTATCTCTCATAGAAAGGACAGCACTATTACGTTTCTCATTTTATGCCCTCAAGTTTACTTCTTTACGCGGCAGCAAGTGATCGTTAACAGGGAGCTGACGGTAACTGTGCCACTTCACATGGAGCCAGTGAGAAGCTCATCTTGGTGGCGCGCGATCCTTCACAGTGCGCGGAGCCGCAAGCGGCAACTCTTGGAAGGCGCAGCTGTTGATCTGAGCAGCTTTGATGCTGCCGCCACGCAGACTGAAGTGTGCCGATTGTTGATCCACAGCAACTGGCGGCCTGGCCGGTCAGCTGCGACATGTGAAGGCCACCCCTAGCAATGGTGGGGAGGGGGGGATATTTGCTGGGAGGGAGGAGATGATTAGTGTTTTTTTTTTGTTGGGGGGAGGGAGTTGGTCGCAGTTTGGGGGGGGGGAGTCATTGGCCAAGGGGGAGGGAGGGCACGTCTGGTCTCCGGGCCTGTCTCGAGTTCAATCTGGCAACCCTAATTGCGAATCGTTGCAGGTTCGCTAATAAAAAATAGATAATTGTTATGATTCGTCATATTTGAGTTTTTGCACTCGGTGTCTTCCATGCAGTTGGTTGGTTCACGAGTGGGTGAATGCCTGGCCCAGCGGTGCACCGTGCCGGCAGGCGGAGCCGTCACACGGCGGGATCAGAGGGTCGCAGCAGGCAGGTAGGCGCGCCTGCCGGCAGCAGGGCCCCAGGCGCCGCGCCGCGCCATATCGACGCCGGAAGCGACGGCTGCCGCGCATAATGGCCGCCTGTTTGATTCCTTTTCACGACTGAGACAATAGCACCGGGGAGCGCCGTTAGCAGTCAATTATCGGCCCGCTGATTATCTTAAGTGCCCGTCCGGCGCCGAGCCGACGTGTCTACTCCAAATCGCAGTCAATTTACGTCACGCGCCTCACCGCCGACCTGGCCCGCCCAGACTCGCTGCAAAAATTCCGCCACCTGACGAGGAGCCTGTGAGAGGCTCCTCTCGCCCAGAAAAAAGAAAGAGCACAAACGGCGTTTATAATAAAACAAGCAGTCAATTTAGGCGGAGACATAAATTATTGCATCTTTAAAGGAAGCAGCTAATGAACACCAGTAGGTGGAAAGACTATAGCCTCTTTTAAGGATTTATATACTGGCTCCAGGACCTACCATACCCGTATTTTCTCTGTAAAATTGGGGAGTCCAATCTGCATCAAGAAAAATACGGTTTGAAGAACAGTTATATTCTTCATTATGGAATATAAAACTAACAATCATAACAAAAAAGTAAAATACCATACATTTAGGGAAAGTATGAAAGTATTGCAACGTTTGACTTAGAAAACTGAGTAATTAATAAAAGAGATAAACAGCGGGTTGTTGCAGGCGGTAATGGAATACTGTAAAAGGAGTTGTGGAGAGACAAGAACTGAGGATAAATGGACGAAATTTAAAATCGGGTTCTGCTTGAATGAGGTGATCCCGGACCATGTCGTCGGCATAGGACTCCTCGGATACTACAGCTGTAAACCTGCAACGCCGACTGAGGCCCTGGATATCCGCTGCTGACTGTCGATACGTTTACTGTGGTTTTTTGCGCCATTGGTAGAATCTTATTTCCACAGATGGGACATCGAACCTTCGACGATAGTAGGTGGTGAGGGTGACGCAAATGTGGGAAAAGGTGAGTGCTGACCGAGCTTGACTTTGCAATTTAGTCAAGAGAACATACAGCCTGGAATGATTTCAAGATAAATATGAGCGTTAATGAGCTTCTTGGCTTACCTGATGAATAAGGAAATGTTTGATGCGTTTTACGTAGGTTTCCCATGCCTCCGAATCGTCGTTAAATGTAGGGAATGGTGGTGGAGCCGCGGACAGGCTTAGTTTGAGTAATTCTTCTAGCAATTGCTTTTGTTTGTGTGGTGTTGCACAAGTCTGAAGTGCGCGCCACGTACTTTCGCCGCGTGTCGCTGTGCAAGCACGGCGCGGCGTTCTTATGACGCCAGCCACGAGCACCCTCTGCTGCCATCCCGGTCGTGGATACCACACTGAACTGTATCGGTCACTTGGCAATAGGACAGTTACTAGAACAGACTCTCCTCAGTAGACAGGTGTCTACCTAGTTAACCTATGTTTCAGCATTACATCAGTCTGCAGTCATGAAACTCGTAAAAGGTAAGTATTATAATGTTTCTACGAAATAGATATATTGTAATAATCTAGCTTAGTGATTCTAGTCTGTGCTGTCCCACTGGCTGGTCACCTCAGACTACGTACCCGCACACGCGTGCATCGTATTTGCCTGTGTCGGTCTCTCTCTACTCGGCCATCGACACCTAGAACAACCGGCGGCAACGAGACACTAAAGTTTTTCTACTAAATGTTGATTGACAGCCGTAAATTGTTGAAAAAGTCATTCCATTAATTGCCGCAGCCCGGGGTTACGTTCTGGTCTCGCTTGATAAGCGTTGGCACGTATGCACACTCGTCGACACACAAGTCATCAATCTTCATACAACGTTTATTTCACAGGACAACACTTCAACTAAGTACACGATACTTGAGAAGTCCGCAAAGGTTTACCATCACACCATGACAGAAAAACAAGTCCGGGTCTAGCCACAGGAAAACTAAGACCCCACTGGTGTGGTCTCTCTTCAGTCGGTCGTCGTCGGGAGGCTGGAGGCATCCTGTTGGTGAGGCGTCCACGGTCGGAAGAATACTGCTTGGAGCGTGCCAGCGAGACCCTAAGTAAAGGCGGCCGACCAGTGGCAGCCTGGCATAGGAATACGCAATGCGCCCGAGCCATCTGCAAGAAGAGGTCTGCTTAAGCAAGGTAATGTTGTTGCTGTCTTGTTGTATTTACCTCCGGCTTGCCGGGCGTGTGAGTTGCCTGGAACTCTTCGGTGTACGTTGGGCTGTTGGCCTTTCAGGAGCTCTCGACGGCCGGTAGAACAGTGTCATGAATCCCTAGAATCGTGGTGATGCAACACTATTTTTGTGTGTGGATTTCAAATATTTTTAAGTGCTTCAATTACTACCTGCATTGTTGAGATCAGTAGCCACTAAATTGACACACTTTTTTCTTATTTCCTGAAGTAAAATATTTAACATAAAATCAAGGTGTCTCGAGTAACTGTGTCTTTTCCGGGGAAATTCAGATTAGAGATTCTGTTGTATCGCAACACAAAACAATAAGATCATATTAAAATAATATCACTGTAGCTTATTTTCGTGAACGATAGTTCCGTTATTAAACATATATTATCATACAATTAGTAACTAAAAAAGAACAGAATAAGACAACGTTTTCTTAAACTGTGTTTTATTTCGATAAAAGCAGTTCGAAGTAAAATTGAAAACTTTTTCGGTGATAGGGACATTAGAACTGCCTATATAACGTGATGCAAACTAGAACGCTACTAACGGAGCTACAGGCGATGTTCTGAATCTTTGGGTGCAACTTTGTTCATAAATTTTTCCGTTGATTTTCTTTTTCATCTCTAGACGTCGTATGAATAAAAAATAAAAAATAAAAAAATATTTTTTTTTAATAACAGGCCGACTAAAATCGCGTTAACTTCAAAACCGTACTGATCATGAGAAAGTAAGTTCTTATTTGATCTAGTATTTAAGCTCGAATGCGTAGTTGTATGCAAAATGTAGTCCATCTACGATTGATACACATACATATTATATTATTAATCTTTCAACAACTTGAATACCTGTTAAATCGTTCCACAAAAACATTCAAAACACAATTAGATGTATTCGAAGAGGTCTGTGAATATGACTGTGTTGATGTTACTCAGGAGGCGTCATTTAATAAGCGATCTTTCAAATATTCTGTCCGTAAGAGGGTGAAATAGGGGATGAAACGTATTTTGAAAATACATTGCTATTTAGGAAATTTTGAAGCTAGAACCACATAATATCGGATTTCAATTCAGGGTTAGAATTGAAAAGAAACGTGTTTCGGCATATTTTGAAAATCAACCAATAAGGGGACTCAAGAAATTGATTTTCAAAAATATGTTGCTGTTAACCAAAATTTTAAGCTACAACTACAAAACTTCGATATGGAATCTTGCTCAGGATTAAAAAATAAAATAAAATTTAAAAAAAAGTTTCACTTTTTTTTGTAATTTCAACAAGTAAGAGGGTAAAATAGAGGATGAAACATTCTTTCTGAAAACACGTTGCTATTCAGACAATTTTGAAGCCGGAGCTGCAAAAATTGATATTTGTATTGTTGGTTAGAATTTCAAAAATACGTCTTTCGGTATTTTAGGAAATTCAGCCATAAAGGGGGTTAAATTGGAGTGGATATTTTTCGAAAATCTGGTGCTATTTAGGCAACTTTGAAGTTAGAACTACAAATTTTCGTATTTGGGCTTGGGGTTCGAATTTAAAAGACGTGTTTCGGTATTTTGGAAATCCGACCAAGGTGGTTAAATTGGAGAGGGGATGTTTTTCGAAAATCTTTTGATATTCAGGCAATTTTGAAGCTACAACCACATAAATTGGTACATGTTTTCTTTGTCAGAATTAAAAAGACTCGTGTTTCGGTATTTTCAGAAAATTAATCATTTAGGGGGTGAAATAGGGGATGAAACATTTTTTGTAAATAAGTTGCTACTAAGCAAATTTTGAACCCAGAATTACAAAAAATGATATTTGCATACTAGGTTAGAATTTAAAAGACACGTGTTGGGGTAATTTTCGTAATTCAACTATTAAGGAGTGCCATAGGGGGTTACAAGTGGTAAAATCAGATGTTCAAATGTTTGTAAATCTTAAGAGACTTTACTATGGCGTCATAAGTTCCTAAGGCTTACAAACTAATTAAACTAACTTGTACTAACGTATGCTAAGGACGGCAGAAACACCCATGACCGAGGGGCGAATAGAACCCCCGACAGCGAACGGCTGGGCGCATCGCAGCATGGAGACTCAATACGCACGGTCATTCTGCCGCGGCTACAAGTTCTGTCACAACATTTCATTATGATAATGCTTAAGCTATATGTATAAAAATTTATATTAAGAGGGAGAAACAACTGGTGCAAAGCAACCAGCCTACGCTTGTGAAGCAGCGGGCGTTAGGCTAGTGTCACATAATTCATTCACAACACAGACGTTTGTATCGAGGTATTCTATTACTTGAACATTATTTTGTTGATAGTTAACACTGTTAGATGAATAATGCTAGCATAATCTTCCCCAAAGCACCAAAGATAAGACAATTCACTGCTGGAATAAAATAAAAGGAACCACACTCTCAGCCACGTGCAGACGGCAGCGTAACACAACCTCCAAGATGGACAGATTAATGCCTCAGAAGTGGCTACACGCGTACCAAGCGGCAAAATGTCGCACTAAAAGCATGATGCTCATGAACAAAAATGCAGCTGAAAGGACTGATACACAAAATAGGGTGTAAATCA
The DNA here is from genome assembly GCA_026315105.1 of Locusta migratoria. Taxonomy (NCBI): domain Eukaryota; kingdom Metazoa; phylum Arthropoda; class Insecta; order Orthoptera; family Acrididae; genus Locusta; species Locusta migratoria. The sequence goes on from CM048746.1 coordinate 180,249,137, forward strand.
ACTTCTAATACGCTGTTGTCCATGAACAACACTGAAAATGAAAGGGTTAAGTAGTTTTTAAGCCTAGGGTCTAATAATCCACAGATTTACAAACATTTGAACATCTGAGTTCTGCTCTGTGCTAACATTGATGCTTAGTCTGATATAAAGCCTGTTGCTTGAAAACCATTCATTGCCCAATCCCTCTCTTCGCTATAACTATTTCATCTATAATGATCATTCACAGAATACTTTGATTTCCTTGTTATGGACACCCTCTTGCTATTGTTCCCATCTATTACTACCTGCAGTCATCCTTGCTACTTAAGGGAACCTGTATCCACCCAGCTTTCACTCCCAAAGAAGAAAGTTGGTCGAAAGATTAAACAGTGCACTGCTAAGCTAGTCTTGGTTCTCGCTTCCTTCTTGCAGATGAGAGTATGTATGAAAAAATTGTTGAAATGTCTTGGTCGCAGTTAGCTTTATTTCATGACGCGTTTCGAGACATCATCATCATTTCAACAATTTTTTCATACATGCCAACGTAAGGTCGCGTGTCCAACAAAAATGGATGGTTTTATGAACCAAGATGAGAGTAGATGGTAAAACAGCGTTCACTGCATTAGCTTTGCTACACCTTGTTTCCATTTCTTTCACTATGATGCCATCCCACGACAAACTACAACCTCAGTCGTAGAAACTATCGTTATTTTTGGCGCTTAGGCAAAACAACTGCACGCAAGATTATTTCCAATACGTACAAATGCTGCCTCTTTCCCCTTTACATCGCGCTTGAAAGTGCCGCTGCTGTCACCTCTAATGTGCATCTATGCTGAAATAGTGATCATGTACATATTTCTTCATCGCAAACGCAAGTTGAAAATTTCAATTTATTTGGGTGCTTCCTTCAACGCGTTCTTTTCGGCATGACCGGCAGTGTACCTTCGCGCCATATTACAGTAGCTACTGCTGTAGAGTTCGGTTTTTGGATTTATTGCCACCCGAAACAATTGCCAGCTTAACGTATATCGCCCCGATAGACACATTAAATACGTCACCCTGAACTAATAGGGACAAATCGGGCGCCAAATTGGATCCTGACCTCTTGCCTGAACACATAATTCAGTGTACTAAAACGTGACACACTGTGATTTGCACGCACCAGCACCACACCATGCTAAGGGCTGGGCGACTGCTCCCGCCGGAGGTTCTGGTCCTCCTTCCGACATGGGTGTGCGTGCTGTCCTTATCGCAAGTTAGTGAAAGTAGTTTGTACGTCTAGGGACTGATGACCATAACACTTTGATGCAATAGTTTTTCAAGCATTTGAACCCCACAATTCAGAGGGCTCCACCGCAACTACAGCCGGAGCATCAGAGGGCTACGACCTATGATAAAGCAAGTTATAAGGAGCTCTTCGTCCGATTTGCTGCAACAACGTGTCATAGCGGAATTGAAGACTCTGGCGCACGTGTCTGTCACATATAGCCACCCATCACCACCGATGCATGAATATGTACTTCAACAAAGAGGTGAGAGCTTGCAGGGGAATGGACACTGAGCAAACTGAAGATCATGATGTATCTTTTTGGCTGCTACATGTACCACTTCGTTGCACTTAGTGCGCTGACACAGAGAGAAAGATAAGGCCTTTCTCAGAACTACGAGAATTTGCATTCAACTGATTAACCATATAAGTCCAAATCCGAAAAAAAAAAACATTTAATAATAATAAGTTCCAAGACTGTGTAGTTTCTTCCGCTCCAAACGAAAGAAAATGTTAATTTTGGTGAAGACTCCAATGTCTGGCAGTGACGGAAATGAATGGTTCGACATGTTTCTAGAGATTTATTTACATGACATCCAAGAGGTATCAAAAAGCTGACAGCGGGGACTGACGGATTGCAACTGCTCTCGAATGCGTTCCACACCTACTTTTCTGGTTTCAGATCCAATACTGTGGTCAGCGCAAGGACTGTGCCGCCAGCAAGTACCTCGATGCAGACGACCATTATTGTCCACGACGATTCTGATAAATTGTGTGGATGCTGCCAATATAAAATGACCCACGCTATAAGGGTTACGACACACGCCGTGCAGCCAGCCTCTTCCTTCGGTCTGGTGCGAGATTTGTTTTCGAGGCAGTTGCTAGGAACGACTAAACACAGTTTATACCATCAGTTACTGAATACACGGAGTAGAGAATGTTGCCATCGACGATGAATGTTTAAATAATAAAGTAAGATTAACATATTACTCCTAAAAATTTTCTAAGGGAGCCCTATACGTTATAGTGGACAGCGGATGTCGCATACTAACAACATTAACATCTGGTGTGCTCCAGAGATTCTTAATAGGTATGGCCTTTTAAATCCGCAGACTAAAAGCTGGTCGCTAACTATTCTGCTTCGTATTTGGCGATAACGGCGTTAGATGCACAGGAAGTCTAGGGTAAAATCTACACTTGGTATAACAAATGGGTTGCAAATGTACAAGGTAATAAGAAGTACCAGAAATGAGGATAGTTACTACTTAACATGAAAATCGATTGTCACGAAGTAGCCGAATTTATTATATTCTGCTACCAACCCATTAACGACAAATCAAAGAAGAGGTAAAAGGTATGTTAACAGGGACAAATACAGCATTCCTAAAGAAGTGAAATCAGCTATTATAGAACACTGGACTTAATTTTAGGAAGAACTTGCTGAGAATATACTTTTGCAGCACACGTTAGAGATACAGAACAGGGACAGAGAGCAAGAGAAGCGATTGAGATATGGTGCTAAAGAAGAAATTGAGGTGCAGTGGAGTAGCCGAGCGGTCTAAAGCGTCTCGCTGCGGAGCGCGCGGTTGCTCGCCGTGGAGGTTCGAGTCCTCCCTGGGGCATGGGTGTGTGTATTTGTCCTTAGGTTAGTTTACCTAGGTTTAAGTAGTTTGTAAGCTACGGACTGATGACCACGCAGTTTGGTCCGATAGAATTACAATTTTTTTTTTTTTTTTTTTTTTTTTTTTTTTTTTTTTTTTTTTTTTTTTTTTTTTTTTAGATATAGATGGTGACGATGCACTTTGGTAATGCAAATTTTAATTGTTTGACAATGTTCTTTTTCTTATATTTCATTTTGACAAGTAACTCTTTATTTTATGTGAGTTCCAAAGTGAAAGTAGGAGAAAAATGTTATAATAATTGTTTCTGAAGATGATGAGATAGTTCATCAAAACCAGTAAAGAAAACAACAAATAAACTAGCGTATTAGCCTGAAGTAAGTGAGTTTTATAATTATAAAAGTATTTTTTTTATTTCTGCAATTAAAGAATTTATTCAGAATATCGTATCAAATGGGGAATTTGCATGCCGAGTACTGTCGCAGTCGACACATGGTAAAGAAGTTTTCACACACAGAGGCATACAGTTTAGAAGCTTGGCGCAGAAAAGAGTCATGACGCACATAAAGTGTCTGCTGTTTCGGCTTGACGTCTAGATGACAGTGACAGCACGTTGGATGACAAGAAGTGAAGAGAGCCAAACAGGAGTTACGTGCAGACACCCAATACTAATGGTGTTTTTATTCATTTTGTTTCGTAAATAATGTATACATAAATTTTCTCATTAAGACATATATGTTGGGAAACCATGAGAATGTCGTTTATCCTTTATTTCGTCTCGTAAAATAATTTGATGTTTCTATGACATTAACACTATTTTAGATTATGCTTTAAGGTAGGAACCTGAGAGTTAAACGAGCAGCAATCGCCTTTTTAATCGTACTTGAAAAAATATTTCGTTCCTTTCTAGGAACATGTCAAGATTTTTCATCTCCACAAAGTAGCCTAACAGCAAAGCCTCAAATTACACTAAAATATTTTGAAGTTCCTTTTTCTATTTTTCGAGTTTGTTGGTAGGCAGAAGTTTTTAGCACAGCGAAACTGCACCGAAAATACATATTTATTAACGAACTGAAAGATTTGAAGAAAAAATTCTCATCGGCTGTTTTCACGTGGTTCCTGGTTGGCTCTCCTCACTGCCCCTAATTAATTACGCTTTACCAACGTTTACATGCCATGCAGATCCTTCGATACCTAATGTGAATTTTAAAATTTTAATCCGGGAATCAAAAATAGAAGTTAAAAAATACCAGAGCCGACTGGGGGACGATAGTGTCAGATCTGTCCCATCCTGCTGACACCATGGGAATGTAGTAGCGAAAATATCAAAGCGGTTTCACTTCACCCAGAATCACAGCAACGACATGGAAGATACCATCGCCGTCTGGAATGTCAGGCATGCGACGAACGTAGATGACCCACAATAAAGTAGTCTACAGCCAACATAGTAACTTTGAGAACTACTAAGGGTTCAACGGAAGACAAAACGAATGTGTAACGTATCACAAAATATCAGCACCTACCTGTGCGGGTATCGCAGTACACTTTAGAACCGCTATTAACTGTATGGCGGCGCATCCAGACACGACCGTCACTCCCTGAGCACGGTGCATTCCTCTGACACACTGCCAAACGTCCATGATAATGTGCCCATTGCAAACTTAATTAGAGATGTCTTTGAGGCAACCAGAGACGTGAGGAAGTCTTCTGTTGGGGAGTCCAATGTTAGGAAGGTGCCAAAAGATTTATGTTTGGACTTTCACTGTGCTCCGTCATCAGAGGGCCATCAATACCACTTTACCGAGTAGTCAAGGCTTGCATGCCAAAAACCATTTTCCACAAGCGATCGTACTGCAACACGCGAAAACGAACGAACGACGAAGTTTCGAAAATGTTCGTTTCCGGGCAACGAACTATAACAATCAAATTGTCGTTATCGATAACGATCATTGACGAAATATCACGAAATATGGTGCTATGTATGAATCACGCGATGGCTGACGTATTAACGGAACATGCAAATTTTCTATGCAATTGTGTGCTTAATATTTATCACAAAAATTTCATTTACAATTAAAGTTAGTGAATGACACATCAATTACGTAATGACATAGCTTTCATAAAAGAACGAATTGCAAGTGGTTTATTTAGTCTCGGGCGGTGCGGTAGCTCAACGCTTTCAGAGGGCTAACCGCGTTTGCAATGATAATTAAAGAAACTGAGCAAAGATCGTATTGTACAAGTATGATCCCACATACGCTAAGAATCAATGTACTCGAAGAAGATGGGTAAAATTTAAAAATTTAAGTAACAGATAACGCTAAGGCTTTGTGTGACAGAACAAGTTGTAGAGTTGGTCTGTGTGGTGTCGTAATTTTATTTAACTTTTTTAGTGTTGATTTTATTTTTTATGAGTAAATTACAAATTACATTCTGCAATATTCCATATTATTTTCATTTGAATTGTACTAGAAAACGAAGTAGGCTATGAAGAAAAATTATTGGCTATTTAGCTTGGAATACGTGTCGATTACCTAATGTGTACTTATGTCACGCGATAAACAACATTCAGGAACATATTGTCCTACAAGAAAACCATTATAGTTTGTTTCTCAGATGAGTTATGTCTCCGAACGCACTATTCATCATAAAAAAAAAACAGTGATCCTCGAACGCATGGAGATAGGAAATACATAATAATATTACCATTAACATGTTCTGAGGAAATGATTAGCAATTTAGTCTCCTCGGTGAACCGAGTCCTGCAAGCACTGGACCTGTCTCCCATAAGGACTACACTGAAAAGATGCAGAGCCTGCTAAATGACGATTCCTACCGGAAGATCAGCGTTGACCCCACAAAGAAGGTGGAAAACAAGACGAGGGCGCTTCTCAAGGATGGGGATTTACCGGAGGGTGTCGCCAAGAAACTGCTACCTCAAGGTCCGGTACCGCCAAGACTTTATGGACTCCCTAAGGTTCACAAAGATGGGGTGCCGTTACGTCCCATTGTCAGTAACATCAGAGCACCTACATATTTGTTGGCCAAATACTTGACGGGAATATTAAGTCCTTATGTGGGTAAATGCCCTCATCACATCCGTAATTCCGTGGATTTTGTGAAACGCCTTAACAACTTCAGGCTGGATGAGTCAGATATCATGGTGAGTTTTGACGTCATTTCGTTGTTTACGAGGGTGCCTCTTCGAGAGTCACTAGATTTGATTGGTCAGAAATTTGACGAGAAGACCACCGAACTTTTTAGGCATGTCTTGACCTCCACGTATTTTCTTTTCAATGGCGAATACTACGAACAAACGGAGGGAGTCGCCATGGGTAGCCCACTCTCCCCTGTGGTCGCAAATTTGTACATGGAGAATTTCGAGGAGGAAGCCCTAGCATCATCTGAATGGAAACCTACTTGCTTTTTCCGTTATGTGGACGACAATTTCGTCATCTGGCCACATGGTATGGATAAACTCCTTGACTTCCTTACACATCTGAACTCCATACACCCCAACATCAAATTCACTATGGAGACTGAAACGGAGGGTAAATTGCCGTTCCTGGACGTCTTGGTCAAGAGAAGAGCTGATGGCACCCTGGGTCGTAGTGTATATCGGAAGACAACGCACACTGATCTGTATTTACACGCAGACAGCTGTCACCACCCTTCACAGAGGAATGGGGTACTTAAAACTCTAGTACATAGGGCGCGCACTATCTCCGACGCAGAGAGTCTACCCCAGGAATTGGAAGACCTGAGAACTGTATTTCGAAAGAATGGGTACTCAGAGTGGCAGATTCAGCGGGCTCTCCGCCCAACCACTACAACACAACCTGTGGAAACGGATGAAAACGCAAGGGAGGATGTAGGCACTGCGTTCGTTCCATATACCGGCGCACTCTCAGGGAAGATCGCCCGCATTTTGAGAAAACACCAGGTTGGAACTGTTTTTTGTCCGCCGAATAAAATTCGTGCTCTGGTGGGGAGCGCTAAAGATGATCTCGGTTTGAGGAAGGCGGGCGTGTACCAGATTCCGTGTCAGTGTGGAAAGTCATATATTGGACAGACGATGCGTACCGTCGAGGATCGATGCGTTGAACACCAGAGGCACACACGATTGATGTATCCGAGCAAGTCGGCGGTCGCTGAACATTGTTTGCCGGAGAATCACGCCATGGAGTATGAACACACTAGGATTCTGGTACAGACGTCGAGATAGTGGGACTGCGTCGTTAGAGAGGCCATTGAAATTCGCACAAGTGACGACCTCATAAACCGTGACTCTGGCTATAATCTTAGCAAAGCTTGGGAACCAGCGATTGGGTTAATTAAGAGTAAATCTAGCAAACGTAACGAAGTGACGACCACGGCGGACAGAGCCCTCACACCGACGTCTTCTCAGACGCCGGCGCAATCGGTTCCACTGCACGGCCGCGGCGCGGGGCGCGGACCGCGGAGGGGTCGCTCCGCGGGCCGAGGGTATTTAAATGGCCCGCTACCGGGCTAGAACCCAGTTCCCTTCGAGCAGCCGTAGCGTGCGGATCTCCGTGCCGGCGCGTTTCCAGGAGCTCAGTCCGTCAGTTCACCTGATGATGGCGACATGTATGATCGCCGAAATATTGTGCCCGTTGGACACTATAGACCGGCAGTACACCCGTGGATATTTTGATCATCAAATAGGCCGGGAGAAACTGAAAAATCACAGCATCATAATTGTTGCATCCGTGTTAGACGACATCGGGGTGAACACACATTGGAACCGTGTATTCGTCATCGCCATACTGGCGTATCACCTGGCATGATGGTATGGGGTGCTATTGGTTACACGTCTCGGTCACCTCTTGTTCGCATCGACGGCACTTTGAATAGTGGCCGTTACATTTCAGATGTGTTACGACCCGTGGTTCTACCCTTCACTCGATCCCTACGAAACCTTACATTTCAGCAGGATAATGGTCGACCGCATGTTGTAGGTCCTGTACTGATCTTTCTGGATAAGGAAAATGTTCGACTTCTGCCCTGCCCAGCACATTCTCCAGATCTCTCACCAATTGAAAACGTCTGGTCGTCAATGGTGGCCGAGCAACTGGCTCATAACAATACGCCAGTCACTACTCTTGATGAACTGTGGTATCGTGTTGAAGCTACATGGGCATCTGTAACTGCACACGCCATCCAAGCATTGTTTGAGTCAATGCCCAGGCGTATCAAGGCCGTTATTATGGCCAGAGGTGGTTGTTCTGAGTACTGATTTTTCAGTATCTATGCACCCAAATTGCGTGAAAATGTAATCGTATTTGAGTTCTATTATAATATATTTGTTCAATGACCGTTTATCATCTGTATTTTTTCTTGGTGTAGCAATTTTAATGACCAGTAGTGTATTTGTCCAATGAATACCCGTTTATCATCTGCATTTCTTCTTGGTGTAGCAATTTTAATGGCCAGTATTGTACTAATCATTTCATGTACTCAAACAGGCATTGGATTTGTATGGATGACAATGTGCATTAACAACTGTTCGCAATATATTTGAAGAACAATCTGGACAGTTATGAATTCGACTTTTCTGGATATCGTCTAAAATGGTTAAATATGTCATCTTATAATATGCTTTTTTCCTTAATGAATTTCATTGTTTGGAAAAGACGAAAAGAAATCCTAATGTCTTGAAAGTCTTCTAAGACATTCCATTTGCGTCGAGTGTTCTGTGTTTCGTCAGTGTAAACGATAATGCCCTTGCTGTTCACTAACACTAATATATTATTTGGACATTCACGTTTTGGAAAATCGTCTACAAATTTTTCGTAGTATTGCACAGTAGAAGTATGTGTATAAAAACGTATTTTACTAAAATATGAATGAAACTCGCTAGTAGAGATCCAGATGAGATAATGGTGAATTCGTGCGTTTATTTCTGTGATGTTTATTTTTATGTAAGTAGACCCTTCATATGATATCATTATTTCAATAACTTCACTAATATCATGCTCTGCGACTACATACAGTAGGTGTGAACTATTGTAATGTACAGATTAGTGAACTGATATTTACATTTCCGAAACAGCTGTTAACATTGTGGCAAGCCAACGATTTATATTTAAAGTCTATTTCTAATGTAGTTGGTATAAAAACAGATTTTTATGTTGGTTGTCAGTTTTAAAATTTAATAATCACATCATTGATGCAGTGTTTCAATTTATGATATATAAACGATTGGTGTTTCAAAAAGTCTTTGGGGAGTATCTGGCGAGATGAACTATTTTGAACCAAGTTTCAAATTATACCTATTTTGTCAATAATACCATTCTATCTCACATTATCACATTCTTGAGCGACAGCGAAAGAAAGAGGGAAAAAATCTTAGGTTTGGATTTCGACATGGAACGCAAAGCTTGTACGCTAGCGCGGTAACACCAAAGTAACTCTCGTGTTTGTTGTTTTATAAGACAAAGCTACCTCAAAACTTAGTCCATCTTTTTTCTTGTCAAATATTTGAACCGTTGGTAGGCTTCCATGTTCCGAATTAAAGTGACAAATTTCACTGAACCAATCAGTACGAGAAGGTGTATAATAACATGTGGGAGGTGAGTAGTGTGAAGATTTACATATGCATACGAATGAATCAGCGTTCGTACTGTAACTGGATAGGTGTCCACTTACCATGTAATTTTTACAGCGGTCACAAGTAACACTGCTCATTTTAAACTGAAGAATGAAACCACAACGCAATTCTTACTCGCATACGTTTATGGTATGTAATGTTTTGTATCCGAGTGTCAATCCTTTAACACAAACAAGTAACAGTTAGCTCTAAATGCAGAAATATTTTAGTTTAAACGCAATTTTCACGTTTCTTATTTTTAACACGTAGAAACTGAAAAACTAGGATCCACACTTCTGCAAAGTTTCAACTATCACAATTCATAAAATCATTTTACACTCATACATAGTGGCGTAAATACTTTTTCCATCACAAAATATTAAACTATAGGCAGAAAAAGTACGGAAATATCTAAAAACTTTCTCTGACCCTGCAATAAGTCACATATAGCTTCGTCTTCCTTGAGTCGTGTGACGTCACCAGAGATTCAGGCAATAACATAGGTTCTTGATCACGTGACGAAATCTTGAAATTCAATTATTTTTCAGGTTTAATTAAATAAAACTAAAGAATATTTTATAAGTATATTATGCGACAATGGTATTCATAATTTACAACCGTAAAGAATAACATTTTGAACCATGTTTTTAATGCAGAAGAAAACCCTACTCCGGTGAATGACGTCTCCCGATATGAAAGCCATCGAAAGATTTTGGAATATTTTGGAGAAGTTAGTTCCCGCACAAAATATTGCACCAACAAAATTTTCGCATTTATTGACCGCCATAGAGGCAGAGTGACTCAGTATTATTGCAGGTTTCTGCAACGACTTGATTTTAAGCCCCGCCAAGTCGCTGAGGCCGCGCGAAATAGTCGCGTGGTCTAAGGCGTCGTGCCACAGACTCGGCGGCCGTTCCTGCCGGAGGTTCAGGCATGTGTGTGTGTGTGTGTGTGTGTGTGTGCTGGACTCAGCTCTAGAACCGCGGCTGGGTCACTCGTGACCCGCGCCCTAATTCTTTCGTTAGTCACGGTTTTGTATTATTACCTACAGTGCTGAATTTTTACAACTCTTATGAAATTAGATAATTAATTATCACATTTAATTTTACTTTTCTTGGCGCAACTATAAAAGAGAATAATCTAGATTCACCTAGAATCGCGGACGGGTCAGTTCTAACTCACTGCTGTGGCCGTAACAGTAATGTCGTTCTCGTACAGCTTCGTGTGTTTAGAGTGAATTTGTTCAGTAACCACTAGACTCCCTTTTATGTCGCAACGTGACACTGTTGCGGTTCTTCAGCAACGGGGAGAGGGAAATAAGATCAATACGCGTCTGAACGTGTACACAAACATCACATTAACCAGTGCTTTGTTCCATGTAAGACGGTGCGATTAGTGCGGTCTTACTACATAAACATGCTTGCAACACACACATTTACTATAGCCAAACTTCTAAGAACAAAGGAGGTAAATGCCTTAAATGAGATTTTGCATTTTGAATCTGATGGTCAGGAGGTGGAGGTTTGGTCTGAGGAAGAATTGCAACAATCTATAGTTTCCGATTCTTCATCGGCAGTGGGAGTATCCTCAGTAGTCATGGCTCGAAAACAATGACTGCTCGAAAATTCTTAGTCAAAGAACTATCCAGACGTTGGCCCGGTCACACATTTTATAACTTGTTGGATTTAACAAATAAACGCCTGGATATTGTGCAATGCTCTAAATGAGAATAAATTGAAACTTGCTGAGAAATACACAGCAGCCAGGAAGACTAGTATATGTGTTACTCTCGGAGATTTTCCTGAGAGACGATAAAACCGAACGCGTTGCGCTGTGAAGTCAGACTGCACTGTAAATACACCATTTGTAAGGTATCATGTAAGAAAACTGTCTGCAACAAATGCACTTCAAAAACTGTTATTTGTGCACATTATGTAATGCTAGCGAGTACAAAAACTAAGTTTTCTTCATAATAATAATTGATTTTTGTGAAAACTACTGTACATTTGTCTATTTTAGAATAAAATACCCAGCAATAGGTTTCAGAAATTACAGCAACCAGTCGCCTTTTGTTTCTTCTTAATGAAGATTTATTTAAACCATTACCGGTTTCGAGCTGCCTAGCAGCTCATCTTCAGATGGTATAAAATATTACAAGTTACAATTCAATCTGTGGTAGGGCAGAAAACGAGAAAATGGTAAACACTAATTTTGGTAGGCTATACTTAAATTACAATAAAAGTTTGTCTTCAAGACATTACTTACAGTTATGCACTTTACATGTAGTTTGTCCATATTTGGTCCGCTTATTGATAGAATATCAGAACACTTCTTTTCCATCATCATGCCACAACAAATCCCATGAATTTTAGGTTGTAAAGTTGATAAATATTTCACACACATTACGTTTTTTTAGCCACTAGCATAACTTACAGCTTGTAAACAAACCAAAGAGTATGTTTATACACAAGATAAGAACTATGTGAAACCAAAGACTAATAAAAGCTTATCTTATTATAGAATATACATATGATGCCAATTTAGATTACATAAGATTAAAAGTTGTATTCAAAGTTAACATATGTATATAATATAATTTCAAAATAATAGTTACATTAATATTAGGAGTATTGATTTTGTGATTACTATTATATCTGTTTACATGCGTCACATGTGTTGTTTTAGGTGGCATATAAGACATTTGAATTTGTGTGTTATTCATTGTTTCGAAAATTTCAAAATAATTTTGGGCTTTGGTAGGGAGTAGTATGGGTGGTGGTGTAAGGGGTGGGGTGGAATGGGATGAAGTAGAAGAAGACGAAAGAAAGAGTGTAAGTGCAAGGAGATTTTTTTGGTGTTGTGTGTGTGTGTGTGTGTGTGTGTGTGTGTGTATTGGGGGGGGGGGGGTATTTGTGAATGATTGTCTAATTATTCAATTTTAAAGAGTCTTCAAAATACTGGAAGAATGAGGTATTTGCTAGTTCTGTCTGCTCATTAAGAATTGTGTGTGGTGATTTATATTTGTGGATGAAAATCTCTAATTGTTCAAGGAGATCCATTTTTAGTCCCTTGTCTACAGAGTGTAGTATATTGAGGTTGGTATTTATGCCTGTAATGGAATGTTTGTTTTCTGCAAGGTGGGCAGCAAATGAGGATTTTTGTAAGTTGTTTAAACGGAGTGCGTCTGTATGTTCTTTGTATCGGATATTAAAACTTCTACCTGTTTGCCCTATGTAGTAGCAGGAGCAGCTGTCGCATGTTAATTTATATATACCGGATTTGTGAAAGGGTGTGGTGGTACTTTTAGTGTTATGAACTATTTTGTCTTTTATTTGGTTTTTAGTGTGAAGCTTACTTTGACCTTGTGTGGTTTAAACAGCTTAGCCAGTTTGTATGAGATGTTGCCGAGAAATGGAATGCAGATAAATTTGGTTTCTTCTGCTTCTGAGGATTCTTTTGTTGTTGCTGTTTGATTGGATTTAATATTATCATCCAATTTATCTACAATGGTTGGGTCATAAGCATTGTTCAATGCTATGGTTTTTAGAATATTTATTTCTTTAGTTTTAGCAATGGTATCGGGTTGAATTTTATGTATTCGGTTAAGTGCTGATTTGAAGAAGGCTAGTTTATGCTGATTTGGGTGGCATGATGTATTATTTATTATGGCATCTGATGTGGTAGGTTTCCTGTATATTTGAAATTTATGTTTGTTGTCTTGATGTGTTATGTTAAGGTCAAGAAAATTGATCCCAGATTGTGTTTCATGCTCCACTGTAAATTTTATTTTGGGATGAACTTTATTCAGTTTGTCAAGTAATAAACACTACCAGCATTAACTTCAACAACACAGAACTAAACCTGCTAAATAAAGGTCTTAAACATAATATTGCCACAAAACTAAATGCTAATAATATTAAATACCTAATCACTAACACCAAAATAGCCTGCATGTCAGCAAAGCTAAACCAAAAGAATCAAAATTCTGTATCCCATGAAGCAAACAAAATAATAATGAAAAGCTTAGAAAGAGAAAAACTACACAGTAACACTTACATAGAAGCTGAAACAATGAACCAAATTAATAAAAAATTAACAACTAATGATGCCCTTGTTGTCAAAGCTGACAAAGGTAACACAGCTGTAATAATGTATCAATCAGAGTACATTAACAAAACTTTAGAATTTTTTAAAAACAACAACATAACAGAAATTGAATCTGATCCTACCTTCAAATACCAAGCTAAAATAAAAAACATGCTAAAGAACTGCAACTTCCTTTTAACATCCACTGAAGCTAAACACTGTTTAATAATGAATCCCACAGCCCCAAAGCTCAGATCACAACCCAAGATTCACAAAAGTGGGCACCCAATACGCCCGATAGTGAACTCGATAAATAGTCCGGGCTCCAAAGTAACCAAAAAACTTCATGAATTAATCAAGAAATACTACACATTCCCAACCAACTATACCATAAAGAACAGTTATGAATTGATTGATAGCATCAGAAACATTACCATACCCAACTCGGCAAGGTTTACATCCCTCGATATAGTGAACTTATACACCAACATTCCCATAATAGACACACTTCGAATAATAAAAGACAACCTAATGCACCACAAAAAACTAAGTAACATTGAAATATATGAATTAATGGACCTGCTTGAGTTAGTACTATCACACAATTACTTTTGCTTCAACAACAAAATGTATATTCAACATGATGGTCTGGCAATGGGGAGCAGCCTAGCTGGTCTTCTTGCTGATATCTACATTAATGATTTTGAAAACAAATTCTTTAAAGCAAACCCAATTGAAAAAGATAAAATCATCTATTATAAAAGGTATGTTGATGACACCTTGTTGTTATATAATGGAACAACCAATGATATTGATGCATTAGCTGACAAACTGAATAAAGTTCATCCCAAAATAAAATTTACAGTGGAGCATGAAACACAATCTGGGATCAATTTTCTTGACCTTAACATAACACATCAAGACAACAAACATAAATTTCAAATATACAGGAAACCTACCACATCAGATGCCATAATAAATAATACATCATGCCACCCAAATCAGCATAAACTAGCCTTCTTCAAATCAGCACTTAACCGAATACATAAAATTCAACCCGATACCATTGCTAAAACTAAAGAAATAAATATTCTAAAAACCATAGCATTGAACAATGCTTATGACCCAACCATTGTAGATAAATTGGATGATAATATTAAATCCAATCAAACAGCAACAACAAAAGAATCCTCAGAAGCAGAAGAAACCAAATTTATCTGCATGCCATTTCTCGGCAACATCTCATACAAACTGGCTAAGCTGTTTAAACCACACAAGGTCAAAGTAAGCTTCACACTAAAAACCAAATAAAAGACAAAATAGTTCATAACACTAAAAGTACCACCACACCCTTTCACAAATCCGGTATATATAAATTAACATGCGACAGCTGCTCCTGCTACTACATAGGGCAAACAGGTAGAAGTTTTAATATCCGATACAAAGAACATACAGACGCACTCCGTTTAAACAACTTACAAAAATCCTCATTTGCTGCCCACCTTGCAGAAAACAAACATTCCATTACAGGCATAAATACCAACCTCAATATACTACACTCTGTAGACAAGGGACTAAAAATGGATCTCCTTGAACAAATAGAGATTTTCATCCACAAATATAAATCACCACACACAATTCTTAATGAGCAGACAGAACTAGCAAATACCTCATTCTTCCAGTATTTTGAAGACTCTTTAAAATTGAATAATTAGACAATCATTCACAAATACCCCCCCCCCCCCAATACACACACACACACACACACACACACACACAACACCAAAAAAATCTCCTTGCACTTACACTCTTTCTTTCGTCTTCTTCTACTTCATCCCATTCCACCCCACCCCTTACACCACCACCCATACTACTCCCTACCAAAGCCCAAAATTATTTTGAAATTTTCGAAACAATGAATAACACACAAATTCAAATGTCTTATATGCCACCTAAAACAACACATGTGACGCATGTAAACAGATATAATAGTAATCACAAAATCAATACTCCTAATATTAATGTAACTATTATTTTGAAATTATATTATATACATATGTTAACTTTGAATACAACTTTTAATCTTATGTAATCTAAATTGGCATCATATGTATATTCTATAATAAGATAAGCTTTTATTAGTCTTTGGTTTCACATAGTTCTTATCTTGTGTATAAACATACTCTTTGGTTTGTTTACAAGCTGTAAGTTATGCTAGTGGCTAAAAAAACGTAATGTGTGTGAAATATTTATCAACTTTACAACCTAAAATTCATGGGATGTGTTGTGGCATGATGATGGAAAAGAAGTGTTCTGATATTCTATCAATAAGCGGACCAAATATGGACAAACTACATGTAAAGTGCATAACTGTAAGTAATGTCTTGAAGACAAACTTTTATTGTAATTTAAATATAGCCTACCAAAATTAGTGTTTACCATTTTCTCGTTTTCTGCCCTACCACAGATTGAATTGTAACTTGTAATATTTTATACCATCTGAAGATGAGCTGCTAGGCAGCTCGAAACCGGTAATGGTTTAAATAAATCTTCATTAAGAAGAAACAAAAGGCGACTGGTTGCTGTAATTTCTGAAACCTATTTCAATAAACAGTCGCAGGTTCCTACACAATGGATAAAAGTTTCAAATACCCAGCACTCTAAACAACGGATTCATTAATAGCAACAATAACCACCAGACCTTGGAGAATAAAAGAATAAGTAATTCGACCTATTATTGATCCACGTATGCCCAAATATCAGCAGTTCCAATGTTAGTGTAACTTAGTTTAAGTAGTTTGTAATTCTAGGGACTAATGACCATAGCAGTTTGGTCCAGTAGGTTTACGAACATTTGCTTTGAAGTCGCTGGTCAAAAGGAGGCCGGCACGATATAAGAGGCATCTCACACCCAAACCTTCAGATGTCAGACCCTCACATCGGTACCAAACGTTCTATATCGATAATCAGCCGAAACTTCGATATAATTCGTGCTATGTGCTGCCGTCCTGTAGAACGTGCGTAAACTATAATAATGATAAGTAACACCTAACCTACGTAGTAGAGGAAAAGTATAACTGTGAGGGACTGCCGCACCTTACTGCCGTGGTTAGTTGACAGAGCGAATGATTGTCGTTACGAGGTCCTCGGTTCAAACCCTCGTGGCGCGATATTTTTTTTTTTTTTTTTAATTTTGTATGACGTTGCAAAATTGCTCTACGTTGACAAAACGTACACCGAGTGTTACATGAGACAACATGTTCTTTAAATGTATTTTTATAGCACTGTGCAATCGGCAGTTTGCTTCTGCTTCGTTTAATTTGAAAGTGCAAGTCTGTAGATTATATTCGTAGAAGAAAGAAACAATTGCATCATACGTGCGGAAGTATTAAAGTAATAATAATAATAAATGACTTCTAGATGGGCAGCTCCGCCATTTAGCGGATGTGCGTGTTGTGGCTAGAGTGCCGTGATTTTTGCCCACACCATTGAGAGGGGCTGACGTTGCTGTCCAGTCCGCACGGTACTGCTTCTGCTGCAGTTGACAGTGCTGTTTTGCGAAATGGCCGTGGAACGTTATAGACATTCTCTTTTTAACAATTTTCAACGTACTGCAGTTTATTAAAAAAATGGCACTAGGTGGGGCTTGAACCAATGACCATCTGTTCGATGAACTAACGCTCTGCCGATTTTTTTTTTTTTTTTTTTTTTTTTTTTTCCAGTTACATCTTTGGTTTGCGATCGTTGAGTCAGTTCGTCCTTGGTTGTTCGTTGAATTTTTGAATCAGCTTTTTTTTATTACAGGGGACGTTTAGCCGCCTGACCGGCCGCGCTGAGCCACGGCGCCCGGCAACTAGTCCACGGTAGCACAACATGATTAGCTCTCACAATTATGCTTTCTCTTTACTCCGTAGGTTAGCTGTACTTATTATTATAGTTTCCGCACGTTCTTCTGGACGGCAGCACATAGCACGAATTATATAGAAGTTTCGGTTGATACTCTATCGATATACAATGTTTGGTACAAATCTGAGTGTCTGACATCTACATCTACATACATACTCCGCAATTCACCGTAAGGTACGTGGCGGAGGGTACACTGTACCACTTCTAGGCATTTCCTTTCCTATTCCACTCCCAAATTGAACGAGGAAAAAAAAAATGCCTATATGCCCTAATTTCTCTTATCTTGTCTTTGTGATCTTTACGCGAAATGTAAGTTGGCGGCAGCAAGATCGTACTACACCCATTTCAAATTCCGGACCTCTAAATTTACTTAACAGAAATTCACGAAAATAACGTCGTCTTTGTTCCAGCGATCCCCAATTGAGTTGCCGGAGCATTTCCGTGACACTCGCGCATTGGTCGAACCTACCGGTAACAAATCTAGGTGCTCGCCTCTGAACCATCTCTATGTCTTCCTTTAAACTGATCTGCTGCGGGTCCCAAACACTTGAGCAATACCCAAGACGTGGTCGTACAAGCGTTTTATACGCGGTCTCCTTTACAGGTGAAGTACATCTTCCCAAAATTCTCAATTCTCCCAATAAACCGAAGTCGGCTGTCCGCCTTACTCACAACTGTCCTTACATGCTCGTTCCATTTCATATCGCTCTGCAATGTTACGCCTAGATATTTGAACGATGCGACAGCTACTAATGCTGTATTCGGACATTGAACATTGAAGCTTTGGGTGTCAGTGCAAACAAGCTGTGGGAATATGAGTGACGGCGTCGCTTCAGCTGTGTCACACAGTCGCGGCGGAGGGTGGTGGGGCCAGGAGAGGGCGCCGAGGATTGGAGCGGCTTGTCGGCGGTGCGCATGCGCATGCGCGCAGCGGCCCTGGAAATGACAGGTGGTGGCGCTCCGTGCCTCTCATTTGGCTGGGCCGCGGCGCGCGGGTTGTCACGTCCTGACGCCGGGGCCCGCAATTTCAAGCCGCGACGTGCGCGCCGCCAGAAACACTTTAACAAAACTAAGTTGTGGTTAGGGCCCTCCCTAAGGGAGCGCGTTTAGCAGCGTGTGCAGGAATGGCGAGGGCACCAGCCACGCCCCTCCCCCTACCCCCCTTCTCCATCTCTCAATCACTCTCTGATTCTGTAGCCACCTATCAGGTCTAACTGCCACTACTGCGGGCAGACTAGAAGAGAAGTATCTGGTCTGGTAAGTGGGACTGTATCTCCGCGCTTTTGAAGAATAGAGGTCAGTGATTCAGATCGTTGGCATCAAACTAGAATCTTTTTCACCTTTACTTGTACATCAAACGGTTTAATATAGCCCCTTACGAATTTCCAATGCAAAACTAATCAAACACCTACACCGATAGGGCTGTAGATAACGGGGACGACGAAGAAAGGGATTACAACCGCTAATGGCTCATTCCCAGAGCCATGTCTATGAAGGTCGCCTTCATTAGTCGCTACAGTGCAAAGTGTGTTCAAATTCATTACTTAAAGCTTCCAGGTTGAGATGCCGTGGTGCATACATGAAACGTCAGGGGAAAGTTTCATATATGGACCACGGCATCTCAGCCCGGAAGCTTTAAGTAATGACGACACCCGCCGTGAAAGCCTTCATTCTATGATGTGTTCAAATTGTTGGGCTGAAAACGTATGTCTGCTCAGCTGAGCTACTTTGCGGCACTCCCCTGTATAAAGGAACGAATGAGTGAGTGGACGAATAAAGATATTCGAAGACTTTGAACAGCACTACCGTCTCTACCATAGGGGCATAAGGGGCACAGGCCCAGGGCCCCCAGCCTGATGAGGGACCCGAGAAACTCGTTCCTTTCTCATTGGGAATGACTTTAAATGAATTTTTGTCGCAATTATTTAAAGACCCAAAAATTGTGTCGAAACGTGTCATATATGGTGTGGCGGTGCCTTGGATTGCTGTCTGCATGCAAAATCGTAGTTATTATTTCGGCCCTTAGCTACAGAACAAACAGCGAAAAACATTTTAGTAGTTCCTTCACAGTTAAAAGAAATCGATTCTGAACAGCTGGGAAACATGTGCACAGACTTTGCAGAATCTTATCATGCAGACGTTAATGCTGATGAGCTCACAACAGAATGTTTTCGTTTAAAACAATATTTGAAAAACGTTCCATATTAATCTCCAGAGCTAAGTATATTATCCCTACATTCTTTAATAAAAGCAGACAAAACAGAAGAAACCTTTTGGAATGTAGAAGTTGTTACCTGGATATTTCTTTATCTAATGGTAGCCAATTGCAGTGGAGAGCGATCATTTTGCCAGTTAAAGAGAATCAAAAATGAATTACGAACGACTATGCTACAGGAACGACTTACTAATTTGTCAATCATGTGCATAGAAAGTGACGTCCTTCAGCAGTTGGAATTTGAAAAAATAATAGAAGATTTTGTATTTCAGAAATATCGTAAGAAACCTGTAACAGCAACCTAAGTCCAATTTGCAAATCAGTAATCACTAGAATTTTATTTGTGAATTTCTAACCAATATATTAACTAAACAAATGTAAATCGTTCTGATGAGTTCATTCAAAGGAAAATTCTGTTTTGTTGTAGGGTCCCCTAATCCGCCGAGCACTGTTGGCATTCGGTTTATATTCATCCATGGTGAGGCCTATTGAGGAGCTACTGGATTGAAATGTAGCAGCTCCAGTCACGGAAACCAACACAATGGCCGGAAGGGCAGACCCTGCACATACTGCATCCGTTGACGGGTTCTTTGACATCTACAGTTATCTACATAGAAAGCGACATACTTCAAAAATTTTACATATTGTATTCTGAAAATCTTTAAAGTAATCATTAATTTCAGTGAAAGACTAATTTGTGGAACTAATTATTAGTATTTGGTTTGTATATTTTAACCAATTAGATCGCTAAATAAATGTACACCATTCTGATGCGTCGTTCGAAGTGGCCGAGCGGTCTGCGGCTCGCCAGTCAGTCTGCACGGCCGCTATGGTCGGGGTTCCAATCCCCCCCTCGGGCATGAATATTTGTGTCGTATTTAGTATAAGGTAGTTCATAAGTAGTTTGTAAGTTTAGGGACTGATGACCCCGCGGTTAAGTCCTTAAGCTTAACAAACATTTGAATATTCTGATGCATTCATTTAGTTTTTTAAGAGCCCCAAAACACTGAGTGCCCAGGGCCCCTGCGTGGCTTAAGACGGCCCTGTTGAACAGAGCTGATATATCCGCACGTCTCCCGGAAGAATAAATTATCTATGCCAACGTCAATGTAAGTCCCGCATCCTCAGTTATTGGTGCACATACTCCCACATCTGTCTTCCCCTACAGTGTTTACACTACCGAGCGAGGTGGCGCACTGGTAACTCACTTGACTCGCATTCGGGAGGATGGTGCTTCAAATCCACCCCCGGCCATCCAGATGTAGGTTTTCCGTGATTTCCCTAAATCACTCCAGGCAAATGCTGGGATGGTTCCGATTTCCTTCCCCATCCTTACCCAAAAATTCTGAGCGTTAGCTCCGTCTCTAATGACCAAGTTGCCGACGCGACGTTAAGCCATAAGCTTCCTTCCTTCCTAGTGTTTATACTATATCTCAATTAAGTATCATGATAGTTATATATTGAAACCAGATTGCACAGACAATACTAGCGTTCGAACGTGCTTAACATTGCATAGTGAATATATCATTCTGGAAACATCCCTAATGCTGTGGCTAAGCCATGTCTTCACCATTTCGTTTTTTCCAAGACTGCTAGTCTTGCACGTTTTGAAGTAGAATGTCTGTGAAGTTTGGAAATTAGGAGGCGAAGGTACTGGCGGAAGTAAAGCTGTGGGGAGGGACTGTGAAACTTGCCGCGATAGCTCAGGCGGTAAGGCGGTTATATCTTAGATTTAAACCCATAGTTTTACTATTGAAAACACAATGTTTTGTAAGATGGGAGATGGTTACCTTTTACAGATTTTTGATTACAAGTGAGAGACTTTACACGGTTGCGTTAAGTTGGGGGAGGGTGCGGGGAGGTGGTGCCTTAGCTGTCTGTAGATTTGGATACCCTCTGCCCAAAGTCTCAACTGGTTTTCTAAAAGAATCATCATAAGATAAAATATGTACAGTGCCATAAGTATAACATCGGCTAATGCATGGAATAGTTTATGGCAAAGAACCCGTCAACCGATGCAGTATGTGCAGGGTCTGCTTAGCGTCATGCCCTTCCGGCCATTGTGTTGGTTTCCGTGACTGGAGCTGCTACTTTTCAATCCAGTAACTCCTCCATAGGCCTCACCAAGGATGAACAGCCGCGGTGAAGTAGCCGAGCGGTCTAAAGCGTCTCGCTGCGGAGCACGCGGTTGCTCTCCGTGGAGGTTAGTGTCCTCCCTGGGGCATGGGTGTGTGTGTTGTCCTTAGGTTAGTTTACCTGGTTTAAGTAGTTTGTAAGCTACGGACTGATGACCACGCAGTTTGGTCCGATAGATTTACAAACATTTGAACATTTTGAACAAGGATGAATATAAACCGAATGCCAACAGTGCTCGGCAGCCCCGGACGGTGGTTACCCATACAGCCAGTATCAAAACACGACATTGCTTAACTTCTGTGATCCAGCAGGAACTGGTGTAGCTGTTACTGTAAAATCAAAATGTTTGGTAAATCGCAGAATTTACATTTATTTGGTCTTGTGCATTTTGGAAGTAATGAAAAAATAAATCTTTGAGAATATCATAGGAATTTAACCCGTTTTCAGGGATTTTTGTTGATTCTTTAAGGAACATTTGAATAGGAGAAACATTCTACTGTTACCGTTTTCACGCTGTCTGTATGCAGTTTACTTCAATAGCTAGCGGATACTAAAGTAGGGGATTCAGAAAAAAGGAAGGAATATTAGGATTTAACGTCTAGTCGACATCGTGGTCATTAAAGACGGAAGTCACGGTTGCATTTTTTGGGTAAGGAAGAGAATGAAATCAACCACGTCCTTCCATGGGAACCATCACGGCAAATGCCTTAAGCAATTTTGGGATATCACGTGAAACCTAAATCTTTATGACCGGATTTGAAGAGCTGCCCCCTCCCCCCTTTAACCCTTTAATGCATGACTTTTTATTTGAAGCTATAAAAATTACCACGATTAATGTATAGTACGTATATACTGAGAAAAATATTGAATACAGTCCTTATAAATATTATGTATTACTACCAACAAAAATTTTATAGTTGGTCAGTTATATAGTGCTTCCATGATGTACCCGATGTAGTAAATGTTATTATTATGTCTCTCATATTTCCAGAAAGTAACTCATAATGCAACAGTAGTAGCGATTGACTACGTTTACGTGACAAAGGAGGAATGGACATGTTATGAGTCACTCAATGCATCTAACTGTAGAAATGATTCAGTAGCACTCTGCAAATTATAATTTGTAGGACGAGCTACTAGCATATGTAACTCTATATATTCAAGCAGCTACAAATGAATTTGTGGTCAAATGTTGACCAGGTAGAGGGATAATCGAAAAAATAAGGCCGCGGTGGAGTAGCTGAGCGGTCTAAAGGGTCTCGCTGCGGAGCGCGCGGTTGCTCGCCGTGGAGGTTCGAGTCCTCCCTGGGGCATGGGTGTGTGTGTGTTGTCCTTAGGTTAGTTTACCTAGGTTTAAGTAGATTGTAAGCTACGGACTGATGACCACGCTGTTTGGTCCGATAGATTTACAAACATTTGAACATTTTTTTTTTTTTTTTTTTTTTTTTTTTTTTTTTTAAATAAGTTATGTAGCTGATCAGATACACTGTGCATTAAAGGGTTGACTGTATTTTTGTGTTTCAAATTTTAATCGTGCTCCTTAAGATCCTTCTTACCTATTTCAAGTCAGATATTTTAATTTTAAAGTTCATTTCTAATACAGAAATCGTGGTGTTTGTTATAAGTGTGAAGCAGACAGCCGGATTATTGAAGGGACGACAATAGCAAACGAATACTAGGTCACTGCCCTTCCTTCAGCGAAGCACCGTACGACCATACCTCAAATTAAGTACACTCAGTCGCAAAAGTATTCGGAAAGTGGGAAGTTTCACAATCATTACTCAATAAATCCTGACTATGAAACCCAAACATATTTATTAGCAATATAAATGCGAAACAACATTAATTACAAAAAAAATATTGTATTATTTCGTTTCCAAAACATAAATAACAGAAAAATTAACAACAAAAATGAAACAACCTGCATACCCTGCTGCTAAAAAAGTATTAGACACTGTCCAATAAATGTTCGTAAGTTGTACGACGAAAATGTCAGTAACTTGTGGGCCCACCTTTCATTTTCAATACCTCCTCCAATCTACTAGCATACTTTCCACGAGTTTTTTCGTGACATCTGGATCTATGTTTGCCCATTCTTGACGCAGTTTCTCTTTCAAGGTCTCCTTCGTATAGATTTTGTACGCGCGGAGGGTCCGTTTCAATTTATCCCACAAATGTTCGATCGGGTTAAGGTCTGGTGATTGGGGAGGGGAGCAATACCTTCGGGAAATTGAAGAGCAACCACATTTGTACAATATGCGCGGATGCTTCAGATCATTATCTTGATAAAAATGAAAGTTTTTCGCAATACCTAGATGTCGTGCACTCTGCTTCAAATGTCCTTGCAGTATATTCAAATACCCTTCCTTCGTATCATCAATAAATATTAAATCACCCAAACCATTGCCGGACATGCATCCCCACACCATGATGCTCCCACCTCCATACTTTACTGTTGGTTTGAGGTTCCTGGGATTCAGCTCTTCATTGGTCTTTCGCCACACGTTTACCTTTCCGTCGCTTTGCAATAAAGTAAATTTACATTCGTCGCAAAATATCACCCGATTCTACCATGCCTGATCGTATTAGGCGTATTCCCCCGCAAACTGCATACGTTTCTTCTGGTTCACTGCATTTAGGAATGGCTTTCGCCGTGCCACTCGAGCATGGTACTGCGATCGTCGCAGTACTCTCCGCATGGTTTCGGGATGACTTATATATCAAGGTCTCCCTCCACCTCACTTGCAATTCATGTGGCAGATATTTTCGGATTTTGTTGTACCTTTCGCACAATCATACGTTCATCTCTCTGTGAAAATGTCCGTGGCGGTCCTGTACTGCAACGGAATTCGAATCGGACTTCTTTCTCGAACCGCTTAATAATGTCGCGAACTGTACTTATCTTCATGTTCACTATTGCGGCAATTTCCCTGCAGGTTTTCCCCTTCGCCTGATGATAAACGACAAGTTGCCTTTGCTCGAACGTAGCACACTTTCCTCTGCGTCCCATCGTCGACCTGCACAGGCTCGCGACACGTGTTTACTGATCATCGCTATCGTCTCGCGGAAATGTCGGACACACTGCAGTCGCTTCACCCTCCGTGCGTCTCGAAATGAACTATTCTCTCACGTTGTCGGCCTTTGTCCGAATACTTTTGTTGCACGTTCCCCTACCGTTTTCAGAATATATTACGTAACAGACACATGTCCAACAACAATTCTTCGTATTTGACGCGTGTTTCACGTTGCGACATCGTTCCCGGTGTCCCAAATACATTACAGCGTCCAATTTCTGTATTTGTTCATGCAGCAAACTGCAAAATTATGCACATTTATTTGCTGTCCGAATACTTTTGCGACTGAGTGTATTCTAATGTCAGATTACTAGCCGGAAAGTTTGCGATCTCGGTCACAACCCTGACTGCAACCGAGCTCTGTCGTCTCGTCAGTCAGGTACCACAAACGCATCTTCTGTGTTTCCTTATTTTGCGGTCGAATGCGCTCCGATTGCTTGTCCGACGCATACGTCACGGTCACAGACTTCAGACGCTCTAAACGTAGCTTCAAGAAGATGGTATAGGCCACTGAGAGTGTTATTCCGACCTAGTTGCTTACAAATATGCCACTGTGCCCCTTTCACGATTGCGCCAATCACTCAGAGTTTCCCCGGGTGTAATTTTAGGTGTTACTAGGCCTGGGCACGCAGAGGTATTTGCGATGACGTGTGCGGCAAGTGCCGCGTCACTGGGCAGCAGACGGGCGAGTGGGCGGTGGGTGCCACGCATCGCCTGGCCTCTAGTGCCGCACTGGAGGGCCGCGGGCGCGAGAAGTGGTGCTGTGGGGAGCGGCCGTGTGCTCAGCAAACAGCGCGCATTCCGGCAGGCGCTCTCCTCTCTGCAGACACCTCCGCCTCGCCGAAAAGTAGGTGCTCCGAGGCGAGACCGCACTGGTCGTACCACCTTCACACACCAAACTACAACCACATAATCAAAATATCCACGGGTGTACTGCCGGTCTACAGTGTCCAACGGGCACAATATTTCGGTGTTCATACATGTTGCCATCATCAGGTGAACTAACTTCCCCTCGAGCCGCCGTAGCGTGCGGATCTCAGTGCCGGCGCGTTTTCAGGAGCTCAGTCCGTCAGTTCAGGGACCTTCCCTTCGAGCCGCCGTAGCGTACGGATCTCCGTGCCGGCGCGTTTCCAGGAGCTCTGTCCATCAGTTCAGGGAACTTCCCTTCGAACCACCATAGCGTGCGGATCTCCGTGCCGGCGCGTTTCCAGGAGCTCAGTCCGTCAGTTCAGGGAACTTCCCTTCGAACCGCCGTTGCGTGCGGATCTCCATGCCAGCGCGTTTCCAGAAGATCAGTCCGTCAGTTCAGGGAACTTCCCTTCGAGCCGCCGTAGCGTGCGGATCTCCGTGCCGGCGCGTTGCCAGGAGCTCAGTCCGTCAGTTCAGGGAACTTCCCTTCGAACCGCCGTTGCGTGCGGATCTCCATGCCAGCGCGTTTCCAGAAGATCAGTCCGTCAGTTCAGGGAACTTCCCTTCGAGCCGCCGTAGCGTGCGGATCTCGGTGCCGGCGCGTTGCCAGGAGCTCAGTCCGTCAGTTCAGGGAACTTCCCTTCGAACCGCCGTTGCGTGTGGATCTCCATGCCAGCGCGTTTCCAGAAGATCAGTCCGTCAGTTCAGGGAACTTCCCTTCGAGCCGCCGTAGCGTGCGGATCTCCGTGCCAGCGCGTTTCCAGGAGCTCAGTCCGTCAGTTCAGGGAACTTCCCTTCGAACCGCCGTTGCGTGTGGATCTCCGTGCCGGCGCGTTTCCAGGAGCTCAGTCTGTCAGTACAGGGAACTTCCCTTCGAGCCGCCGTAGCGTGCGGATCCCGTGCCGGCGCGTTTCCAGTAGCTCAGTTCGTCAGTTCACCTGATCATGGCGACATGTATTATCGCCGAAATCTTGTGCCCGTTGGACACTAAAGACCGGCAATACAACCGTGGATATTTTGATTATCCAATACGCCAGGAGAAACTCAAGAATTACAACCACATAGTTTCCAGTTACTGTTCATTCCAAAATGCCCCTTAATCATTCGGTACTGCATTAACCAAGTAATCTCGGAATTCAGTTCGGCATGGAGCTTCGCAGGATAGTACTATACCTCAGGGGTCTCCACTCATAGAAGTCATAAGGCACACTACGCAGACATTTCCAAGAAAAAGGGCTCTTAACTCATATTAAACTGATACACTTTTCAGTGAGAACTATACCACAGCGCGGTCGAACAGGTCAGGTGGTAACATATTCGCCTGTCATGTGAACGATACAGTGAATCGGATGCGACCATACCCCAGGGGTTCTCAAACATTTTGACTCAAGGAGCACCTTTTAACAGAGGAAGTTAAGGTGAGGCACTAAAGTTTGTGTCTTTTACTACATTTGGTAAATAAAATAAGGATGTTATTTACGAAGACAGGTAGCTTCACAATTTAAGCAGACAAGACATTAAGTTTAACCATTACAAATGTTTATTTTATCCTGCAATTTCACATTACACAGAATAACAAGCATAAACAAAAAAGTAACAAAACTATAGTAATTCAAGAAATTGAGTATTAATTCACGAGAATAGGTATTGCACAGCCATAATTTTTGTACAGACACACATATATAGGTATTTAAAGACATTGTTACAAGATTTAGTCGGTTCAAGAAAAATAACAAGGATTTCAATGACGGATAGGAGATTTCCTCTCAGAGAGGACACAGTTCGTAGTAATCTATGATAAGGCATCGACTAAAACAGAGGTGATTTCGGGCGTTCCACAGGGTAGTGTTATTGGTCCTCTGCTGTTCCTTATTTACATAAGCGATTTAGGGGAAAATCTAAGTAGCTCTCTAAGGTTGTTTGCAGATGACGCCGTCATTTACCGTCTAGTAAAATCATCTGAAGATCAAAACCAACTGCAGAACGATTTGGATAAGATATCAGTATGGTGTAAGAATTGGCAGTTGACTCTAAATAATGAGAAGTTTGAAGTCGTCCACATGAGTATGAATAGAAATCCGTTAAACTTTGTTTACATGATAAATCAATCAAATGTGAAGGCCGAAAACTCCACAAAATACCTGGGAATTACAATAACTTCTGACTTAAATTGGAAACAACACGTAGATAATGTGGGAAAGGCGAACCAGAGACTGCATTGTATTGGCAGAACTCTTAAAAATGCAGCAGAACTACTGAAGAAACTGCATATACTACTCTTGTCCGTCCATTTTTGGAGTATTGCTGCCCAGTGTGGGATCCTTATCAGGTGGATCTGACGGAGGAACTAGAAAGAGTCACGAGAAGGGCAGCTCGTTTCATATTGTTTCGATACATGGGAGACAGCGTTACGGAAATGACACAGGATCTGGGATGGGAATCATTACAACAACGGCGCTTATCGCTGCGGGACTACTTACGAAACTCCAATCACCAACATTCTCCTCCGAATTCGAAAATATATTGTTGTCCCCCACTTACATAGGTAGAAATGTTCATCAGAATAAAGCACGAGAAATCAGAGCTCGAACGGAGAGGTTCAGGTGTTCCTTCTTCCCGCGCGCTATTCGAGAATGGAATGGGAGATAAATAGTAAACTGGTGGTTCGATGAACACTCTGCTAGGCTCTTAAATGTGATTTGCAAGTATCCCATGTAGATGTAGATGTAGATCCAAGTAATCTCGGAATTCAGTTCGGCATGGAGCTTCGCAGAATAGTACTATACCTCAAGGGTGTCCACTCATGGAAGTCATAAGGCACACTACGCAGACATTTGCAAGAAAAAGGGCTCTTAAGTTTTAAACGTAGCCCATATTTTAGTGATACACTTTGTAGTGAGAACTATACCAGAGCGCGGTCGAACAGGTCAGGTGGTAAAATGTTCGCCTGTCATGTAAACGATCCAGGTTAACCTTCATGCGCTCGCACGGGCGGTAAGGTGACCGACTTCTTACAATTTCTCGCCGCACTAAGTCCAGAATCGGATAAGGTGGTGGGATGTTTATGTGTTCTGTAGTTAGTACAACTAGAGCATATATGGTCATCCCATCGTGTGCTTACCTTTATGTAGTTAGTAGGCGAGAAATTATAAGAAGTGGGTCACCTCACCGCTCGCGTGAGCGCATGAAGGTTAAGACCAATACAGTAAATTGGATGCGCGAACATACCATACACCAGGTTTCACAATTTTTTTGACTCATGGAGTACCTTTTAACAGTAGAAGTTAAAGTGGAGCACTAAAGTTTGTGTCTTATACCATATTTTGTAAATAAAATAAGGATTTTATTTACGAAGACAGGTAGCATCAAAATTTAAGCATACAAGACATTAAGTTAAACCATTGAAAATGTTTACTTTATCCTGTAACTTCACATTACATAGAATATCACGCACAAACAACAAATTCCCGAAACTATAGTAATAAACAGATTTGAGTATTGATTCATGAGAACAGGTATTCAGAGGTATATTTTTTTTAAAAAACACGCACGAACAGGTATTTAAAGAAGTTGGTTCAAGAAAATTAGAAACTATTTCAATGATGAGGGTGAGACTGTTTTAATGTGTGTAATGAGACTATACGTTTTGAAAATGTATCTGCACTTCGTTTCTGCAATTACTTATGCGGATAAGTCTTATCCTACTTATTTAATTTTCACTTATAAAATTTTAAACTTATGTTTTAGCAAACACCAAAACTCTGAGACAGATGGCTTACTTTGAAACTTTGACATTATCTCGTAATCTCCCGTCAAGACAAGCATTGATATTGCTGTGGCGTGAAAGATGCTGTTTTTTCCAATAAATAATGTGGATTTACAACCTCCTCAACAAAAATAGCTATATTGAGATCTTTGTCCCATGTATTTCCTAATAATCAAAATTACTAGTTTTGAAAAGATTATCCTTACCCTTTACGCGGAGCACTTGGAATTATTCCGCGGACCACCAGCTGCTCCGCGGAGCACAGTTTGAGAAACTCGGTCATACACTGTATGTTGGGAGCGACTACAATATCGAAACTGGACTTACCATATGTTCAAATATTTGGAAAGCTATGGGAACCTAACTGCATTGGCCATCGGTCCCTAAACTTTCTTTAACTAACTTATTCTAAGAACAACACACACACACCCATGCCTGTGGAAGGACTCGAATTTTCTATGGGTATTGGCTTGCGCACAGTAGCAAGGAGCTTTAGACCGCCCGCCTGTTCCGCCACCGCGTGCAAATTACCTCACGGATCGCCATTATGTTGTTGTACACCACCCTAAACACACACAATACTTATCGAACTTCCTTGGGAATACCTTCCACGACTCTCACCGCAGCTGCAATGTCTTCACTCAAGAGAGAAGAATTTTAATTGTTTGAACTACTCTCCACACTTGACCTTTTTCAACGGTGTACGCATATTACGAGAAGCCGAGACTAACCTTACTAGCCGCGGGGCATGGAGAGTCTCCCAACCATACATACGTACATAAGGCTCTATAAGTAACAATAATCGTAATAATAAAAATTTTTGTTTGGAACATACCTTCAAGAAATTTATTTTCATTGTGTATTTGACTCCTCCTGACCGTTTCACTCTTTTATACATACAATAGGGCAAAAGGTACACTCTGCGTTACCATGTAGAAACAGTTTTCACGAAATTACAAAGAACTTTTATTATCTTTCTACAGCTTACAATGTTTCCTCATTTTGTAATGCAATTGTAATGACAACGGTATTTAACACTTTAATTTACATATTATATTAATTGTAAAATACATTCGTAATTATTCGAAGTTTTAAAAAGAAAATTTCTATATATAAAAATGAATGTTTGTCTGTATGTCCTCTATGTGTTAATAAACCATTCATTAGATTGCAATGAAATTTTGGTGAACTGTTCACCGTACGCCCACGACGGTTCCTCACCCAAAAACAATAGAGCACGACACGTGGCTCAGGAGATATGACGTCACAAACAATGAGAGACCACCGCGTGAGAATACTAGATTCATGCGTCTGTTATTGGAAAATGTGTGTAGTTAGTGACCTGCAACAAAGTTCGCATGTAACTCCGGACGTCTTTGAAGCGTTCTGTAACCGACCCCCCCTCCCCCCCCCCCATAAAACTTTCGTATCAGGCATGACCTTATATAAAATAAAGTTAGCATTACAGATTTGCAAGTTACTTTTTATTTCTGTCTGCAGGTATCCCTTAATTCTCTTGCATCCAAAATTAAGCAATCTGTTTTCTTAATCTCTATCTATATAAATGCCAAAGGAGACTCACTAACTCACTGACTAAACACGATATCTCGAAAACTACTTCACCTATGCAGCAGAAATTTGACAGGAATGTAGTTTATAGGACGTAGACGTCAGCTAAGAAACGATATTGCGAAATGACCGATAGTTCAGGAGATATGACGACATAAACAGTGAAAATTTCCCCGTCTTGCGACACGTGATAACGTGACTTTATCAGTTCACTATTTGAGAAGGACAGCACTTAGCGACTTGTAACAAACTTTAAACAGAATTTCAAACCTTCAGGAAACTTTTTCTCGATGACATCCATAGCAAAATGATGAAAGGAAAAACGTTTCTAACTTACTATTTTTCCGCTGTTCACGGACTAAAACTACGGCATTCGGTATAACGTTAAAATTTATAATTTCTGCACTACATATTGTATCTCTAGAAAATTTTACAAACAGTATACATACATATAGTTGAATGTACCCCCTAAATTGTATCAAAGTACGACACGTAGTTCATAAGATACAAGCACATAAACAGTAACGTTCGTGTAAAACCGCTCCATCACGCACCAAGTTTTAATCTATTTCTTCTTTACTGCTAATTACATTCACAACAGATTTTTCAAACATACAGCACAAATGAATATATACCCGAAAAATTATACAATTGTACAAGATATAACTCAGTAAATATGAGATCATGTATACTGAGATGGGTATAATCTTTTCACTTCAGGCATCATGTTTTATTACATTTCTTATTTACTGCTAAGAAACTCCTGCATTCCAGTGAACTAAAGGAAATTTCTGAAAGATGACAGTGCTGTTGAAAACTTTGAACTTGAAGCACATGCCGCTGCAGGAAAAAGCGGACAAGTTACAAGAAATATTGTTTATAGTCAGGAACTAAGGAAGGAATATTAGCGTTTAACGTGGTCATAAGAGGCGGAGCTTACGCTCGAATTGTTTGTGTAAGGATGGGGAAGGAAAGCGTAATTTGATGTTTATGTGTATACTATTATTATAAGTATTGTGTAGTAGCTACAGCAAATCTCGAAGGGTACTATTCGAACTTTCATGGGGTTTCATAGGTCAACTGAGAGTACGTTGGGGCAACATATAAGCTCATTTCATCAAAATCGGATCAGGGGAAGAAACGATATCGGAATTTGTAGTTTCTAAAAATGTTCAAATGTTTGTATAGTCTATGGGACTTAACTACGGGGTCATCAGTCCCTAAACTTACAAACTACTTAGGAACTACTTACGAACTAGGACGGCACAAATATCCATGCCCGAGTGGGGATTCGAATCCCCGACCGTAGTGACCGTGCAGACCGTGACTGGAGCGCCTTAGTTCCCTCGGCCACCGCGGCTGGCTTGTAGTTTCTAGTGTATGCTACGCTTGAATTGCAGCGTAGTATAGTAAAGATCCGATAGAGGCGCTGTTACGTACATAGTACAGCAAATAACAAATAAATGGCGATGCTGCGTTTTTTATTCACATAACCAAGGTGTAATATACTGAAACAAGGGCTACGATTTTCCTTACAGCAGCGGTGTAGTGTACTGATGTTGAATCCTTTTTGAAAAATCAGTTACGTACAATGAGGGGAATAATTCTTTATGTTGATAATGAAATAAATAATTTTGTTCCCATCAGCAAATTAATGACCCCCTCCCAAAGCGAATACTTCGTTGCAAACGTTAACATACTAAACCACTGCCACTGCAAGTAAAATTAGGTACTATATATATATATATTAGCTGTATCCCGCATGCCTTGCAATGCCACGGAAAGGACAAACGTGCGTCAATCGACGTGTATCATTTAAAATTAAAACATAAAGATGTTGTTTAGCGTCTATCGGTGTTTCCATTTCCTAAGAGTTCTTTGCAAGGAAACACTCGAATTTTTGTAGTTTTCTTTATGATATCGATGCGTACTTATTACATCTTCAGTCCATTCTGTTTAGGAATGCCTAGAAAACGGTGTAGTACGGAACAAAAATTAAGGAGCTGTCAGCTACGTAGTGCACTAAAGAATTAATAATTGGCGCTGCTGCATTTTTTAATTTTCTATTTCTTTTAGATGGTCATTCCATAGAACAGCAACGCACCATTAAAGGTGCTGTTGATTTTGTAGTGCTGTATAGAAACAATACATGATCGTGTTGTGCGTATTCCTTCAGTATCAGAAGTATTTTGAATTACGAGCCGCAATATTATATCTGCATATACAAACTAACATCGAACAGCGAGTTGCTGATTACACTTCGTTTATTCACGCCTTAACAACATTTCTTTGCTTCTTTTGACAGGGAACATTTGAATATAAAACATAACGACATTTCTTCGCGTCTATCGATGCTCCAATTTACATAAGATTTCTTTGCAAGGAAAATCGAATTCATGTAGTCCCCTTTCTGATTTCCGTGTATTCTCATTACATTTTGAGTGTGTTCTGTTTAGAAGTGCCTCGAAAACGCCAGAGTACAGGAAATGACAAAGTGAGGAGACGTTAGTTACATAGTACACCAAATAACTAATTATGGCGTTGCAGCTTTTTTTTAAATACTCATAACTATGGCATAATAGACTACAAGAATGGGTATAATTTTACTTACAGGGGCGCGTTGTGCACTTATGTTGGCAACGGCCGTTGAAATCAGTCACGTAGAATGAGGGAAATAATTCTTTGTGTTCATAATTAAATAAATAATTTATTCTGTTCTGGTCAGTAAATTAATCATTCTAAAGCGAATAGTTCGTTGCCAACGATAGCAAACTAAACCGCTGCCACTGCAAGTAAAGTTTAGTCCAGGTAGAACACAATTTTTTTTCTTCCTATCTGTATCCCATATGCTTTGCAATGTCATGGAAAGGAAAGAAGTACATCTTTCGACGGGTATAAACAGTAAATTGTACACAGATTAGAAATATCTATGGAGTGAGCATTGCGTTGTGTGCATCTTCTCAACATTGAGCTGGAATTACCACGTGATATTGAGACAAAGCCACTCTTTTCACACATTTATTTGCTATTACGATTGGTTTGTACCGCATTGTCAGCAAAGAAGCCGCAATTCCTTTTCGCAGAGCAACCAAGTAACATCAAATAATATGGTAAATAAATGTGTCACAGAAGCAACAATAAAGGTGAGGAAGCGTTGCTAAAGGGCCATTTACACATAGCGTCTTAACCGAACAAAAGGAGACCAAGATAAAGTAAGCGATTAGTAGATTTTTCCCAATATCATGTGACATTTCCATCTTAATGTTGAGGACACAAAATCTGTTCTGCACATCTGAATGCTCACTCCAGAGATATTTCTGCTCTCTGCCTGCCTCTAGAGATAATATACACACGCGAGCGACAAACTCATCAGAAATGTCTCTGCTTTCATAATTGATCGGTTCAATTTGTGATTAAAATTTGTAATTACTTACTACATTAAGATAGAGAAAGACGTCTTCTTTAGCAAAGAGAATTGCGCTTAGTTATAATCCGACTTCTGAATACATAGTTATACTACACAAGGTCGATTTCAACTTCGTGCTTTACGAAGTAATCACTGCCTGAAGTGGGGACATGTATTAGCTGTAACAGTGGCCGATGCTGTTAACACAGTGCCGGCCGCGGTGGCCGAGGTCACTGAGGCGCTCCAGTCACGGTCAGCACGGCCACTACGGTCGGGGGATCGAATCCCCCCTCGGGTATGGATATTTGTGCCGTCCTAGTTCGTAAGTCGTTCATAAGTAGTTTGTAAGTTTAGGGACTGATGACCCCGTAGTTATGTCCCATAAGCTTAACAAACATTTAAACATTTGAATTTGTTAACACAGTCAAGACAAGTCACTGGAAATACTATATTTAATGGAAAGTTCTATACAGACGATCAGCTGAACGCCATTCCTTCAACGATCACCCAGACTTACTTTAACGCACATTAACACCACCATCACGTCTTATTTAAACAGACTTAAACTGCTCTGTTTATTGAATTACCAAACTTTTAGCATTCGTCCAGTTTTCGATAACAGGGAGTACTGCATACAGAATAACTACATTGTCCCCAGTTGAACATCCATCATACACTTATTGCGAAAGATATCAGTTTACTACTACATCATAGAACCAATACATGGCGGTGTTGTTATTATTACTACTTCTCATCTCAATGATAGTTATCAGAAGTTTACGCCAGAAAATTCACACCGCAGTCCTAACTTTATGAATGGAACCTAACATTCAATTTACATTGTTCCGGAGTACGGACTTTAATTAATTTCATTTTCGTATAAATAACTTTATGAACATTCATCGTTTTCGACAATGACTTCTACTGAAATTTTACATCTTGACTGTGAGAACTGAGTTTATCAACAGAGGGATCCAGCAAGGATTATGTTTTTGCTGACCTAGGTTTGGAACCCTAAAAACCATGATATATATAAGTCCCTCTTTGCGAAACACGGGCATATTAGCTAGTATTTTATATCATTATTTTATTTAAAATTGGTATATATTTTTTAAAACAAACAGGTTGGATGGGAACCTAATTGTCCACACGGTGCAGCCTGAATGATATCGCCATACTGCTGTACAAAATTCATTGACTAGCATATAAGCTATGTATAACTTGCGCTAAAAGTGTAGAACGCTTTAAGTTGCTGGATAGAGGGCTTTAAAACTTCTAAGAGTATACTCCCTGGACAAACACCATTAATATGCGAAATATCATCCGAAACTTATTTTTCAAGTCCGTAAGGTCTCCTTGTTAGCCATGTGGGCTAAATCTCCTTCCCAAAAATAGCTCGACCACTTCCTGGCAGAGGTTCGAGTCCTCCTTCGGGCATATGTGTGTGTGTGTGTGTGTGTGTGTGTGTGTGTGTCTGTGTTAGAATAAGTTAGTTGAAGTAGTTTGTAGGTGTAAGAAAATGTACAAGTTATCTAATAAGTAAACATAAATGTTTTTATTTACTTTTATTTAATTATTTTTATTTCATTTTGTGCATTGTGGAACCTTTCATCCGATTGCGATGAAACTTTGCATTCCTGATCTTCAAACAAGGGGAAAGTCACTGCCTACGTAAAATTTTGTATCGTGCGTGGATGAGGGTACATTACCTATGAAACTCAACAATTTCTACCGTTTTATTCGGGTCTGGATGAAATTTTGCACACTTGACCTTATAAACAAGAGGAACATCATCACCTACCAACAAATCCATACGGTGCATGGCGGAGGGTACCTTGCAGTGAACTTAGGCACCACTCCAGTGATCACCGTGAAAGTTAACAGCGTTATATAATGTTTAACAGATGGAGGAGGCAATGGACTGAGGAGGTGGAGGAGGAGAGACGAGGAGGTGATTGTGCAGGCAAGATGAAGGGGGAGCTCAGCCCAGGTAGGAGGAGACGAACAGAGAGAGCCGAGGTGGAGAAGTGAACAGAGAGAGAGAGAGCGGGAGAAAGGAAACTCAGGGTTTGACGTCCTGTCGACAGCGTCGTCGCTACGAGATGGAGCTCACGTCGGAATTTTGAGTAC
This sequence comes from Locusta migratoria, assembly GCA_026315105.1. Lineage (NCBI taxonomy): Eukaryota > Metazoa > Arthropoda > Insecta > Orthoptera > Acrididae > Locusta > Locusta migratoria. Next base: position 180,285,809 of record CM048746.1, read on the forward strand.
GGACGAAGAAGGAAATCGGCCGTGCCCTTTAAAAGTAAGGATCCCGCCATTTGCCTGGAGTGATTTACGGAAATCACTGAAAACCTAAATCTTAATGACCTGAGGTGGATCTCAATCACCGTCCTCCCGAATGCGAGTCCAGTGTGTCACGACTGCTCTACTTCGCTGTTTGAGAGAGAGAGAAGGGGTGGGGGAGGGGAGGAGATGGAAAGGGAAAGAGGGAAAGACAAGGTAGACAGATAGAGAAAAGGGTAAGAAAGATGGACTAACTCAAGACTGGAACAAGTCAGCCAGTATTATATATTCATAGAACTAGATCTTAACACATTTATCTTGTTCGCAACATGAGAGCGTATACTGTTTTTATGAGTCAGCATCAGATCAATGACGAACTCGGTATTTAATTGGCTGCTGCCATTTGTCACTGTTCTACTCAAACACCGTTCACCGTGCGCGCTTGTTGCCGGTGTACATCAAATACGTCTCTGAACTGCAGCCAGCCCAGGGAGATCTCTATCGTGACTGCTGCACCACTGCAAGGTATCATCATCAACTCCGGGATGCATTAAAGTATATACACCTGCTGTGGAGGATTCGTTATTCTTCCATTAGGCGAAATGATCTCTCTTTGTAGGTGCCGGTGACATTGCAATGGAAGGTCCTGTGGTAGTAACAGAGATAGAGAGAGAAGTAATACAGATGTGATGTGAAAATCATGAAGAGTTGTTTTAAGTTGTTGAAATTTTACACAAATTACACTACTTCCGTTTGCTTACAAAGTAAAATAGTGATTACCTAAGGACTGTACGCTGTGGCTGCATGACTCGCACGATTTGTGACACACAGCTAAGAATTTGCTGGGTTTCGCTTATATCACGCCTATTGATATAACTGAATGACGGCCAGTACACAGTAATCTTTCGTTTCGAAGTAATTATAATTTTCTTACGTAAGAGAACCAGGGCTCAGTTTTAATCTCTTGCATGTCCTGTAAATATAGGTAAACTGTTAGGATAAATAAATAAAGCAAGCTAATTGCAAGTTGTAAGTATAATACCATATTTTTTTATTACTACCGTCATCCCTAAGCGAGTTGTGTGTGAGATTTCTGACAATTCTTTTTTCTCCAACTGGAAACCAATTTCTCCTTCTTTTTGTGTTGGCTACACATTTCTTTCAATCTTACTTTAGTTGCATGATTCCAGACAAGCACACTAAAAATGAGAAGTCTGTGCTGGCTGTACACATTCAAGGAAAAGATGCGCTTAACGCGAGTCAGACACTTTCCCCAGACCCGGTCAAGCCTTCCATGCTCGGTCATACTAGTCAGTCTCGGTCAAACCGTAGACTCACTCCAGCCTTGTTTGCTTGGCTCCAGGTTTTAGTGTGGGCAGCCAACCCACTAAGACTCTACTTGAGTCATCACGCGTTTCATGCCCGCTTATTCGGTCACGCAGGTCTCTAATATCGCTGTCCAAAGTCAGACTGCAATTGTGCAATTAATAGTCTTACAATGACTGGAATTACGTCTCATTCCGTAGGTTTAAGATACGGGAACCTGAAGCGGAACGGTAGCTTGAAGCTCACCAATTTTTTTAAAATATTGGAAAAAACCAACGCAATTCTAAAAGGTATAGAAAATGGCCTTATAGGATAATAACATACATACCTTACTTAAAAATCACTTAAAATTAAAATGTTTGTTTATTTATACATTTTTCCAATAAATACTTGCATATTTCCCATTCTGCCCAAACCAAAGGGAAGAACGGGATGAATATATTTTTGGTCATATTATTTCAGAAAATGAATTATGATAATAAATTGCGATATAGTGTTGTGTATAAGATAGTTCTAACCAAGGAACACGGAGTAAAAGGAAGAAAGAAAAGAGAGAGAGAGAGAGAGAGAGAGAGAGAGAGAGAGAGAGAGAGAGAGAGAGAGAGAGAGAGAGAGAGAAAGTCGTTGTTTTGAATATGAAAGTATTTTAATATCATTCAGAAAAATTGACAATTTTTGAATGCTTAATAAACACCGAACTATTAACTTTATTGATAATATTCATACGTATTAAAGTGTTCTTTGATGTAATCGTCTGCGTCAGTCAATTGTGTGCCCACTAGAAACAGTTTCTTCCTTTGGTTCGCTGTCTGATTCTGCCCACTTACATTCTGATCCAAGTGCACATTTGACATTGACAACTTTTATAGTTTTACAGAGCATAATAACCGACGGGTATGCATTAAAAACTAACGTGTAAGAAATGGCATATAGTTTAAATAAGAGTGTCAAATAACGGCGCAAAATTAACAGTAAACAGCTTCATCACGTTATAAAAACACAACCGGAAACGTGAAGGACAAAATTCACTTATACGTCGCACTAAATGAAACAGATGTTTTCATATCTATAAATCTGATGCTTCCTTTCATATCACGCGTTAAATTCCCCAACTGTCAAGTGAACGTAGAAAATAGAAATGCTACCACCGTCTGTCTGCCTAGCGTATCGATCCGTTGCTGTAAAAGAGATACCATACGAAAGTAACAGCGTTTACTGAAATCGCCTTCTAAAAACGTACGCGTTTAAATGATTCATTAGCATCATCACATGCATACAGGTCAGTTGTAATGTCACAATTACTTGGTGGATGGTGTTGTCAGCTGTGGTAGAGAAGTCTGCCATGCGGGAAAGTCAGTCAATATCGTCGTTTATTGCTGACTTACCACAAAATTTCCTAATTTCTTTATATTTACTATTTACAACTAGGAAAGAGGAAATGGAGCGACAGATGGAGGAGGAAGATATGGACACACACACACACACAGAGAGAGAGAGAGAGAGAGAGAGAGAGAGAGAGAGAGCTTAGCGAAGGAAGCGGGAAAGAGAAGGAAGGGAAATGTGGCAAAGACAAAGGTGGGGCATGAATGGAGGATTACCTGCTTTGTGATTATTGAACTAACTGATGTATTCTCTTGTCGATTCTACGTGCGCAAGAATTCTTTTATATACTCTGACTTTCATTTTATTTAAGATTGAGGCACAGCAACACATGGAATGGTTTAGCTAATCTTATTTACAAAAATCAATGTTTGTTTGCTTGGTCCTATTTTAAATATTTGTAAACCTATTGGACGAAACTGCAATGGTTTTCATTCCCTAGACATACAAACAACTTAACTAACCTCAGGAGAACACACACACACACACACACACACACATGCCCCAGGGAGGACAGGAGCCTCCAACGGCGAGCAACTGCGCGCACCGCAGAAAGGCGCCTTAGAGCGCTCGACCACCCCACCTGTTTTATGCTTTGCCGTACTTTTCATCCCACTGCGATGAAATTTTGTACGTTTGATCTTGAAAACAAGAAAAAACACACCGTCTACTTGTATGGGTAGAGGGTACTTTACCTTAGAACTTCGACCATTTTTTTCCGGTCTTGACAAAATTTTGCACACGTAACTTTCAAAACAAGAGGAACATCAGAGTCACAGCCTAACTAATATTTCATACGGTGCTTGGCGGAGAGTACCTTGCAGTAAACTCAGACACAGTTACATAAATCTCCATAGGTGAAAGAGGCAATGTGCAAAGAGAGTGGAAGAGAAGTTGAACAGAGAAAGGAGGAGGTGATTCGCCGAGAAATGGGAAGGTGGATATCGGCAGAGAGAAGGGTTGGAGGAGATGAACAGACTGTGGAGAGATGAGATGAAGAGAGAGGTAAAGAGCGGACTGGAGAAGATGGAAAGAGCGAGAAGGAAAGAGAGACATAAGGGAAAACGTAAGACTGGAAGAAATTAGCAGCCAGGCGATGCCGAGTTTTGAGCTTATTATTCAATTACGCAAACACGGAAAATGAATTTCTGATTCCAAATATTATTTATAGATGGACGCCAATGAAACATATACAGGGTGTTACACAGAGGTACGGCGAAACCTTCAGGAAATATTAGTCATACACAAATAAAGAAAATATGTTATGTGGAGATGTGTCCGGAAACGCTTAATTTCCATGTTAGAGCTCATTTTATTACTTCTCTTCAAATAACATTAATCATGAAATGGAAACACACAGCAACAGAACGTACCAGGGTGACTTCAAACACTTTGTTACAGGAAATGTTCAAAATGTCCTCCGTTAGCGAGGATACATGCATCCACCCTCGGTCGCATGGAATCCCTGATGCGCTGATGCAGCCCTGGAGAATGGCGTATTGTATCACAGCCGTTCACAATACGAGCTCGAAGAGTCTCTACATTTGGTACCGGGGTTACGCAGACAAGAGCTTTCAAATGCCCCCATACATGAAAGTCAAGAGGCTTGAGGTCAGGAGAGCGTGGAGGCCATGGAATTGGTCCGCCTCTACCAATCCATCGGTCACCGAATTTGTTGTTAAGAAGCGTAGGAACACGTCGACTGAAATGCGCAGAAGCTCCATCGTACATGAACCACACGCTGTGACGTACTAGTAAAGGGACATGTTCTAGAAGCACAGGTCCGTATCCCGTATGAAATCATGATAACGTGCTCCAGTGGCGTAGGTGGAACAACATGAGGCCCAATCAAGACATCACCAACAATTCTTGCCCTAACGTTCACAGAAGATCTGTATTGATGACGTGATTGCACAATTGCGTGTGGATTCTCGTCAGCCCACACATGTTCATCGTGAAAATTTACAATTTGATCACGTTGGAATGAAGCCTCATCCTTAAATAGAACATTTGCACTGAAATGAGGAGTGACACATTGTTGGATGAACCATTCGCAGAAGTGTACCCGTGGAGGCCAATCAGCTGCTGATAGTGCTTGCACACGCTGTACATGGTACGGAAACAGCTGGCTCTCCCGTAGCACTCTCCATACAGTGACGTAGTCAACATTACCATGTACAGCAGCAACTCCTCTGACTCTGACATTAGGGTTATCGTCAACTGCACGAAAAATTGCCTCGTCCATTGCAGGTGTCCTCGCCGTTCTAGGTCTTCCCCAGTCGCGAGTCATAGGCTGGAATATTCCGTGCTCCCTAAGACGCCGATCAATTGCGTCGAACGTCTTCCTGTCGGGACACCTTCGTTCTGGAAATATGTCTGGATACAAACGTAAGAGGCCACGGGTATTGCCCCGTGCTAATCCATACATCAAATGGGCATCTGCCAACTCCGCATTTGTAAACATTGCATTGACTGCAAAACCACATTCGTGATGAACACTACCCAGTTGATGCTACGTACTGATGTACTTGATGCTAGTACTGTAGAGCAATGAGTCGCATGTCAACACAAGCACTGAAGTCAACAATACCTTCCTTCAATTGGGCCAACTGGCGGTGAATCGAGGAAATACAGTACATACTAACGAAACAATTAGGTATTTTGACAATTGTCTGCACGAATTATTTCAATTTACATTTAAAGAGAAGTATTAAAATGAGCTCTAACATGGTAATTAAGCGTTTCCGGACACATGTCCACCTAACATATTTTCATTCTTTGTGTGTGAGAAATGTTTTCTGAAAGTTTGGCCGTGCCTTTTTGTAACACCCTGTATAAATCAATAAGGACTTTGCCATAGATCCGCAAAGAAACATGTTTGAACGCAGCCTTCTTTGCGTCGCTAATTCGCGCATTATCTTGAAGCATTAGCTTTATGGTCGTCATCTGCTACTACCAGAGACTTCAGCAATGTTCCTAACTATTAATTACTACATTTTGAATGTTCTTATTTTGCAACACGAGGTTCAGGTAAGAATTAAGTACATTAAAAATGAGTTTAGTTACTTAATAAAATCAATTGGTCCAATTCGGACCACAGGCAATGCTAGTACCAATTATTCGACGGCCGTGTCCGTTAATTAGCCAGTAGGAAACACGTCATTGGCGCAAGTTCCTCCTCCCGGCCCCTCTCTCCTTTCCGAGTGCCGACGGACGGCGCACACTTCTCGTCACGTCCACCAGCAGACCTGAGATAGATGGAGCCGAAATCGTCGCTGGCCAGAGTGGAGGACTCGCGACTTGTAAACCGGCCTCCGCAGCGGGCTCGGCGCGCCCCCCTGCCAATTTGCCGCCATTAGGCGTGCCGCAGGTGTGAATGCGACGTGCCGCTGATCGGTCGCCGTGGGAACCACCGAGCAGGGTTCAAGAGGTTCCTGAGATGAGCCGCCGACGCGCGCCGAACGCATTCGACGCGCGGCCCTGTCTCTCCTGATGACCGCCCTGAGATAGCGGCGCACACAACGCACCAGTCGATCGGCCGCTCCACGTGGCGCCCACTACACAGATATCCTCCATCCCCCAACCCCACTCCTATCTCTGCCCCATAAGCGACTTCCCCACTTCATTCTCTAGACGCGTCCTGTAGGCTGAATGACGAAGTGCTCCTTGCGCAACAAACGTAATGCAGTGTTAAGCCCTTTCAGCCGAAGCGAAATTAATGCAGCGCGCATGTCGTGAAGGTGGAACCCAACACGAGGATCTGATCCTCAGCTCAACTTATGGGACCGAGCAGTTCTCCAGCTGCCGCGGTGGAATGGCCGAGCGCTCTAAGGCGTCTTGCTGCAGAGCGCGCGTCTGCTCCCCGTCGGAGGTTCTAGTCTTCCTGGAGGCATGGGTGCATGTGTTGCCCTCACGTTAGTTGAAGTTCCCAAAGTTTCAATATTGAAATCGCATCCGAAGTGCCTGAAAGTTAATAAAAGGGTGACGCGGCCTCCCTGCTCCACTTGCGTTTTGAAGCAGCTCTCCAATACCGGCTCATCATCATCATCAACTGTATTCTTACTTGCGGCAGGTCTTGTCATGGGTTGAACCTCTTCCTGTCATGGGTTGATGCTCTTCCACGTTTCTCTGTCCAAAGCCAATCTTTCCATTTCTTCATATTTATTTCCTTGGATGTTGTCCCGCATTTGATATCTTGGCTTTCCTCTTTCTCTTTTTCCTTTCACCATTTCTTCTAGTCCTTCCTTCAGTAAACAGCCCCTCCTCAGATATGTCCAATCCAGTTTCGTTTTCTTTTCCTAATGACTTCCAGCATGTTTCTTTCTTTTCTAACTTTTCTTAATACTTCCTCATTCCTTATTCGGTCTTCCCATTTCACTTGTTCCATTCTCCTCCATATCCACATCTCTAGTGCCTCCAATCTCCTTTCATCTTCCTTCCTCAACGTCCAGGTCTCCTCATCATACAGCACAACACTCCAGATATAACACTTGGCAAGTCTTTTCCTCAGATCTTTCTTTAATGGTCCGCAAAGTAATCTCTGTTTCCTTCTGAATCCTTCTTTTTCCATGGCAATCATTTTCTTAATTTCTGCAGTGCAGTACATAACATCCAGTATTATCCAGTATTTGAAGCTCAGTGAAAAACAATTTTGTGTATGTTCGGGATACATCTAGAAGGCAGTGACAGGTACTGTTTGGTTTTATAGATCATCTTTGACTCTGTTCCGTATCTTGTGATACTGCCGGAGATTTATACAAGTGTTCGATACTTTCTTCATTCAGTTATCCCAGGATCACAAAGACCGTATAAAAGAAACTGGATAAACTGCTTTTGAATAAGTTAGTGATTAGAACATGTGAGGAAGAACGACAAACCAGCAATGAGGCTACGTCCTAAGTCAGAACATGTTCTGAAAAAGCGAAGTCGTCTCCTAGTAGCTCCAAGTGAAAAATTAGTTTGGTGAATGGTGCATACTACAGTGATGAATCTCGGTTTCTGGCCGATCCTGCACTTCTCAAAAAGTGGGCTCATGGCGAAACCCAAAATTCAAATCAGTCTCTAAATTCACTCATGTGGAAACGATGCCCTAAAGCCACATTTGTGTCTGCTATAGTCGTCAGAATTGCAACTTATGATGCAGTTCTTGTATTTAATGATGTGGACGTCGGGACGATGAAGGTATTAGAAGGAATGGGCTACAAGATAAGAAATTTTACTCAACACATCCTGAGATAAATATATTTACGGAGCGTCTCTGTAGCTGGTTTTCGTAAAATCAATGGACGGTGTCAAATCGCCATTATTTTTGCAAATATGTTTCAAACGATACGAGATATGAAAAAAAATAAGAGAGCAAAGTTTAAGAGAATTTATTCCTCTATAAATTCGGTTATTCAATTTGCGAGTCAGATGAGCAGTTTATTTAATATTTAAAATTATATTACAAAATGCCTTTTTGTGTTACTAACGTAGTTTTTGTCCGAAATATTTGAAAAAAAAACCGGGTTCTGGTCTCTGGTGGCCAACAATTATATTTGTAAAATTCGGTGCTGATCGGTTGAACGGTTCGTCTAAAAAGGTGGGAACACGTTACGGACAGACAGACAGAATCCCAAAATCGCCGTTATTTATGAAAATATCTCTGAAACGATACGAGATATGAAAAAAATATAAGACAGCAAATTTGTAGAGAATCGTCTCCTCTACAAATTAGGTTACTCAATTTTTGTGTCAGATGAATGGTTAAGCCGTTATTTTCATTTATATTTCGAGCTGTCAAAAGTCGACCGCAAAAGACCACTTTTAGAGTTACTACCGTAACCTAAAGTGGGCGAATATTACGATTTTTATTTTAATGAATAAATCTTGATCTTAGTAAAGTAGAAGGGCTTCAGTACAAATTATTCCCTGAACGCGAGCAGCAAAAAGTACAAAATATCCTGGGGTGGGTCCTTAAAATTACTAAACTTACTTTTATATCAGTCTTGGCCTCCCCGAAAATATATACTATACTCGCCACTGATTTAGTCACTAATTACTATTGCAATGTTAAGTGCCCATATTGGTCACCCTTATAGATGTCTAATAATGAAAATGACAGGAAAACCAGGAAACAGTGTAAATAAAGGTTCTTATCATATACTTACTTATTCTATTTAGCTGTGTGAACTAACTATAAAGCATGTTTTTGGAATATAAATCTGTTAAACACAAATGTGACCGACAAATGTGCAATAGATACAAGATGCAGATGGGTGTTCATCCATTTGAATCTTTCGTACTCCACTGTGAGAAGCATCAAAAGCGTCAAATTCAACAGGAACTATAGCTTTCTTCTACTGTTTTTTGTAAGATTCAAGTTGCTCAACACCCAACTGCAGAACATCGTGATTTATCCAGTGCGCATACAGCCGGTTACATTTCTGTTAAACATACTTCTGTACCAACACCCACAACATGCTTCATAATCATAAACTAAATCGAATAAGTAAAGATATTATATTAATTATTACATTTTTCTGGTGCCTGTGTCCTGTCCTATTCATTATTACATGCCTATGCATTAGGTTAACTGCTGTTTATGTTATTGTGGTCTTCAGTCAGCAGACTGCTTTGATGCTACTCCCCACGCTACCCTGTCCTGTGCAGGCCTCTTCATCTGAGAATACGTTCGGCAAACTGCATCCTTTTGAATCTGCTTACTGTATTTGTCCCTTGGTCTCCCGCTGCGATTTTTGCCCCACACTCGTCCTTCTAATGCTAAGTTGACTATTCCTTGATGTCTCACAGTATGCCCCATCAACACATCTCTTTTCTTCCCAATTCTGTTGAGCACTCATTAGTTACGTGATCTACCCATATAATCTTCTTCATTCGTCTGTAGCACCACATTTCGAAAGCTTCTATCATGTTCTTGGCTGAGCTTGCTCCTTATTGCCCACGTTTCACTCCCATATAATGCTAAACTCCAGACAAATTCTTTCAGAAATGACTTCCTAACATTTAAACTAACATAGGATGCCAACAAATTTCGCTTTTTCAGAAACGCTTTTCTTCCCATAGCTATTCTGCATTTTACATCTTCTTTACTTCGGCCATCAGAAGTTGTCTTGCTACATAAATAACAAAACTCATCTACTACTTTTATTGTCTCATTACCTAATCTAAGTCCCTCAGCATCGCCTAATTTTTTGACATTACGTTCCATTACCTTTGTTTCCGTTTAAATGCTCTTCCAGGTCTTTTGCTGTCTCTGACAGTATTACTATGTCGTCATCAAACCGCGAAGATTTTATTCCCTCTCCCTGGACTTTAATTTCCTAGGCTGACTAACATGTATAATTACAGTTAGGGCAACTAAATTTGGTGTAGTAATTATTGATTACATCTTAAACTTCCATTGTAATTCATATTACTTCAGTATTACTTCATGTCAGTAGCTCCTAACATTATTCCACAGTTACCTCATTTACTCTCCGAGAACTCACCTAAAATGAACTTCTAAATTCTACTTTTAGTTTGTGAATTCAAATAACAACATTCGGTGTAGAAACCATACTAAGTACCTGATGTTGCTCGTGTTTATTTATTCCATTCTAATGTTCATCTATCGGCTTCCCCTTTGTTCCATCCTCTCCCCCCCCCCTTTCCCCTCCCCCCCTCGCCATCACTGCTCATTTCATTTCGTTATCAAGAGGTTAAATCTTTGTGGGGTCATATCTCTGGAACAAAAGCGCCCTACAGTAATATTATTTACAGGTACATACAGTTGAATATTAGGAAACAGTGAGAAAAATGTGTTGCGGATATAGTTAGCAGTAAAGATGTCATAAATTAAAATCTCATAGCTGAAGGGACTGTTTATCAAGAATATTATTATTTTAGAGGTGATACCTCGTGAGCTATGTATCAGTGCTATTTGTCCATATTATCTTTAAAATGTTTTGAGAACAGCGAATTAGCGAAAGACGTCAAGGCTTCGACTCGAAAACAGCTTGGAAGGAACTGTGGTCGGCAAGTCAACATAAGAATCGAAATTTGGTGGAGGACCCCAACAACAAGACTGATGGATTCAATCTCCTAAGGAAATTGAGGACGCTCTGACAGAATACAATAGTTAGGTATATCCGAAAGCTTCTAATTTACTGAACAGAGGGAAAGTACTAAGCGATAAAATTTTTACCTTTCACCCTTTAGTTGTGGTTGTCAGAGACCAACGTTTCTGTGTAAAATTCATTTTAAACCGCTAAGTTCTCTCATCTTCAAATAGTAGATTAATAAAGTCTTGTTATAAACCCATGGCACGATACAACAGTTTTTTATGATCTAATTGTTTGTGACGTTATGTATCTCTTGAACAATGTATCGTAGGTAATCCTTACCTCCATGCCCATCGTTGCCGAACGATAAGGAATGTGTGTACCAAGGTTCGTTGAAACGATCCAGGTGGCCAAGCTGTTCACCGGACTTAAACCCGATTAAATATGTGTGGGATGCACTTGGCAGATGCATTTCACCTAGACATCACCAGATACTACTGTTGCACAGTAGTAGATACGAATGTAATTAGTCTATTGTCATCTCTTTTCCAAAACTTTCGTTATTCGATTTTCTAACATGACTAACGTAACTTGCTGAAGTCATTTTCTATTACTTGGTGCCCCAGAAGTTTTTTTTAAATTATCAGATACAAATTAGTTCATGCCAGAGGCGTATCTTGGAATTCAGATTGTACGCTAGTTAGTATTTCTGTTAAGGCTAATTAAATTATTTTCTCATAATATTAAAGTGGGTGTTGTTGTGTTTCACAATTAACCTTAGGAAAGTTTTGCCCTCATTTTTTGTAATTACGACGGTATTGTTGAAGAACTTATTCCATTAAATACGTAAATGAAACACAGTTAAAGTAACTGAGATTTATATATCAATTTACTCATTTTACTTACGCTATCTTTTACTATAGCCAGTTATATGCAATTGTTAACTTTTCCATTATAATTAATTTAATGTACATAATTAACAATACGAGCCGCGGTGGAGTAGCCGAGCGGTCTAAAGTGTCTCGCTGCGGGGCGCGCGGTTGCTCGCCGTGGAGGTTCGAGTCCTCCCTGGGGCATGGGTGTGTGTGTGTGTTTGTACTTAGGTTAGTTTACTTAGGTTTTAGTAGTTTATAAGCTACGGACTGATGACCACGCAGTTTTGTCCGATAGATTTACAAACATTTTTTGAACAATACGTAGTTTTCAGTATCATTGTTTCTTTCTTTTTTATGTTTTTAGCGCACAAAACTGCTGAGGTCATAAGCGCCCAGTTCAAAATAAAGTTAAAACGCAAGACGACAAAGGCAAAGCCAAATAAAATGAGAAGGCTATATGTGGTGAGTCAACTTTCTAAAAGGAATACGTTAAAAATCAGGCAAACCCGAAATGGCCGGATTCCCCGACTGGGGAATGTTAGATTTCCTTCGTCATATTGCTACGGCGGATAAAAAGTAAAACGCAATCTGTTGACAGCTTGTCGTCTGCTAAGATATCAGGCAACTCTGATTGGAAACACAGACTGTGGCGTAGGCCATTAAAAATGGGCATTCCACCAGAAGATGGCGTACAGTCAGTTGGAAACAGTGATCACACATAGGACCAGGGTCGCCACTTAGTAAGTGGGTATCATTGTTTCGAAGATATAAATAGGATTCTTTCGTGCCGTGTAATTGAGTTTTGTTTCATCCTTGAACGGAGACATAATACACGCCAGTAGGGAGTTTTATTTCGTGATGTATCTAAGATACAACCCACGTCACTTTGAACTTTAATTTTAAACAATCACGTAAAAATTATCGGTGTTAGTCGTGTGTCAAGCTTCTCTACCGTTACGATTAAAAGCAAAATTCTTCCGTGCCACACTGTACACTTCTAACTTATTTCCGCACACGAACTGTGTAAATTTGTATTGTTGACGTGTGGAATGCAAGTAGCGGGTTGCAGTGAATGACACTTAATGAAACTCGTACGCTGCCCATAAATGAGGACAACTGGGTGCTAATAATAAATCATTAAAGTGTCACTGAACTGCAATTCTACGTGTCGCCTACATTATTTGTAGTAGATTAGTTTTTCCCCATGAAATTTCACCCAGCCGTTACGGAGAGCGCCGATCTACGAGAACTTTAAGACACAACCATCTACGAATCGGTACATTACCACCTCTCACAACAGCTGCAGAGCTGAATTTTGCACTCTTGGAAGAAAGGCCAAATATCACTCAATAGCTGAGTGATTGCGTCGTACTGCACATGCCACGCCGGTGTGCAACTGTACTGGCCGTCGCAGGTTTTCAGAAACCATAACAATATTCAAATGTTTGTTAAGCTTAAGGGACTTCGGTGTCGCCGGCCGCGGTGGCTGAGGGGACTGAGGCGCTCCAGTCACGGTTTGCACGGCCACTACGGTCGGGGGTTCGAATCCCCCCTCGGCATGGATATTTGTGCCGTCCTTAGAATTAGTTAGTTCATAAGTAGTCTGTAAGTTTAGGGACTGATGACCCCGTAGTTAAGTCCCATAAGCTATACAAACATTTAAACTTCGGTGTCATCAGTCCCTAAACTTACAAACTACTTATGAACTACTTTATACTAAAGACGACACAAATATCCATGTCCGAGGGGGGATTTCAATCCCCGGCCGTAATGACCGTGCAAAGGGTGAATGGCGCGCCGCAGACCGCTCGGCCACCGCGGCCGACCAAAAACCATATCAGGGGGCAACTAGAATGTCTTTGTCACTTATTTTAGCCCTATGGTGCCTCACTATGTAAACCTCGAGTAAAGAGTAGAGAGAGCAAAATATCATACTGTATCACACACAAATTGCAACTATGACCAATGTCTGAATAAAATACGTTACTATACAGGGTAGTCGGAAATTTCCGTTACGGATTTCTAGGACTTGTAGAGGGTAGTGAGTACATATCATTTTGAATAGCAACCCAGGTCCGGAAACGTATCGTTGCCGTTCTACGACGCTTTCAATTGAGCTGATTATCTCGTCCACTCCTACTTGAGGAATGTAATTAGGCGTGACCCAGTACAATTGTTGCAATCAATTTGAAAATAATACCGAACCATTCCGTTATTACTTACGTATTTTCATTACAATTTACACCGTATGGTTTACATTTGTCAACAACAATAAGAACCCAGCATCTGCGGCACCAACCGCAACGTACTGATATATTACAACAGCTGCTCGATGGCGCGACCACCAAAGTCGGTAGACATATTGTACCTCCGAAGTACCGGGTGATCAAAAAGCCAGTCTAAATTTGAAAACTTCATAAATCACGGAATAATGTAGTTATAAAAATTGACTCACATGCTTGGAATTACATGGGGTTTTATTAGGACAAAATAAAGAAATAAAGAAATAAATAAAAAATAAAAAGCAAATTTCAAAAAGTGGCGCTGGGCAGCAAAACGTCAGTGACTGCTATCCTGACGGGTCAGAGGTACGCCGTTATGTTACAGAACACCTGCTGGAAAGCACGATTTTTATGCAGGATGGCGCTCCACCCCATATTGCTAGACGTGTGAAAGATCTCTTGCGCGTGTCGTTTGGTGACGATCGTGTGCTCAGCCGTCACTTTAGTCATGCTTGGCCTCTCAGGTCCCCAGACCTCAGTCCACGGCATTATCGGCTTTGGGGTTACCTGAAGTCGCAAGTGTATCGTGATCGACCGACATCTTTAGGGATGCTGAAAGACAACATCTGACGCCAATGCCTCACCATAACTCCAGACATGCTTTACGGTGCTGTTTACGACATTATTCCTCATCTACAGCTATTTCTGATGAATGATCGTGATTATATTGAGCATTTTCTGTAAAGAACATCATCTTTGCTTTGTCTTAATTTGTTATGCTAATTATTGCTTTTTTCATCAGATGAAGCGCCATCTGTTGGACTATTCTGAACTTTTTTTAAATTCTAATAAAACTCCATGCCATTCCAAGCATGTGTGTCAATTTTGACCTCTCTACCAACATTTTCAGTGATTTATTAAGTTTTCAAATTTATACTGACTTTTTCAAAAAAATGTTTGTACAGCTTATGGGACTTAACTACGGGGTCATCAGTCCCTAAACTTACAAACTACTTATGAACTACTTACGAACTAGGACGGCACAAATATCCATGCCCGAGGGGGGATCCGAACCCCCGATCGTAGTGGCCGTGCAGACCGTGACTGGAGCGCCTCAGTCTCCTCGGCAACCGCGGCCGGCACTGACTTTTTGATCACCCGGTGTTCTTGTACCCTCTCTCCATCTCACCTGCATTTCAAAACGTGTACTGCACCGTGGTTACTCTATAGGTGATTACAGACATTGACTCGGTGACAAAGCAAAGAAGACGATAAGTCACATCTGGTGAACGTTAGAAGTAGTACGCGTTTTGACGTAGTACACGTCATCGTGTCTACCCTGTTGCATACCAGGACAGGGAACTCTAAGACGTTTCTCTGTCCCTAAGTAGACGTTGACGAGTTACACATCGAACTGAAACTGTCGTAGAATCTGTCTTATTCAAATGTTCAAATGTGTGTAAATCTATTGGATCAAACTGCGTGGTCATCAGTCCGTAGCTTACAAACTACTTAAACTAAGGTAAACTAACCTAAGAACAACACACACACACCCATGCCCCAGGGAGGACTCGAACCTCCACGGCGAGAAACCGCGCACTCCGCAGCGAGGCGCTTTAGATCGCTCGGCTACTCCATCGCGGCAAACTGAATTATTCAGACTGTGATGTACTCACTACCCTCTATAAGTCCTAGGAGGTTGTAACGGGAATTTCCGACCACCCGGTATTTATATTGTGTATGATATCTCAACCGGTCCCCTAATTGCTTTGAGCAGTGTAGATCGTCCATCCTAACCGGCAATTTGCCAGGGAGAGAAGTGTTCTTGTACGAATTGGCGCTTTAGTCGAGAGCGCGTTTTATGGAAGAGTAAACGAAGAGGACAAAGGGAGGGAGTAGCGGGCCGGCGCGGCGTTGCGGGTGGTCAGTCACCCCGCACACCGCAGGTGGCGGGCGCGCAGATTTACGCGCGGCCAGTCGTAAAGTGGCGCAGGGGCTGGCGCTGGCGCTGGCGGTGGCGCTGATGCACGGCGCATTGTTAGCGGCGCGGGGTGGTTCCGCGCCGGCCGGTGATTGATGGGCCTATTTCTTGCCGCGGATTGTTTCCAGCGCCGCGCCGCAGCCGGCGTTAAGTGTCGGCCGGCGTCGTAACCGCCGGGATGTGCGCGGCGGACTCCCGCCTGGCGCGGCCGCTGCCGCAGTCACCGGCCGACTGCCATTCTGGGCCGGTGGCCAGCAACGCACGGCCATTGTGGCGCACGCGAACGCTGTAGTGGCACAGTCATTCGATAGCGAAATAAGCTGATGGCGGCAGTACCGCGCGCGCAAACGTGCATTGGCAGAGCTGTAAGCAGCCCTCTACGCCGATGACACTGCGCTCTTCTCCCGGTACATGGATTCCCACTACCTAGGAACACGGTCGTAACGACCGTCCGACACACGCAGCCAATAGGCCACAAAATGGCGACATCGGTCCAACGGAGCAAAGATGATCGTCATCGCCAGGAAACGTGTCCTGGTCGACCTTCCACGTCTCTCATTGAGTGGTACGGATGTTCCCTGGGGTAGGACAGCCAAGTATCTGGGAGTGACGTTGGAGAGGAGGCTTTATTTGATTTTTTATTTGATTTTTCGAGGGAAGCCAAAACAGTCTTGGTCTAACCCGCCACTGCCAGCACCGAAACTAAGTGTATTGTGCGGTATTGCTCCCTGTTTATCTAGTAAAGCCAACCAATGGCCTTGAGCATTCTATGTGCTGTCTTCTGAGCCAGTTACGTAGCTCCAATTTGATCATTGCCTTGGTGATTGTCAGGACAGGTTCCGGTCCAATAAATGGAGTCTCTGCCCCCATCCTGGCTAATCTGTCGGCATGTTCGTTGCCACTGATTCCCGAGTGGCCAGGGACCCACAATAGGTTTACTCTATTGCTTTCCCCTAGCTCCACCAGAACCCTGTGACATTCTGCAACAATTTTAGACCTTTTTGCAGGAGCTGCCAGTGATCTCAGGGCTGCCTGGCTGTCTGAATAGATATAGATGCTACGATCTTTGTAGCACCTACGCAAATTCTCCTCCACACACGCCCTGATGGCAGTGATTTCGGCCTGGAATACTGTGGCCAGTTTTCCGAGAGAGATGACGCCCTCCAGTCTTGGCTGCACCCCATATACCCCGGCCCCAACACCTTGGTCGGATTTTGACCCGTCAGTGAACCAGACAATATACCCCCGCACGGTGTCCAACTATTTTCTCCCATTGCTCCCTACTTCCAATTGTTATATTGAAAGGCTTGTTGAAGCAGTAGGCTTACGTGGGAACGCCATATCGACGACATCGGCAGAGCTCGGGGAAGGTTGAAAGCTCTCTACATCTTCAACCGGGACTCTACCCTACTGCCTCCCCGGGGCATGGGTGTGTTTGTTGTCCTTAAGTTAGTTTACCTAGGTTAAGTAGTTTGTAAGCTACGGACTGATGACCACGCAGTTTGGTCCAATAGATATACAAACATTTAACAATCTACCCTACTGCCTAAGTCTGGCATCGCAATTCACACCACTCTCGTCCATCCTATCTTTGAGTATGCGGCAGTGGTTTGAGAGAATCCAACGAAGTCTCACATCGACTGGCCCCAAAGCCTTCAGAATGTGGTGCTGCGACTCGCCACCCTTCATCTGCCACGAAATTTCCCATCGGAAGACCTCATCACGATTTCAGAAATCCCCACCATCCAGGCAAGATTTCAGCACGCTGCGCGCCTCTTCTACCAAAAAGCTGCACAGCCGACCAACGCCCTCATCGCGCAATCGGTCACCGAGTGCAGCGGTTGAATGCCACGCGATGGCCCCACCTGCTCCGCAACAATTAGGAGCAGGTAGCATGTCAGGCTAACAAATTCCCAAACTGCAAACCGTTAGGACAAACATATGGGTCAGGCGACCCATACTCCACTACGTAATCTTGGAGGCTTAGCCCACCAGCTGTCACTGGGAAACCCAGTTCTTTCTGCCAGTGCAACGGCGGCGGGAGAGCTCTATGCGCAGATGCTCGCCACCATGAAATGACCCGTCAATCAATAACCCACCGACCCCGCGTACTCCACACTTATCTCCCAACTCCAAGACATTCACTTTCACTGGTACTAATCTGGATAATGCAGATCATTATAACCGATGGATTACAGTATCTACAGTACGTTATAATGGTTCTGCAGTTAAAGGAGTAGCTGGTTCGGAAATATTCAACAACAGTAATGTGATTGCACTTAGAAAATTTCACGTTTGTGAGGACGTCGGAAAATCTTATTGTTCTAGTTCAAAAATCAAATGTTTGTAAAGTCTATGGGACTTAACTACGGGGTCATCAGTCCCTAAACTTACAAACTACTTATGATTTCACGTTTGTGAGGACGTCGGAAAATCTTATTGTTCTAGTTCAAAAATCAAATGTTTGTAAAGTCTATGGGACTTAACTACGGGGTCATCAGTCCCTAAACTTACAAACTACTTATGAACTAACTAAGACTAAGGACGGCACAAATATCCATGCCCGAGGGGGGATTCGAACCCCCGACCGTAATGGCCGTGCAGACCGTGACTGGAGCGCCTCAGTCTCCTCGGCCACCGCGGCCGGCTATTGTTCTAGTAATATGCCTTTCGTCGTTAGGATAATGAATCATAGAAGAGTAATGAACAAGAATCTGTTTGTATTTGGATTAAAGGTTCTGGTAATACTTACAAAATTAAAGTTGTTGGAGATTTCATGTATTATTACAGTAATTAAATAAAGTATATGTCCTTGAAACTTTTTTCTTATCAACAGAAACATTAAACAAAGCATAGAGGCAAATATAGGTTACCAGAGGTGTATGCAAGTGCAGTTTGAATTTAAAGTGTGTGACCTTGAGAACCGATTGTGAATTCAGTTGGTAGCACTGCTGACTTGGATGAGTAGGGAGATGGGAGAATGGCGAAGAAGGGGGTGAGAGTGGTAGGAAAAAAGAGAACAATTAAAACCACACACGGCCTCGGCTGCAGTTAACTCTGCTGTTCCTTTAAAATAACACACTTTGTTTAAACACACTTGGACGTAACACCACAACACTATGCCGATGAGTGATAGGGAGGGGAGCTAGGGAATGATGTGAGGCGAGGGATGGGAGGAGAAGTGGGGGGGAGGCTGGTAGGAGGAAAACGAGGAAGAATGTCCCAGGAAGCCAGAAGGGGTTTGAGATGAGATGGATGCTACAGGGATGCGGTGGAGGAAGGATTAGCTAGGAGAGACAGGGGGGTAGGGCGCTCTGGGACGGACAGGAAGAGGGAGGGAGGTGGAGGATCACAGGAAGGATAAATGTCAGTATGGAGGGCATTATCTGGGAGGGGAACGTGCGGCAGTTGCCACAGGAGAGATGGCTGATGATGGGCAGGTGGAGTGCGGGGACACACAGTGAGGGAGGCGCGGTGACGAACCAGGAGGGGATGGACGAGGGGATGTGCCGGGTCTAATTTGCGGGAAAGGTAGCGGAAGCAGATGTGTTCAATGACGAGGACAAGTTGGAGGCAGGGTCATAGAGGATCCGTATGTGGGATGGTAGATGAAAGGGGATACGGAAGGCGAGGCAGAGTGCATGACGTTCTAAGATCTCGAGGGATTTGTAGAAGGATGGGGGGGGGGCGGAGATCCAGGTGGGATGGGGTACGCAAAGTATGGGGCAGATGAAGGATTTGTAGGTGTAAACGACCGTGGAAGGGTATAGACCCCAAGTTCGGCCAACGAGGAGTTTCAGGAGGCAGAGACGGTAGTGAGCTTTATCTTGGTGCGGAGGTGGAGAGTCGAGGAGAGGGTACGGTCTATATTCAGTCCTAGATATGGGGGTAAGGCAGATGGGGCGACCATGTACGGCGGGGTAATAGTCATGCGGGCAGATAGGGTAGATATACAGAGCATTTATATGCAGCGAATTTGCGAAAGCACATGCACCGAGCAATTGCGGATACATTAGCTCATAGCTGTTGGTCCCTGTCGCAGGTGAAAATGCAGTACCTCCATTGGTGATTTCTGTCGAAAGACGATACATCGCTCAAGACTGTCAGTCGTCGCCGCCCCATTCAGATGTCAATGTTTTGGCCCACTTAGATTACGGTGGTAACACTAAAAGTGGGCCTTTGCGATCGCCTATTCACAGCTCGAAATGTAATTAAAATTCATGGCGTTTGTTATCGATTTCAAGCATATATTTCAAATGGGGCAGCAATTCTCATTATGAGTGACACTTTTTTTAGTTGTGGGAGTGGTTCAGAGTGATTCACAAGTACTGCTGACACATTTGGTCGCCAGACGTTTTAAAATACATGCTTAACCTCGATAACCACCACCCCTGTAAAGAGTTAACTTTCATCTGACACGAAAATTAAATAAACGGATTTGTAGGGGAGAGGTAAAGAAAATAAAGTTCAGAAAGAGGACACACGACCATGGCAAGTCAGATGATAATATTTCATCTGAAAGAAGATAATGAAAATATAGGAAAGATATTAAAATAATAGTTAAAGAGGTATAAGTTCAAATTAAGTATGTGTTTGTCAAAGCTGAACTAACATATCAAATAATTTTGGAAGATTGTTAAATTACGGTCAGAGAGAATATTACGTGGTGAGTGCTGCGAGGGTGAAGGTCGGGGTGAGAGTTTAAAATAGAGAAAGATAATTTATTAAACTCACAACCACCAGCTGCGAACCAATTTCCTAAACATGCAAAAGCACTGGAACTGTGATTGTGACTGACTCGTTTTCTAGGGGATGATATCACACGTTCGCACCTTTCCTTCCCTGCATATGGTTAACAAAAAAAAATTCATAATAAAATCAAGTTCATGAGAGAAAAGGGTGTACTAACTACTATTTTTGAAAACACGTGAAAGTTAACTTTATGTTGTTTATTTCACAATATTTGAATCCTGTGGATGATACGTCTGTACATCGACACATTTACCAAATAAAGTTATAGCTCGTGAGCCCCCAGACAAAATGAATATTAGTCGCGAATTGTTTTCACGCCACGTGGCTGTCTCAAACACCGTTTATGTTCATGCCTATGCGACGACACGTTTTACATTAACAAATCACAGTCACTTTAATTCAATGCGATGCACACCTTGTTCCGCCAGCTAAATATTCACAAACACACAGTAGCACTCGATTCAACTTGGTGCAGTCTACGACGAGCACCCACACGTGGCGATTGCCACACACAAATCTATAACCGCCACCTCGAGGTCCACATGCCGACTGATGCAGAGCGACGCCGGCCGGCCAGCCACACCACGTGCTCTGGAGTCCTCACTTCCTGCCCTCGAGCGCGCGCGCGCCAAAAGCTCAACTGCCGGGGTTTTTTCCCCTACGTCATCAACTTCCGCATGTGAACTGTTCTAACCGATTTGCCAACGTACAGCACTCAGCCAATACATTTCTAAAACTTTACTTAAAATCAAAATAATTACACTACACATTAAACAAATATTTTCTTACGTTTTTATATTAGTATAAACATCCTTTGTACTATTTATTATAATCGTGCAATTTCTTATATCACAGATAAGTGATTTAACTGAATATTTCAAGGTAAAATACACAAGATTAATTGAAAATAAAATGAGAAGTAGTTAATATATTATTTTTATAAACAAACATTGCCATGCTAGTTGTGTAACTGTCTTGTATTTATTGGTAATTTATTACTTTTCATTGTCAATTAAACATATTACGTTAGATGTGACTATATCAGCTAATGTATTGTTTATTTATCAACAGGCTATTTTGTAATGAGGGCCTTAAAGGTTCCTAACTGCATCGTATTACTTCAAATGCCAGTAGTATTACAATATTTGTGCACTGCACTGTGCCTGGCACTCGCCATTGTCCCTCTCTCCCCTCACCGGAAACGAACTGTAAAATCCTAAGTTGGAACAAGCCACCAACGTCGGCCTGCTCGCTGGCCTCCCGTCAGCTACAAGCACACAGCAAATCTCAACGTGGAGAATTTCTACCTATGGCCTAACTATAAATGTTGTCACCCAACTGTGTACATACGTTGCTACCATAATTAATAAGATTAAAATTGTGTGACATTTAGTGCATTGGCATGGTCAATGTTTGCAGTGAACTTCATACTGTTTAATTATCAAATACTATTAATTAGCAATATTTCTGTTGGGCGGTAATCTCACAATACCCCCACTTGCGGCATCAAAACCATGTGCAGGATGGCGCAAGTAGCACCAAAATTAATTCTTTCAAATGAGCAAAATTTAAAATTACGCAATTATGGAATCGGATTGACTCAAACACTATACCAATTATGACCTCAACTAATGCAAAATAAATAAATAAATAAACAGGGCAGTGAGATTATTTCCCAATATTTGTACCATTAAGACCACTTATAGTGTGTGCATATTTTTAAGAAAAGAAACCTTATAACTAATTACATCCATGAAATTTAAGTGTGCCTGCTGTTTATACACAGAATTGGCACCAAATTTATAATATTATTAAACTTTAGTCTTTAGAGAACCTTGTCCTACATGGAAAAACTAGAATTCTCACTATAAAAACTTTTGACGGTGTACACTCCACTTGTTTAAAGGAAATCTCTCACCACATTGACACTGAGAACCCCAGAGTCATCGTTGCAGCAACTCTGGTCCATGGTGTATGGTCCTATGTCTCCATCATTTCAACCAACATGCTGTTGCAGCTTAGATTCATGGCACTGGATCAAGCGTTCTTGTTCACACACGTCATATGCACCCTACATGGAACAGGAAGAGCAGAAGGCACTCATGAGTCAACATAGACAAAAGTTTTTCTGGACACCAGGATTCGGTTGGATTTGTAACCCACCCCCCTGCCATACAGACTTGGTGCAACTGAAACTAAGCATTGAGACATGTACAGTAACATGTAAATCAACAGAATTAAGAACTGAAAGTGGCTGGTGTTAGTCATTATCAGATTAACCCAAACCACCATGCCTGCACTCTCATCAGCCATAGCTTCAGATAAAACAGACGAGAGAATATGTGGCCTACTTGGAGTATTACTCCATCAAATAAAAAAAAAAAAAAAAAAAAACCTGCCTATGTCAAAAATAATCTTAAAGCTCAAATAATACTACCAAAAGAATGTTATCATAGAGAATTTTCTCTTCCATCATAATGACACCTACAAACATAAATACAAATCCTACCCCCTCGCACCAAAAAAAAAAATTATTTTTGCTGGTGTGAGATTTAATTGGCCCATACTATCCTAAGTTAATCCTAGCACGTCTATACTTCACAGTAACTACAACTCCTGCAGCCTGTGAACATCAATTGAATACAATATATATATATACGTCCTCTAGTCCTGATTTCAGATTAGTATGTATCAACAAAAATAAAAACAATTTAATTATCATTCATAGAATTACCTAAATAAATAGTTTCACTACTCATACATAAATTATGATGACACAATAAACACAATATCCCTCTCAGCTGCTGTTTTTAGGAATGAGTCCTGGCAACAATTGCACCTTTCACCAACACATATACATAAACAACAAAAATAAAGCAAGGCAAAAATAGAGAATAAACCAAGTCAAAATAATTATCAAATTGTCAAGTTACTCCACAAAAACTCTTAAATCTAGACATACATAAGTCACAAAAATACATATAGATCCTAAACCTAATATTCACATGAGGCTGCAAACTGGCTTAATCCAGTTGCTTATATAGCCTCAACTCAGTAATATTTCTTAACCCCAACGGTTTTCCAGACTTGGGGTATTCCAACCGGTAAGCATTTGGGTATGGACATGCTGTTACCCGGAATGGCCAATGATATAACTCAAAAAGTTTCTTTATTTCTCCATCAATGTCACTAGATTTTTCTCTAGTTTTCACTAGTACTAGGTCATTTACTTTGTACTTAGTTGGCTTGTACCTACTGTCATGTCTCTTTTTCCTCTGAGCTGCTGCCTTAGCCATCTGCTCGGTCGCCATCTTTATCCGTTCCTGTGGTGTCACCTGATCCCCTGGTGGGAAATCTACAATCTCACCTATTAGATTCGGTGCCTTTTTGCCCATCATTATCTCATATGGTGTATATCCTGTTGCTCTACTTTTAACACTGTTCATGACATCTTCAAAGGAAACAATGTACTCTGCCCATGATTTGTGGTTATTACTACAGTATGTTCGACATAACCGTCCCAACTCGCGATAGTATCGCTCAGCAGGATTGCTCGCCGGATGGTAAACTGAAATTTTTATATGTTTTACACCTGACTGTTGCAGAAAATCTTCCCATGCCTTAGATGTAAGCTGGGAACCATTGTCTGACAGCAATGCCTTAGGTTTTCCATGTTTTTTGAAATAATCTAGCTCTAGCTTACGGATTATTGTTTTTCTGGTAGCCTTCTTGATACCGTATAGCCTTACATATTTTGAAAACACACCAACAGTAAGTATGACATATTTTTGTCCACCCCTACTTGCTGGCAATGGTCCAAAAAGGTCAATTGCCAACAACTCACCCACAACCTTAGGTAAAATGCTTTGCATTTCACCTCGGCTAGCCACAGTGCTATGCTTCACACGCTGGCATTTATCACAAGCACCTAACTGTTTCCTAACACTTCTATCCATATTGTTAAAAATAACATAATACTGTAATATTTCCAAACACTTTTGTGGTCCATAATGACCATGTGACAAATGTATATATTCTATCAATGACTGGACATGTTCCTCTGGCCAACATACCCGCCATTCTTCTTTGTCAACATTCTTTCTCCTAAACAATACCCCCTTATAGATCTTGTAATATTTATCTAATTTTTCGTGCCCTTTTGTAATCATGTTTGTTTTGACCAGTTTGAGAATCGGATCAGTGTTCTGTATCCGTCTCATGTCCTTACAGATGTCCCTAATATGTTTTTCCCCATCAACACCTTTCATGTACATCATGTGGAATTCAGTGCCTTCACCCTCAAGTTCTATAGATTCATCCCCTTTAATAGGCAAACGGGACAGGCTGTCAGAAACTACGTTTTCAGTTCCCTTTATGTATTCTATCTTATACTGGAATTGTTGGAGTATTAGTGCCCAACGTGCCAGCCTTTGATTTAGTAACTTACAATCCTGCAAATAGCTCAATGCCTTATGGTCAGTCATAACAATTGTCTCATGACCTGGCACGTAAATTCTGAATTTTAGAAAACCCCAAACTATAGCCAAAAGTTCCTTCTCCGAAATACCATATGTCCGCTCATGTTTTGATAGGACCCTGCTTGCAAATGATATGCTTCTGTGTTCAATCTCACCATCCACTTCTTTTCTTTGAAAGAGAGCAACTCCTATTCCATAGTCTGAGCTGTCCGTGGCTAAGTAAAATGGAAGAGACATGTCTGGGTAATGTAAGAGTTTGCTATTGCACAGAATGGTTTTGATTCTTTCAAAATCCCTATCACATTCATCAGACCACACCCAGGACACATTTTTCTTCAATAACCGTGACAAATTTGGAGAATTCAGGCTTTGATTACTTATGTATTTTCTGTAGAAACTAGCCATGCCGAGAAACGATTTTAACTGCTTCCGGTTCTTAGGTTTTGCACATTCTGCTATTGCCTTAATCTTATCCCCATTAGGCATAAATCCTTATGAAGATAACACATGACCTAAAAAGTTTATTTCTGCTTTCACAAATTCACACTTTTTAAGCTTGAGTGTCATACCCCCTGCAAGTAAAGCTGTAAAAACATCCTGCAATAAACGGTAATGCTCCTTCAAAGTAGCTGTAGCAACCAATATGTCATCCACATAAATTGTAAGCCTTCTCATCAGTTCATCTCCCAACACATAACTCAAAGCTCTAATGAAAACAGCAACAGAAATACACAAACCAAGAGGAACAACCTTATATTGATAGGCCCTGCCTTCAAATAAGAAAGCCGTGAATTTTCCTGCTCTCAACAGCCAGCGGCACCTGCCAAAATCCGGCAGTCAGATCCATGCTGGTCATAAGTTTCACACTATGGAACCCTTGAATCAGTTCATCCATGTTCTCTGGATGATCTGTTTCAGGAACTATAATTTTGTTTAATTTTCTGGCGTCTAACACTAACCGCACAGATTTGTCCTTCTTTTTTACCACTACCATGGGAATGCTGTACTCGCTTCTACATCTTTCAATTATGCCCCAGTCCAGCATCCGTTGTAATTCAGTTCTGACTGTTCCCTTTCAGATATGGCTATAGCATAAGGCTTAGCTTTAACTGGTTCATGTGGTTTTACCCTAATTTCATATTCAAAATCTAAGATTTTTCCTGGCTTTTCAGAAAACACATTCTTATACCTAGACAATAAATAATACAATTCCCCCTTTTGACTTTCACTTATCCCCTTTGTCTCATCTACCTTCTTCCGTATTTCTTCCTCAACTTCAGCTTCATTCACAACACATTGTGCTATCTGTATGCATGCCATCAGATTCTTTTTATCAACAGAGTTCTTAAATTTAATCTTCTTCATATGACCCCCTACATTCAATTTTATAGCCTTGTCCTTATAGTCTAGTTGTGCCCCATATTTGCACAAAAAATCATTTCCCAACACTAAATTTAAGCAAAGTCCCTTTATGACAAGTAAACCTTGACTAAATAATTCATCCTCAATCATCAAGTCTAACAGTACTTCCTTATTCACTGGTTTGCTATAACTGCCAGTAGCATTCTTTATCCGTACCCCAGTAACTGGAAACTCTACTGTCCCTGTACTCTTGATTTGATTGTAGAAATCCTCTGAAATACCACTAATTGTACTTCCAGTATCAATCAATGCAGTTTCACTAACCTCTTCTACCTTAACATTTATAATGGGCTGTACATTTTCAATAACATCTTCCTCAAGTTCATTTTCTGCCAACAAATCCTCATCAATTTCTTGCATACAGTTCTTAACCATAGTTTTTATTTCCCCTACATAACAATATGGTTGTATGTCCTCATCATTTTCAAATATTTCACTGAATGCTTTCCCAAATGCTGGGTTTATTGCACTCAACTCCCCAAGTTTCCTTGCATACCCATATTTCTCTTCTATCCATGTCACTGGCTCCACTGATTTTAAATGTCCAAGGAAATGGACCCAATCATCTGGACCATATTCACTTACTTCTTTATCAATCCACCCTGCTCCTACACCATCACAATCCATGTCCTTACAATTTTCATTGTTGTATACTACGAAAGTTTGTACACTCTCCTTATTATTATCTATCCCCTCCTGTAGTAGACCAAATCCTTCATCTACTTCATTTTGGTCTACAGCACACTGCCTAGTCCCCTTAATTCATTGTATTCATTCTCCCCACTCACTAAGTCTTTTACCAGGCTATAGTAAGTTTGATCCCTATTACATTGCTTCCCAAGTCGGTCCAAATACTCATATTTGTGTAATAGCCAATCATCTGGTGCCCACTTCCTAATCCACTTTATCTTCTCAATAATACCTCTGTCCTGTCCCAACACATCATCAGTTACAGGTGGGTGTACATCAGCATTGACAATTTCACCTACTTCAGAAACATTCACACTTCCCTCATTACTCATACTAGACCCAGTGCCATTTAATGTTTTTACTGGATCACATTTAATTTTTTTAAATTCAGAACTCCATTCATTCTCATTCACACACTCAATACCATCTATGCTGGCTCCAGTACCATCAATATTTACATTCTCACTTTCACATTCAGTCAACACTTGTGCCTCTGACCTATCCAAAACTAAGGCTAACCAAACACTGTTTTATCTTCTTTAATGTTATTATGAAATAAATTTCTCACATTATATTCTCCTTTATTGTCCTTGTTTCTATCATTCCTCCTCCTGTTTGCCTTTCTTTTGTCATGTTGCCTAAACCAATCCCCAAAAATTTCCTCACTACCTATAACAGCATCCATTTGACACATACTTTCCTCTCTTTTCTCCCTTGTTTACTCTATTTATGTTTTCCTCCCTTCTCTCCCCATCTCTATTCCTACTGTAATTATGGTCATTTGATCCCCTGCTATCCCATCTTCTGGTCCTGTTATTAGAATAGCTCCTTGTCCCAAAACGGACCTCATTTGGAACAAATCTTAGTTTCCCTGATTCTGTCTCAGATTTTCTCTCCTACTGTTATCCCCATTCCTATTTCCACCTTCCTGCCTTTGATTTCTCCTATCATTTTCCCATGTTTCCCTCTGGCTTCTATTATCCCAGTTGTCTCCTCTGTTATTGTTACCTCCCCAATTTTCATTTAAATTCCTCTCTCTATTGTGGTTTCTCTGGTTATGACCCACATTTCTACTGCCTCTGTTTTCATTGTGGTTCACATGCTGTGTTCCCCTGAGCTGTCGTTCCATAACTAAACCCTGGTCTATCTTTTCTACAAATTCAATGAAATTCTCAGCTGAATCTGTGGGATGGTGAATTAACTGCCAATGCAAATCTGCAGGTAACCTCCTACACAAAGTGGAGATTACTGCTAAAAGACTCAAAGGTGTATCTAAATGCACTAGTTTCTCAAGTTCCTCCTGACAAAATTCCTTCATGCTCTGTCTCCCTTTCACATAGTTTGGCCCGTTCAAGAATTCATTTTGTATCTTAGCTTGCTTGGCCTCCCCCCAATACTTATTTAAAAACAATTTTTCAAAGGCCTCAAAAGTTAGAAATTTATTAGCACACTGATTTGCCCAAGTTTGACAGAACAGTCAAGCATTCTCTTTGCTAACTTCACTTTACACTGGTCTGACATACCAGGCACAAATTGGTCCTTGCATGCAGCCAAAACATCTACTGGATGATAATTACCCACTCCTGAAAACTTTTTGCCATTAGGTGTCTGCACCATGGACCAATTAGTGTTTCCTGATGCAGTACCCAATTCTAGATTATTTATTCTAGTGTTCACCTTCTCAATCTCAGTATTGTTTACTGTCACTACTTGTTCTATCTTTTTCCTAAAGTTACATTCTGTATTCTCTAATTTTCCTGACAACAAAGTTTTTCTTTCCTCAATACCTGCCACCATCCTCTTGTCAACCTCAGCCAACGCCTGCATAGTGCCCTCAATCCTGTGATCACATATTTGTTTCACAGCATCTAACTTGTCTCCTACCTCAGTCTCAATAGCACCAATTCTGGCATGTATCTCCTTTTCCCTGTTATCAAACTGTTCTGTTAGACTTCCTATCTTTTTGTCAATGTCTGTGATTATTTCTGCCTTTAATGCACACATTGAAATTTGTAGTGCCCCAATGTCTGCCTTAAAGTCTGCTTTCAATTCTGATTTTACAGTTCCTATTTCTGATTTTAAATTTGAGTTTGAATTTTGTATTTCTGATTTTAAATTTGAGTTTGAATTTTCTATTTCTGATTTTAAATTTGAGTTTGAATTTTCTATTTTTGATTCTAAATTTGAGTTAAAACTCGCTAACATGGCTGCTAACATCTCCAGTGTCAACAACATTCCTCCAGTATTTACCCTCTCTGGACTTTCTGGTATGCTACTCTCTGAATCTACGTCGCTTGGCGACCTCTTAAAAAAAACCTGCTCCATTTTGTGTGCCACAAGAAAGCTTGATTAAACACAAGAATTTATAGCGCCAGCTGCTTTACTTATCTTTTAAGCCAGAAGTTGCTGCAACGAGCTGCGACGTCCCCAACGCTCGCTGCCGTCTGTTGTAGAAGCTGTGGCTGGAATATGTCCTCACTGCATCCCTTATCCTTTGTAGAATTGAAGCTGCTGGGCCCCGACACTCCGTTGACGACTTGCGAAGTCCCCACGATCACTGCCGTCCGTTGCAGAAGATGAAATTTGAGTGCGTTGAACCCACGCGCCACCGCTCACTGCTGCCGGTCCGATGCACCGTCGACCGCCGGTTACGGATGGCCGCGCCCGAACTCTGTGTCACTAACCGTCGTTAACCGCGCGACGCGATTGCGTATCTGCTTGCAATTGTTCGTAACTGTTCACTGTCCTATACACACCCTAATCTCTCCGTCCGAGCAAGTCCAACGTGAACTTATCCCGGACGAGCCCCCAAATGCGAGGGTGAAGGTCGGGGTGAGAGTTTAAAATAGAGAAAGTTTAATTTTTTAAACTCACAACCACCAGCTGCGAACCAATTTCCTAAACATGCAAAAGCACTGGAACTGTGATTGCGACTGACTCGTTTTCTAGGGGATGATATCACACGTTCGCACCTTTCCTTCCCTGCATATGGTTAACAAAAAAAATTCATAATAAAATCAAGTTCATGAGAGAAAAGGGTGTACTAACTACTATTTTTGAAAACACGTGAAAGTTAACTTTATGTTGTTTATTTCACAATATTTGAATCCTGTGGCTGATACGTCTGTACATCGACACATTTACCAAATAAAGTTATAGCTCGTGAGCCCCCAGACAAAATGAATATTTGTCGCGAATTGTTTTCACACCACGTGGCTGTCTCAAACACCGTTTATGTTCATGCCTATGCGACGACACGTTTTACATTAACAAATCACAGTCACTTTAATTCAATGCGATGCACACCTTGTTCCACCAGCTAAATATTTACAAACACACAGTAGCACTCGATTCAACTTGGTGCAGTCTACGACGAGCACACACACGTGGCGATTGCCACACACAAATCTATAACCGCCACCTCGAGGTCCACATGCCGACTGATGCAGAGCGACGCCGGCCGGCCAGCCACACCACGTGCTCTGGAGTCCTCACTTCCTGCCCTCGAGCGCGCGCGCGCCAAAAGCTCAACTGCCGGGGTTTTTTCCCCTACGTCATCAACTTCCGCATGTGAACTGTTCTAACCGATTTGCCAACGTACAGCACTCAGCCAATACATTTCTAAAACTTTACTTAAAATCAAAATAATTACACTACACATTAAACAAATATTTTCTTACGTTTTTATATTAGTATAAACATCCTTTGTACTATTTATTATAATCGTGCAATTTCTTATATCACAGATAAGTGATTTAACTGAATATTTCAAGGTAAAATACACAAGATTAATTGAAAATAAAATGAGAAGTAGTTAATATATTATTTTTATAAACAAACATTGCCATGCTAGTTGTGTAACTGTCTTGTATTTATTGGTAATTTATTACTTTTCATTGTCAATTAAACATATTACGTTAGATGTGACTATATCAGCTAATGTATTGTTTATTTATCAACAGGCTATTTTGTAATGAGGGCCTTAAAGGTTCCTAACTGCATCGTATTACTTCAAATGCCAGTAGTATTACAATATTTGTGCACTGCACTGTGCCTGGCACTCGCCATTGTCCCTCTCTCCCCTCACCGGAAACGAACTGTAAAATCCTAAGTTGGAACAAGCCACCAACGTCGGCCTGCTCGCTGGCCTCCCGTCAGCTACAAGCACACAGCAAATCTCAACGTGGAGAATTTCTACCTATGGCCTAACTATAAATGTTGTCACCCAACTGTGTACATACGTTGCTACCATAATTAATAAGATTAAAATTGTGTGACATTTAGTGCATTGGCATGGTCAATGTTTGCAGTGAACTTCATACTGTTTAATTATCAAATGCTAATAATTAGCAATATTTCTATTGAGCGGTAATCTCACAGTGCATAGATATCATCGTAATAGCAGAGTCGAAATCTTATTGTCGATATCGTTTTATTATTTCTATTTTTATTATGTTTGTCCGAAATGCTTATAAAAATGCATAGAAACACAGGAATACCTCAAGTAGGCCGTAAAAAACGACAGAGCAATTTTTTTCGTGCCTGACAACACAGTAGTCCACGCTTTACTCAGCGGGTATCCACTATCTCGGTCAACGACATTAACTTTGGGTCTTATATCAACAGATTCTTTTAAAACACAATCTCAGTAACGCAAAGCATTGACCATTGTGTCTTGTAGTGTAGCAGCCCGTGTCCCTCTGCAAGACAGTGTTCAGCCACAGCGGTTTTAGTAGGCTGCAACATCCGCAAATG
The DNA here is from genome assembly GCA_026315105.1 of Locusta migratoria. NCBI lineage: Eukaryota > Metazoa > Arthropoda > Insecta > Orthoptera > Acrididae > Locusta > Locusta migratoria. The sequence goes on from CM048746.1 coordinate 180,317,747, forward strand.
GAGATAATGTTGAACTCGTCTCGCATATACGGTACGAATAGTTTACCCAATGTACGTTTTACCACACTCGTATGGTATTTTGTAAACGCCAGGCTTCCTCACTCATGAATCGTCTTTAACAGAACCGAGAAGTGCTTTAGTCTCAGCTGGCGGACAAAAATCACCTCTGATTTCATTTTTCTTCGAGACCCTACGTATCTTGGCAGACACGTGCATAGCATTAATGAAGTCTTCTCGGCTAATCAGCCGAGTAATGGCGTCGTCTTGTCGCAATGTTTCAATGAGCTTCATGCTCGTCACTTCGCCAGAAGATGATGAGCACGAAGCTCATCGAAACGTTGCGACAAGACGACTCCATCACTCGGCTGATTACCCGAGAAGACTTCATTAATGGAATACGCTGAGAAAGTCTACAATCGCATACGTTCCTAGCATGTTGTGGAAAGAACTGAATGTGTCTTCAGCTGGTTTAGGTAGAGGTCGAAACTCAAAAGCAGCTCGAATCTGTCTGTCCGTATAGTCGTTTCTATTAAACAAAACATAAAGATGTTGCAGCTCTTATGCTAAGTTCTCAGCATACGACATAGCCTGGAATAAGTTGCAAAGTCGCAGCATATAGAAGTTCTATCGTTCACTGTGTTTACCAGTCACTGCGAGAGGGGCATAACCTATCTCACCAGATGGCGACGGCCAGGTGGAACGCAGAAATATTGTGCGAAAACTGCATTTTCATTCGGTTGGAGACCTGGCATTAAACTGAACAGTTGATACATCTAGAAAGCCTACATAGTCAAACATTCACACCTTAATTCTCTCCCACCAAAATCCAAAATTCCTTGACAGCCATACACTCACCCTTGAAATACGCAAATACCTGCAATTGTTGAACTATATGAGATAAAATCGTCATAATTCAGAACGGTTTATGTTCGAACTCTCAAACTGCACAAGTGGCCGCCGGATATGGTGTTAATTAGTATGTGCTTGTGCATGCTAATATAGTTTGGTTACGCTAGGAAGACCACTTGCATTTGATACAGGTGTGTGTGTATTTAACGAACTATAATGTAGAAACTATTAAATTGTTGATATATCGTAATTGACTCAAAACTAACGATTAGTTTTCGCAAACAGACTGTAAGCCCATTAAAGAGTGCCCATATATTCAACAACCTGTAGTGTTAATAACGCTATTCACTGAGGCTGTTTTGTGAATACACACTCCAGTGCTTACTGCTGTACGATCAAGTAATAAACGACACACCAACATACAAAATGTTCAAATGTTTGTTAAGCTTATGGGACTTAATTACGGGATCATCAGTCCCTAAACTTACAAACTACTTACGAACTACCTTATACTAAGGACGGCCCGAGGGGGGATTCGAACCCAACATACAAATCAAATATTCTAGAAGTGATTGACTTAATATCCGTTTCATATTATGTAAATTTATGTCTGTGAATATCACGTGAATAGTTGAGTGTATGTGTGCTGTGACTTCAATTCTAAGAATAGTAGCGTCAATGTCTAGTTTTGAACTGTTTATATAGATGTAGTTTATGGACTTTATTTCAGTTCCAACCCTCACCTTGTGCCTCATTTTCACGTTGTTTATTTTATATTAATGAGCTTCCATTTTACGAAGTATATTATCTCCATATGTTACACATTCTTCCTTTTAACATATATCATCGTGCTCCCTGGCTCCGGTTTAATTACATTTTTGCCTGTAATGCCCTTCTATTATTTAGACTAAATCATGTTTCCTTACTATGCGTCTCAAATATTTTGTTTTTCTCACATTTGTATTTGTTATATTTGTGCATGCATGATATTGGCACTATTACTTTGGGTCTACATAATCTGCATCCCTTTATTACATTTTAAACGTTTTATTTATAATCGCGTCTCCACTGCGTCTTCATTCTAAGTCCATGTGTAGTTTTCTAAATGGCTTCATTTCATGCACTCTATATATGAGGTATTTCTTCCTCGTGCCCTATACTATAACACTCTTCTTGAGATCCTCTGCTTCAACATTCTGTCAATCATTTTGTAATTTACGATTTTTTTCCAAAGAATTTATTCTTGGTTCTTCCCTTCTTTCTGATTTGTAGTTTCATTTGAAAGGGATTTACTCTTTTTAACTATTGCTACATTTCCTTTCCTACAAAAATTATGTGTATTGGCTTTTGTGGTTACAAGACCACAATTACAAGCAATTTTTAAAGAAAAATTTTTATCTCGGAAAATCTAAGAAATAATGGTTTGGCAAAGTTCTAGCGTACTTTTCATTTAAGGTACAATATCTAGTAGTTCAGTGTTTCTTTCTTTTTACCCCTTTACTATTCTACGTTACCTCTACTCAACTCGTGCTGTATTATGGCACACAATCTATATCAGTACTCCTTTCCGAAGGTGGTATGAAACATTTTGAAACATTTTCTATATCTATTCACAGACAGACGAACGAATGATGGACACTTATTTCTATTAGTCGATCAACAGCGACGTAAGTTTCCACAGCTGAAGGGAACGTAGGTCCTTTGTAGACTGTTTGAAATTTAATTAGTGTGTGAATAAAGGCAAAACTATTTCCAAAAGTATCATACTGCTTTAGGAAATGAGTATTTATGTACGCAGATTGCTTGGCATTGGACAAAATGCCTAATGTAGATGCTATGTCCCACTGTAAAGTAGTAGCAGTAAAATTTAAAAAAGTAAAATACTTAACTGCTGGATGTTGTATCTTACATGCATGGTGACAAAATATTTGCCAAACCAATATTTATTTTCTTTCCTTATTAAAACGGTCTAGTAATCTCAATAACCATTACTTTTTTCCTCACTAAAAGAAAGATATGTGAGTTAATGTCTAAAGTACGTGATATTGTATGAGTTTTACTTACAAATAAGTCAAGATTGAAATTTATAATTTATTTGTAAGCAACTTGTTTCCACAATTTTAAATTGCCATCACTGTTTTTCTAATGGTTTGAAGATGGCCATTTAAAATAATCGAAACTGGTTACCTACAAATCATAAGTTGCGATCCTGATAGATTAAGTTCATTTAATCAATCTGATCTGTCTTATACCCAAGTTTTTCCTGAGTTTGGGTGATGTATAAACAACGTAGTTAGGGGTTAAGTCTCACTTCGGTATCTTTTTTTTCTAGTTCGTTTCGACCTACTAGGGCCTACTAGGCTCGTCTTAACTCTCAGCTAGAGTCTTCTGCTTTGTCTTGGCCAAGGACGCCTTCATCTTCTGACTGTGAGTCAGCTTCCTGTCATCCGTCTATTTAGGTTTGGAGGTGCCTGTACACGTCTTCCTTGTGAGAGACAGTGGGAAGCCTTCCTGCAGGAAGGCATGTCGGTATTTAGTTCGGTTGTCGATTGTCTGTAATGGGATCTGCAGTTTCTCTAAGTCTGATCTAACACAGGTTTATCACTTTTTCTTTGGACGCCTTTTCCCTGCTTGTCACTGTGAGGATCCTCTTGGTGCGTCTGTAGTGGTTCAGGAGCGTCATGTGCCCATAGAATGTCATTTACCTTTCCCTCATACATGTGAGTATGTCTTCCTGATGCTCGTAGAGCTCGCTGTTGTGCCTGATTCTGTAGGTACCCTCTCTTATTCGTCCTAGTATTATCCTCACAATCTTCCTCTCTTTGAATTCAAGTTTATGAGGGGGCCCTTTCTATACAGCCAGAGACACTCAGAGGCAAAATGTGCAGAGGGTCTTATTACCGAAATGTTTCTATTCAGCTTTATGTTCTGGGATAGGTACTTGGAGGTATAGATGTTCTTACAGGAATAATAGGCCCTCTCTAAGTTGGTGAACCTGGCGTCTATGGCCCATGTTCCGCCTGCTGAAATCCATTCTCCTAAGTACTTGACTGCAGAAACTTTATAGATATTACAGTTTCCTAGTGAGAGTGTAGAAGAATCCAGCTTGATAATGGTGATGAACTCAGTCTTCTTTATGTTCTTCAAGCCGGTTTCTACCGCAACATTGAAGAGGCTGTGTAGTTGATGAGTAGTGTACTCCCTGCTGTTGGCCAATTGGGTGAGATCATCAGCAAAATATTATATATGGTTCATTGAGGTTGTCTTTCTTGTAGACAAGCTTCCGTCCTGCTTCTGGTAACATTGTGAAGTCCATTATCTGAAGATTTTCTCCAGAACACAATTGAAGAGGATGCACAAGAGGCCTTCCCCTTGCCTGAATCCTATCATGCTGGGAAAACTCGCTGAGAGTTCACCCCTGAACGTGACTTCGGAGATGGTATTAGTCAGGGTAGCTTGCACCAGTCTGGCAGTCTTCTCATCTAGGCCTAGCTTCCACAAGGTATAGAAAAGGGTATGTCGATCTAGTATGCCTTTTCGAAGTCTACCATAACGGCTACCCATTGATGTCCCCCTCAGCTCCTATATGAGAGGATTGCTTGAGGTTATGGATCCGTTCTGTACAGGACCTACTCACCCGGAAACCAGCCTCGTATCCACCTCGTTGGGTGTCTAGCTGTTTGGTGACTTTAGTTTGCGAGGCTTTAGACAAGGTCTTGTAGATTATAAGGAGATGCCTCTGTAATTGAGGTACATCCCTCTGACAAGACTCCCTTCTCCAAATCTCCTCAGTGATCTGGGTGATAATCTGCAGGGACCAGTCCTCTACGTGCTTCCACAGTTCTGCAACTATACCATCTTTACCTGAGGCCTTGTTGTTCTTCTCTATTTCTTCACTGTTGGGTGTTACAGTCCTGGTTCCTGATAGTGGATTCGGAGAAAGAAAGTCCCTCTTTCGGTTGTTCTGCATTGAGGAGTTTCGGAAAGTATTCCGAAAATTTGTTTGTGCAGTCACTGTTATTTACTTAGAGCTTCTCATCAGGTACGAAGATATGTGGGGTTGGGGGCATGTATGAAGTAATCTGTTTCTTGAGTCCTTTGTAGAGACCTCTTGAACTGTTTCTCTTAAAATCTTCTTCCGCTTATAGAATTCGGGACCTGTTGCAGTTCCTCTTAGTTTCACAGATGATACCCACTGTTGTTTATCTTCGTACCATGAATGCCTGAGTCCAACTGATTCAGTCTCTGCATCTTTTCTCTATAGCTTCATCACATTCTATGGTCCACAAGAGGTGCTTACCTTTGTTCGATGAAGCAGTTATGGTTTCATGAGCGACATCCAGTGGAGTCTTTTGAAGATTGGACCACCTTTGGTTCTGTGTCTTCTTCTTAAGGGTTGTTTCGAAGTCACAATTCTTATCGCTCAGCCGTTGGGTGTTAAATCTTCTCATGGGTTGTAGGTTGGTTTTAACTACGGAGAGATGGTGGTCAGAGTCGACGTTTGCTCACTTCAGTACCTTGACGTTTTCTATTTCCTTGTGGTATCTCCCATCAATAGCCACATGGTCTAATTGAAATTCACCCAGCATGTGATTTGGATTCTTCGTGGTCACGGGCTTCTTTGGTAATCGCTTATTTTAGGACCAAGTTGTAGTTGTCACAAAGGTTTATGAGGTGCTCGCCATTTCTGTTGGTCCCCTTGTGGGCTGGGCTACCGCCTACTATTCTGCGGTACTTCTTTTCCTTGCCAACTTGTGCGTTCAGGTCACTCATGAGTATGATGGTGTGGTGGTTTGGGATCTTGTCTATGGTCTCTTGTAGGGTGTTGCAGTAGTATTCTGCTGCTTCCTGTAGGTGTCCTCTGTAGGTTCTTGGAAGTTAACTATTTTATATGCTCTATTGCGGGACCTCAAGAATAATGAGGAGGTTCTGCCATAGTGGGATGTCAATTCTGAAACAGAGTCAACCATTCTACACTGTACAGCAAAGCCAGTATCCAGGTGTGGAACAGTCTTCATTACTCTTTCACTTGGTTTTCCTTTATAGATTCGATATCCTTGGGTTTCCATTGCGTCCTCATTCGGAAATTAAGTCTCTTGCAATGACGCTATCTGGACGTTATACTTCTCTAACACATCAAGCGTTTGTTTCATTTTATTTCGGTACCCTGTGTTTTGTTTTTATCAGAATCTGTCAACATCTGTATTTCACAGCCACAAGAATAGCCGGCACAGCCATTACTTTGTACCATTTTATTTGTGTATTTGTGGTTTGCCATTTTTGTACCGCATGTATAATATAACACAAGTAAATTTATTATCAAATTATCTACATAATTTGAAAAAAAAGTTGTATCCAGAAATTACACAATATAGTTTCAGTAAAAAATACTAAATAACATATTTGTTATTATACCCTTTATTTCATTGTTTTGAAATATATTTAGAATAAAGAAACATTTTAAACATTGTCATTTTTACTCATCAATCTAAAAAAAATCAGTTAGTGGTTTTTTAACGTTGATTACTTAGAAACTCCTTGCACGTAACATGGGTTTCCGGGTACTCCACTGCTAATTTACTGGGCGAGTTACTATGAAAATTCTCACAAACTATTTTTTTAACAAGTCCTATTTCTCACTTTATTAATCTAACACCTCAATTATTACCAAATTTAAAAAAAATCAACAAGGAGAAGAAGGAGAAAAATAATTATGAAACTAAGGACATCACTTCCATTTCTGCTATCACACTGTCACCATAATTCACGTGAACGTTGGTAAGAGACAGAACGCAGTTTATCAGCAAAAGGATTTATTCACTTATACCTAATTAGCAACAAATTTTGAAGCATATTTTATTTCAGGAACTTGTCGGGATCTGTATCTGACTCTTAGTCGTCCACATCATCCTCAGATATTTAAAAATCTTCTATCAAAAACATTTCCCTGTCGCGAACAATAACCATTGTTAGCAACAGACACGGTTTTTAAAGTAACAGTTCAAATGACCACATCGTAACAAAGTTGCCATTAGTTTGAATCTGAAATCAGAGGCAGAGCTGCGACTTCTCGTTTGATCGCGGAGCTATAAACTAATATGAAAGAAAAACATTACATACTATGTTTACATGCAATAACACTATGACTGACTAATTGTCCTTTCATTACTGAAACGAAGGAAGCTTAGAGTTTAGCGTCCGGTCTTCACATAGTACCATTGATTGGAATTATAATTCTTGCAGTATATTTTTTAAGTGCTTGTGGGCATTTTATTTGTGGTGATTTCAAAAATATATTTATGTCATAGATTGTGTAACGTATGTACTGCCTTTTACAGCTCGAATTCAGTTTTACTCATAATAATTTGATAATCATCAAATATCATCGCATTCGCCGTAAACTTAGGTGCAATAAGAATGCCTTAGTTAATTTTATACACTTATTCTCTAATCAGATCGTAAGGAAAATAGGACAAAAGCTACAACCCTGAGTTTCACCTTGGTTTATATGTATTTCTTTATTTCTGCTTTGCACTCTTATTGTCGTAGTTTTTTTTTAATTTAAGCATTTTGGTGCTGTAATTATGCATGTCCCATTTGAGTAATGATTTCCCCAAGTTTGACCATACTTATTCGATGGAATGCTTTTCTGTAATTGAAAAAAGCTAGTGAGTTTCAGTGACATAACCCCACCTTTTTCTTTCACTTTATTCACTGTCAGTAAGTCAACAGTATAGAATCTTTCCTTCCTAAGATCGTTTTATTTTTCTACTAATAAAATGTCAGTGGTGTCTGTAATTTTTTACTTAATATTCATGTGTGCATTCAATATTCCATTTTCAAAACATTTATCCCCCTGTAATTTTCAGATCTGTTTCCCGTGCTTATGTTGGGCGTGGCACTAGAAACTTGTTACCTGGTATGCATTCTAGCTTCTATTAATTAGATTCAGGAATCTCTGATTAAATAATGGATCCCCAGCTGTACATAATTTAGTATTTATTGTATCTGCTTCTGTAGCTTTAACATTTTTCATTTCCTTTAGTTCTATTTTCACCAAAGTAATGGGACCTGCGTTTCGATCAACAAGCTCAACGTTTCCTCATCTATTTCCAGGGGATTTTTATAACACGAAACTGATTATTTTGTATCCGTTGTTCTTCTTCTAACACCTTTATATTTGCTGCTAATTTTTCGTCGCTATCAGAGTGCTTCATGAATTATGTTTGTCTCCAATGTATATCACCTTCAACGGTTTGTTCCAGGGCACTTGAGGAGATTTCCTTATTCTTGCGTCATCAGTTTCATGTCGTAGCGCTTGTAAGAGAACTAATTTCTTTCTCTTGGTGTATTTGCAATTTCCTCATTTTCTTGTGCTTTCTAATATAATCGATTACTTACCTTAATTCTGAAAATAATGTGACATTAGAAGTTCTGATAACTTAGTGAAACAATTAATGGAGGTATCACATGAATCGCCAAACCATAGCAATTTTTCAAAGGGAAACATGATTTTTAACTCTACAGACAGTGCCGAATAGCCAATATTCCAATCAGTGACCTCTAGGTCTCTTGGATGAATGGCGCGAGCTGGATTTCACAAGATCCTTGCTTCCGGAAACCATGTTGATTCCTACAGAGGAGATTTTCGGTTTTCGGAAATGTCATAATGTTTTAACATAAAACGTGTTCCAAAATTTTACAATTGACTTACGTCGGGTATCAGCATATATGCTCGACATCCGTATTTTAAAAATGGGAATAACCTGTGTCTTTTGCAAACTTTAAAAAGCCTCGCTCCTGTAAAGACCTACAGCAGATTACTGCTTAAAAGAGGTATGGAGGGAGGGAAGAGGTTCCTACTCATACTTTGCGTAAGATCCAATTGATATCCATCACGTTCACATCATTTGCTTTACTATCCCTCTGATATTTAGAGTAGGAACTTCCTCTTTGGAACAGCATCGGAAAAAGTGACTTAGTATTTCGACCTTTGTGTGTATCATTTGTTTTAACGCAACTGCGCTCACAGGATCTGGAAATATGGTTTCGACCCGATTTCATGTAGGACAAACATATCTCAAGATTTTCTGACAAGTCTGTACACTGAAAGCGCGTGGAATGGACGCGTGGTCTAAGTCGCTTATATTTACAGTGAAGTTCTCTTTGGTTTCGTAATAGTTTTATGACTCGGTTGTTGAACCATGATGTGTCTTTCGAATCTCTCGTAATCTTATTAGGCACATATTTGCCTAACGCCTATTTCAAGGTACTGTTGAACCGCTGATGCATTCACTAGCACTAAGCACACAGTTTCGTCCACCTTGTGGCTTACAAGGGGACTTTTCAGTGGAGGATATTCAATTCTGAAAGTTACTACGCATGTTATTAGCATACTTCAAGAGTATCTTCTCATAGAAGTCTTGAAGACCACTACCAAAATCAATTGTTTGTTAAGCTTATGGGATTTAACTGCCGGTTCATCAGTCCCTAAACTTACAAACTACTTATAAACTAATTTATACTAAAGATAGCATAAACATCTATGCCTAAGGGGGGATTCGAAACCCTGACGGGAAACGGCCACGTGTATCTCAGCATAGCGCCTAATGCGCTCAGCCGTTCCGCCGCAGCGGACCCCGCTATCCAGAAAATTCCCAGAAAATGGGCTCTAACGTTTTAAGCGTAGCTCAGAGACACATAGTTTTTTGAAAAGTAGAATTGCAGCAGGCAGGTGAAATAGCACAAAGAGTAGGGTGCTATTACGTCAGGAGGTCAATCCGCTATGGATGCCTTTGATCTTCTGGTGATTTTACTAACCATAAATGACAGTATCATCCGCGAACAGTCTAAGGGAGCTGCTCACTTCATCTCCTAAATCGTTCAGAGCTAAGGAACAGCAGGGGCCCTATAACACTTCCCTGGGAAACGCCAGATATCACAACTGTTGTACTGCTTAGGTTTAGACATATTGCCTGTCGCGCATATGTAGATGATGTTGGTTTCCTTGTTGTAAATAAACAGGAAGTGAAGTCTGCTCTTAACGTAATACAAAAATACGAGGCAGCCTCTGGTTTAAAGTGAACTGGAGAAAATGCGCCATAATGAATATTGGACGAGGACTCGAGAGGCTACACCACCCAAGATCACAGGATCTTACCAACATGCAGTGTTTAGGGATCTAGTTTAGGAGACAGATTCAGCGCACCATTGCTGGCAATTACAGAATTTTGCTCAATAAACTCAAAGCTGCTGCACAGTCTTATATTTTCTGGAACTTAAATGCAATACAAAAACATTAAATTTTCAATACTTATATCTGAAATCAATTATTTTGGAAAGGTGCTGCCTATTGCAATAGATATCGCACAGCGGATGTTGTCTGCTCTTGGTCATTTTGTGAACAGAGGAAAATTTTTACAGTATCACACGCTAACTCTATCTATACAACACCTACAAGTACTGCGCGGTACGGGATCTTTACCAGGGAGAACTGTCAGAGGACATCGAGGAATTACAAAGAAGTACAGCTAGTTTCTTTCTGTCATGCAACCGGGATGGGAGTGTCATGCTTATAATACGCCAGCTGGGGTGTCAAACATTGTAACAAAGTCGTGTTCCGTTGCGACGAATTCTGTTTACTAATTTTCAAACAAGAGCTATTTCATCCTAATGTAAAAATATTTTTTGACTCCACATACGTAAGAAAAATGATCATCAAGATAAAATCAGAAAAACCTGATCTCGAACCGAAAGACTGAGGCATTTTAGCGCGCGATCCGAAACTGGAGCGGTAGAGAAATACTTTGAAAATATTTACATTAACCCTGCTCTGGCAGTTAAATGTGAACTGCAGAGTAATAATGTACATCTACATCTACATACATACTCCGCAATTCACCGTAAGGTGCGTGGCGGAGGGTACACTGTACCACTACTAGGCATTTCCTTTCCTATTCCTCTACCAAATAGAACGAGGAAAAAAAGACTGCCTGTATGCCTCCGTACGAGCCCTAATTTCTCTTATCTTGTCTTGTGATCCTTACGCGAAATGTATTCGAACATTATGGGATGGTTTTTTTTCTACTCATGCGCATCACCTTACATTTTTCTACATTGAGAGCTAGCTGCCATTCTTCGCACCAACTAGAAATTTTGTCCAAGTCATCATGTATGCTATTACAGTCAGTTACAGACGACACCCTCCCATACACCACAGCATCATCAGCAGACAGCCGCAAATTACAACTTACTCTGTCCATCAGATCATTTATATAGATAGAAAATAATAGCGGTCCTATCACACTCCCCTGGGGCACGCCTGACGATACACTCGTCTCTGATGAACACTCGCCGTCGAGAACAACGTACTGCGTTCTATTACTTAGGAAGTCTCCCAGCCAGTCTCAAATCTGTGAACCTATTCCATAAGCTCGTATCTTCGTTAGCAGTCTGCAGTGTGGCACCGCGTCGAACGCCTTTTTGAAGTCGATAAAAACACAATCCGCCTGTTGCCCTTCATCCATGGCTCGCAAGATGTAATGTGAGAAAAGGGCAAGGTGAGTTTCACATGAACGATGTTTCCTAAGCCCGTGCTGATTCATGGAAAGGTGTAGTTTACATATTGATGTAAATTGTCAGGTACGTTTGTGTCGGATTCTAAAAGATGCAGCCAGAAATATGATTCCCCATTTTCTATAAAACATAGCTAACGAAGTTACTCGAAAGAATATATTCGGCGTAGTCACCAAAAGAAGTGAGAACCTTGTCATATCGTGGAATCAACTTTTGTACTTCTGTGTCGTAGAAATCTGCCGCCTAGAACCAGCGTCTGACGGTTGTCTGATAGAATGCCAGTTAGCATTAGAAAAAAAAATCTGAATTACAACTCCTTCTACACTATAGATGAATGTTAGATATAAATTAGTAAATCTGCAAAATAAATAAATAAAATAAAATAAAAGTAAAAATGAATTGCTTCATGTAATTTTAGTACAAATTAATAATTTGAAAAGACACCTTTCATTAACTTGACACGTTCCACATCATTAAGAAGTGTCGTATTCATGATCTATGGAACAAGTACTAATCTAATCTAGTCAGCTCTTCGTCGTTGTCAAAACGCTGACCGAAGGACGTGCTATTGAGAACAAGATGCATGGGATGCTGACTTCTGCTGTTGTGCTGCTCCATGAGAGCTCGACACCACACGGCTTGGCGCACAGCATTGGTTTGGAAAATGTTCGGCTGAGAGCTATCTGATAATCCAGCATCCATGATCTTGCTCCTACAGACTTCCATCTTTCCTTGAAAGTCAAGAAATTTTCGTTCACCGGCCAGTGTTTTGGCATCGACAAAGAAGTGAAGACGATTGTCACACTTTGGTGTTCCATTCACAAGCAGCATACATCTGGGAGACGTGAATGCAAAATTTAGTCGTACCATTTGAGAAGTGTCTCAGTTCTTTCGGTGACAAGGTCGAAGAATATCTTAAACAGTCACGTACTTGTTGCCGATAAAGCTTTTTATGTAGCTATGTTACCTTTGTTTTTTAAAAATAATTTAAAAAATGGGAAACTTGCTACCTGAATACACCTCGTCGAAGCGACGGTGAACAACCGACGGAAACTTCTCGATGTCACGACTGTGGCGTGTTCGTGATGCCGGGGAGCAATATTTTAGTTAAAATGTAACGTAACACGACATCGGGTGAGCAAACGACTGCCTGTAACAATGGTACCGTGAGGTATTGAAGTAGGTTCAATAGGAGTTTCCTGTAAGCCGCTCGCCACAAGGATTCGTGACTCTACCGCCATCGCGTCGCGTCGCTCCGTTTGTATAGAGTCCACTTCAAATAAGGAATGTCGCCTCAGATAAAATACGTTAACACCGCATTCTTAAAGCAAATATTCAAAACACACACACAGTGTGCTGGACAAACGCCGTTGTTCCGCCGAGTGTGCCTCGGAGCTTTCTGTGTGTGTACATTAAGGTTTCAGAGCCACGTGCGACAACTGAAACAGGCCGAGTAACGGCTTGAGTCGCCGCGTGAGCGTCTCCGAGAGGCACCGCGGAACACTTGAATTTATGTTAACGACACTGCGACACTGCTAGCGAGAGCCCGCAGATATCGTCCGGCAGTTATGACGAATAAAGTTGCGAGGACAGCGCGATGATCATAGAGTGAGTCTCCAACTTAACTGCATTGCGGACTTCCCTCCTCGTAACTCTCGCGTTCCATTTTAGGAGAGCCGTTCTCGCCAAGGGCGTTTGCTGAATAGGTGGTCGATAGATCAGGCGGAACCACGGCGCGAGAAAAATGGCAGAAAGTGTACACACTCATAAACGCGCTCACAGACCATTTCTCTCTTCGTTAGAATTGCAGTCTTGGAGTGGGACAGCTGAATGAAACTTTGTTGCTTTTGGCGTGGCCTGCAGTCCAGCTGATGCAGCTCTGTTACTGCCGTATGTTGTGCAAGTCTCTTCACTTGTCATCCATTTCAACCTGCTTATAGTATTCGTCTCTTAGTCTCCACCTCTAGATTGTTAGCCCACACACTTTCCTCCAGAACTAAATTGAAGATTGCTTGGTCTCAGAGTGCGTCCTACCAATCTATCACTCCTTTTAATCAAGTTAAGCCATGAATTTCTTCTTTCCCAAGTTCTGTTCATTACTACCTCATTAGTCACTCAATATATCCACCATATCCCCAACATTATTGTGTTGCACCATTCTTGAAAATCTTCTGCTTTCTTTTAATCTGTACTGTTTATCACGCAACTTTAACTACCATATCAGGCTACACTCCAGACAAAGGCCCTCAATAAAAATTTCCCAACACTTCAGTTATTTTTTTATGTTAGCAAAGTAATCTTCTTCAGAAATGCTTTTCTTCCCACAGTCATTCTGCACTTATTTAATTCGACTACATTTTGTTACCCTTGTTTTGTTCTTCGTAATGTTCATCTTGTACCCTCTTTTCATGAGACCGTCAATTCCGTTCAGTTACTCTTCCAGGTCAGAGATATCTGAAAGAACGGTGACGTCACTGGTTGACTGCAGATTTCTTATTTCTGAATTTTAATTCCCTTTTCCAAATTTCTCTTTGCCTTCCTTCATAGTTGTTCAGTGAACAGTTTGAATAACATTGTGGAAAAGGTACAACCTTCCAATATTCGCGTCCCTTTCGTGCCTTCCCACTCTTAAACCGCTCTGAATTTCCTGAGCAAGTTGTATACAACTTTCTTTCCTTATATTTTGACAGTACTACCTTCATAATTTTAAATTATGTATACCAGTCAACATTACCAAAAGTCTTCATCAGATATACGAAAGCTATACATGAAAGTTAGCCATTCCTCAGCCTCAAGGGGAGACCACGACATTTGGAATCAGGAATTTATTCCGCACACCTTTAGTGGACCATTAAAACAACTTAATGTGCAAACGGTAAGTTTTATCACTCTGGTACTTCGGAAAAAATCGCAAAAACAATTTACGCTTCACTTATGTAAATTACGTATCTGCGCGTAGCTGTTGGACTTCAGATTTCATGGTGGTCAAGTGGTTGGAGTTAGCAATTTGTAAGACGTACTAGTATCAGGCAACAGTTCGACTCTCGTTCATACTTAATTTTAAATCTGTATTGTTCTTATCTCTGGTCATACTATTTAATTTATATTAATTTGATAAGTAATGTAATTAAAAACCATGTGCATTTGACAATGTTTTGATGAATTTCGTATGTTGCTACTTTTAATCAAATCTTCAAGGACAGCCCAATTCAAAACTTGACAAATAATTTTGCGAATGACGTTATTCAGTGATATAGCAAGTTTCAACGTGCGAGAACACAAGAATAATGCACATATTTCATTTCTTCTGTTTTAGGATCTGCCTCGAGCAAAACACTGGTTTTTATTTACACACACATAGATGTTCCGCTATATTTCAGTGGGTATTTCTATTCAACTACAGAAATATTTTAGTTCCTACTGTTAACTAGAAATTTATACATGAATTTTATATATGTATATATACTTCGATGTATACGTGTTGAGTTTCACTTAATAAAATTATTATTTTTCTCGTTTTATATGTTGGCGTTTCACACCAACATGTAAAATGCGAGGTTTATTACCTATATGAAATTCTTGTATAGATTTTTAATTATCAATATGAAATTATAAAACCTGTAGAACCTAAATATATTTCTGTTGTTCGATTTAAAGCCATAAAAACACCTACTGACGATGCTACAACATGCATGGGCATGTAAATGAAAACCAGTGTTTCGCTTCAAGGTCTAGCCTGATAGAGAAGAATCTAAATATTTATAAAGCATGCACAAATCAAGAGGGCTTCAACATCAAGATGATTAGAATAATTTACTGTTATTCGTCGGATGTGCTCTCGGCTTCACATGTTGCACGATGGTATTTGTCGTACACACATGAAAAACATAAACTGCAATTGCATCTACTACATCTAATTTATGCAGTTTTCATTGCGTTTTTAACCTCCCTAATGTCATATGATTTATGTAATATGACCAGTGGTGAAAAAGTGTAGATTACAATTTAAGTTTGAGCGGAAGTCGAACCGTCACCACGTCTTAAAAAGGTCGAACACTAACGGATTTTTTTTAAGGGTAGAGCTGATCTTTGAGAAAGTCTTATCGTTTCCATTCTCTGACTGAACGCACTGACCTACCGCACAGGCACATATCCACTATGAACTCTGACGTCAGGCTTCTAGGTACAAGTAAATAAGCTACGTAAACGATGCGTTAAACTTCTATTTTTGCGCTTTATGTTATTTTAATTAACTATGTAATTGCCTCCAAATGTTCAGATATTAGTAAAGCTATGGGACCAAACTGTAGTGGTCATCAGGCCCTAAAATTACAATTATTTTAGTTCAACTAGCGAAGATCTGTGTGCGTGCGTGTGTGTGTGTGTGTGTGTGTGTTTACTTTAGAAATTCCATTGGAGGCTTAGGAAATGTTGCTTGTTGATAATCCGTTTTCATGTTTGTTTCTATAGTGGTGGGATAGTGGTTTTCATGCCTAAATTTTTCTGCAATGTTAACTGGCTGTTGTCATGTTTTCACGAACGTTTGTGTTATTTATGTTAGGGTTAAAACATCCTTCTGGTCTAAGTACAGAGCATAACAACTGTTACAATAGAGCTAGTAAATACCAGATTTTTGGTAGAAGTCAGTTCACTCTGGTTTTTTTAGGCATTTCTGTAATGAGTTATGGCTTTAATATGCTATTTTTATTCCATGCTTCTTGAGGATATTTCGAATTCCGTTTATCATTTTCCAAAAGTGAGTGTCTATCAGTTTGTTTAGTTTATGTGTTATGTCCTTGGTTAATGTTGTTGTTATTTTGTAGACTATTATTAGTCTTTGGTTTCTGCTTTTTCTAAATGTAATTATATTTATTTTATTTCACATTTGTTATTCAATTTTGTAATGAAGGTTTCTTGGTATCCATTACTATTTGCTACCTAAGTTATGTCCAGCTCCTTGTTGTAATAGTGTTTCTCGAGTGGTTCTGTGATTAATCGCTGTAACTCGTATCTGAGAGCTGATTCCTTTTGGTCCTATGGGTCGTTAGAAGAATGGTGCAATATTATGTCTGAATCAATACATTCTCTGTAGATGCTGAATGAGTGTAGGTTATTTTTCTTCATCTATCAAGCAGAGGATATCATCCATGTATCTCCACCAGTACATTAAACTGTATGAGTGTACTTACCTCTGTTACATGTGCTTGTGGTAACTGATTGTCAGTCTCTAGATCTTCTCCTATTATCTTTATTATTTCTTTGACTGGGATTGTGGAGTACATGTTTCCAACATCAAATGAGATAAACATAGCTGTGTCAGGGATATATAAGTAATTTATGTTGTTTATTAGTTCCTCTGTGTTTTGACTGTCTTGCTTTACACTGTTATGCCAGTACTTTTAGCATATATCTGGCAAGGATGTATTTGGGTGGTATACTGTAAATAACTATTTCTCTAACTGTAATATTTATTTTATGAAGCTTTTGTTGACTCCGGAGTTTTTGTGCACTTTCATACGAGCCTTTGATTTGTCATCCAGTGTGTATTCTACAAATTTTAGTATGATTTTCATTTTTATGGCATCTGTTCGTTGGGTCTGATTTTATTTTGTGAAATGAATTCTTATGCCTTGTTATTTATTTTTTTGTATATAAAGACCAATGAGCTTCCCTTGTCTACTTTAGTAATGATTACGTTTTCTCTGTGTAGTTTTTGTCTGAAGGTTTTCAGGGTTTTAGTGTCTGTGGATAATTCACTTGTTTTAGACATAATATTACACCAGGCCTCGAAGGAATCAGGTCTCAGATACATATTACACAGATTAATCACAGTACCACTCGACAAACACAGTTACAATAAGGAGCTGGACATAATAATTCAGTTTCTAATAAAACACAGTCTTGCAACCAAGACTGTGTTTTATTAGAAGTTAAATTTTATTGGTTTCTGTACCGGACGGCCTGATGGAATGAAAGATGTTTTACGATAATAATTCACGTGGAAAAGAGTAACAGATACCAAGAACCCCTCATTACAAAATTGAATTTAAAAAATCCGACAGGGAATAAATTTACAGAAACAATACTCACAAAACCAAGGACACAGAACATTCACAATTAGGCCACAAAACAACAACAAAAACACTAACGAAGCACATAACTCAGAACCTCAACAAACAAACTGGTACACACTCACTTATGGAAATAAACTTACACACAGAATTCGAAATATCCTCAAAAAAAGAGAAATAAAAATAGCATATCAAAGCCGTAACTCATTACAGAAATTCCTAACAAAAGCAGAGAGCACTGACAACTACCGAAATTCTGGTATTTACCAGCTAAAATGGAACAGTTTTGGTGCTCTATACTTAGAACTGACAAGCAGAACATTTATAACACGATATAAAGAATGTAAACGATCATGGACATTTGGCAACATTTGCAGAACACCTTAGGCAAGAAAACCACTATCGCACACCACATAAACGGACATGGAAATAGTCATATTTAGCAACAAGAAACATCTTCTAACCCTCCAAGAGACTTTCCAAATTGAAAAAGCATTAACAGAAAAGACACGCTTATAAAAAGACCCAGGAAACATAATCAACCAAACACTGCCTAAACTAATGAACCACACACTAAAGAAAAACCTTCCTCACCCACAAACCCATGACAAGATATGACTACATAATAAAACGACAACCCCATTACAAACACACACACCCACAGACCTTCGCTACTTAAACTAAAGTCATATTTATAAACACACACACACACACACACACTCACACACAATACAGTCAGAACATCGTACACAAGTTGCTAGCAGACGCCTATTTTGACAGAAACAAAACAAGAACACACCCCACAGTGCAAACCAAAGAACCTTTAAGCAATACATACAGACGATAAACAAAAACAAAGCAAAAGACAAACGCAGCCCGCCAGGCTACAGATATGGCTGTTTTTAGTGAAGTTTAATAAAAATGTGTAATTAAAAATGGTGACAGCAAATTGCAATGTGAGTGGTACAAGAAACACATGAAGAGGGCAACATAAAAACGTGAGTAAACTTAATAGTTCTTTATATTTTGAATAACATAAACCCATAGCATTAGAACTGTTCATGATCGAATTTAGTAGAAACCACAGAAAAATGTAAAACAAAACAAAAATTCCTGTATAGTTGAGCACTGAAGTTGCTTTAAAATTAAGCGATACGCGTCTGTTTTGAAATAGACTAAATCACAATTGCAAACTGTATCTAAACTAACATATGCTAAGAACAATAGACACAGCAATGTCCGAGGGAGCACTTAACCTTCCAGCGTGAAACGCCTGTGCACCCCGCAGCAAGGCGCATTAGAGCTCACGGCTGTTGCCGCGCGGCTCGTGGCCTCCTCTTGTAAAATAGGTCGGAGGAACAGTGTTCATTCACGAATTGCTACTTTTTTCCTAGATCCAAAATGACCTCCCCGAAGGTCGACTTCTACCATTTTTTATTCTTATCTAAATAATTCTACATATTATTTTGCTACCATGACTTATTACAGCTTTTAGTTCTGTAATTCTCGCACCTGGTTTCTTTGAGATTGGAATTATTACATTCTTTTGAAAGTATGAGGTTGTTTCACCTGTTTCGCCAAATTTGCACACATAGTGGACTAGTTTAGCTGAATCTCCAAAACATATCTCTAACTGTGAGGAAACATCATGTATTCCAGGCAGCTTGTTTCGAATGAAACTAATCTACTGTTATCTTGACCCGTGCATAAACGCTACTTGGCCGAATAGTTTATGGAATCTAAGATACATACCGTTGTACATACTTACCTCGCATGGACTAGCTGCAATGAGATGAGTCTTAATCCGGATGCTCGGGCGACTGCCGGCTGTGTATAAGGGGATGGCTTATGGTGCATTACTAAGGATCACTCACAACAATCAACTTTTATCTATATGTTGTTCTATTTACTGATTGATGCATTTTATTCAGTATCATCAGTTTATATATAAATGTATTCAGGTCCATGAAATTTGTGATGTATAAATTAGTATACAGTTGACTATTTTCATAACTTTTTAATGTGTAACGTCTCAACGTCGTTTCTGAATGACTCTTCATTCTGAATATAGGAATACAACAAGTTTGTTGAAGGATATTTTTGAGTTTTTAGGATGTGAAAGAAGTCCAGTGTTGCTGACTGATGCCGACTTATAATTTGCCCGTCGTATTAGTGTTTAGGCGCCACATTACAAAGTGATTTGTTATGTTATTTCTTGCTCTGATAAATTCGTATAATTTTCTTTTATATTTACTATACTGGATTAAAAAAAAAGACGTGTGTGTATCACACATTACAGAGTCCAACGTCAATAGCCTAAAGCTTTTATTTTATTTTTTATTATATATATAGAAAAGCAATGTACCGTCAATGCTACTATGTTAACGAAATATTTGTAAGAGTCTGTATTCATGACTAAAATATTTTGTTTTCCCGAGATTTTGAACAGGACTTGCTGCAGTGGCTCGTGGTCGTTTTGCAGTCTGGTCAGTTGTATTTGTGTAGGATTCAGTTGAAGTTTAACTTGGTTTCCGGGTACCAACATAGACGAATGAAACATCAAAAATTTTCTATTGATAGAAATCTTATGTAAACAGTAAGTGGAAACTAATGTTTACACTGTTTTCATATATCATCCATTCCCCTTAAACTTCCACTAGGTGAATGTTGAACGACAGGTACTAATGTTCTATTGGATGTGGAATTTTAGTGGACTAGAATTTCAGGTCTGCTTTAAAAGCAGATAATTCATTTGGGACAACTATATCCAATTAATTATTCAATTCAAGGCTATCATTGCAATCATTCTAATTTGAATGAATAACATAAATTCAAATTTACGTCCCTTTGCTAACTGCAATACTTATTATTTTTTGTATCTATTGAATTTTCATTCATTTTATTTGACTTATTATATTACTAACTGTTTGCAAAATATAGGTTACCTTCATGCATGTATTTGACTGACAGAACCTTTGTAGACAGTGAGTGTTCTTATAGTGCACATACACAACAGTGAAGGATCCACCTGTATGATTGCAGATGACAGGACACTATGCTACCCGAACCCCAATAATTTCTAGAACCAATTCTGTAGCTTTGATTCGTGAATATGTTCTCAGATAGAACGTCAGCTTACAACAAAACGTAATTCGTATCCGAAGGTAAGAAATCTAACATGGGGATCTTAGTCAGGTTTGAATAATATTATACATTTCACTAAGGAAACCACTCTGCAAGCGGGTATTTAAAATAATAATGATAATAAAAATAAAAAAATTTAAAAAAAAGGATAAATTCAACAAAACTGTAAGAGGATTGGACTGTTTGAGGAAACACAAGCTCGAATTGTAGAAGTATTCAAAACTAAACTGTCTCACATATTCGATTTTGCTTTTTCCTGAAGTACTTGCTATATATTTATTAATAAATCATTCATTAGCGATTGTCATTTGTGGAAGGCAACTAACACACACTGCAGCTCAATAGCTTAAAAACCTTTGCTATCCATCGTTAATTAAGGTATCAGTTTCGACATTTGTACCCATCCTAAGGGGGTACAGATCTCCGAAACATGTGATGCAGTCTGCTCACTGTACACACATTAAAATAAATTAATGTAATTTACTGTATTTTCATTTTTCAGATACTCAAATACGTATTTATACCTATATAATACAATGAAGAAACACAACAAAAACAAATTGACACCTTCAGCTGTAAGAAACCAGATTTATTTGTTTGTAAAATATAAATACGAATAACAAATATGCACAGATTCACAAAAATAAAGACGAATATACATTCTTATCTTCACCTACAGCAGGCAATATAAAAAACAGCACTGCTGACTTATTGTTCAAAATCGTATACAATTTGTGGAAGACATAAATTTATCCCTTCCTTTTAGTTTGAGCTCGAAGGGTTCAGTACAGCGATTTCATTTTTACACGATTCGCACATTCTTTTATAATTATTATTTTATTTAGACAACCTGTATTTATGTCATTCTCAAACATTTTATGTGAAATCAGGCGATCGAAGTAAGTTTTCTTCACCATATTGGTATAAAATAGATTTAATTCACAATTCCCGTTATTTACAGTGTCCATAAACCTGATTTAAAATATAATACTGGCCTTTGTGAAATAACTGTACAACTCTTGAAAGGACTCCCGCTCCACTCACATTTTTCCACAGGCTAATTCGTTAGTAATACAGAATAGTGTACTTTAATATCTGGGTACTGAGGTGATTTCTAGAACAAAGCGCCCTACAAGTGAATTTTAATTAATGCGTCAGCAGACGAAATTACCTGATACAACTAATTATATTCGTCAATCTAATTTTTCAAATAATTTTTTTTCATTGCTTGTAATTTGGGTATACACTATTTAGGGAAATATGTTCTTTTCGAATTTTCGGAACCCTCACTCAGACAATAATGGCACTGTTTACATGTGATTTACACTATTGGTCATTAAATTATTACAAATATTTGTAAAACACATTGTAGCAAAATAAATATCTTACGATAGTATTTCGTTAGGACGGAGTAGTATGCAGAGGGTATTTTACCGTTGCATCTGAAAGAGCGAAAGAGTGTTAGAACTCTATTGAGTACGACACTCCATACTCCAGAGTAGCCGGACACCGTAGGCAGTGTAATGTAGTGGTTTCTTCGTTATTCATGTGCTTAAACAAAAGGCCTCTGAGGCAGATGTCAAAACCGTTCTGCCGGATTCACGCGATTCCAGGGTAGCTACGTTAGCATATGGAACACATAATTTTATCTGTCTCACATGAATAAAAACATCCATTCTCTTGGAAAATCAACGACGTTAGACGAAGTGGTGTCACAATAATACTGGTGATTTTAAATTTGCCACTACCGTTTGATAGCTATCCATATACAGCCAGAATTAAAATGGACTCAATAGACAAAGAAGGTGAGTACAAACAGTTATCCACAATCACTAAGATCATTTAAATGGAGGGGAGTGTAAATGCTTTACTATGAGTGTTCCGTTGATTTCACTCTTCATTAGTATTCGAGGAGTCACCGTTCAAAAACAAATATGTGCTTTTCAGCACGGTGCAACAGTCTCACGTGCGAGTCAACATTTGGACCACTACACCCACTTCCAATAATATGAATGGAAAAACTGGAATTCACCACATCATTCATACTCACCAAATCGGATCGCCATTTTGCGTCCTGTCTGTCCAGTGTAATAGCTATCACAATCTGGACATGAAATGTTATATACCCTCAACCCATACTATTTTCATCAGCACTGTGAGGAAGTAAATCATCTATATTTCATTGGTAGAAAGGAAAGTTTACTTTAAATTTTCAAAGAAGTATGGCAAGTTTAGACTAATGAGACCATAATGTGGGAAAGCTATACACTTTTTGCCATGAATTATCAATGTACTTAAAGCTTTATATACTTTAGTTTGACAAATTTACAGTTTCCCTATCACCCAGAGGACTCTCCTGTTTTGCATTCGTTACTTTTTCATTTCCTTGTAGGCTATTCATATTTTTTTTTTTTTTTTAATTTAAAAAATATTTCACTCAATTGTACAACTATATGAAAGGACAA
Source organism: Locusta migratoria (assembly GCA_026315105.1). Taxonomy (NCBI): domain Eukaryota; kingdom Metazoa; phylum Arthropoda; class Insecta; order Orthoptera; family Acrididae; genus Locusta; species Locusta migratoria. Next base: position 180,340,851 of record CM048746.1, read on the forward strand.
TAAATTCTAACCGCATTGTTTTTTATATATCTGCTCAAATGTATTACTTCTGTAACTAGCCTAATATGTTTAACTGTATACATAAATTTTAATGTCGTTATTTTATTTTGCCACCACATTGTTTTGTAATGAAATATTGACTTTCCATATGGCCAAACTGATGTCGTGGAACTCTATTATCTATGAATTGTAAACTTTCTGAAATCACGGCTATATGTACCGTTGCTGATGTGTGGTATGTTATCTACCATTCGAATACGATACAATAAAGGGCTTCACGGCTGTATGTCATAGCTGTGTATGAGTCTTCGGGGTTCTAAGGCCGTGGGCCACGAAACATTTCTGCTCCTGACATTTCGTCAAGTACAGCATTCGACTTGGCCACATTAGAGAGTGTTCATGCTGCTCTCCGTCGTCCGATTCGTCAGTTGGAAAGACTCAGCACTGCCAGGAACAACTCTGAAGATGTGTAGCGCAGCTCTATGCAAAATGTCAGGAGCAGAAATGTTTCATGGATTGAGACCATACTATCTTTTGAATAACATATACTGTTATGCAACTATTGTGACTTCCCATTCCTTTTTCGGTTTTATCTCTGCCACTGCTGATATATATCATGAAGCTGAAATCAGTTTGCACTAAATCAGATTCTTTTGCCACTTTCGGCTGCTTTCCTGATACAAATTTTCAATAGTTTCCTTTGGTATTTAGTGGCGTAAATTGCGGGCGACAGCCTTCGACAAGCAATGTTCTACATTTCCATGCGATTTTGTCGTGGTCTTTTTGAACAGAAGCCGTAAAGCAAGAAAAATAGCAACACAACACAACAATATAACAATGCCAAAAACGATCCGTCAATTTGATGACTTTTTCATTCCTTGTACTTTTAAGCTATTTCTCGAAAAATTTCTAACACACAGTATATGTCAACATAATGTTTTGCATACTGTCATGCCTTAACGTCTGTCTTTTGTCTCCTGAAATAATTTGAATGAAGACATTACGGTGTGAGACTACATTCTATACCGTTTACACCAGCAGGCACCACTTTATCGCTGATTCTCAAATTGGGGTCATTAACTTACAGGAAGTACATGCAGAAGGATATCGATACAGTTTCACATAACGATCTATGATAATAATAATTCACCTTTAGTGTTCTCAAACGACTGTTTGGTCGTTTTGGAGGTATAAGGGTGTCTGCGAACCAATATTTAAGTATCGAAGGTTACAAGACCAGACAAATGAAAATGAGGCAGATAAAAGGGTAAACTGTTCATTATTTCCAAAGTAATCAACATAACTGTTAATCCAGTCATCCCACTGACAGAGAAGACAGTTAATTCGTACATAATAAAGTGTTTACGGTTGTTTACTGAAAATTTTTGTACCGGTGCATGCAACTGTTGGTCCGCATCTAGTAGACAGGATCGAATGTATTTCTTTACTACTCGAAAAATGTGGATATCGAATGGGTGGAGATTGTTAGTGTAGGGAACATATGTAAGGGGTAAGCAGTGAAACTTCTACGCCGTAGACGAAACTCCATCATTCTTACATACCGACGCTTTCCCCCCACATTAGTGGCCGGTCATTTGCTTGAGAAACCTCGGTACACCAATAGTTAAGGAAGGAAGGAAGATTATGGTTTCACGTTCCGTCACTAAAGATGGAGCACACACTAAGGTATCATTTGTCAGCATTGGGGAAGGAAATTGGTCGTGCCATCTAGAAGCAACCATCCTAGCTATTGTTTGAAGTCATTATTAAATCACGTAAATCCTAAATCAAGTTTCACGTGGTAGAGTACAGCCGCGATGTACTTTGAAAAAATCATTCTTGTGTCGAGAGCTATAAAATACTATTATTTGCTATGCTCTACCGGTTTCGACAATTGCTGCCATCTACAGGAAATTAATGAGTAGTAGTTAAGGAACAAATGAAGGAACACATTCAGAATGATGTAAAATGTACAGTTCTTTTCGAAACAGCCGCAGTAATTACTGTACATGCGACATTTCAGTATTTATAAAAAAGGTTATCTTGTTGTTGTTGATGTAAAATATTTTGTTAATCTCCTGTAGATGGCAGCAGTTACCGAAACCTGTAGATCATAGCAAATAAAAGTATTTTACAGCTTTGAGCATAAGAATGATTTCTCCAAAATTAAATCAGGATGCTAATTGGACATATTTAAAGATTTCAACAGTTTCAGGGCATTGAAATAAAGCCCATGGCAAAGATGGAAATTTGTGCTGTACTGGGATTCGAACCCGGATTTTCCGCTTTGGGCCAGCGGTCGCCTTAACCAATTAGGCTATCCAGGCACGCTTCCCTTCCAACCCAAATTCTGTTTCTAGTCCCTTGCCCATTGATTCCACTTGCTCGCAGCCTATACTGGATTCTCGCAATGGTTCGAGCGTATTAATGCGTCCGCACTGAAATTGTCAATTTCCTGTTGGGGCAGATATACAATTATTTATGTGGTGTCTGTTCTTTTCGGACATGACCAAAAGAACAGCCACCGTATAAATAAATCAAGATTGCTGGAGGTGGGTTTGAACCGTCGCTCTTCCGAGTAAAAGTACAGTTTGTTATCTCAGCTTCACCACGATCAGTTAATAATGGTTCAGGGCAAACCGCAAATATTTCTCCATGATAGGACAGACCGTCTTGTCTCACAGTGGGGTTAAAGTTACTGCAACTAATTTTGAAAAACTAAGTGTTTAATAACCTTATCGCCAAGTGTTCCGCTTCCATTTTGATTCGCGTAATAGAAACCACTATATAATCCATTGAAGAAGGTTTGATACACTTTTAGGCTGGTGTCCGGCTACTCTGTATTCAGCTAATGAACGCAAACAACCGTCAGCACGAGTAGTGGAACAATAGCGCGCGTAGTGATAGTCTGATCTTCGTGTCAAGACCTGGTCGTGAGGTCGAGCGGAGTAGTCCTCGCGGCCGACGCCTGTGCCGCCGAGGCGTCGGCGGGATGGTCTTCGCCTTCCGTCGCTTTGCTGTTGGCCTCCTCCCCGCCAGAGAAGGCGCCGTCACTACCACAGTCCTGCGCTACCGGCGCGCCACCACTGGCGGGCGAAGACGACCCGGAGGTGCACGACCTGCTCGAGCCTCCGGCCTTCTCACCACCCTTCACCGACAGGTCGATAGGTTGTTCCTGGACGGGACCCAGCGACAACAGCGCCACCGCGGTCTTGTCGTCTTCTCGCTCCCGGCCGTGGGGCGCCTCGTGCCTCACGTTTGACGGCGGGGGAGAAGAAGTCGCCGAGGAGCAGGAAGAGGGCGAGGAGAGCCTAGCCTCGACGGGCTGCGGCGCCGGCTGCCGCTGCTGCTGCTGCTGCTGTACGGGTCTGGGGGGCTGCAGGCACTGCACGAACGGGAGGAAGAAGTTGCGGTGCGGCGGTGGCGAGTGGTAGAAGGCGGCGGCGGCGGCCGCGGCGGCTGCTGCGGCCACGCTGCCGCCCCCCGCGCTGTTGGCCGCCTGCTGGAAGGGCGACGCCAGGAAGGGCAGCGCAAAGGGGTGCGAGTGGGGCGGCACCAGCAGCGAGCTCCTGGCCGCCCACAGCGCCGCCGCCGCCGCGTCCTGCGGCCCGAACGCCCCCTGCTGCGGGGAGTGCGCGAAGCCCCTCAGCGGCAGCGGAGCCGGCGAAGGAGTGGAGTCCCTCTTGTCGGGGAAGACGTTGTTGTTGTCGGCGTCTGCGGCGTGCCTGAGCCGCGAGGCGTCGGCCCAGAGCAGCGGCTTGGCGCCGGCGGGCCCCGGCGGCTCGAGCGGGTGCGGCAGCGACTGCGGCGGCGGCAGCGGCGGCGGCGGAGGGTCGTGGTGGTGGCGCTGCTCCTGCATCAGGCAGTGCAGCTTGAACCAGTTGGAGCGCCGGCCGTAGCGCGAGCCGCTCTTGGACATGCCCACCAGCAGGCACTTGCGCAGCCGGCACGCCTTGCACGACGTGCGGTTCTTCTTGTTGATGACGCACTCGCCGTTGTTCTTGCACTCGGAGATGGAGCCCAGGTTGTTGTACGTCCGGCCGAAGAAAGACTGCGAACAGAAAGAAAACAGAATTATTGTTAGTTAGCTGCGTCAAAATTAGCTAATATAAAGAGCTGGCCAATCGGCCGTCATCAGGGCGTACCCTGTCCGTTGCATTAATCAGTAACTTCACCATTGGCGACTGCACTCAACACCATCTAGATGCAAAGACTCACAACAGCCTATGCCACGTCATAGCGACCAGGCCGCAGCCGCCAGCTGATAGCTGACCGCTAGAGCGCAGCCCACTGCCTCGTAGTGGCCAGCCAGTAAGCTGGCGGCCGCGGCCAGTTAGGGGCCAAGACAGAGCACGGCGTGCACATCATCTATATCTACATCTACATGGGATACTCTGCAAATCACATTTAAGTGCCTGGCAGAGGGTTCATCGAACCACCGTTATACTATTTTATCTCCCATTCCATTCTCGAAAAGCGCGCCGGAAGAATGAACACCTGAATCTCTCCATTCGGGCACTGATTTCTCATATTGTATTTTAATGATCATTTCTACCTATGCAAATCGGAGTCAACAACATATTTTTGCATTCGGAGGAGAATGTTGGCGATTGTAGTTTCGTAAGTAGCCCACGCCGCAGCGATAATCGCCGTTGTTGTAATGTTTCCCATCCCAGATCCTGTATTATTTCCGTAACCCTGTCTCCCCTGTATCGTAACAATACGAAATGAGCTGCCCTTCTTAGGGCTCTTTCGATGTCCTCCATCAAACCCACTTGATAAGGATCCCACACGGGGCAGCAATACTCCATAAAAGGACGGACAAGCATAGTTCTGTTGCATGTTTTAAGGGTTCTGGCAATAAAACGCAGTCTCTGGTTCGCCTTTCGCACGAAATTATCTACGTGTTCTTTCCTATTTAAGTCTGAAGTAATAGTAAGTCCTAGGTATTTAGTGGAGTTTACGGCCTTCACATTTGATTGATTTATCATGTTACGTAAGCATTGTAGTCCTGAGCAGGCTAGCTGATTGGCCGGTCACTAGGGCACAGCCCACTGCCTCATTGCTGCCAGCGAATCAACTAGAAATCGCGCCTGCTCTGGACTACCTTGCTTAGGTGGCATGACGTGCGCGCCGCGGCCTGTCTTTCGCATCGGCCACGGCCAGTTCAGTGTGACGTAGCATGGGCTGTTGGGAGGTCTTGTCCCTAGGTGGTATTGCTGTAGTGCAGCCTAGTAAGTAACATCGGAGCTTCAATGACGTTTTACGCGGGTGACGCTGTGCATATGTAGAAGTCATGAAGTTGAAAAATGTTTACCAAAATGCATGACGACTATCAGCTAACAACGTTCAGTGCAGGAAGTGGAAACTGAGCCTCACATAAATACATGTAAAGTATCGAGAAGACATACAAGTTATTCCTTCCCTTTTCTCCTCCTTCATCTACATCTACATACATACTCCGCAATTTACGCGAGGTGGACGTTACCCAGAATCACTATTAGGTATTTGTATTCCTATTCCACTCCTATATAGAACAACGGAAATACGAATACTTGTATGCTTCTGCACGAGTCCTAATCTCTCTGATCATGTCTTTCTAGTCTTTACGCAAAATGTAGGTTGGAGGCAGTAGAATCTTTGTGCCCTCCAGTCACGGTCTGCACGGCCACTACGTTCGGGGGTTCGAATCCCCCCTCGGGCATGGATATTTGTGCCGTCCTTAGTATTAGCTATGGTTCATAACTAGTTTGTAAGTTTAGGGACTGATGACCCCATAGTTAAGTCCCATAAGCTATACAAACATTTGAACATTTGAATCTTTGTGCAGTCCGATTCAAATTCTGGCTCTCTAAATTTCTTCTACAGTGTTTCTCGGAAAATTTCTTAGTTGATTTACTCCGAATCTGAATTTATTCAATTTTTTGGTTTTTGAAGACTGGACTTCGTCCATCCGTGTAAAACCTTCCAGTCGTGTCTAACTATTTCTTTAGCTTCCTTATGATATCTTACGCATTTCTAAGGGTCGCATGCCGTAGCTATTTTTCTTTATTCTTCGGAAATTGAATTTTTGTATTTTTTTTACTGGTTTTCGGAACCACGTGGCTCCGAACTCCGACTTCAAGGGTTTATAGCTAGTCACTTGAGTTCTCGCCACTGCTCACATAACAGTGTCTTACTATTGTGTATTCTTGCTTCATAATCTATGATTCCGTTGATTTTTGTTGAAATGAATACGATCTTTAAGCACTTCGCCTTAAGTGGGGTGCGAATATGTAATGTAGCAGACACGTGCCGTGTGTCTCAGTAAGTCTGCATGCCCACGGTTTGATTTAAATGAAAATTAATCTCGCTATTATCGCGTACCATCTCAAGTAAAAAAAGACAGACCAGAGCCACCTACGAAATTTATTGTCCTTGTGTTGTGTGGTGCATCCTGATTAACTGAATGTCGCCTACGATAGCGGCACCTGCTTCTGCTTCGTATCAGCGCACTGAGGTGGGTTAGTTTCAAAAAAATGTTCAAATGTTTGTTAAGCTTATGGCACTTAACTACGGGGTCATCAGTCCCTAAACTTACAAACTACTTATGAACTACTTACGAACTAGGACGGCACAAATATCCATGTCCGAGGGGGGATTAAAACCCCCGACCGTAGTGGCCGTGCTGACCGTGACTGAAGCGCCTCAGTCACCTCGGCCACCGCGGCCGGCGGGTTAGTTTCGCATTGCTTCGCACGTGTGAGTGGCTGAACGCTTGTTGATTGTAAATCCTCACTCCGACGATGTTCATTTCAGATTACTTTTTATTGTTTAACAAAATTGGTTCCACCATTTGCGTATGTTTGAACTGAATTAATAATTTACCGTCAGTGAAATTTTATCCTACTTATGAATATTAGTTTATGAATACCTTTACCTTTTTATTTGATGGTGTTTTTCACTAGTGCTGGGAACAAATTCAGATGCAAATTATCATATATTTAATTCCGTTGCGCCATGAATGTTCTCTCAGTCAACTTCATGAAATGGTTTAGTTCACGGTGAGTTGTATATTAATGATTGTGTGCAATTCTCGTGATATACGATGTGTGTCGGCCACCGTCTCTTTGTCTTCCCGCTGCTAAAGTAAATTTTTAGTCAGTTCTAAGTTTTGGCTCGGGAACAAGATTCTGTTGCAGGAAGTAGTCAGTAGTTCACGCGATTCCTTTAACTGGTTTTTACGGCCAGAGTTATGTGTTTAAAGTAAGTTTTTAACTGGCTGCTTTCAGCTAGAATTACATAAAAAGCATTTTTTTTTTTTTTTTAAATCTCAGTTGGATGTATTTTATTTGATGAATTTTACCCTTCTGTTTTAACACCTTTTTTATCCATGAAGATTGTCCATGACCGAAACTGGTAGATGTGTAAGGTTTTTAATAAACAGCTGATGGTTTTAAATAAAATGCATTTTATGAAATATATTAGGGCTGTTGACACTCTCCTCACCAAAGCATTCAGCTAGAATTAATTTTACGAATAATGGTGGTCTTACATACTCAAGGAAAGAGGTTTTCGAAACACCGATTTTTTTAGGAAGGGTTATGTGTATACATTCGCTCCTCCAGTACAGGAATTCGTGAGAATATCAAAATAAAGTCAGTATTACGTGCTTATTTACGTAGTACAAATTGCGACAACGAAAAGCTTCGAACTGTTGACCATTTAGTCGTAGTAATCAATTTAAACAAATAAAGGCTGAAGCGTGTAAGATTACATAGCATTGACTACAGACATTATTTACTTTCGCCATTACAAATTCGGATTTTTGATCATTGTGAACCGATACATTGCAAGAGACTGGTCTGTAGCACTTGTCAAACTTTAAGAAACGTCCTGACATTTGCGCATGTCATTAGCATATTTCAACACTTTAACATGAATTCCAGTAATCTACTGTTTTTCTGCACAGAATATATAAGAAAAGTAAAAACCGGCTTGAAAATCAACATACAGAAGACTAAGTTCACCACCAATATCAAACAGGCTTCTTCTTCAATCCCACTAGGATACAATAATATTTGTAAAGTTCCTGCAGTCAAGTACTTGGGAGAATGGATTTCAGCAAGTGAGAGCGAAACCTTGGCCATAGTCGCCAGGTGCACCAAGTTAGAGAGAGCCTTTCATTCCTGTAAGAATATCTATGCCTCCAAGTACCTATCCAAGAACTTAAAACTGAAGCACTACAACTCGGTAGTAAGACCCTCAGCACTCTATGCCTTCGAGTGCCGCTTGATGAATCGAAAGTGCCCACTCAGGAAACAAGAAATTAAAGAGACGAAGATCCTGAGCAGAATATTATGACCCATAAGAGAGTAAGACGGTACTTGCAGAATCAGGCTCTATAACGAACTGTGTGAACACCAGGAAGACATAGTCACATGTATGAGGAAATAGCGACTGACCTACTATGGGCACATGACCCTCCTGAATCACTCAAGGCTCACCAAGAAGATCCTCAGTGACAAGCAGGGGAAAGGCGTGCAAAGCCAAGTGGTTCACCTCTGTTAGATCAGACTTAGAGGAACTGCAAATGCCATTACAGATAACCGAGAACCGTACTCAATACCGTCAAGCCATGCTACACGAAGTCTTCCCACCGTCTCTCACAAGCAAGTAGTGTACAGGCACCACCGGACCTAAATGGACGGATGAGAGGAGGCAGACTCATAGCCAGAAGATGAAGGCGTACTGGGCCAAGAAAAAGCAGAAAGCCCTAGCTGAGAGTTAAGACGAACCTCGTCGTCCCTAGTAGGCCGAAACGAACTGAAAAAAAAAAGACTAATACATGATAATCCGCCGCGGCGGGACTGCCGAGCGCATTGAGGCGCTATGTTCCGATGCGCGAGGCCGTTCCCCGTCGGAGGTTCGAATCCTCCTCTGGCATGGATGTTTCTGCTGTCTTTAGTATAAGGTAGTTCATAAGTATTTTGTAAGTTTAAGGACCGATGACCCTGCAGTTAAGTCCCACAAGCTTCACACATTTGAACATTTTGAACATGATTATCCGTTTGTACACGTCACATTTTTAAAGAACTTTGTCCAACTTTGGACATGTGCTAAGGCTGAGTCTTGAAGAGTATATCTTTTATAAAGACCTTAAGAAGCGGGCGAGAATACCGAAAATAAATAACTTTTATAGTCGAAGGCAAGCGTGATGTCTTTCAAAAACTTGTAGATTATTTTTAGCCTCATGACAAGTTATTTTATATGCCTTACATATATATTTAGATACTCGGGAATAGCCGCTTGATCTAAAGCATCATGTTAAGAAGTGGGCGGTCGCTCCGGCTAGAGGTTCCAGTCCTCCCTCGAGCATAGGTGTAAGTGTTGCCCTTACTGTAAGTTAGGGACTGATGACAACATCAGTTTTCTCCAACAGGTTTATGAACAATTTAACTTCTTTATTTTTATGTATGTTGTGTACTTTCCGGAGCTTTAATTTCTTGTTATTTATGTCCCTTCTAAAGACCAGCTTAGATAAAAAAAAAAAAAAAAAACACCGATCAACCAAGAGCAATCTGATAGAGTGAATAGCCATTCTGAAAGCTTGAGTCAGAAAGTAAAATCACACCTTACAGTTTCAAATCATTTTCTTGTAGCCGCGGTGGAGTAGCCGAGCGGTCTAAGGCGTCTCGCTGCGGAACGCGGGGTTGCTCGCCGTGGAGGCATGGGTGTGTGTGTGTTGTCCTTAGGTTAGTTTACCTAGGTTTAAGTAGTTTGTAAGCTACGGACTCATGACCACGCAGTTTGGTCCGATAGATCTACAAACATTTGAACATTTTCTTGTAGCCGTAAACTTTTACGACTTACATGTAATTCATTTTATATTCAAGACTAATGATGGCTGTTCTATTGCCGAATCGATCACTAATCAGTCAGATTACATGCAAAGGATCAGGGTTTCCTTCTATAATAGAAATCAACAGGCGTTGTACAATTATTGAAATAGATTCTAACGTAAATGAGAGTGATATTTAGATTGCACTAACTATTCCTCAAATAGAAAAATTAAATAATATAATCTCCTAGTAAACCGCGAGAATCTTTATTTAAATTTTGGGTACCAATGAAGAGTGGAAATTAATTAATTCTAAGTTGATTGAGTATTGCAGTTTGTTCCTGAGAATATATAGAAGCACTTACGCAGTTAGTACAAACATAAAAAGCTGACAGTTGACACAAGCCATTACAGAATGTGTACGTTGGCTTGGTAATTTTCTCCTAAGCGTCATGTTACAATATTTCAACTCCTCGTATAGGACCGTTAGGTCTTTTATTAATCTGAAATAGGAGTGTGGTACTCTCTCGACCCTAATTACCGTACGTAGGGACCAAATAACTTCTCGCGGAAGTGGGAGGGGAACGGGGAGACCTCTAGGACCGACGCCCGTGGCCCCAGACTCGGAGACTGTGGGAAAGTGGTGGCTGGCAACAATTAGTTCCGCGCTCGGCCGCGATGGCGCGGCAGTCGGCGGGCGGGCGGGCACCGAGACAAATGAAAGGTGTCGTTACTCAGCGGCTGCGGGCATAAGTCAGGCGCGGGACGACGTCTTCATTAGGGGCGTGGCGCGGGGACGCGCGAAGCCAGCAAAAAGACCGCCGACGTCGCTTTTCATTAGCGTCGCGCGCAAAAACGTGGCGCGCGCCGCGCCGCGCCGCGCTGCACTTCCTGCCGCCCAGAGATGGCGCGGTCGGCGCGTGTCGCTCGCGGCTCAGGTGACTGCACCTTACGCGCAGACCGGCTACTAGGGCTCCACGTCCGAGTATTAACGAAGCTCACCGAACTGCTACGAAGCTGTCGTAAGGGATAGGGCGAAAACCAAAGACCTATATAAACAACATTGACTGGTCACAGCGCCGCCATAGTTGAAGCCAGTTGGAAAGGTTGCCGCCATGTTTGAGAACGTCAGTGTCACGTCAGGTGTTACTGGGCGTCTGCTAACGTTGAATCATAGGTTTTATACTAATCATTGCCAGTCCCGATTTCTCCTTAATTTCTGGGCGACGCATTTCGGAAAGTAATTCCCATTACGAATAGTATTTCTCGTTTACTACTGCAACTTAAGTGTAATTTTTACAACCGTCGAACTACTGCATTATTCGATGTTACGATAATGTCAAGGATCGTTTGTATTTGCCGACATATCTTCCCTATAAATTCAGGCAAATTTCTTCAAAGTCTTTAATTACCTTTATTCTGCCTGTGGTTCAAATGATGTTTCATATTTTGAAATATATTACGTATTTATCAAGCTCTCCACAATTTGACGTTTCCTTGGTACTCTCCTTATAGCTTTTGGTTTCTGTAAGTGCTCAGGAAACGCAAATAGTGTTGGAATGGCATTTCCAAGTAGCCGCTTTCAATCGATGGTAGCATCAATAACTTTTATTCAAAACGACAAGAGCACATGTAACTATACTTTGTAGGCTGACACTTATCACGCCTCATGGGGTTACCCATTGGGTTAGCAACTCCTTACTTTTCAAAGGAAATCTGTATAAAGAATAGTTTAATTACAGTTCATATACCTAGGCTACTTACCCAATGGTTAATACGCTTTTCTACACTATATAAACAAGTGTCATTACATTAAAACACACCAAATACATCATATGCCTAGCTTTTTGATGGTGGTGAAGTAAACATAATTTTGAAACTTGGTAAATGCGAAAGTTAAGTATAATGAATTTTTATTGACAAATACACGCTGATACACAACGACCTATATAATTATATATCTCTATTTTATGTATGATATTCCAGCAGTATTATCACTTCGGTTGCTGTAATTGTACGTCGAACATACACTGGGCTTGATTTAGCACTAATAATAGCGCTTACACGTCAGTTTAGATTACAAACAGAAGCGCCTGCTCACGCTGCTGCTTCAAACTGACGTTCTCCAATATGGCGCCCAGGATTGCTTAGTGCTGCCACACAGAGCGCTGTAACTTGCCTGTAGCCCCTCTATGTTGTTTATATACCTCTTTGGCGGAAACACAGTTGCGACCAATGAGCTTAAATTTCATAGAGTGGCTAACACACGAGTTACAGCGCTCTTTGCGGCAACCTGTGTAAACTCGGTAGCCATGTTTTTCATGGTGAGTAAACTTGGGTTGAGCCTGTCTATCGTATGTTATTGTTGAGCTTGAAGTGTGTTGTACTTAGTGTATATTCTATTTAGTGTGTATTGTCTGTACAAATTTTGTTGCTGAAATATACTCAATGTGCGTTCAGCATTTAAATGTTCAAACTGAAGTGATAAAACGACAAGTAGTTAGTGGAAGAACATCCAATTCTTTTGCCTTGTTTAGTCTCAGTCTGTCTACAATGGAACAAAATTCCTGACTAATGGCACTTAGCTGCCCCAAGAGTGAAGCTTCAGATAATCTATCCTGCAATTCCCTTGAAGAACATACCATAAAAAATGCACAGTTTTCTACCTGGTGTTGGTGTGTTTTTGAGATGTTTCTTCTTCTGTCGCTCCTGTGGTTGATGAAACCACACTTTTTTGAGAGTCTACAAGGGCGGATTCAGTGGTGACGGGGGGGGGGAGCACACAGGGGCACGTGCCATCCCCCCCCCCCCAGACGGCCAGAGGCAAAATGAGAGAGAGAGAGAGAGAGAGAAGGAAGGGGTAGAGAAAGAAGGGAGAGAGAGAGAGAGAGGGAGGGAGGGAGGGAGGGAAAGAATCTCAGCATCAGAATAATTAACTTTTACTTACGTGCAGAATGTAATTGTGAGTTTAAAAATGCAAAATCCCTTTAATTAACATAAGTTGCATTTTTGTGTTATGTTTCTATTTAATTGCTTATTGCGCTGTTTTGGCAGTAATTTATGATAAAAATAAATAAAAGTTGTTTATTGTTTCGTGGTTGCTCGGGATATACATGAGATAATTTGTATGTTTTACTCATACGTAAATAAAGGATTTCACTGTGTGGAAACTGTTAATTTAGGCTGGTGTATTCAGGTGTTTTCGGTAAAGGGTTTATCTCTCGGGATTCTTCTCCTAGACACGAAGAGATAGCACTGCCGCCCATTATCGCGCGGTCTCCCGCGTCGGAGGTTCGAGTCCTCCCTCGGGCATGGATGTGTGTGTTGTCCTAAGGTTAGTTAACTTAGTTCAAGTAGTTTGTAAGACTAGGGACTGATGACGAACGTAGTTTGGTCCCATAGGATTACAAACATTTGAACATTTGCCATTATAAATAGTTTTATTTGAAGCTATACGTTTCGATTTTCCAGTTACTGGAGCAAAGTCGAAATTTCAACGGTAATTTTTCACACATGAGATACTAACGATTTTCATGGCAGTAGAAATTCTTCTTGAAACGTAGTCAAGGGTAATTTTCAAATTGAAATTCTCACTCTGCAGCGGAATGTGTGATGTGATATGTAACTTCCTGGCAGATTACAATTATGTGCTGGAACCGGGATTCGAATCTGCGACCTTTGTCTTTCGCGGGCAAACACTGTACCATCTGAGCTATCCCGGCACGCTTCACTGTCGTCCTCATAACTTTACTTCCGCCAGTACCTCGCCTCCTACTTTCCAAATTTCTCAGCAGTTCTGCGATACTTGAAGGACTATCACTCCTGGAAGAAAGGATATGGTTGAGACATGGCTTAGCCACAGCATAAGGGATGTCTCCAGAATGAGTTGTGCTAGTCATGAAGGGATCACAGGAGAACTTCTGTGAATTTTGGAAAGTAGGAGGCGAGGTACTGTCAGAAGTAAAGTTGTGTGGACGTTCTACATCTACATAGATACTCTGCAAATCACATTTAAGTGCCTGGCAGAGGGTTCATTAACCTCTTTCATAACTTTTCCCGACCGTTCCAATCTTTAATAACGCCTTGGAAGAAAGAACACCTAAATCGTGATAGCAAAATATTTTCACATTCTGAACTAAAAGTCGGTGATTGAAACTTCGCAAACAGATCACGCCGCAATGAGTAACGTCTTTCTTTTAATGAGTTCCACCCCAATTCGTGCAACATTTCCGTGACGCTTCCTCCCCCCCCCCCCCCCGTAACGTGATAAAACAAAACGAGCTGATCTTCTCTGAACCTTTTCAATGTCTTCCGTCAGTCCCACCTGGTGAGGGTCCCACAAGGGGCAACAGTACTCCAGGAGAGGACGCACAAGTGTGATGTAGGCAGTCTCTTTGGTGGAGCTGGTGCATCTTCGAAGCGTTCTGCCAATGAAACGTAACCTTTGGTTCGCCTTCCGCACAATATTTTCAATGTTTTCTCTCCAGTCAAAGTTGTTCGCAATTGTAATTCCTAGGTATTCGGTAGAATTTACGACCTTAAGGTTTGACTGATTTATCGCGTAATTGAATTTCAGCGGATTTGTTTTAGTGTTCATGTGTATTACTTCACACTTTTCTTTATTTGGTGTCAATTACCAATTTTCGCACTATGTAAAAATTTTGTCTAAACCGCTTTGCAGTTGCTTTTGATCCTCTGTTGACTTCCTTAACCGATAAACCACAGCACGAACAGTCTAAGGAAGCTATTCAGATTGTCTCCTAAATTTATAAACACGAGGGAGAGTAGGGGACCTATAACACTTCCCTGTCGAACGCCAGATTTCACTTCTGTTTTACTCCTTGACTTACCGTCAATTACAACGAACTGTGTCCTTCCTGATAGGAAATCGTGAATCCAATTGCACAATCGGGGAGATATTCCATAAGCACGCAATTTCATTAGTAGCCGCTTGTGGGGTACAGTGTCAAAAGCCTTCCGGAAATCCAGAAATATGGAATCGATTTGAGATCCCTTGTCGATGGCACCTAACACTTCATGTGAATAAAGGGCAAGCTGTGTTTCGCAAGAGTGATACTTTCTGAATCCGTGTTGACTATTGGTTAATAGGTCGTTCTCTTCCAGGTAGTTCATAATATTCGAACTATGTATATGTTCCAAAATCCTACTGCAAATCGACGTCAATGAGATTGGCCTGTAATTTTGGGGATCGCTCCTATTGCCTTTCTTGAATATTGGAGCAACTTTCCAGTCTTTGGGTACGGATCTTTCGCTGAGTGATCGGTTGTAAATTATAGCTAAGTACGGAGCTATTGCATCAGCAAACCCCGTTTCTGGCACATAATATTAATCTTCCAGGAAGTTTCAAATGTAATTTTGTTGATCACGAAAGCTTTCCTGAAAACTTATCTCGTTTTGCATAGCAACTTTAAAAAAGCATGAAGGAACTGATTCAGTACAACAGAAACACAGGAAATCTGATATTTACTGGCTATTTGTTACTGACCCGTAATTGGCCGACCTTTTAGAATACGCTGTTTTTCAAATTTCTGCTTTGTATGGTAATGACACAACTGCTCTGGATACTGTACTATTCGTCCACGATAAGTTGACGATTCGTGCGCTGGCTGTTGGCAGCGGCAGGAGGCGTGTACTATGATTGCCGGAAGGCGAGGAACTGTAAGTGGAAGGCAGCGTCACAGTGTTACAAACGTTACCGATAACTGTGTGCAGTACTATTTCGCGCCTAGAGGTAGCGTAACGTTGGCAGCAATCCGAAATAAATGGGTGTCTGTAAAGTAGTGCAGATGTTTTCTGCTGCTGGCATCACCAGATAAAACCAGATAAAATAGTCTTCACTTATCAAATTAATATACTTCCATCTAATTACAAATGTACTACTAGTTTCGGCACGCTATTGCGTCATTCTTAATTCCTATGATCACAAAAAATGTTTAAATGTTTCAAACAGCCGGCCGCGGTGGCCGAGGGGACTGAGGCGCTCCAGTCACGGTCTGCACGGCCACTACGGTCGGGGGTTCGAATCCCCCCTCGGGCATGGATATTTGTGCCGTCCGTAGTATTAGCTAGTTCATAAGTAGTTTGTAAATTTAGGGACTGATGACCGTGTAGTTAAGTCCCATAAGCTGTACAAACATTTGATTTTTTTTTTTGTGTTTTTTTTTTTTTTGTTTTTTATTTATTTATTTATTTATTTTTTTGTTTCAAGCACATTAAACCGGGAAAAGTTTAATAATTTACCACAAAATAAGAAAGAGTATCGGAACACTATATTTCCTAAAATGACAAACCAGGTGCGCCGCACAGCAATGGCCGTGTGATTTGGGGCGTAACATCACCGAGTAAGCAGCCACTCCTACCAGAGCTTCGAGTCCTCCCTCGGAGATGGGTGTGTGTGTGTTTATGTGTGTGTGTGTGTGTGTGTGTGTGTGTTTATGTGTGTGTGCGTGTTGTCCTTAGAATAAGTTAGTTTAAGTAGTTTGTAAGACTAGGGACCGATGACCTTAGCAGTTTGATCCCTTCGGATTACAGACATTTTAACATTATTTTATTTACTTATTTATTATTATTATTATTTGGAACCATATGTCCTAGGTTTTTGTACAATCACCATTAAGTCATTTGGCTCATTTAATAACATAATCTTATAGGCATCACTGAACAAAACTGTCATTTTGCGACCATATTGTACAATTGTTTGAATTTTCAAGTGGTCAGTGTTATATTACTCCAAAGTTGTAAAAGCCTATGCCAATTTCGCACGGCTTCCTTTGTATAGGTATTCGCATAGACCCATCTGGCTAATCTGAGAAACAGTTACATTTGACATTAAATTCAAGGCCTGAATGCCCAGTGTTCAGCTGTTAGGAAGTGTTACATCGTTTATGATGATGAAGGATGAAACAAGTGTGCTCACGCTCTAAATTCTGTTTTATATATATAATGATAAATTTAGAAAGTTTACACTGTTTAATGTGATTGAATCACTGTAATATATTTGTGATCATAGGCATTTGCAAATGAGTCCGTAGTGCGCAGAAACTAATAGTGCATTTAGTGCAATGGTGTATAAATGGAAGTATATCAAAAAGTTTTTTTTTTTTTTTTTTTTTTTTTTTTTTTCCCTAAGAAGCGACTGTGGCTATGGAACATATTTTGCGTGTTTCCTATACCTGACAATGTGTGTGTGTGTGTGTGTGTGTGTGTGTGCGTGTGTTTGTCTTAAACTCAGTGTCACAAAGCCAGTAAGGACATGTTCACCCTCCTCAGCCTTGTTGTTCGCCCCCCCCCCCCCCCAATCAGAAAAAAATTCTGTATTCACCACTAAGTGTCTACACCTTCTTTACAAATATTTTCGTTTGTTGTTGACAACACTTGATCCAGCATGGTTAACATGTACTCAGTGCAAATTGTGGGAGCAGTAGTATACCTCTGTGTTCTTTGCAACAAATAAGTACTTATTTCAGCGTGGCAACAACGAAAGTTGATAAGTCATACGTTGTTTCCGTGTGGAATGCTTCTGTGGCAGCTGACCCAGGCGCATTTTTGATTCAGTTTGCGTTGTCGTTTTCGTCTTTGTACTCAAATGTCGTTCCCAAAATTCACAACCAAACCCTTTGACAGCAAATTTTCAAGTTTTACACTTAATACGCCCAGTAAACACCTGATGAAAGTGTACTAGACTTTATGAAAGTAGTTATTACAACACATTAACAACAGATGCTAATTCATGATAATAATTGTTCGTCATTACAGTTACTGTTCAATGTAAGTTTGGCAGGTCGTTTAGACCATGTAGGGCCTACCTGCATTAAAAACAACACAAATATTGTCATTGCGGCGCTTTCTTTGTTATTGCAAGCCTCAGCTGTTATACTTCGAACAGGAACTGTATTACTGACAGGTTCGTGATATTTCATTACCGCAATTTTTAGTAAATATACTACCAGGCTCGTCAACTAGCAGCTTCGATAAAGTCTGACGGAGCTTCATGCACACCCGTATTCGGTGGTGAATCTTTATTTAAATCGTGAAACTATAAATAGTTAAAATTCTCGAGTGGGTATGACATACCAGCTGTCAGCCAATACCCCAAATAACACGGCGGACGGCAGTTCAATTTGCCTCAAACATGGCGGACCTATCGCCACTCTATGAAATTCAAGCTCTCTGGTCGCAACACTCACCGCTGCGAAAGTTGTTACCGACTGACAATTGCAACGACACTAGCACTCTTAGCGGTAGGCAAACCGCCGAAGGAGTAACATTTGTTTATAATTATTTTTGTACGTAATTAATGACGTAGTTACTATAATTTTTGCGATACAAACATTAGTATAATATCAAGCTACTTACATAATCGGGAAATTAATGTAAAATCAGTAGATTTTTACTGAGTCATTGATATATGTAACATATTATTCAGGAAGAAATACTTGACAATTTGTATATATTTGCAGCTTATTCCGCTGAAAGTAAGCAGCATATCAACATAAGAGGAACATTAATTTCTCTTATGGTGGCTTACGGTCTTACTATGATAACTAGGTTTTTTTAAACTGTGTCAGTTCGGTATGAAGTCCAATGATTCGCACATGTTTAGACTTCACTCGTCTTTCGTATACGCGCATATGCTTCTGAGTGTATTTAATTTAGCTTAAGAAGCCAGTGTTTTAAAGATTCTTGTCGTTTGTGGTTCGGCTATAGCGACACATCCCGAATTTGTTTCTTCTTTGTTCGGAAGCTGTTTGATTGCTTTCACCGTTTAATTACCACGTCTGTGAAGTTTTCCCTTCAGTTAAAGCTGTGGTGGATGAGTTGCTACGGTAATTACTGTAGTTATTACATTCTGTATACGTTTCCCACATTCTGCCCTCACCAGTTTTACTGGATTTGTCGTGAAGAAACCTTAATGTTCCTGAGTAGAAGGTGACCTGTCAAAGGGCAGGTTTCCTGGCGTTTACTAGCCATTTTTCATTTGTGCCGCGGTGGAGTTATGCTACGATGCGCTGGGCCGTTCTCCGTCGGGGTTCGAATCCCCCCATCGGGAATGGATGTTTGTGCCTTTTGTATAAGGTATTTCATAAGTAGTTTGTAAGCTTGGGGACTGAAGACCCCGCAGTTAAATCCCATAAGAATGAAACCTTCACTCTGCAGCGGAGTGTGCGCTGTTATGAAACTCCCTGGCAGATTAAAATTGTGTGCCGGAACCGAGACTCGAACCTGGGACCTTTGCCTTTCGCGGGCAAGCGCACAAGTAGAGTTGTGAGGCGGCATCGTGAGTCGGGTCGGGATAGCACATTCGGTAGTGCGCTTGCCCGCGAAAGGCAAAGGTCCCAGGTTCGAGTCTCGGTTCCGTCACACAATTTTAATCTGCCAGGAAGTTTCATAACAGCGCACACTCCGCTGCAGAGTGAAAGTTTCATTCTGGAAACATCCCTTAGGCTGTGGCTAAGCCATGTCTCCACCATATCCTTTTTTCCAGGAGTGCTAGTCTTGCATGGTTCGCAGGAGAGCTTCTGTAAAGTTTGGAAAGTAGGAGGCGAGGTACTGGCGGAAGTAGACTTTTGAGGCGGCATCATGAGTCGTGTAGGGATAGCGCAGCGGTAGTGCGCTTGCCCGGCAAAGGTCCCAGGTTCGAGTCCCGGTTCCGGCACACGATTTTAATCTGCCAGGAAGTTTCAAATCACATAAGCTTTGCAAACATTTCAACATTTTCATTTGTAATATAAAATGAAATTATGCAGTAAAAACCTGTAGGTTACATGATAATGTTAAGTAAACTGTCCTGTAATGTGCCATTTCATAGCTTTTCAGGTATCTTAGGAAACCTAAGAAAGACAAATGTGGAGTAATTTTTAATTTATTGTGTAATACATGGTACTACATACATTCCCTAATATAAAAATTATGTTAAATTCAATATAAACTGCTACTATTTGCACTCAACCAATATGGTATTCAGAAATGTAGCTTTTTTTTATTTTATTTATTTTTCGATTTCGCTATCCAGAAAACAGACACCGAATTTCTTTCAGCGATACATCAATTATTAAAGGGCCGAACAGCTTCTGGGACACTGTAATAAAAATCTTCTCGGATTACAAGCGAGCTGGCGACAGCGGCCTCCTCTGCCATTGTCAAGTGGATGCCAGTCATTTCGTGCTTATATAGCCGCGACGCCGCCCGTGACGTCACTGGTGCCCAGTTCCTTGACCATATATGGCAATGTTTTGGTCACGCGTACGCCGCGCCCGTTTGTACTCCGCAGTTACAGGTTCCCATGCCGTACTATTGAGGGTGTTTCCAAAAATTTTGATCTCTATGGCGTCGTTTTTACACTATCCCAGAAGCTATTCGACAGTTTAATAATTGATGTATCGGTCGAAAGCAATTCGGTGTCCGTTTTCGAAAGCATATTCCCAGACTACTCGAACTATTGAACAGTTTAAGTAGTTTGTAAACCTAGAGACAAAACCACAATAGGTAAGTCGTAAAGATTTACAAACATTTTAACATTTTGAAACTCTGGGTGGAAAGTATGTTAAGACACAACGCAGCAAAACGTGTTCTTCGAATTCGCCATTAGAGCAATTAAACTTTACGCATTAACCATTATTATTTTGTGATTGAAAAACTGCATTGGAAGGATTTAGTGTTGACAGGGGACTGGCGGCAACTTCTAGAAAGACGTCGCACGTGCGTTTCCTACAAAACAAGCAACGCAGCAATTACATGGTGCTCGAGAATGAACTGCGATTGATTGGCGGCTGGTTCTTATCACTGGACTCGTTGAAACATTAATCGAAAATTACTTCTAATCCAAACGAAGAGTTCCATAGCTGCTAATACATGCCCCTGTATACACGCACAAATTCATGTATCTACAGTCACATTACCGCGCCACAGCAGACAACTAGTCCTCAGATCTTTCCGTTTGTCTGTCTCACCCTGTATTAATTCGCCAAATAATATTGTCAGTTCGTTACAATCCGTGCGTAGTTATTTGCTTCCCTTAAGATTACTGTGGATGAGAAACTTTAATATGGCAGATTTCTGGATAGCGAAGAGTTTGATAGCGTAAAAATCGGTTAATTTCTATAAGAACTAATCACAGTCCTTCTACAATTAATGTGATATTTCGTTTGTAGTACTATACAGGCCAATAAAATTCTTTAACGTCACACTGAGTTATTACATTTATTACATGTTATGTGTAAAGATGGACAAGAAAGTAATTCAACAAAACGTGATGTTCCCATTTTTAACAAATAGTGCCACCGAGACCCAGTCCAACAAGGAGACCACATGGCTATCGAATATTAGAATTTTTTGATAGTTATGGTACGTGAAGTTCAGAACTTAAATAACTATCAGCCAAAGCCATTCGACGCAACTCTCAAAAAATTCTCGAAAAAAAATCGACTTTGAAGTTTTGCAAAGTACACGTTAGTACCAATGACAAAAAAGGTTGTGGCACGTGTAGGTGTAGCTCAGGCGGTAGCGATCTAGCCTCGCAAACATAGAGTGTGTGATTCGAATCCCTCAGTGATACTTTTTTTTTAGTTTTCTAATTCAGTTTTATAAAACATTTTGGGATCTCTAATTTCACGTGTTGTGTCAGTTTTTCTCTATGTGTATGTATACGAGCTAAACAGCTTGTAGTCACGTAAAACGATAGTTGAATAGGTTAGCTGCTTGGAAATCCATTAGTAGCTATGGAGATGACTTTCCAAAAACAATAAAACCTAACAATCAAAGACTACCGTCGTCAACTAATAGTGAATCCAATACTATACAAATGCAACATGTTTTTTGATTGTGTTCTTGTTGTTGTGGTCTTCAGTCCGGAGACTGGTTTGATGCAGCTCTCCACAATACCCTATCCTGAGCAAGCCTCTTCATCTCCACATAAGAACGGCAACCTACATCTGTCTGAATCTGCTTACTGTATCCACCTCTTGGTCTTCCTCTGCGATTTTTACCCCACACACTTCCCTCCAATGCTAAATTCACAATTCCTTGATGTCTAAGAATGTGTCCTACCAATCTATCCCTTCTTTTAGTCAAGGTATGCCAGAAATTTCTTTTCTCTCCAATTCTGTTCAATACCTCCTCATTAGTTACGCGATCCACCCACCTAATCTTCAGCATTCTTCTGTAGCACCATATTTCAAAAGCCTCAATCCTCTTCCTGTCCGCACTGTTTATCGTCCATGTCTCACTCCCATACAAGGCAACACTCCATACAAATGCCTTCAGAAAAGACTTCCTTAGGCTTAAATCAATATTCGATGTTAACAAATTTCTCTTTTTCAAGAACGCTTTTCTACCCATTGCCATTCTGCATTTTATATCCTCTGTACTGCGACAATCATTTGTTATTTTACTGCCCAAATAACAAAACTCATCTACCTCCTTTCTTGCTTCGTTTCCCAATCTAATTCCTTCAGCATCACCTGATTTCCTTACACTGCACTTCATTACCCTAGTTTTGCTCTTGTTAATGTTCATCTTATATGCACCTTTCAGCACACTGTCCATTCCCTTCAACTGCTCTTCCAGGTCTTTTGCTGTCTCTGAGATTATTACAATGTCGTCGGCAAAACGCAAAATTTCTCCTTGCTTTCCTTTATAGCTTGCTCAATGTACAAATTGAATAACAATGGAGAAAGACTACAACCCTGTCTTACTCCCTTTCCAACCACTGCATCCCTTTCATGCCCTTCAACTCTGATAACCGCTGTCTGGTTTTTGTACAAGTTATAAATAACTTTACGTTCCCTATATTTTACTCCTGCTTGCTTCAGAACTTGAAAGAGTTTATTCCAATCAACATTGTCAAAAGCCTTCTCCAAATCTACAAAAGCTAGAAATGTAGGTTTGCCTTTTCTTAATCTATCTTCTAGGATAAGCCGTAACGTGAGTATTGCCTCCCGTGTTCCTACATTTCTCCTGAACCCAAACTGATCTTCCCCGAGGTCGCCTTCTACCACCTTTTCCATCCTTCTGTATATAATTCGTGTTAATATTTTGCAACCATGACTTATTAGACTGATGATTCTGTAGTTTTCACACCTGTCTGCACCTGCTTTCTTTGGAATGGGGATTATAACATTTTTCTTAAAGTCTGAGGGTACTTCTCCTGTCTCATACATCTTACGCACCAGGTGAAACAGGTTTGTCATGGCTGGTTCTCCCAGAGACTTCAGTAGCTCTGAGGGAATGTCATCTACTCCAGGGGCCTTGTTTCGACTTAGGTCTTTCAGGGCTCTGTCAAATTCTTCTCTCAATACAGTATCTCCTATTCCATCTTCATCTACATCCTCCTCCCTTCCTACAATATTGTCTCGGAGTTCATTTCCTTTGTAGAGCCCCTCTATATACTCTTTCCACCTTTCAGCTTTCCCTTCTTTGCTGAGAACTGGTTTTCCATCAGTGTCCTTGATATTCATAGATCTGTTTTTCTTATCTCCAAATGTTTCTTTTATTTTCCTGTAGGCTGTATCTATTTTTCCCCTATTTATACATTCTTCTACATCCTTGCATTTGCCTTCTAGCCACTCCTGCTTAGCCATTATGCACTTCCTGTCAATCTCATTTCTTAGTCGTCTGTACTCCATTTTGCCTGTTTCATTTACTGCATTTTTATATTTTCTCCTTTCATCGATTAAATTTATTATCTCCTGTGATATCCAAGGATTTTTTGTAGGTCTTGCCTTCCTACCCATTTTGTCCTCTGCTACCTTCACTATTTCATCTCTCAATTTTACCCATTCCTCTTCTACTGTTTCATTTTCCCCCGTTTCTGTCAATTGTTGCCTAAAGCTCCCTCTGAAATTCTTAAGAACCTCACGTTCCTTCAATTTATCCAGGTCCCATCTCCTTATTTTCCTACCTTTTTGTAGTTTCTTTAGTTTCAGCCTACAGTTCATAACCAACAAGTTATGGTCAGAGTCTATATCTGCCCCTGGGTATGTTTTACAGTTTAAAACCTGGTTCCGGAATCTATGTCTTACCATTATAAAATCTATCTGATACCTTCCGGTGTCTCCTGGTCTCTTCCACGTATACAACCTTCTTTTGTGATTCTTGAACCAGGTTTTTGTTATAACTAAATTATGTTCTGTGCAAAATTCTACCAGGCGGCTTCCTCTATCATTCCTTTTGCCCAGACCATATTCACCTACTATCTTCCCTTCCCTTCCCTTCCTTGTCCTACTACCGAGTTCCAGTCTTCCATAACAATTAAGTTTTCCTCTCCCTTAATTGTCTGAATAATTTCTTTTAGCTCCTCATATATTTCTTCGATTTCCTCATCATCGGCAGAGCTAGTTGGCATATAAACCTGTACTACTGTTGTCGGTGTTGGCTTCGTATCTATCTTGACAATGATAATGCGATCACTGTGCTGGTCATAGTAGTTTACCCGCATTACTATTTTCTTATTCATTATCAATCCTACTCCTGCGATACCCCCAATTGATTTTGTATTTATAATCCTGTACTCACCTGACCAGAAATCCTGTTCATCCTGACACCGAACTTCACTAATCCCCACTATATCTAACTTCAACCTATGCATTTCCCTTTTTAAATTTTCTAATTTTCCTACTCGATTAAGGGATCTAACATTCCACGCTCCGACCCGTAGAATGCCAGTATTGTCTTTCCTGATGATCACATCCTCCTGAGTAGTCCCCGCCCGGAGATCCGAATGGGGGACTATTTTACCTCCGGAATATTTTACCCGAGAGGATGCCATAATCATATGTTCATACAGTAGAGCTGCATGTCCTCGGGAAAGGTAACGGCTGTAGCTTCCCCTTGCTTTCAGCCGTTCGCAGTAGCTGTGTGGCAAAGCTACATTAGCTGATGTTACAAGGCCAGCTCAGTCAATCATCCAGACTGTTGCCCCTGTAACTACTGAAAAGGCTGCTGCCCCTCTTCAGGAACCACACGTTTGTCTGGCCTCTCCACAGATACCCCTCCGCTATGGTTACACCTACGGTACGGCTATCTGTATCGTTGAGGCACGCAAGCCACCCCACCTCGGCAATGTCTGTGGTACATGGGAGTGTAACCATCATTTGATTGTAACCATCATTGTTAACAACCTTCTAAAAATCCAGAAAATTACGAATAAAAAAATAGGTGTTTTTTCGTAATAATTAACATTGGATGTAAAATTGTGTAGGTATTAGAACACAACAACAAAAAATAGAAACCGGTCACGACATGATTAGAATCATAGACCCCACGGTTGTAAGGCCAGAACGCAACTACCTGAGGTACACTGACAGATTCTACTACAGTTTTAATTATTGGTACTTACTTGTACTTTGCCAAATTTCAAAGTCGATTTTTTCGAGTATTTTTGAGAGTTGCGTCGAATGTCTTCGGCTAAATGTTATTTGAGTTCTAAACTTCACGTGCCATAAATATAAAAAAAAATTCTAAAATCCGATACCGATATGGTCTCCTTGTAAGTGGAAAAGATACGCCATCGACAATCCTTTGTCTTTCTTTGTTAAGTATTTCTACCAACAACAGTATTTGAACCTGCTATTTTGAATACTTACAGGCACGCATTAGCGTCTTTACCCACGGTACACGGAGGTCGATGCTCGGTAGTAATGAAATCAGTGAATGTTTAAAACGAGCTTAGCAACATAGGCTAGATCAGAACGGCCGACATGTCGGTTCTGGACGCACCTTGCAGCCCTCGCAGGTGAAGGCGCCGAAGTGGAAGCCGGCCGCGGGCTCCCCACACACGCGGCACAGCTGGTTCATCTGCAACAGACAACCAGCAGTCGCCATCAGTCAAACGCATCTCCTGCAGCGTCCATGTGCAGTTAACAGTATGCGCAACTTGAAAAAAGTGTTTGGCCAATATAAACAAACCTACGGAATTATAGGATGATGTCATCTGTTACCAATGTTGAAGTGTTTTGATGCACAGCAGCAGTTATAAATAAAGTACAGGGGCCAATATAAACAAACCTACGGATTTATAGAATGATGTCATCTGTTAGCAATGTTGAAGTGTTTTTATGCACAGCAGCAGTTATAAATACAGTGGCCAATATAAACAAACCTACGGAATTATAGCATGATGTCATCTGTTACCAATGTTAAAGTGTTTTATGCATAGCAGCAGTTATAAATAAAGTACAGTGGCCAATATAAACAAACCTAAGGAATTATAGGATGGTGCCATCTGTTACCAATGTTGAAGTGTTTTTATGCACAGCAGCAGTTATAAATACAGTGGCCAATATAAACAAACCTACGGAATTATAGCATGATGTCATCTGTTACCAATGTTAAAGTGTTTTATGCATAGCAGCAGTTATAAATAAAGTACAGTGGCCAGTATAAACAAACCTACGGAATTATAGGATGGTGTCATCTGTTACTAATGTTGAAGTAATTTTATGTACAGCAGCAGTTATAAATAAAGTACAGTGGCCGGCCGCGGTGGCCGAGGTGACTGAGGCGCTCCAGTCACGGTCAGCACGGCCACTACGGTCGGGGGTTCGAATCCCCCCTCGGGCATGGATATTTGTGCCGTAAGTAGTTCATAGGTAGTTTGTAAGTTTAGGGACTGATGACCCCGTAGTCAAGTCCCATAAGCTTAACAAACATTTGAACATTTAAAAAAAAAAAAAAAAAAAAAAAAGTACAGTGGCCAATATAAACAAACCTACGGAATTATAGCATGATGTCATCTGTTACCAATGTTGAAGTGTTTTTATGCACAGCAGCAGTTATAAATAAAGTACAGAGCTAGTCTTTGTTGCTAAGGAAAAAAGTCAGATACGGCAGTCCACAGATACGAAACTTCGATAAAAATGTTAAGGGAAGCGTTTTCAAGAATTCGCTCACAGCTGTTGTAGACTGAAAATTATAACGAAACATGCAATATGTTTTTATGTTTCCAATATAAAAGTAGTTATTGGCTAAAATAATGGGACTCGTGTCATTTATCAGTGTTGCGTCTTTTTCCAAACAACTTTGCATTAACATGACGTGACTGCCATACTCCTGAAGTAACTGCGATGGGAATAAAACAGTGGTCTTCTATTATTCCTAAATCAATATAGTGAGGAACTAGGTGTATTCCATATTCCTCAAAATGTCACGGTTTATCAGTATGACTACTAGTACAACAAATGAAAACATTATCATTACTTTCTCATATGGTGAGACATATGAAATTTTGTGTCGGGCTGGGACTCGAACCCGTGTATCCCGCATTTAGCGAGCGGTCGCCTTAACCATTAGGCTACCCGAACACGACTTCTGGACCGACTCAAACTTCCATATGCCACACTGACTGCACATACTGTATGGTGACGAAACAGTAATGAATAATTTCTGGCAATGGCGAATTTCCTTTATCGTCACTGTATAAGATATAGATTTGCAGATTAAGCTGCGAGTGCTAAAGGATGAATGCTGTTAACTCATATGTGCAGTCAGCGTGGCATATGGAAGTCTGGGTCGGTCCTGGAGTCGTGTTCGGGTAGCCTAGTGGTTAAGGCGACCGCTCGCGAAAAGCGGGAAACCCGGGTTCGAGTCCCGGCCCGGCACAAATTTTCATATGTCACCATATGGTAGAACATGTACACCTGATAGTGACGCTAAAAGAAATTCGCTATTTCGAGAAAATATTGATAATATTATCATCACTATTTCGTCATCATACAGTAAGTTAAATGTAAACATGTTCAACCATGCTTTTAAGGTAGTCCAGTGATTTCCATGACTCTGGTATGATCGGTATAAACATCTAGCCGTGTGGTATAAGACGCCATGCTACGAACTGCGCGGCCGTTTCCGTCGGAGGTTCGAGCCCTCCTTCGGGCATGGATATGTGTGTGTTTTATCCTTAGTGTAAGTCAGTTTAGATAGTTTGTAAGTCCACGGACTGATGACCATAGCAGTTTGGGCCAACAGATTTACAAGCATTTGAAGATTTGAGTTTCTAAACACTTACATTAGTGGTTTCCAATGTGGGATAATTATCCACCCGTCAGGTAAGTGAAATTTTCTCACGGGGGAAAACAAATGAGTTCAACTCTTCTACGGTCATTAAATAAAGAAATAGTTTTAAATGATCATTAATATTACCACTATTACGTTAGACTGTAGTCTTGATTGCGTAAATTACAGTTGTTTTATTTTCATTTACTTTTCCAAATGCTACAATTAACGTTTGACACGATACATTGCAGGTTACAGCTTTTGAAACGAATGTGCCTTTACTACTCACATGGCGTACACTTTTTAACATGCATCTTTGTTCATAAAACTAGGATGTATCTCGTATGTCGCTTCAGTATCTAACAAAAATATTTTCTTCGAGTTGTAGGTATTACCCACTGCTGACCAGATATAGTTCAAGTATTCACTTTCCACTTCCAGAGATTAAAAAGATAGACAGCAGCTTGTTGTTAGCTATTACTTTGTTGTAGGGCTTACACAGTATTATTGTCATTATTATTGGCAGTGGACAAACACAAAACAGTGGCAAGGTAATGTCTTCCAATTTCTACCATATCAAAAGCAAGGATTGAACTCATCAAGTAGTACAATAGTAAACAGCATAATGGACGCAGTTTTACTTGGGTCACTTTGAATGCGGGTTCAAGTGCCGCAAGAGAAATATTTCAAACCCTTACCAAAATTTTCATCACTGATACGATCAACAAAAATATAGAAGGAGTAAAGTTTAACTGGTAATAAATTGGCACTTTTCGTATAGTATAACTTCTACATCAGGCATAACGTTTTAATTAATTATTTCTCTACTACTGACAATTCATGGATCATTTTGCATCCGGTACACCACTACATATGACTGAAAAGTTACATTAATTAGCCATGATATTTTCACCACAATAAGTAGTTAGTTCACCTTTGGCACGGATAACAGCAGCGAGGCATCGTAGTGAGGAAGAAATGAGGCATGGTTGGTCGCTGGAGGGAGTTGGAACCATGTCTTCACTCACTCACGTAGTTTCTGTAAATTTCGGGGAGGAGGTGCGATTAGGTTTGATGCCACGGTCAATAACATCGCAGATGTGTTTGATCGGGTTCAGATGTCTTCCAGATCTAGTGGGTTGGGGACCCGGAACATAACTCGCCACTGTGTTTCTCGAGCCACTCCGCCACATTCTTGGCCTTGTGATATGGCGAACTGACTCGTTGAAACACGCCTCGCCCGTTGGGAAACATGATCGTCATGAAGGGGAGTACGTGGATTGCATCAACTGCATGCTACTTGTTGGACGTCACCCACGTATACACTATACTTAAAAGAATACCGAGCCGCGGCGGAGCGGCCGAGCGCATTGGGGCGCTATGCTGCGATGTGCGAGGCCGTTCCCTGTCGGGGGTTCGAATCCTCCCTCTGGTATGGATGTCTGTGCCGTCTTTAGTACAAGCTACTTCATAAGTAGTTTGTAAGTTTAGGGACTCATGACCCCGCAATTAAGTCCAATAAGCTTTACAAACATTTGAACATTTTTGAAAGAATACTGAATAAAACTAAACCCGAACTAACGTCAAACGCGACGATATAATGTGTTTCAGTGTTGTGGTGACCTACACGAACGTAAAACTGTTTTGAATATACAACGTAAAATCTGTAATCCTTAGCTAAACACATCGGGAACTTGAAAGGCCCTCGTGAACAAGCCTCCAGTAAAATTTTTCCTGACAGGGAACAATTAAGAAATTTTCAAATGTTTTTTAAGCTTAAGGGACTTAACTGCGGGGTCATCAGTCCCTAAACTTACAAACTACTTATGAACTACCTTATACTAAATACGACAAAAACATCCATGTCCGAGGGGGGATTCGAACCTTCGACCGTAGCGGCCGTGCAGACTTTGACTGGCGCGCCGCAGATTGCTCGGCCACTGCAGCCCTAGTACAATTACCGGTTGTAACACATCAGAAGGGGTACTGTCCAAATTACTGTACAACATTCTGGGTTGTTACAGCGTAGCCTGTGGGACCCGTAGCCATATCTTTTCCAGTATTTATTGTTTTACCATTGTGCTGCGTGGACGTGGGTTGACTTTGACTGGATGTGGCATGCTTAACTTGAGGGCTACCCGGTGGTTATACCTGTCGCCACCTAGTTCAACCTGTCTGCGTGTAGTTTCTCCATGGGCAGCTGTGCGATTCTTTTATAAATGTTCGAATGTCGTGTAACTTTCTTATCGCCTTGGTAGCCATCTGGATACATGTGGTAAACCACATAAGGACCATATGATGTCTGTCCGCCACTTTGGGCCTAGTCGTTACTTCTCAGAGCGCATTTGATTGGGCAAATTCGGCACTGGAGAATTAGGATATTCATGGATTTTTATCATTATTTTTTTTATTTTTTTTGGGGGGGGGGGGCGGAGGGGGGCCTGTTGGCGCAGACATACTTAACTCATACAGTAAGTGCGAAGTCGCCTATTCGAGGTAGCGATATACTGTCACAAGCTTGTGCGGGGCGGGCCAGCTTTCAGTGTCATTTGTTTACTATTAATGTAATCATAAAATCTGCTGCAATAACCACGTTACTATGAACTCCTTCTTTTAGACAAAAACGTGATTACCAGGAATATATAACGTTCGTATTCCTGCAGCCCTCAGTTGTGGGTAATATAATGCGAATTATTGCAAGTTTAGGTTACAGACGTATAAAGCGATTTTTTTCAGGCCATCCACGTTTCGGTTTTCTTATTACAGTTGTAGACAGGTAAATCCAAAGTGATAATTTACTACCATAAAAAGAAACACAATAGTCCCGTTCAAAAAAAATCCATTTTCTTAATGTGAATTATGTTAAACATTATTAGGCTCCAGCCATTTCATTATGGATCGAGCAAATGAATCAATTACTGATGTTTTGTGTCAGAAACCACTGAAAACTTTGATACGTTGCTCACTATGCTATTTTCTAGGAGTTGATTCTTTCTATATAAGAATTGCAATTTAGAGGAAAGTTATCGAGTTAAGCCAGAATTTTCGTTTAATGGCGAAAATTAGTAATAGTAGCATAGAAAATTAGAGGGACATTAACTAAAAGTATTAAAAATATTAAAAATAGTTGAGGGAACACTTAATCAGATACAGAAGAATACCACTGAATAAAAGCATAACGCTAGTATATACCACTGGGAAATCAAATATTTTTCAGTGAGAACCAGTTTTAATGGATCCTGTTATTTCATGACTTGCCTTTTTATACACTACGAGGTGAAACGTGAGCAACAAAGACTGTGGTATGACAGTCTGTTATTATCTAAGCCATAGACGATTGAATCACTGAGAATAATCACCATCATCTACCAGTACATGCATATAGACTGTTCAGCGAATCCCCTAATAAC
Source organism: Locusta migratoria (assembly GCA_026315105.1). Lineage (NCBI taxonomy): Eukaryota > Metazoa > Arthropoda > Insecta > Orthoptera > Acrididae > Locusta > Locusta migratoria. The sequence goes on from CM048746.1 coordinate 180,372,090, forward strand.
CTTGATAGTGTCCCTCTTGTAAGAATCCTCTGTATTTCGGTCTGAAAGAGTTGAATAATACCGAGGACTAAGGGGTACGTATAATGAGTACACCTCTATCAAGATGAATTTTACAACGAACCTTGAAGGAACGCATTGTTAAGCCTCAGTTCCGAAGGATAAGCGTTACACTCATGAAGTCACACTGACCTTCATGTTCCTGAGGATAAATGCAGCCGCATATAGAGAACGATGGTCAGAGGAACGGAGAAAGTCACTATTGTGTCGCTTGCGTGACGATGGACTTTTGAATTTTTACACCTAATGCGTTATAGTTAATTCTCTAAATTATGATGCTGAGTAAAGTAATCGTCTATGAACGGCGATAAGCCAAATTCCAGCTGTTGTGAATTTTTTCTCAAAACTAAATTCTTAAAACTAAAACTATACGACTCCCTAATAACATGTTGATGTCTGCGTCTATGGTTGCCCCATATCGAAGTGTGCGGACGTTTTCTACATTTCGAGTCATGTAATTGAGTAGGTATTTGGTTATAGCCTAGTATTCACCGAGTCGGATGAGGTAAGTCGTTTACAAAACAAAGCAATGTTTTGTGTTACATTCCGAACACCGGACTGATGCAGATCTGCACGCTACTGAATCCCGTGAGAACCTCTTCTTCTCCAAACAACTATCTCAAGCAATAACCAGTCTGTCTGTTATGGTCTCCCTCTATAATTCTTACTCAGCATCCTACCCTTTTTTATCGACTGACTGTATAACTCCGAAACTATTCAACTGATCTTAATGAAATTATGTACCGTATGTGTGACTCGGTCCAACTTAAAATATATTATAGATATTATGTCGATGAATAACCTCAATATAATTTTTATTGAACGTTAAATGTTTTTTCTAGGTTTGGTAAGTATCCGATAATGCACCTATCACTGAACTTGATGTCTGGGCTAGCGGCAAAGTTCTCGCTTGGAAAAGTCACGTGTTAAAAACTCGCTAGGACCTTCTAGCCTTCACTCTCAACGATGTGATGAGTCGTCAGGAACGACACGTGGCTCGGAATGCACGTTAAACAGTAGGCCCCCTTTTAAATGGTGTAGGCGTGGAAGTGGCGTCCGGTCAAAGCATTTGCAGCAGGTCATTGAGCCCGACGAAATTATTATATTCGATTGAGGACGTTCCATTATGCTACAATTTATTTCACAGTACATATTTTTTTCCAGATGTACATAAGTCATAACAGTGATTTTAAAATTTTTCGTGCACTTCATTTTATTCTAATTTTGGTGTGTATTATCTATACATATATAGAAATAAACTACTGTGCGTTTGTCTCGCTAAAACTAAGAAATGGCTTCATCGGTTTGAATAATTTTGTTTTGTTCGCTTTAATACAGACGTGGTTTAGACACAGAGAATGGGAAAACCCAAGGGAGCAGCTGAAAATGGAAATAACATAAATTGGTCATTTTGTGAAGGAGGCTTCGCCACTTCGGTTTATATATATACAGGGTGAATCACCTAACACTTGCACCGTAAATATTGCGGAAACGGAAAGTTTGATTGATGTGCAGTTTTCACATAATGGATTGGTAGTCAAGGGCTCGTATTTTTCAGTTTTTAAATGGAACAATGGTTGCTTGTATCATGCACTGGAATGTTTGACACCAGCTGTGTACAAAGAATTTTGAATGACATTTTTATCACGTTTAGTTTAGCAGCTACAACCGTTGACAGTTTCGGGGGCGGAGGCTGCGATAGCGTAGCTGACTGGCCGAGTGACTAGCCTCTGGGGTACGGCCCATTGCCTCATGACCACCAGCCTGTCATCTACGCTATCGCAGCCTCCGTCCACAAAACTTTGAATGGTTGTCGCTGTCAAACTAAACGTGATAAAAATGTCATTCAAAATACTTTGTACACAGCTGGTGTCAAAAATTCCAGTGCATGACAGAAACAACCATTGTTCCATTTAAAAAACTGTATGTTTACATAAAAAATACAGTTTCTAGTCATTTTTACAACCTGTTTATTGGCTAACAATACGAGTCCTTGACTACCAATCCATTCTGTGAAAACCGAACATCAATCGCACTTTCCGTTTCCGCAATATTTGCGGTGCAAGTGTTAAGTGATTCACCCTGTATATATATATATATATATATATATATATATATATATATATATATATATATAAACCGAAGTGACGAAGTCTCCTTCACAAAATTACTAATTTATGTTATTTCCATTTTCAGCTGCTCCCTTGGGTTTTCCCATTCTCTGTGTCTAAACCACGTCTGTATTAAAGCGAACAAAACAAAATTATTCAAATCAAAAAAATGTTTCAAATGTTTGTATAGCTTATGGGATTCAACTACGTGGTCATCAGTCACTAAACTTACAAACTACTTACGAACTAGGACGGCACAAATATCCATGCCCGAGGGGGGATTCGAACCCCCGACCGTAGTGGCCGTGCAGACCGTGACTGGAGCGCCTCAGCCCCTCGGCCACCGCGGCCGGCTTATTCAAATCGATGAAGCCATTTCTGTTTTAGCGAGGCAAACGCACAGTAGTTTATTTCTATATATGTATAGGTAATACAAACCAACATATATGATTCGTGCCGGCCGCGGTGGCCGAGCGGTCTGCGGCGCGCCAGTCACTTTCTGCACCGCCACTACGGTCGGGGGTTCGAGTCTCCCCTCTGGCATGGATATTTGTGCCATCCTTAGTATTAGCTAGTCCATAAGTAGTTTGTAAGTTCAGGGACTGATGACCCTGTAGTTGAGTCCCATAAGCTCTACAAGCATTTGAGCATTTTTTATGATTCGTGCAATTGCCTGGTGCTTCGGAGATTAGCGGTCTGGGTGGATGGCCCTATACCGCTATATTGTCTGCACGTTTGTTTTATTTTTTATTTTTTTATTTTTTTATTTTTTACAGTCATCGTATAAAAGTAGAATATCCGACTTCTCCTCATCCGTTTACATATCTGCATGCAATGGATGTTGAAGGGGACATGAGGTGCCGTCAGTGCAGACAAGTCGACAGTCAAATGTGCTGACACTCTGACGATTCTGACGATACGTAGCACAAGAGCTCCGCTTGGCGGTGTTTGCCCTGCTAACGCCGAATCTGGCAACGGTGACCTCAAATTCTAGGACACGTGACGATTTTTTTACGACAGGTTTAACGTCGCTATAGCAATGTATTTATCTTCTCAAGAGCTATCGAATACATTTATAAAAAGCAAGCGGTGCCACTAAAAAAAAGTACTTGCCTCAATATCTCAGTCGATAGCAGTGCTAAGACCGTTCACCAAACAAAAACATATGAGCACCTTGTAATGAATTCCGCCCTAAGAAACATATTTTTAAGAAGGACCCGATACCCTTTTTATCGATGTGGAATGTTCACTAATGTTCAGTCATTTCTATATCTACAGGCTACATATCTATTAATACTTTAGTTTCATTCGAAATATTCTGTAAATATAGGGAGTAATATACAAGTTAAACAGATACATTTTTGCAATGTTAATAAAATAAAATTTGTCCAATATCAACACCGCATAATTATACTGTAATGCAAATAATATTATAGAAAGTAACTTTACTATTTCAATCATTTTCGGTCAAATTAAAATTATTTAATTACAGTTTATAAAAATCTCGTAATAATAATGACATTCTTGTCATTCATATTATTCATAGTTTTAGAGGAACATGATTACTACCACTTCCTGGAGTTATGTAAGGCATCCTAAACAGTTTGACATAAATCAGTTTATAACAAAACTACGACTAGTTAATCAAATTCAATTGTATAAACATACCCATACTGCACTAGTCATATTTTGCATACGGGTCTGATATATTATTTCACTCAATTTACAACAATTTGTAACATTTGTTTGCTGTTTGTGCTAATTAAAGTGATGTGTAACTCTTTTCTGAAAATGAAACTCAGTGATTTTATTGTACCACCTCTATTCCAGAACACTGTAGAACCATATATACGTGTGTACTGTGGCACAGAGTGCCTAAGCGTGTCTACGTATAAGTATCTAGTATTTAGTGAGCAGTTGTTCATCAGACACAACATGGTTTGTCAGTACAAACTTTTTAGCGAAGCAATAAAGTTTGTTAACTAAACAATATTTGTATTTTCCATAACTAATAACTAATAAAAGAACTGGTCATCACAGAAAACAATCACAGGATTTAAGGAGGATAGACGCTTCAGCATGTTTCGAAAACTGCGTTTCGATATGTGTAATCGTTCACGAAATAAAGTAAATGTTCCGTCTTACGTGACATACCATACATTTTGAGAAACAATTTGTGAAAAGACTGTAAGTGAGGTGCAGAGTAGTTTGTGTAGAAAAGTAATTGTTGAGAAATAATCGAAACGTTTCGTCGTTTCCGGTTCAGTCAAAGTTCAAGTTACCCGATCAGGTCACAGAGTACGCAAATTCAGGCAACGTTCCAAAGCGCCGTTGCTAAACGTGTGCATCGTTTACGTAGCAGGTGTGCACACTGCCCTTCAGCTAGTCATACTTGCCTGAGACTCGGGCGAGCAGGCTGCCATCCGTTGTCAACAAATCTGACAGGCTTCTTTACTCCTAATCATGTCAAGCTAAACCTCCACCCATGCAGGCTACGGGAAACTTGCTTGCCTGTACATATTACCCCTATGCTGCACTACGTAGCAATTTATCCTGTACGATTTCATTATAGTGTCATGGATAGGGTTCAGAAGTTGACGAACACATCTTTCCTACCAGAGTACCTAAGGACGAGTCTCAACCTATATTACTAAACAGAGACAAGTTTCCACCAAAATTCACAAAAAGTTTCTCTGTAAGGTTTTTAAAGTAAACGCCTTTTGCTAATGCGAATTAGAGATGGGCAAGAAATCACGTACTCGTGAAAAATCACGGTGATTGAAAATTCACTGTTTTCACGGTCGCGGCGATCTGGAATCTGACCGTGATTTCAGTCACGGTCACGGTTGGGATGCGACGAGCAGGAATAGCAGCGAACATCAGTACAAAGAGCCATCTGGTGACCGAAATGAGTACTCAAAGCAGCAGCGAATAGCAGGTGTAGCAGCGATAGCGAAGAGGAGGTGAGGGAAGAGAAGCAGCAAAGGCTAAAAGAGCCATCTGTGGGTCGAAATCTGTACTAATATCAATGCAGCAAATAGCGAGTATAGCAGCGAATCACCGATAAGCGAAGAACGGGTATAGCAGCGAGTCACGGACTAGCGAAGAGCGGGTGTACCGGCTAAAAGCCGATTACGGACAGTGACCAGTTCGCACACACTTGTGCGTTTTTCCTAGAAAATCGCCAGCGCCCGGCAGGGAGAGGTTAAAAACTGAAAAACATATCTCGTCCATTTCGCCGTTCGTCGTCTAAAATTGTATATCTTGTTTCTGCCGAGATGAAGCGATCGAGGACGAGCGGGATTTGGTGTCATTTCACCGCTCTTAATAGCGACTATGCGAAATGTAATTTGTGCGGCATACAGTTGCATTACATTAAAGAAACAAGTTATTAAAATGGAGGGCATATATTCATTGACAATGAAATAACACCTACCTTGCAAATAATTTTTACACTTACTAAGAATATTTAATATTCTTTCATTGTCTTGATGTGGTTAGAAAGTTTATTGTACAGTTATTTTAAACTGTACTTACTATTGACTGATTTGTTGAGATTTACTTTTCTCGGTTCACAACATAACTTTCATAACAACAAAGAGACGATAAATTAGTTACTGGCGGATGAAACATCACAAAAGTATCTAATTCAATTTTTGTCAGTTCCATGGTAAATCATACAAGTCGCCGGAATCGCGGTGATTCAATCACGGAAATAGCGGAAAGAGTAGAAATCACGGAATAGCAGAAAGAGCTGAAATCACGGAATAGCGGGAGGAGTAGAAATTGCGGAGGGATACATGTCGTGAAAACCTCAAAAAGTGATTGTAAACCGTGATTAATCACGGTTTAGAATCACGGTGATTTAAAAGTAGCAATCACGGAAATCACTGTTAGCGAAAAATCACGGTTTAGCCCATCTCTACTGCGAATGAAGGGTTATATTTTTATACTAAATGACCAAATAAACCTGACCAATCAATCATTGTTCTCACTGATTGACCATATGATAGACATAAATCCCAACACATAATCACAACCCCCCCCCACCACACACACACACACACACACACACACACACACACACACACAGACACACACATACACAAACAAAGAGGGAGAGAGAGAGAGAGAGAGAGAGAGAGAAACACACACACTCATGCGCGCACACACACACACACACACACACACACACACACACAAAGATACCTTCAACACATTTTCAATGAAACAGTTAAATTTCAAATAAGCTAAGGTTGGCAACACTACAAAACAAACAGCAGTAGACACAGTGCCGGCCGCGGTGGCCGAGGAGACTGAGGCGCTCCAGTCACGGTCTGCACGGCCATTACGGTCGGGGGTTCGAATCCCCCCTCGGGCATGGATATTTGTGCCGTCTTTAGTCTTAGCTAGTTCATAAGTAGTTTGTAAGTTTAGGGACTGATGACCCCGTAGTTAAGTCCCATATAAAAAAAAAATAAAAAAAAAAAAAGTCGACACAGTATGGCAGCAGGTGACAGTAGAACCAGAGAACTGCAACGTGTTTCAAAAAACAGTGTAACATTTCGACCTGGTTGCCCGAATAGGTCTGAAGTGGAGTAGCAAGTGCTGTAAGTACACCATTTTATACCAAACAACGAACTGTTTTAAATCAGAAATGAAATTTTTTGTAGATATGTAAGAGACATAACCCATATCTGTAAACAAAAAGATGTAGATATTTCAGGACACCCACTGATGATGCCTTGAGAGAAAGGCGAAACGCGTATGGGTGACTTAAAAATATAAAAATAAAACCCTTCATTCGCAGTAGCCAAAGGCGTTTACTTTAAAAACCTTACAGTGAAATACAATTCAGCTGCTGCTCAAAATGGCCACTGCAAGCAACGTATCACAAAAAGTTGTTGACCGATTTACTCCAAAGCATCACACATTGTAATGGATTTATATTATATATTCTTCTAATATATCAGTTTTTATATACTTTTGATTCAAACACTTCGACATCTTTTTACTGATTAGCACGAATATTTGCAATTTTTTTCACGGGCATGATTTTTTGTAGTTCACGAGACAAAATAGGTGTATGGCGGAGGGCTTACAATTGACTCCCTTAAATATATAACCATAAGGTTTGGCATATGTTTCTGTGATTTCATGTAGTCTGAGAATTGAGATCATTTCCACCTAAGAATCTAACAATAACTATTATACTACAACGTCAAAACATTAAGATTTTCAAGTGGAGTTTCTCTAACTTCACTGTGTTTCAGAAAAAAGATGTCCCCACTTATCTAAACTTTTATACTAATATCTCTGGAATGTGTACAGTGGGTTCGTTGAAATCATTTTAAGTATCCTATGTATTTTATTTTAAATTCTCGAAATGCATTTGAGCAAAAACGAAGTTCATTTTTCATATTATGTCAACGTAAAAAGTACAAGTCACAAAAAATTTTCAAATGTTTGTAAATCTATCGGACCAAACTGCGTGGGCATCCGTAGCTTACAAACTAGTTAAACCTATGAAACTAACCTAAGGACAACACACACACCCATGCCCCAGGGAGGACTCGAACCTCCACGGCGAGCAACCGCGCGCTCCGCTGCGAGACGCTTTAGACCGCTCGGCTACTCCACCACGGCAGTACAAGTCACAGAGAAGAAACTTGTCACTGCTCTTTCTTTCAAACTGTGCTGCATACCACTATTGTTTTTCTGATTAATTTATATTTTTTGTTCTATTTTCTACGCTTAACCAGAGTTTCAGGTTAGTTTTATAAGTACTTTTAGGCAATGTATAGATCTTCAGATTATGATAGCCGTTGTGTAATAGCTTAAAATGGCAATGTAAGCGGAAAATATTCAACTAAATAAAAATAAACTTGTAGGACATACCCAAAATATCGCTATTAATTCATTATAATGTGGTCTATCAAGAATCAGTAATCAGTGGAAATGTCATAATTTGCCGTTTTTTGCAAATCTTCTATAGTACCACCTCCTAAATTATTTACTACTGCTCCTGAAACACCTGTATTCAAATGCTGGATTACATTTTTAATGTATGTGGGACTCAACACGAAGTATTGCTCATTTAAAAAATATCCTACAGTGCCTTAATTAAGCTGTTTCCTCAGTTCTTAAATTTTCGCAATCTTCGTTATTCGGTTTGTTGACTTTTCAGCAGGCTGAGCTTTCCAAGCTTGCGGTAACCCTAGTTTTGCGCTTTACCTACTGTGCCTCGGTACACTTCAACACCGCAGTAGCTGCGCTGTGCTGCTTGAATGGTTGCAGTGGTGCCAGGGGCAGGCTGGAAGGAGACGTTGTACCCCTCTCGCTGAAACCGATCAAAGAAACAACGGGAGCGTGCGAGACTGCAGAGCCATTGTATTGGGAGCGAACATGTCTACCACCCAATAATGGTGTCTCCTCTTGTTTGGGTTAAGCGAACCTACATCTACATAGATACTCTGCAAATCACATTAAAGTGCCTGGCAGAGGGTTCATTGACCACTTTCATAACTTTTCTATACCGTTCCATTCTCTAATAGCGTGCGGGAAGAAAGAACACCTAAATCGTTCCGTTTTCGATCTGATTTCTCTTATTTTATTGGGATGGGTGCTAACAAAATATTTTCACATTCAGAAAAGTCGGTGATTGAAACTTAGCAAACAGATCACGCCGCAATGAATAACGTCTTTCTTTTAATGATTTCCACCCCAATTCGTGCAACATTTCCGTGACGCTTTCCCCCCCGTAACGTGATAGAACAAAACGAGCTGCCCTTCTCTGAACCTTCTCAATTTCTTCCGTCAATCCCACCTGGTGAGGGTCCCACAAGGGGCAACAGTACTCCAGGAGGGGACGCACATGTGTGATGTAGGCAGAATATGTTTGACAACACTGTTATTGGCAGATTATTGAATTACAGCATGGACCGACCTCATTGGCTAACTACTTTGTTAAACGAAACGGAAATCGCACAACATATAATCTGCTGAAATCTTAAAAACAATCTCATTTTATATTACTAGACTACATAACTGTTATGATTACAGTTTATATGTAGATGGAGAGACAGGATAAAACAATTTCTAGGCTCGGACAGAAGAAACGAGTGGACGGAGGTCTTCGTCCCGTGGTCTAACATGACCACAAGTCAATCGCAGACACTCTAGAGAAGGACCATGCGCCGATACAGTACTAAACTCCTGTCCATTAAAATTACTACACCACGAAGATGACGTGCTACAGACACGAAATTTAACCGGCAGGAAGAAGATGCTGTGACATGCAACTGATTAGCCTTCCAGAGCATTCATATAAGGTTGACGCCGGTGGCGACCCTACAACATGCTGACATGACGAAAGTTTCCAACCGATTTTTCATACACAAACAGCAGTTGACCGGCTTTGCCTGGTGAAACGTTCTTGTGATGCCTCGTGTAAGGAGGAGAAATGCGTACCATCACGTTTCCGACATTGATAAAGGTCGGATTGTTGCATATCACGATTGCTGTTTATCGTATCGCAACATTGCTGCTCGCGTTGGCCGCGATCAAATGACTGTTAGCAGAATATGGAATCTGTGGGTTCTGGAGGGCAATGCGGAACGCCAGGCTGGATCCAAACGGACTCGTATCACTAGCAGTCGAGATGACAGGGATCTTATCCGCATGGATGTAACGGATCGTGCAACAACGTCCAGATCCATGAGTCAACAGATGGGGACGTATGCAAGACAACAACCATCTGCACGAGCAATTCGACGACGTTTGCAGCAGCATGGACTATCAGATCGGAGACCATGGCTATGGTTACCCTTAACACTGCATCACAAATAGGAGCGCCTTCGATGGTGTACGCAACGAAGTACCTGGGTGCATGAATGGCGGAACGTCATTTTTTCGGATGAATCCAGGTTCAGTTTACAGCATCATGGTGGTCGCATCCGTGTTTGGCGACATCGCGGTGAATGCTTATTGGAAGCGTGTATTCATCATCGCCATACTGACGCATCGGGGTGCCATTGGATACACGTCTCGGTTACTTCATGTTCGCATCGACGGCACTTTGAACAGTGGCCGTTACATTTCAGATCTGTTACGGCCGTGGCTCTATCCTTCATTCGGTCCCTGCGAAACCCTACATTTCAGCAGGATAATGCACGACCGCATGTTGCAGGTCCTGTACGGGCCTTTCTAGATACGGAAGATGTTGGACTGATGCCCTGGCCAGCACATTCTACTGACCTCTCACAAATTGAAAATATCTGGTCAATGGTGACGGAGCAACTGGCTCGTCTCAATACGCCAGTCACTACTCTTGATGAACTGTGGTATCGTGTTGAAGCTGTACACCTGTACACGCCATCCAAGCTCTGTTTAACTCAATGCCCAGGCGTATCAAGGTCGTTATTACGGTCAGAGGTGGTTGTTCTTGCTACAGATTTCGCAGGATCTATGTACCCAAATTGCGTGAAAATGTAAACACATGTCAGTTCTACTATAATATATTTGTTCAATGTATACTCGTTTATCGTCTGCATTTCTTCTTGGTGTAGCAATTTTAATGGCCAGCAGTGTACATTGCAGTAGTTGTTTATTCAAAGCAGTCTCCACGGATTTCTCTTTTAAATGCAGACTTTCTATATGTCATTGCGTGTACATTGTGCAGTCTTTGTCACGCCGAATAGAAATTTCTTCATACGCATCCAAAAAATGACCGTCGCGGAAGAGTGGCCGAACGCATTAAGGCGCTATGCTCCGATGCTCGAGATCGTTCCCCGTCGGAGGTTAGAAACCTCCCTCGGGCATGGATGTTTGTGTTGTCTTTAGTATAAGTTAGTTCATAAGTAGTGTAAGAGTACATTTGTCGCTGTATCTTACAGTTTGATTTAACGTAATATATATATTGTCTTAAATTTGTTTATTTCATGTATTTTCATTTCTTGTATGCTAGATATGTTTCTTATGTAACGTCGTTTTCTATATTGAATCATTTAGTGTAAACATATACTATATGTGTAAACCCGCGTGAATGCACGAACATTCTTATGCTGTACGTTGGCTATGCGCCAGAGAAAATGTTGAACCTGTTGTAAAGACTGTCTTTGGTACAGAAATAGTAGTTGTGAGTGTCGCGCTGCTGAAGCAGTCGCGGAGCGGACTCGCCAAAGTAAACTCATAACTGTTTTGTTGATGGTGCAGAGGCACAGTAGGCGCAGTGTGGCGCGAGGCGTACTGTTTAATTTCTTGGACGAAGTGCGAAACAAGTTTATTTATATTCGAAAGTGATCAGTGTAATGTTTTTATGTGTGCAAGAAAAGTAATTGTTTGGTTATCAAGTCTATTGTCACCGAGAGTGATCGTTGCTGTAATTACGTAGACTAGAAGGTGTATCGAGGTGATATCAATGCATGGAGATTTCAGCCAGACGAGCTGAACAAAGAGTTGTCGATAAAAAATATTTTTGAACCAGCAGTAAGAGTACCTACTGTAATCATATCTGTCTTGTATGAACTTCACGACGAAGACGACGAAAACAGATGAGTAATTTTGCAACATTTTATTTTGTATGCATGTAAATGTAGTGTCAACCCAATCAGAATTTTGGTTTAATGATGTATGACTTATTTTGAAACCAGTCTTAATTTTGTGAGTAGATGTAGTCACCCCATTATCACCATTATTAGATTATGTTGATTATGCAAGCCTTTACATTGACTAACAATCAATTATTATGCCAAAGCGTTTAACTTGCAAGAGAGTTTGCACGTAAAGTAAAGTTGGTTTCATTTATATAGAAAGTAACCAGGGTAATAGTAGTCAAAGTATTATAGGTGATTAACCAGACTTGACGAATGTAATTTTTATGAAATACGTTAAATGCCAGACTCTGCTCAGCCAGTTACACGTGTATGCTACCCAGGCCCTTGAACCAATTAAGCAAAAAAAATAGTTCACGTAAAGTTTTATAAGGAAGTTGAATGCTTTAAACAATATTATCAAAATTATTGAGAACTTTGACTGTAGTATTTGTGAAGCTCATTGCACCACGGAGTTTCACAGTATTCAGCTATTATCATTGCAATCAGAGTCTATCAGCTATTACGATTTTGATTATAACACGAACACGCCATCACCACTACATGAATTCTGTCACATTTATCAGTGAAGTTGTGCTGTTCGTGAATCGTAAGAGGTGCTGGTTGGAGGCTGGGCTCCAAAATGCTCCTAACATTGAAGCTTCCAATCACAAACAGGCCCCTCCCCCGTACCTGCTCGGACCCTGCTGAAGGACCGGTCATCTGTCCAATCGCAGGAGGGACGGGCGATGCCACAGTGCCAACCTCCACATTGGCCCGCCTAGAACGGCTCCAACGCGCCACCCGCCACACACCCTGCGGCCAGGGTGAATCAACTGCGTCCGGTACAAGCGAAGGTGCAGCGGCAGAAAAGACCTCGTGACACTTGAGGAGCTCCATCCAACACGCCAGACTCTGCCGCCGCCTGGAGTCGGCTGACCGTGGCCAAAAGCACGTTCAACGTTCAACTGTTCGCGAAGAGCCGCCAACTCCTGCGTCCGCACAAAACACGTACACACCCCACCCGTCCTATCACTGCTATTGAAATATCAAAACAGTAGCTAAATAATTCAATTCGCTACTACTCTAATACTTCAAAAATGGCTGATAGTAGCTGACTGAGCTGTGAAAGCACTGTTGAAACCAAGTCTAGCGACCACAAAACAATCCGTAACACTACGCGAGAAGAAAGCTTTTCAAGAAGAAAACACATCCGAAAATTTAAGACTAACTTCTAACTAGCTGAAGCAACGGTATAACTTGTTATGAAAACACAAATCACAGACGAAAACTCTGCTCAACAGTATTTACCAAATACGCAAGAATAAAGTTCTCAAAAACAGAAGAACTGACGAAATTTAAGAAAAAGACTAGTAATGAAAGTGCAGAAAATTAAATTTCCCAGCTACTGCTCTGCAGGTGACATACTAGCGGCATTAAGCACTAGACTGACACCTTACTAATTGAAGCAACAGTCTGTTATGCAAACACAAATTAAATTCTACACAACAGTATTTTTATCAAATACGCAAAAATAAAGCTCTCAGGAACTTAGCGAAATTTAAGAAAAAGACTGGTAATGAAAACGCAGAAAAATTAAATTACGTTACAATTGCTCTGCACGTGATACACTGGCGTCAAAAGCACTAGACTTCCTGTAAGTTGTGATCACCAATTTTTTTGTTAGGTTTATCTCTTCTTTCATTTTTACTACTTCTCATTATTTTTGTCTTTTGGCGGTTAAATCTCAGCCCACAGCTCCAATCAGTAGATTATTAATTCCATACAGAAGAGTCTGATGGATGGCCGTCTAATAATAAATATAACTGATGCATAGCTAATCTGTTGTCTCATTATGTCGGCATTTCATTGCAAATCATTTGTCGACCTTTTCTTTGTATATTAATTATGAGAGTGTTCTTGGTCTGTACTGAGGTATTCACGTATGATTTTGAAGAGGTTAAAAAAAAAGAAGGAGAGAGAGAAAAGCAGCATGACTTCTAAGTTTGTAGATGTTATTCTTTTCGGACATCCTGTAGATATTAGATATGTGAGAGGCATATGCCACAAGCAAAATGCTGACGACGACAGGATAATACCAAGCCTGTTACAATGTCATCTCTGGTAGATTGAGCTCCGTTACCTTTACATAGTAGCATCTCACTTCAGCTAACAAATTCGTGGTCCTCTTTCAATGCAAAACATAAAAGAAAGGTTTTGACTGTCACTTCATTACTCAAAGTTTTCTAAACCATACAATATTGGCAATAATCAGATAACAGTTTCAAAAGTAAAGTCACAATTTGTATTTGAAAGGATGTTCTCCCTATTATATTTGCAGATTTTGCATTCATTTTTACACCAGTGATGATACTGTACTCCAGCATCAAGTTAATTTTTTTGTGGGGACTAAGCTGGTTACTATGCTTTGTACTGGTGTATATTTTGTGCAAATGAGGAGACCACAAAGCGTTTTTACACTTGCACTTATTCAGATCATTATTACCTATGATGTACTTCTAAAATTCGAAGGAAAGCTGTTTAAAACAACATCAACTTCGCAGTCACCCGGCGGTGTGTGGCGGACGGCACGTCTGGAACACTAATTGATCGCCCACTTACTTCTATTTCACTCGCGAAAGCGGCGCGGGAAGAATGAATGCCGCATTATTCAGTGCGACATATATTTGGGGAAGTAGTACTTTGTCCGACTGTTCTCGGAGAATACTGTCTCGAAACTTCATTAGAAAACCTCTCTGTTATACAGAATATCTGCATCTGCCACTGGGCGTTGGGGATCATCTTCGTAAATTTATCCCGACACCTCTTCGTCGCATCTTGTCCCTTTGTATATGGAAAGTATGGCTAACCTGCAAGTGGCGTCCATTCTGGGCCTATCCTGCCGCTGCTTACACACTGACCCCAACAACGTTCCGAGCGCCAACAATATTTATCAACCGATTTTGAGAAAACTATTAAACGTAAAAAATTAATTTTATCACATATTATAGTCTGATATATTCGCTTGGTTATGATCTGACTTTCTTCTCGTTATAGTGTATGTGCTACATCGAAGTATGTAAACTACTGCGCAAAATTTTAAAGGCGCTTTATTCCTGAGATTGTTCGTTCCGGCCGCCGCGCATCTAAGTCGAGGAAGTACGAATAATATGGCGCGAGCCTAACATCTTTAATTTATAAATATTTTTCATTTAACAATATTTTGGTGGCATACAGACCTTAGTAACAGACTAGGGATCAACAGAAGTAGGTGCTGATCATTTAATATTCTTTAAAAATGTTCAAATAAATAAATGAATTACTACTCTTTAACGAACATTTCCGAACACTTCCGAGAATATACGAAGTTTATAGGAGGTTTCGGCTGCACGCCACTGTCTTTAGTCGGCGTTAGAAAGAAATCCGAACCGGTCTCGTGCGAACCATGCTCTTAGTATCAGCCGTAAAACTATAATTATTAATTTCGAAGTCAGTAATCAGTCTTGTATTATGGTGTGGCTACTAATAAAGCCCCATAATTGCCGTCCCGGATTTTATTCAGACGAAATACTTGCCCGTAACTAGTTAATATATTTCAGCTCTTTCGATAGCACTTCCAGCAATACTCCACTGTGCTGTATAGCTGCGCAGGGACTACATCGTCGAGAGCACTTTCCACAAAACAGGCAGGAGGAACGCCTACAAGTCGGCTCACAAGTCTGACTGAGAGGTGGATCCGCTTAATTTGCAGATCCCGGATGGACAGCGTAGGCCGGTAAATCCGCAGGCACCCTACACCATCTTCTGCGGGCTCCGAACTACACTTTCAAGATAGATTTAGTCAGTAAGACAGGATTCTTGCAGTTTCTTGTAATAACACACTAAATGCAAGTAAAGGAAAGATAAAACCTTGCTTCAGGAACTATATATTAACATCTAAACCAGAATCTGTTTACTTTACTCAATTATATTTGAACAATTGTTTGTGTTTTGGGCAACTCCCTGCAAATTAAACCAATGACGTATGAATAATCTCTTGACATTATGCTGGAATTTCTTCACAAATTAATTCCAGTTAAAAGTATGTAGGTATCTGCTACTTAATTCAATCGTCAGTGAATCTTTAACTACATTAATTTACCTTATGTATTAAAATTATCATAACACAAGAACCGAGGGTCGCATCTGCGCTCTTCATTTTTTAAGACATTTTCATTGACCAGACTCATTTTTTTCATGGATTTCTGAATTCTTATGGAAGTACTATAATGCTTAACTCCCTTCTTAGGTTGTAAAGAACACCCTAAAGAACAACACCGTGGCATTATTCAAACTCAAACATATCAACCATCACAACTTTTTATGGCAGGTAAGCAACGTTTAGCATCAAGATGGCGGAAAGAACCATGTGACTCGATTTCAGCCAATCACGAGCTGCAATACTTTCTCAATAAAGAGCTTTACTGGCAATGGGTTCGAGTTTGATAAACAACAATCAATAATCAAGGCACAGACGAATTTACGACATTAGCTGCGAGAGGGCAATGAATTAAATCAATGGGGAAATTACAAAATTTGTGCCCAGCAGAAATTCGAACAGGATCTCCTGCTAACTAGGCAGCTGCGCAGAGCACGTCACCACAAGAACACTGTGCTCACTACGATCGCATAAACTGTCCTAGCACGCCTCCCGCCAAAAGCAAATTTCCAACTAACCTTTACCCACTAATAACGCAGTCCTCCTGCCCAATTTCACTCATTACTAGCGGAATTTCAACAATTAAGAGTTTGGACTAATGTTCATCCGCTCTGAAGGAGGGATCATTTGTCACTTTCGTCTTAAACCACCTTTACACTACTCGAGACAAGTGGATGTACTGCAGCGACCCTTGAGTGCTATTTCCGCAGTCCTTCTCGCCTTTCTCGATTGGTCATTTTCGTTTTGGCGTAAACATAAAAACTGTGGAGCTGTCTGCTATGTTGATTTCGCAACTGAATAAACAAATGAGGTTATCCGGGCACTTTTTACGTAGGACAGGAAAAGGATAATTGAGTTTATTAATGACGAAAGAGTAATTCATATTTGACGTTCTCCTCAAATGTGACGTGGCAAATGTTGAACACAATTGAGAACCTCAAAAGTAGGAAAAGTGTCATTTAAACTTTTGAAAACTTACACATTTATTTACTGAAGAAAATTTGTACTTCATACACAGTAAACAATATCGAAAATGCAGTAAAGAGTGACGTTTTACTTTAGTTTCCATATGGTGTTTTCTTGTTATCGGACGAAATAATGTCGAAAATCATTTTATCTTGTAATAATTCTTACTCTTCCGTTGATGTAATTTACCGTAAAAGAAGTTTATATATTTACGCTCGTACATATACATAGTGTAGGCGTTTCTCCCATAAAACGAAAATATTTTTCTGCTTTCAATTATTTCGTCTCTTTTGTAGACGAAAACTTGTAGAAAAAACAATATTAGGCTCTGATACAACTTTTTGATGTGATGAAAACACAAGCAAACAACAAGATAAATTGAAAGAAGTTGCGAAAGCATTTCTGTAATATGAATGCGATCCACCAGAATGCGTCACTTCTGATGGTAGCAGACATCATTACTGTTACTTGCTTCTGCACATGCGCATTCTGCAGCACACTCGATAATTTAGAACTGCACACTTGGCACAATCTATAGATCATTGACGTCATAGACGCACTCGCGTTGGGGTTTGCTGCTGATTTACACGCAGACATGAAAGGCGCATGCACAAAGTAGATCGTGTAAAACAGGCTTTAATCTTATACACATACGTCATGTCAGTTCTTTCTGAAATACTGCAGGGTGCCAGGTGCGTCGGAAGATGTGACGCACGTTGTACTGTAGCCCATCACAATCACCATAATCCTACCACCCCTGGAGGTCGCGGCGGTTCTGATCTCTATTGCAGAGGCAAAGGAACAAACCGTGAAATGTTGGTAAGGGCGGTGTGACGGCCTACGCATAGTGTGACACGTATTTAGCGTTGGTCAGTGTTGTGACGCAACGTGATGCCAATGCGATAGGATTAACCCACGTCAAAACTCACAAGCAATTCTGAGCTCTAGCTTTTTTTTCGGATTTCTCGACAACGAACTGTTTGAAGTCTCGTTAAGCCCACGGGTGACGTTGCAGGGCAACTAAACAGTCCCATGATTACGAAAGAAGGATACGCGCATCTGCTAACCAAATTTCGAACTTACTCATCGATGTGATATCGTTTGAGAAGTCTTAGTGTGTAGCTATCCCTTACTGATAACTGTGTGAACTTCAGGAAGAAGTTTGTTATCGTACTTTCCTAAATCTTCAATCAGCCGATCAGCTAAGGTAACTACAACTTCATCCGACGCGTGGATAAATTATATATACCGTCGTACATTTACTAAAATGTAGCACCCTGTGTGATTGAAGAGGTTTGTTCAGGAAATTGAGTACAAACATCGTCTTGGTATCTACGTCGAGTGTTATCTGTTTAGAGTGCTTTGCGGAAATGATACACACATGAGACGACCATGGGGAATGTGGATAAAGTTCATCGTAATTTTAGTCCAGAGAATCACTACTTTAAGAATTGCTCTAGTCTAATACTATTTAAGTAGTCGATTATCTATTACAAGAGCAAAATCGAACGCAGCACCAACAACAAATTCTTTAATTCTAACGAACATTGATATTACACAAATTATAATTTTGTTATATTCATTACATACTTTTCACAACTTTACTGAATGTATGCTGATAACATAAATATCAAACAAGCTTTCAGCATTTCGAATGTTGATACAAGATAAATCCATTGTCCCATTTTTTTGCTACCATGATTTAAGGAATCATAGCAAATGAAGAACGTGTTATGATAAAAGACTGCAGGGAGAATCTATTATTTAGCCTAATTACAAAACTTAATCAAGTATGGACAAAGGCAACCAGTTTGCAATTGCAGATTGCAGTCAAGCGATGTTTTCAAATATATATGTACTTATAGGTCATTTAAGCAAAAGATGCTTTACACCTATAGCTTGATCGCAAGCACACTAGGCAAATTAATATTATCGAAACAGTTAGATATATTAATAGCATTATTTTGCTATTCTTAACGTAGGAAATAATTTAGATACTACATATACTTTAAGATAAGACTCTTAAAAAAACATTTTTAAAATATTTTAAATTTCTTAACGATTTTGCTAAGTTAGTAGAACGATTCGTGGCAGCAATAAATGACTCAAATATCTAGTTTATATAGATTCATTAAAATGCAAGTAAGAATCTCTTTCGTATTAAAATTATTGTAAGTTGAAATAATGATTGCCAGCAGGCACTTAATTCTACAACAAAGTACATTTCAGTACTTGTTTTTCGTGACCTCACGTTCCATAATCTGATGGGGAGAGAGATGTATGTGTACAATTTTAAGTGATACCATTCCAATAAAGATGTCATTCGTGTAGGTTGTGTGAACATACGATTCATGGATATTTTTGTGTTTGTTTGCCAAAGGTATGTCGGCAAATCTGTAACAGTATGGTCCAAGACAATCTTCTGTTACTGTGGGTCAAGTGAATTGTGTATAATGTGTTCGGTGTTTACAAATAATCCAGATACTATGAATTTTTTCCATTTGTTTATTAGTACGTGAAACTTAACACCTTTTGCACAAGTGAACTCGTGGACAATTTTTTTGGAATGATCTGCTGCTCGCATTACTCATCATGGTAATCGAAGAATCTATTAATTTATTAGTATATATGCCTCCAATTAATTTATAGCGTGTAAGATAAGAATTAGATAACCCGTGATCGGAAACACAAGATTAGCGGGGTATATGACCTGAATAACAACATTTTTTTGTTAGTTAAATAAAACACTTCCCTTGCGTAAGGTTCATCTTCATTAAATTGTCCCAGTGACATTCGAAGTGTACAGAATACTGATGTGAGTGCTCTTGAAAACCAGGCAGCTTCAATGAGTCTCGTGCAATTCAGTCCAATATTAACGTGTAATTTCATTTCTGTCTGCAAGTTATCATTTCAGATGTCTTGCCAGCACCCTGCGTGAAACAAATTATCTTTGAGGGCGAGTATATAGTGCGCATTCACGTTCGCAAATGAACTGACTATGAGGCGAGTGCTTTATAATCAGTCAGAGCTCTCTCCTTCGCTATCATTAATCCGCTTTCAGCTTCCACTGCCCGATGTTTGTCATCGCATAACGAGGAGATCAGTGCAACGCCCTGCCCTCACAGTGTGCGCAGTAAATTAATGGCACATGATTTCAGTTTTTTTCAGTCATCTTTGGAGACGTTAAAAAGAAGTGACGTTACAGACCACAAACCTGATACAAGGACTCCAGATGCAACAGACCGGCAGGCAGAGAACAAATACCTTGCGGGGCAATGGCCGAGCGCTTCAAGGCGCCTTGCGGTGGAGCGCATGGTTACTCCCCGTCGGAGGTTCGAGTCCTCCCTCCGGTGTGTGTGTGTGTGTGTGTGTGTGTGTGTGTGTGTGTGTGTGTGTGTGTGTGTTTGTGTTTTGTCCTTAGGTTAGTTTCATCAGTCTGTAAGCTTGCTTAGGGAGCTGCGGCTCGATAGCACAGTGGTAGAGTGCTAGACAATCCAAGGGTTGCGGGTTCGATCCCCGCTAGGTCCTAGGATTTTTATCTGTCACTTTCCACTTCTTTCCCCTCTGGTAATGTTGCGTATGTGAAAAATATCGAGTAGCACCGTGGTTCGGAACCCCCTATAACTGGCTGGGTAAGTCAGTCCGAAGGTAGGAGGAAGGCAACGGCATACCACCTCCAAACAGGACCATGCCTAGTAAAGCACTGTGGTGTTCAAATCAATCTTCGGATTGTTGACCGCTTTACCTTTACCTTAAGCTTAGGGACTGATAACCTCACTACTTAAGTACCGTATAGTTGCAAACATTTGAACATTTTTGAGAACAAATAGGCCAATTTGAAGGTTTTTTTATTGGTTCTGCTTGACGATGCCTCTTAGATTTGATCAAACAGAGAAAGGCTAGACTGCACTTTTGTTAGTAACTTATCAGAACTATACATACTAACAACAACGGCAGTAGAACTACTTTCGTCAGCTGTTCTCAACTAAACTAAATGTGCGTGATATTTGATCGTGCGTCCGAAAAGAAATCGAAGATGAAATGAGTCGAAGCAATGCATTTAGAATCTTTTATAAAACTGAAATCTAGTTCTCTTGAAAACAGAAATCAATGTTAAACAATCGAGCTTCTGGAAAACTTGTAAGGAAATATCTCGTGCTCATAGAAACACACCGTCTTCTGAACCTATTTTAATTTTCCCTTTTCCTACGTCAGACCGATAACCTCTGTTTTGAGTAGAATTTCTTCATCGTATTTTCTCTGTATAAGTAACTTATTAGCTGACTCTTCTAGGAACATAATCTCTCAGTATTTTTACAGTCTTTGGCATCTGCATCTTATCTGCCATCTCTCTGTGAGCAGGCGTTGGTCGACAGTGTAATGCTGTCGTATTCACTTCACGTAATCAACAGTAGTTCTTCGTTATATAACGAACATATATTCACGCCATTAACGACGACGAAACTAAAAACGCTCAGTTCCACCTTAATTTTCAAAATTTCAAGGAAATTTTCTCATTAACGACCACTGCCCACCCACAGCAGTTTATACCACTGATAAATTTGTACGTGGTGAGTCTAAAACGTTTGGTGAATGGGGTGATAGGTTGATAGGTGAACGGTAACTTGGAGCATTTCTGCGTGCATGCGCATGGGTCTTAAGACACGTGAGAAGAATCGATGCACAGCATATATCACGTGATCAAAAAGTCAGTATAAATTTGAAAACTTAAAAAATCACGGAATAATGTAGGCAGAGAGGTAAAAATTGACACACATGCTTGGAATGATAGGGGTTTCATTAAAAGCAAAATAAATAAATAAAAATAAAAAATAAATAAAAAGTTGATAAAATGTCTGACATATGGTGCTTCATCTGATCAGAGAAACTATAATTAGCGTAACAAATTAAGACAAAGCTAAGAAGCTGTTCTTTACAGGAAATGCTCAATATGTTCACCATCATTCCTCAACAATAGCTGTAGTCGAGGAATAATGTTGTGAACAGCAGTGTAAAGCATTTCCGGAGTTATGGTGAGGCAATGGCGTCGGATGTTGTCTTTCAGCATCCCTAGAGATGTCGGTCGATCACGATACATTTGCGACTTCAGATAACCCAAAAACCAATAATCGCTCGGACTGAGGTCTGGGGACCTGGGAGGCCAAGCATGACGGAAGTGGCGGCTGAGCACACGATCATCACCAAACGACGCGCGCAAGAGACCTTTCACGCGCACTATCAATACTTTTTTTCATATTTTACATAAAACTCCATGTCATTCCAAGCATGTGTGTCAATTTTTACCTCTCTATCTGCATTATTCAGTGATTTATTAAGTTTTCAAATTTATACTGACTTTTTGTGACTGATATTGTAAACAGACTGCGACCGTTTGAACTACGACATTGTGAGAGGAAGTGTCTCAGCGCTATGGAGCAACGTGTAAAAACCAAGTTCTGATAAATATTGGAGAGATCTGCATCGGAAACACACGGAATGTTCGCACAACCAGTGTTGCCAAATTAGTGGTTTTCCCACTAAATCTGGTGGTTTTGAGTACCTGTCTAGAGGGAATGTTTTACATCTAGTGGCTAGTGGGATTTATGATGGATTTTAAAAATATTTCGGTGGTTTTATGGAAAAACTATTTTTAAAAACATTTGATGAAGGCAGCATTCAGTAACAACACCATTTAATTTTCTAACGTCTCGTAGATTGTGAATTTATATCATCTAAACATTTATAATATACGTTATTCTTTGTTCCCCAATTTTGTGCGCCCATATTATTATGCGCGCTTTTTTATTTAATCAAGTCAGAAACGTACATTATAACTTTCAACATATAAAACAGGACAACAAATTACAGAAAGAAATATTCCAAAAATAGTACTAATAAATATGCATCTGCACGCATATTGATATCATGTGGAAACTTTTACAGGGCAATTTTAAACAAGCCTACCACTTTTTCCCATGAAAATACAGGACACCTGACACTAGACCAACCTCCAAAGATAACGTTATACCCTTCGTTATTATAATTGATGTAAAAGCTCCGTGATCCTGAATACCGACGATTAGGTTTCATGATAACATTTTTACAAAGCATGTTTCCACTGACAATATTATACATTTTTAAATGCATGTTTCATAGAAACAACGTAACTAAAATTTCGACCTGCAACTTTTCATGTTTGGTATAAAAAATAAGTTCTAGTTTTAAACACAAGGGATAAATTGCATTGTCTCCTATTTTTGGTAACTCAACACACTCAGTACTTCAAATAATTACTATATAGTGGTTTTGTTAAACACACGAATAAAATTTAGTGGTTTCTGGTGGTTTTTAATAAGCTTTTTAGTGGGAAATCCCATTTCACTGTTGGCAACACTGCGTTCAGGTGTACGCGAGGGAAGCCGTGAGCACAAAATGTGTTTACGAATAGTTTAAGCGCTTCCGTGAAAGTAAGGAAACAACTGAGAATGAGCCACGTTCAGGTCGGCCACCGACAAGCAGAACCGCATAAATGATGGAGAAAGTGCGACTACTGGTGGGGAGGGGAAGGAGTGAGGATAGGAAAAGAGAGGAAGGGAGGGGGAAAGAAAATGCAATCCAGGAAGTAAAGAAGGAAGGAAGACTGCTTTAACTTGGGGCCCCGTGCTCGCCACGCACGTACTCCCAAAAGAACTGTGAGCCCCCTGGGGAGTACCCTGGAAGACCTGGAAGAGGATGCGGAGAGTGTAAAGGTGTAGGGAGGGATATACTGGTATCAGTGTGGCAGAATCCCGGGGTTCAGGAAGAGGGAAGAGACGAGAGGGTGGTGGGATTCTATTTTGTGGGTAGTGCATAGGATGTGGATAT
This sequence comes from Locusta migratoria, assembly GCA_026315105.1. Taxonomy (NCBI): domain Eukaryota; kingdom Metazoa; phylum Arthropoda; class Insecta; order Orthoptera; family Acrididae; genus Locusta; species Locusta migratoria. Next base: position 180,395,876 of record CM048746.1, read on the forward strand.
GTTCAAGGAACGTTAGGATGTGAGGAAAAGGAGTGAGATCATACAGCATCTGCATAAGGGAAGAGAGGCGTATGCGGTAAGCGAGGCAAGGGGTGTGGCGTTCTAGGATTTGAAGAGAGGCGGAAATCCAACAAGAGTGGAAACTGCAAAGGATGAGACGCATCAAAGAACGGTAGGCATATAGGATCGTGGTTAAGTCTCCATGTCTGGCTGGAGAGGAGCTTGAGGAGGTTGACACGGGAGTGAGCTATTTGACAGTCAGTTTGAAGGATAGGGTTCAAGGAAAAGGAACGATCCAGATTGAAGCCAAGGTATTTGAACATGGAGGTTTGGGGGATCACAACGAGGGCGCAGATTCGTTAATATAACCACAAAATTTCAGTGTCCTGCGATGTACACAGTCCCCACTGCAGCATCCAAAGCACTGTCAGTTTAATTGTAACCACCGTGTACTACTGTACATTTCCTGTACATATGAACATGCCAACTCTAGTCTTCCAACGTGGTTATTATTTTTTTTTTTTTTTTTTTTTTTTTTTGTCTGAACGCAGGTGTGGTATTTGCTGAATTGACGGCTATGTGTGCTTCTATCATAGCTGTGCATTTGGCACGCGACCGGCCACGAGTTCGGCGCGCCTGCCGCCTCACAGGAGGGCGGCTGCGTTGACAGAGTGTCGGCGGCCGGCGGTGGCGGCGACACCCGTTAGCAGCGCCGCACGACACGGTAAACACTGTGCCGGCCCCGCGGCCAGTACATACATATCCGGCCAGATGCTATCTGCTCTCGTTTGTCATCCCGCCGGCCGCCGGCGCGCCACGCCGCGCAGACGGAACCGGGGCAGCCGCGCCCCGCCACACTCAGCCGTCCACCGCTCACCACACACACACACACTACTTCATGCGCCACCCAACTCAACAGCGTACGCCGCATTTTCCCCTTCCTTGCATTTTTCGTACGTAGTCGAGGAGACACGACACCCATTAAAGATTATCATAAATAATATTGTAAAATTTGTCTGACCATGATGTCCGCAGTTACTTTTATGAAGGGTATTATTTGTCCAGCTGTGCACCTTCCACTTTCCCCAGAAACGTTTATTATTATCGAACATTAGTGACCTGCCCCAGCTTCCACATCAATAGATCAGCATCTCCAAAACGAAAGTAATGTCTGTGGGAAAAAGATTCAAACAGATTGAGTGCCAGATAGGAGGAACAAAGTTAGAGCAGGTAGACAGTTTCAAGTACCTGGGGTGTATTTTCACACAGGATGGCAACATAGCGAAAGAACAGGAATCTAGGTGCAGCAAAGCTAATGCAGTGTGTGGTGTCGCACAAGTACAAAGTGCGCGCCACCTACTTTCGCCGCACGCCGCCATGCACGCACGGCGCGACGTTCTCACGACGACAGCCACGAGCGCCCTCTGCTGCAACCCCGCTCGTGGCCACCACGGAAAGACACCGGTCACTTGGGACTGAGTTAGCAACCAGTTAGGACCTTCGTAATCAGATAGGCACCAGTGAAGACTTTGCTATCGTACAGGCACTAGGCAGGCCTCTAACAACTATGTATCAACATTCTGCACTACTATGTAAAAGTTAAGTATTGTTACATTCTGTGCAATATATCACTTTCTAATTTATTCGAGTGTTTATAGTTTCTGGCTGCTCCCCTCCGTACCTGCACCAGCGTGCTGTCTTTGTTCCTGTGTCGGTCTCGTTCCACTCGGCCACCGACACCTACGACGAGGCTGGGACACAAAAGCGGCGACGCGGGACACAAAACAGTGAGTACTCAGCTAAGATCTACTCTCTTCTGCAAGAAGGATGTAAGTACCAAGACTAAGTTAGCAGTGCAGCGCTCTATCTTTCGATCAACTTTGTTGTACGGGTGTGAAAGTTGGGTGGATACAGGTTACCTTATTCATAAGATAGAGGTTACAGATATGAAAGTAGCAAGAATGATTGCAGGTACCAATAGATGGGAACAATGGCAGGAGGGTGTCCATAATGAGGAAATCAAAGAAAAACTGGGAATGAACACCATAGATGAAGCAGTTAGAGCAAAGAGACTAAGATTGTTCGGTCATGTTACAAGCATGGGAGAAGCAAGGTTACCCAAGAGACTCATGAGCTCGGCAGCGGAGGGTAAGAGGAGTCGTGATAGACCAAGAAGAAAGTACTTGGATTCGGTGCAGAATGACTTTGAAGTAAAAGGCATAACATCAGACAAGGCATCAATGTTAGCATTGAATAGGGGATCATGGAGGAATTTTATTAGAGGTACTTTGCTCCAGACTGAACGCTGAAAGGCATAATCAGTCTCTAATGATGATGATGATGATCAAGAACAGTCTATACATTATGTTGGTTGTTATTTTTCTCTAACATCATATTAACTTATTCTTCCGTCGCTTCGTGGTAGAACCAATTCATTATCAAAATTAAAATACACAATTTTCTGCTAATATGATTAAACACAATGAATATCATGCTTATACAATCAGCAGCACGTTCAAACCATATTTACATCCTATACACTTTTATAAATAAACCAAAGTGTCCCTGTCTTTGTGTGTACGTATTGCATACAAATCTACGGTTTTGTTCCAATTTTTATGAAGTTTTGTACACGTTTCAACCCATGAGGACGGACGCCGAAAGTGTAAGAATCACGTACGATACATAGTTCACGATATATGACCTGATAAACAATGAGATGAACGAAAAACTGCTGCATTAAGCGACAATGCAGCTCATTTTCTCCCTCGGCGCGGGAGTAGCCGAGCGGTCTGGAGCACCACGTTACGGATCGCGAAGCCTCCCGCGTCAGAGGCTCGAATCCTCCCTCGGGAATGGATGTTTGTGTAGTCCTTAGGTAAGTTTAGCTTAGTTTAAGTTTAAACATAATTTCAAACCTTTATTAAACTTTTTACGCTGACAACCACATCAAAATACTGAAAGCAAAATAGTTTCTCGCTTACTACTTTTCCGCTGTTCAAGCAGCAAAACTACGGCATTCGGTATGACATTACATTTTATAATTTCTACACTTCAAATTGTAGTCGCAGGAAATTTTACAGATAGTACACACACATACAGATCCATATACTTAGAAATTATATCACAGTACGATACGTAGATCATCAGATATTACAATAACGGTAACGTTTGTGTAAAACCGCCCCATCACGCATCACGTTTTAATCTATTACTTCTTTACAACTAACTCTGTTCGCAACGGATTTTATCGACATAGAGCACTTATACAAATGAATATATAACTGCAAAATTATACAGTTGTACAACATATAATTCAATAAATATGAGTTCATACAGGCGATAGCAACAGATTTCTATAGAGTTATAAGGAAAGGAAGAGAATGAAACAGAGTTCATGATATATTTACGACAGATCTGGCTTTTAACTTCAAGGGAGTGCAATTTCCACTGAGAGATGCATTTTCTATTACGATTAATAAACCGCTGAGCAATCTATTCAATACTATGGAGTTTATTTGACATGCCCATGTTTCTTCCACGGACAACTTTATGTCACTTCCTCGGGGGTAGCCACACCAAAGAAATGATTCATCTTAGATCCTGGACAAGTAACAAGAAATATTGTTTATAATAAATTTGTGAATTAAATGAATGTATGAATGGTACATATAATTTGTATTTTGATTACTATATTTCTTTTTTCTTAGATATTCTTTGATGAATATAACAAGTTATTAGAAAAAGGATGCAAGGCCACTTTATATCTTAGATATTCTTTGTTAAATGTAACAAGTTATTAGAAAAAAAGATGGACAGAGAGAGAAGGGATAGGAGAAGCACTAACTCAAGGCTTGAATAAATAAATAAACACCCGGGCAACGCCAGGTTTTAAGCTAGTATTATAAATGCGAAAGTTTGTACGTTTGTTACCGCATCGCGCAAAAACTACAGCACACATTTCGGTGAAATTTTACACGGAGTTAGCTTATGTCCTGGATTAACATGAAGGTTTATTTCAAAAGTGTGTAAGTTATTCACAAATGTATACAATGAGAAATTTGTTACATTCTTAAGGAGCTTCTAATACATGAGAAGATGAATCAGTCTTCGAATGTTCGGAGTAGTCTTGCGGTTGGAGTTGTGAAGTCATGAAGTCATGTAAGTGAGTTTTGTTGGACGCTGCTTCGCGTCCTTATACAGTTACATTTCTCCTTCAATTATTGTTTTTTTTCCTTACTTTCTCGTTTGCAAAAGGTTCTGCGATAGTGCCAATATTGCATACACAGACATTTAATCACAACAAATCTGGAAATTATGTTTTAAGCAGCTCCCGTTTTCATTTGTTGTAACAAATGAAGGATGTACGCACAGAAATTGAAGACTATTAGATGTAAAAATCGCAGACAGCAACGAATGTTAAAATAGTACCAAATGAACTCAAGAGATGGAAGACCGTGTAGCAGCCGCTACAGTTATCATACGAAACGCTCTATCTTTCAAACCTTTCTCTTCATTAACTTCGTGTAGTTTTTTCTTTTCTCACATTCATAATTTTGGTACTTACAGTCTTTTTTATTTCATGTCTTCGATTTACGAATGCAGAAAAAAACCATCACTAAACTCAGGACGTGTAATGTATATTCTATTGTGATGTTATGCGAGTTCTTTCAATACTGTTTACTCCTTGGTTTTCGATTACGTCAACTAGACTCTCATCTATAGATACTCGTACATTGGCTCCTAGCGCGTATGAAGAACCGGAAATCTCTACATCTACACATCTACTTGTCGAACAAGAAATCTCGGAACCTTATTTACACGGACGTATTGCAATAGTTTTTTTGCTCTCTATTCATTCCTCGATAATTATGATGCATTCCATAATAGTCACTCGCATAAATTCAATGTTAGTTAGTTTCTGTAAAGATAAGATAGCGGCACTTAATTGCGAACTTCCGAAAATAAAACTCATAAGAAAAGGATACATCTGGAACGAGTTATGTAAACTGATCACAAACTGAGATTCATACAACATGGACAAGGACAAATAAAACCCATTTTCTCATCCTGTCTGGTATGGCGTTGCAATGGTAGATACGCTTTACACCAATAGTACCGCAATTACGTTGCGCATGACGTAGACGTCATTTGTCGGCGTCCACTTCTCTTATGACACTTAAGCGTCATCTGTCGATAAAATATATGAATGTCATTGCGGTTCAAGTATAGTCAATTCAAATCTGCGGACATTCTACCTCGTGGTTATTTTTGTAGATTATTTTGAAAGTGGGAAACTTGTTACTTCAGTCATGGATACGTTGTATAATGGAGCTATAGTGGTATAGTGGTAAACGTACCGTCAGCATAGTTTCGTCACGGCACAGACTCCGGTTCGTTGTTACAGGAAGTTTTGGAGGAAAGTGTCAGAGTTATAAAACTACTGTAGGCTGCCGAATAATGTAGTGTAAAAAGTGCCGACAGCGCAAGTTTTCCAGCTGAGATAATGAATGAAATGTTTGAAATTCTAAGAGACCACACTGCTTGGGACATCGGTACCGGGAAGACTCGAATTCCCAACGGATGCGGCCGCGCAATCCGTGACGTGGCGCCTTAGACCACGCGGCCATCACCGCGGTCCAGCTGAGCTCCTACCCGCTTCACCTTATGTGGTGTACCTATTAACCGTTATCAAACTTGAATCGCTTTGTTCACATTTCAAATAAGTGTCATACTGCACTGCAGGACAGACTTAACTTTATCGAAACCCATCAACTGTCTCCCACTGCAAGTCAGGGGCTTGAAATTTGGCTTATAGGTACCGACAACCTATTTCTATATTGGAGCAAAATCATGACACCGTAAGATGTAACTGTTAGCCTTCACGACACTTATAACGGCGTACGTTCAACATATGAAGAATTGAAGGGGAAAACCTGATAGTCCAAAATTCCAATTTTTTTTTTCATAACTTCATAACTGAACCAGTGTATTTGAGATAGTTTTACAGAAATGGTCAAAAATCTGACAACTCGAGAGATATTTCTATGTCTTGTATGCGTGTACAGGAAAAATACAAGGATTGGAACTTAAATTGTGGCAACACTGCTGCGGAGTCACTATGCAATGGGATCACGTTGTTGACATACCTGCCTTACCTCCGAGCAAATGGACTCGCCCGTCGCACGTCACCGGCGTGCGCGAAATAGAAGGAAACTTGTGAGCGAGCGTTCTAACGTAATGCTATCACTATATTTTCGAAAGAGGAAGAACGGAGTTGGCTCAAGATTGAATGTTCCAGAGGTCGTACAGCACGACAGTGTCATCAAGGTCTTCAAGAGGCGTACGGGGAATCGGTATTGCCGTACGTAAGAGTGTTACGGTGGGTAAAAGCCTTCAACGAAGGTTGGCAAACTGTGTCAGACATGCATCAGGCTGGACGTTCTAACATCTCTGAAGAAAAAGTGCATACGGTTTCCGCGGTAGAGGACCAGCTTTGAAAGAAGTGGCAACACTTTCTGTGCAACCCACCCATCATTTTGCACGACAATGCGCGAGCTCATACAGCGCAAGCTGTGGTTGCTCTGATCAGTCGATGGGACTGGGAAGTACTGCACCATCTACCGTACTCCCAGGACTTAAGTCCTTGTGACTTTGATTTGATTCCGAAGATGAAGGAACCTCCTCGTGGCATTCGCTTCAGAAATGTTCCAGAGATTCGACTTCGACAGGCAGTAGAAGGCTCCTTTCGCGCCATCAACACAACAGGCTCTTCTAACAGTATACTACGTCTCCTACATCGCTGGCAACGGGTTCTACACAAGGCAGGTGACTACTTTGAAGGACAGTAACATCTGAAAACACATAACGCTTTTGTATTGGATTGTGAATAAAGAGTTGCCACTATTTAAGTTCCAATCATTGTATCTTACAAGTCCATGCGAAAAAGGAGAATATCCTGCCAAGGCTGCAGAAAATTTTATGATGTAATGTTTCCTGCCTCGTGCAGGTTCTTTTCCATTACTGTTATTGTTGCCTCAGTAATCTTTATGAATGTATTAGACTGTGATTGTAGTTGGAGTTTTCAGAGTCGGTGAAGGAAGTTGAATCTAAAGATGTGTTATGTCAATGTATTATCAATAAAGAAGACAATGACTCATCTATTCGTAAAGAAAAACAAAATGACATCGAAGAAGTGGGTTACAAAAATGGAAGACGTTTGTTCGAATTAGTGATGTCTGAAAACGTTTACCACTGCTGACGCATGAAGCAGGAGCACTATGTAAGTGCAAACAGAAAGCTTTTGAAATTGTCTGTGATGAAAATAAAGCGAATGTTACTAAGAAAATGAACTAATTTGAAGATCATGATGAAATATAGATAAGTGGTTTAATCTCAGTGATCCCTGCACAACGCAGGCGTCATAGAACATCGGAAGGCCCAGTTCCGTGATGCATCTTATACATCGACATCTTGTATTATCTTAATGGAAGTGTCTAACAAATACATGATTGCAAACAAGTATTTACGTCATTACACAGAATTAAGAAGGGGAAATAAGATTACTGATTGAAATATGCTATATGTTATGGACTTCTCTTATTTTTCCTCTGTACGAGCTGCCTTCATGATAAAAAAAAATTCGTCATATCGTTGAAAACCTGCAGTACTCTTCCTCTGAAACATGCATTATCGCCTTACACAAGAATAAAGAACATAAATTGAAAAATCAAATCATTATGAGTCTTAAAACTCAATCTCATCTCCTGGAAAAAATACGAATTGACACATCGGTTTTTTTCTCCTGGTCTCTTAAGATGCGGAAGAAAGGCCAGACCTCAGAAGTTCATGAGAAGTTTAAGGTAAGGTAAGGTAATGGTGTCAGAAAGGCTTCTAATTTCACTATAATTGTGCCCCCTGTCACCGTGAACGAGATACACGACGAGAAGGTCGTTATATCCCTTGCTAATGACATTCACATCCTCATCTTGACGCATTTGCAGTGGAGGATGGGACCGTGACAACCGGCGTTGAAATCAGGCAGCCATCTTATCTTACAGGTGGCATCTCGAAATCAATACGAAGAAGGCTCTGGGGGTGGCATAACGGGTGGCCATGAAACACATTTCGCGTGCGCAAACGACAGCCAACAGTGCCATAAGCAACAAGACAACGTTCTCGACGGACAGCCTTTGTCGCTTCTGACAACCAGCGGACGATTAAATCCTTTGATAAAGACATTGCGGGCCTACTACTGGACTAAACGTGATCTCATCCCTCTGTAGTGAGAGCGCATTTTTACTCTAGCGTACAAGGTAGAATTACCGTTCTATGAGATTCAACGAAAATTGAACGTTATCCGAAACACTAATGTGTTTATGTTTTTCAGCCATCCTATCACGTGCCCAGCCATAACATGATTTCACGTGAGTGCGACCTTATTACGTCCGTGAATAAAACGGACACCCTCAGTGGCTAGCACACCCCTTTGTTAGGCAATTTAAAACCGTCTCTGTAGCGAGGCAGTACTATTTCTATTTCAGCCCGCTGCTGACTACATGGCCTTTTCGAAGGAACCAAAAATTAGAAATGACAAATCCGGGTATATCATATAGCTCTAAAACCCAATTACTTAGAAGAAAAATTATATTTTTAAAAATTGGAAACAAAAATGAATCAGACATCGCTTCAGTAACTGATCAAACTGACATAAAAGATATTTCGGTTATTAATGAACAGCTGTTAAATTTCTCGGTCATAGCCCTTGGACTTGATTATGAATGACGTTCTATTGAGTACAAAAAGAAAAAGCACAATAATAATATTAACAATTTAAAACTGCTTATATTGAAAGTAATTGCTTCAGTTAGACGAAAGTAAAGAAGTTACGTCATCAACCTGTTCTTCTTGCCGTAGTCTTCATTTCGGAGACTCATTTGATGAATCTCTCGACCCTACGCAATCCTGAGCAAACATCTTAAGCTGCGCGGTCCGAAGCTACGGATTGCGTGGCGCCGCGCGGGAGTAGCCGAGCGGTCTGGAGCGCCACGTTGCGGATCGCGCGGCCTTCCGCGTCGGGGGTTCGAGTCCTCCCTCGGACATGGATGTGTGTGTTGTCCTTAGGTTAGTTTAACTTAGTTTAACTAACTTTTCATACTTTCCCGGCGATCTAGTGACATGATAGGTAGTCGGGTATTCTGCCGGATGTCTGTACCTACTCTGCACAATATTTCAGCTACGTGACTCGTAACCTTCATCAGGTGCGACCTGAGACTGCCTTCTGAGTGCATCGGGTCCAGTATTTATGTATGCGGCCTTCCCCCTCCACTGGCGATTGTAGATACTTCCTCTGTGGTACGCGCCCGTCAGACCCGCCTCTGATCGTTCCATCTGTGGTCTCGTTTTATCCTGTTAGCCGCCCTGGAGTTGATGTGACGTTTGATTCTGGCGAAAACTGGTACCACGTCTCCATCTCGGCATCTCAGCAGGAAGCTGAGAGAACTCAACATCCTTTCTTTCCTCTGGCGAAGCTTATCCAATAGTTTGTAAGTCTAGGGACTGATGACCAACGTTGTTTGGTCCCATAGAATTACAAACATTTGAACATTTTTTGATTGCGCGGCGGCTCCTGTCGGAGGTTCCAATCCGCTCTATGACATGGGTGTGTGTGTTGTCCTTAGCATAAGCTGTTTTAAGTAGTTTCTAAGTCTAGGGACTGATGACCTCAGGAGTTAGGTCCCGTAGGTTTAAAACATTTAAAACAATTTATTGAGTCAATTACGCAGGGTACCGAAATTAAAGAATCGTATTTTTGCTGCAGCACACCTCTAGTCTGAATCTGCCCTCAGAAATATTTCGGTTGAAGCCTCTTTCGTATTGATAGGGTAAATATATAGTGAATAATTGCTACTGTGAGGTAATGATAGTGAAAGAGGTTAAAAATCACGGCGGGCCGCTTCAAAACACCCAGATACTAATAATCCAACAACAATTTATATTTAGAAAAACTTATGGGTATGCTGCCAGGTACCAAAATCGAAGACGGCCGATATTTTGGCAGGAGACCACCCTGCCATTTTCAAGGCGAAACTGCAGTAAGAAAGCAATGTCCAACGATCTTTAAAACCTCGGTTTTAATGAGTAAACAGGAAAGACAACACATACCGAGCAAGCAAGCACACAGCGTCGACACGACCAAAGATGAAACCGGTCAGAATATCGATAATAAACATCAGTTCTCGATGGATGAGGTCGGATTAGTTTTCTCCCTCTGTTTTTGACAAGTGAGAGAGCAGGATCCCAAGCGGAATTTAAGCAGAAGCCTACATCCCTATTCATAAGGTTGTCACCTAGTTTTATTTTTATCGCTTCCTTGATGACACAGTCCCAGTAGTTGGAAGTGCGTGCCAGAATTTCCGTTTTGTCATATTTCATAGGGTGACCTGTGTCAAGACAGTGTTCGGCCACAGCAGATTTGTTTGGCTGTTGTAAACGTGTGTGACGTTTATGCTCAATAAAACGGTCCTCAACAGTCCTAATAGTTTGACCAACATATGACATGCCACAGCTACATAGGATACGGTAGACACCCGTCTTACGCAAACCGTGTTCATCCTTTCGGATCCCAACAGTGCCTTAATTTTTGAAGGTGGACGAAACACACATTTTACATTATTTTTTCGCAAAATGCGACCAATCTTATTCGAAGTGCTGCCAACGTATGGCTGAAAGGCTACTGACGTGGGTGCCGACTCAGTGTTATCACTAGCCCGTTGCACATGTGGTCGATAGCGCAACGCTCTTTTAACCTGCCCTTCACCGTAGCCATTCTGTAGAAATGTTACCTCCAGATGAGACAGCTCAGCGGGTAAACTTTCCCCTTCTCTTTGAGCTGAGTGGTGACAACTATCAGCTTGCAAATACAAATCAGTCTGCGTTGGCTTCCTATAAACCGAATGTCCGAACATACATGTGCCTTTCTCCTGACCAACACATCAAGGAAGGGAAGGCAACCATTCTTTCCCACTTCCATTGTAAAATGGATGTTGGGGTCGACTGAATTTAAATGTTCCAAAAAATGATTCAAGTTCTCACTGCCATGAGGCCAAACAACAAACGTGTCGTCTACATATCTGAAAAAACAAGCAGGTTTCAACACGATCTTCGAAGTCCTCCATGAATAAATTAGCAGTGATGGGCGACAAAGGGCTTCCCATCGCAACTCCATGTGTCTGCTCGTAGTACTAGTCATAGAATAAAAAGTAGGTGGAAGTCAAAACATGTCGAAATAAATTCGTTAAATCAGTACCAAACTTCGTCTCAATTAGTTGCAACGAATCAGACAGAGGAACGCGAGTGAAAAGAGAAACCACATCAACACTAACTAAAATATCCGAGTCAGGCAAGTGCAAATCCTCCTATCGACGTAGGAAATCCACAGAGTTCTTAATGTGGTGTTCACAACGGCCTACCAGTGGGCTCAACAAACCAGCAAGATGTTTTGCAACACGATATGTGGGAGCACCAATGTTTGACACGATAGGCCTAAGAGGGCACCCATCTTTATGCACCTTAGGGAGGCCATGTAATGTGGGAGGTACAGCACAATACGATTTAAGACTTTTGATAGTTAAGGAATCACAACAATTTATATAGCGGGCATTTGCAATCTGAATCTCCTTGTTGCTCTTTCCAATGGTGAAATAATATTTGGGCGCTATATGCTTCGCTCCATTACATGCACAAATATGATTGACGGGTAATAGAGCCTTAAAATCACGAAGTTTGCAGTTTTAACTCTACATAGGTTTTATGAGAGCCACTCTGGTCATAAAACACACGTTCAAGAGGAAATCTTGTAAGTTTTCATACAATACTATGATCATGCCAGTGCCATTACGGCTGCAATGATGCATTTTCAGCCTTTCTTGATGGCAGGGAGAGAGTTTCGTAATCGCAGTCGTTAACGAGACCCCAAAGTGAAAAGTCACAAAGCTAGGTGAGCCTAGAGATTGGGGTGGGGGGGGTGGGGGGGGGGGTGGGGGGGGGGAACACAAGAGAATAGGGTAAGGTAATCGCCCTGTTGCCAAATCCCGTGATGGTGAGTTCCTCATTTACGTAATGACTAACACGGACACTTCAATGAGGAGGTGCCCCGTCTTCTTCTCGGAATCAGCAGTGACTTTACACATCATTCACTGCCTTAGCACTTACTCTTTGTTCACTTGATGCCTCTTCATTTGATGCCTGATCATCACACGTTTCTATATCTCATGTATTTCAGTCCACTACAAATGTAGTAACCTTTGAGATTACTAAGATTACAGCATTCTCTTTTTGACAACTGTTTCTTTATTTGTTTATAAGTAATACGCTCTTTTGCTATAGGAAAGCCTTATGAAACATCAAAGAACTCCACCAATAGTTACATAATTACGGCCTGTCTCAGACTCCAGGATGAAAAATTTACTAATTCTGTAAACACACTTCCAACCGAGAAAGCTAATCTGATCTACTCTAACAACAAACTCTCATGGCGATCAATGTCCATTGCGCTACAATACGTATTTGGAGGGCTTTAGTAAAGAGACAAAAATTACAATCGCCCTTCTCCAACTAATGTGAACACCGTTGCTGCATAGACGATAAAAAATGAAAAGGCATTTTTCTTTCTACTGGACAACAAGACGCAAATTGTTTTGTCCTGTTGTCCGTGACAGCTATCATGATTTTCAAGTACGACTTACTGCCCTCAAAATAGAATTTCATGGCGAAATGTAGGCTTTAGTGTTGGGCAATGGGGGCCGGCCCTGGTGGCCGAGGGGCTGAGGCGCTCCAGTCGCGGTCTGCACGGCCACTAAGGTCGGGGGTTAGAATCCCCCCTCGGGCATGGATATTTGTGCCGTCCTTAGTATTATCTAGTTCATAAGTAGTTTGTAAGTTTAGCGACTGATGACCCCGTAGTTAAATCCCATAAGCTCTACAACCATTTGAACATTTTGTGCAATGGGCAAGAACAATCATTACATACTTTTGAGACTTTCTGTCGAAAGTGATGAATCTAAAAGCCCATTTATGCTGCAAGCCAACGTGAATAATGTTTTCCTTGAGGTTGTATTCGATTAAAAACATTGTACACAATGTCAGTAATACAAGTACTGGAAACGAGCTAAACAGCAGCATCGTTCGTAAAAGTTTGAAAATCATTTATTGCTGCAAAAATTTCTTTAATTGCAATATTGATCTGGCATTGACGGTATACTGTCGTGTAATATGTACAAATCACAGGCTGCTGTGTTGATCGACGTTTCAAGCTATGCTGATTATCATATGTGCTTATGTGAATCTTCAAGACTTTAATATTAGCACTTAAGATATTCACACAGTTACTGAAATCGATCATTATAACATCTGGTTCCAAAACATTCTACAGTTGTTGGTACTTTGATTGTTCCGTATCTGGTTATCAAGTTTTACTTTACCATGATTTTCCTTAACCTTCAAGTTAAATATTGGACTGATACATTTCTAAACATCTATATCTTTAATAATGTCTAAACCAAACTTTCATTTGTAATGATCTCGTCGTAATGTAGTGATATAGGTCCTAATTGTTACCCCGAGGAATTATCCTCCTGTGTGGAATATCGCACAGAATATTTTTATAGGATTTGTTTATACTATGAATTGTGAAAGGTTTGTTACATGTGCGTCGGCAGAGATCTGGAGAGAAAGAATGGCTTTGTTTCGCACAGCTTGAGCTTCACGCGCCACTGAACACAAATCGTAGCTAGCGACAGTAATCAAACGCAATAAGGTTACTGGTGACTGGAACCATCTGTTGTAAACACATTTACTTTGTGTGTACTCTTGGCAATTGAATAGGTAACAGTTTACAGGATTTTATTACGAAGCCAAGTCTCCCTACAAATTACAGTAATTAATAGGATTCCCGTGTTTTGTTAAAGTGGTTACGTGCTTTATGAGCGTCCTATCATTCCAATGCCTCAAAATAGTTACGTTTTATTGGATGTCATTAATGCTGAATTAATATTTCCTTTTATATTCTGACTAAAATTTCCTTGAATTCAAATTTAGCGAAAAAAAATCAATACACATCTCTTGTGCAAAAATATCGCGATTACTTAAAATTAATCATGGAGAGTGATTTATTTTAGAAAAAGATATTACTATACTTCAAAAACATGCATTATAGGTCTAGTATTGTTTCTATGAGTAAATTATGAATAGATAATTTTATGTCTAATACAGTTATTTACACAGAAAATGTTGTTCCATTGCCCTGGATGACTCCGTTACCATTGGTTACCAGTTACGACGATTACTGGAACTTTTATTCAAAGTTTATTCCTTTATACAGCGCTAAGTACACTCAAATGAAGTTGCATAGTTTCGAAAAGTATAAGAATATATTCTTGTAATTTTGCCGTACGTATCGATGATCAGTCAGCACAACAAATTCTGCATATTGCTTATTGCACCTAAAATTGTCCTTATATTTTCAAATCATTACTACAATTTACATGTGTCTATTAAGGTAAAATGAAAACACGCTCCATGATACTATCTCTGAAATGTTCATAGTTTTCGAATTAAAATTCGATGAAATTTGGATTAGATTCTGAATACGACCGATTATCTGCTGTGTAACTCACTAACACTACATAGGTTTTACTGAACTAAGATTCATTTTGAAGCTGAATGTTTGCTTTTGATAAAAGTTTGCAACAATAATTATTGCAATTTGTAAAAAAATATTACTCATGCATTAAGCATAAACACCATTTTTATAAATGCAAACTTACGAACGCCTGAACCTCAATTTGTTACATATTGATTTTACTTGTAAGTTTTACGGAGCCCCCTTGCGTGAAAAACGAAATAAAATAATTTTAGTGGTGAATCAGTAGGCTCCCGCTATACTGGGTTGCGATGTGGTGCCGTGAAACATAACTAGCAGGCGATCGTTAGCGGCCTCGCTCAGTTCTTTAGTTTTGCTGTTTTTTCTAATACTTCTTATATTTTTCAGCACCTCCTCTTTGAAGAATCCACAAAGATGTTCACCAATATTTTTTTAAATAGAATACTCAAAAACAAGGCTTAATTTTTATTACATTTAAAACTGTTTTTAAATGTATTAAAAATTGGAAACATGATGAAAAATACGTTTCTTGAATTTTATTTGACAACTTGAATTGCTTAAGAGCTACGAGTTTCAAAATCACATGACTTTGTTAAATGATAGTGTTTTGACATATACAATTCATGGATTCCGTTGTTTATCAGTGCCGCGAGTTCGCAAAAGATTTCAACCTAACGACTACTATATACAACAGTAAACTGAACTCCAGCAAAATATCTAAGTGTCCTGGGGCCCATTTCGCACCTCGGTCAAAAGAGTGACAACAGCTATAAACGATAGTTATGAGTATGTCATCGAAAACTGTGTTCGGAGAGCCCGATCGAGTAAGAAAAATGCCACAACTCTATCTCGCAATTTGTCCGTGTGATGGCAGTAGTTTTATTGCCCCGGCAAGAACAGCACAGCTGTTTTCAAGCACTGAATTTTTTCACTGTAAGGTTTTAAAATAAATGCCTTTTGCTACTGCAACTGAAGGGTTTTATTTTTATATTTTTAATCACCCATACGCGTTTCGCCCTTTCTCTCAAGGCATCATCAGTGGGTGTCCTGAAATATTTACATCTTTTTGTTTGCACATATAGGTTAACCTATATGTGCAAACAAAAAGATGTAAATATTTCAGGACACCCACTGATGATGCCTTGAGAGAAAGGGCGAAACGCGTATGGGTGATTAAAAATATAAAAATAAAACCCTTCAGTTGCAGTAGCAAAAGGCATTTATTTTAAAACCTTACAGTGAAATACAATTCAGCTGCTGCTCAAAATGGCCACTGCAAGCAACGTATTAAACTGAATTTTTTGTAGTTAGTAATGCTCTTTCCGTCGGTTGAGGTCCGCTAGGCGTGGACGCGGAGTGGTCCATTCACTTTCGCCATTCACACAGATTTCTACTATTGCTAGCGCACGAATATGTCTATTTTTCGTTCGTAATGCAAAATTAGGAAATGAAATAAGTGGTATGATATTCCTTTTTTTTTCAAAGTACACATCCGGTATACTTTCAGAAAATAAAAGATGTAATAAGTTTAGAGCAATGAGGTATTATGGTTTTGGTTACTTTTCAGAACAATCTTTATGAAACTAGCATTCGACAAATTGAAAGCACAATAACTGCCTTGCAGAGACAATATGTTCTTATGAATTATTCATAACATAAAGAAACAAACAAAAAAATTATTTGTGAGTCTTAGGGTTAAATCTATGTTGAAGGAATTGTGTTACGCTGATGACCATGCTTACATCAGGTTTTGATCCTCTATTCATTCATTTTAAGTCACTTGAATATTTGGTTTTATGGTGGAGGCGATTCCCAGATTATAATTTACTTTGAGGAACCAGTTTTATAAAGGAACTGCAATAGAGTGATGTAGAATCAAGTATAGCATTGATTCTGAATGTAAGTAATGTAGAAGTTGCTAGTGCAGAACTGTTTTATAAACAGTGCATTGTCAAAACAATTGTAGCTTGAAAATTTGCAAGGAAGCAGACGGACATAGTAAATAAGTTGGAATATTCAAGGTTTTGAAGGGAAAATACATAAAATTTAAAATCCTGCCTAAAATTGTAAAAATTGCTTTGTGTATCCCAGAGTCGATACAAGAACTGAGCGTTTGTTTTCAAAATTTAATAATTATTGCTCATGTTATAAAATAATTGTGTCAAGAAGTACAGAATTACAAAAGCAATGTTTGTCAAATGTAATCTAAGAATTTCACGAGAAGAGTTGTAATCTTATATTGTTAAGTGATAAGCAGTATGTCAGCAAATTCACTCAGGTGCAAAATACGAACAAAGTTTCGGTAATACGAAGGATTTTTAATTGCACTTACGGCATTCATAAAGGTTATTAAGATGTATATCATTTATTTTGTGTTATGTTGCCGTCATTCTAATATTCAGTCAACGCAATATGTCAAGAATGATGAGTTTATTACAGCCTTTTCAGGTGTCCCGTACTTTCATGGCGAAAATTGTAGCCTTAGTTATGATTTTTTCTAGTACTATATATTGTTTATTTTTTACTTTTTTCTCCTCTTTGTGTGACTGATTAGGATTTATAGAATATTCAGACATTTCGTTTCATATACCTAAAACGGTGGAGGGCGGCAATTTAATACGGCTATAATTTCCCTAATAATGATGTGATAATAGTCGAAGTATTTTATCCATTTCAGCAATTGTTCAGATTATAAATGAATGAAATGCAGCAACCAGTTGCTTGTAGTTATTTATTTTTAACTTTAACGACCGGTTTCGGGCGCTTGAGTGCCCTTCTTCTGGTCTATAACCTTATTGTATGCCAATGCACTTGTTTGTCTGTATAGAGACCAGAAGAATAGCCCAAGGTAAGGAATTACTTAACGAATATACATCGCTATGCAACAAAACTCTTTTTATATTCTTCAAAAATGAAACGCCAAGATCGCGAATTTATAATTTATTTGATGACGACCGGTTTCTGAGGACTGTGTCACTATCATCTGGTCACATATATTTTATAATTTGCTCATCTTATTTAAAAATGGATATAAAATAATAAGTGCAACATAGCACTTACACATCATATAAAAATACATAAGTTAAAACATGACAGCTTACAGTATCTTGTAAGCTGTCATGTTTTAACTTATATATATTTTACATGATTACTAAGTACTACGTTGGACTTGTTATTTTATATCCATTTTTAAATAATATGACCAGATTATAAGACATATATGACCAGACGATAGTGACACAGTCTTCCGAAACCGGTCGTCGTTAAATAAATTTTTAATTCCCTATCTTGGAGTTTCATTGTTGAAAACTATAAAACTATCAGATCGCCTCTTAAACCGGCAATGTCTGGTAATGTTAAAGACTCTCTTTGACACCATAACAGATCTACCGTATATAAATAATTTCCACACCCACATCAAGCTTGGGATATATATAGATCTAAGACAGGTTTCGTGAAATCAGATAATATCATCAGGTGTACATACGTCGTCACGAAACAGGTCATTTACCCGTAGACAAAGTATCATATTCTGCTGCCGGCAGAGTATTTTCAAATATCAACACTCAATAGTCTCGCTCTTTTGTGAGTACCGACGTCGCAGAAAATATGTAGTATTCATGGTGCTCAGATTATACGAACAGCCTCTTATTCAACAAAATGGTGCGTTTAACATGTTGAAGTTAACTGATTCTTCCGTCGCTTCTTGGTAGAACTTATTCATTATGAAGTTTAAAATACACAATTTTGTGTTTGTTCTATGGTTTTGTTTCTTTTGTGAATCGAATTTCAGCTTATTAGGCCATCATCTGACATTTATTGAAGTTCTGTCAAAGAACTGGTGTTGTCAGTAAAACAGAAGATATGTTACATACAGAAAAGTAAATTAACTTATTTGATGGAGCAGTTACAGTGTATATAAATATTTGAATGAAATCTGTAAATTAATAGTACTGAAAAAAGGAAACATAAATATCATACATAGAGAAACAGAGCAAACATAAATTCTTACAACATGACTACGGTGAATAAAAATAAATTTAAACAAGAATCTGATGTTTTAAGGATTGTTTAAAACACAAAGTAATGCAAATATTAGAAACCTGACACACTATTATAACGTAATAAACAGATTGACAGAAATATAGGAATTGGATAGGAGGGTATAGCTGGGGTGCATTGGAGAATTGAGAAGCTTAACTAACTACTGTAACTTAACAAACACTGTAACTGCTCCATCAAATAAGTTAATTTCCTTTTCTGTATGTAACATATCTTCTGTTTTACTGACAACACAAGTTCTTTGACTGAGCTTCAGTAAATGTCTGATGATGGCCTAATAAGCCGAAAATCGATTCACTAAATAAACAAAGCTGTAGAACAAACAGCAAATTGTGTATTTTAATCTTCATTTAACATATTCCTTCTAAGTGTGGAAAGCACAGAAGCCGAGAAGCACGATTAATGGGTTTTGGATGGTTCTTTTGTTACGAAAAATTATAATTTTTGATTCGTAGGCTAGGAGTAAGCGTTTTGCTGCATTGCTACACGAAGGTAATTACTTTTTCACATTAGTACAATAAAAACACACTGATTCCCGGGGAGAAATTAGCGGGGCGGCGCATTAAATCAGTTATGTAGCAACTCACATTAATATTGGTACGGTCTACACGTAACTTACCGACAATATTTCACGTTTATGCCCTATTTATTACCTGTAATTGGTAGTATTGTGGTGCCAGTCCTTTGGACGCCATAACTGTTCTAACGATTGAGGTTTAGTGCTTCTTAAGATACGAACTGGTCTAAGTATCAAGTGTCCGGGTAATTATTGGCTGGAGACCGAAGCACTCAAGGCTCAGAGCTCTACAGGAAGGCTCATCAATGCGCACTTAAGTTTCGTTTGTTTCACCTTAACACGGACATCACCCTGACCTTGCTTTCCACCATCCCTAGGTAATACTGCTTTACGCACGTCCAAATCGAGCCAATAGAAGGAACGCAACGATCGTAAATGTTTTACTAAAGTAGATGGTGCTTTCTTCTTCATAGTGGTGAAACTATAGAGAATACGCAGATGTACCGTTCATACACATCGGCTAGTGCCAGAATCACCGCCAGTAAAAAACTCAGTACGTTGTATCTAAGACACTTACAAAGAGAATAATATCATCCTGGTTTCATGTGTCGTAAGATTCTATCGATGACTCAAAATAAATGTGAATTCAGTGGACAGACAATGTGACAATTCGTAAAAACTTTATTGTACGACATAGTCAACATAATACACTTTCTAGACAAATATGTTTCGACAAAGTCTGTTGTTTTTCCTCGTCATATGGAACAGTGAAACTCAATAAACCCACTTGAAACAAGGAACAGAGTAATATTTACGAAGCTTTTGTGAAATATAAAATTTTCTCCTTTCCTTAGCCACATGAAGTTTCAGTGACAACATCAACTTCCTATGTCTTCCTCATCCACCATTGTCAAGTATTGACATATCTGAGACTCAAGTGCTTCCCATAGTTGGCCCAGTTATGTCTCAGTGGACACATGAAAGGCCAGGGGAATTTTATATATATATATATATATATATATATATATATATATATATATATATATATATATATATATATATATTGCTAGATAAGAGTTGTACGTGTTGTTGGCACGATATGACATATCTGCCTATTACATACAGATTACCACCACTGCTACTGACAGTATCATCGATGGAAGTTTATTCCCTTCTCAAAAATCATACTGCAGGATAACCAAAAACGTTTCATTCAATCCTTCGTCACGCAAAACTATCACATCTCGGACTAGGCTGGTAGGCACCAATTATTTATTTTAGTAAATCATAGTTCTCTGGTTGCTATTAGTGGTAGAAGGCGTGGACTTCAAAGACCATTGCAAATATATATATATGAAATGGTCTTTGATTGCATGGAGAGTTAAGGATTGAGACTAGCCCTAGTTTAGAACACTGATAATGATGATTTTGTAGCCGCATCGTCAGTGTATAATATTCTCTGACTTTTAGGTCACTGGTGCAAGTGGCCTTTCTCAAAATGATGTGCTGACAGCCGAATGAGAAAATACTTCTGATACAACAGTGGAAAAAAAAAGTTTGCGCTATTTTATACGATGCTGAAGAACAATAAGAGGAATGACGCCTCAATATTTTTCATAACATTCCTGGAATTAATATAAAAGCCGATCGAGGACGTCTACGTTCACCAGTGACACTGAATACTGCAAATATCAGGAAAGGACCCCTAACATCCCTCACAGTCTTTTATGGACAGTTGTTAATAGGAGTCACACAAACATCTACAATAACAGGCTTACTAATTGTGTAGTAACCTTCTATGCAGTCAAGGCTAAAAGGGCGCAGGTTCAATACAGGTGAAGAGTAACTTTTGCAACCGTGACCTCGAAATTAACAACAGTAAAGTAATATACATGAAGCTGCCTTCATACATAGAATTAAGTTGTGTCCAAATGACCAATAAACTGCCATGCAGTGAGAATGCTGGTACACACCTCGGAATTGAATCAAAGAGTCTCTGGATGTGTTATTGGGGTACAGCAGTCCTTTCTTCTTTCACATATTGCTGAATCTGATCTGATGCAGTAGCGGATCGTGTATCGTGGGTGAGTCGATCCGCAATCGTCGAAGAGACGTTTGCGAATGGCGAGAGAAGGGAGAGGGGGAAGACCAAGGAAGCCGTGCAGTCCGATGGCCGACGAAGAAATTGTTCACCCAGATACATTGTAACACTTCCAAATTTAACCCCTTCCGAAACAATGCACTTACGCCTATGAATAACCCAAAACATTTTAAGCTCATTTCTAAATAAAAAAAAAAAAAACTCCGTTATTCGCTGCGAATTGTCTTTTTTGTGGAAACAGGTAGCTCTAAGTCTTGAGTTTTGAAACTAGAACAAAATCGGCCGGAGCCGTATCAGAGGAATATAGTCGCTGTGACGTGCTTTTCTCGTTTTCTTTCGTAAGAAGATATTCAGATGTTTCTTCACTGTTTTCCATGTCAAACTCGTAAACCCCTGTCTCATCACCAGATACAATGCACTTTTATGAATGTCGGATGTGAACTGACTAATTATAAGACAACATGGATTTACGGCTATTAAATTTAGATCAATTATATCTTGTTTAAAGCAATCTGCAAGCGATTGAGTTTTTGCAGAAAATTCAGATCTTTCGGAACTAATCGAGCTGCAAACAATCGTTTAAAATGCTACGAGACGCAGACATTTTGGCCTCTCTCTCTCTCTCTCTCTCTCTCTCTCTTTCTCTCCCGCTTTCTCATACATGATTATTGACTTTGAGTCACCATTTCCTTTGCACTGGCACATTTCAGTTCGGTTGAAGTCACTGATGGCAGACCAGAGGGAGGAAAATGTACCGCCACATTTCCATCGCTTTTAAATGTATTGTACCCATCATGCGCAAGTTTTTGATGAAGTCTATTCACCGTGACTATATGACCTGTTATCCGCTTTGGCACAATAAATTCCGTCTACCATGCAAAATTTAAGGCAAATTCTCCATTCTATTTTTTTTTTTTTTTTTTTTTTTTTTTTTTTTCCCTGCTGCAGTGGAGTGGCCGAGCACTCTGAGGCGCATGGCTGCGGAGGGCGCGGTAGCTCGCCGTCGGAGGTTCTAATCCTTCCTCTGGCATGGGTGTGTGTGTGTGTGTGTGTTGTCCTTATCATTAGTTAATTTAAGTTAGTATAAGTAGTTTGTATGCCTAGGGACTGATAATCGTAGCAGTTAAGTCCCTTAGTTTTGCAAACATTTTAACATTTAATTTTTTTTTCCATTATAAGAATCTCAAAACGCCTTTAAATCAAGTAAAAAATAACACACTGGAAACAAACTAAATGATACGTTACGCTCAGTCTCGAAATGAAGTAGAGGACATTTGCGCTAACTTAGCGACAGTTAGAATTACGACAACCATCTCAAGTGGGTTCTTTAAATGGTTAACTGCCTGTAGTTTCCCGATAAAAAGTATAGTATCGGGTGCATAGGGAAACAGTTCAGCAGTATCCCCTCTATGGTGTCTATAAACTCTAATCTGACTATCGTTGTGGTGCAACAAAATCGCATTCGTCGGTAACAACAAGGTCGTTCCAAACCCGTTGTGAATCTGTCTTTCTCGAGATAAGATTCTCTCGTCACTTTCACAAAAGGCTTACAACCTTGAAACGAGCGATCTTTTGCAACAGCCGTTGATGATCTTTTCTGTTTTCGCTAAAATGCCCAAGATGACAAGTTGTTTAATGCCCGCGTCCTCTTCGAAAAACTTCCTCCGCTGCTGACTACTATAAACCAGTTATCCAAGGAGAAATCCAATTAACAGTAATGGAATTTGGAATCACTGTTGATATTAAATATGCTTATAGTGACATATAGCAACGTACGTTCGATTCGTGTACTGATTAGAAAGGAGAAATATATTTTACAACACAGTAACTGCATAAAACTGTGTGTGATATCACTTCTCGTAATCATCCATCTAAGTACTAAATAACACCCCAGATCAAAACTATTATACTGGGTCTTCACAACGCTGACGAATGAAATTCAATTAGGTTCATTTTCTTTGACGCTTCTACATCCACATCTTTGGAAATCGTTGCATATGCGGAAAAAATGGGCAAGTACTTGTGACAAGTAATAATATAAATGCCATAGATAGCCTCAGCATCTGAAGTAACGTAAATCAAGACAAAGACCACTACCTGTCTACAACCCACTGTCAAGCTGTACGTTGTTAACCACTCTGTAATTCACACATCTAGTGCCGTCAGTATCTCGCCTCCTACCTTTCATATTTCACAGAAGTTCTTCTGCACTTTCCCGCGAAAGCCACAAGTCGCACGTTAGAATCGAGATTTCACAGACAGTTTTAATGTGTGAGGAAGTTTCACATAAACACACACTTCGCTGCAAAACGATCATTCTGTACACTTCTCGTATCAAATCCGTACGCATTTGTCCAACAAGGCAATGACGTCAAGACAGCTGCACATGCACACAAGATACTGAAAGTGTGCTCACCGAACCTGTGCACCTGACCATCTTTGACCAACAAGCCAGTGATGTAATGCCAGTTGCACGTGCGCATAAGATTCCGAAAGGCTGCACACCTGGCGATGTGCTCCTGATTCTAATTGACACATAAGGCAGTAACGCCACGCCAGTTGCACGTGCTTATAAGATGCTGACACCTGACGCTGTGCTCCGGATGCTGTTTGAAACATAAGGCAATGCGGACATGTCAGTGGCAGGTGCGCAGAAGATGGTGAAATGTGGACACGCGAAGCTGTGCTCTTGATGAAACTATTAGACCCATAAGGCAATAACTTCAACCCAGATGCTGGTGTGCATAAAATGCTGGACGGGTGCATACCTAAAGCTGTGATTCCATTTTCACTTCAGGCCAGTTCCCCAAGCGCACAAGATGCCGAAAGGGTGCACATCTGAAACTGTGCCCCTGATCCTATTTGACATTAAGGCAATGACGTCAAGCCTGTTGTGCGTGTTAACAAAATCTGAAAGGATGCACACCAACAAGCTGTGGTTCTATTTCACCCTAAGGTAATGATGTTAAGCAGTGGCGGTTGGTACTTCAGATGACTAAGGGTTCGCTTCTTTGAGAGCCGGATCTTGATAGTGCAATCCCACCCCCCCCCCTCCCCACTTCTCGCACGAATCGTCGATGTTTCGGCGCTGCCCCCCCCCCCCCTAGTCGGCGTCAAAAGAGACAACTGGGTTCACCTCTGTGAGTGGCGCCGGGGGAAAGAGCACCGTTTTCCCACCCCCCTTCTCCCCTGCCCTTGAGATATATTTTCGTTAAAAGATCTGCAGAATTTTTTACCTCTGCTTGTTTGTGCTTGGTTCAACTCCAGCTGAGGCGTCGGCCTACTAAGATTCTTTACTTCACTCTTTTGTTCCAGGCTTGAAACTGAGTAATTTGTTTCTAAAAGATACTGAACGTTGTTTATTTATCTTTGATGATAAACTCCAAAAACATATGAATATGGCCGGCCGCGGTGGCCGAGGGGATTGAGGCGCTCCAGTCACGGTCTGCAGGGCCACTACGGTCGGGGGTTCGAATCCCCCCCTCGGGCATGGATATTTGTGCCGTCCTTAGGATTAGCTAGTTCATAAGTAGTTTGTAAGTTTAGGGACTGATGACCCCGTAGTTAATTCCCATAAAATACAAACATTTTAACATATGAATATGCTCATGAACACTAAAACACAGTACATAACTGTTTACACTGCTAAGTTACTGTAACAAAATGACTCACGATGAAAAGATAAGTTACGTGACACTGTAAACAGCATCCTATCCTAACCTTACCAATGTTTGCTCCCCCGCATCTTTTGAAACAGTTAAATATTACTTACAATGTAGAGTATAAACCTGATTTACCTTGAAAATAGTGACAGAGTTGCTAACTTCTAAAGATATGTGGCAAGTAACACTACAAAAGTCATTGTTGTTCCCACATGTGTTAAAAAGAAGATTGGGGTTAAAAAAATTACTTCCAGTTGGTCTCGGACCCACTGCCTTCGACAGCACAGCGCGATGCAGCTAACCACACGACTAGAGTGTAGTGTGTTCATTATTATTTATGATCGGATCTTCTGAAGGCTTTCACAGGTGATGCATCTAATTTATAGTTATATTTTACCAAAATGACGTGTTTTTGATGAATCTTCAAGGCAGTATGAAGGGCGGATGTTGCCCTCATGGAGGATTTGCGCATGCGCAAGGCGAGGTGCACAGTAGCTCCACAGTCTTGCTTCGGTACCATTCGTGCGTAACCGTCAGAGCTCGGGTAGCCAAGGAGCTGGTGTCTCTAAAGCGGTGTTTCCCGTCGCCCCTCCCTGCCGCGGAAGCGCCAATATGCTGCCTGCAAGGGGTTCAGAAGAGGATTTGAACCTTAGCCGCGCATGCGCATTGTATTGCTGCGGCCACTGCCGCCCGTATTAAGCGGCGGCTCCCCGACTCATACATGTGCTGTCTCCGCTACGTAAAACTTTTCTCATGCGATGAAAATACTTTTAATGTGCATATAAAATGGTCTGTTAGAAGAACAAAACGAAGAATTATAGTTTTACACTCTAACCGACAAACCCGTAAAATTTACGGGTCTATGATCGCGAGAAAATCACCAGTCCCGTGGTATTTACGGGCCGCTACATTTAATTTAATACAATACACTGCGACGTTAATTCTACGGGTTTGGCCGGCGTTATATGTTCTACAGATCTTTATTAACAAAATGAGTCCATAGATGGTACGAATGTGAACAGCGTGGCGTTGCACTCTGTCTGGAACCCTTGGTTGAAAATTTTCCACGGTAAAAATCAATATGATTGTGTGTGAAATTTCTACGCAGTTTACAGAAAGATGTAATGTAGTGTCATACTATTGGTTAAAAATAAATCACAATTGCATTATCTTATTTGTATGGATTTTCTAAATACCCAAAAACATCTAAATAATTTCCGTAACTGTACCTTAAAGCAATGCATTCCAAGTAGTTCGTTTCACACGAAATTAAAGCAGAAAAGCGCAGCTTCAAAATACTACTAAATTTCCCACAATCCTAACAGTAGATTTCATTCGGTGATTTTTTTCAATATTGTGCAAAATTGCACGGTTTCTATGGACAGGTATATAAAACCGGCTTGATACAGTAAGTGTTAAAAACGATTTATAATTTATCTATTTATTAAACTTCTTAAGGGGCAGCCCTCAGTCGCAAAGTCCGAATATAATCGTAACCAGGTTTCAATGCCGCTATGGGCACCTTCTTCAGACGAAGATGAATATGTTAAAACTACATGTCAAGATCTAAAATAATACAAAAAAACATCTGACATAATCAGTCATACCTAAAAAGTAAATAATTGTAACCAGGTGGAGCAGTCACTAGGGGCTGCAATGCCTCCGCTGCTAACTTAGTTATCTGTCCAGTGACTGCTCCGCCTGGCTACAATTATTTACATTTTAGGTATGACTATCTGATTATGTCAGATATTTTTTGTACTATTTTAGATCTTGACATGTAGTTTTAACACATTCATCTTCGTCTGAAGAAGGTGCCCATAGCGGCATTGAAACCTGGTTACAGTTATATTCGTACTTTGCGACTGAGGGCTGCCAAAAAAAAGGGTAATATTAGTATTGTAACCGTCATTGATTCACAGCCATGCACAAAACTGTTATCTGTTTATTTCCGCTTTTTTTTACGACGAGGGTTTTTTTCCCGAAGATTCACTGAACCAATAAACAAATCAAAAAATGTTCAAATGTTAGTAAATCTATCGGACCAAACTGCGTGGTCATCAGTCCGTAGCTTACAAACTACCTAAACCTAGGTAAACTAACCTAAGCACAAACACACAAAACTATGCCCTGGGGAGGACTCGAACCTCT
The DNA here is from genome assembly GCA_026315105.1 of Locusta migratoria. Taxonomy (NCBI): domain Eukaryota; kingdom Metazoa; phylum Arthropoda; class Insecta; order Orthoptera; family Acrididae; genus Locusta; species Locusta migratoria. The sequence continues at coordinate 180,423,031 of CM048746.1, forward strand.
ACGGCGAGCAACCGCGCGCTCCGCAGCGAGACGCTTTAGACCGCTCGGCTACTCCACCACTGATCATAGCGTTAAAATTTTGAGGCTATACTGTACGATAGCTACGGTATTCCTATTCTTCGAAACACAGCTTGCCCTTTATTCACATGAAGTGTTAAGTGCCATCGACAAGGGATCTCAAATCGATTCCATATTTCTGGATTTCCGGAAGGGTTTTGATACTGTACCCCACAAGCAGCTTCTAATGAAATTGCGTGCTTATGGAATATCTCCCCAATTGTGCGATTGGATTCACGATTTCCTATCAGAAAGGACACAGTTCGTTGTAATTGACGGTAAGTCATCGAGTAAAACAGAGGTGATATCTGGCGTTCCACAGGGAAGCGTTATAGGTCCCCTACCCTTCTTCGTGTTTATAAATGATTAGGAGACAATATGAATAGCTCCCTTAGACTGTTCGCGGATGATGCTGTTGTTTATCGGTTAGTGAAGTCGACAGAGGATCAAAGCGATTTAGACAAAATTTCTACGTGTTGCGAAAATTGGCAATTGACACTAAATATTGAAAAGTGTGAAGTAATACACATCACCACCAAAAGAAATCCGCTGAACTTTAATTACGCAATAGATCAGTCAAACCTTAAGGTCGTAGATTCTACCAAATACCTAGGAGTTACAATTACGATCAACTTTGACTGGAGAGAACACATAGAAAATATTGTGGGGAAGGCGAACGAAAGGTTACGTTCCATCGTCAGAACGCTTCGAAGATGCACCAGCTCCACCAAAGAGACTGCCTACATCACACTTGTGCGTCCTCTCCTGGAGTACTGTTGCCCCTTGTGGGACCCTCACCAGGTGGGACTGACGGAAGATATTGAGAAGATTCAGAGAAGGGCAGGTCGTTTTGTTTTATCACGTTACGGGGGGGGGGGGAAGCGTCACGGAAATGTTGCACGAATTGGGGTGGAAATCATTAAAAGAAAGATGTTATTCATTCAAATGTTCAAATGTTTATTATGCTTATGGGACTTAACTACAGGGTCATCAGTCCCTAAACTTACAAACAACTTATGAACTAATTACGAACTAGGACGGCACAAATATCCATGCCCGAGGGGGGATTCGAACCCCCTACCGTAGTGGCCGTGCTGACAGTGACTGGAGCGCCTCAGTCACCTCGGCCACCGCGGCCGGCCGTTATTCATTGCGGCGTGATCTGTTTGCTAAGTTTCACCGACTTTTAGTTCTGAATGTGAAACTATTTTGCTAGCACCCATCTACTTAGGGGGAGATGACCATCCCAATAAAATAAGAGAAATCAGATCGAAAACGGAACGATTTTGGTGTTCTTTCTTCCCGCGCGCTATTAGAGAATGGAACGGTAGAGAAAAGTTATGAAAGTGGTCAATAAACCCTCTGCCAGGCACATGAATGCGATTTGCCGAGTATCTATGTAGATATAGAAGTAGATTTCCTTTTTATTTTATTTTATTTTATTTTATTTTATTTATTTATTTATTATTATTTTTTTTTTTTTTTTTTTTTTTTTTTTTTTTTTTTTTTTTTGACGAGGTTTTTTTCCGAAGGTTCACTGAACCAGTGAACACATAGGACGTGCCGGCACTGATTAAAGGATTAAAATTTTGACGCTATATCACAGAGTTAAGGGGTAATGTGTTCTGCATAGCCCTAGGCCTAGTGATCATTCATGTACATATTAGAAGAATAGGAACACCGTAGTTTGCTTCGGTATCATTCGTGCGTAACCGTCAGAGCTCGGGTACCCAGGAGCTGTTAGAGACACCAGCTCCTGCCTACCCGAGCTCTGACAGTTACGCACGAATGATACCGAAGCAAACTATGGTATTCCTATTATTCTAATATGTACATGAATGATCACTAGGCCTAGGGCTATGCAGGACCCATTACCCCTTAACTCTGTGACCAACCGAATCCGATGTATCTGGGACCCTGAAAGATTGCAAATTCGCACGCGCCGTTTACTAACATATTAATACAGCATCTGTGTTGCGTTTGGAAGGATTGAACGGAAAATAAAATCACAATTTGTCAGAAACTAGGCTGTTACACATCAGTCGGCACTGAACGTAGTAAGAGTAGAGCCTCGGCGGCATCAGAGTCCATGGTAGTGCCAGGCGATCTCGCGCACGCGCTCTGCTTCTGCTACCTGCCGACTAATTGGCAGAGTGGCTGGTGGTGGGGTGGGGCAGGCCGGGCGCTGTCGGCGGCAGACTTACGACCAGCTGGCCGGCGGGCCTTGTCCCCGCGCCGATGCGTTTTTGTGTGGTCCGCGGCGCTCGCCCCGTTTGTCAATCACCGGCCGCCACTTATCAATCAGCCATCTGACAGCCCGCTGGCAAATTGAGCTTAACTTGGCCAAAATTTAATTCATTTACTCCGCGTCCTCTTTTTGCGGCCGTCTCTCCGAGAGGCACGTACAAGCCGCTACAATAAGAATATAGCCGGGGAGGTATTCGCATTGTCTCGCGGATAGGCGTTCTTATCATCTCGCTGGGAGATAAAGTGTAGCGGGGCACAACTTGGTACGCATTGTCGATAACCGCTGATGGGTTTTCGTACTCGTTAACTTCCGAACTAATTTCGGTGTACTAGAAAATGGCCTAAAGTAAGAAACAAGGGCCGGCCGCGGTGGCCGAGGGGACTGAGGCGCTCCAGTCACGGTCTGCACGGTCACTATGGTCGGGGGTTCGAATCCCCCCTCGGGCATGGATATTTGTGCCGTCCTTAGTTGTAGGTAGTTCATAAGTAGTTTGTAAGTTTAGGGACTGATGACCCCGTAGTTAAGTCCCATGAGCTTGACAAACATTTGGACATTTTTTAAGAGACAAGGATACCATCAAGAGTGCTCCAGAAAGTGTGACATTTTCTAAGTATTTTCCATATTTTTGAATTTTCTGTGTAAATAAACGATGAGACAGTCTGCGACTGGTAATAATGATGTGGTGTATGAGACGGCTGTAACATTTGTATACGTGCACACCCTAACTCTTTCTTAATAGCTCAGTCCCCAATTCATTATGTTTCAGTCCCAGGTTTTTGTTGTCTTCAGTCAGGAGACAGGTTTGATGCATATCTCCAACCTACACTACCCTAAGCAGCCTCTTCATCTCCTTATAAGAACAACTACCTACATCCATTTGAATCTTTTTTACGTTATTAGTATCTTGGTCTCCCTCTGCGACTTTTCCCCCACACACTTCCCTCCAATGCTAAATTCACGATTCTTTGATGTCTAAGAGTGTCCAACCAGTCGATCCCTTCTTTTAGTCAAGGTATGCCAGAAATTCATTTTCTCCCCAATTCTCTTCAGTACCTCCTCATTAGTTACGCGATCCACCCACCTAATGTTCAGCATTCTTCTGCAGCTCCACATTTCAAAAGCCCCTATCCTCCTCCTGTCCGCACTGTTTATCGTCCATGTTTCACTCCCACACAAGGCAACAATCCACACAAATGCCTTCAGAAAAGATTTCCTTAGACTTAAATTAATATTCTATGTTTAAAAAATTTCTCTTTTTCAAAAACACTTTCTTCCCATTGCCATTCCGCATTTTATATCATCTGTACTGCGACCATCATATGTTATTTTACTGCCCAATTAAGTAAACTCATCTGAAACCTTTATTATTTCTTTACCTAATCTAACTTCTTCAGCATCGCACGAGTTTCCTAAACTTGTTTTCCTCTTGTTAATGTTCATCCTATACGTCCTTTTCAACACACTGTCCAATCCGTTCAAATGCTCTTCCAGGTCCTTTGCCGTCTCTGACAGAATTATAATGTCATTGGCAAAACGCAATGTTTTTATTTCTTCGTCCTGAACTTTAATTCCTTCTCCAAATGTCTCCTTGGTATAAAGTCATATTTCACCAATGATAACATTCTGATCAGCTTTATCAGCTGAGACTCCTATCGTAAAACTTTCATATATATACGATTCACAGTTTACCTTAATTTTGATTTTTATAAAACTATAGCAAGGAAATAGCCAAAATATAACTCGACCCTTCATGTACATTTATATAGACACAACACATAGCTGTTTCTGATGTTACGAAACTACGTGTTTCAGTTCACGTTCACATATGTCGAAAATTCGAAAGTCACATATAAAAATATGCCAATGGAACCTAGTACTTCATTAGAATGGTTATGAAGCACTGATACGAATCAAATACTCACAAACACAAATATTACCACATGATAAAAACGAATAATTAGATAATACCTGCAAACTTCAAGTCAATGTGAAAATCAAATCACAAATCAATAAAATAGTTAGACCGTAATACACTCTTTAAAATAACACACTAACTAAGAACACATATAATCTTTACCTATCTGTCACAAATTAACACATTATTATACTTTTATTGGGTAAACAAACGACTGCATTGACCAGAGTCAAAATAAACTTCTTAAATACCGCTCATCTTAATATTCTTTCACAAGTGTATAACACAATACACACGCGATAGAATAACAAACTGAAGTATTTCAATTGTACTGAAACTGTTTGACCATTATTTTAATTTTTGACTGCCTGAGAAAATGTGAACTAATATTAGAAGAAACATGGTGATGTAAAACAGGAGACGCAACTTCAGGCACATGTACCTGTTCTGTAGGAGAGGGCGGTCGACTTTTGATGACAGAATTCTGTATTTTAGAGAATGTTTTATGTCCTTAAGGAAATTGTTTTTAATGAATAAGTGAACAAGAATAAAAACAATCAAAAAATAATGGACTGGGCAGAAAGTTATTTTAGTCTGAAAATAGGAATAACACTTCCCGAAACATTCCAGCTGCGCTGAGCATCATATTTATAAGACTCTACGAAACTACACCAGCCAGATGACAAAAGATAAGTGTTAATATTCTATAATTATTTTTTTCTTTCTGGTTTTGGACCCATCTTCAACTTGTCAGGTCGTTAAAAGATCTCTCTTGCCAAATCCTAAGTCTTTGTAGATGATGGCGAGAAGCTGGGAGCCTAATATCTGAAGAAGAGGAAGGTCACATGGTGGCGTCGTTCAACGGCTATAAAAGGAGAAAAGATAATTTAGTAAAATTTCTAGCTGTGTGATGAACTGTAGCTATCTTTAAATTTATAAAAATGTAGGTAATACAAATGAGTATGAAAAATAAACTTGTAATGATCAAATTGGGCATTATTATTATGCTGCTTAAAACAGTCGTATCGTTTTAATTCTCTAAGCGTAAAGTGGAACTGGAAATAGCATGTGAGGACAATTGCGAGGAAGATGGCGGATTAATTTCGTTTTCTGCGGGAATTTCAGCAAGATATCTACTAAGGTGACCCATACTTGAATATAGCTCCAGTGTTTGAGATTCCCACCGAATCGAGTTTAAGGAACACCGAAGCAATTCAGAGACAGGGCACCGTATTTGTTACTGGTAGGTTCGATCAACACTCAGCTGTTACGTATTTCAGGAACTCGAATGAGATTCTCTGGGGAAAAGGCGAAGTGCTATGAAAATTAGAGGACGTGCATTTTAAGCTGTGTATTGAACAATTCTTCTCCCACTAACATTTCGCAAGAGACTCACAACGTTAAGAGAAATTAGGACTTGTATGGAGGAATATACGCCGCCTTCACCTCACTCCTTGGGGACTGCAACAGGAAATTATTAGTTGAGGAACTACATAACCTCCGCCTCGTATTATACGATGACTTTCACTGCATGTATGCAGATGTAAAATCAATGCAGTTAAATCTTCTACACTGCTCGCAGTCCACAATGTAAGAAGAAGAAGTACCGGACAGATGATACTCAAATTTATTTTTGACATAATACGTTGTACAAAGATCACATGAGTGAAAATGTAGCACCATCTGAACAGACCTGGCCCTAGCTTGCACAGGGCCCTCTGCAAAACTTCGAAACGGAACTCCCTGCTTCTTCCCTTCCTCGGCCCCTCAAGACGAGGTTTGACAATTCGTCACGTTAAAAGAATTTGTAAATTTCGTCTTTGCCATATTACAAATATATTAAAAGACTTATTACTGCAGACCTTCTGTTATGATAGGAAAATAATTAACCTTGGAAGGAATTTTAATGTGTATGACAATTACTCGAATGTTAAGAGTAAAAAACAAGTTAGCCAACGGAATCCTTCCAAATTAACGAAATTCAAAACCGAAGAAGTTTTATAGTGTTGTTCAGGATATACACCTTTTATCACTTGACAGGCTCTTTGTCTACGAGGATTGGAACTTAAATAGTGGCAACTATTTATTCACAACCGATACAAGAGCGTTCATGTTTGCACCTGTTACTATTTTTCAAAGTAGTCACCAGCACTGTATAGAACCCGTTGCCAGCGATGTGGACACGATACTGTTAGCAGAGCGTGTTCTGTTGATGATGCATATGAAGCGGTCTACTGCCTGTGAAACAGTTCTGAAGCGAATACCAAGAAGTGGTTCCTTCATCTTCGAAATCAAATCAAAGTCACAAGGACGTAAGTCCAGGGAGTATGGTGGATGGTACAGTACTTCTCAGTCCGATCAACTGAACAGAGCAGCCACAGCTTGCGCTGTATACGCCCGAGCATTCTCGTGCATAACGATGGGTGGGTTGCGCAGAAAGCGTTGCCACTTCTTTCGCAAAGTTGGTCGCAGGTGATTCTCCACAAACGAACAGTAATACAGTGCAATGATGGGCTGCCGTGGAGTAACCTAATGCTTTACGATAACACCATCACAGTCGTGCACGAGAATCACCATAACTTTCACCATACTGCGACTCTGAGAAACTTTCGACTTTCGCGGCGACTCATAATGACGCCATTCGTTGGACTGACGTTTTAGTTTTGGCTCATACGATGTGGCCCACGTCTCATCCAGTGTTACGATACGGCGTAAGAAAGCCTCTCCTTCGCACTCATAGTGCACCAAATGCGTCAGAGCTTCGTAACGCATCCATTTCTGCATTTCTTTCAATTCATGAGGAACACATCGTGGTACAAGTTTTCACATGCCTAGGCGTTATTCAGTATGCAAAGCACAGTCTTACGAGCTAATCCGCTTTCGTGGCCGAGCTCACGAATTGTCTGACGTCGATCACTGTCCGCTAACGTGGCAACAGTATGCACTTCTTCTTCAGAGACGCTAAGACGACCTACCCGATGTATGTCTGCCACCGTTTGCCGCCCTTGGTTGAAGGCTTTCACCCAACGTTCCACTATTCTGTACGGTAATACCTATTCTCTGCACGCCTCTTGAATACCCTGATGACAGTGTTGTGCCGTACGACCTGTGGCACATCAATCTTGATCCAACTCCGTTGTTCCTGTTTCGAAAAGATAGTGACACCGTTACGATAGACCACTCGCTCACAAGTGACTGTGTCTCCCCTCGATTGCGCACATGCCGGTTACGTGACAATGACATTTTAGGCTATGTATCTTGTTCATTTGCTCCTGTCTTCCGCCAACTAGACAATATGAAATCCATGATCGGCCAGTCGTGGATCACCAACCGCACTAATTTATATCAGGATACGTAAGCTACTTCAAAATATTTGAGCGGTATATCAATGATGAGAACATAAAAACTATAGACTCAAGTAGAAAAAAATAAGGAATTTTTCTTAGGATTAATGGGCATAACTTTATGAATAAGAAAAATGATTGATGGGTTTCTACTCTGTTTCATTTATTGTCTCTTTCTCTGTAATATATGATTAAATTTGAAATGAACCCCTGACATTTATAAGATTACTAGAATGAACGACCACTTAACAGAGAAATTAATGAATTTATGATCAAGAATATAAACAAGACCGTATGTTTCTCCACAGATTTAATAAAACAGCTTTTATTTACGATTCTCGTCTCGAAGTTGAACTGGTTTGTCAGCACCACAGAGTTGCGTAGTAAATTGTACGAAATTATCGTGGGATAAAATGTTCGTTGACAGTTTTATGGCCATTTCTACAAATGAAAGAATTACTTCTTTTTTTTAAAAAAGAAAAACGTCGCATGTATACAGCGGCGCAGGCTACCGCTCGCTTCTACTTTATAGCGCACTGACAATCACACGGCAAAACCCCAAAAATCATTTTTAAAAATGTCAGCCAGTATCTTGTATCTTCTTGAATGGAAATATCTTCACCAGCTGAAATCAAGCACAGTATGACTTTGATAGCAACAGATATCAAAAGTGTGTAAAATACGACAAATGGATGTCGAACTTGCCTTACGGAAAAGCAACCAGTCACAAACACCACTAGTTGTCTCAATTATCTTGTCCAAGGATTGCGTTAAATTTCGTCTGGACGTGATTAAACAATATAAAACCGCGACCAGGGTTTTATGAGTTTTAACGCCCATTAGGCAAAAACTCTCAGTGTTCGCTCCCTCCAATAGGCATGAAAATGCAGACATGTATTAAAGTTTCCGTAATTATGTATATGTAGCACTTATAGGGAGATTAAATAAACTTTTACAAATTAACGTAGCACTTTGAGTTTACAGGAAGGATGAGTAATCACATAGAAAGTAGGGCTCTCAAACGCCTCGAGAGGGCGCTATGCTCACTGGAATCGACAATTTTATTGGATGATACATTCCTCCGGACCGAGTTAATCGACACACGTTTCCCGCATTCCTGGGAGAAATTGTGCGGGACATGCTGAACGGTACTTCCCCGCCCATTCGTCGCAGCATTCTTTTCAGCACGACGGAGTCCTGCGCATTTCAGCACACAAGTGGAGCACATCTGCAGGGAACATTTCCCGGACTCTGGATTGGTCGCTGGGCCAGTCTCGTGGTCACGACTGTCACCTTCCTGTGGCGGTATCTGAAGGACTTGTAAGAGACACTTGTTTCATTCTTATTAAATTGGCGTGGTGTCTGTTCTTTGGGACGTGTCGGAAATAGCAGACACCACACCAATATAATAAGTAGTTACACGCGAGGACGGCGTTGGTTTCGGTGACTTCACCGCAGATGCGGTCATACTTTTGACCTCGCACGGGAATCCGTAATGGCGAGTGTAAGACGGCATGGACGGTAGGGGCGGTACAGCCACAGCGCGTGACTTGTGGAAATTTGAGTCGGATGGGAGTCGATCACGGGTAGCCAAGTGTTTAAGCCGACCGCTGACTCGAAGTGGGAGACCTGGATTCGATCCCGGCCCTGCTCACTTTTTCACTTGTCGCCATTGTTTAATTTCGATGCCCCTCTGCAGGCAATGCCGATCCTTTCATTCCTCATCCTTCTTCCTGCCCCTCCTTTATGCACCTGGTCAAAGCTCTGACCATACCCTGTAATCGGCGTCAGTTTTTAGCATGTGACAAAATAACTGCCATTTGGGAGCATCGGATGGCCTTTGCGACTTCAGGTTCCATCGTGTTTGTACATGTTGTATGGCCGATGCGCCATGACAGTATGCAAAGATTTTTTGAGGGGGATGAGTTCATTTTCATAAAACATGTTCTCAGTGTATTCCTCGGTTTTTTTAGAATTAACCCGCTCCCCCCTCCCACAAAAACGATCCGAAATGAGCGTCAAAATATCCCCAAAAACGATTGACGTTCCATTTTCACTAGTCCTGTATTATTTCACTTGGGGAGTGCGTTTCTCCGGAAATCTTTGAGGATTTTATAAAAACGTTGTAGCGTGAAATTTTCTTCAGTACTGGTTCTTGTATTTTGACAAAGGCCATTTCTAAGGCCCACATAGTCACTTTAGTGCAATAATTTTCTTTAATGGTGAAGTAGCGCAAAGCAGCATCCATTACTGTCGTGGTAGGAACAGAATTACAAGTCCTATGTCATTTGATATAACAGGCTAAAGCAAACTGTACTTAGACCGCATGAAATCTGCTACTCCCCGCTTTACCGGCGCACGTACCATGACGTAAAAAAGTTAACAAATACGCGATGCTAAGTTAATTGAACTTTTAACAAACAGAAGTTAAAATATTATTTGGAAAGTCCCAAAAAATGGTCAACGAAACCATGCTAATGTGGACGTGCGTTAACTGAATTTTTGCAATTTTTAACATAATTATTAATGGATAACAAAACATGAACTGGTACATACGATACAAAAAGAAATTCGTACCACTATATAAAAAAATATTTTGTCTTTGCTAATATTAGCGAAAATAAACGACGACACCTACGTAACTGTGAGTCTAATAATAATCCCCGGCTGGTGTGAGATTTAAATTTTGGTAACCTGTGAATATTGTGAAAACAATCGTCATCGCTAATATTCATCAGTTACTTTTCCCTGGTGAGATGACGATTTAGACGTTAGGAAATTGATTGATGCACTCTGTTTCTATTCCTTTTTCTATAAATGCCTCCTCCCCATTAAATTTGGCGCCCTCGGTAGTCTTCCAGTTTTCCACCACGTAAATTCAGACCTTACAGCTACTGACAACCTCACTTAGATAGGTGACCGTACACTTTATGAAGGAACCCACATGAAGCAATTAACACATTAAATTTAAAAAAAAAACTGTAATAGATTTTGCGAAGTTATTAGGGAACATAAAAGTGGTTGATGAACCCACTGCCATGCATTTCAATGTGACTTGCAGAGTATCCATGAAAATGTAGATGATGAGGAAAAGAGGCTGGTGGAGGAGAAAGAGATGGAAATAGAGAAAAGGTAGGATGCGATGGAATACAGAAGAAAGGGAGGACTGTAGATGTAAATGGGGTGGGGGACGGAGGAGCATGAGGCAGGAGGAAACTGAGAGAGAGAGAGAGGAAGGGGATGAGAAATAGACAGAGCGAGCAGCGCGTCTAATTTATATGTTTGAGCATAAACTGAAGAAACAAAAATTTATTCAAGCTATTAACTTTACAGTAAACACTAATTTTACGGCGAGATATTTCTTTTATTTTAACTATACTTCCAATCACATACGCACAGCAACGTGAAGCACGTATCTGTTTCATTAATGCGTTTTCTCTGCGTCCGGAAGTTCTTTCATTTACTTTGCTATTCACTTCACATCAAACTGAGCAACAGCAAGTGAGAACGTTTTCTAAACGTTTGCAAAATCGTGTATGTATGGCGTGTATTCACCTCGTGGGAGTGAGAAACTGCCTAAAAGTCACAACTTGCGTGGGCTGGTGGTCATCCCTGTCTCTGAAGCGGGTGCTTCACCACCTTTGGCTATTTAGGCGAGTTCTACCATATTGTCTAAACATAGGGTGACCGAGCGTTGCTCGGGATTATTTTCTTTTTGTTATATAAATATTTTGCAATATTACCTATGCATTAATTGCAACCATTAAACGAAATAACCATAAATGTATCTAGTTCAGTATCACAGCAAATATTTTGTCCAAAATTTCGTAGATATTTTGAAGTGCACAGATTGGCTACCAATGTAGAAACTGTTTCTCACATGCAGTCACAGTGACGTAGTCGTCGCACGCACATTACACGGGTGATCACATACTCGTTTAAAGATACACGATACGTCATTGTGATGGGTGATGTTATTCTGTCACAGGACGTAGTGACCCAATGGCGACGATGCTACTCACTTCGTTTTCGAGGCTAACATATGTTCTGTGTTACGAAAAACACGAAATTAATTTTTTTATATACCAGGTGATCAAAAAGTCAGTATAAATTTGAAAACTTAATATAGTACGGAATAATGTAGATAAAGTGGTAAAAATGGACACACATGCTTGGAATGACATGGGATTTTATTAGAGGCAAAAGAGAAAAAAAAAGTCAAAAATGTCTGACAGATGGCGCTTCATCTGATCAGAAAAGCAAGAATTAGCATAACAAAATTAAGACAAAGCAAAGATGATGTTCTTTACAGGAAATTCCTCTACAGTAACTGTAGTGGAATAATGTTGTGAAGAGCACTGTAAGGCATGTCCGGAGTTATGGTGAGGCATTGGCGTCGGATGTTGTCTTTCAGCATCCCTAGAGATGTCGGTCGATCACGATACACTTGTGACTTCAGGTAAACCATAGTCCAATAATCGTGCGGACTGCGGTCTGGGAACCTGGGAGGCCAAGCATGACGAAAGTGGCGGCTTAGCACACGATTATCACCAAACGACGCGCACAAGACATCTTTTTTAAAAAAAATGTTTGTTCTAATAAAAACCCCTGTCATTTCAAGCGTGTGTGTCAATTTTTACGTCTCTATCTACATTATTCCGTGATTTATTAAGTTTTCAAATTTATACAGACTTTTCGATCACCGGTATATATGCGCAGATTGCACTTATAGTTCGGGAAACCTTTCAGTTATTCGTTGCGCAAGATCTAAACATTGTACAGGTATCGTATATATGACATTTTGAACAGAAATCATTAAAAAAAAATTTTCATGTATACCGACATAGCGTAGTTTGGTAATTTGCCGACAGTCAGCGCTAGTCGCAAGCATGGCGAGTTTAGATGCTATATCGATCATGGAGCGTACCCTGTCAACAAGCAACACTCATGGCACAGTTGTGTGCCGGGAAACACACTCGAGAGGCTGCAACATGTCCAAGCAGGAATACCCGATGACAGTGCTCTCGGCGGAGAAGAACGACCCGTTCATTTTTCGACGTAACAAGGCACAAATATTTACCTTTGAGAAAACACGCTCAAATTCAATGCATTCGTGGGGATACTTTGTACCCGAGATCGACAGTTATGCCTGTTCACTTTCCCATTAGTGTGAATAGTGGCTTAGTCGCTAAAAATTAAGCGATCAACAACGCCATCCCCATTCTCATTGAATTGTTGCAATTACGAACAAAACTCAAAACGCTTCTTATTGTACGTTGCTTGCAGTGGCCATTCTTATTGTCGTCGTCATGAAGCATCTGCACTAGCTCCAATTTGAATGGTTTCATAGACAGCGTTTGCCGCATGACTTTCCAAACTGTCATCGGAGCCATTTCTAGTTAAGGGGATGCACGACGCACCGATTTCTTTGGACTCCTTACGAATGTATTTCGTACGCGCTTCACATTCTCTCACATTGGGTCTTCCGCTTCTCTTTACCGGGAACAAACAAACCCCTCGTAATGAATTTGTTGAACTCGCCAATTTTGCGCCTAGCGCTATCGAAAAATTACCATACTGTGGCGGTATCCGTGAAAAAAAAAAAAAAATAAAAAAAAAAAAAAATAAAAAAAATAAAAAATAAAAAATAAAAAGCACTTTCCGTGTTTCTCTTCGATCTCTTTCTATATAAAAGGGGAAGGATACTCATTCACTCACTCACTGACTAAACACGAAATCTCTAAAACTACATAACCTATGAAGCTGAAATTTGGCAGGAATGTAGTTTGTAAGAAGAAGACGTCAGCGAAGAATCGATTTAGCGATATGATCAATAGTTCAGGAGATATTAAATTATAAACAATGAAACCTTCTCCGTCTTGCGTCACGTGATAGGCTGAATTTATCACTCCACTATTTAAGAAGGAGAGCATTTAGCGACTTTCAACAAACTTTAAACATAAGTTCAAATCTTTAGGAAACTTTTTCTCACTGGCAACACCAGCTAAATATGAAAGGAAAAGAAGTTTCTCACTTACTACTTTTTCGGCGTTCGTGCAGTATAATTATGGCATTTGGCATGACGATACAATTTATTACTCCTACACTATTAATTGTATTTGCAACAAATATTACAGACAATATATACACATACCACTGAACGTACGTTCGAAATTTTAACATAGTACGACACACAGTTCATGAGATACAGAGTCATAAGCAATTAGGTTCATGAAAAACTTCCTCATCACGCATGACGTTTTGATGTATTACGTCTTTCCTACTAACACGACGTATTTTGCATACATTTTCATATACACCACTGGATGTACATATCGTATTACGACATATAATTCAGGTGCTATGATGTCAAGAACAATTAAAAGTATGAATATTCGCGCTAATAGGCATGAGATGTAATTTACCACATCTTTATTACCAACCCCATTTACAACACATTTCGCAGACAGTTTCCTAATATTTCACTTTACCAACCGGATAAATAATATTTTTCTAGGACGCATAATTCAGGAGATTTCTCGCTATATGTATATAAAAGCGAAAGTTCACTCACGCACTCACTCACTGACTAAACATGAAATCTCTAAAACTGCTGCACCTCTGAAGCTGTAATTTTGCCAGTATATGGTTTTTAGGTAGAAGACGTTAGCTAAGAAAGTATTTTGCGATAGAACAGAATTAAGGTGCATGGCGGAGGATAATTTTGCACGCTTCACCTTCAAAAGAAGCGGGAGGTCGCCGTCTATCTAAAGTTTCATACGGTGCATAAATGGATCCCTAAATACCTTGGTCGCTCCATAACTTGAAAACAGCTCGACCGATTTCGTTTCGGTATTGATGAGATTTTGCACACTTGACCTTAAAAATAAGAGGAATGTCACTGTCTATGTAAAATTTCGTTCGGTGCATGGTGGAGCACTGCATAGTTTTGCTCCGATATTGATGAAATTTTGCACACATGACCTTTAAATAAAGAGGAAGGTCACTGGGTACATAAATGTTTGTATGGTACATGACATAGGGTACCTTGGAGAAAACTTTGCCGAGAGAGGGAAGGTGGAAACGAACAGAGAGATGGCAGAGAAAGAGATAGTTGCAGAGAGAGGAGGGAAGGGTAGGTGGACTACGAGAGCGTAGAACAAATAACTACCCGGGCAACGCCGGGATTACAGCTAGTATGACATATGTGTGATATCCGTACAATGTTTGGTTCTTGTACAATTAATAATGGAAAGTGTTGCCGAACTTTATGTACACCTGTATAGGCCTACAGAGTGTCCCGTTGATGTTGACCATCCAAAGTATCTCTGGAATAACAACAGCTATTGTTAAACGAATTTCACCGGTATCAAGACAGGGGCGCATGCATGTAAATGTTTTGAAACATCATGAAACGAAATCATATGTGTTTTTAACACATATTTCTTTTTAAATGTACACGCTGTATTACTTCATCAGCAATCTATACATCTACATCTACATACATACTCCGCAATTCACCGTAAGGTGCGTGGCGGAGGTACACTGTACCACTACTAGGTATTTTCTTTCCTATTCCACTCCCAAATTGAACGAGGGAAAAAAGAATGCCTATATGCCTCCCTATGAGCCCTAATTTCTCTTATCTTGTCTTTGTGATCTTTACGCAAAATGTAAGTAGGCGGCAGCAAGATCGTACTACACTCAGCTTTAAATTCCGACCCTCTAAATTTACTTAATAGAAATTCACGAAAAGAACGTCGTCTTTCTACCAGCGATCCCCAACGGAGTTGCCGGAGCATTTCCGTGACACTCGCGCATTGGTCGAATCTACCGGTAACAAATCTAGCTGCTCGCCTCTGAACTGCCTCTATGTCTTCCTTTAAACTGATCTGCTGCTGCATGACAAATCACTTAAATTATGGCGTATATTGCATCTCAATACGCCAATTACGTCCAGAGATATTGGAAAGCGATGTTGACGCTTGAAATACGCGAAACGCGCGGAGTCTCGGGACGAGCGCTAGCCGCGCGTTTCGCGTATTTCAAGCGTCAACTTGGCGTGGCAATATCTCTGGACGTAATTGGCGTATTGAGATGCAATCTACGCCATAATTTAAGTGATTTGTCATGCTATAGATTTTTGATGAAGTACTACAGAGTGTACATTTAAAAATAAATATGTGTTAAAAACACTTATGCTTTCGTTTTATCATGTTTCAAAATATTTACATTGATGCAGGGGAAAGTCGTTTTGCAATAGCTTTTGTCGTTCCAGAGATATTTTGGGTGGCCAAGATAAATGGGACACTCTTTATATTGATTATCATCTGAATAACGGCAGTCGAGCGTGCACTGCGAAGAGTCTCACAATTAGTTGAAATTTAAACCAGGTTAATTCATTGTGACTTAACGTATTTCAGCGAACTGTGCAAGGCCCAGTACGCACGGAGTAAATGTCTCCACGGAGGGTGATGTAACTGGGCGTCTGGGGTGAAAAGGCTGCTCCCGGTGCAGATAGGATCTGCGCTCGGCAATCGTAATTACTCTGGGCGGCCCGTGTCCGACGCTCGCGCCCTCGACTGGCAGGCCCATTGTGTGTGGCCGGCTGCCAGAGGTACGGCGTCTGCTGCTGCTGCAGCGCGGGCGGGCGCTACACGGAAACCGACTCCGGGATCCAGTGCGCGCGCTGTGTACGACGCTCCCGGCGCCGTAACAATGGCCTGCGAGGCTCTGCACTGTACGTCTCCGGGAGACTGGGGAGAGCGTGGGAGGGGAGGCGCGACTCCACGTGCTGCCAACCCAGCACACTGCCTCACAGCCGTGAATATATGGACCGACTCGGAATGAAAGAACTACGATAAGAGGAAAACACTTATAAATTATTTCAAATATTTTTTTTTTTTTTTTTTTTTTTTTTTTTTTTTTTTTTTTTTTTGAATGATATGGGAGAGTTCACTGAGAATATTCCCTGTCCTTTCTCTCAGTAGTGGTAGCTCTGCAAGGTTCGCAAGAAAACTTCTGTAAAATTTGAAAAGTAGGAAGCGGGGTACTGGCGGGAGTAAAGCTATGCGTACTGATTGTGAAGCGTACCGGGATAGCTCAGATGGCAGAGCGCTTTCCCGCGGGAAGCGAAGGTCACACTTTCGAATCCCCTTTCAGGCACGAAATCTACCTGGAAGTTTCATTTTATGCAGTTGCCGGCTTCCTAAGCCACTTTCATGAACTGACTGACAACTAAATATCAGACGCAGATAATATTTGCGACTTCCAGAGATATTTTTTATTTATTTATCCGTGTCCAGAATGTATCATATCATGTCATCTCTATCTATATAAAAGCGAAAGGACATTCATTCACTCACTGACTAAACACGAAATATCAAAAACTAGCCGGCCGCGGTGGCCGAGGGGACTGAGGCGCTCCAGTCACGGTCTGCACGGCCACTACGGTCGGGGGTTCGAATCCCCCTCGGGCATGGATATTTGTGCCGTTCTTAGTGTAAGGTAGTTGATAAGTAGTTTGTAAGTTTAGGGACTGATGACCCCGTAGTTAAGTCCCATAAGCTTAAAAAACATTTGAACATCAAAAACTACTTCATGTATGAAGCTGAAATTCGGCAGGAATGTAGTTTATAGGTAGAAGACGTCAGCAAAGAAAGTATTTTGTGAAAGGGCCGATAGTTCAGGACATATAACGTGATAAACAATGAAAATTTCCCCGTCTTGCGGCACGTGATAGCGTGTCTTTATCATCCCACTATTTGAGAAGGAGAGCACTTAGCAATTTGCAACAAACTTTAAACATAATTTCAAATCTCTAGGAAACTTTTTCTCGCTGACAGCCCTAGCAAAATAATGAAAGGAAAAAAGTTGGTCGCTTACTACTTTTTCGGCGTTCATGCTGTAAAATTACAGCATTTGACATGACGCTACAATTCATTAGTCGTACAATATTAATTGTACTATTGAGAAATCTTACAGACAGTATACACACATACCTCTGAATGTAAGTTCAAAATTTTGTCATAGTACGACACGCAGTTCATGAGATATGGAGCCGTAATCAATTAGGATCATGAAAACCCGCCTCATGAGGCATGACGTTTTGATTTATTGCATCTTTCCTACTATCACTCAGCAGAGGAGTGTGCGCTGATATGAAACTTCCTGGCATATTAAAATTGAATGAAAGTTTCATTCTGGAAACATCCCTTAGGATGTAGCTAAGCCATGTCCCCACCGTATTCTTTCTTCCAGCAGTGCTAGTCTTGCAAGGTTCGCAGGAGAACTTCTGTGAAGTTTGGAAAGTAGGATGCGCGGTACTGGCAGAAGTAAAGTTGTGAGGACAGGCCGTGAGACGTGTTGGGATAGCTCAGTGGTAGAGCGCTTGCCCACGAAAGGCGAAGGTTCCAGGTTCGAGAGCCGCTTCTGGTACACAATTTTAATCTGCCAGGAAATTTCATATCAGTGCACCCTCCACTACAGAGTGAAAGTTTCATTTTAAAGTAAACATATTAACAAATACGATGGAATACCTCATAGTTTACGCCATGAGTTCTCAAACTTTTGTTCGACGTGGCCCCGACTGCCAAAAACTGACGCTTCGCTGGAAATTGGCCTGATTTGGTCATTGTCTTGTGGGGCGGGAAAGGGTGCAGATGGAGAGGGGGGAGGGGTTATGAAGGGAAGTAGTAAGGACTAGATGAGGCAAGCGAGTCGTGAAGGGACGAATGCGTATGCACTAAGTACTTTCTCGGCACTACCAGCATAAACGGAGGAGGTGCTCCCGGTACCATGAACCACTTTGGTGTACTCTATGACTGTCAATCAGCTTTAATTTCAGCTTATCAGTTCTCACAAATTGTTGCGTGTAACGATTTTCTTGGATCCGAAATACATTGATATCATTAAGCTAAAAGTCTGGATACTGGGAAAGTACAATGAGTCTGAAAATTACAGAACCGTTTTTCGCCCACTACAAGACTATCGTTTGAGTGTGTGGGATCCATATCAAATAGGAGTAACGGGGATAATGAACGTATACAAAAAAGGCGGAACGAAGAGTCACAGGTTTTCTTGGAGCACGGAAAGCGTCACCTAGACGCTGAAAAGCCTGAACCGGCAGATAGTTTATAATAGATACCAACCATTCGAATTCTACGAAAGCCTGCTTGCAAACATAGAACGGAAGTTATGAGTGAGGAGTACCTTCAAACCCTAAAAATCGCTCAAGTAGGGAATGTCATGGCCTACTTAGAATAATGACAGTGCTCATAGAAACATTTAAACAGCAATTCTAACAAATAAGTTTCATACGCGAATAGAACAAGAAACTAAATAACTGATACTGCGTAAATTTTCATATTTTTTAATCATCACTGTCTAGGCCACAAGATAAATTGTGTCCCCATTTGAAATACTTCAAGCAGGCGACTATATACTTTGATACTTATGCAATTAAAATGGCTTGCTGCTTGCCGAAATCTATTTGCAATATCAGAAATTATTCAAATAAAATGTTTCTAAAACTAAGGGACCAAACTGTTGACGTCATCGGTCCCTGGACATACAAGCTACTCAAACTAACTTTTGCTGAGGGGGGACACCTATGTCCAAGGGCGGACCCTAACGTCGAACGGAAGTTTGTAGCTGACTGCCGTGTTGAAAATTGAGTACATTATCCAGGAGAAGTACATCAGAAGGATACTGAGTCACTAGTTTCTGGTCAGCCAACACTCGCTCTGCTACTGCTCGCTATTCGACGACCAGTCCGTCGTCCACGTTTTGAGCTTCTGGCCATCAGATGGTAAGATTTTGCATTTAGTTAAGATTTCACTTAGGATTCAGCATTAATATGAACAACTGTTTGCGTCGCACTTCGCGGAGTAAGCACAGTGTTGTTTTTGTGTGTTTATCTGTATCGGTGTCCTCTGATCTGCTGCGCTGCTGTTGTCATATGCCTGTCTTTGTCGTCTGTGGAACCACTCATTACCTGTGCTCGTTGCAGCCTGAACTCTCCTCGCTGTACGTAGTATACATAAAGCTCAGGTCGTACCTCAATGTATGATTCGTAAGTGACTGTCTTACACCGTCGTAGGTGTTCGCTAGTTCTATTTCTTGCGTGCAACGGTCACCATATAAGCGTTCCTCTTTCTCCACAGTCAGTCAGAATCTTGACAGATATCTACACATAGTAAATGAGGAGTGTAAGGCCTATGGCCTATGGACGCCGGTTGCGGTGGCCGAGGGAACTGAGGCACTTCAGTCACGATCTGCACGGCCACTACGGTCGGGGGTTCGAATCCCCCCTCGGGCATGGATATTTGTGTCGTCCTTACTTGTAGGTAGTTCATAACTACTTTGTAAGTTTAGGGACTGATGACTCCGTAGTTAAGTCCCTTAAGCTTAACAAACATTTGAACATTTGAACATTTGCCTATGGACGATTAAGAAATGGTCCATGTCGCGGTTCGGATTAACAGTTTTCATCCGCAGTCGCTTTGTGATGATGAAATACTAGCTAAAGCCTGTCATGATTGCTATGGCCCAGTCTGATGTAAACGAATGAAAAAGATAACTAAAGGAAAGTTAGAAAAACGATCTCAGAAGAGTTGATGTTTATTGTAAAGCTGATAGACAAACCAAAGTTTTGTTCGTGCGTTTTCTGCACAAACATGAATAAAACATCAGACGGTTTACCGACTCCAGAGCATGCAACATACAATTTCCCTTCCACTTGCAATCTCCTCATCTCTCTCTCTCTCTCTCTCTCTCTCTCTCTCTCTCTCTCTCTCTGTGTGTGTGTATGTGTGTGTGTGTGTGTGTGTGTGTGTGCGTGTGTGTGTGTCCTTTTCCTCTTGAAAAGAAAGTGAATAGGTAAAAATTCAGAAACTTGTCGTTTTAAGCTAATGATGACAAACGACATCAGTGTTATAGATAGGCCAAGCCAAACATCTTGGTCATTAAACAATGTCATATACAGGTTTACAGATTTGGTAAACCCTTTTTGTTTTCATTTACATGACGCCGACAAAGCCGTTGCGGCATTGTGTCAATCCGGAATGAAACTGTTACTGCAAATGAAGGGTTTAAATATTTAACTTCCCCTGAAGATCAATTCACGAAACGTTCATTCGTGCAGCATTTTACCACAGAACTCTACTATAGTCAACGTAGCAGTTAGTAGCTCTTCAGTATTCAATGTTCACTTACTATGATAGTTGGAGATCTAATGCTTGCTAACAAAAATATAATATCAGAGTAATACATTATGTAAACATCTGTTCCCTTTTACCACTATTGATTCCTATGTGCACACATGAATTTTGTTGCATGCACATCTACGATAAAGCACCTTTTCAATTATCTAATTTTCACTCCCTCCTTGGCATCACAGAGATAGTGTCTAATGTGATTTTCATAGCCCTTGGCACAATGTTCATTCGTGTACAATACACAGCGTGTGCCAGGAGGAAAGGTACATGCTTTGAGTGGTAATACTAAAGGTGATTCTGCACAAAATAGTCTAACAAAACAAATGTCGTTTTCCTTACCGTTTCCGAGTAAACCAACGAAAACAACTAGGAACCGGAAAAGTGCAGATCACAATAAATTAGGATACTGTTATTTTATGGGTTGTTTAATTGTGTAAGTTTCCTCGCAGAAGATATTAAAACAGTCCACCGTCAACATGAATGCATTTGCTGCTCTTGTCGATAGCTGTTGTGTTAACGATCGGAGCTCAGGTCTGCATTCCTTTATTTGGGAAAAACACCTGTATACAACAGCAGAAAAATGCATTAAAGTTGACGGTCGACTGTTTTAACATCTTCTGCGAGGAAACTTACACAATTAAACAAACAATAACATAACAGTATGTTAATGTACCTGCACTTTTCTCGTTCCGAGTTGTTTTCATTGGTTTTCCCGAAAATGCTTGAGAAAAAGGCATATGCTTCTTAGAAATGTTTTGTTCACAATCACCAGTAGTACCACCCCTCAAAGCATGTACCTTTCCTTCTGAATCATCCTGTGCATATTTTTGAAAAATTCGAACTCTTGCTATCTTATGGTACAGGGTCAAACTTTAACTATTATACATTTCCTAGAGCAGATCCAAATTGAAATATCAATGGGTTTTTGCACATCACGTGTGAACTATGGTGCGCTTAAACGACTTATAGAAGTACCATTTTTGATGGTCAATTCCTGAGAAAACTATGAAAAACCATGATCTTAGGTTAACGAAACGATGAATTATGGGGACGGCCATTTCGATATTTTCTCTTCATTGTAAATCATCGAAATT
Organism: Locusta migratoria; assembly: GCA_026315105.1. Classification (NCBI taxonomy): domain Eukaryota; kingdom Metazoa; phylum Arthropoda; class Insecta; order Orthoptera; family Acrididae; genus Locusta; species Locusta migratoria. The sequence goes on from CM048746.1 coordinate 180,444,906, forward strand.
TTTACCATATATTCTTAAGAAGTTATTCTAAAAACAGTATTTTTTTTTCGGTATCTTTGCCCGTTGCCGAGATCCAGATGTTCAAACTTACCACACTTTTGCACATCACAAAACCCAATTTTCAGCAGTTTTTGCACGGTGGGTGGCAAATATCTAAATAACTAACAAGAGTAAATTGCACCGACTATAATAATATATCATATAGACACTTATCTGGAAACGTAATTTTTCCGTTTTTAAAATTATTTAGCCGTTATCTACATACACTCGAAAAAGCATTGTGTTTGATCAGCGAATTGAGTGCGAATTGTGCTATTAGACGTTTTTCATGTCGTCTTGAAGCTTACCAGCCGATTGAGAAAATCTACTCGGTGAAATTTTCAATTTCTATACTTCGTGCAGATAGATATATTTGGCCTATAGTGGGGCGATTCGAATTCACTTCTTCATCACATTCACTGTGCAGCTTCAAACTTAGTAAAGTATTGCAAAATAATTTGATGAGTTTTCAGAGGTAAAACAAATTTGCCTATACTTTTCGTATTTTAGGTTCGTACATAGCAGCGTATGAAGTTCAGAGATAATATCTAAGTTTTATTTAAAATTCCGAGCACGGCAATGACTTATTGCACTCTCGAAATATTGGTTTTATACCTGGCGGCGACCCCGCACGGTTTGCCCACTTATAAGCGGGCTTGTCGGTTGAGGCAGCTGTTTACCAACTTTTCTGTCTTCCTTCTAATCATGAACATATTTGCTTTTTCTTGGTTGTTATACTTAATATTAAAAAGTGGTACTTGAAGTACTTCAGTTTTCGTGTTGACGCATGATAATCCAAAGACCTTTCACAATTGTACCTTTCTCATTGACTCAATATCCACGTTTGCTCAAGGGCTGAATTTCTTCCCTTAAGAGGTCACTCACTTCGTGTGGCATGCTCCTTTGCGTCAGTATGTAGCGGCAAGATACTTAGTAGTTATGTGCATGGGGTACATCCAGAGCACCATGCACCGAACTGGTGACGAAAGTTCCACAAGCCGCAGACGCACACTATTCTACCGATACCCTACTACCGTAGTATCATGGAAATCGCTACGGTGCAGAGTAGTGATCAGATGTTGCCGGTTAAACACAGCAAAATGGGAAAGTAACAACTACTCCCGTACAAAATAAACGATAAAACATGATTTCGCTAGAGCTGGAGAAGGATATGTTAGAGAACTTCGGATAGCCTGTAGCCTTTCGCAGTTTCAAATATCACGAAACTGAAGCAGATCACGCAAGCATAACGATGTTACCAGTTGTCAGCAGCCGAGTGTCGTTTCGTAACCTCCAGCGAGCGAAACCACTATCGCTAACGGAAGTGACCAGAGGGCCTTTTAACACCAACTTAACGGCCTGTTAGTGACAAAAGCACCCGGTAGAAACCTTTTTGCCTTTGTTAAGGTACCCAACATTGGTCAAACTGTAGCTACATCAGACGGAAGCACTATTGGTGAGGATATTCTGCCGTGTACAAGACACTTCAGTTTTAGCTTACTTATCCCATACACGTTACAGCAAATTTTGTGCTATCATCAGTCGGGTTTTTGTAACTTCGTGGCAGATTAAAATTCTATGCAAAAACCGGGATTCGAACCTGGGACCTTTATCTTTCGCGGGTAAGCTCTCTAATCGACTGAGCTTTTACTGTACGCTTCACGGTCCGTCCTCACAACTTTACTTTTGCCAGTTCAAATTGTTCAAATGTTTGTATAGCTTATGGGAGTTAACTACGGGGTCATTAGTCCCTACTTATGAACTAGCTAATCCTAAGGACGGCAGAAATATCCATGCCCGAGGGGGGATTCGAACCCCCGACCGTAGTGGCCGTGCAGACCGTGACTGGAGCGCCTCAGTCCCCTCGGCCACCGCGGCCGGCTACTTTCGTCTCCACGAAATTGAAAGGTTCCAGGTTTGAATACCGGTTCCGGCACACAATTTTAGTCTTCCAGGAAGTTTCATATCAGTGCACTCTCCGCTGCAGAGCGAAAGTTTCGTTCTGGAGTGGTTTTTATTGATATTCTGAAAAATTATAGTGTACTGTACAATTATCATTTGAGGCACACCTAATATATTTGAACAGGTTCATTCAATGTGAATTTCGCTTGGATTTTGAGACAAAATTACGTAACTGTTTCAGTTTTGTGAAATTATCCTATAATACGAGTATCACACTTTTTGCACGTTCCTTACATTAGGTTATGTACAAAATCACTGAGTACAGTAGTCTACTTATTACTTCTTGCTGTAGTAATAGTTTTTTTATAAACTTGTCATCTGCAAAGCAAAAAAGAAAGTTTAAATTTTTTGCTTTTTAATTCTGGGTTCGAGGAACGCGTCATTCGTGTTACTACTTACGATTCCTTTTGTTTTTCTCGGTTTCTGTTTGTTGTTTTCTTTCTAGTGTGTTTGTTATTTATGCGCCAGTGTTAATTTACGGCTGAGATCTATCCATTTGTTCTTTGGATGTTTTGTTTTGCTGAGTTGCGCGCGAAATTCGAATGTTTACTGTCAGTGTCGTGCTGCAGTTGTATGCCGACAGGGAAATGTAGGAGTGAATAAGTACTGTCGACGGGTTTTTCATGTTTACATTTCGTATACGTGTGTGTGAGAGAGAGAGACAGAGAGGGATAGGAAAGAGTGATTAGGGTACTAGGATGATTAGTATCTGTACATCTCCTCTATTGTGACAAATAGTGTTTTGTTGTAGAGTGAAGTGTATTTATTGAGTACAAGTACGGAAAAAGAAAACCATCAATATGAAAAAGATTATTGGAAGCAGTATTTTACCAGCCGTATTGTAAATCCATACAAGACAGCCACGGTCACTCATACAAAACGGGGCATACACGAATTAATATAAAGATATAACTTTTACATAGTGTAGAATACAGGTGCAGAACAAAGTATTGAATCATATGTAGATGATAAATATCTATAAATAAGATTAAAAATGATACAGCACACATGTAGTCAGCATCATGGCGTTGCAAATGGTAAATTATAAATGCAGCTGCTCAACCTCCTCCCAGACAAAGTTTCAAGACTGTACCAAAAGTCAGCGGTGGAAATGTTAGCCAAGGAGCGAGTCAGTACAGCATACGTTGACTCCAAGAGAGCGGATGATTTCTCTGTTAATTCTGGCACATTTATGCAGCAATGTGTATTGCATCTGCTGACCAGTAGGTGTCGGACATCTACATCCATATTCCACAAGCCACCTGACGGTGTGTGGCGGAGGGTACCTTGAGTACAACTCTCGGTTCTCCCTCCCATTCCAGTCTCGTATTGTTCAGGGAAATACAGATTGTCGGTATGCCTCTGTGTGAGCTCTAATCTCTCCGATTTTATCCTCACGATCTCTTCGCGAGATATACGTTGAAGGCAGCAATACACTGATAGACTCCTCGGTAAAGGTATGTTCTGGTACCGAGCGACATAGCGTCTCTCCTGCAGAGTCTTCCAATGGAGTTTATCGATCATCTCCGTAACGCTTTCACGATTGCCAAATGATCCTATAATGAAGCGCGCTGCTATCTGTTGGATCTCCTCTACCTCCTCTATCAACCCCGCCTGGTACGGATCCCACACTGGTGAACAGTATTCAAGCAGTGGCGAACAAGTGTTCTGTAACCTACTTCCTTTGTTTTCGGACTGCATTTACTTAGGATTCTTCCAACGAATCTGTCTGGCATCTGCTTTGCTAATGATTAATTCCATATGGTCGTTCCATTTTAAATAACTCCTAATGCCTACTCCCACATAATTTATGGAATTAACTGCTTCCAGTTGCTGACCTGCTATAGCGTAGCTAAATGATACATGATCTTTCTTTCCATGTATTCGTAGCACATTACTCTTGTCTACATTGAGATTCAATTGCCATTCCCTGTATCATGCGTCAATTCGTTTCAGATCCTCGTGCATTTCAATACAATTTTCCATTGTTACAACCTCTCTATATACTACAGCATCATCCAGAACAAGCCTAAGTAAACTTCGATGTTATCCACAAGGTCATTTACATATATTGTGAATAGCAACGGTCCCACGACACTTCCCTGTGGCACACCTGACACCACTCTTACTACGGAAGACTTCTCTCCATTGAGAATGACGTGCTACGTTCTCTTATCTAGGAACTCCTCAATCCAATCACGTAATTGGTCTGATAGACGATATGCTGTTACTTTGTTCATTAAACGACTGTGGGGAACTGTATCAAACGCCTTGCGGAAGTCAAGAAACACTGGCATCTACCTGGGAACCCGTGTCCATGAGTCTCGTGGACGAATAGCGCGAGCTGGGTTTCACACGATCGCATTTTTCGAAACCCATGCTGATTCCTACAGAGCAGATTACTAGTCTCCAGAAAAGTCATTATGCACGAACGCAATATGTGTTCCAAAATTCTACTGGCCGACGTTATATGAACCTCAATGAAGACATAATTCCGGAAGTAATTCTGCTCCGATTCCCGATTTAGAACCATATTGGGATTTACCACGGCTTATGACCAGCGCTTTCGAAGAAATTTCCTATTGGTTCCACCACTGAAGTGGAGATGTAACGCCTCCACTACCGTGTCCAGCTAAGGTCTCCGTTTGTAAGGCCGACGAAACGCCAAACGGTAATCCGGCTCGGGTTTAGCAGTTGGGTGCGCCCGCAGGCCGGCAGGTGCGGGATGAGAGGCCGGTGATTGCGTGATGAAAGCTCTCAGCGCCGGCGATTAAGACGCCAGCGAGGCAAATGGCGGCATCCGCCGGTGGGTACTCCTTAAACGCCGCCGCCCCGCCGCCTCGCCTCCCAACGGACGACTGAGGGACCGCGCGGCAACGGGGCCCTATTACGTTATTTATGGCGACACGCCTCATCACTGTGTGTGCCGGTGGATCTAATGAAGACAGACGGCCCACCTGTGATTAGAACCCCGGCCGATTCCTGAAAGTGCTGCTGATCTTTAAGGAGGAAACGAACATGCCCTGCTAACATAAAAGGCACGCCGAATAGTTGTTCTGTTCGGGTGAAAGGAAGGCTTAAATCTATTGAAAGAGTACTAGGTACCATTTTTTTCTGAAGTGTAAGAAAAACAGGGATGGGAAACATAAAATCTAGTAGAACAGAATTAGACGATTCGAACGGTACAATGGTATAAACATCAACAAATAATACAATTCCTTGAGACAACAGAGTCTCGTTATATCCAAGGTATTAAACATAATACCTTTGGTACGATGGTAGAATATGTGAAACTACCCATGAAAAATAGTTACATACAAGTAGAAATCTGATAATGCAAGAAGCAGTAGGCGAGAATAAATAGAAGCAACAAAAGAAAATTGTAGGGGATGAAGTTGAGAAAATTGGGGAAAAAAAGAGGAAGAATAGAGGGCAACATAAAACATATATTTCACGACATACACTGGTCAAAACAAGTAACGGATAAGTTGAGACACCTAGGTTCTGAAGCTTTTTCTTCGGCAGAATGAACTAAACTGGCTCGACGTCTTTCTGTCGGTTCTATGGAGAGGAGACGATATTACAGCAACCGAGATAGTGATAATAGCAGAAAATTGCTGCAGAGGCAGATGGTATTGTGTTTAATCTACCAAACGAATTACAAAAGCAGCTTAGTTCAAATAGTGTGGTGATCATTTAGTAGAATCCAACAACAACGTGACATACCCGAAGCTATGGAATGAGGAGCCGTAGGAAGTTTGGAAGCAGGACAGATAGAGAGGTGCGTGGTTACAGCTATTGGAATGTCCCAAAGTGTAATTTTCAAGACCTGTGCGCAATAAGGCAATAACAATCGTTAAAAGCAGGCAAGGCCAACGTCGTTCACGATTAACATCAGGAAGAGATGACCGTAACCTCCGGTTGACAGCCCGTCGACACAGGCGACTGAATGCAAAGCTCCCTCCGGGCAGCAACAGGACGCCCAGTATCAACACAAACAGTCCGAAATCGCCTTCCGGAATGTGGCCTCTACGCACGGAGGCTTATGGTATGTCCCATTAAAACCACGACACCGTTAGGTCAGCACAAGAACATCCTGCGGAAGGCTATTAAAGGAACTGGGAATGGTAACTGCTGCTTCCTAATATATTTATTCTCCAATGAAATTTGTCATTAATTTTTATTTTCATACCAATAGCTTAGTTCATGGGATCAACACTAGAAGGAAGAATAACTTTTACAAATGTTTACAGTTACTTGCTTTGGCTCAGAAAGGAGTCCACTATTTAGCAACACACATTTTCAGTAACATGCCAGCAGACTTAAAATTAACTCCTAAAAAAGTTCAGTTTGAAAAGAGTCTAATGGATTTTTCTGTGGCCGACTCCTTCAACTCCATTGACGAATTTCGTAGCAGAAGTGATTAGTATATTACACACAATAATTATATAAAAAGGAATTTCTTAGCAGAAGTGGGTGATGTATATTATTGTTTACATTATTAAAAAACTGGAAATATTGTGTTCTATCTGTCTTCAGTACTAATCTTTTGCAGTAATGAAATCTTTGTAGATTAGCATGTAGTAATAAATATTACGTCCTTTAAAACGTAAATATTCTTAAGATATAATACTTTCTGACCGACATCCACAAGGGCTATTACATTTGGTATCTGTGAAGGGGACACTAACACAACTGTGGATCTTGTTTTCTGACATGTTGCACAACCCAGAGGATCTCCTCTTGGATCTACTTGAACGAAAACTACATCTAATCTAATCTAATCTTAGACTGAGTTTCATTTAATGAATCCTCGGGAAGTGTAATCTGTCAGCGTTGCAATATAGTTGTTCGGCTGATGCCTGCTCATTAGTGTAGGGTCCATAACAGAAAAGGTTAATGGAATATATAGAGGAGATCCTATGTACAGCAGTACGCTTCGTTACAAGCTCATTTAGTAAGCCCGAAAGTCACGGAAATGATCAGAAAACTGCAGTGTCGAGCGCTGCAGAGGAAACGTTTTGTGCCGCGGTATGGGCGTCTATCAAAGTTCAGACAGCATTCCTTTCTTGTTTCCTGTTACATTCGTCTCGCGAAAAGACCGCGACGATAAAATTAAAGGGGAGAAAATGTTCAAATATTCAAATGTCCAATTTGTAGTGGTCATCAGACCCTAGACTTAAAAACTAATTAAACTAACTTATGCTAAGCACAACACACACACAATCACGTCCGAGGAAGGACTCGAACATCCGACGGGGAGCAGACGTGGACTTCACGTTAAGGCGCACTTTACATCAAGAGGCACGACCAATCCCACGCGGCAAAATTAGACTGATTAAAACCCACAGGGAGGCATGCAGGTAGTATTTGTTTTTCTTTTTCTTTCATGCGAACCGTACGCTAGCGGATGGCCTGTAAATTGTTAACAACAGATCAAGTTTAACTTCAACTAATGTTACTTCTTTCGACCACCATGACTAGGCGGAGAGCTGAATTCAAACACTTAAAAATTATTTCATCAGAATTTCCGCTTCCGTGAGAAATATCCTTCCACTAATCACTTGAGTGCTTTAAGACATTAATTCTTCTGCACATTAATAATATTACGATAAGATTAAAGTGCTTCGACTTACTGCTTGATGTCTTAACACACATTATACCACCCCATTCCTTCTTCTTTTCTGTATATTTCATATGGTCCTTTCTTCATCGATTCTTCTAAGAACCTCTTTGTTGTTGTATCAGACCATCATATATCAATATTATTCTGTAACGTGACACCTGGAGCACTTCAGTTCTCTTCCGTGTTACCAACTGCCCATGATTCACTAATATGCAATACAGCGCTCCAAACGTAAGTTTTTAGGAGTTTGTGCTTCCAATTTAGGTACGTTTAATATCAGTACATTTCTCTCGGCCAGGATGACTGCTTTGCTTTTTATGTTCTCTTTGCTTCGTCCATCGTCACACAGGTAGCAAAATTCCTTAACTTCTTTCACTTTGGGATCGTTAATTTTGGTGTTACATTAGTTACTATTCCCATATTGGCCATTTCTCTTTACTTTAGTTATGTCATATATCATATCACACAATGAGAATATTGTATTCAATCTGACTTCTGTGCAGTAATGACACCATTGTAAATGTCTGTTATGAAATGATTGCCTTATTTTACTGGTATATTGATGATGCGTGGCAACAAAACCCTAAGCCATATTCAGTATTAACTAATTACAAGTTTTATGTCCTTTTAAATGTAAATTTCATTAAGATTTTCTTTTCTTGACAGTTCCACATCTACAAAGGCAATGACATCTCGGGTCTGTGGTAGGTACACTAACATACGTTTGTATTTTATAAGTATTTTTCGTGTATTCTTGTCTGTATCCAAAAGGATGTTCTTATTATAGATCTATTGAAACGAGAAGTACATTCACTAACACATTTGTTTGTGGGGGTATCTTCCACGTTTCGTCAAATATTACTTCAAGACATCATCAACGGGTTCTACAAATCAGATTTTTGTTTTGAAATGTATTTATATTTTATAAACAGTTCACGACTTTTAAAAATAATTAAGTGGTTACTTACGGTGTATCGTCTTGTGAGTTACGGTTTTACAGTTCTGTCATCACAGATTGATTTTACACACAAAGAATTATATAAATAGAAGGATTGTGCGAAATCCAAAAACAAAAATGTAATTTCAGGAACAGACTCATGTTACCTTGACGAGATAAAAGCGAAACGCCTCTGCTTAAAATAAATAAATTGCAGCAATAAAACGGCTTTTCTTATAATCTACTCTTGCCTTTCCCGGTTTCTCTGAATTCATTAGACTGTTCACTCCAGTCAACAGATTCAGTAATTCCTCTTCACTTTCCCTGAGCATTGCAATGATATCTGCGAATCTTTGATTAATTTTCATGTTTAATTCTTAACCCACTGCTGAAATTTTCATTTCCACTATTGATTCTTTGTTATATATGCGTTGAAAGAAATAAATGCCGCACTTGGAGGTCGACAGGCGATTCCTCATGCAAGACAAAACTTTGTCTAACAGAATCACGCCGGGTTCATTTTGAGAAAAGATGTACGGAAACGAGGAACTGGCTTCACCGTCACATCGTGCATTCGGGCAATATATATATATATATATATATATATATATATATATATATATATATATATATATATATATATATGGGATAACGTACAAACAAGTGCACTTATCTTGTGATTTTGTAGTGAACAGTTGTCTATACCCGAGTTATCGATACTACCAAACTTAGCCTTCAGTACCTATTACAGAATTATCAAACATAGGTACATTATGCACAAAATACAGATACACGAATGTATTACTACACTTTCTTAGACAGTGATATTAGTTCCTATCTAATACAACTCCGTAACCCGGACCTCAGGCAACATTATCATCCTCTATACAGCTACCACGTCTCATTTTCAAAGATACTTTACTTTTTATATATACATTTCAACGTCTTGAAACGTTTTCTTAATTTTTTCCTTGAATCTGTAACTTCATTCCAATAAATTCTGTGCGTTGCTGCGTTGTGATATGATGTTTTTATTTTTTTTATTTACTTTGACTTAGATCTGTAGATGTCTCGTTGGATCTAAAGCAAGTAATACAATAATTTAAGAAAATATTTTCCATCTTGAATTAATGGATTTCTCCAGAAATACGAAAAAAGTGTGTATATTGCTGACGGTTGCTGGCATAAGGAAAGGCCGGCAACCTGTGGTGCACTGATGTGAGGCTTATGGCTTGGCCTTAGAAATCGACCGTATTACGTAATAAGTATAAGCGATAAAATGGATGCCTAGTAATTATATCAGTGTGATAAATGTGATAATAATGAATAATTTTCTTTCTCTGTGTACGTAATACAAATTTAGAACATACATGATCAATATGTCGGTAAGTGAGGCATATTTTGTGAAACTGTGTGTAGATCTAATTTTAATATAAAAAGCTGTTTTTCTAAATCTTATTACTTCCAAATTGAAGTTTCCAATGAAAATAAATTAAGACCAACTTTTCTTCAACTGTGCTATATAATAACAGTAGGAACACTTGTCATAGGTGTGGATATCTTACGAATAATAGGTTTTGTAATATTTTACCTATTGCTGTTTTAGGACACCATACCACAAATGGTATATATTAAAATCAGAAATGTGTTAGACATGCTAACATTTGTAATCCTACACGGATGATTTTTTAAATGTATTAGTATCGTAAATTATAAAATCTTCAGTGATAAAGGACGACATGGTCCTTTTGAAGTGACAGCCACCCAAATTTGACAATATAGAAAAACCAAAACCGTCTATGATTTCATGTATTTTTTTATTTCATTACCGGCTTTGACCGTGATGATGATCTTCAACTAATCTGCCTCTTACACATTAAGAAACAACAAAATAAAATTCTCAGCCTCGAGTGGCCTCATCACTGGGAATACAGCTGCAGTAGCCACCATGCACCAAACAGGCAGTAAAATTAAACATTGCGCTACAATTAAATGAAAATCAGCACACGCCTCGTCACGTGGATATGTATATACTAGCTACGCAACGAAAGTTCACGTACCGTCGATTTTTGTGATTGAGAACATCAGTCTGTAAAACCGAACCCTTATACAATCGATTGGACCATAAGTTTGATATTACTACCCATGAGTCAGATATAGATTAAATCTATAGAAAGAAACAGAAAATTACCGTTATTTTTTTAATACACAAACCAAAATCATTGAGACCGTACATCCTAACCAAATACATTCGACATCAGTTTGTAAAGAAAATATTACGACGATAAATTTTGTCACTGGCATAATCTTACGAAAATACTGCTGTTCTGACTATGCACTAAATAAATGAAAGTACCAACTATTAGTTTTTTTCATTTAGTAATAAAAAAATTAAGTTCATCATGTGTTGTTTATTTGGTGTGAAAAGCTATACTACTAATAAGACTCCTAAAAATTCAAATGATCGTATATTTCCTTTCCCTGTTCGGGGGGGGGGTCCTCTGTATAAATCTCCGTACAGGTGATGAGGCAGTTACTTCGAGATACTGTTGAAGTTCTTTTTAGAAAATTTGTACATGTATCGCCAGAGTTTGTAAATATTTCTCAAAGTGGCATTGGAATATTTACCGACGCAGAACAGTTCCGAACTTCGAAACTTCACCGTCAGCCTTAGTAAACGAATTTTTGCCTGTTAGCGTCCGAGGAATTTTAACGTACATTTTAAGCTAGTTAGAGTTTAGGATTTTCGGCATGCGTGATATTTAGTCCAGATATTGAATACGTTTATTTATTTTCTGACAGTATAGACAGTCGGATCTTTAGCTGCTGTGGCCGGCCGCGGTGGCCGAGGGGACTGAGGCGCTTCAGTCACGGTCTGCACGGCCACTACGGTCGGGGGTTCGAATCCCCCCTCGGGCATGGATATTTGTGCCGTCCTTAGTTGTAGGTAGTTCATAAGTAGTTTGTAAGTTTAGGGACTGATGACCCCGTAGTTAAGTCCCTTAAGCTTAACAAACATTAAACATTTAGCTGCTGTGGAAAATAGATCCTGCAGTTTTTTTCGAATGATTTGGACGAATACTACTTATACTGGCCCTAAGATATCAACAAATCTAGATTACAGATAAATCCGATATTTCACTGGGGCATATGAGTGTACTACTAGTTACAACACAGATATTGTGAAAGTTTGTGTAGTAGTGCTGGGAGCTAATACAGTCATTTACAGAATAATAATTTTCATACGACCGTTTTCAGTCATATAATATATATACGAGTTAGCAGCACTAGTTAGCACACATCAGAACAAGCACCAAGAATAGTTGCAACATTTATCAATAGACAAGAAGCTATGAATTTATATTCAATAATGCAGGGTAGGTTTCTTACAGGTAGAATAGATAATACACCCAACTTATCCACTCAAGATTGTTGCATGAAACTTGCGAAGTACTTTTCAGGTGGTCTTTTAAGAGTATATATGTATCTCTACAATGAGCAAGTTGTGAAGGAATGCAAGGAGAAGTATGGAGAGGGAATTAAAGTGAAGGGAGATTGTATAAAAACCACGCGGTTTGCTGATGACATAGTAATTCTGTCAGAGACAGCAAAGGACCTGGAATAGCAATTAAATGGAATGCACAATGTTTTGAAAGGGAGATATAAGATGAACATTAACAACAGTAAAATGAGGGTAATGGAATGCAGTGTCAGAAAATTAGGCGATGCTGAAGGAAGTAGACTTAGTAATGAGACGATCAAATAAGTAGACGAGTTTGTTATTTGGGTAGCAAAATAACTTCTGATGGCCAAAGGAAAGAGATATAAAAATGCAGAATGGCTATGGGAAGAAAAACGTTTCTGAAGAAGCGAAATTTGGTGACATCCAATGTTAGTTTAAATGGTAGGAAGTCCTTTCTGAAAGCATTTGTCTGGAGTGTAGCATTGTATGGGTGTGAAACGTCGACGTTAAGGAGTTCATAGAAAAAGATAATAGAAGCTTTCGAAATGTGGTGCTACAGACGAATGATGAAAATTAAATGGGTATATCACGTAACTAATGAGGAGGTGCTCAACATAATTGGGGAGAAAAGCAGTTTGTGGCATACCCTGACTAAGAGAAGGGCTAGGTTGGTGGGACACACCCTGAGACATCAAGGAATCCTCAAATTAGCTTTAGAAGGAAGTAGGAAGTGCGCGAGGTAAAAATCGTAGAGGGAGACCGAAGGATGAATACAGTAAGCAGATTCAAAAGAATGTAGGTTGCCGTTCGTATTCTCAGATGAAGAGGCTTGCACACGACATGGTAGCGTGAAGAGTTGCAACAAACCAATCTGCCCACTAAAGACTACAACATACATATCTGAAAAATTTTGAAAGAATAAATAAGAAAGGTTTAAAAATATGTTTGTAAACCTATGAGACCTACGTGCATGGGGTTTTCACAGAAAAATTGAGCAGATCTTGGGGTAACATTCAAACTTAATGACATCACAAGCAATTCACTGAAACAAAAGTGTCATAATTTAAAATTTTATCTCAAGCACGGTTTCTCCTGTTTGAATACATTAGAGGACGAACTACTTAACGAATTTGCATGGGTTTTTGACAGGTACGTTGAACATCGCTTGGGGCAACATGTAGTCTTTATTTAAAAAAAAAAAAAAAAAAAAAAAAAAAAAAAAAAAAAAAAAAACGTAGATCAGGGCAAAAAACGATATTAAAATCACACAAATTCTCAGTTTTATTAAAACCGTCATGTATCTATTTGAACGTGCTAACCTGTCTAACTATTAGAGAAATCTTCATTCCGTGGTGGAATGGCCGAGCGCCCTAAGGCGCCTTGCTGCGGTGCGCGTGGTTGCTCCTCGTCGGAGGTTCAAGTCCTCGTTCAAGCGCGTATTTGTTAATGTGTGTATGTGTGTGTTGTCCTTAGGTTAGTTTAAGCAGTTTGTAAGACTAGGGACTAACGAGCGACAACCACTGCAATTAAGTCTCATATATTTACAAACTTTTTTTTTTCATGGGTTTTATGGAAGCAACTAGGACTAACAAGCGACAACCACTGCAATTAAGTCTCATATATTTACAAACTTTTTTTTCGTGGTTTTTCTGGAAGCAACTGAAGCGTATCTTGGGACAATATACAGTGTATTATTTCATCAAAATTTATTCATGATAAAAAAAATAGAAGCCATTGTAATTCAGTATTTTGAAAGTCTTCCCTATTGTGTTGTTTGACATTGTATAACAAAAAGTCAACAGATGGTGTCTTTATTTATTTATTTATTTAGTTTATTGTCAGTGACAGTTTAATTTTTGGAAGTTTACATAAGAATCAACGTGTGGCAAAGCTAATGCAGTGAGTGCCTAACTAAGATCAACTCTCTTCTGCAAGAAGGAAGTAAGTACCAGGACTTAAATTACCAGAACACCGCTCTATCTTTCGACCAACGTTTTTGTATGGGAGTGAAAGTTGGGTGGATACAGGATACCTTATTCATAAGGTAGAGGTTACAGATATGAAAGTAGCAAGAATGATTCCAGATGCTAATAGATGGGAACAATGGCAGGAGGTTGTGCATAATGAGGAAATCACAGAAAAACTGGCAATGAACACCATAGATGAAGCAGTTAGAGCGAACTATCTGAGCTGGTGGGGGTCATGTTACACGCATGGGAGAAGCAAGGTTACCTAAGAGACTCATGAGTTCGGCAGCGGAGGGTAAGATGAGTTGAGGTAGACCGAGAAGAAGGACTTATATTCGGTGAAGGATGATTTTAAAGTAAAAGGCTTTCACATCAGACGAGGCATCAACGTTAGCATTGAAGAGGGCATCATGGAGGAATTTTATTAGAGGTACTATGCTCCAGACTGAACACTGAAAGGCATAACAGTCTCTCATGATGATGATTACAAAAAAATTAAGTGCCACAATATTATCTTTGCAATACAAACTGACACTGTATTTACTTGGCGGATTTTCTGATTTCGCATTGTGGATAAGAAACGTAACGAAATTGAGGTATCACAATTTAAAGATTCATCCTTAACTATCGTCTTCTCCTGGGGGAAGGGGGAGGGGGTTCCGTTTTTACGTACTGAAGTACCGACCTCTAAATAGTGACAGAATACGAACCCCTTATTTAACGTCTCTGCGATGCACCGGGGTACAGCTGAACACCTGTGTCACTTCACGTTCACACACCGAGCGAGGTGGCGCAGTGGTAAAACGCGAGTCTCGCCTTCAGGAGGACGCAATCCAACTGCGGCGTACCTGATTTAGGTATTCAGTGATTTTCCCCAAATTAGTGATTTTTCCCAAATCATTTCAGGCAAATACAAGGGCATAGCCGATTATGTTCTCCATCTTTGCCGTAAGACAATCGCAACGTGTCCTCCGTCTCAGAAGACCACTATCTCGACGGATCGTTAAACCAATATTCCTTCCTTTCTTTTCATGTTAAAAATCGGGATAAAGAGTCCTTGTGTACGTGATTTGTGACTTTTCAGTCATGTCGCAGTGCAGGTATGGAAAGCCTTTGATGACCTGTCTGCCCAATTCACAACCTAGCTGAAACTGGTGGTCACGTGATGTCTCAGTGTCACTCATGGGGCCTACAGCTAAAACCTGTTGTGTCTTCGATGTGAATGTTATGGGGAAACGCAGTGATATGAAGGGCACCCGTTTCCCGCATGCCACACTAGCAAGGTACGCCTCGAAACACACTTATTTAAGAGTACATTCATTTTATATTCACCGCGTTTCAGACGTCTGAAATTGTTTACACTTCTTGACGATTGTTCTTTTACTCACGACGTTTAACAACCCCTTACAAATTTCTGTAAGAACATTAGTAAAGAAGAATGTTAATGACTCGTTAATAGAAGCACCCATATGACTGTCTGATGCAGCCAACTTCAAGTGTCGTGACGGAAAAAAGTCTATTTAGAAATTGGCAGCAGCCAATGCATTGTAAATTATCTTCATTTTCAACAATTAAAGATTTTTCATACATTCATAACGAATAAAAAGTATTTCTTAATGGTAACATGAGAAAAATCGCAACATAAAATATGGCAATAAAATAGGCAGTTACAGTAAAAGAAGTTTAATTTCCAGATTTATGACATTCAGGAAGTTTCTCCGGGTGACAAGAAGACAGCCAAAATGGAAAGGGATGAAGGCACTGAGAGACACAAAAAAGTGCTAAAAGCAGAAAAACGAGATAGTGGGAAAAAGACATAGCTAGACAGTGACAGAGAAAGTGAGATGATGTATATGAAACCTGGCTATACTGGGTAAAAACATTTAGGATGTCTCTTTAAAAGGGCGCCAATATGCTTGCAAGCCAAAATTTATGGTGAGGAACGAGGAATGAATACTTAGGCAGCAGGAGCACAATTTTTTTCTGTTTTCAGTGTTCTTTAAACAGGATCATAATATTTGCCTTTCTTGTACATTTTTCAGCTGATGTTGAGTTACTTTGTTGTGTTATGTTACTTTAAATTGAAATATTATAATAATTACATTCAATTAAATGTAATTCTAATTTACATTCAGTAATCGACAGATTAGGGCCGCGGCGGAGTGGACGAGCGCGTTAAGTCGCTTTGCTCCGATGCGCGAGGCCGGTTCCCTCCCGTTGGCTACAACTCGAGCGAAAGGGCGTAACCAGGAGAGGACGCTCAGGAGGACGTAGCCATCTCACTTATTCCTTTCTGTGGCGCGTTATCCGGGAAAATAGGACGAATTCTCAGGAAGCACCGAGTGAAGACAGTCTTCCACCCACCAGCTAAGACTCCAGCACTGCTTGGAAGTGTGAAAGACGACCTGGGTCAAGTCCGGTGTCTATCAGATCCCCTGCCAATGTGGTGTAACATATACAGCTCAGACAGTGCGTACTGTCGAGGATCGGTGCCGAGAACACCAAAGGCACACAATGTTATTGGAACCTAGCATGTCGGCAGTCGCAGAACATTGTCTGACGGAAATACACGGAATGGATTACAATCGCACGAAGGTTCTGACACGAGCGTCCAACTTCTGGGACTGTCATCAGAGAATCTGTTGAGATACGTGAAAGGGGACCGCAAATAAATCGTGATAGCGGGTACATACTTAGCAACGCATGGTATCCCGCTATTAGATTGGTGAAGAAGAGGAACGAGATATCTCACAAAGAACTGACTGGCCGCGAACCTCGGGTTGAACACTCGGTCGGCGGGAGAAGCGAGGGCAGGGATGCCGGGCGAGGACCGGCGATACAGCGGATGGCAATAAAAGCGCGGCGAGGACCCCCCTATCAGTCAGTTCATCAGCAAAAAAATGTTCAAATGTTTGTATAGTCTATGGGACTTAACTACGGGGTCATCAGTCCCTAAACTTAAAAACTACTTATGAACTACTTACGAACTAGGACGGCACAAATATCCATGCACGAAGGGGGATTCGAACCCCCGACCGTAGTGGCCGTGCAGACCGTGACTGGAGCGCCTTAGTCTCCTCGGCCACCGCGGCCGGCAGTTCATCAGCGCATCTGATGGCAACGTGGTCGTTTGCCGAAATATTGTGCCCGTTGGAAACTGAAACCCGGTAGTTTATCCGCGAATTATTTCGATATGAAGTAAGCCGAAAGAATTTGAAGAATCATAAGACACTACTAATGTTGTATTCTAACATTACGGGACTGTTTTTACTACTCATCTTCATTACCTTTCATTTTTCGACATTTAGAGCTATCTGCCATTTTTCACTCCACCAAGAAATTTGGTCCAAGTCATCTGCATCATAGAAAAGTCATTCATCAGCAAACAGCCGCAGATTGCAACTCACTCTGTCCGTTAGATTATTTATATTGTTGTAAAAATGTTCAAATGCTTGTAGAACTTATGGGACTTAACTACGGGGTCATCAGTCCCTAAGCTTACAAACTACTTACGAACTACCTAAGACTAAGGACGGCACAAATATCCATGCCCGAGGGGGATTCGAACCCCCGACCGTAGTGCCCGTGTAGACCGTGACTGGAGCGCCTCAGTCCCCTCGGCCACCGCGGCCGGCAATATAGTTGTAAAATCATAGCCATCGTATCAGACTTGTCAGGAGCACGCCAGATGAACACTATTCCTTAGGTAGTGGTCGAGCCATGCACATGCTTAGGGAACCTATTCCAAATGCTCGTAACTTCGTTAGCAGTCTGTAGTGCGGTACCGTCTCAAGCACCTTTCGAACATCGAGGAATATGCAGTCTGCCAGTTGGAGGCCATGGTCCACAGCTACAGCAGAGCAGAGTGGGGCGGCGACCGCTGCTACAGGGGCCCCTGGTGCCGGCGCGTCGGCAGGCCCTGTGCCGTCGGCGGCCTTCACGCCCCGGTCTGAGCTCCCGCACTTGCCGCGCCGTGAATTCATAAGCGCCGCCATTAGCCGTGGCATCGCGTGCCGCCGCGCCGTCGTACCGGACTCGCCGCGCATGCGCAAACCCGCCATTACAAATTGCGGCCGGAGCGAGATAAAAGGGCCCAAAATGTTATACTTGGCGTCGGCGGGAATTAAAACGTTTTTAGCGGCCGGCGAGCTCTCCTTATCGGCGCAATCTGCGGCATTGGCCACGGGCCGCGGCGCGGCGAACTGGTGAACTGGTGCAGGGGGCGCCGAAAGCCGTGGGAACCGAGGCGGCCGCAGGCTGGGAGGGGCGCCTGGGAACACCCGCGAACTGCGCTGTGCTCACATTCCACTTCAACCGCAGTATTTAGGGCAAGGAAGCCTTATCTCTGACAGCCCTAATACCAATTACTAACTGACACACAAATACGTATTTCTCATTCAGCACAGAACTTTGGAGTAATATTTTATCAGCACTTGGACTGGACAGGGCACACAACAGTCTGCAAGAAGGTCACTTCATTCACTGCAGAAATACAAAAAATATAGCTGGAAAAGAAGCTCGTTGAGACACTAATACTTCCCATTCTAGATTATTGTGATGCTAATCTGCAAGGACTGTCACACGAAAATTCACATAGGCTGGAGCTGGTGATGAATTCTTGTATCCGATACATTTGTAACTTACGTTTCTACGTCCATATCAGTCCCCCATACCAGCAGTTATCTTGGCTACGTGCAGATAAGCGTCGGGGCTATCATACATTATGTTTGCTGCATTGCTTTCTCAGTCATTGCAAACCTTCTTACTTATCCTCAACGATTATATTACTATCTGAACAGCACAGCAGAAACACACGCTCACACCAAAATAAAACTCTCTCTGTGCCATCACATAACACTGCAATCTTCTTTAAATCATTTTCTGTATCGGGAACACGTCTGTGGAACAATCTTCCTCAAAAGTTAAGAGAGATAAAATCAATTCAAAACTTTAAAAGACAGCTAAGAGTTCACCTTCTGGCACAATAGTTACAAAGCAGAGAACACTTACCAGTCTGTAGCCCACTGTTGTCAATTCCTCCTCCCCCCATAAATGTTTCCCTCTCCTTTCGTCAGCACAGATCTCTATTCATATATATCTCCACTTCCTCGCATCCATTGGCACTGTCATTTTTCAATCTTCTCCTCTTTCACTAATCATTTTCCCCCTTTTTTTATATTAAACTAAATTCAAATGTGTTAAACTTCTATCTCCATGTAAATATCTCTTGTTATTATTAGTATTACTTTGATTTTTGTGTTGTTATTATCATATATTGTTATTAATAATATTATTATTGCAGTGTTTTTTGTAATTAAATCCTCTGTTTATGTTGTTCCTGATCAGATGTAAGAGAGGGCCCTATGGCCCTAATCTGGTCAGGTTAAATAACCAAATAAATAAAATAATAAGTAAGGCCCGACCGGATATTCGGTTTCGGTAACGGCTAGTTTCGGCCAAATTATTGGTTTCGGCAACAGTTTCGGTTAGAAATCATCCGAATCTTCGGCTTGGGCGAAATCAACTTTCGTGAACTTACTGTTGAGGTCCGGTCGCGTTCTGGATGGATTCAATCAACAAGAACGCTTAACCTCAGTTGACGGCGCCCTGTTTAACTGCTACAGGTCTTTCCTCGCGCGTAAAAATTTGTTGTTAAGCACAATATAAAGCAATCGTATCTTATAGTTATATACTGTAATAGTAACAATTAAACTTAATCAGGATTGTATATAACGGAACGGGTTAACGTATTGTTATGCTGTAAAGTTTTATTAATGAGTTTCCTTGAAAGCGAAGAGTTTTTTTTAATAACTAATATGGGTTTAGGAAACATTGATTATGTGGTACACACCTGCCGGCCGCGGTGGCCGAGGGGACTGGGGCGCTCCAGTCACGGTCTGCACGGCCACTACGGTCGGGGGTTCGAATCTCCCCTTCGGGCATGGATATTTGTGCCGTTCTTAGGATTAGCTAGTTCATAAGTAGTTTGTAAGTTTAGGGACTGATGACCCCGTAGTTAAGTCCTATAAGCTATACAAACATTTGAACATTTTTGGTACACACCTTTTCCTGTTCAGTTTGCGTAAATTTACGCTGACAACAATTATACTGTTAGTCGTAAATGTGACTTTATTTTTCGAAATACTTCTCAGCACTGATTGAAGCTGCTACGTATTCAGGAATGCCAGAAAGGAAATATGTAAAGTTGTGTGTCGATTGCAAAGACGGAAGTTAAGATGGCAATATAAAGATAGCCCTCTCAAGAACAAAACCGTAAAGACTACTTATAGAAGGAAAAAAAAGGTTACTTTATGCGCATTTTGTCTGGTGGTAGTCATGTTGAGACTCTGAAATTTTGTGGTATCTATTTTACATCTTGGTCATGTACCTAAAGATTGAAGTCTACCTTCCAATAAGCAGGTATGCAGGACTATGGAATTTATCGTAGTCAAACAGTAGTCTCGTTAATTCCAGGTGAACGGCACTGGGAGCACATCGAACTTTTGAAATGTACTTGTTAAAAAGAAGAAACTCGACCTTGAAAACAATACACGTGTAAAAAAGTATGACTTCTTTTAAAACAAAGATGGTAAATAGTCATTTACATTGGTTTGTAATGGATCGGCCAGTCTGGTTCCGCTCAGCAAGCTAAAGTGAAGCACGGGAGACCGAGACTCGCGAAAACCAACGGCGGTATCGGACATTTCAATTTACTCTAAACTTCGGATAAACGTGTAAGTAGAAGAAGTAAATCGGTTTGCGTCGAATATAAAGTGTACTTACAGACATTACTTGCGATTTTGATGATAAAGATGATTGTGGCGTTCTTAAAAGAAAACGTTGGAAAGAACATTCGAGAAATGTTCATAGTAAATCAAGAAATAAAAATGATATTAATTGAAATTCACTCGCAGACGTGACTATTAAGTTAAAGAGGCTGTGAAAAACAGCATTGCTTACATTGTAATTAGACTGGCACTAATTACAAATTGTAATTAATATCTTGTAAGATACAAATTGTTCGATTTTGTGTTCGTTATGATTGTATTACATAAATTCAAATATACTTATTTATTTCAAAAATTTTCAGCATACATGGTAATATCGTACATTTGTTTATTTTTCGTCAGCTTTGTCCTGCGACCACGTCAAATTGGCTCTCGAACCAACATGAATTTTGAAAAATCCTGAAACTTATTTTCAGCAAGAATATCGTACATAAAATACTAAAAGCCAATCTGTAAAAAGTGCGCAACGGTAAAGAATTGATGTTTGTAGACACAGGAAGAAAGACATTTGACGTATGAAATATCAATAGACAATGATAGGAGAATAGTCTACTGTTCTATCAAAAGAAATTATGAAGATTAAAGATTTTTTCTATACAAGATATGCTGTTTTGCCCGCAGGAGCCATTATTAACGAATTATCTGACCTAGGGACCCGCAAGTAGTCGGAGAATGAAAGAAGTTAAATGAGCGAAAGCACTAATAGAAAATCATAACATATTTCGCTGATATGAGTAGGATACGAAGGTGATGTAAGTTTTAGCTCGACAAACTTATCAATAATAATAATAATAATTGGCATACCAAGAATGTCAGTGGATAATCGTATTAAATTGTTAATATTATTATTATTATGGTGGCAAAATTATACTTTTTCTGGTTTCTGACACTGCTACCTGATTTATTTAGATGTTTTTATTCTGGTATCCCGATATTTTTCAACATAATGAAATGTTCGTTACACTCCAGAAAAAAAGCTCTTTATTCCTCTCCTATGCTTTGCAAAACATCTGATTATGGTAAAACCGTTTCCTAGATTAATTCCTCTCAACCTCTTATGGATTCAGATTTTTCAGTGCCGAATAAATAAATACTAAAACCCCGTGTTGTACATACAAAACACTTGTAGGTGGCTTATAGAGATGAAATATATGTCATCAGTTAGACATCAAACAAGTGCGGCAATGGTATTCAGTTCGTGTATTAGATTAGCCAGACAAACAAACATAATTTCTAAAAACAATTGTTTCGTCTTTTATTCCTTGTATAAAGATCCCATGTATTAAGGTTAAAAATGTTCAGTTGGTTGTAAGTCTATGGGACCAAAGTACTTTGGTCATCAGTCTCTAGTCTTACGAACTACTTCAATTATGTTAAGCTAACCTAAGGACAACACACACATCCATGCCCGAGGGAGAATTCGAACCTCCGACGCGGGTGGCCGCGCCGTCCGTAACATGGCGCTCCAGACCGCTCGGCTACTTCCGCGTGGCCCCCATGTGGTAAGGACTCTTCATTATCTCATACGTAAAAACTGGGCCACATTTAATTTTATTATAAGTTACATAATTAAAAAACTAATTTCTTCCATATTATTCAATTATCAAAGTTTTGCAGGTCTCCAAAATGATTGAAATTTTGTGACCATAGATACTATCATTAAGCTTTAAATAACTTTTTTCTACAAATATTGCAGCTCAAATTTTCTTATTGTATAAATATTGTTATAAGTTTCAGTAAGTGTTCAGCATCGACGTATTCAGGACTGTACTGTAAAAAATGTGATATTTTGATTTAAAAAATATGCGAGACGCTAAAATCTTCAGTTGTCTGTGAGAGTGGTCCTAAGAATCGTGCGTGTGGACATAAAATTCGTTTTATACTGCAATTGTAAATTCGGGTTGAGAGGTTTCTATCAGGACATGCAAAGATTATTTACCGCCATCTTTGTGTTAACAATATATTGGGAATGTTTTGAGAGAAAGTTAGATCATAAAAACTGCTGGAAATGACAAATTCTGTTATCTCCTAAATCCCTTTTCATAACGTTCTAAAGCTTCATAATCTCTCTTAGAAAAAGTTTAGAAGTAAACAAACGTTTATAGACCCACATCAACTTCGACAAAAACAGTAATTTGTTAGATAAACAATGTATTGGATTGCATAATCAATTATAATCAAAATAAAATACTGTCTTTCCAGAGAATAATTTATTCTGTACAAAATGTGAAAAAGTTTCAAAATTTGCAGTGAAACTAAGCTTTTCTTTGTCAGTTTACTGAAATGGAATTTCAATCACCGAAAGGAAAGTTATTTTTTATGCTACAAAGAAGGTGAACATCTCTACGTTCAAAGGAAACAGAAGTCCTCAGATGTCTTTCTTCAGGGCTAGAGAAATTTGGAAATCACACGTAGAGTGATAGTTTGTTGCATGGAGGATACCAACGAGACTTTTGCAGCATAGTCAAAACGGTATCAATCTATTGCCGAGTTGCACGCCTCGAAGTTCCGTAGGAAATGGCGAACTTTAATTGGAGGTAGTAATAGTTATGGCGATTTCTCTTGAAATAATAACGTACCTACATTTTTCCATCTATCTGGTTTTCATATTAGCATCCCTTACTGCGGAGAAAAACTTTCAAAACACAATTTATTTTCTTCTAGAGAAAACTTGTACTTATTACCTCACTTCTAAAGAGGGCGTCTTACTGTAAGGAGACGAAATTCCCGCGCAATTACGTACGAAAACTTGATTTCCTTGCGCTGCGCAACTGCTCCGTGAGGACTTCTTTCATCCTGTACTGACAGCGAGAAATAAATATATAAATAAAAATGTTATATCTGTGGCCGGTTGTACTTCACCCCTTTCGGTCTAATAACTTAGTAGCCGTATAAACAGGAGAGTGCGGAATACCAGAACATTTTATTGCCCGACAGATCCTATCGACCGGACAGCGTAAATATATATCACGCGTAGTAATGCGTATCACGGGACAAACACGTCAATAAAAAGAGACCTGCTTGGAGGTGCATCTGCCCGTCCCGAATGAGAAATCGGTGTTGAAATATGACCGCACTTTGGCCCTTCGTCGCTCCTTCCCTCTGGAAGCGTTAAATAAGCCTTTTAGAATCTCGGCTGCTAGCGGCCCGACCCCGCTTCCGCGCGTGTTTTATTTATCCAAACATCATTAAGGCTATGAATTACTGAACCGGGGAGAAATTAAATTATATCTCGCCAACACTAATTTTCGCTTTACACTGCGACCGTCGTGCAATTAGCATCTGGCAAGCGCACCGAGAAACAGCAGGGAATCGGGATGAGTCGGTGAAAATCGTGACGCAGGAGTTTCTCTGCAGACGCCACAAAAAGTGGCGGTGTGTTGTTTTCTAACGCGCCCTCTGGCGGTACACTCTAACAACAACCCACGCAGTGCCGTTCGTCGACGGAAATGAAACAGAGATGAAGATTTTGTTTCGTATTACCTAAGTTTCTGCAATATTATTTCGTGAAATAAATTCATCGCTTTACGTGTGAAAATTCTGGCTTATAGCCATCATATTTACTTTCCTCAGAACATGTCCGAACAGAGCTGAATATAACTGACGCAAGGTGCTATGAGGTAGCAGTAACAGGTGGTAAGGTCGGTACTATTTCCGTGGGGAAAAGCTGTTCTAAATTTTAGCGCTCTGCTTTAATTGGCCAGCGCATTTGAAGCCTGCGCGCCAAAACTAATTTGTCGTTTAGATTTGCAGCGTGCGTGTTTATTAACGGAACTAAGAAAATATCGTATCGATGAACAAGAACACTACAGATCGTATTTAAATGAGCAACTTGCGAGAATGATATGAGGGTTGCAACTTAAATAGTGGCAACACTATTATGGAGAAACTACGCGCCGGCCGCGGTGGCCGAGGGGACTGAGGCGCTCCAGTCATGGTCTGCACGGCCACTACGGCCGAGGGTTCGAATCCCCCCTCGGGCATGGATATTTGTGACGTCCTTAGGATTAGCTAGTTCATAAGTAGTTTGTAAGTTTAGGGGCTGATGACCTCGTAGGCCCATAAGCTATACAAACATTTGAACATTTTTAGACACTACGCAGTGGAATCTACTATTGTCGCTGAGAGCATACGTTGTTGGCATACCTATCTTACCTCCTAACAAATGGATTCGCCCGTCCCACGTCACAGGCGTGCGCACATTCGGCGGAAAAACAGTCACTTGTGAGTGAGCGTTCTAACGTAACAGGAAAAACGGAGTTTGGATCAAGATTGATGTGCCAGAGATAGAACAGCACGACAGTGTCATCATGGTCTTCAAGAGACTTGCGGAGAATCGGCATTGACGTACCGAACAGTGACACTTTGGGTAAAAGTCTTCAACGAAGGTCAGCAAACTGTGGCATACATGCATCGGGCAGGTCGTTCTGGCGTCTCTGAAGAAGAAGTGCATACTGTTGCCGCATTAGTGGACAGTGGTCCACGCCAGACAATTCGTGAGCTCATCCAAACATCATTTTGCACGACAATGCGCGGGCGCATACAGCGCAAGATGTGGCTGCTCTCTGCTGACGATGGGATTGGGAAGTACTGTACTGCCCCCAGGGTGCTCACGGTTCTTTCGTGAGTACGTGCGTGGCGAGCATGGGGCCACGAGCTAATGCAATCTTCCTTCCTTCTTTACTTCCCGGACTGCGTTTCCTCTCCACTTCCCTCCTTTCCTATATTCACTCCTTCCCCTCCCCACCAGGGGACTGATAACTTCAGTAGTTTAGTCCCCCTATCCCAAACAAACAACACAACCCAATACCAGTACTGTACCATCCCCAATACTCCCCAGACATAAGTCCTTTTGATTTGATTCCGAAGATGAAGGAATCACTTTGTGGTTTTCGCTTTAGAACTGTTCCAGAGATTCGACAGGCAGTAGACCGCTCCATTCGCACCATCAACAGAACAAGCTCTGCTAATATTATACTATGTCTTCCACATTGCAGGGAGCGAGTTCTGCACAACTCTGGTGACTAATTTGAAGGAGAGTAACATGTTAATACAGGTAACGCTTTTGTATCGGTTCTGAATAAATAGTTGCCACTATTGAAGTGCCAACCCTAATAGTAGACGTCTTCCACTGTGCGGGAGTTGCAGTATGAACAGTACGAGCACTTATGGGCAGTCGGTATTGCATGGCATACGGAAGTTTGGGTTGATCCGGGAGACGTGCGCGTAATGGTTAACGCGACCGCCCGCGAAAAGCGGGAAATGAGGGTACGCGTCCCAGTCCGACACATACTGTAATACGTCATCATTGACATGATGCATTCCTTGTAATTAATTACTTCTAAAGTACAAAGTAGATACATTTTTTCATTAATTTACTTGATTTTCACAAGAATAATCTCAATAGAAGACCATTCACTTGTTTTAGATCGTTTAGTTGCACGTAAATGATGTCCCGGCAGTCGTGACGGACAGGCGCGCCCTTCGATGCAGTCAAGTCACAGGCTAGGAGAGTTCTTCAACCTTTTCGAATATGCGACTCCCTTCCAAATCAAAATATTCTGGCAACCCCCTTCCCCACCAACCGTGACAGAACTATGTTTTCCCAAAGCAAACAAATGTAATCTTTTCTCTTTTGCTACAGCTTTCTTTTAAATTGTTGGACGAAGTTGTTCTTGTGTAGTTTTCGCAATGGAACTCATTATCCTACTTTTACAAGATTTCCGACAGAGTAATATATTTTGCTTAATCAGCGTATCGCATTTCAGGCAAGACTCAGAGGCAAATTATGCTCATTATGAAAGGCCGCAATATATTTTTGTATATTTTTTCGTATTTTTTTCAATTACTTATTGCATCATATTCTTTTGCCTATGGATTGGTTCCTGAAAATATTTTTCATAGTATAAATCAATTTATTATCTGTTTAATTCATAATCAATGTTACATAAGGAACTCTGTAATTTTAACATTAAATAAATGTCACTAAAGCATACGTTTTTGTGTTCCTGAAGCCCTCGTTATTTCATCGATCTAGTACTTCCTCTTGTTACGGCGATCCCCAGTACAAGACTTAGTGACCCCCTGAGAGTCGCGACCCACAGGTTAAAAACAGTGGGCTACGAATCGATCATATACAAGTGAAACTAAACTATGCAATGCAATTTAAATGAAAATACATTTTGTTAACTGTGCAGTTCCTCTTATTCCGAATTAGTATCAATAAAAAGGAGAATGTCATCCACTTATGAATATCTTTGGTATGTCATTTGTTTCAACATATTATTTCCTCGCTAATTAACCTAACAGCCTCGAGATCGAAAAACGACGTATGTGCCCTCTTCTGAGCTGGGAACATAATATGAGAAGATATGACGTTCTTACAGACTGTGCGTTTCACTAAGAGCGTGAAAGAAACTAGGCACCTCGCGAGAGTTACAACCGAATTCAGTTACTCGTCATCTATTGTAACATAGAGGTGGTACTGGAAAGAAGAAAAAATAACGGAGATTCATTCAATCTACCACTCTCAATAATAATTTAACTATTTTTTCTTTCCATCCTGCCGTATACGGTCTTTTCCAAATCTGAAATGTATGTCCCGTTGCACGTTAAATTTGTGGTGAAATGGATGGCTGTTACTGGAGCATTTCCGTGAGTTTATGGTCGTTTTCCAACTAGCAAACTCGTGGAACCCACTCCACAGGACCTTTCCTGTATCGGATACCATCCGTCAGCTTTGACGCATGACGTCATCAGTATACCGCAAAACACGTATACGGGAATACATATGAATACTTATGTAATGTAGATAACAAATAATCTGTGGTTATCATTGTAAATTACTGATTACAAAGATAGAATGTACCATCGACCATAGATCTATCGCCAAAAATTCGTTCCTTCGGCGCTCACTTGCCTGAAAAAACCTTTCTGTTAACCTATGCCTCACTATCAGAGTCCAGCTAAAGATCACTTTTTAAACACAAAATCTTTATGTTCTGCTTGTAAACAAACTATCGTCTTTAACTCACCCACTACATAATTATTCACGCCACCTACAAACTCGCACTCACACGACAACATGCCGATGCCAAGGGTCAAAGGCGACTGGTGGTATCACCGTCTTCAGATGAGCCGCTGTATCTACTGTGCTGCAGACGGCGCCACCTGAACCGACAAGTAACGACTTTTCACCCGAAGGCATTAGCCAGTAGCTCCCAAACTGTAGTCCGCCGACCACAAGTTGTCAGCAAGAGTAAAAATATGGTCCGCGAAAGATATATAACTTCAAAATTTTATTCAATTTAAATTATTACCTATTATGCGGTCTCTCAGTTGTACTTTTGATAACTGCGCTGGTGATGACAGAAGTGGATAACATCAATACAATATGAAATATATTCATTTTTTTGATGTGTGGAATAACGACAGATTTTAAAATCACATCGTTTCAGCACTCCGGACAAATAACGACTAGAAAAGCAGAAAGCAAACTGTCCAAATATTTGTAATTTTAATTACAAAGTACAAATTCTATACATGTTTGAAGAAAGCGGACAGTAATGCTTGATTTACGAATAAAAATTATACGGTGGATATATTTTCAAATAATTTTGCGTGACATACACTATTTAATGATGCGTTGCAGGAAGAAATTGAGGAAATGTGAGAAAGTATACGAGTAAGATTTGTACCTATATCGGACGCGTGATAGCCGCGAACCGTAACCGCTGTGAAACGCTTGCTTGGTTCAAGAAACTCTTAACGTTACGGTTAGAGCCAATAAGCATAAAATTTCAATATTAATTTTCTTGGCAACTAGGGAACGTTAGCTTAATCCTGCTAGCACAGCTACCATGTAGAGGTTCCGTGTTCTATTACGAGTTCCGTCGGGTAGTTTTCCCTTTACGCACTCTTTCTGGCCGAGGGTGGTGGTGCAGTGGGAAGAAACGACACTCAAATTCAGGGGAATAGTTCTTCAAATACACCTCCGGCCATCCAGATTTCCATGATTTTCCTAAATCTCTCCAATCAATGCAGTGATGGTTTTCTCGAAATGGCACGGTCCGATTTCCTTTCCTGCACAGCAGTTCGTGTTGGGAAAACTACGAGACTTCCTTAGTGCAGCGCTTTGCAGCTCAGCCTATAGGTTAGGGGCACGTAATGCTTTCCCCAGCCTTTTCTAGATAAGATCCTCTGAATAGCAGGAACGCCATGTGGGCACTACCAGTAAGATAATGCAGATAAGTAGCAAAAAAGTTCCCTGTTAGAATGCAGTAACTTGTAGCCCCACAAAGTCACGTCGATTACATACCAAGGCGCATGGGCTAATCCAGGATTTTTGTCTTGGAGAGGCTGAGCTATCGTGCTGTCTCCAAAAACTCTATAGTAAACCAAGGTAAAACTACTTATTTTAGGACCTATTCGTGAAGCAGATGGGCATGGCTCAGCAGACCGAGGGTTGAGAAAAAGACGGATTATTATGGTGCAGGAGGAGATAAACAGAGAGTGAAGGAGAAGGAAATGGACAGACACAAGGGGGAGAATAAGGTGGACCGGGAGTGGTTGAAGATGGATGTAGAGAAATGGAGGACAAGATGGGAGGAGAGAAAAGAGGAAGGGAATGGACAGAGAGGGGGAAAGGAGAAAAATAAATGGTTGAGGGAGAGATAGTCGGAGAGGGGCCAGGGAGACATTCAGAGCCGGCCGCGGTGGCCGAGGAGACTGAGGCGCTTCAGTCACGGTCTGCTCGGCCACTACGGTCGGGGGTTCGAATCCCCCCTCGGGCATGGATATTTATGCCGTCCTAGTTCATAAGTAGTTTGTAAGTTTAGGGACTGATGACCCCGTAGTTAAGTCCCATAAGCTTTACAAACATTTGAGCATTTGATTTGAGACATTCAGAATGGCAGGGATGGTATAAATTTGACATAAATCAGAGGAACATTTATCTGTCATATCACCTTACAATCACTTATCGTACACTGCAGCAGCATCAGGAAACAGTCTCAGACCGCTTCTCCCTCCGCTGAACGTCGGCTTACTACGTTCATACAAAATAAATGCGATCTCTCCTGACAGCCCTACGGCAACCGTTACGATATGATTGTCTCTGATGAACACTTCGCGTCGAGAACGACTGTTACTTGAGAACTCTTCAAGCTGTTATTTCTACTCCGATGATTAATGTAAAACTTTTTCAGACGTTGTTATGGCCTCACGTCGGGAATTAACAGATTTTAAATGCGGAATGTTAGTTGCAGCTTGACGCATGAGATATTATACGTCTGAATCTTTTAGGGAATTCAATGTTTCGACGACAGTGACAGGAATGTGGCAAGAATAGCAAAATTCACGCTTTACCTGTCACTACGGACAACGCTGTGGCCGGCGACCTGCAGTTGGTGACTGAGAGCAGCGGCGTGTGGGCAGAGCTGTCAGTGAAATAGGGCAGCAGACGACAGACTCGAATGCCTGCGCTAACAGCACGGCATCGCTTGCAGCGCGTCTCCTGACCTACCCTAGACGACTGGCGAACTTTGGTCATTTGAGTCCCGATTACAGTTGGTAAGTGTTGATGGTAGGTTTAGAATGTCTTGATGATCCAACCGCTCTATGGACCCAATCTGTCGACAACACACTGTGCAAGCGGGTGGTCGCTCCATACCGGTGCGTGTTGTTGTTGCATGAAACTGACGTTCTTGTGGTCCAGTTCAATCCATCATTAACGGGAAATGGCGATGTTCGGCTACTACAAAACAAATTTTACCATTGACTGACTTCATATCGTCAGAAAACGACAGAACTTCTTCAGTGCCATGTTAAGAGAAAACTTCTTAGAGATGTGTGGTTGCATCAGATAAGGAAATTGACAGTTATGGCCATGGTAACACCCAGTCTTGAACGTATTACGTCGTATATAAACATTTTCACAGTTATATTTTTGTGACTTTTAGTGTCATATCTGCGATCTAGCAGTCAAATATTCATATGTTTCCAATCCTCTTGGGCCAAACTGCTATGGTCATTAGTCTCTAGACTTAATTAACTACTTAAACTAATACACACAACAATCCCCGAGGGACGACTCAAACCTCCAGCAAGAACAACCGACCAGTCCGTAGCATGACGCTTTAGATCACGCGCCCATTTCACTCGGCGTTCTAGCAGTCGCGGAGGCCGAGCAGCCGATGTTAAACATTTCCTGCAAGATACGTAGTTTTCTTGGGTGCAAGCAAATTTACTAATATCTCTTGGTGACGTCTTTCGTTCTTTGGCTCGGGACCATTCATTTTGGTCACGTTGAAAATGAATGAAGAAGTTTACTTCAAAATTTTCGATGAGAAAGCTGTTAAATTTTTTATTACGATACCAAATTTTTTTCCTCGCTTACCTTTTATTCAATGTGCTTCGTCTCCTTAAAATGAGTCTCTCCAAAGCTGATACAGCGCTCCCACCACCAGTGCCACTTCGTAGTGGTATCGGTACCTCTTTTGCTGCACCGCGCGAAATTTTCTTTTATCTCGTTGATCGTAACAGGTCTTCTGGGTTGTCTTACGATTCTGTTAAAGAACATCTCGTTCTCGTTTGCACTATCCGAAGTCTCTTCACAGTTTGCGAGCGGATGGTCTTCCTGGTCATGATTCAGGAGCCGTGGGTCGAGTTTGGTGACAAGACGATCCATTCCAAGATTCCACGTCGGGGTTCCATGAGGTGATCCAACTATGTTATTACGTTCTTTTACAATGCCTTGGGCAGTCAGTCTTCCATTGACACGTGCAATTTCGTTGTTCGTGCCATGAGCATTGTCGGCATACTTCGAAGAGCGTCCTTGGCGAGTGTCGTAGCTGTTCGTGGTTTGTTTGAAGAACATTCTGGACGGTTCGAGAGAATGTTTTGGCCAACCTGATCGCCCAACATCACTCCCACAAAACATTTGTAGGAGACTAGCTAACCCGCCAATGCTTAGAAATTGTTAATATTTATGGGAATCTCCTTCTCCTCTCCTCTCCGCGTTCCGCATATAATTTTCCATCTCCTCATCCACCCTCCTCCCTTTGTCAAAATGTTCTAAATCTATGGGACTTCACTACTGAGGCTGTCAGTCCCTAGGCTAACAAACTACCTCGGCCATTTCACCGTGGCTCTCCCTATGTCCACCTCCTCCTCCTTCGCCCCTGTTTCTATCAATCACCCCACTCCCTGTATATCTCTTAACAACGCTCCATCCAACTCCTCCTCCCTCATCGGGATGTGTCTATCCTCCCTCCCTCTCTATATACAGGGTGTCCAGAAAAGGGCTCCCTGATTTAAAAATTAAATATCTCGAAAACAAAGATCGATAGAGGAATGCAGTAAACGGTTATGTATATTGTGAAAGCTGTAAGAAGTTTAGACAGCAGTTTGAAATAATAGTTCAAAAGCTGCTAACAGATGGCGCTGTACGCTCTACAGCTCATATCACCCTACATAAGTGATATAATCGTATGAAAACACTCTTTGCTAACAATCACATCACAATGTTTGCAAAATGCTCACCATTGGCACTACAGAGGTGGCGCAAACGAAGAATGAAATTCGCCATCACATTTCGTAGTGTCTCAACCGAAATGGATTTACATGCCACAGAGATCGTCGATTAAGGGGTTTCGCTTCACACCAATATGGCTTTTGGAACCCCAAAATCACCAGTTCTGCTTATTCACGCATCCATTCACGTGGAAGTGTGCTTCATCTGTAAACCAGATGCAGCCAACATCAAATCCTTCACAATCAATCATTGTGAGCATAGGATCAGGCCGCGGTGGTGTAGCCGAGCGGTCTAAAGCGTCTCGCTGCGGAGCGCGCAGTTGCTCGCTGTCGAGGTTCGAGTCCTCCCTGGGGCATGGGTGTACGCGTTGTCCTTAGGATAGTTTACCTAGGTTTAAGTAATTTGCAAGCTACTAACTGATGGCCACGCAGTTTGGTCCGATAGATTTACAAACATTTTGAATATCTGATTAGCAAAGGCAACCCTTTTTTGCACAGCTCGTACGGGTATGGCCTGGTGCGTTTGAATTTTGAATGGAAACATGTGTACGCTCTTTCTCAGTATTTTCTGCGTACTGGAACGCTTCAAACCAGTCTCAGATGCAATTCTATGGACGGTTGAGACTGGAATTCGCTGAATAATTCCAGAAACTGTGGCGATATTTTCGGCGTAACTGCGGTTTGCTTGCGGCCAACATGCCCCACAAGATCATCAGTTACGCTGCCTATTCGTTGAAATTTTTCGAAGAGCGTACGAATGGTTGCCGCATCGGGTCCTTTTAGAACAATAAATCGAGCTTGAAAATTTCGCCTTGTTGCCGTAGGATTCTCTTCTAACCTGTGGAACTCTAGCACCAGAAAAACGCGTTGTTCAATGGAGTACATGGTTTAATCTCTTCCTTCGGTACGCTAACCTCCTTTCACGTTTCAGTAGTGGATCTGATCGCTCTGGGCTTCGGATCACTATTTATACTAGGCATTACGTATGGCGATTACAGCGCCATTTGTTAGCAGCTTTTGTAACAATTATTTCAAACTGCTGTATAAACTTCTTACAGCTTTCATAATAAACATACCGTTT
Source organism: Locusta migratoria (assembly GCA_026315105.1). Lineage (NCBI taxonomy): Eukaryota > Metazoa > Arthropoda > Insecta > Orthoptera > Acrididae > Locusta > Locusta migratoria. The sequence continues at coordinate 180,478,301 of CM048746.1, forward strand.
ACTGCATTCCTCTATCGATCTTTGTTTTCGAGATATTTAATTTTGAAATCAGAGAGTCTTTATCTGGACACCCTGTATCTATTTCATGCCACCTCCATCTTCCTCCCTCTCTCCGATCTTACAAGAACTTTTTTATGAAAATAAATTACAGTGCAACTGTCAATCCGTTCGTCACATTTTCATTGAGATTTTCATTCAAAAAGTACCATCCAAATTTCGAACATTCATAGTGGATTCACAAAAAATGTTCTTCATACAAATCATATCGTGGCAATTACGAACAAAACGACAAGAAAATCATATCACACACATCACTCCATTACCTGATTACAGCATAAAAACAATGCATATACGGTTACCGATTGGTTACAAGCAATTGGAAACTTTTTCAGTGGGGACTACCCATTGTCGTACTTCAGTCCCACAAAAAATGAATAGGCATACAAGTAGGTAAATTTTTGTGGTTACGTACCAGATTAGTTGCAAGTATTTATTGTGCCCAAGTGCCAAGACGTTTTCAAAATTAGCAGTTCATAAGACAGTTCGTAAAAGCAAAGAAATATTCTGGATTGCAATAGGCTGCATTGTGTCGGTACAAATCATAAGAAAATACGAGGCAAGCCTGTGGAAATGAACATAATCATTTCCTTGTGAACTGAAAGACTTCAGGTTAAAACTCATTTCTCGCCTTAAACGATCTTCTGTGAGCGCATATATTGCACTGCAATGACATATTATTACTATAGGCTGATATTAACATGAGATGGAATATTATTGTAATTAGGTTTTTCTATTTGTATTGGGGGAATTCGGCACTAGACTGGTAAATATGGAAATAGCAGTATTAAAAATGGGAGGTTTTCCACTTCTATGATGCCATTCTGGTATTGCAGCGCTGCCACTTCCGTGGCGCTTGGTCTTAGACCAGTGTTTCTCAACCTGTGGGTCGCCACACCCAGCTAGTTGCATTCACTGTAGAAAGTAGTTGAAACATAACATAACCAGTCCAGTGCATTTCTGAACGCAAGCGATTCTACAATATGAAACACAGGTATAATAACAGTGAACGTATTTTACATTAGAGTTACGTAATTCCTTGTTAAAATTAATTCTACTTTGAATAGCACGTAGCAGATTGTTTTACAATAAATAGAGTGTTAACGCCGAATAAACGAAAGCATGAAGACCGTTTTCGGAATCAGTTGAATACTAACTGGAAAAGTTCTTGATAAATTCTAACAAAAAACATGTGTTGTTTACAAATTCCAAAAAATACTATACGCATTCATTCCATAAGATATAATACTGTACATTTTTTTACAAGAAATTTGCATAGAGAGAAAGAAAATTACGTTTGTTGGTTATCAGATGTCTTAAACAGCAGAGTTATGGCTTGGGGGTTGGTGGTGTCGAAGAATTTTTATTTTTCTTCTTACGGAAGTCGTGTATTTCAAGAGGATCGGTAACACTGTCTTAGACCGTGTGTTGATATTGTCGCTAACGTTGGTTATTTCCACGCTGCGAGCACAACTGTCGTTCCAACTGCACGACGTAAACTTTTACGTATGCGTGAGAGTGTGATAGTACTATGTAAATATGGATTAAATACACTGAGGATTGTATAAGCATGGTACTCTGAAGTGAATCATATTATGTGGAACGTAGCAACCTATAAGAGCATTTTCTGAAATATTATAAAGTATTATTACTGTTCCATAGTTCGTGTTACATTCTTCAAATCAATGAATATCTTAGTCCGATCGCTACCAAATTTCACAGGATTACTCGGCGGATTAATCTTAAGATTACATCAGAATTGCTCCAGTCATCTTGGAGTTCTTAGAGAAAATGTATACTCACAAACCTACACACATCGTTAGATAATCGAGATGTGAGTTGTTGCACAGAATACTCCACCGGCCACAATTACGCAATTACTGACGGCTACAGAGGTAGCACAGACTAATACTGCTCCAGAAAACTACCACCTACTTGACGACTCCAGGGGGACGCATTAAGCGAGGCGCAGTAGAAAACGCGTTTTCGCCATTCTGCGCATGACGTCACTGTGGGACACTTAAAAGCAAAACAAAGTGCACTGATGGATGATAAATCGTGAGCGTGTATTTTACCGTTTCTGTTGTATTTGCTTAAAAAGTAAGTTTCGCTACATAATTTGGAATTAGAAAGTTTACTGTTGAAAGTATATTCCCGAGTGCTTGTTGCGTATGTTTAAAATACAGGGATTAAGCACTGTGGTACCTTCAATGAGTTCGCACGCATGCTATTGTTCTGCTGGAATTCTTTGAAATACTTCTATTAATGTTACATATTTCGAGATTGTCCTTCCCGCGCGCGAGTAGCCGAGCGGTCTGGAGCGCCACGTTGCGGATCTACATCTACAGCTACATGGGTACACTGAAAATCACATTTATGTGCCTGGCAGGGGCATTATTTATCTCCCATTCCATTCTCGAATAGCGCGCGGGAAGAAAGAACACCTGAATCTCTCCGTTCGAGCTCTGATTTCTCGTATTGTATTCTTTTGATCTTTTCTACCTATGTAAGTGGGAGTCAACAATATATTTTCGCATTCGGAGGAGAATATTAGCGATTGGAGTTTCGTAAGTAGCCCACGCCGCGGCGATAAACGCCGTTGTTGTAATGATTCCCACCCCAGATCCTGTATCATTTCCGTTACGCTGTCTCCCCTGTACCGTGACAATACAAAACGAGCTGCCCTTCTTTGAACTCTTTCGATGTCCTCCGACAAACCCGCCTGATAAGGCTCCCACAATGGGCAGCAATACTCCAAAACAGGATGAACAAGCGTAGTGTATGCAGTCTCTTTAGTAGTTTTGCTGCATCTTTTAAGGGTTCTGCCAATAAATCGCAGTCCCTGGGTAGCCTTTCCCACGACATTATCTACGTGTTCTTTCCAGTTTAAGTCTGAAGTGATAGTAATTCCTACGTATTTCGTGGAGTTTACAGCCTTTTGAGTGAATTATCTTTCGAAGTCTCCCGCGTCGGAGGTTCGAATCCTCCCTCGGACATGGATGTGTGTGTTGTCCTTAGGTTAGTTTAACTTAGTCTAAGTAGTTTATAAGCTACGGACTAATAAAACGCAGTTGAGTTCGATTGATTTACAAACATTTGAACCAGGCTGTGATATTACGGGTTGTAATTCACACAGTCGTAAAACAAAGGAAAGTGAAATAAAGTTTCATATTTTTCCTCGAGATGAAACGGTAAAGAAAATATGGCTCTCTAAATGCTACAGGAAGGACACTGTAAACGTTGCACAATCTCGAATGTGCTCTCGGCATTTCAAAGAAACCGATTATGTAAGGGATTTACAGTCGGAATTGCTTAATTCGCCACGGAAAAAGTGCTTAAGGCAGACGCAGTACATTCAAGCAATGAGCTGTGCAGTAGTGCGCATATCAGTGCGTCTCCTACAACGTAGAAAGAAATGCAAAGTAGTAGGTTGCGCATCAACAAATTTCTGACGAATTATCGTTCAGCATTACAAGACGGTTGATGCAAAGACTTTGTATATTTATAATACTACTTGGCACTTTCACTGGAGACAGAAAATGATGAGTAAATTTTCTTTCTTTAATCTAAATCATACTTTGAAACACTTATGTTCTTATTTTAATGAATTTTGATAAGACTGTATTAAAAGTTCCTGTTCTTTTAAAGTCAACAAACCATGTTATAGACAAAGTCGATATGTTTATGATTTGATATGTTATTGATAGCCGGCCGCGGTGGCCGAGGGGACTGAGACGCTTCAGTCACGGTCTGCACGGTCACTACGGTCGGGGGTTCGAATTCCCCCTCGGGCATGGATATTTGTGGCGTCCTTAGTTGTAGGTAGTTCATAAGTAGTTTGTAAGTTTAGGGACTGATGACCCCGTAGTTAAGCCCCTTAAGCTTAACAAACATTTGAACATTTTTTGTTAATGATACGTAACGCGTAAATGTAGATAGAATGTGACCCCTGCAACATTTTACAGCTGAACAGCACTTTGCATTTCAGGCAGAAACAATACCTTTCGTCAGAAACAATATAAATGCACATTTTGTGCCGTAGCGGACTAAAGCCGTCTTCTCACGGGACGTGGAAACGGACATGGAGGAGGAAGTAGTGACGTCGCAGTGTGGATTTCCACGTTCCACTACCCTGGGAAACGTGAATTGAAGGATTTGGCATGTTAGATTTTTGCTTCTTGGAGTGGAACTTGGCCAATGAGAAGCGACCTGTTTTTCACATGACAAGCAGAACTTTTGAGCCGCCATATTGCAAATGGAACTCGTATTTCGTTCCTTCTATCGTTGTAACCTTTGATGTACGAATATAATCTTTTTTAAAGCCTCAGAATATTGAGTAACTTTTGAAAACGCGTCTTTTTAGCTATTATAAAAAGTATAAACATGGGACAAGGAAAGAACAAATTTGAAGTAAAATGAAACTTCCTGGCAGATTAAAATTGTGTGCCGGAACCGGGACTCGAACCTGGGACTTTTGCCTTTCGCAGGCAAGCGCTCTACCGACTGAGCTACCCCGACACGACTCACGATGCCGCCTCACAACTTCACTTCCGCCAGTACCTCGCCTCCTACTTTCCAAACTTCACAGAAGCTCTCTTGCAAACACGCAAGACTAGCACTCCTGGAAGAAAGGATATGGTGGAGACATGGCTTAGCCACAGCCTAAGGGATGTTTCCAGAATGAAACTTTCACTTTGCAGCGGAGTGTGCGCTGATATGAAACTTCCTGGCAGATTAAAATTGTATGCCGGAAAGGCAAAAGTCCCAGGTTCGAGTCCCGGTTCCGGCACACAATTTTAATCTGCCAGGAAGTTTCATATCAGCGCACACTCCGCTGCAGAGTGAAAGTTTCATTCTGGAAACATCCCTTAGGCTGTGGCTAAGCCATGTCTCCACCATATCCTTTCTTCCAGGAGTGCTAGTCTTGCGTGTTTGCAAGAGAGCTTCTGTGAAGTTTGGAAAGTAGGAGGCGAGGTACTGGCGGAAGTGAAGTTGTGAGGCGGCATCGTGAGTCGTGTCGGGGTAGCTCAGTCGGTAGAGCGCTTGCCCGCGAAAGGCAAAAGTCCCAGGTTCGAGTCCCGGTTCCGGCACACAATTCTAATCTGCCAGGAAGTTTCATATCAGCGCACACTCCGCTGCAGAGTGAAAGTTTCATTCTGGAAACATCCCTTAGGCTGTGGCTAAGCCATGTCTCCACCATATCCTTTCTTCCAGGAGTGCTAGTCTTGCGTGTTTGCAAGAGAGCTTCTGTGAAGTTTGGAAAGTAGGAGGCGAGGTACTGGCGGAAGTGAAGTTGTGAGGCGGCATCGTGAGTCGTGTCGGGGTAGCTCAGTCGGTAGAGCGCTTGCCCGCGAAAGGCAAAAGTCCCAGGTTCGAGTCCCGGTTCCGGCACACAATTTTAATCTGCCAGGAAGTTTCATATCAGCGCACACTCCGCTGCAGAGTGAAAGTTTCATTCTGGAAACATCCCTTAGGCTGTGGCTAAGCCATGTCTCCACCATATCCTTTCTTCCAGGAGTGCTAGTCTTGCGTGTTTGCAAGAGAGCTTCTGTGAAGTTTGGAAAGTAGGAGGCGAGGTACTGGCGGAAGTGAAGTTGTGAGGCGGCATCGTGAGTCGTGTCGGGGTAGCTCAGTCGGTAGAGCGCTTGCCCGCGAAAGGCAAAAGTCCCAGGTTCGAGTCCCGGTTCCGGCACACAATTTTAATCCGCCAGGAAGTTTCATATCAGCGCACACTCCGCTGCAGAGTGAAAGTTTCATTCTTGAAGTAAAATGTTTAGCCTATGCGGATGATATTTCACTGATAACTGAAAACCAGGCAGATGCAACTGTTATGCTTGATCTATTACACGAGACTGATGAAAAAACTGAACTAAAAATATCTTACCAAAAAAAAACGAATATATAGCACACAAACATAATGGAGAAAAAATTATGAAAACAAAGAATGGGAAAATTAAAAGAGTTGATAAATTTAAATAGCCAATGGTCTAGATAACACAACAAATAAAGAAAGTGTAAAGAAGTCAGAATTTGCTTACAAATTAACACAAAGCTACTAGAATAAGAAATCAATATCCATCCAAGTGAAGCTTAGACATTATAATTCAGTTATTAAGACACAAGCAACATATGGCTCAGAGTGCCTCACATTGAATAAGAAATGTGAACTAATAGAACTAGAAAAAAGAGAGAGACAAATACTAAGAAAATTTTGGGTCTCGAGAAAAACAATGAAAACATTTGGATGAAAAGGAGAAATGAGGATTTATACAAAAATACAGAAAAAATCACAGATACAACGAGGAAAAGACGGCTAAAATTTTATGGACATTTAAAAAGAATGGAAGACACACGAACTAACAAATTATGTTAATAATCTGAAGAAAACTGTAGGATGGATAGAAGCAGCGAAGAAAGATGCAAACAAAATAGGTGTTACAGAAGAAATAATATGTGACAGGAATCGCTTCAGGCTACTGATAGAAAACGCAACCTATGAAGAAGATAAGCCCAAACCTCGACCAAAGAGAGTGTGGACAGATGACCAGAGATGAGCAGTTGGAGAGAAAATGAAGAAGTACTGGGAAGAAAGGAAGAGAAAAAACACCATTAGTCTTAATTTTTGTGCAGTCCATAGCTGGCCAAATTTATAAATGAAAAAAATTAGCCTTGGTTGAGTCCAACACTAGCCGAATACCTGCATTTTGTCAGACAAATGGAAGTCCGACAACATTTTATGAGGTCCCCGTGACTTTTGTCACTTCATTGTATCACTGCGCTCATTTTACGCGTCCCTTCCGCTTCATACGTTTCTAGACGTTACGACCGAGTGACGTGGTGTCCTGGAAACTCACTGAACTGGATTCGGGAGGACGTTTGGTTCAAATCCACCTCCAGTCATTATTTCAGATGAATTTGGTGGTGGCTCATGTCATAGGACACGGCCGATTTCCTCCCCCCTCGTTAGCCCACACTCAGAGCGTGTGCTCCGTCTAGAATGACCACGCCGTCGGCGGCACAGCTCGACTTCGCAGCCACAGTAGAACCGGGTGAGCGCGCCCAGAGTGGTGCCGGCTGGTCCCGGACCTATCCCAGAGCGGCAGCGGCAGCGGGCAGCCTCGTTTCGTCACGTAAGCGCGGGGGCGGCTCCCGTCTGTGCGGCCGCTATCTGATGAACCCGCGCCGCCGGGTAAACTGAACCATTCCCATGCAAACCGCCGGCCGCCGGCCGCGATGCCGCTCAGGTAGCCTCCCCGGTCGCACCCGGAATTTTCTACCGGACCTCCGCTCCTCAGGTTCGTGACCACCGCCGCAGTAAGGGCGAGGAAGCGCAAAACAGGACCTGGCCTTTATAACGGTTCCGATATGGTAAGGACATCTTCTTATACACCGGGTATTTAAAAAAGTATCGAACAGGTGGCAGTACTCATCAAAACAAGAAGAAAAAGTCCTATAAATATGGCCGCGGAAACGCATACTTTCTGAAATAAATAAGTGTTTACAGGAAGGACTATGCGACGCTTGGATACGGATATTACCGTCCTTGACGATAGATTAATAGCGTCATACGTGCTTTTACAAAGATTATACGCGGTGCATTAACGGGACTAACTCATTAACGTACTCGAAATGAAAATGTCAATCATGAAACTTCCTGGCAGATTAAAATTGTGTGCCGGAACCGGGACTCGAACCTTGGACCTTTGCCTTTTGTGGGCAAGCACACTACCGACTGTGCTATCCCGACACGACTCACGACGCCGCCTCACAACTTTACTTCCGCCAGTACCTCGCAAAGGTCCCAGGTTCGAGTCCCGGTTCCGGCACACAATTTTAATCTGCCAGGAAGTTTCATATCAGCGCACACTCCGCTGCAGAGTGAAAGTTTCATTCTGGAAACATCCCTTAGGCTGTGGCTACGCCATGTCTCCACCATATCCTTTCTTGCAGGAGTGCTAGTCTTGCAAGGTTCGCAGAAGAGCTTCTGTGAAGTTTGGAAAGTAGGAGGCGAGGTACTGGCGGAAGTAAAGTTGTGCAGTGGCATAGTGAGTCGTGTCGGGATAGCACAGTCGGTAGTGCGCTTGCCCGCGAAAGGCAAAGGTCCCAGGTTCGAGTCCCGGTTCCGGCACACAATTTTAATCTGCCAGGAGGTTTCATATCAGCGCACACTCCGCTGCAGAGTGAAAGTGTCATTCTGGAATGTCAATCATGTTGGCAAAAAGTTTTTACATTTTTGTAGTGCATATTGACAACGAAAGGACGCCTACTCGTCATCGCCGAATTCGTCCAAATTTATGGTACATGTAGAGCATGGTGAGATATGAAAATGCACCAAGTGCGAACTTCAGATGGCTAAGCGTTTAGGAAATAAAGGGAATTTTGATAGAGATGTTTAGCAAGCGGTGTTTGGCTCAGCGTTAAAAGACAGGATTTTTATTAAAAGGTTCGCAGTTTCGATTCCGTTCGGCGACAAATCTTTTTTTGCTTCTTGGCAATGCGTACACTACTGACTTCACAAATAATCGTAATATCATATATTATTTTGTATTTATATGTGCATAACATCAGCATGGAAAGTCATTATTTAAAACGAGTATATTATCTTACAAACGTGGGGTTGTGAACGGTCCGTAAGTACGCGTTAACGCGTTAACTACAGTCCCTTTTTAAAAGTTTTTAGTTCCGAATTTCAGCGAATGCTCTTACTTTTCTTTCTTTCTCTCTCTCTCTCTCTCTCTCTTTTTTTATTTTTATTTTTTTATATTAATAAAATAACCTATATGATGTTTCGGTTAATTGTGACGTCAGTCTATATCTACATCTACATCAATACTCTCCAAACCACTGTGAAGTGCATGGCAGAGCGTACGTCCCACTGTACCAGTTATTTGGGTTTTCCCCATTCCATTCACGTACTGAGCATGGGAAGAATGATTCAAATTCAAATGTTTGTTAAGCTTAAGGGACTTAACTACGGGGTCATCAGTCCCTAAACTTACAAACTACTTATGAACTACCTACAACTAAGGACGGTACAAATATCCATGCCCGAGGGGGGATTGGAACCCCCGACCGTAGTGGCCGTGCAGACCGTGACTGAAGCGCCTCAGTCCCCTCGGCCACCGCGGCCGGCGAACAATGATTGTTTAAATGCCCCCGTGCGTGCTGTAATTAATCAAATCTTGTCCTCACGATCCATACGGGAACAATAGGTAGGTGTACACATTGCCAAGGAGCAGAAAAAATTTTTGCCGCCGGGAGTTGAACCCTCGACCTTCTCTTTTACCGCTGAGCCAAACACCACTTCCTAAACACGTTGTCACAGGGATAGTTGATAAGACGCATATGGCGACAGATCCGCATCAAACTTTCTTTTATTTACTTTAAATGAAAACATTTTGTTAAGGCCTTACCGTAGCTGTTGTTTTAATTGACTGAAGCACAGGGTGTTACTGTTACCATTCACTTAATTTATTGCATCCAAAACGCGTTTAGAGGGTTTAAAGCCTCATCACCACGTGGAATGACATTGAGTACATTTATGTTATGTTGACCTGTTGCACTGTCTACAAGAGAAAGTACAAAGCACTGCATCGGAATGTAACTTTTACAACAGTTCAAATAAAGGTTTAAAAAAAAATACCTCCAGTGGCCACAGGTCCCTTGTATTTTCATAACCTCACTTACATGTAATAAATCACAATCACCATTTCTGCTCCTGTTAGAAATAAACAAAAATGGTGTTTGTGATTTGTTACATGTAAGTGAGGTTATGACAATACAAGAGACTTGTAGCCACTGGAGGTATTTAATTTTTTACATTTAACTTTATTTGAACAGTTGTAAGAGTTACATTCTGATGTAGTGTTTTGTATTTTCTCTTGTAGACTGTGCAACAGGTCAACATAACCTACATGTACTCTGCTTAATGTCATTCCACCTGATGATGGGGGTTTAAACCATCGCCGCGGCGAATTAGCCGCGAGTACTGTTTTATTCTGATTCTGTAATTCACGATGTTTTAGACAATAGGCTTGGTATGACGCATTTATCAGACATAATGATTACGAATTTGAATTTATGATGTCACATTGTCTATAGGTATCACATGTATTTCTGATGAAAACGGGTTTATATCCGTCGAAACCGTGGTCAAGTTTATTAAACTACTATTATTGCAACAGGTTGACTGATTATCCAAATTAATAAACTGAGGAACTATAGTACTGATGTGATCCAAAAAAGATACAGCTTCTCGCTGTCCTTCTGTAACTCACACCATTCGCCATAATCAGCTCGTACCATTTCCATACTGCGTACAACGCTCGACGAATGTGCTGTTTTAAAGGGGTGACGAATATTTTGTCTGGCAAGCAGCTGAGAAAGCCGCGAACTTTGCGAGAAAAGTTTCAGATATGCTACTCAGTCTCTACGACTGTTAGAACGCAGATACGACACGAAATGTCAGAAAAATATAACTGTGAAGCTGTTTATATGTGACGTGAAATGTTGGAGTTCAAGGCTGGGAGTTATCGTGACCATAACTGTCACTTTCCCTCTCTGATGTAACCATACAGCGCTATAACATTTTCTCTTAACTTGGCAATCTGTTTTTCTATTAGCTAACCGCAAATCCTCTCCTACATTTACGCGTTTACGCATATCCTTGCTGTTGCTCCGAAACATCATCGTCTTGCGTGAATTTTACACACCTGGCGTTTATGGGATCAGAACCTTGACTCGGTTAATGTTGCAAAGCGTTTCAAAATTTCTTTAAGAGATAAAATTAAGAGTGCAAGGATTTCGCTGTTACACGAAGGGGAGAGAGCGGACAGATGAGCGGACAGAGAGTGTGTTTGCTAGGGCACCAAGACAAATGGCGCAGTCATCAAAACAATGGACTTGCATTCGCAAGGACAACGGATCTAATCGCAGTCCGGTCAGCCACATGCAGGTTTTGTGTTGTCTCTAAATGCGAGGATAGTTGCTTTGAAAGGACACGATCGATTTCCTTCCAATCGTGAAACATTGCGATCATGCGATAAAACGGGGATTTAATCAGAATCTTTACACATTTTATCTGAATATATATAAAAATGGAGGTGTTTGTGCCTATATTTCACTCTGCAGCCAAACCTGCACATCGCAAACGAATAGTGGTTGTATGTGGTAGTAGGTATCAGTCTCCCATTGTGAACTATGGTGGTGGAGGGTTGATAAAGATAAGGGGGTGGAAGATATGGGAGTTGAAAGTGAACGACTTAGATAAAATTCTACGTGTGGGTGTCAATATTTTGCTCTTCGGCAAAAACTACACAATGTAAACGATCTCTGTGTCGCAGTAGAAAGTCTCGCGTTGTACACCATAGCAGTTCCTATAAGAGGGTTGAAGATAGCCGGCCGCGGTGGCCGAGGAGACTGATGCGCTCCAGTCACGGTCTGCATGGCCACTACGGTCGGGTGTTCGAATCCCCCCTCGGGCATGGATATTGTGCCGTCTTTAGTATAAGGTAGTTGACAAGTAGTTTGTAAGTTTAGGGACTGATGACCCCGTAGTTAAGTCCCATAAGCTTAACAAACATTTGAACATTTTTTTGGTTGAAGATATAGTGCTTGAAAGTCGTGAACTTACATAAAATTCGGAATGAAGACCAGCGATGACTTTTGACACTATAATAGCAAAGAGGTTATATACAGCGAGTGATGCACATTCTTCAGTTGTTTTTCTGCAAGAAGCGTACGAATAAAGAAAAATAAGTTCATATTGCAGTTAGAAAAGTAAAAAAGTACCACGAAAGATGCCAAAGCGTAAGAAAGAAATTTCGCGATCTCGACCCGTTTCTAAAAGTGAAAAGTGATTCTACAGACGATAGAAATTTGAAATTTGTATACTTCGTTTATCTTACACTGTAGACATCAGAGATTTTTCGATATTCCCACCCCTAAGGGGGTGAAATAGGGTATGAACAGCTATTTGAAAATACGTTGCTATTCACCAAATTTTGAAATAATAAATAAAAAATTTCGGATTTAGATTTCTGATTGGAATTTTAAAAACACGTGTTTCGATATTTTTGCGATTTCAACCATTAAGCGGGTGAAATAAGGGATAAGATTTTAATGGTGCTATTAAGACTATTTTGATGCTAGAAATGCGAAAATTTGGATTTGGAACCATTTGTTTCGGAATGTTTTGAATACTGCCATCAATTGTGAAATAGAGGATGACAATTTGTATCAAAATGCTTGATTAAGAAAGTATTTAGAAGTAGAAACAACCAATGCAGACCATCCAGTCTACGCGTGCGAAGCAGCGGGGATTAAGCTAGTAAAAAATATTTTCTCTAAGTTCGTTAACATTAAATACTGAAATATTAGGCTGATCGGCAAGAAAAGCTCACTGTTATCTCGCAAACCGATTCATTGGGATCCACCTTTGTTAGTTTTCCCTTTTCTTAAAAAAAAAGGAAGGAATGACAAAAGAAAAAGTTAAAATTCATAAGGTGCTAACCACTGTCTAACGGCTGGAGGGAACTGGCACCATGCACCCTGCAAGCCCCTGTCCATATATAACAGCTCGCTGCAAGGAATCCCAGATACGCTCAATAATGTTCACGTCTAGGGAGCAAGTCTTGGCATCGTCAGATGCCGTTCCAACAGCCATCACTACGGCAGCCCATAGCTGCAGCCATATTTGTTACTAACTTTTACAAACCTGCTACTATTTGTCTAGCATACCAATTTTTTATTATCGACAAATGAAGTGTTATTTTACGTGATTGGAGCACAACAGGGTCTAATTTTACACGTCTCACGGTATAATTTTATCAATACTTCCGATGACGACACGCATAGCTGGTGTCGAAATCCGGATATAAAGGGTATTTCATTTCCCAGTCAACTTCTTGGGCTGCTTATTTGCACTTACAGTAAAAAGTGAAGAGCAGGCTGTACCTTTACGCACACATCTACACTATGGATAACCACAGAGTAACCAAGCGGATTTTGAAATTTCTCAACAGTCACCAATCCAAGCCCATATGGTTCAATGAGATTGAAAGGAATATGTAAAGTGCAAGAATTACTACAGACACAATAGAAATCTGATGACATATTAGAGAAGTGACTAAAAAGACAGGTTTTCACGAGAGAAAGAAAACGAATAGACGAGAGGGGTCTCACGAAGAAAATGAAGCACATTTTCATTACATGAAGGAAATTTCAATACAAAGAAAATACAATATAATTAAGAGTAGTCAAAGTTGTTTCATCGTACCCTCCCAATGGCCTAGGGAGGTAACTTAGTCTTCATATTCTGAAAGAAAAATTAAAGTCAAAAACATAAATACCAATAGTCTACCAGATTATATCGTATAAAATTTAAAAAAAAATAATGGAACACTTTTTGTATGCTTTTTTTCAAAAAGCAAGACTTCCTGTGACAACATACGTTTTATCTACATGTCTAAAGAGTGAGACCTGTGTACGGAACCTAGAAAGGATGATATTCACTATTCAAGGTTAAATCTAACTTTGGCTCATAAAAGGGTAAATTATGCTGCCACAAAAGTCTTTGCTCACTTACCAAGTAGCATCAAAAGTCTAGTATTAAAAAACAAATTAAAGTAATTTGTGAATGGCAACTCCTTCTACAATATAGATGAATTGTTAGATAAAACTTTAAAAAAAAATAAAAATAAAATAAAAAAAGTAATAAAAATCCTTAAAATATTGATTGTCAAGTGTAGACAATATTTATTAAACTGACACGTTCCACATCAATACGAAATGTCGTATATATGATCTATGGAACAACTATTAATCTAATCTAATCTAATCTAATCTAATCAAAAATTGGTTTGCCTTATTCAGCAGGAATATTAAAATTTTGAACCTAAATTATAGACTATGCTAATTTTCAGAAGCAGTTTAGTTTCGAATCTAGGTATTCCCAATGCAGTTGAGGATAAACATCACCATCTTCTATTCAGCACTTGTCTAAGATAGCAAGAGATTGTAGCTTCGGACTTCTGATTAACGTCGTCGTAATATTCATTGCTTGTTGTACATCGGAGCATCTTGCTGCTAGTGAGGCGTACTTTATGTAGACGTTAAGCAACATAAATGCCAGATTCAGCCTCTCTTCCTCCCCTCCTTTCCCGGATCGCGCAGACCTCGATCCGCCACACTTGGGCCCATTCTGGGAGTGCGCTATCTCTGATCATCTGGCCGATAGAGCGCGCGCGCAAAACAATGCCCCGTCCCCTGCCAACTCGTAAACGTCAATTAATCGCCGCTCACGATATCGTTGTAACCTTTCTGTGTCAGAGACTTACAGCTTAACTCGGGTGTAAAAGGTTGTAACAGACGGGACATTCCTCTCGCGTTAATAGAGGTCCTAGCGCAATAAACAGAAGAATCGGATTTATCCATTAAACGGCGGAGGTAGTTAGGCGACATAACTCAGCAGGGACATTAAGTAAGTGTATTAATGGCACGAGTGTTCCCTTGTCCGCCGCCGCGGGGCTGCCATTTTATGGGCGAGTGCGGGTACGCACCCACATTCCCGCGTCTTCCTCCCTCCCCGTGTAAACCGTTCCCATCCCCGCTCTAAAAATATTTATTGCCGGCGGCGTGTGGAGCAGTGTGGCTGGATGTACCCGCGCTCGCCTCCCGACAGCCAAGAACGAGCGTCCGCTAAGACAGCTGACAGTCGCATCCGCCGTGTTCAGGTAGGCAGGCGTTCATTTCGACCGGCTCTCGCTGCCAAGTGACACCATTGCTGCCTGGCTGTCGACTGCTATCGTGTTTCTCTTGAAACTTGCTACCTCCTGATATTATCTGTGCCAGGCTAAAATTTTACTATCCTTGCCGCTTATGTCACTCACTTGTAGTGATTTAATCTCTCTTTTTCGTGTCACACTGAAACCATAAATTCGGAAGCATACGCTTCTGAGAGACACCTACAGTTCCCTAATGCGTCCCGTCTAGTGTAGCTTTCATCCCTTCTGGATATCCGCTCCGCCCTCCTACTATAAGCCGCGGTGGAGTAGCCGAAAAAAAAAAAAAAAAAAAAAAAAAAAAAAAGCGGTTTAAAGCGTCTCGCTGCGGAGCGCGCGGTTGCTTGCCGTGGAGGTTCGAGTCCTCCCTGCGGCATGGGTGTGTTTTTGTGTGTTGTCCGTAGGTTAGTTTACCTCGGTTTAAGTACTTTGTAAGCTACGGACTGTTGACCACGCAGTTTGGTCCGATAGATTTACAAACATTTGAACATTTTTTTCCTACTATAAATCCCTCCAGATCCTAGAACGCCACGCCTTCCGCCTCGATTACATTATCTGCCATCCTTCCCCCACGCGGATCCTATATGACCTTATTCCTTTTCCCCAACTTCTAAAATTCCTTGAACATCTCCGCATCCTATACACCTCCCGCAAAATAGAATCTCGTCACCCACTGGTCTCTCTTATCCTCCTGAATCCCGGGCCTCTGCCACGCCTCTACCTCCACACTCTCCACATCCTATCCGAGGGTAACTTCCATCAGCTTCCTCTCCCAGATGACGCCCTCCGTTCTGACATATACCCCTCCTATCAACCTTAGCCTTCCTTGTAGATTAGTGCCACGTCCCCCTCCACCCATCCTTTCCCTCCCTCCGCTTGGATCCCCAACCCTACCCACTCCCTTGGAGTCCTTCCATCCCATCCCATCCCATCCAATCCCCACTCCGCCCCCTCCCCTCCTTTTCTACCCACCACACCTTCCTTCCCCATCCCTCTCCACTGTGGGGCTGCTCAGTGATTTTAATTGTGAGTCAGTGATGTTAAATGTGCAGTGACTTAATGCTTCTAGTGTACGAGTGTTTTTAAAACCGCACAGGCAGAACATAGTGTTTCCATGTGTTTTAAATGAGTATCTTCGTCTCATCGTTATCGCTCCGTTTCTTAAACATGAAAGTTTTATCCACTGTGGTTTTTTACGTTCTGAATATGTACATTTGTCATCCTTTTCACAGTCATTGTCATTGCACCCATTTATCTCACAATGTCTATTTTTTTTTTTAATTCTTCACATTTGTCACCTGTTTTTATTATTTTAAATCTTCTGTTCTCATATCTATATGCTCTCGGCTTGAAGAATAGCATGTTAGCTGGTGCCAGCCTGCACCTTCCGGGGTAAAAAAAAAAAAAAAAAAAAAAAAAAAAAAAAAAAAAAAAAAAAAAAAAAATCTTCTGAGAGACAGCTAGAGACTCAGACATAGGGGACACACTTTTCTGCAAATAACGTCCAACATTGCAGAAAAGTTACCAAAAATTTTCGGATGTGTAGCCGGCCCCGTCGACATTCTGCCACATTTCGGCCTAGAGACGTATAGTCATCTTCAGATGAGTAGACAACTACTGAAGAGCTCAGATGCAGTCACGGTATTTATATTGTTTCTTGCTCAAGTCAAGTGTGTTCCCGTTGTTTTGCGCTTGAGGTAGGAGCTGCCATACATTCGAGTTCTCGGTCGTCGAAGAGAAACAATCTTCCAATCATTGATTATCGATTTATAATGTCGATTCCACTGTGACTGGATAATATCAATAACGGAACTCCAATTTTTGTGCTGCTGAAAGCCGTTGTCGCGGCATGGCTGTCGTAGGACCTTTACAGATGATTTACAACTGAGAAAAGCGGATGTTTACAAAATTCCATGGGAGTGTATTTCTGCATGTACGGGGTGAAGTGAAATTCACGCATTCGGGCTTCGCAGCGCAATTCCTCGGATGCCAGCAATAAAAAAATGTCTCTCACAAAATTTTGTCCTTCGCATATTTGCGACAGAAAATGGACATCGAAGACTGAAATGGATGTGTGTGAGCCATACGTCTATATGTTTCATAATTACACCATCAAATTTATAGGGCATGTAGAAGGCGTCTTGAGGAACAAAGTGGCTACAGAAACCAATCAACGTCGCTACGGAGAGTCCAAGTTACCGGCACCGTACCCTCCGCTAGACATCCCCACATTGCACTGTTATTTCAACAACAAAAAATTAGCATATATTATGTAATGAATATTAACTTTTTTAACTCACTACGCTTCTATGGACTCTTATTTTTCCACTTTACAATTTCCTGAAGGATTTTACTATCATATTTCATTAAGCTTCAGACAGCTAATCGGGGTCCGGCTAGCCCCCGTATTAAAATCAGTTTTCATGAGTGAAATATTTAATTTCGAATTTTAATTTTACTTACGTCTGAAAAATTTAATCAGCTATGATGCCATAACAAATTTCCATAACAATTTCATTAAACACAATTATGTCAAAAAATAATTAAAATACAACGTGGAGACCACTCATCAGAATTTTATCTTTCTTTTTTCAGTTATTCTAACATACATTGTTGTCTGTGTTATTTTATTTGTTCTAAGTATATTATAATTGTGTTAATTAAAGTTTTCTGCCTGGGTTAAGGAGTTGAGAAAGCTTACCAAAAATAAATTAAAAAAATTATGTACATAAATTCTGCCTTGGAATGGTGTTATTTGTTAAAAGAAGAACGTAAAGATATTTATTTTGCGTTATACGGCATTAATTCAAATTTTCTGCCTAGGGACCACTTGAACTCCTCTCAGTGGTAGGGAAAAAACTTGATAGTCTGAGGGTTCAATCACATTTAATTACACCATAAAGTGCCGTAAGGAAATAGCTCTTTACTATATATATAATCATTTACGTGCATAACTACAACACTGGGAGGAAGGATGATACAAATATTATTCGCACAGAAAGGGGTGAATTATTCTGCCACAAAAGTATTTTATCCCTTACCACTTGACATAAAAAACGCTGACTTCCACCAAAAAATCATTAAATAAAAAATTATCTACATCTACATAGATACTCCGCAATCCACCGTAAGGTGCGTGGCGGTGGGTACACTATACCTTACCTATTCCACTCCCAAATAGAACAAGGAAAAAAAAGAATGCCTATATGCGTCCGTACGAGTCCTCATTTATCTTATCTTGCCTTTGTGATCACTATGTGAAGTATAAGTAGGCGACAGGAAGATCGTACTACTCTCAGCTTCAAATTCAGGCCCTCTAAATTCCCTCAAAAGAAAATCACGAAAAGAACGTCGTTTTTCCTCCAGCGATCCGAAATTGAGTTCCCGGAGCATTTTTGTGACACTCGCTCATTGGTCGAGCCTACCAGTAACAAACCTAGTTGCTCGCCTCTGAACTGCTTCTATGTCTTCCTTTAAAATGAGCTGCTGCGGGTTCCAAACACTTGAGCAATATAAATACAAATAAACAATCCCTGACATAGATTTTCGTCTCGTATATGTCAAAGACATTAATGATAAATATGAACCATTGAATTAAAATTTGTGATGCGACCAGGAATCGAACCCGGACCTCCATGCTTACTAGGCAGATGTATTACCGCTAGACGTGAAGGAAATCGTGCTTAGACTATTCCGATGCGCGTTAATCGTCAGTGATGCGGTGGTCTAGCGGGATAGTCTTCGTCGGGCAGCCGTGCCATGCGGACGCTTTGTTTACGTCCTCGCTACTTGGCGGCCGAGCGGAGGTAAACGGTGAGTGCACGCTTCAGCGTTTATATTGGCGTGTAGAATGTGTTGCAGACGAACGTAATGGATCGAACACCATGAAAAGACACACTTAGATTAACCTTTGACCCGAACTTTCCCCGACCAAAATCATTTGAAGTTGAGTTGTTTATAAGAGACGTTATGAAGATTACTATTGACGAATTGATAGGAATACACTTATCGATAGTCAGCAGCACGGTGTATTTAAAATTGATAAGCCCTGAAAAGTGTAAGAAAGTCGTTGAGTCATGTGGCGGAACTTTAAAATTTAAACATTCAGACGGAAATATTGGAGACGTCACCATTTCACGAGCTGGCACGGGTTTGAAAACGGTGCGCATCTTCGAGTTGCCATTCGAAATACCTGCCGAAGCAATTAATGAACAACTTAGGGAATACGGCACAGTAATAAGTAACGTCGCGGAAAGGTGGTCAGAATCTCACATTTTCCCGGTGTTGAACGGTGTCAGACAGGTCAAAATAGAAATGTTGAAACACATACCGTCCTACATCACGGTTTGTGGCTACAGGGCGATCGTAATATACGAAGGGCAACCACGAACATGCTCGGCATGTGGTTCTACAGAACACGTTCGCGCGCAGTGTTTGCAACGGAGCGTGACGCAAATACCGACCGGTGAGCGAGAGAGGCCTGGCCCCGTGTCTACGTTGCCGATCAGCTACGTTGCCGCCGCGCAAGGAAACATTGCCCCAGAACCAAATCTAGATGCAGCTATGGAGGCGTATAACGAACTGAAAGAACACGAAATACCCATGGAAACTACCAACACTCCAGATTCCCTTCCTTCTAACCAGCAGGTTTCGGAAGAAAGTAACCAGGCAGTAACAACAATAATGATATAACTGTGAAAGAATTAGAACCTGTAGGTGAAACACCCTCGACATTCCCATCTGAAACACAAGAAACAAATGACCAACAGTCAACGAAGTCTCCCACGAGACAGAAAAAGCGCCGTATTGCACATGAAGGTGCGAACGAAAAGGCGCAAATACTGCGCGACAAAGCCCACAGAATCGGAAAAACACTAACAGAAGAGACATCACAACCCCCTCCGGGACACTTACCGGCATCAAAGAAAACCCGAACGCGGGAATCAGGTTCAGGTCAAGTACAAAAGACGTCAGGCGAATATGCAAAAACGAACACGGAAGATCAGGCGGGAAACATGAACCTTAAAAAAAAAAAAAAAAAAAAAAAAAAAAAAAAAAAAAAAAAAAAACCAGGATAGAGAGAGCAAGGGACACGTCCAGCCGAGACAGTGGTCAGATGACACCGATGAGGAAAAAAAATGTTCAAATGATTGTAAACTCTATGGGACTTAACTACGGGGCTATCAGTCCCTAAACTTACAAACTACTTATGAACTACTTACGAACTAGGACGGCACAAATATCCATGCCCGAGGGGGGATTCGAACCCCCGACCGTAGTGGTCGTGCGGACCGTGACTGGAGCGCCTTAGTCCCCTCGGCCACCGCGGCCGGCCCACCGATGAGGACACACGAGAGGAAGAGATGCCAGAGGTTCCGGGAAACACGGCAGGGACGTCGTCAGATAATTGTATAGGCAAACCTATTCAGCGCCAAAACATCACGGTTGGATCGGGCGGTGTAGACGACGACCCAGAATACTTTTAAGTCATGTGTCGTTAATAATATTCACGGGAAGTATGACATCAAGTATGCCTGCAAATGTGCTACCGTTGCAAGCTTATCGGATTGGAACTGTCAATATCAATAAAATAAGCTGCACGTTTAAATTAAAAAACCTTCAAGACTTCTTGTACGCAGCTGACATAGACATTGCGCTGTTACAGGAAGTAACAGACATTAACCTGGAAAGTATAACAGGTTACAACACTTTAATTAATCCTGGTTACGGCGGTGAACTCGGGACAGCGATTATGACAAAAGAGGGAATCCTGACAACAAACGTCGAAAGGCTAACGAACAGCAGGGGCATAGCTTGCACAATAAATAACACCAGGATTATTAATATTTATGCTCCTTCCGGAACGGGGAAGAAACATCAGAGAGCAGAATTTTTTAAAGATGCAATAGTGCCACTCTTTATGCAGCGTCCCGAACAAGTCATATTTGCAGGCGACTTTAACTGTAAAATTCTTGAATGTCGCGAGTTTAACTGTGTCCTCAAACCCAAAGATCAGATACCAAATTTCAACAAGTGTATCGAACTCGAGAATATCGTCAGAGAACTCAATCTAGTCGACACATGGGAACTCAAACAAGGTGATAAGGCCGGGTTTACTCACATTACCAGCCATTCCGCTAGTCGGATCGATAGAATTTACGTAACGTCGAATTTACAACAACACATTCTGCAAGTGGAACTATGGTCGAAAATATTTTCAGATCATACAGCCTACATATGCACTGTTAACCTCCCAAAACAAGGAACGTACAGAGCAAAAGGAACGTGGAAGTTGAACGTAGCGCATCTGACAGACCCAGGATGCCACGAAACCTTTCGCAATACATGGACAGAATGCGAAAGGAAGTTTTCGAAGTACGATTCGACTTTTACGTGGTGGATGAAATGCTCAAAACCCGCTTTAATAAAGGCCATGAAACGTTACTCTTGGGTAAAAGATGTTTGGACGAAAAACACAACAGAATTTTATTTTCAGTGTATCAGAGACTTATACCAACACGACGCCACAGTCATAGACAATTATACACAAATAAAAAGAATAAAGGCCACAATTTTAAACCTCAAACGGAAGCACTTGGAAGGCTGTAAAATTCGCACACGACTACAAAATACAGTTCAAGAAGAAACAACTTCAATGTATCATATTATACAAGAACAGAAAAGAACAAAACGGAAAATTTTGACTGAACTGAAAGTGGAACATGGAGGAACTTTGACAACACAACCCGACATACAGGAAGAAATCTATAGATATTTTACAACTCTATTAGCTGACAAACCAGTAGACGAAGCAGCGCAACACACCATCCTCGCAAGGTTGACTGCGAAATTAAACCCGGAGGAATCGGACGATCTGTCAGCAGACGTAACTGAAGAGGAAGTGGCAGACGCCATACGAAGAAGCTCGAAGAATAAGTCTCCCGGGCCCGACGGATTGCCAGCAGAATTTTATCACACCTTTGAACAACAACTAATCAGCAAACTGACGCTTGTATGTAACGAAATTCTGAACGCCATAAGTGACATGTTACTGGAATTTTGTGAAGGTGTAGTAGTGTTAGTCCCTAAAGTGCCAGGAGGGAAGACCGTCAACAACCTGCGTCCCATAACACTACTAAATACCGACTATAAAATCTTTACGCGCATCATAACGCAAAGATTAACCTCGGTTATGACACGCATCACCGGGAATTACCAAACAAGCGTCGGGAAAAATAGAACAATTCACCAGACATTATGTGAATATAGAGATATTATAGCAACTGCAGAAGCCTTGAATATTCCAAGTGCACTAGTATCTCTTGATTTCGAAAAAGCATTCGATAGAATTAACCATTCTTATCTTTTCCGGACTATGGAAGTAATGAATTTTCCACAAAAAATTGGCACTGTAGTTAAAAACCTGTTGACAAGTTCCACGTCTCGAATATGTGTTAACGGTCAATTAAGCAGACCGATCAGAATCAAAAGTTCAGTACGTCAGGGTTGCCCAATGTCACTGAGCCTATTTTCCATAGCCATTGAACCTTTGCTGTGTTCCCTGACACAGGACCTTGCAGGGCTACAAATACACGGCCATAAAATAACATGTCAAGCGTACGCTGACGACGTCAGTTTCGTGATCACGGGCAGTGATGAACTAGGAAAAGCATTCAAAAATATAAAGAACTACGAAGCGGCGTCAGGAGCAAAATTAAGCCGTACTAAGTCGGGAATAATGCACATCGGCCGGGGATTAGAAATTAGGGATGACGAACAATTAGAAAGCGTAGAAACTATAAAAACGCTTGGAATTGTATACACGCGAGATATCCGCCGCACGGCTGCCCTCAACTACAAAAATTTGTTGGCAAAAATGCGAGCCTCCATACAACAACATGTTTTACGTAATCTAAGTACCTTACAAAAAGTTCAGTTAGCCAACATTTACGTAACATCTAAAGTAAATTATGTCGCACAGGTATTGCTAATACCGAAGACAATAGCCCAACAGATGCTAGCAGCGCTCGGCCACTTTGTCACCGGTGGACAAATTTTTAAGATCCAGTATGAGACCTTAACGCTATCTTTACGTCACGGAGGCCTAAAGCTGACAAATATATATAATAAATCACAGGCGCTGTTCGTCAGCAAGTTGTACAAGCAGTGGCAACGGTCGCCTGATAGCCTCGCAGCTCATCTCTTAAACGAAATAGCCCCGGCTAGTATGGACCCACCCGTAGACGTGCACCATATACCAAACGCATTTTATCATATGAGACATTTTCTTATAGAATTAAGCTACATTCGACGTCACACTCTAGAGGAAGACCTATACAAAGTAAAAGAAATCTACAATAACATGATGAAAAACAAAACGAGGAACAGAATCGAAGAGAAGTACAAAGAATATAATTGGGAAAAGATCTGGGAAAACGTACAAGACCCTTACTTACCGACAAAAGTACGGTCAACATGGTACACTGCAGTTAACAGGAAAATTCCAACAAATTCGAAGTTACATGCAATTCATCTGGCGGAAACGCCAAATTGCACCATCTGTAACCTAGTTGACACTGAGGAACACCGTTTCATATGCGACGGCGTTAAAAACATTTGGACTCTGTGTACAACTAAACTTGCTAGTATACTACGAACATCTCCCCGAACGATAACACCAGCCAGACTTCTTCACCCAGACGAAGTTCCCTACCCCAGTGCAAAAAGAAGAGCAGTAAATTGGATCAAAGGACAGACGGTGTACTACATTTTATCGGAAAAAGTTAAAAGTAAAGACGACTACTGGATACGTCTTACGATGGAACACGAAAAACTGAAAAAAACGAAGAAATAGAAAGAAAAATATGCGAATTTTCTAATCAGAACATTAACACAAATATAGAATGGGTAACACCCAAAGAAGTATTTTATTTATATATACTTTTTATTATTTTATTATTATTATTATTATTATCATTTTGAAATGTCATTAGGCTTCTGTGATCCTTGAAAGGTAGTTCTGTGCTACTGCTGACTGGTGCTTCAAAGACTACCGAGAAGATACAAGAAATGGACAAGGAGATCGAAATACACAGAAAAATGATACACACGGCATTAACTGCGTAAGCAGATTGTACGAAAAGACAACTTTGAAGTGCTCGGCAAGCAGAAGGAACAGAAGAATGGAAATGACAATAATTATAATTTACTTGGAGAAAACCATTCTGATACTTTTCTTTCATTTCCAAGAAGCCGATCTTAAAAATTACGAAGAAGAGGCTTAAAATTGGTTTCAAATTATTTATTTTTATCGTCTGGCGCCGAAGATGTCGCCCAGAACGAGACTGTTTATTTTCTACGAGGTAGTTTTGTTTCGTTATGAAGAAGAAGTTGCTCTTCATTCCTCAACGGAAACAATGTTATAGCATAGAAGCTAGCCGGAGAAGGCTATCATGGCGAGCGGAAGGACGGGTTGTAGGGGAGGAAGGAGGAAAAAAAAAAAAAAAAAAGCGGAAAGACGTCTGCGTAGCAAGCATGGAGGTCTGGTTTCGATTCCTGGTCGCATCACGAATTTTCAATTAATGCTTCATATTTATCATTAATGTCTTTGACATATTTGAGACGAAAACACGTTCAGGAATTGTTTATTTGTATTTACATTGATATTTATATTACCTTAAACAGGAATGTTGCAATATGTCCATTGGCGAGGTGCTATTCCGCTGCATGGAGAGCCTTGGCAGTAGTGGCAAACCATTTCTAATCTCTTTCTCGATTGCATGTTTGAAGTGAAATATTTAACGCACTAACTCATTCGTATTCCTAAGGTAATCAGACATTTGAAACAGTTTTGTACATTGGAATCTAATCTTTATGGAATCAGATGTTTGCCTGTGCTGGACGTCAAATAAAACTACTTAGTGTGCTGTCACAAAATTCACGCACTTTTCCTATTTAACTTCAACATGGCTGGCATGAAGGGTCGCTGGACGCAAAGAACTTATTGTCGCTTTCTGCACTTACGTGAGCCTTTTGCAGGCCGTCAGATTTCACTACCAACTGTGTTCCTGAGTGTGTACAAATCTTTAATTTCGGCAGCCCTGGTGTCCCTCTCAGTTTGCTGAACCAAACGCCAGCTACTAAGTTATTGTGACGCATCTCTTACTTAAGTTCCGCTGTTGTAGCGCGCCTGATGGCCCTGGCTAGGCGGCGACCAGTGTCTTATGGACCTTAAACCGGTTCTGACTGAATTAAATGTTACAGAAATACGGAAACGAACCAAATTAGCGTAAAAATTCCGAGAAAATGGAATGTACTGTATTTTCGGTTACACTTTAGAAATTCGTTTCACTGTCGAGAAAAACACCATGAGATACAGCAAGCAATATCTAATTTAAGTATTATAAAATGTGTTCAAATGTTTGTAAACCAGACTTTTCTAACATAATGTGGCTGCGTTCGTGCTCAGCTGTTGTTTGTTGCCGTCAAAGCTGACCAGAGTCAGCATCACAGTGATGTGGTAACACGTGTATGTACTCACAACTATACATAGACTCTAGCAGCAGTATCTCTTGTCTCCAAAGCCTTTTTCTGTGTCGCATCCACGCCAGAAGCACGTGAATGCCATTAATCTATAAGTAAGTAAGGATGTTGACAGTTTATATCCATCCTATCTTTCTAAAACATGGAACGCCTATCACAACTCGCTTCTCCTATCTTCTGTTAGTTAGGATATGCCAGAAACGTCTTTTCTCCCCAATTCTGTTGAGCACCTCCTCATTAGTGACGTTATCTACCCATCTAATCTTCATCATTTGTCTATAGCACCACATTTCGAAAGCTTGATCTTTTTATCTGAACTCCTTATTGTCCACGTTTCACTTCCATACTATGCTACACTCTAGACAAATGCTTTCAGAAAGAACTTCCTAATATTTCGCTTCTTCAGAAATGCTTTCCTTCCCATAGCCATTCTGCATTTTATATCTTCTTTACTTCAGCCATCACAAGTTATCTTGCTACCCAAATAACAAAACTCATCTACTACTGTCATTACTTAATTAATTCAGCATCACCTGATTTTATGACATTACATTCCATTACCTT
Organism: Locusta migratoria; assembly: GCA_026315105.1. Classification (NCBI taxonomy): domain Eukaryota; kingdom Metazoa; phylum Arthropoda; class Insecta; order Orthoptera; family Acrididae; genus Locusta; species Locusta migratoria. The sequence continues at coordinate 180,504,244 of CM048746.1, forward strand.
CGTTTTACTCTTGTTAATGTTCGCCTTATATCTTCCTTTCAAGAAAATGTCCATTCCATTTCATTGCTCTTCCAGGTCTTTTGCTGTCTCTGACAGAATTACTATGTCGTCAGCAAACCGCAAGGTTTTTATTTCCTCTCCCTGGACTTTAATCCCCTCTCCAAATTTCTCCTTGCATTCCTTCACAGCTTGCTCAATGTATAGATTTAACAATATTGGGAAAAGGCTACAACCGTGTCTTACTCCCTTCGCAACCATTGCGACCCTTTCATGACCTTCGACTCTAATTATTGCTGTACAACTTGAATATAAACTTCGCTCGCTATATTTTACCCCTACTACCATCAGAATTTGAAGAAGTGTATTTCAGTCATCATTGTGAAAAGCTTTCTCCAGATCCACAAATGCTAAAAACGTAGGTTTCTCTTTCCTTAACCTATCTTCTAAGATAAGTCGTAATCTGAAAATTGCCTCGCGTGTTCCTACATTTTTCCTAAATCCAACCTGATCTTCTCCAACGTCGAAATCAACCAGTTTTTCCGTTCATTTTTTTAAAAAATTCCTGTTATTATTTTGTAATCATGACATGTGAAACTGATAGTTCTGTAATTTTCCCATTTATCTGCACTTGCATTCTTCTGAATTGGAATCACTATATTCTTCTTGAAGTCTGAGGGTATTTCCCCTGTCTCATACATCTTGCATACCAGGTGGAACAATTTGTTCATGACTGGCGCTCCTAGTGATAATAGCAGTACAACGGGAACATTATCTACTTCAGGGACCTTGTTTCTACTCAAATCCTTTAGTGCTCTGTAAATTTTTCTCGCAATATCATGTCTCCTATCTGATCTTCCTCTACCTCGTCTTCCATTTCTAGAATATTGCCTTAAATGATAAATCGAGGTGACCGAAATGCTAATTATTTCTTCATAACAGTCAGGACATGCAGGCAAATGATTAGTATGGCATTCGCGTCTTAGCCACGTGCGTTCACTAAATGCAGGAACTATACCGACTTTGCTACCAAATGCGTCCAAACAAGACCGACGTGCCGTTATCCCTTTCTTGGCTGTCGAAGAACAGACACCGGCAGACATCGAGCGTAGAGTGAACCATGCGTGGCAGAAATTTCAATTAAGACGAAACGTCCAGGAAAATTGTGGCCGAAGGTGTTGTTGCTTCCGTGATTACGCTAACCTCCATATCGGGAATGCCGTGGGTGACTCTCGGTCTCTAGTCGTGATCCCTCCCCGTGCCGTTATGACGCCTTCGATCCCGTAAAAAAGCCTTCAGTTGTCAACAGTTCCTGTCGGACGAGGATGAGCCGGACTCCGTGACACAGGAAAACACGGTGTTTGCCCAAATAGGTTTCTGCAACCTTATACACCGGTGGTATCATTGCTACCATTCTTACAGGGGATTTGACTGGCGTACTGATCCTGAGCAGTGCTTCTTTCCAACGTAATCTTTTTCATTACGGTTATGTAAATAATAACAATTATTAACCTATTTACTGCTATGTAATATTAATTATTTGAACACGGCGGTCCCGTTTGGGCTTCAGCTGCAATTATCAAGTGAATTTCGCTACAAAGTGGGTGGAATTTTGGTTGTACAAATTTAAGCCGAAACGGGGCCGTGGTGTTGAAATATATAATATTGCAAAGCAGAGAATTAGTCCATTATTGTTATTATGTCAATTGCTGACCTTTACTACGCTGCGGGCCCTGTGTAATATAAAATGGCAATAACACTTCTAAAACCTTGCAATATAAATTTCGATTTTCGGGTGTCCTGGAGATTTTGTTGCAGGTGGCCTATGCGACGGCATGCAGGGACAACTAAAATTTAATTTAATTTAAATCTTATAAGTTCGACTTAATAACAAAAGTATTACAGTTTGAAGTTGCGTGTTTGACTTGAAGTTGACGGCATTCAAATATTCCAATTTTGCTCATGCAGTGCTCAAAAGTTTTGTATAGTCTATCGTGCCTTCCAAGAAACTTTAAACATAATTTCATTTTGTAAACGTTGTGTCATTTTCACGCTAATCGTTAGTGTTAATCGGAATTAGAGTGGCATTGTGATTGTTGCATTGTACTGGGAAGAGCATGTTGCCAAGCCACATTACTTTTCGTTTCTTTTGTTCCTCTGTTTATTATTATTATTTTTTTTTATTTATTTATTTGGAAGGCTGCAAGACATGCCTCATCCGTGGTTTTATACTCGTTTTAAAATCCACGGTTGTTCGCCGTTCTGTATACATATACACCAAAGCCCTCTAAATACAAGGACCGTATATAAATACATAAACATTTCACATTCAAACACAATATACCTGATATCTGATACGTCATTTAGTCCGCTTATGAAACAGAAACTGCTTCTCAAACTGTCAGCTTGAGGCAATGAAGATGTCAACGAAACCATCCTTGCCGGCCGCAGTGGCCGAGGGCACTGAGGCACACCAGTCAAGACTTGCACGGCCACTACGGTCGGGGGTTCGAATCCCTCTGGAGCATGGGTATTTGTGCCGTCCTTAGTGTTAGCTAGTTCGTAAGTAGATTGTAAGTTAGGGACTGATGACCCCGTAGTTAAGTCCCATAAGCTATACAAACATTTGAAACATTTTGAAACCATCCTTTCCTTTGGACGCGTTTCCCAATATTGGGACAACAGTATGCACTTCTTCTTCAGAGGCACTAGGAAAAAATGCCCGATGCATGTCTGTCACAGTTTACCGACCTTCGGTGAAGGATTTTACCCACTCTTTTGCACGGCAATGCCGATTCTCCACACGCCTCTTGAGGACCTTAATGATGCTGTCGTGCTGTACGATCACTGGCACATTCAGCTTTGATCCAACTCCGCTGTTCCTGTTTCGAAAACATAGTGACAGCATTACGTTAGACCGGTCGCTCATAAGCGACTGGGCGGCCGCGGTGGCCGAGGTGACTGAGGCGCTCCAGTCACGAACAGCACGGCCACTACGGTCGGGGGTTCGAATCCCCCCTCAGGCATGGGTATTTGTGCCGTCCTAGTTCGTAAGTAGTTCATAAGTAGTTTGTAAGTTTAGGGACTGATAACCCTGTAGTTAAGTCCCATAAGCTTAACAAACATTTGAACATAAGCGACTGTTTTACTCGATTGTCTGCATGCCGGAGACGTGGGATAGGCGAGTCCATTTGCTCGGAAGTAAGTACGTCAACAACGCGTGCTATCAGCGACAATAGTTGATTCCATTGCATAGTGTCTCCACAACAGTGTTGCCACTTTTTAAGTTCCAATCCTCGTAATTAAAAACAAAAACTTCTTACCTCCCTTCCAAAAAAAAAATATATTTCATTTCATTAACATTGACTCAAGTTCCGTAATCAAACAGTGTTCCTCAAATGGTGTTTTAAAATTTTCTTTTCCATGTTCCATGTTCCTAATCAAACACATTACTAATCTCTCTCATTACTCGACTGTAAATCAATTGTAGAGTTCACGCAGGATAATGTGGACGGTGTGCAGAGACGAGTTTTCGTCTGAAGTGCCTGGTGAGCTCATTCCTTCATTCGGAAGGGGAGGCCGCGTCAGTCCACTTCCGTCTGCCGCCCAGTGAGCTGGGCGCTTCCCCTCCAGTGCTCGCTCGCTGCTCCAGCCGCTTTCCCCACCACTACCACTCTCTCCACACTTTCCCAGCGGTCTGCGCATCTACCGGCCAATTTATCCTGCGTGCACTCTAACTGCTGTGAATAGCTGGGCTGTGCCAGTGATGCACAACAAAACCAAAGAGTTTCTGAGACAGACATTTCAGTAGTAACCTAACCATCATATAGGGTGAGTCACAATCTATTGCCACTAAGATTAACTTCGAAAGTATGATAGAATCTGAAAAGTTTGTGGGACAAAAGTTGCCTGGAATATCAGAGGCCAGAATATAACATCGGTTATTTTATTTTAGGTGGGGCCTCTTTACAGATACAAACTTTTTTAAGGATCCTATAGTGTGATACTTATTTTCTTATAGCGGCTATCGAGACGAACCCATTGATGTGTAACAATAGGTCTTTGAAGGTCAACAAATATCAAAAAGGTGGCATGAACATCCATTTACAGAAAGTGTTCGAAGTGATGCCCATTGGTTTCAATGCAATGCTGCAATCTTGTTATCATGGATTGAGTGGTATTCCATGTGACTTTGGCACTTATCGAATCACATACTCTGTCAACTGTCTCTCGCATATCTTCAGGAATTGTCGGCACTTCTTTATAAACAATGTCTTCTGATCTTGAAAGACCTTAATGTTACACATGATTTGATTTGTCTCGATAGCCGCTTTCAGAAAATAAGTACTAAAAAACCAACGTTGTATTTTGGCCCCCATTGTACCATGCAGCGTTTGTCTCACAATCTTTTCAGCCCCTATCATACTTTCGGCGACCCCCATGAACCACAGATATTGCCAAGGTGGGGTGGCTTGCATCCCTCTACGATACATATAGCCATACCGTAGGTGCAACCACAGCGGAGGGGTATCTGTGGAGAGGCCAGACAAACATGTGGTTTCTGAAGAGGGACAGCAGTCTTTTCAGTAGTTACAGGGGCAACAGACTGGATGATTGACTGAGATGGCCTTGTAACATCAGCTAACATGGCTTTTCCGTGCAGTTACTGTGAACGGCTGAAAGCAAAGGGAAACTACAGTCATTAATTTTCCCAAGAAAATGCAGCTCTACTGTATGAATACACAGTAAAATATTCCAGAGGTAAAATAGTCCCCCATTCGCATCTCTGTGCGGAACTACTCAGGAGGAGTAGCCATCAAGAAAAACAAGACAGGCAATCTACAGATCGGAGCGTGGAATGTTCTAACCCTTAATGGTGTAGATAAATTAGAAAATTTGAAAAGGAAAATGGATAGGTTAAAGTTACATGTGGTAGGGATTAGTGAAGTTTGGTGGCAAGATGAACAAGATTTCTGGTCAGGTGAATACAAGATTAAAAATACAAAATCAGTTGGTGGTAACGCAGGAGTAGGTATGATAATGAATAAGAAAATAGGAAAGCAGGTAAGTTACTATGACCAGCATAGTGAAAGCATTATCATAGCAAAGATAGATACAAAACTAACACCGACCACAATAGTGAAAGTTATATGCCTACTAGCTCTGCCGATGATGAGGATACCGAACAAATATATGAGGAGATAAAAGAAATTATTCAGAAAATTAAGGGAGACGAAAACTTGATAGTGATGGGAGACTCAAACTCGGTAGTAGGAAAAACAAGAGAAGGAAATGTAGTAGGTGAACATGAACTGGGAAAACGAAATGAAGCACAATTTAATGATCACAAATACTTGGTTTAATCATCGTGAAAGAAGGCTGTATACGTGAAAGAGACTAGGAGGCTCTGGAAGGTACCAGATTGACATTATAATGGCAAGGAATAGATTTAGGAACCAGGTTTTAAATTGTAAGACATATCTCGGGGCAGATATAGACTCCGACCACAACTTATTAGTTATGAATTAAAACGTAAGAGACTGCAGAAAGTTAGAAAAGTTGTGAGATGGAACCTGAACATATTGAAGAAACCAGAGATGGTTAATAGTTTCAGAGGGAGCATTAGACAAGGATTGGCTGAAACAGGCGAAAGTAATACAGTAGAAGAAGAATGGGTAGCTCTGAGAGATAGAGTAGTGAAAGCCGCAGAGGATCATAAGCAGAAGGAAAAGGACTAGTAGAAATCCCTGGATAACACAGGGTATACTGAGGTTAACTGAAGAGAGGAGAAAATATAAAAATTAAGCATGTGAATCAGGCAAAATGGAGTACTGAACGGCTGAAAAATGAAGTGACAGGAAGTGCATACTGGCTAAGCAGAAGTGGCATGAGGAGACATTCAAGACCGTAGAAGAGTGTATAACTAGGGGAACGATAGATAGTGCCTACAGGAAAATAAAGGAAACATTTGGAAAAAAAACAGCTGTATGGATATCAAGAACTCAGATGGGAAACCAGTACCAATCAAAGACGGGAAAGCTTAAAGATTGAAGGAATATATAGAACCCCTGTACAAAGGAAATAAACTTGAAGGCAGTATTCTAGAAAAGGAAGATGAAGTACTGGAAGATGAGATACTATACTGAGAGAAGAATTTGTCAGCGAGATGTAAGATTTGAGTCGAAACAAGGCCTCTGGAGTAGATGATATGCCGTCTGAACTGCTGATATCGTTAGGAGAGCAACTCATGACGAAATTTTTCCACCTGGTACGCAGGATATATGAGACAGGGGAAATACCCTCAGACTTTACGAAGAATGTAGTAATTCCAATTCCAAAGAAATCAAGTGCAGACAAATGTGAAAATTGCAGAACTATCAGTTTAATAAGTCATGGTTGCAAAATACTAACACGAATTATTTACAGACGAATGGAAAAACTTGTGAAATCCGAGCTTGGGGAAGATCATTTTGGATTTAGAAGAAATGGCCGAAGTAAAGAAGATATAAAATACAGAATGGCTATGGGAAGAAAAGCGACATCCAATATTAGTCTAAATGTCAGGAATTCCTTTTTGAAAGCATTTGTCTGTAGTGTAGCATTGTATGGGAATGAAACGTGGACGATAAGGAGTTCATACAAAGAGATGATAGAAGCTTCTGAAATGTGGTGTTACAGACGAATGATGAAAATTAGACGGCTAGATCACGTAACTAATGAGGAGGTGCCTGTCCGAAGAAAAGGAGTTTGTGGCATATGCTGACTAAGAGAAGGGATAGGTTGCTGGGACACATTCTGAGACATCAAAGAATCGTCAACTTAGCATTCGAAGAAAGCGGTCGGGGTAAAAATCGTAGAGGGAGGCCGAGGAACAAATACAGTTAGCACATTCAAAAGGATGTAAGTTGCCGTACGTATTCTCAGATGAAGAGGCTTGCGCAGGACAGGGTAGCGTGGAGAGCTGCATCAAACCAATCTGCGGATTGAAGACCACAACAACAATAACCTTTCTGAGTTATTCTTGGTGGCAATAGTTAGTGACTCACCCTGTATATTTCCTGAGACTATTCACTGAACTTTTCAGTCATACCTTGTATTTAATAAAAATATTGGCACTCAATAAAGGCAAGGAAGCATTCATAATATCAAAAACTATCGTCCTATCAGATTGTTCTAAATTTTGTACAAAATTTTCACAGAGATCCTGTTAAATCCAATTATTACCACCCTATACTCAGTTCAGCCTATGGAATAGGCATGATTCCGAAGTAATTTCAGCGCTATTGATCAAAGTCTGACCCTAACTGAAGTTATAAGCAGATCAAATGAATACCAACTGCGTCTCTTGATTACCTTTGTTGATTTTGAAATGTGTTTGACTCCGTTACCCACACAGCTGACCTCAAAGCTCTGAGCCGGCCGCGGTGGCCGAGGGGACTGAGGCGCTCCAGTCACGGTCTGCACGGCCACTACGGTCGGGGGTTCGAATCCCCCATCGGGCATGGATATTTGTGCCGTCCTTAGTATAAGGTAGTCGATAAGTAGAATGAAACTTTCACTCTGCAGCGGAGTGTGCGCTGATATGAAACTTCCTGGCAGATTAAAATTGTGTGCCGGAACCGGGACTCGAACCTGGGACCTTTGCCTTTCGCGGGCAAGCGCTCTACCACTGAGCTACCCCGACACGACTCACGATGCCGCCTCACAACTTTACTTCCGCCAGTACCTCGCCTCCTACTTTCCAAACTTCACAGAAGTTCTCCTGCGAAACTTGCAAGACTAGCACTCCTGGAAGAAAGGATATGGTGGAGACATGGCTTAGCCACAGCCTAGGGGATGTTTCCAGAATGAAACTTTCACTCTGCAGCGGAGTGTGCGCTGATATGAAACTTCCTGGCAGATTAAAATTGTGTGCCGGAACCGGGACTCGAACCTGGGACCTTTGCCTTTCGCGGGCAAGCGCTCTACCACTGAGCTACCCCGACACGACTCACGATGCCGCCTCACAACTTTACTTCCGCCAGTACCTCGCCTCCTACTTTCCAAACTTCACAGAAGTTCTCCTGCGAAACTTGCAAGACTTGCACTCCTGGAAGAAAGGATATGGTGGAGACATGGCTTAGCCACAGCCTAGGGGATGTTTCCAGAATGAAACTTTCACTCTGCAGCGGAGTGTGCGCTGATATGAAACTTCCTGCCAGATTAAAATTGTGTGCCGGAACCGGGACTCGAACCTGGGACCTTTGCCTTTCGCGGGCAAGTTTGGAAAGTAGGAGGCGAGGTACTGGCGGAAGTAAAGTTGTGAGGCGGCATCGTGAGTCGTGTCGGGGTAGCTCAGTGGTAGAGCGCTTGCCCGCGAAAGGCAAAGGTCCCAGGTTCGAGTCCCGGTTCCGGCACACAATTTTAATCTGCCAGGAAGTTTCAGTCGATAAGTAGTTTGTAAGTTTAGGGACTGATGACCACGTAGTTAAGTCCCATAGACTCTACAAACAAAGCTCTGAGAGAGGAAGGAGTGGAAGCAGCGTACATTGAAGTGCTCGGGAATATCTAGGAAACTTCTTGAGCGTATGTTAACATTGGCGAATCAACTCTAGAATTCCGCATCATGAAGGGTGCCAAGAAAGACGATCCATCTCCCCAAAAGTGTTCTCGGCAGTACTATGGAAAGGCTATGTCACAACTGAGCTGTGAAGGTAAGGGAATTAGAAATAATGGAAAAAGGTTTACCAACTTGAGATTTGCTGATGATATTGCCTTGCTGGCCAACGCATTTGCAGAGCTCAAAAACTCAGTTAAGGATCTTGCACTGGAATGTCAGTTGGTTGACTTGAATTTTTACAAAGCAAAAGTAATATCCAACAAATGGGTCGCAGCTTGGGATGTGAAAGTCAACGACAGTCCGTTAGAAGAGATCAGTGAATATACCTACCTTGGCCAGATTATAGACATGAAGTGAGAATGAAACTTTCACTCTGCAGCGGAGTGTGTACTGATATGAAATTTTCTGGAAGATTAAAATTATGTGCCGGAAACGGGACTCGAACCTACGACCTTTGCCTTTCGAGGGCAAGCGCTCTACCAACTGAGCTATCCCGACACGACTCACACTGCCGCCTCACAACTTTATTTCCGCCAGTACCTCGCCTCCTACTTTCCAAACTTCGCAGAAGCTCTCCTGCGAAACTTGCAAGACTAGCACTCCTGGAAGAAAGGCCGCAGGTTCGAGTTCCGGTTACGGCAAACAATTTCAATCTGCCAGGAAGTTTCATGAAGGGAGAAGTAAGGCCTGAAATCTATGGGCGCATAAAACTTGGCTGGCAAGTATTTGGAGGAATTTAATAGTATTCAAAGATGCCTGTAAATCTGAAGAAAGCGGTATTTGATCAATTCTTCCTGTGCTGACGTATGGCTGTGAGAAACGGACAATGAACAGATTTACGAAAGCGAAACTGAGGACAGCACAGAGAGCCACGGGAAGATCAAGTCTGGGCTACACAAGAAAGGGAAGATGACATCCGATCTGTGACGAAGGTTAAGGGCATCTTAAAGAGAGTTGGCTCCTTGAAATTGCAGTGGGCCGGCCACGTCGCGAGAAGAAATGACAGCAGAGTATCGGAGGCTTAGAGGAAGACCACCGGACAAAGATATTAGGACGGTCGCCGGTAGCACCTGGCAGAGAACTGCTCAAGACCGTTCCACTTGGAAAGGACTGCTGTGAGACTACCTGAATCCACGATTCGAAGAGACCACATCTTTTAATGATTGAAATGGCCGATAATAATGATACAGGGTGCCTCACCTAAGAGTCGTCAGGCGCATTTTATCTGGCGTTTGAGGAGATATTTGCAATTTCGTTTTTTCAATGTGTAGCTTGATTCAGGCCAAACAAATTCTGATCATGACGCCATTCCTGCGACACCAGGTGTAGATGTAAAGCGTCGGTTTGTTTCCCATCACTAACAAAAAGATTTTTAAAGCGAAATGTTTTGTGCTCAGTCGATACAGCGGTCCCCAATTAGTCTAGTGTGATATTCGGCTTATCGAAATGTATTAACAGAGACAGTATAAGACGAGAATCTACCAGTACTCCGGAAGCGGCTGTATAGCGCGCTTCCATAAGTAAGTAGCAGACGGCGCCAGGCGTGGCAGCACATGTGACGAGGCAACTCGGGTAAGGAAGACGGTCTATTTTGTTCTGTGTATTATTAATCTCAGACCTTCGTAAAATTCGATAGATATTATGGACGGCGTTATGCATCACTAGCGCCATATGTCGTAACTGACATAATGGAACCTAAATTTTACGTGTTCCGAAATATATTTATTTATGAATGTTTCTCGACTTTTTGTACCAAAGAAGAGTTCGTGTACTTTCACTTAGTAGTGAAATGTAACTGTACATAACTACTAAACAGCACTAATTTCGCTCAAATCAAAAATACAAAGTAATTGCGTTTGGTCTTGTGATGCATAACACGGTCATTATGATGTTAGGTATACAGAAGCTGTAACGTGTGGCCGTTGTGTGAAATCGTGTTGAAAATGATACTGTTTTGTGCTGCATTACTGCGGTGCCGACTAGCATTGCTCTCAGCCGGAGTCCAACGTATTTGATAGCCATGACAGACAGCGACGGATTGGCACACATGTGCTCACCGCTTTGTCCTCGCCCGAAGTACCCCATCTCCCATGTGCCGCCTCGCTATACAGCCGCTTTTGGTTTAAATGTTTGTTAAGCTTAAGGGACTTAACTACGGGGTCATCAGTCCCTAAACTTACAAACTACTTATGAACTACCTACAACTAAGGACGACACAAATATCCATGCCCGAGGGGGGATTCGAACCCCGACCGTAGTGGCCGTGCAGACCGTGACTGAAGCGCCTCAGTCCCCTCGGCCACCGCGGCCGGCGCCGCTTTTGGGGGTACTGGTTAATTGTCATGTTTTACTGTCTCTGTTAATACATTTCGATAAACCGAATACCACAGTAGACTAATTTGGGCCTGCTCTATCGACTGAGCTCAAAAAATTTCGTTTTAAAAATCTTTTTGTTCGTGACTGGAAACAAACCGACCCTTTACATCTACAACGGGCATCGCAGGAATGGCGTGAGGAGCAGAATTTGTTTGGCCTGAGTCTAACTACACATTGCAAAAACAAAATGGCAAATATCTGTTCAAACATCAGAGAAATTGCACCTGACAACTCTTAGGTGAAACACTTAGTGAAAGGGTGTTTCACTAAGTGTGTTTGCCTCTGTAACTTATAAGAAAATAGGTGACGGGAAATTTTAATGCGGTAGGTCAACACAAGAAATGTTACACTTTCTGCGGAGCTATGAACATAGTTTATTGTATCATTTTCCAAAGAGTTACACCACAAAGTTATAATTTTTTAAATGGAACCATAATTTTTTCTATCGTGCATTGGATTCTTTGAAACCAGCAGGGTCCAAATCAATTTAAACTTCATTCCTATTACTGTGAGTTTGGGAGCTACAACCCTTCAAAGTTTAGGGGGCGGAGGCTACGACAGCGTAGCTGACTGGCTGGTGGTCATGAGACAGTGGGCCGTGCCCCAGGGGATAGCCACTCGGCCAGTCAGCTACGTTATCGCAGCCTCCGCCCACTAAACTTTGAAGGGTTGTAGCTCCCAAACTAATAGTGATAGGAATGTAGTTTAAATTGATTTGGACGCAGCTGGTTTCAACGAATCCAATGCACGATAAAAAAAGCTATTGTTCCATTTAAAATTATATCTTTGTGGTGTAACTCTTTGGAAAATCATACAATAAACTATGTTCATAGCTCCGCAGAAAGTGTAACATTTCTTGTGTTGACCTACCACATTAAAATTGCCAGTCACCTAGTATTTATAAGTTACAGAGGCAAACACACTTAGTGAAACACCATGTATATAGGGTGTTACAAAAAGGTAGGGCCAAATTTTCAGGTAAAATTCCTCACACACAAAAAAAGAAAATATGTTATTTGCACATGTGTCCGGAAACGCTTAATTTCCATGTTAGAGCTCATTTTAGTTTTTCTCTTTAAATGTAAACTGAAATAATTCGTGCAGACAATTGTCAAAATACCCAATTGTTTCGTTAGTATGTACTGTACTTCCTCGATTCACCGCCAGTTGGCCCGATTGAAAAAAGGTAATGTTGACTTCAGTGCTTGTGTTGACATGCGACTCATTGCTCTACAGTACTAGCATCAAGCACATCAGTACGTAGAATCAACTGGTTAGTGTTCAACAGGAACGTGGTTTTGCAGTCAGTGCAATGTTTACAAATGCGTAGTTGGCAGATGCCCATTTGATGTATCGATTAGCACGGGGCAATAGCCGTGGCGCGGTACGTTTGTATCGGGCCTCATGTTCTTCCACCTGCGCTCACTGGAGGACGTTATCATGATTTCATACGGGATATTCTACCTGTGCTGCTAGAAAATATGCCTTTAGAAGTACGATACAACATGTGGTTCATGCACGATGGAGCTCCTGCACATTTCAGTCGACGTGTTCGTACGCTTCTCAACAACAGATTCGGTGACCGATGGATTGGTAGAGGCACGCCAATTCCATGGCCTCCACGCTCTTCTGACCTCAACCGTCTTGACTTTCATTTATGGGGGCATTTGAAAGCTCTTGTCTACGCAACCCCGGTACCAAATGTTGAGACTCTTCGTGCTCGTATTGTGCACGTCTGTGATACAATACGCCATTCTCCAGGGCTGCATCAGTGCATCATGGAGTCCATGCGACCGACGGTGAATGCATGTATTCTCGCTAACGGAAGACATTTTGAACATTTACTGTAACAAAGTGTTTGAAGTCACGCTGGTACGTCCTGTAGCTGTGTGTTTCCATTCCATGATTAATATGATTTGAAGAGAAGAAAAAATGAGCTCTAACATTGAAATTAAGCGTTTCCGGACACATGTACAAATAACATATTTTCTTTCTTTGTGTGTGAGGAATGTTTCCTGAAAGTTTGGGCGTACTTTTTTGTAACACCTTGTATATACAGGGTGTTTCACTAAGTGTGTTAGCCTCTGTAACTAATAAAATAATACGTGACGGGAAATTTTAATGCGGTACGTCAACACAAGAAATATTACACTTTCTGAGGAGCTATGAACATAGCTTATTGTATCATTTTCCAAAGAGTTACACCACAAAGATATAATTTTTTGAATGGAACAATAGTTTTTTTCTATCGTGTACTGGATTCGCTTACCAGCTGCGTCCAATTCAATTTAAACTACATTCCTATCACAGTTTGGGAGCTACAACCCTTCAAAGTTCTGGGGGCAAAGGCTGCGATAGAGTAGCTGACTGGCCGAGTGGCTATCCCCTGGGGCACGGCCCACTGTCTCATGACCACCAGCCAGTTAGCTACGCTGTCGTAGCTTCCCCCCCACCCTAAACTTTGAAGGGTTGTAGCTCCCAAACTGTGATAGGAATGTAGTGTAAATTGATTTGGACGCAGCTGGTTTCAACGAATCCAATGCACGATAAAAAAAACTATTGTTCTATTTAAAAAATTATATCTTTGGGTGTAACTCTTTGGAAAATGATACAATAAACTATGTTCATAGCTCCGCAGAAAATGTAACATTTCTTGTGTTGACCTACCGCATTAAAATTTCCCGTCACCTATTGTTTTATAAGTTACAGAGGCAAACACACTTAGCGAAACAAGAAACGACGTCGTCTATTTAATATCGATGTATAGATATTTTACGTGCGCCTCGGTTGCACAGTGGTAGAGTGCCGTGGTGTTCAAACCAATCTTCGGATTGTTGACTGCTTTATCTTCAGTGTGTCTCGGTTGCACAGTGGTAGAGTGCCAGACTACAAATCCAAAGGTCGTGGGTTCGATCCCCGCCAGGTCCTAGGATTTTTATGTGTGACTTTCCACTTCTTTCACCTCTGGCAGTATTGCCCATGTGAAAAATACCGAGTAGCACAGTGGTTCGGAACCCACGTTAAACTGTAGGCCCCCCTTTAACTGGCTGGGTAAGTCAGTTTGAAGGTCGGAGGAAGGCAACGGCATACCACCTCCAAAACAGGACCATGCCTAGTAAAGCACTGTGGTGTTCAAACCAATCTCGGATTGTAACTAGATTCCATTCCAGATATTTTACGAACAGTCCTAGTGTGGACCTGGCTTGTGAGTAAGACAACTCTGTAACGACTTCTTCGTAGACGAACCGCCGAGCTGGGAGCGTCCCTCTTGGCTTGGGCTGAGTTACTGGCAGAGTAGGGTAGACGGCAGTGTGGCACAGTAACAAGTGGCGCTGGCCGGGCAGCCGTCAGCTCGGCGCGGTGCGTCGGCGGCAAGTGCAGCGCTGCAGCGCGCTCGTGGCCATTTAGGGCGTGGCCGCTCATTAGGGCCCGGGGACAAGCAGCCTCAGAGTGGCCACCGCGCGCTGCAGACGGCCGGGCCGCGCGCGGGCCCGCCGCCTAACGACGCTTTGTTTGTTAATTGCCGGCGGCGGCCGCCACGGCAAATATCTTGCCGCCGCGGCCGGCAAAAACGGAACGGCAAGAAAAAAAACGCGTGGCCGGCTAGCGTCGCTTTTTGCGCCGAGATTGATCTGTGTCGGCCGGCCAGCCCCATAAGGAGCGCGTGGCGTTTTTACGAAACGGCGCGGCCCGCTTAATTGCCCGAGGGGCGATCGCCGCGCCGCGTCGACAAAGGCTCGTGCCCGGCCTCAATGGACCGCGGGTCACGGCCGAGGAAGGACACCTCGGCGCGCACGCGAATCTGGGGCGGCGGCGGGCAAAAACCGGCCGCTGCCAGGTATCAGATGCGACACTTGCGGAGCCGCTGCCGGAGCGGCGAAGGCACCAGCTCTTCTCCAACGGGAAGGCTGCCAGTGGAGACTTCCGCTGCAATTTATCCATCAGCAGTAAAGCGATTGTTACAGAAACATCATAAACTTCTAGCTTAACACGTCTCTTTACTCGTCTTTAATTTAGCAAACCGTATGTTCTACGTTGACTTCCAAGGACAGCGCAGTCGATGGACGCTACAGAACAATAATGAAGTGTGCTAGCTCCAATTTACAGGATAGTCGGAAATTCCCGTTACAAACTTCTAGGATCTTAGAGGTTAGTGTCTACATAACACGAACGTGTCGTTTCCGTTCTACGACAGTTTCAATTCAGATGTATAGTCTCGTCAACGTCTGCTTAGGAACAGAGAAACGTCCTGGTACTATCTTGGACGTCCTGCATGAGAAACAATTACTTCAGTACCACTTACAAAGGCTACACGCTATGTGTCCATCAGATTTTCCACAATACGTCGCGTTTTGCACATGGTTCTTCCTCTGTTGCATCGACGCGCCCGTTTCCACCTCGAGTTCTCTTCACAGATGAATGTACGTTCACAAGGGAATATATTTCAATACTAGTTTGGAATTAACGCGTGGGCAGGTATTCTAGACGGACATGTGATTGGACCACACTTCCATCCAATCTCACGGGTCCCACATACGACACTTATTGGACCCGTTCTTGGAAGATGTGCCATTGAATGTCCCTCAGGAAATGTGATTTCAAATGTTCAAATGTTTGTAATTCTATGGGACCAAACTATGTTGGTCATCAGTCCCTAGACTTACAAACTACATCTGAGGACAACACACACATCCATGCCCGAGGGAGGATTCGAACGTCTGGCGCGGAAATCCTCGCGATCCGTAATGTGGCGCACCAGACCGCTCGGCTACTCCTGCGCGGTGAATAGTGATTTCAGCATGATGATGCACCACCTCACTTTTCACTGGACTGAATCTGTCGCAGAGCGCAAACGATACGTTTCCGGACATAGGTTCCTATTCAAAATGTTATGCACTCACTACCCTCGACAAGACATAGAAGTTTGAAATGGGAATTTCCGACCACCAATGAACAACAAATAGGCTCCAGCAGTTGAAGTGACTTGTGTTCTGACGATCTCATTCTTGCCACAAAGAGCACAAACTTTGAATCAGTAGAGAACAACCTAACGAATTCCCTTGAAGATCTGTCAAGCTACTCCGCTACAAACCAGCTTAAACCAAATCCTTCCAAGTATGTGCTTTTCATCTGGGGAAAGTTTGTATGGTCAAGATTCGAACTGAAACACTGTGATAATCCGAAATACCTAGGAATGACACTCAACAGATCACTTAAATACAAGAAGCATTCCATGAACACCAAGTAGAAAGTTTTCACAAGGAATAATCCCATTAGAAAACTAGCTCGTTCACAATGGGGTACCCAACCTGAAACCATCCGAACTTCTGCAATGTCAATATGTTATTCTACTGCACAGTACGCCTGCCCCTTTTGGTATAACTCTACTGATGCCAAACAGTTAGATACAACTCTTAACACATCAGAATTATAAGAGAATCCATTCAAATTGAGTGGCTTTACTACCTTGTAGGAATATCACGACCTTCTGTTCGAAGACAAATAATAGCAATCAAGGAAAGGAAGAAAGTGGATCAGGAACTAATTCTTCCTTTATATGGACATGACCTATAAGAGTTAAGTCCTGAAAGAGTTTTTTGAGAACACCAACAGAACTTACAACCACAGATGAAAAGGCCAGATTGCTATGGTGGAAGACTTAGGCCACTTTATCATCAGGATGGAAAATATTATCTGAAAGTTTACCACCTATTGATGACAAGGGGTGGCTGACATGGAAGTCCTTGAGGTTGAGATCCAGAATGGGCAGATCTAGAGTAAATCTAACAAGATGGCACTACCCTGAGGAAGATACCACCAAGCGCAAGTGTTGAGAAAACCAGACCATGAACCAATGCTTCAGAGTAGACTGTGTAACACCTGCATGGAAGCCGATCTTTATTAGGCGTCGGAGAACACATTGGAAGTAGCCAAGTTTTGGTCACGTATAATATAATGTGTATAACGGTGTTAATAACTGAGTAACTATTTATGTTTCTTATACGAGAATGATAATAATTAGCAAAACCCACTTGCACTGAAATGTATTATTGACCACTTTCAGGCACTTATAAGTAACAATACTTAAGTACCACTCATTAATTCTGACGTTGTTGTTGCGGTCTCAGTCCAGAGACAGGTTTGATTTAGCTCTTCACCCCACTGTATACTGAGCAAGCCTCTTCATCTCAACATAAAAATGGCAACAAACATCCATCTTAATCTGTTTACTGTATTCGTCTCATGGTCTGCCTCCGCTATTTTTACCCCACACACTTGCCTCCAATTCTAAATTTATGATTCCTTGATGTCTAAGAATGTGTCATAGCAATCGATCCATTCTTTTAGTCAAGACATACCAGATCTTCCTTTACTCCCAAATTCTGTTCAGTACCTCTCATTAGTTACACGACCTACACACCCAATCTTCTGTAGCACCACGTTTCAAAAGACCCTATACTCTGCCTGAACTATTTGTTGTCCATGTTTCACTCCAGCATAAGGCAACACTTCACACAAATGCCTTCAGAAAGAACTTATTTGATATGAAAAATTTCTCTTTTTCAAAAACGCTTTTCTTCCCAATGTCATACTGCATTTTGTATCCTCTGTACTGCGAGCATCGTATGTCATTTTACTGCCCAATTAACAAAGATCATCTACCATATTTATTATTCCGTTATCTAATTTAATTCCTTTAGCTTCTTCTTGTACAGTTTCTCCCAGTTAAAGGGTCGCTGTTCCTGATTCTTGCCTTCCATTTCTGTCGGTCTCACGTGTCCTCCCAGCTGACTCCCATTTCTCACGGGTCTTCAGTGATACAGTCTATCTGTCTTCTTTTTGGTCTACCTCTTCTTTTCCTGGCATCCACTTGTAACTCCATTGTTCTCTGCAACAGGTGTCCCCCATCCCATCTCATCACATGCCCGTACCATTGTAATCTTCGTTCCTGGGCTTTCTTCGATTCCTCCACTACACTTGTCTGCTCTCGAATAAGATCATTTCTTATTTTGTCCGTCCTCGTTTTCCCCATCATCCGCCTCAGCATACGCATCTCAGCCACGTTTAATTTCTTCTCCTGCACTTTCTTTAACGGCCAGATCTCACTACCATACAACATAGCTGGTCTCACCACCGATTTAAAAATGTTTCCTTTTGTCTTTGGCTTTATTATTTTGTAACAGAGCACAAATGACACCCATTTCCAGTTCGTCCATCCCGCCTGCATCCTTTGGCTTGCTTCCTTATCTAAATCTCCTTTACTGGTTACGTAGGAACCCAAGTACTTGAATTACCCAACTATCTCCAACTGATCATTTGCCAACATAATTTTTCCATCCCTTCCATCGCCACCAAACCACAGGTATTCCGTCTTCTTTCTGCTAACTCTGAATCCTCCAATTTCCTCCCACCATCTCTCCGATGTTCTTTGTACCTTCTCTTTACTCTCCCCCACAATCAATACATCATCTGAAAAACTACCAGACAATAAAGCCAGGCCCTGTACTCCTTCTGTCAACGCATCCATCACTGTATTGAATAGGTATGGACTTAGTACTGACCCTTGATACAGTCTAACCATGATAGGGAATTTCTCAGTCACTCTGATACTAGATCTTACTTTAGTTCAGGCACCATCATACATGTCTTTGATCAGTCTAAAATACTTTTCTGGCTCACCCCTCGCTCTTAGGCTTCTCCACAGTACATCTCTCGGTACTGTATCATACGCCTTCTAAATGTTTCAAATGTATGTAAATCTATCGGACCAAACTGTGTGGTCATCAGTCCGTAGCTTACAAACTACTTAAACCTAGGTAAACGAACCTAAGAACAACACACATACCCATGCCACAGGGAGGACTCGAACCTCCACGGCGAGCAACCGCGCGCTCCGCAGCGAGACGCTTTAGACCGCTCGGCTACTCCACCCCGGCCATACGCCTTCTCCTGGTCTATAAACACTAGGTGTAGGTCTCTTTGTCGCTCTCCATACTTTTCCATCAACTGTCTCAGGATGAAGGTTGCATCCATCGTTCCTTTGCCTGGCACGAATCCAAACTGCTTATCCGAGATTTTTGTTTCTTCCCTGATCCTTTTATCCATAATTTTCTTCCAGATCTTCAACGTATGTGACGCTTGCTCTTTTGAATATCTCCTTTCCCTTTATATAGTGGTACCACTGTACTTTCCCTCCACATCACTGGTACTTTTTTCTCTTGAAATATCTTCATCAAGCCTCATAAAGGGTCTACTCTGGGTCCTCCCAGTGCCTTCCAAGCCTCTATAGGCACATTCTGGTCCTTCCGCCTTTCCATTTTTCATTCACCCTAATGCTTCAGACACTTCCTATCTAGTGATATCTGGCGTTAAATTTTCGTTTGGTGTTTCCTTCCCTTGATTTTTCCTTGGGTGCTCCTCATTTAGCAACTTCTGGAAGTAGTCGTACCACCTTTATCTTACATCTGACTCATTCCAAAGAACTTTCCCATCTCTGTCCTTCACTTATCTGTGTGAAGTATTTTGATGCCTTAGAAAGCCTTTGATGCCTTATCTCTTGCCTTTGCCACCCTGAAAAGTCTCTCCTGACCTTCAGGCCTACCCAGTTCCTTGTACAGCTCATCTGCTGCTCGTTCTTTGACCATAGCGACTGCTCTCTTTACCTCCTTTTTCTTTCTCTTGCGTTCGCTTCCATCCTCATCACTCCTAGAGTTATCATACTTCATTTTCGCCTACTTCATACTCCTTCCTGCCTGTTGAACTTTCTCGTTCCATCACCAGGACTCTTTATCCCCTAGAGGGGCATTTCCAGATGTTTTCCCAAGAACTTCCTCTGCGGTTCTTATCATCACTTTGCTGTTTTCTTCCCACCACTCACTGTCCGTCTCCCCCTGTAATATGTTGCCTAGGACAGTACCTTTAAAAGTACTTGCCACTTCTGGGTACTTTACACCATTTGATTTTCTGCTCAAATCTTTGTTTGCCTTTTTGCGAATATTTTACAGTCCATTATACTGGACGTTGTTGGTTTGTTACACATTCACAGTTTTTCACCTCCTCGAGATGGATCCTTCTACACATCAGTTAATCAAACTGAGTTTCCACTCTTCCACTCTTGTAGGTAAATTAGTTGTTTCCAGACTTCTTGAAGAAGGTATTCACCACTGCCATATTACTTGCCACAGGAAATTCCATTATATTTTGTCCTTCAAGGTTTATGACTCCTATACCCCACCCACCATGCACTTTCTAGATCTGCTTGTTCCAACGTGGCCATTCAAGTCACAACCGATAAGGCGTCTTTCTTCTGCTGGTATTGCTGTCACCTCCATGCCAGTTCCTTCCAGAAGTCCTCCTTTTCTTGCTGACTGAGGTGCGTAACATACACCAATTTTATTGTGTCTCCTCGACTGTCTAGTCCATTGCTCTTTGTGCTATCATTCCTCCTACGCACTCTAACCAGATGTTCCTTCCATTTCCTATCCAGGACAATACCCTCTCCTTTTTTTCCTTCTCTGCTTGCACCATTGTAGATCACTACCATCTCCTAGTTCTCTTGCTTTATCACATTTCTACTGGGTCTCCTGAATATACAGAATTCCTATCTTCCTTCTCACAATCTAATTCCTTCAGCATACTTGATTTTCTTAGACTGCATTACATTCCCCTTATTTTGTTCTTGTTAAAGTTCATCTTATATGCTCCTTTCAACACACTGTCTATTCCGTTCAACTGCTCCCCCACGTCTTTTGCTGTCTCTGACAGTATTAAAATATTATCGTAAAAACGCAATGGTTTTACTTCTTAACCCTGTATTTTAATTCCTTATCGAAATTTGTCCTTGCTTTCCTTCACAACTTTCTCATTGTACAAATTCAATAACATTGGGGAAAGGCTACAACTCTTTCTTATGTCCTAAACTCTTGGGGTATTTCGTTTGTCTCTTACATCTTACACACAAGGTGAAAAAGTTTTGTCATCGCTGGCTCTCCCAGAGGCTTCAGTAGCTCTGACGAAATGTCATGTATTCCAGGGGCCTTCTTTCCACTTTGGTATTTCAGTGCTCTGTCAAATTCTTCTCTCATTATTGTATATCCTGGTTCATATAGTGAGTCATTTATGTATAATTAAGTCGGTGGCAGGTCAATGGTCTCTTCCGTAGAGACGTTCCATTTAGTACGGGAATCAGCGAAGCGCCCAGAGTAATGACGATAATGAGTTACAGCCCCGCGTCATCTTTCACCACTGATGTAAGTCAATGCCAACTCGCAGCTAATGTTTCTAATTCCTTCGTGTCTTGGAGAATCTTTTCAGTCTTACCCACACTGCACTAATCATTTCAGAAGCGTACTGCTAGAATTGTCATCATTTCGTTTAGTCAGTAAAAGAGTAAATGGGTGTTTAAATGGGAATCAATAGAGGGAAGAATACGATATTTCCCGAAAATACTACTGAACAGGTTTATAGAATCACAATCTGCCATAGACTACAGAATGATTCCACTGGCCCTGACGTTCATGTAGTATAAATATCTATAGATAAAATAAGCGGTTTGTAGCGAGTGGCTGGTATAATTGCCTGTCGTTCAGTGTGCAATTGGACGCGAAAGGTACGAAACACCCTCTGCCATACTCTGCATACGCAGAACGTGTGAAGACATATACGCCCCGTTGACACTGGAGTACGAACCCTTCAAAGACAAATCTAATACAAAACGCACGACACAGGGAGCTCACCAGCGCATCTGCATCTACATGACTACTTTCAAGAGTGCTCATAGAACCTCTTTCAGAGTTACCATATCATGTAGGCTTTCATGGCTTACTCCCGACGCTTCGTTGCTTACTGAGGGCAATATCTTCAGAGGTAAGTCCTGCTTGTATAGAACTCACAGAGGGCGCTACCACTTGTCACGTCCTGCCGACTTTGAAGCTTTCTCTGACCAGCGACATCTCACTCGATTACAATTAATCTATGATCACATCGTCGATCTAAAGTCGACCACCATACCTTCCTCTTCTTTTTTTAAAATTATTATGGTGCTTCTGGAACTCTATGGCTTCTCTATATATGCGTGAATAATAGTGCGAGGTCTTCGTTAGCATACTCGTTTGGCTAATTTTTTTTTTTTTTTTTTTTTTTTTCATGATCACCATTTGAAAAGACATGTTCCGCTACAGCTGACTCGTCGATGCGTCCCAGTCGACAAATTCTTTTATGTTCCATTAACCGGATATTAACACTTCTGTTTGTTGTTCCTTTCAAACTGTTTCTCGACCGCCCTAATTTCGAACACCACGAATGATTAATGGTGGAGATGGTTCATGCAACAACTCTAAGTATTTATTAATCGTTTCAGTTGAATAGCACGTAGGATTAATGGGTGCACACAGATTTCTCCTATTTTGATCTTATATACATCTATATATTTACTCCACAAATCAAATCTAAGTTCCTGGCAGATAGTGTATCCCACTGATTTCATAATATTTATCTACCATTCTATTCCATAATTTTGGAATACCTAAATATTTTCGTTTTCCATCTAATTTCATTTATTTTACTATTATGAAAATACCTCCATATGTAGGTGGGTGATAACAAAATATGTTCGCATTTGGAGGAGAAATTGCTTAAACAAATTTCTCAAATAGATCTCGCCGCAACGAATAACACCATTATTTTCATTATTTCAACAGGATCTCAGTATCGCAATATTACGGAACTGATTGCTCTTCTCCCCCAACCCTTCCGATCACATGGTAAGGATGCCACACTGCGTAGCAGTACTCCAAAATAGTACCATCAAGCGTAGTGTAAGTAGTTTCTTTAGCAGAGCTGTTCCATCTTCTGAGTGTTCTCCCAATGAAACGCAATCTTTGGATCGCTTTCCGCGATATTTTCTAAACGTCTTTCCATTCCACTGTTGTTATGTGGTACGGCATCAGTCTGAATTCGAATTTCTTGGATAAAAGACTGTCTTGGTTGCAAATTTGGTTTTCAATTATGTATGGTGCATTTCGCCCAGCTAGGGTATCTTAAGATATCCAAAGAAGAACAAAGAACACAACTAGTACAAACAAAAAAGTATATACGTGACACAATTTCGAAGTCTCTTGTAACAAATTATTCCTTTGTTACAAAATAGAGCTGAAATTGGTACCAAATTATTGTAACAATTTATTGTAATAACGCTATACCAAATATTTGATAGAGAGTAACTTGATCAAAACGCAAAATACAATTATAGGATATCATACGGAGACAATAATAATTTAATCACTGGAGCTACGGTAGTATTGACCATTAAAAATAACGACACTGGATTAAAATTAACAGACTATTAAAAATAAATTTGTATCGGCGTTTACAAAACATCAAATTTCTGTTACGAGAATTACCTTGCTATACATGCGCAAGTCCTTACAGTGCCCGGGACGAATAATGGCCACAACACTGCATGCGCTAGATCGGTCGTAATACAGTTACATAAACATTCAGATATGGACAGATTTTACATAAATAACAAAACTCGTGTTACAAAATTGAAAGGATTGACGAGGCATGAAGTGTAAATTTAATTATTTAAAGATTTCCATAAAAGCATCGAAAATTGTTTGGTCTTTTGTGGGAAACTTATCGTTGAGAAGTCTGGAGTGCTTAAAATAGACCCGATTAGAGATATTCAACTCTTCCACGATGTTTCCGTCCTTTTTGGGGGTAGAGCAAAACTCTAAATTCTCAAGGAAGGGTGCTTATGTCCAGAAGCCTTTAAATGCTCGGCAAAAGGAGAGTATTTTTTATATTTGTGTCGTCTTTAGTAGAAGGTAGTTTATAAATAGTTTGCAAATTTATGGACAGATGACCCCGCAGTTAAGTCCCATAAGCTTTACAAACATTTGAACATTTGATTTGGTAGATCAGTGGTGGGAAAATCCTAGTGGACCTATTGAAAACAGGAATGTACCAACAACAAGAAAGGCGAACTGTGTCCAAGCTTGGCGTACAAAACTGTACTACTCAATAAATCAGAAGCATCGAAATGAAAGATGAAAGATTAAAAGATTAAAAAAACATTACAAAAATATATAAAGACTCAGAGGATTAGAAATGTGTTTAAGAACTCTGGTGGTTTTTTTTACGAAAAATAGAATACGAAGTCACAACTGATAAAATAAGAAAGAAGGTTAACAATCTGCTACTGTATTTTTCAACATTAGCAACAAAAATTAAAGGAAAAATTTTAAACGCACCTTTGCATTACGTGCATGGTTAAAATTTGAAGGGATGTTCTTTTTACCATGTCAATCGGAAAGCAGCAAGGGAGGGCTAGAGATTCGGAAAGTTATATCTTCAAAAATTTACCATGATAATGTTTCAAAAATTCCGGTTTTTGTTGTAAGTCTTAAAGGTGTAGTTTTATTTATTTATTTATTTATTATTTAACATGCCCCATTACATAGTAATATTACATGTTTGATGGTTGTTTGAAGACGGTATGTGTACATAAATCTCACATTTTACAAGCATAAATAATTTCATGAAATAAAGTTGTCGATTCTGGAGTTTTTAATACTAAAACTGCTATATACTGAATTTTTAACTCAACGAAACTAAATTTTACGTGGTTAAATTTGTGACACAATGTAGCTTCTTGCCACGGCGTAGTGGCCGAGCGCATTGAGATGCAATGCTCCTATGCGCGAGGCTCGTCCCCCGCCGGGGTTTCGAATCCCCCTCGGGCATAGATATTTGTGCTGTCTTTAGTATAAGTTAGTTTATAAGTAGTTTGTAAGTTTAGGGACTGATGACCCCGCAGTTAAGTCCCATACCATTAACAAACATTTGAACTTTTTTTTTTAATTGTAGATTCTCGTCTAGGAAGTGACAATGCCAGAGGGACAAGTAAAGGTGATGTAAGCTGGAAGTTCCAGAGATCCAGATGCCTGGAAATTGCATTAACTTTTTGCATGTCTCAACGTCACTGTTTCGCAAGACAGAGTATCAAGTGGGAAATCGAAACTCGTGAACAGTACAGCTATTACTGACGCCAACTAGACTTCCTTCACTTAATAATACTCTAGGCAGGATTTCGTTATTTTCAGGTCTCCCTGTGGATTATTTAAAGTCATGATATTGACAAGACAACAAGTTTGTTTTGAAGACAGTGTTCGTTAATATCGGGCAAATATGGTTTATGATATGTAGATTTAAAATGAGAAGTTCCTAGCGAATTGACAGTCGTTACAATAACCCCAATGTAGTACAGCCAAATTAAATTTACTGTAGGTAGTCCCGTCCCCTAGCCCTCGGTCTGGCGAGGCTGCTGTACGGAAACCCCACGGTCGGAAAACTTACATCAAGTAATATATATTTTTGACGAATTACAGCGTTCAAATGAATGAAATAAATCGCAATTTGTGATGTTATGGCTTCACTGTGTGAGGTTTAGATGGAATACCAAACTGTGGCGAATGAAAATTTGTGCCTGGCCGGGATTCGAACCCGGGATCTCTTGCTTACTAGTCAGACGCGTTGACCACTCCGCCACCGAGGACACAGTGACCAGCCCGACTGCAGAGGACTCTTCCCTGCACGTCTCCCGCCACACACAATATAGAAAAGAGACAGCGTGGCGAATGGAGATTTTTAGTCGCCATTTCGTTGCCCATGTGCTAAGAGGGTCGCACGCCCTTTGGAGACGGTGTCGTATTGCCTCCGCGTTCAAGCTTATTCTGCAGACGTCGGTGTCGTCTGCATAAAATGCGAGTGACACCCCGTCTACTTTCGGCATGTCCGCGGTGTGTAGAGAGTACAGCAGGGGTCCTAAGACTGATCCCTGTGGCACTTCAGTGCGTATGGGTCTGGCGGTAAGACACGATGAGCCTGACAAATAGTTTGTAAAGGAGGCCCTCGTGCGACACACTTTTAAAAGCCCTGGATGCGTCGAGGAGTACTGCCAGACGGCCGCGTTTGGCCGAGTGGTCTGCGGCGCGCCACTGCGGTCGGGAGTTTGAATCCCCCCTTTTGGCATGGATATTTCTGCCGTCCTTAGCATTAGCTAGTTAATAAGTAGTTTGTAAGTTTAGGGACTGATGACCCCGTAGTTAAGATCAAATGTTCAAATGTTTGTAAATCTATCGGACCAAACTGCGTGGTCATCAGTACGTAGCTTACAAACTACTTAAACCTAGGTAAACTAACCTACGGACAAACACACACACCCATGCCCCAAGGAGGACTCGACCGTAGTTAAGTCCCATAAGCTCTACAAACATTTGAACATTTGGAGTACTGCCACTATGTACACCCGACTCTCCAGGGCGCGCATCGCGTCCTCTACCAGACGCAACAGTTGCTGTGATGTGCTATGTTTACTTCGAAATCCGAACTACTCTGATGGGATTATGTCCTCAGCGTTAACATGTTGTATCAGCCTTTAGAGGTACAATCTTTCGAAAATCTTAGATATTGCTGGGAGCAGGCTGATCGGTCTGTAGTTTTGTGGCAATTTTGGGACCTTGCCCTGTTTTGGAATGGCAACCACCTCTGCATGGTTCCATGCTGTGGGGTAGTTGCCAATCTTCAGGATGTGGTTAAATACATCTGTGATGAAACTTCCAGGCAGATTAAAATTGTGTGCCGCAAGCGGGACTCGAACCTGGGACCTTTGCCTTTCGCGGGTAAGCACACTACCTACTGTGCTATTCCGACACGACTCACGATGCTTCTGTGAAGTTTGGGACGTAGGAGGTGAGGTACTGGCGGAAGTAAAGTTGTGAGGCCGTATCGTGAGTCGTGTCGGAATAGCACAGTCGGTAGTGCGCTTACCCGCGAACGGCAAAGGTCCCAGGTTTGAGTCCCGGTTCCGGCACACAATTTTAATCTGCCAGGAAGTTTCATATCAGCGCACACTCCGCTGGAGAGTGAAAGCTTCATTCTGGAAACATCTGTGATGGTTGGGATAGCAGTTGGCGGAAACCAATATTTTGGCCGAAACTAGCCGTAGCCGAAACCGAAACCGAAACATTATATTCGGCCGGTCCTTGGAATGTAGCTTCGGTGACGATTTCGGAGTTGTAAGTCCGGTCTCGTTGGTGCGGAATGTCCTGGGCAGCGTGCGGTCTCGTAGAGCAGGCCCCTTGCCGCCGCCGCCGCCGCCCCGCGTTAGGCATGCGGCTGCGGAGTGCCCAGCTGCCAGGCATCCGTCAGGCTCGTCCCTAAACGACCGCATGAGGCGCAGTCGGGGCCGTCAGACCCCGGGCCGTCGCGGGTCAGCTGTGCGGACATCTCTGCCCGCCATCTGTCCAGGCCTAGGAGAGGCCGCCGCCGCCGCCGCCGTGGCTAGCGCTCGCGCAGACTCCAAACAGCGGCTTAAAACGAGAGCCCTGCCTGCATGCCGAGCACAGCGCTGCCTTCCCCTAGCGTGAGCTGGTTTACCGTTGCCGCTGTAGGTCAAGGAGATGCAAGTGACGTCATCCGACTTGCAGGACAGCTTTTGGGATTTAACTGCTTGGTCATGAGTCCCTACTCTTACAAACAACTTATGAACTACCTTATACTAAAGACAACACAAACATCCATGCCCGAGGGAGGATTCGAACCTCCGACGCGCGATCTGCAACGTGGCGCTCCAGAGCGCGCGGCTTCTCCAGCGCGGCCCGCGAGATGTGAGTAGCCTTTTGATCAGATATGTCGCTTTGTGAGGCCGAAATAATAATGCACACATCAAATAACGTATTGCGTCAACTGTGTACTCCATAAACACAGCCGGCCGCGGTGGCCGAGGG
Organism: Locusta migratoria; assembly: GCA_026315105.1. Lineage (NCBI taxonomy): Eukaryota > Metazoa > Arthropoda > Insecta > Orthoptera > Acrididae > Locusta > Locusta migratoria. The sequence goes on from CM048746.1 coordinate 180,532,006, forward strand.
AACTAAGGCGCTCCAGTCACGGTCTGCACGGCCACTACAGTCGGGGGTTCGAATCCCCCCTCGGGCATGGATATTTGTGCCGTCCTAGTTCGTAAGTAGTTCATAAGTAGTTTGTTAGTTTAGGGACTGATGACCCCGTAGTTAAGTCCCATAGACTATACAAACATTTGGACAACAACATAAACACAGTCCTCTTGGACCTACGTTGTCATGTTTCCAAACAAGTCTGCCTTTGAACTCCCATCAAATATAAACAAACTTGCATATAGCGCCATCGGAAGCAGATGGATTTCGTTGGATGTAGATGACGCAGTAACATTTCTAGTTTCATTTAGTACAAAGTATGGGAACAATATATGGCGTTCGTAGATATGGTATAGATACATGGAACTAAGACCCAGAGAATCGTAGTCAGGTATACCTGGTAGCCTTTATTCCACCACCCCTGTTCAGGATCGTACTTCACTGTGTTCACTGTACGTCTTCTGTAGTTCGCGAACGAACTAGTTCGGAAGAGCGCTCCCACAGGCGAACTGTGCGAACTAGTTCGCAGATTCCTCTCCTCTTAGTTCGTCCGCTCCTTTACCAAAGACTGACGGGTAACAGCGACAATCGCGTGATTCCCTTCTGCCAGTTGCCGTCATTTCGAGCTGAGATTCAACTCAGCTGTAGTTTTAGTAGCGTTAGGAAAAGCCAAAACGAGCGGACGAACTAAAAAGAGTGACCTACTTCGCAGCCGAGATGTGAACTAAAAGCAGAGCTTCCGGTCGCGAACTGAAATATGCGAGATAGGTCGTGAACTATTAAAGTATGCGCGATAGGTCACGAACTAAGAGATGCGCGATACGTCGCGAACTAAAAGATGAGCAATAGGTCGCGAACTAAAAGATGCGTGATGGGTTGCGAACTAAAAGATGCGTGATAGGTCGCAAACTAAAATATGCGCGATAGGTCGCAAACAGAATTGAAAATCACGTGTTTGCCTTCTGATGATGAGAGCCATTTCGAGGTTAGCGTCTGCCTGCTAGATTACATAGTTCAGTGATACAAAATTTCTGCTTTTAAGTGTTCTGCACTCTGCAATATCTGACTAATAAATTCCATAATACCAAGATATAAAGATAACTCTAAACTTAAACGCGAAAATTATCCACAAACTGTTTCTCTTGGTTTGCGTGATATCGTTAGCGACACAAGCAGCTAGCGCATGAAGGAGCTATGTGGGAGAACTTCTCCCTCCACCTGCATGCGCAGACCACGTCGCTCAGCCGTCACTGAGAGCGGACGAACAAAAACAACGAACTAGTTCGCGGCTCGATCGCGAACTATTATGCGCAAGTCTACACTGTACATATGACGTAAATACCTCTTGTGTACAGGATTATTCATAAGCCCCTCTAGGCTTTGAGTACCGCTTTCTGAGACGGGGAGGCGTTCCGGCCCCGGTTCGAATCCAGCCGGCGGATTAACGAAGAGGGTTGGAATGTCGTCCAGCCTGGATGTGGTTTTTAGGAAGTTTTACACATCCCCCTGGGTGAATACCGGGCTGGTCCCCAAGTCCCGTCTCAGTTACAAGTCGCAAACATTTCGTAACACTTTACACTTTCACACATGTAACACTATTCACAAACATTTGAGGTACACATTTCCACCCAGGGACATGGGATGGCGACAGGAAGGGCATCCGGCCACCCCATAAATATTAACAGGCCAAATCCGAACTAAAAAAGCTGACTCTGTATGTGCGGGAGCATGGCTCAAGAGAGAGAAAAAACACCTATAGGGTTTGAACAGACGACTACGTTGAACTTATACCTACAGCAAATACAAGTGAACAGAGTGACTATCTTGCCGCACGTAACACGATGGATTCAGGTACTAACACGGAAAATGTGAATACGACAGTCAATCTTTTCCATACGCGACTGTCGATATGACAGGCTACATTCACTATCCTGCCCTATGACAGTCGAGACAGGAGTACACGACCTTTGATATAGCCCCATAACAGGCTGGAACTGGTGTCCGCGCGGTGAGAAGCACATCCAGTCCAGCGCTGAGGTAGTATGGTCCTGAAGTAATAAGAAATATCTAAATCGTGATGTGAAATGACGCCTCATTCTCTACGCCTTAACTATATACTTTGAGCCCGGTCGGTTCGTTTCGAGAGGTGAACGTAATCTTTAACTTGAACACTGAAAAACTTCATATTGTTGTAACCATGTTTTAGAGGTATTGAGCTATGTCGGCACGTGTCTATTAAAAAAAAAAAAAAAAAAAAAAAAAAAAAAAAAAAAAAAAAAGAGCCGTGATGACGCCCTGGAATCTTTCCTTGTTAGTAATTTTTTGTCCCTCAAGCATTGTCTTGCGATCTCGATATTAATAATCGTTGCGTAATTGGTGGCGCTGCGCTGTTTCGATAGTATTAATAGTAAAATGTATTAATATGATTCGAGACCTGGTTTGTGAATTGGATCCTATAAGTTCTCATGTCGATTCGGGACAGACTAAGCTGTAATTATTATTGAATGTATATTGTAACTTTCTTTACGTACTATCTGTTTTTTTTTTTTTTTTTTTTTTTTTATAGTCTATGGGACTTAACTACGGGGTCATCAGTCCCTAAACTTACAAACTACTTATAAACTACTTACGAACTAGGACGGCACAAATATCCATGCCCGAGGGGGGATTCGGACCCCCGACCGTAGTGGCCGTGCAGACCGTGACTGGAGCGCCTCAGTCTCCTCGGCCACCGCGGCCGGCTTCTGTTAATTCATATTTGTTTCTGTGTACTGAGTTCCCTGCCGTCATTTAATTGCTGACCCGCTAGTTTTGGGTAGCGAGCATTATCACATTACTTGTCAGTGCAAGTTGTCTGTCACATTGACCTTTCTGTTTATTCCTTGCTTGTTATAAGGTGTATACTGCATGATAGGCTTGGTAGCAGGTGTTTTCTCGTGCGTGCGCAGGAGTAACTGATTGTAATATGATAGCTTGCCGATTCCTCATTGGAAAGAGCATGTGATTTCTGCAAACTGTTTATGTAATGGTTCATCTGCAGGCAAATTTTTTTAAGCATTAAAATAATTTTGAGTCAGGGTTGTTATTAATTGTATGTGTCGTGGTTAGTTAAATGATTGGATTCCCCAGTGGTTCATTTCGTTTGTATTTCGAGCATGTTGCGGCCGGCGTTAGTCCATCATTAATATTACTCCGGTTTAATGGAAGCAAAACAAATGTTTGCACATTTATTGGACCAAACTGCTATGGACATCAGTCTTTAGACTTACAAACTACTGAAACTAAGTTACACAAAGGACAACACACACACACACACACACACACACACGTATGCCCGAGGGAAGACTCGATCCTCCGACGGGATCGGACACCCTGTCCGTAGCATGATGCCTTAGACTACGCGACCATTCCGCGAGGCTTTAATGGAAACAACTGGAAAATTTTAACGTGTACTTTGTTAACAAAGTTATCGTAATCTACGAATATAACAAATTTGGTCGAATTAATCAAGTAATTGCAAAATTTCAACATCTGCTTTGTCAATAAATTTATTTAATTATAATCCAAGGATAAAAATTGTCTTTGAGAATAAAAAGGAGTAGTGTGATTTATCAAAATGACAATGATGTTTGTTGTTTGTTCCCAGCTCTCCCACTCCAATCGTAAGTTGTATCTCTTTAGCCTGCGTAGTAGCTTTCATCCTTTTTCACGGATGTTTATTTATTTTCTATTTTTCTATTATTGTCTTTTTGTAATAACCGATCTAAGCCTCAATTGCTCAATAAGATAATTAAATTGATTTGGGTAAATACACTGCCGAATGGCGTCATGAGTAACCAAAACTGGCGATTTTTGAGTTCTGAAAATCCCATTTGCTATCCTAAAGCTATTGTGTGGCTAGCAGTATGCAGCAGAGGCATCATTGGTCCATTTCCATGCGTAAAACGATCACTAGTGAACGTTAAACTGTAATTTTTTTAACAATTGGTCACCGTGCGAGAAGTAATGAAGGGCCGATCAGCTACAGATTGGTTCATTCAGGACAGTGCCAGAACACATCCCACTGGGCCGATGTTTCGCTTTCTCGATGAATACTTTGGCAATTTGGTCATTGCGGTGGATTGTTGCGAATTTGTTTGCTCAGAGGAGGATTGGCCCCCAGTAATCGCTCTGAATGAGCTGAGACGTTCTACTCTTCAACACTGTCGCGATTGCAGTTGGGGATGCTCTCCTGTTGCATAGGTAAGCAGCTGAGATTTGCGCAAACTGGCGTCTATGTTGGATGACCGCTGTAGACGTCGCTGCGCTGTGCTCCCGACGATCGAGGGCTACTGATGCCAGCACGCTGTTTCTGAGGCGATGCTGACCAAAACCACCAAGAGACAAGGCCTCGCAAAAGCCCGTGCTACGTCACACTGACCAGGCCGCGGCCGCCAGCTGAATGGCTGGCCGCTATGGGGTAGTGGGCGAGCCCCAGCGGCCAGCCATTCAGCTAGTGGCCGTGGCCTGGTCAGTGTGACGTGGCATGGACTGTTGTGAGGCCTTGTCTCTAGGTGGTGTTGTGCCGACTCAAGTAGTGCGCTCGGTTATGACGTCACAGCCAGAGCCATGCTCGGTCAACACCGTCTAGATACAAGGCGTGACAACAAGTCCGTGTCACCTCACGCGGACAGGCTGCGATCGTTAGTGACTGGCTGCCCACTCAGCCATCGATTGCAGCGTACTCAATATGACGTGCCACAGGCTGTTGTGAGGCCTTGTTTCCAGCAGGTGTTGGCTCAGGCAGCTGAAGCGCCACCGGGAGTTTGAGGCGAGACCCCGCAGCGAAACATGCGACTGCTGGTGCAAGCGGGACGAGAAACACAACAGAGCATGTGCACTGTCCACTCGCCACAGTCGAATTGCTCTTGAATAATTTTAGTAATTTCTTTGTAGTTTTGCAACAGAGAAACGCCTTTATTACCACGATTGTCTCTGCATGACGTCACATATGCTACGGTAAGTTTTAGGTTGCCATCACGCACGTTTTCCCGCGACAACTGACCTATAAGACTGACCACAACTCTTGCAAACAGGTCGAGCACGCGCCATCTGTATGATCGAATTGATGCCGGAATCAACCCATGTCTTGCCGCCCGTGTTAGCTACACCATGTATTGATGTTTCAGAATGCATCTACGCCCGGTATCTCACTGTCACTTGAGCTATTGATCTGTAGATGTAATCATTTCATGTGCTCCATGTGCACCATGTCAACAATAATTATTGAATAAATTTGAAAACTCTAAGATGTTGTACTAATTTCTTCTTTACTGGATCCGCAGCATTCAGAAGGTCAAAATATGACATCATAATAGAGATTACTCCAAGTTTGCTGCAATATTATTTATTCAGCTTGTACTGATTGTTTCCATTACAAGCTTGTTTCAACTACTGCCATGTTCAAGTGGACCTCTTGATGTTCTAATAAATTAATTTCCTACGTCTATGAATGACAATTTTATGTTAAAAAAATTCGGTTAGAAATTTACTTACGTCTAGTTAGCCTGACGTGCATACAGCATATTAGTGTCAGTGTCTCTTTTGTGAAAAGCTCTTGAAGTTACGTATCATTCCGTTATTCGATTTATTTGATAAATGCTCAGAGGGTGTTGTGAATTACAGCAATTCTGTTGTTTATGACACATGAACAGACCCTCTGACCAACAAAGGTATAACTTAATGTAAACGTAAAGCATCAAATAAATCGAACAACGAAATAAAACGTGACTTCAAGAGCTTGACACAAAAGAGACACTTACTCTAAAATGTTTTATGCACGTAATAAACAACTAGATATAAGTAAATTTGTAACGTATTTTTTACATAAAATTGTAATTCAGTTACAATTATTTCGCTAAAACATCAACAGGTCTCTTTGATAATGGCAATACCTGAAACAAGCTTGTAGTGGAAATAACCAGCACAAGCTGAATAAATAATATTGCTGGAAACTTCGATTAATTCTCTATTACGATAAGGCACTAATTTTTATTTCTGACAGCACATATAAATTAATTAGAGTGTATACATATGAAGTACTTCTGTAGAATTACTAGACAACAAAATACATTCGTTCGCATTTTTAGCCCACTGCGTACGTTCAAAGTAACTTTTCTGGAAAGTATTTCTCTGTGCCGTGGTAAAATCGGGGCAGAAAATCCACAGTATGTACCTGAATGTATTCTTTGGAACAAGGCACATCGAAAGTTAATGGTACTTAGTAGTGCATTTTCCATTTCATTAACACCCAAGGGAAGAAATTAAATTAGTTAGCTTGCCGTTTCTACGGAAATCACATTTGGCCACCTTCATTTATTGACTGCTATCATCAAAACTATTTGGCCAAGTGACTAACCTAACAGGCGTAATAAATCGATTATGAAAAGGCGGAGCAAAATAGAGTCTAGCTCCAACTAACCATATATCAGGTTTCTGGAGGTCTTACTAAAACATTTAAACTCAAATATAGAATGTTTCACTTGAAAACTATGTATACTATTTGCATCTAGATCTTTCTAAAATCCCAATTTATGACCAGTCTGTGATACATATACTTTAATATGGAAGCTTTACATGCTTCCTTTCTGCAGGTCCTTCAATGTATGTCTCAAGGATACAAATAAGAACAGTAAGAACGCTCTGAACTGAAGACAGACTTAAAACCTGAAATTTCTATCAAATACTTCGGAGACTCCAGAGCGCTACGGTTTCTTTTTCCTTGGGGTGGATGAGGATGGTGAAGATCAATTTTAGTAAATAATAACTCAGTCTCTCAACTCCTAAAGTGCAACAAGTGAGTGAAAGAGACAACTGGTTCACATATTTATTTACAATGTACATTAATGCAGTTCCACTCTTAAACAGTAAAACATCGGTTCTGGGACTGAAAACTGTTTGAAACTCTATCTACATCAATTCACTGTAATGCCCGCATGAAATTGCTTGGGAAACATGACATTTACGTAAATAAATGGGTAGCATGCCCATATAGAGCTGTTTATTTTGCAGGCACTCCACCCTTTTACAATATTCCATTTTGTACCGAGCTGAGCTCATCTCTTTTTTTTTTTGTGCCCTTCCTAAAATAGGTTACAAAGATTTATTTAACTTTGTTATTTTAGGACATCAATGCAAATCTGAAAGCAACTCTACCGTCTGATGATGGGCTCAGGCCCGAAACTAGTAACGGTGAAATAAATTTATTTATAAAAATCTTATGGCTGGTTGCAGTATTTATTTACTGTAGCATTATTACAAAAAGAGCTGCGATGTCCTCGAACAAAAAAAAGGAGAAAATAAAGTAAAATTATTTTCGACGACTAATGATTATAGTCTTCGAATACAAGATGTTGGGAATTTTCAGCTGCAGTATCTAGTTAAGGATCTATAGAGAAAGAGACCAATGTCGAACATCTGTTGATAAGACGGTTGTAGAAAATGGAGCACTGCTGTACTAAGGTCGCCTTGAAATAATTGTGGAGCTATCAGCTTTAAATGCTTCGGTGGAATCATATGAAATCCAAATGTTGATAGCTGGACAAAGATTTCAATACAACTCCTTTCAAATGCGTATCCTTTACATTAACCACAGTATCGCGTTGCAGAGGAAACTCAGCCACTATTACTCCCAAAAGATAAATTACGAAAATTGTACATTGCGTAACAAATTATCATTTGTTATGATGAGATGATCTATGTGAGATTTGTAACAAGGTACTGGTTGTGAAACGTTCTGGCTCCCCTTCTAGAAAGTCAGACGGTCCTGGGATCATGAAATGGCCACACTTGAATGGAGAGGTGCGCAGCAAGTCATTTGCCAGTGACTTGCACACTGTGGATTCTAGGTATGGAGTAATTGCGCCGCGGTTCATCGCAATTACTTTTGTGCTGACCCATATATTAGAGTGCGTGAAACGAAATCAACGATGGAAAGGTAGCGAGGCTATTGGTTCGCTAACACGGAAGGCAGGACTGTAGACAAAAAAATACAAATATACAATCCTCAGCAAAATACGGAAATACAGTTGCTCTCCCATAATTTGGTAGAAAATCCAACGAAATTCTATCCGAATTAAAGTATGCAAAATACAAACAATACCTCAAATGTAAGATATGAATGACTGTACGGCTAAGATACAATTACTAAATACGACTTTACGAAATTCCGTCCCCAAAGAAGACGAAAGAAATAAACCAGAATTCGAATCTAGGACATATGGCAGCATGCGTAATGCGAATTTCAGTAGAAGATAACCTAGGTGTAGTAAAACAACTTAGACAACTTAAACAAACTGTAGATCAATTAATAACCTCTCAGAGTAGGCCGATACAAAAGCTTCATGCATAGTTATCATATATAGTCCGCTCTCTCAGCGAAAAATCCTTACCCAAAGATTACAAAGTTGCAAGGGTCACTCCAATAGCCGGCTGCGGTGGCCGAGCGGTCCCGGCGCCGTGGCTAAGCGCGCCTGGTCAGGGGGCTAAACGCCCTTTGTAATAAAAAACCTGAGCCAAATATACAACGAACAACCAAGAACAAACTGAACCAACGACCAAAAAAATCATAGATCTATCTGAAGGGAAAACAAAGTAGTCTGCGGAGTGCCAGTCACTTTCTGCACGGCCACAATGGTCGGGGGTTCGAGCATGGATATTTGTGCCGTCCTTAGTATTAGCTAGTTCATAAGTAGTTTGTAAGTTTAGGGACTGATGACTCCGTAGTTAAGTCCCATAAGCTCTACAAGCATTTGAACACATTTCACTCCAGTATCGAAGAAAAGCTATAGGAGTGGTTCGCAAATTTATTGGCCTGTACCAATGACGTCGGTTTGCGGAAGGATTTTGGAATATTTACTTTTTCCGAACATTATGAACTACCTCGAAGAGAACGACCTGTTAATCCATAGTCAACATGGAATCAGAGAGTGTCGTTCTTGTCAAACACGATAAGTGATGAGTGCTATCGACAAGGGATCGCGAATCGATTTCATATTTTTAGATTTCCGGGGGGCTTTTGAAACTGTGCGAATTCTAATCAATCAATTACATGCTTGTGGAATATCGCCACATTTGAGTGGATTCGCTATTTCTTCTCAGAAAAGGACACAGTAAGTAGTAATTACTCGTTCAGAAGCGATATCTGGGGTACCCCAGAGAAGTATTATAAGCCCCCTACTGTTCCTTGTTTTCATAAACAATTTAGTCGATAATCTAATCAGCTCTATTCGACTGTTCGCGGGTAATACTGTCGTTTAACGGTTGGTAAAGTCAAATGTTCAAATGTTTGTAACTCTATGGGACTTAACTGCTTGGTTATTAGTCACTAGCTAACAAACTACTTAAACTACGCTAAGGACAACATACACATCCATGACCGAGGGGGGGATCGAACACCCGACGGCGAACGGCCGCGCGCACCGACGCACGGCGCTCCAGTGCGCACGGCTATTCCGCCGTGACTAGTAAAGTCACCAGAAGGTAAAAGGGAACAGAAAAATTATTTAGAGAAGATATCTGCTTCGTACAAATCATGTCAGTTAACCCTGAATATTGAAAAGTGTGAACTCATCCATGCGGGCACTAAATGTCATGGCAATACCTTTACGGACAACTTTAATTGGAAAGAAAACATTTAAAATATCGAGAGGAGAACACTTATAAGATGCAACAGTGCTACTAAAGAAACTGTCCTCAATACACTTGTCCGTCCTATTTTGCAATATTACTGTCTATTATAGAACACCCACCAAGTGGAACTAATGGAGGATACAGAGAAAGTTCAGAGATGGGCAGAACGTTTTGTATTATCGCAGGGGGAGAATGTCACGGAACTTGTCGCGTTGGAAACCATTAAGAGAAAAGTCAAGTGATGTCTCTTTACTGTGTCAATGATACTGTCACGTAGCAATATCGTGGAAATAGCTAATTGATTGAAGAATCTTGGTTTTTGTTCGCCGATGATTTATTCAGCACTTGTCTCGCAGGTACAAGAGTACAGGTTGGACTGACTCAAGGCGGATGTTTACACAGTATATATATATACTCACACAGAAACGTCTGGAGCATTATTCCTCGATATATCTAGAAGGTACTGGAAATGCATATTAAAACTACAGACAGGTCGAATCTGGAACCCAGGATCCTTTGCCTCTAACATTTTATCCACTGCACAAGGTTGTTGGGGTGATTCAGAGTTTCGTTTGCGCCAATATTTTTATCATGTTTGTAATAAATAATCTTGCTAATGACAGTAATTCATTGTGTAAAGTACTGTACTAGAAATATTACAGCAATTGGACGACTAATTTCATATGAAAAAAAATTCATAACACTGATTAAAAAAAACATCGTTTCCGAAGCTCCGAAGTATCAGTAACGCAGTGGTAAAGAATTAAAATATGTATCTTGATACGATCATTGAAAATAGGAAATACAGTTCTGATGTCAGAAAAACAGAAATTGCAGTTATATTGACAAAAAAAAATTAAACATTGGCAATATTGGAACCGTAAAATTCAGTGTTGTACAAAAATGAATTATTCAGACGCAATGTACTTATCTAGGTGTTATCCTCCGCAACAGAAACACGAGTAGAGAAACTGAAAGTAAGCGGATGCAAAAATATAAACGGGCGTTAGAAACAATAATAAATGGGTGGGATACAAGTCCGTAAAGCAGTGCAAGAGTATACAGGTTAATGCTTAAAATTACTGTTAGTTACAATGGTATGAAAGGCCTCCGAGTCATGGAACACATTACAAGAACTGATGACCCAAATAGACTATCCCATCAGTTTTACGCACTCTTGAAAAATAAAGGCAATGAACATAAACTTCAGTATTACCAAATTTAAAAGTATGGGATGAAATCTGCACGCTGTTCTGTGAAAGAAAAATAAAAGCAACACTAAAAGATCTGGATATATACTTTATGTGGCCCCAGAATTCAAAATGTCAACAGCCAAAGACCTTATTTTCTGTATAGAATAGGGCTACCATTTCTCTATATATTACAACGTATTTGTAATGACAGATTTATTATGGCTGTAAAGATTATAAGTATGTACAGAGTCATTGATTATTTTCACATTCTTTCACTTGGGTAAAAAAAGGATGGAAACCATAAAATTTGCATAGACGATTTACTTATTATATCTATGTTCATGGTAAGTACAATACATAACCTATGGAATACTGTACGCACGAGGATGACACTCATCGTAGAAAAACAGTACCCATTAACTACTGCCACATTGAGGACACTTAATGAATGCTGTATATGAACAGCTGTGAACTGCTTTTAGAAGGGGATGAAGGAACTTGTCCTCCTTCTAGCACCAGTGTGCCGTAGGTCTTCGGAGAGCTAGCAGTCCTGCTTGATTCGAAGAAAGCGCAGGCTATTAAAGTTCCCAAGAAGGGTCGTCGAACAGATGCGCAAAACTAAAGACGCCAATCACTGACGTCAGTCTGTTGAAGTATTTTGGAACACGTTTTATGCGACAGTATTACGACACATCTGTAGGCCGAAAATATTCTCTTTACGGATCAACATCCGACAGCAACAACCGTGTGAAACGTAGCCTGCGCTATCTATTCTTTCACGAAACCCAGTCGGCAGTAGATACAGGCTGTCAGGTAGATGCCAAGCTTCGTGTCTTCCGGGGAGTTTTAAGTTTCGGTACTGTCAACTAGAGAACAAAATACTACATAAAAAATACCAGATGAACTGTGCGATAGTCCTCATGAGTTTCTCCAGAACGGCACACAGCATTTCATTCTCAAAGGAGAGAAGACTTCCGACGTTAAATAATTTCTAACGTACCTCATCGGAGTGTTATAAGACCATTACTTTTCACAGTAAATAACATCGAAAGATTTATGAGTCTTTTCGCAAATAATTCTGTAGTAAACAAGTGAGTCATAATGTTGGAAATTGTAGCGAATAGCTGTAGCACTACAGCGTATCGACGCTTGTTGTAGTGAATGACACTCAACGAAACAAAATGTGACGTATTTCGAATACATTCAAACAACATCCTTTACTGTAAGACTACGCATTGTAGAACAATCACTGGATACAGTTACTTATATAAGATATACATAACTAGCTGTAAACCCGGCGTTGCCCAGGTATTTATTTATTTATTCCTCCCTTTAGTTAGTACCTCTCCTATCCCTTCTCTCTCTATACCCATCTCCTTTTTTCGAAAAATATTTATCGAGAAATATATAAAAAGTAAGACTGTCTTGCATAATATACAAAATTATAAGTGGAGTATCCAAACAAAGAAAGATAGTAATCAAAATACAAATGGCATATAAAATTCGTACGTTCTCATATTTATGGAATTATATGTTGTACAATTTTTCGGGTATATATTCATTTGTATGTCTCTAAAATCTGTTGGGAATACAATTAGTTTTAAAGAAGTAATAGATTAAAACTTGGTAGGTGATGGCGTGTCTTTCCATGAGCGTTACTGTTTATATGCTGATATCTCATTAATTACGTGTCGTGCTGTGGTACAATTTAGAAGGTACATTCAACTATGTGTGTGTATACTGTCTGTAAAATTTCCTGTATCTATAATTTGTTGTATAGAAATTAAAAATTGTACCGTCATACCGAATGCCGTAGTTTTAGTCCATGAGCAGCGGAAAAGTAAGCGAGAAACTTTTTTTCTTTCATAATTTTACTATGGTTGTCAGCGAGAAATAGTTCAATTAAGGTTTGAAATTGTGTTTAAGTTTGTTGCAAGTCGCTAAGTAATGTCGTTCTCATATACTATATTCATAAAGTCTCGTCGCATTATGTGAAAGTTTCTTGCAACTCCTATCGTTTATGACGTTATATTTCCTGAACCATGTGTCGTATGTGGTTCTTACCATTACAGAATTGGTACATCACTGTAACGAAGATCTGTATCAAATTTGATTGCAATAGGGCCAGGTACTTGCCGCCATGCACCGTACTGTGGAATCCTAATGGTAGCTCATGCGTTAATTCAGGGTGTAAACTATATGCATTCCTAATTTCATTCAAATCCGTTCAGCTATTTCAACGTGAAGAGAAACAAATCTGTTAACCCATTGTAAGGTACCTTCCGCCATGCACCATACGGTGGCTTACGAAAAGCAGCCCACGTATTAATCAGGGTATAAGTTACCTCTGCTCCAAATTTAAATCATATCCGTGCAGCCATTTCAGCGTGAAGGCATAATTGTAAAAGCTAATTGTAAAGCACCCTCCGCCATGCAACATAGGATTTCAATTTTAGTATGCATATAACCTTTGTTCGAGTGCAAGAAATGGGTTAACAAAGTTTTATCAAAATCGGATGTACGGCATGGCTGTGCATAAAATACGAACAAAATCAAATAAACATTATTTTTTATGTATTAGTTATGTTCTGAAGTATGTGTCTTACAGTGAAATAAATTTGATGGCAGATTTAATGATATATATCGATACCATATACAAAACATGTTGCGAAGACAGTCAGCAGTAATCAGGTAAAGCATCACAAGGTCACGCTTGATGCGACAGTTTTACGGCATCTACAGCGAAACTGTTGTGAGGGGGAGACTTCTTTACCTTTCATCATTTTGTGTGTGTGCGTAGGGGGTGGGGGGGATATCAGTTACAAAACGCTTCATAAACACCCGAAATTACATACAAACTTTGTTGCAGGTCCCTAACTACTCCCATTTTCCAATAATTGACGCATAAATCTGTGTATTCTCACGCGATGGCCTCTCATTATATATCTCGTCATATGTCGCCTCTTTTGCACAGTGGTAGAGTGCCAGACTACAAAATCAAAGGTCGCGGGTTCGATCCTCTTCGGGTCCTAGGATTTTTATCTGTCACTTCCCACTTCTTTCACCTCTAGCAGTATTGCTCATGTGAAAAATACCGAGTAGCACCGTGGTTCGGAACCCACGTCAAACTGTAGGTCCCCCGATAACTGGCTGGGTAAGTCAGTTCGAAGGTCGGAGGACCATGCCTATTAAAGAACTGTGGTGTTCAAACCAATCTTCGGATTGTTGACTGCTTTACCCAATCTCCTGAGCTATGTATCGTGCTCGTTTGTTTTTGGGTCAGGAACCTTCGTGGTCGTACGGTGAACATTCACCAAAGTGTCTTTGCATATGAATGAATGGTTTATGAATACATAGAGGACATACAAACATTCATTTATATATATATATATATATATATATATATATATATATATATATATATATGAGGATATGAAGTGGAACAATCACATAAAATTATATGCAGGTGGAAGATGGATCCACTGGAAAAAACGTCAGGAATTTTAGTACATCAAGAGAATAAGTGGCTCACCAATTACTCGTTCTTCTGTTAATACTCTTCAGTGTGGGTGGTGATATATTTACCAGGGCGCTACCTTTGGGTACCCCTTAATAGGTAATATTTACAGCCTTGAGGCTCGCTGTGATAGTGACGTGTAAAGCACACAGGCGCCATTCCATGGAGATACAGAGATGCACTCGCGCTTCCTACAGCCAATTGAGCGAAATTGGAAAGCGTCACACGGTATCCTTCATAGTGGCGGGATAGTCCTTTCGGAGAATTGCCCCACAAGATGGACGCGCGGCATCAGTTGTGCAACGATGCTGGTTTCAGTGCTCACCTCAACATTCGCACTCTCGTAGTTCTTGACGTCCTCGCAGCACAGGCGTCCGCCAAGATCGTCGTATTGTAAGGGCAGCAGTGGCATATCTACAGCGACCACGGCACAGATGAGGGGGTTTGTGACCACAGAATTGTCACCAGGATCTCTTTCCAAACGCTTGCTAGCAGTAGGATTACGTGCACGCACACTTCCTGCCCATCTTTCACTGGCGCCACGTTATCAACCTGCACGGCTCGACTGGTCTGGTCAGAGGGTTATTTGGAAGATACAATGATGCGATGTGGTCTTCAGGGAAGTACCTTTTTCTCAAAATTCAAATTACTTTTATTATTTTATATTTTCGGAACCATTTCGTCAGAAGTTTTCTTCTTAGTGTGATTCTCCTTGATTGGTAGGAGGTGTCGTGTTGACATCCAACTTGTCAGTACGAACTTAAAGAATGCTTTCTGGGCATGAGACTGTACTGTTCAGGAGAGAACATTTCTTTTATTAGTGGTGGAAGACCACAATCTATCAAGTCTTGGTTTTCATTTTACGGTCAGGATGGCCATTTTGAGTCTTCGATTTCTTTTAGAATGCCTTCTGTAACAACTTCCAGCATTCAGTTTGGTCTGCAATTTCATGGCAGAGTGTAGTTGAAACTATTTTCTTTTCTTGAATTTCAGGATAGGAGAGGGCTGAAGGAGGCTTTCTGTGTATTTTCTTCCATTGGAACCGCACTGCCTCATTTATGTATGAGAATAATTTATTTTGTTTGTACTTGAACGGCATTTGTGTTTCGTTAGAGGAGCCTTTCAGTTGCTACAATTTCTATTTTGGTTTTCATTTCTACTGCCGTGAGTTTGTATGGGTTGAGAGAGGAGGTAAGAGCCCCCCCCCCCCCCCAAAAAAAAAAAAAAAAAAAAAAAAAAAAAAAAAAAAAAAAAAAAAGAATCTGAGCCAGCCAGCACGCGGTCGTCTCCATATAGCGGAGCGGCGGTGCGTAAAAAATATAAATATAATATGAAAGCAGGTCCTATCAGCACAGAAGTGATGGTCGTTTGATCGTACGCTGTAGACCTGGACAGCGTTGTCCCGTACAGTTGATCCTTCCGAGACCCATTGGCCCTACCCCAGGCCATATGGTCTGGGATACGGTAAGCTACAACCCTCGTTCACCTTTGCTGTTGTAGAGGGAACGCCGACTAGTACTCGGTACACGCAGAATGTTGTGAGATGCGATCTTTTGCCTTATAGGAAGGTGATGTATTGTTCTACAGACTCGACGTGTTCTGGAAACGTGCCGTAACTGCCGTGGCCAGAATGATATCCGAATGTGCCACAAGTCGAAAACGAGCCACTCTTCGACCTACATTTCTTGGAGTACTACCTGAACAACTGGAGCAAGCGCCCAATACTGTATCCCAAGACAGTATTCGCCGTCTAATGATCGAATGGATGCTACAAACAGAGCTTGCATTGCCACCCGTTGAGGCTACAGCAAGTTCCAAAGTGGGAGTTTCAGGATGGATCCACACCTATTACCTCAGTTGTTGTGTGAGTTGTGTTGTGGTCTTCAGTCCGGAGACTGGTTTGATGCAGCTCTCCACAATACCCTATCCTAAGCAAGCCTCTTCAACTCCACAAGAATGGCAATCTACATCTGTCTGAATCTGCTTCCTGTATCCATCTTTTGGTCTTTCTCTGCCGTTTTTACCCCACACACTTCTCTCCAACACTAAATTAACAAATCCTTGATGTCTAAGAATGTGTCCTACCAATCAATCCCTTCTTTTAGTCAAGATATGCCAGAAATTCATTAGTTACGCGATCCACCCGCTTAATCTTCAGCATTCCTCTGTAGTACCACATTTCGAAAGCCTCAATCCTCTTCCTGTCCGCAATGTTTATCGTCCATGTTTCACTCCCATACAAGGCAACACTCCACCCGAAGGCCTTCAGAAAGGACTTACTTAGCCTTAAATCAATATTCGATGTTAACAAAATTCTCTTTTTCAAGAACGCTTTTCTACCCATTGCCATTCTGAATTTTATATCTTCTGTACTGCGACCATCATTTGTTATTTTACTCCCCAAGTAACAAAACTCATCTATCTCCTTTATTGTTTCGTTACCTAATCTAATTCCTTCAGCATCACCTGATTTTCTTAGACAGCACTTCATTACCCCAGTTTTGCTCTTGCTAATGTTCACCTTACATGCACCTTTCAGCACACAGTACATTTCCAGGCTCTTTGCTGCCTCTGACAGAATTACTATGTCGTCTGCAAAACGCAATGTTTTTAATTCTTCACCCTGTACTTTAAATCCTTCTCCAAATTTCTCCTTGCTTTCCTTTATAGCTTGTTCAATGTACAAATTGAATAACATTGGAGAAACGCTACAACCCTGTCTTACTCCCTTCCCAACCACTGCATGCATCCCTTTCATGCCCTTCAACTCTGACAACCGCTGTCTGGTTTTTGTACAAGTTGTAAATAACCTTACGCTCCCTATATTTTACTCCTACTTGCTTCAGAACTTGAAAGAGTGTATTCCAATCAACACTGTCAAATGCCTTCTCCAAATCTACAAAAGCTAGATATGTAGGTTTGCCTTTTCTTAATCTATCTTCTAGGATAAGCCATAAAGTGAGTATTGCCTCCAGTGTTCCTACATTTCTCCTGAACCCAAACTGATCTTCCCCGAGGTCGGCTTCTACCAGCATTTTCATCCTTCTGTGAATAATTCGAGTTAATATTTTGCAACCATGACTTATTAAACTGATGGTTCTGTAATTTTCACACCTGTCTGCGCCTACTTTCTTTAGAATGGGGATTATAACTTTTTTGTTAAAGTCTGAGGATACTTCGCCTGTCTCATACATCTTACACACCAGGTGAAACAGTTTTGTCATGGCTGGTACTCCCAAAGACTTCAGTAGCTCTGAGGGAATGTCGTCTACTCCAGGGGCCTTGTTTCGACTTAGGTCTTTCAGTGCTCTGTCAAATTCATCTTTCAGTATAGTATCTCCTATTTCATCCTTGTCTACTTCTTCTCCCCTTCCTCAGTAGCCTCTGAAATTTTAATATAAAAATTTACTCCATATGCACTGTTTTCATAAATCAATTTTTATAACGAGGATTTTACTGTGTGCAGAGTTGCAATCTCATCCTGTATTATCCTCGTGATCAGCGAGCCCCAATCTTCTGCTCTGATATTTTAGTTCCGTTGTCTATTTGGTCAACTCCTACTGTTTCTTCGTTTTATCATTCATTGACTCTCAGTACCTGGCGTATAGTGTGCGTGGAGCACTACATTATAAACGTTAAGTTTTGGATGTGAGCTTTCTGTTAGGAACAGGGGACTCATAACTCAGCAATTTAATCCCCTTTAACAACCCAACAACAACAATCTTGAGTGATTAAATAAATCGCAATTTGCGATCACTTATGGCTTCGCTGTACTAAGTTTAGATGTAATACCAACGTGTGGCGTATGAAAATTTGTGCCCGGCCGGCATTCGAACCCGGGATCTCCTGCTTACTAGGCAGACGCGTTGACCACTCCGCCACCGAGGACACAGTGGCCAACCCGACTTCAGAGGACTCTTCCCTGTACGTCTCCCGCCACTCCCAAATCTCCATTCGCCACACTGTCTCTTTCATATTACCACAGCCTCTTAATTCTGTAATGCTCGCAGCCACAATACTGTATTCATTAATTGTGTCTCGATACCTCATGGTCAGTTCTCCCTGATGCGGGAATGCAGTATTGTGGCTGCGGGCATTACAGAATTAAGAGGCTGTGGTAATAGGAAAGATACAGTGTGGCGAATGGAGATTTGGGTGTGGCGGGAGAATGGCAGGGAAGAGTCCTCTGCAGTCAGGCTGGAATGGTCGACGCGTCTGCCTAGTAAGCAGGAGATCCCGGGTTCGAATCCCGGCCGGGCAGAAATTTTCATTCGCCGCACATTGGTATTACATCTAAACCTAGTACAGTGAACCCATAAGTGATCGCAAATTGCGATTTATTTAATTAAAAATGAACGCTGTAACGTCGTCAAAAATATATAATTGTAATCATGAGTGAGTTGAAGAACTCTAAGAGGGTGTATTAATTTTTATTTCCGGCAATGTATTAAGCACAGATAAAATTACCAAATCGGTTTTACTCCAAACCGGTTGAAAGCGCCACCTTAAAGTTTGCATAATTACGTTGAAGTGCTCGTCGTGCCCTACAAATCCTGCCCACACGGGTGGGATTCATGAGGGGCGGTCGCGTCGCGTCGGTTGGCTGCCTTATACGCGTGGACAGAGGACGCGGCCGGTAAGGCCTCAGCCGGCTGCCCGGTGTAGCGCACGCCTGCGCCTGCCTACAGATAGTCGCTGATGGCCGGCACAGCTGTCTCCGCTCTGCTCCAGTGGCGAGCCACTCGCTGCGCGGTGTACGACCGCCCGACTGAGAAATCAATGCCAGCTCCCGACAACACTGCCGGATGCTTGCCATCTCTACCGTGACACCAACCAACTGCTCATGAAGCTGTCGGAGCTAGACAAAAATCTAGGTCACAACATTTATAGTACACTAGCTGCAAGTACCCGGGTTTAAAATAGGGTTTTCTGTACAAGCGTACAAAACCGTTTATTTGCATGTAATAAAAGGGTACATTTATGTTAAAGCAATGTGATAAACAACATTTTTGGTAGTTTCATTTGGAGTATGTACGAAAAGATTTTCATCGTTGCCAAATGTTCAAATGTTTGTAGAGTCTATGGGACTTAAATACGGGGTCATCAGTCCCTAAACTTACAACTAAGGACGGCACAAATATCCATGCCCGAGGGGGAATTTGAACCCCCGACCGTAGTGGCCGCGCAGACCGTGACTGGAGCGCCTCAGTCCCCTCGGCCACCGCGGCCGGCTCGTCGTTGCCCACTCTGGAGCAGGCCACATACAACTGTCCATGAGAGAAGCATGGTCTCTGCAAATCTATATCATCAATCCCAAGAGACTGGCTCTATGACTTGTTGATTGTCATGGCAAAGCACAGTTACAGAGGGAACTGTATTCTCTTGAATTGTATGGTGTTGCCTGAGGGACTTTTACTTACATCCTCATCATGTCATTATCACCACAAAAACATTCAAAATCCCTCTCAATAACCAACTTTCATGATTCCTTTTTTTTGTGTGTGTGGGGGGGGGGGGGGGAGGGTTCTTATCACACAGCCTAGAACAGGCACATGGCCAGAGTGAGATTCGGATGGAACGAAACCTATTTAAGAACCTTCTCCGTGTACTTTTGTGTACGTGTACCAAATTACACGTAATTTGTTTGTCTGGATCTTGAGTTATAAGGGAACAAACAGACAGACAACAAATGCGTATTATACGTACAGAGATTGTAAGTACTCTCTCCCATGCGCCAAACAAAATTTTATGTAGACAGTAACCTTCATCTTGTTTTCAAGGTCAAATGTACAAAATTTTATCAAGATCGGAGCAAAACTGTGGATTTTGCCGAAATTCATAAGTATCCACCACCATGCACTAAACGAAATTTTATGTAGACAGTGCCCTTCCTCTTGTTTTGAAAATCATTTCTGCAAAATTCCACGTTTGTATTTTTGAATACAGCTGTACCATGAAAGTTGTAATGAGAGGACATAGCTAAAGCCATATATGATATTGTCAGATATGGAAGAAGATGACTACTGAGAAACGTCGAAACCGGCCATCCTTAAAATAAAAACGCAATCTTGGCTGGAAACCTGTACAAATTTATATTACAGGTGATTTTTTTCAATGAATACAAACCTCGTGCATTGATCGAGGAAAGGTTACGGATCAAAACAGAAGTGTCCTAAATGCGTGGTTTCCATGCTAGAGACCATTTATTCGCTCATAATTTGTTACATATACTGCGCTCTAGCACATGCCATACTACGCAGCCACAGTTACAGTGGGCCGTATGAATACTTTGTACTCTGATTCCATACTCAGGTTCGCATGAATAAGGCGAGTCAGAGAATATACTTCAATGGAGTATGTTGTTAGCGTGAGTAAAATGGTGCGGGAAGTTGCTCACAACAGAGAAAATTTTCCGATTTCGTATGAATAAAACTAGAGAAGTTTCTCAAGACCGGAGAACATTTTCCGTTTTCTGAAGTGAATTCTCTAACTTACTTCAAGCTGAGCAACTTGTACTGTCTTAGGTTTACGTTTTACTGTAGTTTATAATAAAAATGATAAAATTTGTGTTGCTCAGAAAGCAAAAAACATCCTTTATACGTTGCCTGAAGAAATATGGGAGTAGTTTATACAAATAAAAACAGTTTGCTGACTAGTCGCTTCCTTCAAAAAAATCTTAAGTGTGACACTTCAAGCAGTTTACATAGTCTCGAGAGTCATGTCAAAGGAGATTTTTTTATTACCGGCATAGAAACGAAACACAAGCGGATTCATTTGTGTGTTTTACCCGTTTGTTTGGAGACCATATTTACACTTGTAAACAGCTACATAGCAAGATAGTATTATATTTTCTAAATACGGCCTATTAATAACGCCTTATTACCTTAATTCCAAATAAAGTGCATCCCAGGAGTTCGCAGTCTGTATCACAAAATAAATATTGTTGCAATATCGGATAATGAAGTACTTTTATACTATTCTTGTTCATTCTACCTACAACGGGCGACACATTTAAGATGCGTTTTCTGCCTTTAATCGTAACTTCTGTTATCTTAGAAGTAAGTAGGCACCACAGTAAAATTAATAACTGTTTAATTACATGCATAGCATTCTGTTTCTTGTAACAAAATCGCATTGCCTATCGCTTATGAGCAGACCATTGGGTGTCATATTTAACAAAAAGTATCTCGTGTTAGAAAGCTCTGACACGTTGAAACAGATTAAAATGTGATTCATTCTTAAAATTTCGATCGCAAATAGTGCTACCCTGGCATGAATTACGTAAACGCTTCTCGTGTGACGAAAATTTTGTAACATCGTCAGAAGAATACATTTTACGTAAGAAGTCCAGATTTAGTCTTAATAATATGCTGCTGCACATGAAACTAATATGTACACATATAACAGTTCTTCCTCAACATGTAGATGCATACTCCATATTTGTACACTGAATAATTTGCCTGTTTGGGCTAGTTTAAAGAAATACACGATTAAATAGCTGTTCTGTGCCGAACATCCGGACATGATACACGGAGAACGTACTTTACGAGGAGGGGAGTTAGCGAGAATACACTTCCTGCTCTGAGCATATGTTTCGAAGTTTTTATTCATAATAAATTGAGAACTTTATCAGAGAACGTTCTTTCGTTCTGAGAATCTTCTCTGGAGCATATGTTCCTTCCTATTCACACGGCCCAGTATGTGTTGACAGCGGTTTACATGTTCCTCGACGCATGCGTGTACGCTTCGAGGCATGTTATGCCTCACACATCCACATTGGCCAGGCGGCATGAATACGCTGCCCCAGTGGCTTCACATTTGCAATTGGCAGATACAGGACAATACTCAGATGGCCGCATAACCGGAAATCGCACCTGTCAAGAACCGGTGAACAAGCAGGCCATCCAAATGGACCTCCTCGATCGATCCATCGAGAAGGGAAATTAAAATTGAGTTGCGTCCGGACGTTTACGGAGAAGTAGGCCGGAGCGCCACTATGTAGCAGAGACGACTGTTATGGATGTTGAAGCTACCACTCCGCGTAAAGGTGATCTCATTTATGCATCTGAATCTAGATTAATACTCTACAAGCCACACTGAAGTGCATGGCAGAGGGTTTATCGAACCGCTTTTATGGTGTTCCTCTACGGTTCCATTCTGTAATAGCTCGCGGGAAAAAGAAACACCCACAACTTTCCGTTTTCGATCTGAGCTCTCTTATCTTCCTGTGTAGGTGGGTCCTAAAAACTAAGATCGCATTCGGAAGGGGAAGTTGGTGAACGAAATTTCGCAAATAGAACTCGTTGCAACGAGTAACACCTTTGTCTTAATGATTTCCACCCCAAATCGTGCATCATTTCCGCGACACTCTCTCCCCTATATCGCGATAATACAAAACGAGCTGCCCTTCTCTGAACTTTCTCTAAACCGTCTGTCAGTCTTACTTGGTGGGTATCCCACAATGCGCAACAATACTGCAAAATAGGACACACAAGTGAGGTGTAGACATTTTCTTTAGTAGAACCGTTGCATCTTCTAAGTGTTCCGCCAACGAATCTTTTGTTCGCTTTCCCTACAATATTTTCTATCTGTTCTTTAAAATTTAAATTGTTCCTCCTAAGTATTTACTTGAATTTACGGCCTGTAGTTTTGACTGATTTACCGGGTAAATGAAGTTTAACGGGCTTCTTTTAGTGGTCGAATAGATGACCTCACACTTCTCATCATTGAGGGTCAATTGCCATTTTTTGCACTATGCAGATATCTTATCTAAATCACTTTCCAGTTGCTTTTGATCTTGTGGTGACTTTACTAACCGATAAGTGACAGCATCATCTGCGAACAACCTGAGAAAGCTACTAAGATTGTCTCCCAAATCGTATAACACTTCCCTGGAGAACGCCAAATATCACCAGCTCTGCTCGACGACTTCCCGTCAAGTACAACGTATTTTGTCCTTTCTGACAGGAAATCACGAATCCAATCGCACAATTGTGGCGATATTCCACAAGCACGCAGTTTGATCAGAAGACGCTTGTAAGATAAGAGTGTCGAAAGCATAGGACGAATGACACAAAATGCGGAATCATGGTTTCCTTGACAATAAACTGCTCCCGACGTAGAAAGTCTGTCGCTAGTAAGCCGTCCACACGCTGTAGCTGATAAGGGCAGTAACAATTGGTACGGTGGCATTATTTCCACCTTCCAAAACGTTTTCTCACTGACAACTTTAACAAAATTATCAAAGGAAAAAAGTTAATTCCTAACTAGATTTTCGCTGTTCATGTAGTAAAACTATAGTTTCGGTATGATGTTACAATATTTTGTTTCTACACTACCACATATATTCGTGCTAAAATTTAGAGACAGCCACAGAATATACCTTCGAAATTATATCATATTACGACAAATAGTTCATGAGATAGGAGGTAATAAACAAAGTTCATGTAGAACAAGTCCATCGCGGATGATGTTTTGCTTTATTAGGTCTTTGCTCTTAACTCAATTCGTGACCCATTTGCAGACGGTATGAGAATATACCAAGGAACGTAAATTCAACCTTGTCATGGTATGACAGATAGTTCAGTAGTCATAAAGAATGAGATACATTAAAAATCGCCATATCAAACACCTTTTATTCCAATTTAACTATTAACTCTATTCGCAACAAATTTCTCAGCGTACTATCACACGCAAAACAGTCCGAACGAGCTGAATTCCGTTACGCCTGACATGAATGCATCCTAAATAATTTAACTCTATTGCGGGTCCGTTCACACATCTCCATGCCTTATCAGCTATGACAATCTTTGTCATGATCAAGATTCAATAAGACACTAACGGTCCGCTTGATTAGAGATGGCTGTAGGTGATAGGTTAGATTCCCGTACAGGATAGTTCGCCCTATCATTTCGTTCAAAATTTCTACAAATATTTGTTCCAGAAGGAGTACAGATAAATTTTTGGTGATGCGTAGTTAACATTTTATATTAATATTTGATATTAAAGTTTCTAAAGAGCGTTTGCAGCTGTTAATGGAGATTGTATTGTGTGGTAGTTCAACAACCGGTTGATATAAAACCGCTCGCCATAGGAACGGCGTCTCGCTGTTCTCAGAAAACGATTCAGAATGCAGAAATACTTCGAAATGCTATAGAACTTTGGTAATTCAGATATTGTCGTAAAATCTGTTGATCATAACAATAATAGTTGTTGTCTAAAGATAACAGAATGTCTTTTGTGACAGAGAGTAATGAAGTGCAGTTTATAAACGTTAAGAAATTAATAACGTGTTTCCCTTTATTTGCAATATCTTGGTGTTAATTTACAACTGAAATAATTGACTTGAAGAGTCTTTTTCTCTGGTGGTTTGTATCCACTTTGAATATTCGAAAGACTATACTGCAAAGCGATTAGAGGACTCGCAAGACGGGTAGGTTATTTGGGATGAAAGCATATCAGCGGAACGAAATTCATCTCGTTCAGATTTTTTGTTTTGACATGATAGTACAGAGGAAAATATATTATTGTATGACAGCAAATATAACGCCATAAGCACTGAGGTGCGTAAAAGGAAAAACTACAGGCCGATACATATATAGGTAAAATAGATAGAGATGTGCAGAAGGCAATGGACAGAGGGAGACTAACATAAAAATAGAATTCACACGTACCTGTCATCATCGTGTCGTAACGCTAGTATTTAATCAGTCACACTTTCGCAGATTGTTTCACACAAGTGGAAGCACACAGAGAAGATTGCAGTAGATAAACCAATAAAAGCCCTGTGGTCACGCATTTGTTTTATATACGCGTTACTGCTGTACCTGTTGCTATCTATACATCATTCAGTGGCTTGGTGCTCATCGTCTTCGCCGCCTCCCAAAACAAGCGACTGACCATATCCACACTTATGTTATTCGCCTTTTATGATTGCAAGGGCTTAGTTCACAGTAGCATCCTCATCTTCTGTAAAGATACGGATATCAATCAACAGCCGGCCGCGGTGACCGAGCGGTCTGCGGCGCGTCAGTCACAGTCTGCACGGCCACTACGGTCGGGGTTTCGAATCCCCCCCTCGGGCATGGATATTTGTGCCGTCCTTAGTATTAGCTAGTTCAATAGTAGTTTGTAAGTTTAGGGACTGATGACCCCTAATTAAGTCCCATACCCTCTACAAACATTTGAACATTTGAACATCAATCAACACATGGCCGAGTAATTCCAGAAGCAGCGTTGTTCATAGTTTTCAGTAGATTTACAATCGACGTTAAAAGCTAATTGGCTGGCTGTTACGCCAGTGACATGGAGCACGTTCAGACCATTAGTCTAATGCTAAGAACTGAACGTGGTCGACATCACTAGTGTGACAGGTGGCTTTCATCGCGCCACGTTTATCTGAACACTAATGTGCATTTTTGTGTCGTCCTATCACTGCAGTTGCCAGTATGTCTTTTGAAGCTTTGTACCGGTAGCTCACTTTGACGTAATTACGCCTGATACGTGGCACATAATTTTCCTTAATACCGTTCCGTCACTCTTTGATAATCTGTTGATGCCCCAAAAATTCGAAACGCGTCATAAAAAGAGTTAAAAAAACATATTTGACGGTTACTGTAACAGACGACCAGTTAGAGTGGGAAACGTTCCATTTGTAGAGCCACTAACACCCCTCAGTCTTGATTATGGTGATTTTGTTTTCATACATCACAGTAAAAAATTTGCTTAACTAAGGAAAAAGTCTCCCTACTACGACATAACACTTTCATTCTATCAGTCATTTTCTATAGGTAAACCAGACTTCAGAACAGTCTCTGAATGCCAGAGAAACTAAAAACAAAATTCAAACTGCAATGTAGGCCTAAAGCTAATAAAGTCACCTTCCGTCACAATAGTTATGAAAAAGTTTCAATTTTTTGTAGATCTACGAAACCAACAAGTTGCAGAGTCCACTTGTTTCCAACAAACAACAGACCAGCTTGAACTTCGGTACATTTGGGACGGTATTTTCAGTCCAGTGATTCCCCTACAAAAGAGGGAAAATTTAGGAAAACATTATTCAAAAAATGTTCAAATGTTTGTAAAGCTTATGGGACTGAACTGCGGGTTCACCAGTCCCTAAACTTACAAACTACTTTCGAACTACCTTATACTAAAGACAGCACAAGCATCCATGCCCGGGGAGGGGATTCCAACCCCCGACGGAGAACGGCCTCGCGCATCGTAGTATAGCGCCTCAATGCGCTCGGCCGCTCCACCGCGGCAAAACATTATTCGAACACGGAATTGTAATTGCATGTGGAACACTACGTCCCAGGAAAACATAGAAATACTTAATTCGAGAGTGTGGCTTATCGACATGTGCGATGAACGCAGAGAGTGCGGAAGGTAAAGGCCGTGTTTCTTGACTTCTGGAAAGTGTGCGATACGGTTCCGCACTGTAGCCTCACACCAGGTGTGTGAATGGACTGAAAAGTTTCTAGTAAACAGAAGACAGTATGTCATTCTCAATGGAAAGACGTCTTCCGAAGTGAAAGTGACTTCTGGTGTACCCCGAAAGAGTGTAATAGGACAATTGCTCTTCACAGTATGTGTAAATGACCTATCAGGTAACATCGAAAGTTCAGTGAGACTTTTCAAAGACGATGCAGTAGTCGCAACGCTCGGAAATTCCATCGGAATGGAAATCTGTAGCTTATCGGCCCTTGGTGCATAGTATGATAATTATCCCTTAACATAAACAATTGTAACGTATTGCGAATACAAGAAAAAATCGTTTTCCTCTTTGACAACACGATTGTAGAGCATCATTAGGAGCATGTACTATCACTTAAGTCTGAGTTGTATGCATGAGGAACAACCCGAGATGGGACGATCACTTAAAATTAATCACGTTAAGAAAGATGCCAGAGAAACTCGCTAGAAGGCCTGTCACAACTAGCAGTTTACGAAGCACCCGATAGACAAATACATGGGTATTGTTTGTCGGTGTGGAATTCGTACCAGATACGACAGATAAGATTATAAAAAGTTCAGAACGTCCCATAAGCGAGAAAGCCAAGTGGAGTGAAATACAGCGGTAGACGCTGCAAAAGAAGCGTTCCTTATCGCGACATATCTACTGCGAAAATTAAGATAGCGGGTGTTTCTCGAAAAGTCTGTCAATGTATTTCTTTCCCCTACGTATACCTCGCGAAATGACCACGAAGGAAAACTGCAGAGGATCAAGGCGACACGTACGATACCGTCAGTCGTTCACCTCACGAATTCTGCGCGCTCGCGCGGTCTGAGGCCCTACATCACGGATTGCGCGGCCGCTCACGTCGGATGTTTGCATCATACCTCGACGATAAGTGTGTGTGTGTGTGTGTGTGTATGTGTGTGTGCGTGTGTGCGTGCGTGTGTGTGTGTGTGTGTGTGTGTGTTGTTTAGCGTCAACTGTGCACAAAGTACCCACCGCCACAGACCATAAGGTGGCTTGCATGGAATAATGTAGACCTGCTATTTATAAGCTTGCTACTTGCTATGCTGCTAGCATTACAGGGCGCAATGAGTCGTATGCTGTGTCCACACAGCAACCAGTAAAGCACGTCCCGTAACGAACGTGCACATCTTTACCTCTTCCTTGTTTTGCATCATGGCAACAATCCCGTCTAATATGATGTCCTCTTTATCCAGATCTGCCAGTCACTTACTTTGTTGTTTACACTTCTGGCCATTAAAATTGCTACACCACGAAAATGACGTGCTACAGACGCGAAATTTAACCGACTCGAAGAAGATACTGTGATATGCAAATGATTAGCTTTTCAGAACATTCACAAAAGGTTGGCGGCGGTGGCGACACCTACAACGTGCTGACATGAGGAAAGTTGACTGGCGTTGCCTGGTGAAACGTTGTTGTGATGCCTCGTGTAAGAAGAAGAAATGCGTACCATCACGTTTCCGACTTTGATAGAGGTCGGGTTGTAGTTTATGGCAATTGCGGCTTATCTTATTGCAACATTGCTGTTCGGATTGATCGCGATCCGATGACTGTTAGCAGATTATGGAATCGCTGGGTTCAGGAGGGAAATATGGTACGCCGTGCTGGATCCCAACGGCCTCGTATCGCTATCGAATGACAGGCATCTTACCCGCATGGCTGTATCGGATCGTACAGCCACGTCTCGATCCCCGAGTCAACAGATAGGGATGTTTGCAAGACAACAACCATCTGCACGAACAGTACGACGACGATTGCAGCAGCATGGACTATTAGCTCGGAGACCATGGCTGCGGTTACCTTTGACGCTGCAACACAGACAGGATGGCCTGCGATGGTGTACGCAACGACGAACCTGGGTGCACGAATGGCATTTTTTTGCGATGAATCCAGATTCTGTTTACAGCATCATGATGGTCGCATCCGTGTTTGGCGACATCGCGGTGAACGCACATTGGAAGGGTGTATTCGTCATCGCCATACTGGCGTTTCACCCGGCTTGATGGTATGGGGTGCCATTGTTAACACGTCTCGGTCATCTCTTATTCGCATCGACGGCACTTTGAACAGGGGCCGTTGCATTTCAGATGTGTTACGACCCATGGCTCTACCCTTCATTCGATCGCTATGAAACCCTACATTTCAGCAGGATAATGCACGACCGTATGTTGCAGGTCCTGTACGGGTCTTTCTGGATACGGAAATGTTCTGCGCTTTGCAGCACATTCTCCAGATCTCTCACCAATTGAAAACGACTGGTCAATGGTGGCCGAGCAATTGGCTAGTCACAAAAGTCCAGTCACTACTCTTCATGAACTGTGGTATCATGATGAAGCTGCATGGGCATCTGTACTTGTACACACCATCCAAGCTGTGTTTGACTCAATGCCCAGGCGTACCAAAGCCGTTATTACGGCCAGAGGTGGTTGTTCTGGCTACTGATTTCTCAGGATCTATGCACCCAAATTGCGTGAAAATGTAATCACATGTCAGTTCTAGTATATTTGTCCAATGAATACCCATTTATCATCTGCATTTCTTCTTGGTGTAGCAGTTTTAATGGAAAGTAGTGTAACTATGTGGCTTCAAGCCCTCCCAGAAGTCACAGTTGTCAATGTCAGTGTGCGCCGCCTGTCAATCGTTTAATATTTGTTATGTGTGTGCCATCGTGTTTTAACTGCTTCTTTGTCATTTTGTTTGAAGTGAATACTGGTACTAGTTCAGCATTTACCTAAACGAGTATCGGAAGCCTCCTGAACACCACATTCAGGTCTGCTGTTCCACTAGCCCATGGTAATGCTATGTGATAATATCTATGGATAATCAGTCTCCGACGTGAGTTCAGATATGTCCATTTCGTTGTCTGATGAATAAGTATAACGAGCAAATTAAGAAATTTACGGACTGCTTCAGTATAGTTGCGGATCACTTGCATCCATCATAGTGATACCTTTCTTCAGCCGAAAGCAGCTTGCTCTACTTTCAAAAACGTTTAGATCGCGATATATACATTCCACTCGACTATATCTGTGAAGAATCAGAATAAGCCCCACGTCTTTACAACCATCGTCCTTTCCTTAAGTTTAAACATGAACTGAAAATTTGTAATATTCCCATGACTGCGTCCACTTTTTTTAAGTGGCCCGTTATATCAAAATGTATAAACTTAGAAGAGCTTCTGAATCTCAGATATTATACTCATCTCGTATTCCGAAAGCAGTTATCCACATATCGTTGTATGTATACTGAGTCGTTACTACAATTTAGTAGCGTCATGCAAGGAAAAATGTAAAGGTTTCTATTTCAATAACAATGGTGAAGCAGTTACTTACTCTCTAATCTCTGAACAGAGAATTTTGCACCTCATCTCCTCCAAAGTTATTTTCTGCCTGCATAGCTTCAAACTAGGTCCGTAGGGAAACAAATCAGTTCAATCTGTCTCAAAGAAAATAAATTATTAGTGTTGGTATATTAGGCACGCATTTAGTCAGATTAGACACAGGAGGTTTTCCGTGTGTATTAATGTTGAATTTCAATCACATGCCTCTACTGAAACATAAAACAGCTGTTTCTGCGTTAAGTAATGTGAAAGTAAAATGAGAAGACATTGAGTATTCGATGAGAAATGATTTTTTTTTTTTTTTTTTTTTTTTTTTTTTTTTTTTTTTTTTTTTTTTTTTTTACTTAGTTGAATGTATAACAGACCACACAAAATTTCTCTAAAAATTCTAATAACTAAAACCCGTAAATTTTAGGATCACTGTATTCGTATATGAGGGAGGATTTTTCTCTTATACTTTATGCCTCCTAATTTTACTCCAAGATTCTGTGTAACGAATCAAATGCTGATACTGATATTTTGTCGCTGGTAGAAAGTAATTTATTTCGGCATTTCCGTAAGTCTTCTTGAATTTTCAGAAAAGACATGTCTGTTACATGTATTTTAATTGATAATTAACTCTGTTTTATATTACATTTGTGATTTCAGTGTTTGATAAATTTCTTACATTTCCAGTGCGGTTGTTAGACGTTTCAAGATTATCGCTATTCACTAATAACCTTCCATCTACATAGTCACGATAATAAGACTAGTGCAATGAGCAACAGCTAACCTCTGCGATCAGAAGAGTCCGTTGTGTGAGAATAAAAAAAAGAAAGGGATACAAATTATTTTGAATTAACTAACTTCAGTCACAAGGAAGTTGCGGAAGTATACTAAATGGGAACCCTCTCTGAGACAATGCTTCCGGTTATGTATATGAGAATGGTAATAAACACGGTTGTCTAACGGTCAACAGCAAAATAAGTGTCATGAAATGGAAAAGGAAATGAATAGGTATTACAATGTCCGAATAATGAATTGCTAACTTGTGACGAAAATTTATTTCTCTCCTCCACCCCTCCCTCCACCTCTCTCTCTCTCTCTCTCTCTCTCTCTCTCTCTTTCTCTCTCTCTCTCTCTCTCTCTGTGTGTGTGTGTGTGTGCGTGTGTGTGTGTGTTTGTGTGTCTGTGTCTTTGTGTGTGAGTGTGAATGTGAACGTACAGTCTATCTTAGTGAATGGAACAAACATGACATTGTCGCAGTTAATGCGGTAGAGATAATTAGTAGAAGATAGTTGTGATATTATTTTTGTTGTAAATTCATAATATTTCTCTTAAAAAGAAGATTTTTAATTGAAATTGGTATAGTGAGAGGATTTAATTATTCACGTCGCTTACGAGAAAATATGTTGGTGGATATACGATGCAATTACTGGTCACGTATTAATCCTCAGAAAATAATCTTTGCAAATGAGCCTAACACAGCCAAGACTAATTCCGATGCATTTACCATATAAGTACACGCATATCCAGTAAACCTTTCGTGGGACGGTCTCCCATCCATAGTCCTGGCACACATAACACCTATTGCAGATGTACTCCATAAGGAAAAGTGAAGTCTGTTGCATTCAAGACGTGAATGTTCTCCTCGGGTGACTGCAGCCTTCCGTTCATCACGACACTAAGAGAGGGTGGTTGGTGAGCGCATCGCCCTTATCACGTTTTACCCCTCGGGAATGATCCCCGGTACTCAAACTGATAGCAGGTTAGGTGCAGCTCAAACCAGCCCTGAGGGAGAAGAATAAGGAAAACTCTGCATTTCTACCAAGAACTGAGCCCCAAATACCTGAGGGTGAATTCTTACCTCCTGACCGTTAGACGAGCGCACCCATTTAATGTACGAGGTTTGGCACTTAAATAATGGCAACTACTTATTCACAACCGATACAAAAGGGTTACAAGCTTGCACCTGTTACTGTCCTTGAAAGTAGTCACAAGACGCGCGGGAGTAGCCGAGCGGTCTGGAGCGCCCCGTTGCGGATCGCGGGGCCTCCCTCGGGCATAGATGTTTGTGTTGTCTTTAGTATAAGGTAGATAATAAGTAGTTTTTAAGTTTATGGACTGATGACCCCGCAGTTAAGTCCCATAAGCTTTACAAACATTTGAACATTTTTGAGTAGTCACAAGCTTTGCCAGCGATGTGGAAGGCGTAGTATACTGTTAGCAGAGACTGTTCTGTTGATGGTGGGCATGAAGCGGACTGAAGCGAATGCCACGAAGTGGTTCCTTCTTCTTAGAAATCGAACACAAGGACTTAAGTGCTGGAAGTACGGTGGGTGGTACAGTACTTCCCAGTCCGATCGACCGAACAGACCAGCCACAGCTTGCGTTATATGCGTCCGCGCGTTGTCTTGCAAAATGATGGATGGAATGTGCAGAAAGTGTTGCCGCTTATTTCGCAAAACTGGTCGCAGGTGATGCTCCAAACACGAGCAGTAATACTATGCATTGACGGTCTGCCGTGGAGGAACGTAATGCGTTAGAAAATATCACACTCGTACGCGAGTATCACCATAGTTTTCACCATACAAAGCACTTTCGACCCATAATTCGTTGTGCTGGCGTTTCAGTTCTGGCTCGTACGCTGTGGCCCATATCTCATCCAGTGTTGCGATAACGGCGTAAGAAAGCCTTCGCGCTCAAAGCGCCTCCAAGTGCGACTGAACAGTGTCGTAACGCATCCATTTCTGCATTTCCGTCAGTTCATGCGGAACCCACCATGATGCAACTTTTCACATGCCCAGGGGTTCCTTCGGGATGATAAGCACAGTCGTATGCGCTAATCAGGTTTCGTGGGCGAGCTCATGAATCGTCTGGCGTCGATCACTGTCCACTAAGACGGCAACAGTATGCACTTCTTCTTCAGAGACGCTGGTAACGACGACCTGCCCGAAGCATGTTTGCCACATTTTGCCGATCTTCGTGGAAGTCTTTTACCCCAGCGACAATAGTAGATTCCATTGCAGTGTGTCTCCACAGCAGTGTTACCACTATTTAAATTCCAACCCTCGTGTACTAATGCTGAGAAAAAAAATTCGTTGAAAGACTAAAGCTAGGAAATCCATATTCAAAGGTCATTTCTATTCGTATATTCTGCAGAAATGATCAGCATTTCAGTCACCTGTTTTCAGTATGTATTCTGTTGCCCATTAGGAAAAGGTCCGCCACAGCACTGATAACTTGTTCCCTGCGTGATGGCATCGACGCGTATAAGCGAGAACGTTGTCTACATTTACATCAACATCTACATGGGATATTCTGCAAATCACATTTAAGTGCCATTCTCGAAGAACACACGCTCGCGCGGAGAGAAATAACGCCTGAATCTCTCCGTTCGAGCTCTGATTTCTCGAATTTTATTCTGATGTTCTTTTCTACCTATGTAGGTGGAATTCAGCAGTATATTTTCGCATTAGGAGGAGAATGTTGGCGATTGGAGTGTCGTAAGTAGCCCGCCCCATAGCGATAAGCGCCATTACCCCATTGTAATGATTCCCATCCCAGATCCTGTATCATTTCCGTAACGCTGTCTCTCCAGAATCGTGACAATACGAAACGAGCTGCCCTTCTTTGGACTCTTTCGATGTCCTCCGTCAAACCCACGTGATAAGGGTCTCACACTGGACAGCAATACTCCAAGAAAGGACGGACAAGCATAGCATAAGCAGTCTCTTTAATAGTTCTGTTGCATCTCTTAAGCCAATAGAACGCAGTCTCTGGTTGGCCTTTCCCACGACATTATCTACGTGTTCTTTCCAGTTTAAGTCTGAAGTAATAGTAATTCCTAAATATTCTGAGGAGTTTACGGCCTTCACATTTGATTGATTTCTCTTGTAAACGTAGATTAACGGATTTCTTTTCGTACTCATGTAGAAGACTTCACATTTCTCATTATTTAGAGTCAATTTTCAATTTCTACACCATAGTGATATTTAGATCGTTCTGCAGTTGATTTTGATCTTCAGATGATTTTACTAGGCGGTAAATGACGGCGCCATCTGCAAACAACCTAAGAGAGCTGCTTAGATTTTCTCCCAAATCGTTTATGTAAATAAGGAACAGCAGAGGACCAATAACACTGTGCATCGTCCGATATCACCTCTGTTTTAGTCGATGCCTTACCAACGGTTACTACAAACTGTGACCTCTCTGACAGGAAATCTCCTATTCAGTCGCAGTTTGGGGAGATATACCATAACCCCGAAATTTGATTAAAGCCGTTGTATAGCCAATTGCTGCATTGTCTGGTCCGAAAGTACGGCTTTAAGTGTTTGGCTTTGGGTCCCAGTTTTGCATGCGTCGTTTCACCATACCCAAGCAGTTTTGACTGGTGATTGGTCTGGTGATCTGTCAGAGAAAGGCAAAAGACTAACATTTTGTCTCACCAAGAAGACACGTGTTCGTGCCGGCCGCGGTGGCCGAGGGTCTGAGGCACTTCAGTCACGGTCTGCACGGCCACTACGGTCGGGGTTTCGAATCCTCCCTCGGGCATGGATATTTGTGCCGTCCTTAGTCTTAGCTAGTACATGAGTAGTTAGTAAGCTTGGGGACTGATGACCCCGTAGTTAAGTCCCATAAGTTCTACAAACATTTGAACATTTTTGAACACGTGTTCGTCACCAATTTGTCGTCGTCTATTGTCTTGCTAAATAATGGTGTTGGGGTGTCGTGCAGAAGAATCATGAGTACGGGTCAAACTGCTCACAGTGCCCTGAACACGCACCAGTTGTGATATCTGGTCGTGGCTATAACACCCTACACCATGCTGTTCCAGCACGCGCGCTCCTGTGAGCTATGGAACGCTCACTTGCTTGCAGAGCACCGCTTCTCAGCCGTTGAGCGGGTGTCGCATGGGGCATACGGCTGCGGCGATCTTATGTGCAAGTGAAGCAACAGGATGGGCTGTGACGTCACGAGAAACTGCCATCTACATTTCAGTTCCCGCGACGGGCACAATTGTTTCTGAAGTAGCTATGTTGAGCCTGCCATTTTTCTCAATGTGACACCAGGTCAATCCTCAGGGATAATATTATATCCATCGTTACTATTATTAATATAAAAGCTAAGTAATCCTGCATATCAATGATGTTCAAAAATGTTCAAATGTTTGTAAAGTCTATGGGACTACTTATGAACTAACTAAGACTAAGGACGGCACAAATATCCATGCCCGAGTGGGGATTCGAACTCCCGACCGTAGTGGCCGTGCAGACCCTGATTGGAGCGCCTCAGTCTCCTCGGCCATCGTGGCCGGCATCAATGATGTCATTTCATGCCTAGCATCATTTTAGATTCTTAAATTCATGTGTCATGGAACCAACGTAAGAGTGTATAATGAATTTTACCATTATTTTCTAATGAAGAAGTCATTGATTTTGTTGCTAGGAGCAAAATCGGAGCCAGATGATGACTGACTGATTTATCTGGCTTAACCGCATCCCATTTTCCACCACGTTAATCATAAATATGGACATAAGAATTTTACATTGAAAATGTTCAAATGTTTGTAAGGCTTAAGGGACGAAACTGCGGGGTCATCAGCCCCTAAACTTCCACTTATGAACTACCTTATACTAAAGAAGACACAAACATCCATGTCCGAGGGGGGATTCCAAACCACGACGGCGGACTGCCGCGCGCACCGCAAGACGGCGCTCCAGCACGTGCGTCTAATCCGCAGCGGCAATTTTACATTGAATTTCGTAACTAAAATTTCGATCTTTGAGAAAAGTAGGCTATGTTTCTCAGTTAATTTAAAAGAAATGCTACACTTGCGTCTAAGCGTAATAGCTTATTTCAGGTAAATGAGTAACACACCACCTTAATTGCGAATAACTAGAGTAACCAAAAGACGCCTGTCTTAAAAGTTTCAGAACGCGTTAAACAGGAACAACAATAAGTGGCATACGGCCGATCTAGCATTTATCACAAGAAATGACACAAGTACTATGGCTTTCAATTTAGAAAGACAGTGCAAGAAAATTAGTACCCAATTTGCTAGGTCATAGAAATTGTAGAAATGTGAGACACACAAACAAAAACGATGAACTGCCCTTTTTCTTCTCTAGTTACGGTGTAGATTTTTTTTTTTTTTTCCGCAACTAGTTTTGTGACTCGTTAGACACAGCTTTTG
Source organism: Locusta migratoria (assembly GCA_026315105.1). NCBI lineage: Eukaryota > Metazoa > Arthropoda > Insecta > Orthoptera > Acrididae > Locusta > Locusta migratoria. Next base: position 180,568,408 of record CM048746.1, read on the forward strand.
CGACTAGACGTTTTTGCTGCTGTCACACCTACCCATTGACGACAACTAGGCGAGCGCGTCTGTTTCGTCATGCCCGCCGAATACTGGCGAGTAAAGCACTAGATATACCGAGCTGAACAATCCGCCATTTTGAATCCCAGTCCGAAAACAGCGTTGTATGCTTTGTGTGGTGTAGCGAAATAAATCGACGAATATTTCGTTATTGTATTGTTTCATGGTGTGAAATGGTTGGTTCTGCAGGTTCGAACTGATCAAATAATAGCAGGCATGGCCGCTATAAGTTTTATCCGTTTCCTTCAAACATAGATCGGCGTAAAAGGTGGCTTGTAAATACCAGACGCCAAGTGTGGGCGCTAAAATGGAGTAACAATCTGTGTAACAACACAATTTTCTTTATTTGTATTAGAAATGGTAAGCTCACAGAAAGGTAATAATGAAAATAAAGGCCAATACGTGTAAGCAATAGATTAATTTTGCTACAGATTATTAATATATCACGACATACAGTGTGTTTAAAGTAAGCTATTTTTCTTGATTTTATTCAGACCAACTAAGAAACTATTCTAAGCGCTGTTAATTATATTTTAAGTTGATGCAAGGGTGGAGCCGGCTTTACCCAGCTACTGATTTTTAAATTATATTATTTCGTATTGGTTCGGTGTTTAATTTAAATATGACTCTCAATACGGAAATACGTAGGCCTAAACCAAGCTGCGAACAGGATGCCTGAAAAAAAAAAAGGGACTGAACTTTGCAGAAAATGCGAACAGAAAAGAAGGCTACATGAAAGACAATAAATTTAAGACTTAGCAGGTAGATTTCACTTTATTTCAAAGTGCATGCTACCAGACAAACTTTATTATAGTTGTTATCTAACGAAACCAAACGTTCAAAGCTATTAAAGACACTTTTGACATCAAATCTTCTCTGAAATATGGTGTGTGTAAAATATGTGAGGCATTATAGAGGGGGAAAATGGAAAGTACAATATCGCAATTTAACATTGTTCCGTAACTGTTTTCGAATGGAACTCTTAGTTCTTGTAAACGTATGTGGACGTACTATTAATAAACCAGAAAATACGATAATTATGACGTATTTTAACTGTGTGTGATAAATATTTAGAACGGCAACATATGTCTTAATTTGGGATGTAAATGAATGTATTACATCTCTAAATATCCATCTAATCACTAAATTTAAGTTACTTGCCCCCTTACAGTCAAATGCAAGCAAATAAATTTATTATGTTGTAATATTTTCTGCGTAAGGAAAACATATTTAATGACCTTAAGAACATATTAAAAACAGTAAGTGTTAGTCTTTAAATGCGCGCCTTCAACGTGGGATTCAAAATGGCGGATTGTTCTGCTTGTACTATACAGTGCTCTACTGGCGAGCGTGGCGTCAGCGTCCCCCACACCGTCAGTGAGCGCTTGTGTGCGCTTCTGCTCGCGGAGCAGCCAGTTGGAATAGCCTGCCCTACACCATTACGCCTTGAATTCGCGCTCTATTGGAGTACATGCAGGGTGTTTCACTAAGTGTGTTTGCCTCTGTAACTTATAAAATAATAGGTGACGGGAAATTTTAATGCGGTAGGTCAACACAAGAAATGTTACACTTTCTGCGGAGCTATGAACATAGTTGATTGTATCATTTTCCAAAGAGTTGCACCACAAAGATATAATTTTTTAAATGGAACAATAGTATTATCTATCGTGTATTGGATTCGTTTAAACCAGCTGCGTCCAAATCAATTTAAACTACATTCCCTTCACAGTTCCGGGGGCGGAGGCTGACTGGCCGAGTTGCTATCCCCTGGGACACGGCCCACTGTCTCATGACCACCAGCCAGTCAGCTACGCTGTCGTAGCCTCCGCCCCCTAAACTTTGAAGGGTTGTAGCTCCCAAACTAACAGTTATAGAAATGCAGTTTAAATTGATTTGGACGCAGGTGGTTTCAACGAATCCAATGTACGATAGAAAAAACTATTATTCCATTTAAAAAATTATATCTTTGTGCTGTAACTCTTTGGAAAATAATACAATCAGCTATGTTCATAGCTCCTCAGAAAGTGTAACATTTGTCGTGTTGACCTACCGCATTAAAATTTCCCGTCACCTATTATTTTATAAGTTACAGAGGCAAACACACTTAGTGAAACACCCTGTATATTCTCTCTTAGGCACGTTTTTATTGGAATTCTACCTGATATTTTGCCTTGGGTACATTTTTATTGCAGTTTTATCGGGAATTTTGTATGCACCATTTTTATGAAATATTCTAATTTCATTTTGTTAAACTATGTAACATTATGACTTCAGTTTGATAATTCAAAGATTATATCATAAGCTGAAGGGTATATATTATCTCTGTTGTAAGTGTGCGCTGCTAGAGGTAGCGATCAGGCAGTCTGTAGGTCGATGCTACGTGAGGAGCAGGTTGCCAGTGACAATATGTGGTTCGTAGATAAGTCTGCCTCGCAGCACGTTACGTGTTCCTGTGATTACTCTTGGATGGACGACAGCCTTCCCAGTGGCGGAGGCAACAATGAATTCGAAAATAAGATAAACCCATGTGTATTTATAATTTGTAATTATACTATTGTATGATCATTGTTGTAGTAGGTGCTTGGTGTTTTCTCATTAATGAAGTTAATTGTCAGTTGTTTCATGTTTCAATTTAAGCTACAGTCACTTAACGATTTCCCATTCCTTTCATCATATTGAAGATTAATTTTTGTATAAGGTTAAATTCTTTGTGATATGTGTAAACGCCATCTGGCAAAGCAAGGCACTGACTTACAGACTGAAAAGAATATTAATGAAGGTATAATTTTGACGAAGTGAGTTTACGTAACTATGATAATTATATGACATGCACAGGTTGATAAAGTAAAAATTCATGAGTAGACAGTCCTGTTGCATTGGTGGAAGACTATATTGTTAGCTTAATATATTTCAAAGTAATTTACAGACTGACTTGTCTTGTGGGGAAAGAAACTATTTTCATACCGTTATGTTCTTTTAAAGGTAATCAAATTTAAAAATTACGTAATTAAAAACGAGACAGCATAGCAATTGTTGTGCAATGCACATTACCATTGATGATAGACCCTAAGTCTATATTATTTCTTGTAAAACGATAATATATTCTAGTAACGGATAAGCACTTATTTTCATGGCTCTATCACTTGAATTGTTTGAGTATAGGCTGATCCCCGCTATATTGTGCACGCTGTAAATGTTGCACATTATTTCACGCTTACACAGTGCAAAAATTGCAACAATTTCCAACAATTGTAGAAACGAACCAAAATGGAGAAGACACATTGGACTTCACCTCATAACCAGCTGCAAACTAGAAACAAACAAGGAAATTCTAAAATTCAGCATCTGTAATGGTAACCCCCTTGCCATTCGATCAAAACTGCACTGAAAGGCCGAAACAATTTATCTCCGCTGATAAAACTAAAAACTCAAATGCATTGATGAACCCATTTCTCCAACTTCCTCTCTCCAACACCCCCACCCCCACCACACCACTGCAAGAAAACTTTCTGTGAATCTTCACCACTGCTTTGGAAACATACCCTCGGAACGCAGATGGCTTATTACCGAAAAAATAAAAACTGTGCCACGACACGGAAATTATGCACTCTTGAGACAACATCCACATTTTAATCAGCCAATCATCTTACAAAACAACGTAAAGCAAGCTACAACTGCAAGAAACAAACAATGCACAGATAATTTACATTCATGTGTCATGTGTCAACCAGATGCTGCAACTATTTGTTTTGTGTTCATCATTGATTTCAGATGTTAAAATGTGTGTGAGGTCTTATGCGGCCAAACTTCGAGGTCATCAGTCGCTAGACTTACACATTAATTACTTAACTAACTTACGCTAAGGACACCACAAACACCCATACCCGAGGGAGGATTCGAATCCCCAACCGCAGCGGCCATGCAGACCGTGACTGACACGCCGCAGACACTCGGCCACTGCAGCCGGCATCAGTGGTTTCTGTGCGAAAAAAGGGCTATTGAAAAACCCAGTAATCAAACTAAATATTACGTTAACAGGTGTAAAAAAAGAAAACGTCACCGTGATTGTCTACCATAGACTCGAAAACCCTCCTCAGGCAGAGATAAAAAGTCTCACGGAGGCGTTGCCACACTCCATACTAAGCAAGTAGCAGCGGTAAGACTTGTTTTATGACAACGATTCATTTCCCATAAACTGGACATTTAAAAGATTTCTTCTCAGTGTGTATATACCGCGAATAGATCTACTCGAATATATCACCTCGCTAGACCCAGCTATCATCACTGGAGACGTAAATGCAAGATCTGCTGCCTTCGGTTACAAAGCGTGTAACAAAAATGGTGATCTCGATCTCACAGACTGAACTTGATCCAACTTGAAAACAGCTCACCTACTTTCATTAGCCATAGGGAAACTTTCATTGTTGATCGCATCATTTGTAAAAAAAAAAAAAAAAAAGTTTGCTCCGGTTATGGAACTTAACTACGGGATCTTATACTACTTATAAGCAACCTTATACTAAAGACGCCACAAACATCAATGGCCGAGGGAGGAAAAAAAAGTTCAAATGTTTGTTAAGCGTATGGGACTTAACTACGGGGTCATCAGTCCCTAAACTTACAAACTACTTATGATCTACCTAATAATAAGGACGGCACAAATATCCATGCCCGAGGGGGGATTCGAACCCCCGGCCGTTCAGACCGTGACTGGCGCGCCTCAGTCTCCGAGGGAGGATTCGAACCCCCCGACGGGGAACGCCCTCGCTCACTGGAGCATAGCGCCTCAATGCGCTCGGCCACTCTGCCGCGGCGTATCATTTGCACCCCACAAATTACGAGGCTATACAGTTATATGGAAATAGACCACCGTATTACTAGTGAACGCTAGCCAGTCATAACAAGAACATCAGGTCTTACCCACGCCATAAATAGCAACACACTTAACAAGAATATATAATCAAAAAACCTACTGTAACAGAAATCGTTAACGTCAACGCTCTTGGAAACTATAACCAACTTCTTGTTCAAACTATACAATCCACCATGGAGAACAGTGTACAAAAGAAAGAAAAACAAAACACAAAGAACGGAAAGAAAGGAGAAGCGTAAACTATATATATAAATTAAACTACATCCAATTCAATGAGCCAGGACAATTGAATCGCCTCAGTCTCCTACACAGTACCGAAATTTGATTTTTCAGAGCCAACAGATGGAAAAGGGAATCATACGGGCTAGACCCAAAGAACCCACTTCAAAAGTCTGGATGGCTCCACAAGTAGTTAACTGACATTAGCAACCTCTATAAGAAACAGAATATTCTAAATCTGAAGGCATTGTTGGTAACAATGTCAGTTTTGAAACTCAAATTGAAGGGAGAAGTTTAAGTAAAATATGTGTTGTTGTATTTTAAATGACGTACAGCTTTTATAAATAACATAAGCCTTTATTGAATACCCTGAATTAACGAGTGAGAGTGTGGTTACGCTTGTTTTTCTTCGCTTTTCCAGGGCTACAATGAGTAGCAGTTTCCAAGTTCTCTAACTTGGCTGTCGACATAGTCAAGAAAGCAAGGCCGAGAGTGTGGCTGACCTCACACAAAATTTCATGATTGATCCGTAACGTTGTAGGATTTCATAGTAGCCCTAATATTCAAGGCCTTATTTTCGTGCTGATACATTTTTTTGCCCTGTCTTTTATTACCTTAAAAGTATTTTTTTTAAATACACTTCTAAAAACCATGAAGAAAATAAATAAATAAATAAAACTTTCAGACACGCCATACAGTTTGATACTGTTAACAGGATAGCACCCAAAACCCAATATTACCGAAATCGTCATGTGGCAGATTTTGAAATTCACCACCTCATATAGCTCATGAGTCATGCTTCGTTTTTTTACATTAAGTTTTGAAACTTCTGCTAAAAGTTATTTCCAAATATATATCCAATCACTGTAAATCGTTTGTCAGCTTTAGCGTTATGTTGCGGCTTGTGTTGGTTCTTGCAATATCTTCTAATCCCTTATCATCTTTTAATGATGCTGAGAGACTTTTAACATAAAATAAGAGGACTAGTAGAACGTCTGAGTAGCTAGCAGGGTACACACAGAAAGAAGTGGATAAATGAATAAAGTTTGAATAGATCCATCAAGCGTGCTTTCATAGCGAAACTGCTAGCATGTTGTTTATGAGAGATAAGACTTATCGTTGTTTGAAATTAACACATTACGCCAGTAAGAATAAATTTTGTTTCTAGTTTATATCGATATAACATCTATTGGATTTTACTCAACAGTTTTACGTTACTGTCTTCCAAACATCCTCAAACACGAACTTATAGTCAATCAGCTGCCTTGCGTTTGATACAATAAGGTGAAGAATTCTTGTAACAGCCTGCGGCTATTTCTACAATGTTAATTGGTTATCGACCATGTGGAGTGTGTGGTTCATTTATAAGTAGTTGAATTTGTTTCACACTTGAACTCCCGCCTTTCAGAGATACTGTTCTTCCTCATACCACACCCCTGAGCGGTTCCAAGCTGAAACTTATCCCTAGGTCTTCCCCTCGGACGAACCTCCAAACTGCCCCATATAGCATTCAGCAAAACTCTCTCAGCTAAAAGAAATAACTACAAAAAAGGGACTGAATTGCACGCTGCCCCAGTATTCGTTTAGTTTTTTGGACTTGGGTTATTTAAGGGGAGTTCGAACAGAAAATTTATTCACGTTAATCGGATTTTAATCACATTACAACATTTGAAATATTCTTCATAAAATGCTATACAAATCATTTATAAATTCACATGAGAATTTTTTTTAAATATCGTTTACACCTGCTTCTACACTTTATGTGTAGAAGACTACGGACTGCAGTGTTACAAACGTGAAATTATATTGTTACTATTGGTAGCACTGTTGCAAACAGTAGAGTAACGTCTAATACGTGGAAATGTAAATTTACTTAGAAATTTGTAAAGAAATGTCGGATGAACCGAGAAGCAAAGTGTGACTTCAGAAAATAACACATGATGTTCAGATGTTTGTAGAACCTATGGGACTTAACTACAGGGTCATTAGTCCCTAAGCTTACAAACTACTTATGAACTAAAGACGGCACAAATGTCCATGCCCGAGGGGGGATTCGAAACCCCGACTGTAGTGGCCGCGCAGACCGTGACTGGAGCGCCTCAGTCCCCTCGGCCACCGCGGCCGGCGCCGCGTGGTCTAACGCACCGCTTTCCGAGATGGGGAGGCGTACCGGCCCCGTTTCGGATCAGTCCAGCGGATTAATGAAAGGGGTCGGAGTGCCGGCCAACCTGGATCTGGTTTTTAGGCGTTTTTCTACGTCCCCCTAGGTGAATACCGGGCTGGTCCCCAAGTCCTCCCTTAGTTACACGGTTCGCAAACATTTCGTAACACTGTACTCTTTCCCACACTTATAACATTTGGGGCACACATTTCCTACTGGGGCCATGGGGTGGCGGCAGGAAGGGCATCCGGCCACCCTCTAAATATTAACCATGCCAAATCCGCGTTTAACACAGTGCCGACCCTGCATGTGTGGGAAAAGAACCAAAGTGATAGAGAGATAGATTGATTTGGGAGGAACATGGAAGAAAGCGCGAGTAACCACTTAATTATTTTGATCAGTCTGCTACGTCTGTGAACAAAATGTAATTTCTAGATAAATTATTTCACTGATGATGCCCTAAAGTAGAAAAGGGCGAAACACGTCTGGAGAAAATGAGGAAATTGCAGAAGGAAAACAGCGTTTTAAATTCCTATTACGAATAACTCCACACCGTCATTAACAGTCCATCCAATAAGAAATAATACTGTGGCACGTCACCAATTTTGTACTACCTTTAAACATTGTAAATGCAGAAATTGATATGTTTTTTTCGTTTTACACTCAAAACAGCAGGAGTGACGTGGTAGAAATTTTGGAATGGAAACGTACCCTGAAATAGCGTACAGGATATTTTGTTAAGGCACGAAACAGGGAATGGTGGATGATAAGATAGCAATAGACCTCAACATCCCTTCACCAAATACCATTAAAGTTGGCACGTAATTTCAGGGAGAAAGTGTTTATACTCGAAAAGCCACCGTATGATGATGGTGGAGGGCATATTCTAACAGACGTCTGAGAAAAATCTAATTCTTTATATACTACTAGCCATCCAAAATGTAAACCAAGAGCGGAGGAGGAAAAGAACTGAGGGGAAGGCCAAAATGGACCAAGAGATAAAGAGGAGGAGATAGAGGAAAGAGGGAGGAGTGAGCCTAGAGAGAGGGAAAGGAGGAGCCGGACAGAGCAGGGAGGAACCAGTGGAGAAGGTGATGAGAAGGTGGATTTATAGAAGCTGAAGCAATACGCGTAATGTTGCAAATTATTGCGACTGTGGATTACATGTGCCACCGTTTATATGAAGACAGGGGGACGGTTACGTGACGTGGAGAGGTATCGAGGAGGAAGAAGAGGTATATATGACTTGGAAATTGACAGAGGATTGTGGGGAAGAAAAGAGGGAAGAGGGAACAAATAAATACCAGTCCGATATTGACAATTGGGCTTGATAATTTTATAAATTTTCTCATAATATAAAGAATAAACTGGAGTTGTCATAAATGTGATTAATTTCTTTACCTTCTGATGGGATAGAATAAGGGTAAGCAGAAACTTTATCTTTTGGGCTGCACTACAGCACTGAAATAATTAAATGACGAAGAGTGAAAATTTGGGTCGGATTGGGATTCGAAACAGGATCCTCGCTTTTAGCCAGTGACTACCTTAATCTTTTCGCTGCCAGTTCCAAATTCTCAGAAGTTATGAAAGTAAAATACTTAGTGTCTATGCACCTCTTCGTCCGCCATACGCATTCCCACATACGATTTTTCTGCATCTGCAGTAAAGAATGAGCCGTTACGCCTATTATGCGTTAACATACATTTTACTCTTACACTAAAACCAACATAAAATCACCAGCAGAGACACAGACGTGGAAATCATAAAAATATACAAGAACAGGAAAGGCCGTTTCATCTTACAAGTAAACTATCACATTTTGTTAAGTTGGCAACAGTCACAAACTACACGTCAATCAGTTGAAAAACAAACAACATTCTGTGGAGAACTGGAAGGAAAATCTCGCACTGTTTTTATTTTATTATTACGCGTTTCGATACATCATCATCATCAGATAACTTTTTTAAAAAACGATGGTAATTAAAATACATCTTATTGGAGATGAGTAGCTAAAATATAAACCACCATCGTGGCCGTCTAGTCAAGGTGTGTCGACTAGAATCTCATGCCGAACTGTTTGGCATGAGATTCTAGTCGACACACCTTGACTAGACGGCCACGGTGGTGGTTTATATTTTAGCTACTCGTCTCCAATAAGGTGCATTTTAATTACCATCGTTTCTAAAAAAAAGTTATCTGATGATGATGTATCGAAACGCGTAATCTATAAATGTAAATGTCTGTTCTGAGTACGTTTTATCACGTCTGAACCACAAGACATAAAGAGCTTAAAATTTGTACAGTTACTTATGTCTACCCGGGGAAGGCTTTAGGCACGGTTTTATGGCGATCGGATATATATATATATATATTAACGTTGATGTCTGTTCGGTGTACGCTTATGACGTCCGAACGACCAGACGCAAAGACTTAAATATGTGTACAGTTACTAATTTATACCTGTGGAAGTCTTTAGGTACGGTTTTATAGCGATCTGATAGATACTTAGTAATTTTAAGAATATAAGTCAAAATGCGGAATAATAATTAGTCTTTGAAAATTATATTTACTGTTTGAAAATGGTTTTATTGGTTGCATTGTTGCTTGAGGGTTGATAGTGATAAAAGGGTGGAGTATACTGGGATGGAAAGTTATCGCTGTATATGAAATTATACGTGTGTGTGTTAATCTTTCGCTCTGCAGCGAAAACTACAGAACGCAAACGAATGGTCTGTGTGTAATTGTTGTCCGAAGTCTCCCATTGTACACCATAGCAGTTCCATGCCGATAGCTATGGAAGATATGGTGGTTGAAAGTCATCAAATTATTAAAAAATGCGGACTGAAGGCCAGCGATGACTTTTGCGACTCAAAAATGAGTGAAATTAAATACATTAATTTAATTGTTTCTTATATGTTCTCCCATAATGATTTTTGAGAAAAGGAGATGGACAGAGAAAGAAAGGATTGGGGAAGTACCAACTCAAGACAGGAATCTCTATATATAAAAGGATGTGTCCCGATTGACTGACTGACTGATTGACTGACTGACTGACTCATCATCGCCCAGCCCAAACCACTGAAGATAGAAACTTGAAATTTTTGGAGGGTGTTGATCTTACTCTGTAGGCGTCATTTATGAAGCGATTTTTCGATATTCTGTCCGTAAGACGGTGAAATAGGGGATGAAAAGTTTTTTTTTTTTTTTTTTTTTTTTTTTTTTTTTTTAAATACGTAGCTATTTAGGCAATTTTGAAGCTAGAACTACAACATTTCGGATTTTAATTCAATGTTCGAATTTAAAAGACACGTGTTTCGGTATTTTTGGAAATTCAACCATCAAGGGGGTTAAATTGGAGAGGGGGTGTTTTTCAAAAAATGTTGTTATTTAGGCAATTTTGAAGTTAGAACTACAAATTTTCGGATTTGGATTCGGTGTTCGAATTTAAAAGACACGTGTCTCGGCATTTTTTGAAATTCAACCAATTTGGGGGTAAAATAGAGAACGCAAAAAATTGATTTTCAAAGATATGTTGTTGTTAACTCAAATTTCAAGCTATAACTACGAAACTTAGAATGTGGACTCTTGATCAGGATCAAAAAGACACGAGTTTCGGTATTTTTCGAAATTCAAAAACTAAGGGGTAAAAGAGGGGATCAAAAATTCTTTTCGAAAACACTTTGTTGTCAAGACAATTTTGAAGCTATAGCTACAAAAATTTGTATTTGTATTGTTCGTTATGATTTAAGAAATACGTGTTTCGGTATTTTTGGAAATTCAGCCATCAAGAGGGTTAAATTGGAGAGGGGGTATTTTTCGAAAATCTGTTGCTATTGAGGCAATTTTGAAGTTAAAATTACAAATTTTCAGATTTGGATTCGGGGTTCAAATTAAAAAGACACGTGTTTCGGAATTTTTGGAAATTCGACCAATAAGGGGGTGAAATACGAGATGCAAAAATTGATTTTCAAAAATATGGTGCTGTTAACTCAAATTTCAAGCTATAACTACTAAACTTAAGATATGGATTCTTCTTCAGGATTAAAAAGAAAGAACTGGTGCAGACCAATCTGCCTACGCATGCGAAGCAGCCGGCCGCGGTGGCCGAGGTGACTGAGGCGCTCCAGTCACGGTCAGCACGGCCACTGCAGTCGGGGGTTCGAATCCCCCCTCGGGCATGGATATTTGTGCCGTCTTTAGTCTTAGCTAGTTCTTAAGTAGTTTGTAAGCTTAGGGACTGATGACCCCGTAGTTAAGTCCCATAAGTTGTACAAACATTTTTAACATGCGAAGCAGCGGGGGTTCAGCTAGTAAATAAATAAATACCCGGGCGACGCCAGGTTTTCAGCTAGTAATAAAATAAAAACAGTGCGACCAAGACATATATAAAAAAATGTAAATAGATACGCCAGCATAGGCTTCGGAGGGGTGTGAGACTCGCTAGGAAGAATGCTGCTGACAGTAAACAGACGGTTTAGAACGAGTAGCTGAGTGAGTAGGGCGAGTGGAGGGCAGCGGCCGGGCAGTGCAGGTGTCCGCGTCGCTGGTGACGTCTCCATGTCTGCCGCCGCCGCTTGCCGCATGCTAAGCCCGGGACACGGCCGCCGCCTTATACGGCCGCGCTCATGTTAATGGCCACGCGCACTCGCCCATCACAATTCCCGCGACACGAGCCGGCCGCTCTGCTCGTCTTCCTCATCCCCCCCCCCCCCAGCTACCGGCTGCCAGCCCCTGTCCCACTCTGCGTTATGACTATCGATGGAAATGACGTCGTCCTGAAATGTCGTTATGGGGCGGCCGCACCGGCGCCCGAGATGAGCTTTTGCGCAATTACTTCGCCCCCGGCCGGCGGTCGTCAAAGTTTTTATGCCATTCTTCCGCGGTTTTACGGCCCACCGCATTGTTCTGCGCTGTCACATTGATTAATCGCGTTGTTCTCGATACTTCCGCCTACGTGCTATCGCCGCCAACTATTAGCATTTGAAGTGCTCGTGCGATACCTACAGCACGCCGAAGTTCGCGGAAGCGATATTCTCGCGGGAAATACTGCACAGAAGAGACTATTTCCCTATGTGGAAGAAGAAAGGCACTGTACTGAAGGCAAAATGGGAATTATTCCTTTCTCTGAGCTGGATACCTTCTGTCGATCTTCCTGAACTGCACAGCAGCGATGTAATAACCCCTGCTGAATAGTCCAGAAAATTGGAGGAGGAGGATTATGCCGATACAGTAGCCCCATACCTGACTTCCGTATAGAACATCTCGATCAGCGAACTTTCCGAACCAAAAGACTGGAAAGTAGCAACGGTCACTCCATTATTCAAGAAAGTCCATAGGAGTGATCCGCGGAATTACAGGCCTATATCATTGACAGTGGTTTCCAGCAGGATTTTAGAACATATCCTTCCCTCAAATACGAGGCGCGTCCAGAAAGTAAGTTCCGTTTGGTTATATAAAACTAACGGGTACATAAACAGAGAAAATATTGATTGTACAAAAATCTACAACTGTTAAACTACTTTTCTACATAGCTTCCGAAATTTTGTAGGCAATTGTCACAGCATGGCACAAGGTTTTGTGTGCCTTTTTCATAGAATGTTGCCGCCTGTGTATTCAACCATGTGGTAACATGCTCTTTCAGCTCGTTATCATCGTTGAACTGTTGTCCACCAAGGACAAATTTTAGCTGTAAGATGAGGATTACTGTCAAAAGATTATTTTTCACGAAAATGCCTGACCTCACACACCGAATGTGTCCAAACAATTCTTACGGAAATTTCAATGGGACCTGTTAGATCATTCTCCACACAGCTCTCCTAGCGACTTTCATCTCTTCTTACACCTAAAAGCTGTACTTGGTGGTCAACACTTCAACGATAATAAAGACCTGTTACCACATGGCTGAATACACAGGCGGAAACCTTCTGTGAAGGATGCATGCAAAAACTTGTAGCATGCTATGACAAGTGCCTACAAAATTTCGGCAATTATGTGTAAAAGTAGTTTAAGAGTTGTAGAATTTTGTACAATAAAAATTTCTTCTGTATCTGTGTACAATTTCATTTTATTACCAAACGGAAGTTACTTTCTGGACGCGCCTCGTATTATGAACTACCTCGAAGACAACGACCTATTGTCCCTATTGTCTCATAGTCCTATAGCCAGAAAGTAACATTCCTGTGAAACACAGCTAGCTCCTTACTCGCACGATGTGATAAGTGCTATCGACAAGGAATGTGATAAGTGCTATCGACTAGGGATGTCAAAAATGTTCAAATGTGTGTGAGGTCTTATGCGACCAAACTGGGTGGTCATCAGTCACTAGATTACACACTAATTACTTAACTAACTTAAATTAACTTACACCCGTGACCGAGGAAGGATTCAAACCCCCGACCGCAGCGGCAATGGATGTCAAATAGATTTCGTATTTCTAGACTTCCGAAAGGCTTTTGACACTGTACCTCACAAGCGTCTTCTAATCAAATTGCGTGCTTATGGTATATCGTCACAGTTGTGCGATTGTGTTCAATGGACACAGTACGTTGTCATCGAGTAGAACAAAAACCAAATGTTTGTAGAGCTTATGTGACTTAACTACGCGGTCATCAGTCCTTAGACAAACTACTTATGAACTAGCTAATACTAAGGACGACACAATTATCCATGCCCAAGGAGGGTTTCGAACCCCCGACCGTAGTAGCCGTGCGGACTGTGACTGACGCGCAGCAGAACGCTCGGCCACCGCGGCCGGCAAGAGTAGAAGTGATATCTGGTGTTCCACGGGGAAGCGTTATACGGCGCCTACTGTTTCTTATTTTTATAAACAATTTACGAGACACTCTGAGTAGCTCTGTTAGACTGCGGATGAAGCTGTCATTTATCGATTAGTCACCACAAGATCAAAAGCAACTGAAAAAAGATTTAGATAAGATACCTGCATGGTGAAAAAAAAATGGCAATTGACCCTTAATAATGATAAATGTGAGGTCATGCATATGATCACTAAAAGAAATCCATTAAACTTCAGTTACACGATAAATCAGTCAAACCTTCAGGCCGTCAATTCCACTAATACCTAGGCTAACAGTTACGAACAACTTAAATTGGAAAAAACACATAGAAAATGTTGTAGGGGAGGCTAACCAAATACTACGTTTCATCGCAGTACAAGATGCAACAGTTCTATCAAAGAAACTGCCTACACTGTACTTGTCCGTCCTATTTTGGAATATTTCTGTGCAATGTTGGATTCACACCAGTTGGGACTGACGTCGATTTACAGAAAATTCAGAGAAGGGCATCTCGTTTTGTATCATCGCGATATAGGAGACAGAGTGTCACGGAAATGATGAACGATTTGTGGTGGAAATCATTAAAAGAAAGGCATTATTTGTTCCGGCGAGATGTATTTGTGAAATTTCTTTCTCTTCAGAATCCGAGCATATATTCTTAGCACCCACCTACATTATGATCATCATAATAAAATAAGACAAATCAGATCGAAAATAGAAAGATTTAGGTGTTCCTTTTTCCCGCTAGCTATTAGAGAATGGAACTGTAGAGGAATATCATAAAATGTTCAAATGTTTGTTAAGCTTAAAGGACTTAACTGCGGGGTCATCAGTCCCTAAACTTAGAAACTACTTATGAACTAACTTATACTAAAGGCGACACAAACATCCATGCCCGAGAGGGGATTCGACCCCCGACTGCAGTGGCTGTGCAGACTTTGTTGCGCGGCAGACCGCTCGGCCACTGCGGCCGGCAGGAATATCATAAAAGTAGTTCGATGACCCTCTTCCATGCACTTCAGTGTCACTTGCGGAGTATCCATGTAGACGTAGATGTAGGAGGAAGAGGAGGAGGAAAAGGAGGAAGATTTGAGATTAATGTCCCGCCGATAGCTTTGTCATTAGAGACGGAGCTCACGCTCGGTTTATTAGGGTAGGGATCAGGAAGGAAATCGGCCGTGCTCTTTATATATATATATATATATATATATATATATATATATATATATATATATATTATCTCGACATTTTCTTGAATTGTGTGTAACCAGTGCGCCACCTTGCTCGGTTCCAGGAAAATCGTCTGCAGAAAGGGCATTCGTTATTGGAATGTAACATATGCAATTCGCTGTTGGAAACAACTATGGAATGAAACCATCTGGCAGATTATAACTACGTGCCAAACCAGGAATTCTAACCTGAAACCTTTGCCTTTCGCGGGCCAGGATTGCTCAGTCAGTATAGCCCTAGCCCGCGAAAGTCCCAGGTTTGAATCCCGGTCCGGGACATGGTTTTAAGTACCCAGGAAATTTCATAGTAGCGACCACTCCGCAGCAGAATGAAAATATCAGTGTGGAAACGTTATGACTGTTATCACTGTTTTAGTTAATTTTTAATGGATGTTAATTTGATGTCAACAGACATCTCTTTTCTGCGCAGCATTATGTTTGTACGTTTTTAAGGCAATGGAAAATCGTTTCTGCGAAAATGTTTTAAAAAATTAACCTTCATCCCTTGATTTTTGTTGAACCTGATTTATCTATGGAATATATGAACAGGAAATGAAAACATTCAAATGTTACCTTCTTCTCGCTATCATTCTGAAGTCTTTCTCCATAGTTAGCGGTTGCTGATGTAAGTGAATCCGAATGTAGTAAAAACAGATATCAGCCTTTTAACTATATTTTTGTTTTTGTATAGAGTTGATGGTCTCGCTTTACCTCTCCTCCCATTTCGGGCTATACACTTTCATTTTAATATTTATTCACATTATAGTAACCGTGATGTTATTGACAAACGGGAGGTAGACAGCCGGATTGTTGAATGGGACAATGTCCGCATCCGAATGCTACGTCATTGTCTTGCCTTTAGCCAAGCGCCGTGCCTCTCTGAGACATTTGAATACAATTCAGAATTAGCAGTTTTCTCATGTCAGATTTCTACCTGGAAATTTTCCAAGTTCGCTCAAATTCCCCGTCAACAGTCATGCTGTTTCCTCTTATCGCTTACTCATCACAACCGTATTTCCCTTCTATTAGTGCAGACTGGAAGAGACACATCTACTGCGTTTCCTGATTTTGCAGTCTAATTTCTTTCGTGGTGACTTTGTTGTAGGCGTGAGCGACGATCCGTCGGCTGGCGCAAATGTCGCGACCGCTAATTATAAATGCAGTAAGCGTACATCGGTACAGAAGTTTTATCAGTTGGTTAATGATTTTTCAGGCAATCATTATATTTTCTTACCGAGCGATGTGGTGCAGTGGTAACACAGTGGACTGGCATTCCGGAGGTTGGTGGTTCAAATCAGCATCCAGATTTAGGTTTTCCGTGATTTTCCAAAATCACTCCAAGCAAATGCCGGGGTGGTTTCTTTGAAAGAGCACGGCCGATTTCTTCCTCATCCTTTCCCAGGACTCAGAGCATAAGCTTCGTCTCTAATGACTACGCTTGTCGATGAGACGTTAAACCATAAGCGTCCTTCCTTCTATTTTGTCAAATTCAAATGTTTGTAAATGTAAGGGACTTAACTACTCTGGTCTTCGGTCCCTACGCTTACAAACGAACTAAAAGAAATCCGCTCAACTTCAGTTAAACGATAAATCAGTCAAACCTTAAGGTCTGATGAGAAAGTAAATGGAAAATTCTTGTGAACATAGACTCGCCGAGAAAATATATCAATCAAATCATTACGTGGCTTTGCATTGCTGTACTACGTCAAATGAAAGGAAAAACGTTTCTTCAGAAATAATTATTTATTGTAAAGTCACTGCATTAACTAAATATCTGGCTTGTTCATTTTCTGCACTATCAGTCGGATGGTATACCGAATCTGCAGTTTACGATGTCTAATTGCCCTAGGGAAAAGTAATAGTTTTCATATATTCCGTCCATCCCCTCTCCCTGTCTCCCCCCCCCCCTCTCTCTCTCTCTCTCTCTCTCTCTCTCTCTCTCTCTCTCTGTGTGTGTGTGTGTGTGTGTGTGTGTGTGTGTGTCTGCTTCCTCTTTCTCTCGTCGTTGCTACTATAAGTGAAGAAAGTAAAGAAAAAGGAGCTTACTGCATTTTTTTTTTTTTTTTTTTTTTTTTTTTTTTTTTTTTTTTTTTTTGTAACAATAGCAAAAAGCCACAAAGTTTCTCATACAGAAAAGGAGAAAAATAACAAAGCGAATACTCATCGTTATTTTCAGAAACCGTTACTACAGTGTTTAGGTTTCCACCGCTCGTAGACCTAGTTGTTGTGGCATGGTACTTATCCAATAAGGTAAAGCAGACTGCCGGCCGCGGTGGCCGCGGGGACTGAGACGCTCCAGTCACGGTCTGCACGGCCACTACGGTCGGGAATTCGAATTCCCTCTCGGTCATGGATATTTGTGCCGTCCTTAGTGTAAGGTAGTTCGTAAATAGTTTGTAAGTTTCGGGACTGATGACCCCGTAGTTAAGTCCCATAAGCTTAACAAACATTTGATTTGTAAAGCTGACGGTTGGTTTGAACACGAACGGTTCCGAAGGAACGGTTAACAAAAGTGAGCTGAGGGATTGAAGAACTACATACGAAGAACGGCAGTTCGCCGTTCACTTAGGTGCTCCTAGTCGGTCTCTGTTCCGGTCCATAATTGCGACAACTTCCAGTTCCTCTGTGTCAGCTCCAGCCCACTGCTCGGTACCGAGCCGTCGTTCCTTGCGCTCGCCCATTCTCATTCTGTTTTGAATTTTGGACTACTGGTTCTCCGCTTATTTTCTTTTGTGTCCATCATCAGTAATTTACATTTTACAGGTATCTTATAATATTGTAACTTGACGCACTAAAAATTGTAATTTTTATCAATGACAGAAACCATAATTCTCGCGAATTTTTATTATTCGTAAATATTTATATCGGCTTCATTTAACATTTAGTTGTTAATGTAGCTTTTAGTCATTTTCCTAAAATCTAGTGCAAAGGTGTTCAAATACAAGGGTTGGAACTTAAATAGTGGCAACTATTTATTCACAACCGATGCAAAAGCGTTACATGTTTTCACCTGTTCCTGTCCTTCAAAATAGTCACCAACGTTGTGTAGAACCCGTTGCCAGTGATGTGGAAGGCGTGGTATAGAGTTAGCAGAGCCTGTTTTCTTGATGGTTGCGAATGGAGTGGTCTACCGCCCACGCATTGTCGTGAAAAACGATTACTGTTCGTTTCTGGAGCAACACCTGAAACTAGCTTTGCGAAAGAAGCGACAACACTTTCTGCGCAACCCACCCATAATTCTGCACGACAATTCCTGGCCTCACTCCATTCAGCGCAAGCTGTGGCTGCTGTGTTCAGTCGATGGGACTGGGAAGTAGTATACCATCCACCAAAATCCCCGGATTTAAGTCCTTGTGACTTTGATTTGATTCTGAAGATGAAGAAACCACATCGTGGAATTCGTTTCAGAACTGTTTCAGAGATTCGACGAGCAGTAGACCGCTCCATTCGCACCATCAACAGAACAGACTCAGCTAACGGTATACTATGCCTCCCACGTCGCTGACAACGGGTTCTACACAGCGCTGGTCACTACATTGAAGAACAGTAACTGGTGCAAACGTGTAACGCTTTATTATCGGTTGTAAATAAATAGTTGCCACTATTTAAGTTCTAACCCTCGAAAATAGATTTTTCCGCTTCCTCCCTAGCTGTTGCGTCACACTTGAGTGACTGCCCTTTAAGTTTCTTTGTTTCTTGGTGATAACTACTTGTCAGGTTTTTTGCGTAAAAATGTGAAACAGAAATAGTTTTGTGTGATATTGGCTGAGTAGAACCAGTGACTTCTATTTGGAAAGATGTAGACTGTAATAACATCTTATTACTCTGTATCTCAGAAGTTATTGTTCAGCTTTTATAAACAAAACTAATCAGATTCTATTTTGATTATCTTTAATTGGATAGTAACTGGATGGAAAAAGAACGCTAAGCGAGTGGAAATGAACCGTTCACAACAAGAGACTATCATCAGTCAACTAGTTCTCAACAATGAACTGGTTCGTCCATCTCTACAGCACAGTGCTTCATTACGGATTGTTCTGTTGATGACACAATGCCGTTGCCATCACCCGAGCTCTGAACTGACTGTCCAGCTAGTTAAAGGGGGACCTACAGTTTAACGTAGATTCCGAACCAGCTATGCGTTTGTTACTGCAAATAAAGCATTTATAAGTGTCCCTAGACTGCGATTTCACGAAACGTTATTGCTTTCACGATCCATATCTACCACAGAACCTGATGCGTACACACGGAGTGATAGGGAACGTAACATCATGGTTAGGTGTGTGATAAAGTCTATTTACTTTTACGCCTCTTAACGGATACAAACGTACACTTCTTTTACTTTGTGCACATCTATGACACAGTAACTTCTGAATTTTGAGTTTCATTGGTCTCCTTGATTAATTAACTTTAATGTCGATACTTCTGTTTTCGCATTAACGTGTTAATAGAATGATAGCCAAATAATACAGCGTACATTATAGCAAGCAGAGTTCACGACGATATAAACTCTGCGCAAGAGATAAAGCATCTGTTTTGTATATTTCTTTGTTAGTATTAATATTCCAAATTATTCTGTAGTCTGTCATTACATTAATTCTCTATTTAATTGTGATCACTATAATAGGTTTATTTTCACCATTTTTCAGTTGGAGTGCACATCAACGATTTGTTAACCACAATCCTCCAGTGCACCCCACCTATACCCTCCCGTCCTATCCATCTATTTTTGTCTATTTGTTTATTTCGTTATAATAGTGTGACAGGTTTCTAATATTTACTCTATATTTCTTAGGTTTGGTGTCAATTTGTGTTTTGAATAACTTCAAACTTTAGATTCTTGTTTTATTTTATTTACTGTTGTCGTTGTTGCCATGAAATTGTTATGTTTTCACTGTTTCTCGAGGTATAGTACCAATGTTTCTTTTTTGCAATTTAATTTACAAATTTCATTTAAATATGTATTTACTTTGTAACTGCTCAATCGAAGATCATAGTTCAATTCTCTGTCTGTAACATTTATTCTGGTTTCTTGACAACGCAAGTTCTTTGAGTAAACTTCATTAAATGTCTGATGATTGTCTAAGAAGCCGAAAATCGATTCACATAACAAACAAACCCGTAGAGCAAACACAAAATCTTGTATCTTAATTTTCATAATGAATTTGTTCTACCAAGAACCGACAGAAGAATCAATTAATATGATAAAGCGAATTTGCTTGAATCGTGAGTTAACTAATGAAAGTGACGATAGCGCAATGCGTAGATGGGAGACTGACTGACTCACACCGAGAGACAGATGGCGTATTGCTTACAAGATGGAGGACGACAATTCCAATACATAACTGGCCATCCAAATTTCCTTAAACTGCTCCAGGAAACTGTACGTATGACTCTTTTAAAAGGGTAAGGCCAACATCCTTCAAAAAATGTTTCAAATGTTTGTATAGCTTATAGGACTTAACTACGGGGTCATCAGTCCCTAAACTTACAAACTACTTATGAACTAACTAATACTAATGACGGCACAAATATCCAAGCCTGAGGGGGTATTCGAACATCCTTCCCCAGCCCTGAAAAACTAAGAGCTTTTTTTTTACCTATCTAATGACCTCAATGTCGACGGGACGTTAAATCTTGATCTCCCGTCTTTTGTGAGTGAAGTGCCGTGCGATCCGTTTCTTGAGAGGTGAGGTCTTGGGCATCACGTGACGTCAGCTAGCTCTCTCTCGCGAATGCCATCTCCCGACGCTACTGATCTACTTGGGAACGGTCGGGCTGTCGCGCGTTTCTTCCGGAGTCCTCGAACGTGACCGAGATGTGCACAACATACTGCAAGATGAAGAGACCTCTGGACGTGACCGTCTTGTCAGTCTATTTTACAGCTACATCCATACTCATCAAGCTCTCACCTTTTCCATTTGGTATTTTCACGAGGTAGGAGGAAGCAAAATCGGTTGACTCCTCGAGAAACTTATACTCTCCGAACTTTGAGAGGAGTCCGTGCCGCAATAAAAAAAAAAAGTCTCTCTTGCAACGTCTGACACTAGTCTCACTCATCATCTCTGTGACACTTTCGCGCTTACTAAAAGAGCCTCTAACGAAAAGTGCTGCTCACCGTTTTATCTTCTCTATGACTTCTATCAACGCTGTCTTGTATGGGTCCCAAACTGATAAAAAACACTCAAGCCTCGACAGAATGAGTGATTTGTAACCTACTTTCTAAAGATTATTTCACTTAATTTGTCTGACATTTGCTTTATCTGAGATTATTTTTTTATGGTCATTCCATTTAACATCGCTTCTTATGCCTACTCCCAGATATATTTAAAGTAACTGCTGCCAGTATTTGTCCTGTTATATATATATATGCATATACAGAGTGGTCCGTTGATAGTGGCCGGGCCAACTATCTCACGAAATAAGCATCAAGCGAAAAAACTGCAAAGAACAAAACTTTTTAAGCTTGAAGGGGGAAAACAGATGGCGCTATGGTTGGCCCGCTAGATGGTGCTGCCATAGATCAAACGGATATCAACTGCATTCTTTTTTAAATATGTACCCCCATTTTATTACTTATAAAATGTACGTGGTATCGCGTAATATTTCGCCAGTGCGGGCGGTATTTGCTTCTTGATACATTACACGTGTTAAAATAGACCATTTACCAATTGCAGAAACGATTTATGGCGGCGGATGAGCCGCGCGTACTGGAGCGCCGTGTTGCTGTTGGCGCGCGGCCGTCCGCCGTCGGGGGTTCGAATCCCCCCTCGGGCATGGATGTTTGTGTCGTCTTTAGTATAAGGTAGTTCTTAAGTAGTTTGTAAGTTTTGGGACTGATCACCCCGCAGTTAAGTCCACTAAGCCTCGGGCATGGATGTTTGTGTCGTCTTTAGTATAAGGTAGTTCTTAAGTAGTTTGTAAGTTTTGGGACTGATCACCCCGCAGTTAAGTCCACTAAGCTTTACAAACATTTCAACATTTTTTGTATTTATGTATGGCTATTGTGATCAAAATGCCCAACGGGCCCGTGCTATGTATGTTGATCGTTGTCCTGGAAGACGTCAAATCAAAGTGTCCAGACCTTTCGTTGCACAGTTACGTTATTTAAAGAGACAGGAAGTGTACAGCCACAAGTGAAACGTCAACCACCTCCTGCAACAAATGATGATGCCTAAGTAAGTGTTTTAACTGCAGTTGCGGATAATCCGCACACTAGTAGCAGACAAATTGAGCGAGAATCAGGAATTCAAAAACGTCAGTCTTGAGAATTGGGCGTCAACATAAATTTCTATGCACCAAGATTTGCATGGCGAAGACTTTGAACGTCGTGAACAGTTTTGCCAGTGGGCACAAAATAAATTACGGGACGATAAGAGATTTTTTTACGCGTACTGTTTGGTGACGAAAGGTCATTCACAAACGGAGGTAACGTAAATCGGCATAATATGCGCTATTGGACAACGGAAAACCCTCGATGGCTGCGACAAGTGGAACATCAGCGACCTTGCCGGGTTAATGTATGTTGCGGCATAACGGGAGTAAGGATAATTGGCCCCAATTTTATCGTTTTCAATCTAAATGGTGCAATGTATGCTGATTTCTTACGTACTACATTTTTTACTACAAGATGTTTTACTGCATGACAGAATGGCGATGTACTTTCAGTATGTTGGATGTCCGGCATATGGCTCGCATGCAGCTGAAGCGGTCTTAATTGGAATATTTAATGACAGGTGGATTGGTCGTGGAAGCAGCATACCATGGCCCGCAAGTTCACCGGATCTCAGATCCCCGAATTTGTTTCTGTGGGGAAAACTAAAGGATATTTATCGTGATTCATCGACAACGCCTGAAAACATGCGTTAGCGTATTTTTAATGTAATCCATTGGAACAACCAAAACAAAGTTCAAACGTACCTACGTTCTGTGTTTTAATTTAAAAAAAAAAACTACCTGTTACCCACTGTACGTCTAAAATTGTGAACAATATGTTTGTGAATATTACAGCGCCATCTACCACAAAGCAACAAAAGTGTTCCAAATAGAACAGTCATATTTATTTACGTACTAGACGAATATGTAATAAAAAATGGGGGTATCAATTAAAAAAATGCAGTTTATATCCGTTTGACCTATGGCTGAGCCATCTAGCGGGCCAAACATATCGCCATGTGTTTCCCCCCTTCAAGCTAGAAAAGTTTTGTTCTTTGCAGTTTTTTCGCTTGATGCTTATTTCGTGAGATATTTGGCCCGGTCACTATCAGTGGATCACCCTGTATATACGGAGTACTGTATTTGTGTTCATGTTGGCGGTCAATTGCCATTACTGCGCTTTGCGTCGATACGCTGCACATCAGACTGCATTTCATTACCATTTTCCAATGTTGCGAGTTTCTATATACTATAGAATCATCCGCAAAATAGCCTCGCTGAACTTCTGATAAAGACTATTTTAACCCTTACAGTATACTTCAGCAGGGCCATGATGATATTCGTTTAGTATCAAACTTTACCCCAGGCAAAGTTTCTGACGATGATTGTTTCGAAACGCGTTAATAAATGAACAGCCACATGACCACGTGCCGCCTTTATATTTTTATAGCGTCCCTAATAGCACTGTTTAATAACTGAAAATCAAAAATGAGCGCATACCCCACCAGGGACTTCATGTCTCGTCTGGAATGATTCAACTTACCCGTAGCCTCGTAGGAACAGAATTTTTTGTCGATTAGTTGTGAGCGATTCTGTTGTCGCAAGGTATCCGGTCTCTCGCACTGCTGCGGTCGTTCGTTGTCTGCTAAAGGTCACTAAAAATTGTGGTCACAATGGTGAGAAGCGTGTACGTTCCTGCTGTGAAGGAAGCAGTCATATGACTGTAACGCATCAGTTTTTCAGCTGAATTTTTATTTTATACAATGTGATTATTTTGGTTCAGTAATGGTGTATTTAACCGGAGCACCGAACACAGCAATGAAATCGCAACCAGTTAACTGTTGCTGATGACAGATAAGTTATCTTGCATTAGTGTGCTATGACACTCGTTTTGAAGGAACTGTAAAATATTCCTATCAGATTGCACTTACCGTTTATCAGGAAAGTAAGTAGTGCAGATCAAATCACACGTAAAAATGCACTCGTTTCGAAGAATCCAATCACGAAAGTCAACAATAATGATTGTAATAATATCACAGATCGATCACTTGATGTAATGCGCGAAACGTCAAATCGATTTTTTTAAAGAGATGTATTAAAAGAAACTTCTTTTCTACTGCTTTATTTAATTATTCTTATATTTCCTTATTGGTATGCTTATCCTTACAGAGAAAGAGCTGAAGACATTGTAGCACGCATAGAGCAAAGATATGATCTGTGGCATCACGTTTCGCTGTATATAACCTCCTTGCTATAGAGTCGCAAACGTCATCGCTGGCCTTCAGTCCGATTTTTTTTATAATTTAACGACTTTCAACCACCATATCTTCCATAGCTATCGGCATGGAACTGCTATGGTGTACAACGGGAGACTTCGGACAACAATAACACACAGACCATTCGTTTGCGTTCTGTAGTTTTCGCTGCAGAACGAAATATTAACACACACACACGTAGAATTTTATACACACCAATAACTTTCCATCCCAATATACTCCACCCTTTTATCATTATCAACCCTCAAGCAACAATGAAACCAATAAAACCATTTTCAAAGAGTAAATATAATTTTCAAAGAGTAATTATTGTTCCGCATTTCGCGTTATAGTCTTCAAATTACTAAATATCTATCAGATCGCTATAAAACCGTGTCTAAACCCAGCCTCAGGTATAAATTAGTAACTGTACAAATATTTAAGTCTCTGTGTCTTGTCGTTCGGACGTGATAAGTGTACACCAAACAGACATTCACGTTATAGATAAATAGCTGTCCGATCGCCATAAAACGTGCCTAAAGCCTTCCCCGGGTAGACATTAGTAACTGTACAATTTTTTAGCTCTTTATGTCTTGTGGTTCAGACGTGATAAACGTACACCGAACAGACATTTACACTTATAGATATAGATTAAGGCAGGTTACTTTGAGTCCAGTATCAAGAAGTAATCCTCCAATGAGTTTTAATGTACAATATTTGTTCTACAAGAAAATTATAGTAAGATAACGGAAAGCGATATGTAGCGATCGTGCTAGTATTCGTAGTACTGACATTAACAGTGATGCTGACAGTGGTAGGAAACGCCTTCACAAGAGCTAATTGCAGTCATGATTGTGGTAGGAAGTCAATACTTTGCATAGACAATATGTAGCATGCAGTAAAACACAAATGCATACTCTAGCTATATAGCATTACGTTCCTCATTTTCTACTCACGTAACGGTCCATAACTGTCAATGAATAAATAACAGTGATGGCATCATATTAGTTGACGACTGTATTACTGCACCTCGGAGTGAGGGTGCTTGAGTCATATTATTGCGAGTTTTTATAGCGATATTTTATGGGGACACACTAAACCCCTTGCTAATATACGAACAACTGTCCTGAAAGAATTATCTGTGTGATGTTTTTCTTCATTCGCCGCTGTATTTCTTTAATTTCACGTGTCTGCGTTTTTCCGATAATGATAACAGGACGCTAAGTGCAATTATACCGTGCACGAAAAGGCAAAGTACCAATATGTTCGAAGTCGATGCGTGCCAAAATGCACGAAAACTCAATTCCATACGGGACCCTATTTCGGGTGTTACTGACTACAGACATAAACAATGAAGTGTTATTCTTAGCACGTAGTAAGAAAAAAAAAAAAGTTCAAATGTTAGAGCGGCTGCATGATTCGTAGCGTGGCGCCCAAGACCGCACGGACAATCCAGCGCGCCCTCTTGGTACAGCTATTATTTCTATATTTATTGGCAGAATCGGTAAACTGTAGCTATCCTACAGTATATGACCGAGGTTCAAACATTTCATCTACTTTCTCTTTGAGAATGCCGTAGCAGATGTTTTACTAACTTCTAGACAGTTATAAAGGACTTATTTCATTAACAATTCTTTCGAGCACCTGTTTTCCTATATTTTATATTTTCACTACACAAGACAACATGCTCAATTGTTTACAATTTCTTCTTCTGTCAGTCTTCAATGGCCTCATTTCATTTCCTCCACACAATATAGCTGCAGTAACTACATTTCCCACTACTATGTGACATTGTTGAGGTTCTTCGCCTGAAAAAGTTATCCCATTCATATTCATATGTTTCAATATTTTAGATAATTCAGAAATTCACTGTAATATCGCATCTGAGTTAGTAACAGACGTTGTTGAAGAACTATACTGAGTCATTTGATGTTGAACAAGTTAATTTTCTTTCCTCTGCTCTTCATCGCTTTTGTCGTAGTCCTTTTTATCTTGAGCTCACACCCGACCTGGGCAGATCTTTGCACCCAAGTGTGTCTATCAAGTGCCAAACGAACCTGAGAATTTGCGATTCGTACTTCGCTTTCATCATATGGAATGAGCTACAAGCTGTCTCGTGAATCAGATTTGTTAACAGCGTCTTCTAACATAACTATTATTTACATATTAACTAACAACGTTAAGTTCGGTGTATTACACCGTAAAACCTTCCGCAAATGTAAAAAACGTACTAAGCAGCAATAGATATTGAATTTAAGGTATATTGATTTTTGTGGCATACAAGAAAGCAGCATCTTGATGAAATTAAGCTTTATGTTTGGTGTGTACAGTCACAGACCAAGTTTGGAGGGTCACAAGGATCATGGTAACTTTCCACTATCCTCGTTCGTAGATGTTAAATTTTTTACATTACAACTTTTGAAGCGTTCAACCAACTATTTCATAAAACAATAATACAGACTTTTTTTTTAAGAACCTTCGTCGGCCGCGTTGGCCAAGGGGTCTGAGGCGCTCCAGTCACGGTCTGCACGGCCACTACGGTCGGGGGTTCGAATCCTCCCTCGGGCATGGATATTTGTGCCGCCCTAGTTCGTAAGTAGTTCATTAGTAGTTTGTAAGTTTAGGGACTGATAACCCCGTAGTTAAGTCCCATAAGCTATACAAACACTTGAACATTTTTAAGAACCTTAATCACACACTTTGCTCATGTAACTACAGAGATTTCTAAAAGAAAGCCTCGAGAAAGTGATTTCACTATCGACTTAATAAATGACAATTAAAACAGGCATTTAGAAAACGCTGAAATCCTTCGTGCTATTCTCTAAATAAGTACAGCAGCACTTGGTTCTGTAGGGGTACGACATTGCTGGAAACAGATCTTCAAATGTATATTGCTTCGTCTTAGCACACGTTTAGAGATAGGAGATGTAACTTCATGAATCTCCATAAATATAATATATTAATATAAAACTGAAGTATGTCTAGTATGTTATAACGCCTTGTTTGAAACTGCAATTCCAAATATCAAATTATTATAACGTGTCAAAGCACCTGTATGACAGCAAATGAACATATTAGATCATCTTCAGCGCGACTCGCCTCTTAAAAAGTTTCCATTTGGTGATACTCCGTGAAACTCGCAACGACCTTTTGCAATATGATTTCTGGTCCAGTAAAGGTTAGCCTTAAGAAGCTCGCGGCAACTAAATCACTACCGACGGAGAACTTGCATTTCAATAGGGCAGGTAATAAAAGAAGTGGAACGAACCGAGCAATGTTCTGAAGTTACGTAAGGAATCAGCGGATAACCTAGATTCAGATGGCGAATGGGAACGGGAATATGAATCTCGCTTCTTAGGAGATAGCGTGAGGCCTTAGTGTTAAACGCTACGTCACGTCTCTCATTGATTTGTTGTGGGACTCGACAGGGGAAAAAAAAAAACTTGACCCGTGAGTACTTAATGGATGCATTTATGCGATTTTTATACCCATATCAGCTTTTCGACTAATTTGGAGCTGTCCTTCATCTGTTTCTGCCTGTATTGATATTTCCGCGTGTGCATACTAATTCCTACCATTCCCCGCGACAAAGCGTGTAGTTTGAACGCTCTTAATGCAAACCGTTCAGAAGCTGTGACGACTTTGATATAGTTCAATAATTGTCACCCTACAATTCAGCGATGTCAGCTTCAAGGCAAACACGTAACTACGATATATGTTAAGATGCTGGTTGCTCGGTATTAGGTCATGTATTCTTGAGCTACATCTGACAATGAGTGATTGTGTGTTTTCCTTTTCCAGACAAAGTTTAAGTTGCGTAAATGTGTTTGCGGCTCAGTGAACGTCTTTACGTTGAGTTGCTACCTAGTGTAAGGTGGTACAATTTCGATCATTTCGGACAAATGTCATTGTAACTGGAAATATATTGAGAAAAGATGTAATTTTAATTATAGCCCTTGTTCTTGAATGTTTAACTAATATGTAACACAAATATTAGATAATTACAAATATCGGTATAGACACGCAAAAAAAGTTACAGAATTGAGAAAAATCGATCGAAAATGTACCACACTAGGTACAATTGTGATCACTTCCTAGTAAAATTTTGACTAAGGGCATCTTCCACTTCGTTGTACCAAACATTGCATTTTGCGTAGAGAATCTAGTCACCCTTAAATATAGAATTTATAAGAGCTCGTTAGACTAAGTAGCTTCATTTACCTTCTAATGGGAAAAAATTTATCTCTCCTTAGCACAAAGTGGTGTATTCTTGGAAAAGACAGGAGGAGCTGTAGAAACCTGCTACGCTACAATGCCACACAACGAGACAGTACGAGACTGACAAATGGCGCGAAAATTTATGCTGATCAGAATTGTACCTATATCGAATTTGTACCACCTTACCCTACCTCTATTATCATTTGTAATACTTGTGTTATCCTAACAAACTTCAAATAATATTATACTCCTTGATGAGACATTTAAAATTATTTATCGATCCATAATTATGATGATTATTTAAAATAATTTCTTCGTTCTGGAAGCCATTAGATAGTTGCCCCTTGCAACAATAGGAGACCCTGTCCTTGTAGAGCATTTTAGTAATGTAGATACAACCAAGGTCGAGTGGCCGAACGTACCAATGCGCCTTGCTGTGGAGCGCGCGGTTGCTCGCCGTCGGAGGTTCGAGACCTTCCTGGAGCATGGGTGTGTGTGTTTGTGTAATGTCCTTAAGTTAGTTAACTTAGTTTAAGTAGTCTGTAAGCCTAAGAAGTTAAGTCCCATAGATTTATAAGCATTTATTTTGTTTATTGTAGATATAGTATCCAAATGGACCACCCCACAGTCTCGTCGTACTAATTTTTCTCTGTGGAAAATCAAAAAGGCTTTTCTTATTTAGCAAAACAGCATAGGCAATATTTCCCTGGTAAATGAAACACATCTGTTTCAGTCCTCCCCTGATATATTCATTTCCTTCTTCTCTTAGCTGAAGTCTAATGCAACAAAATAAACAAAAAATTAAAACTCATGTTCGTTGTCAGAAAATTTTACTGTCACCTCAGCCTTCACTTCATCGCCCACCAGTAAGATTTATAAGCTGGGCTTCGACAATTAATAACTACAAGCAAAGCCACTTACTAAGAGAAAGCACAAACGCATAATGAGGTGGTTAATATATTTTTAGAAAAGTGGAAATGCACTTTTGAATTTAATTGTACGACCACAAGCAAACTTGAGTGACACTAATCCTACATTAAAAGCTTCAACATTAGCTAGCGGGTTGCTCTGTCATCATTTACACATGTAAAGGTCATGTGAAATTTTATCTTAGTTTCCGTACGTTTAATTCTCCACTGTGTTAAAACAGTTACAGGTATTTATTACTCGAATGAGTTAGATGCTCAAGAAACTGAGAGTCTGGGAATAGACCCTGACAACTTACGAAATTAATTTCCGCCGACTTGAGCACTGGTTTTAATTTACTGCTTATCTATTGAGGAGGCTAAAAACTCGTCTTATAAATATTTAGGTTTTGTGAATCTAATTTAACTCCGGAAGTAAACTCATGGCAGTGTCTTGTGTATTTGCTAGTGGAATAATTTTAGACAATTACAGAGAAACTCAAAGAAACACGCCGATAAGACATCCACAACTTTCAAGTATGTATCGCGGAATTTGAACGTACGGAAGAGAGAAGAATTGTCTTCTCTCCTTTCGGAAGTCTCATAGTTATGAGGAACAAACACATAGAAATTAAATTTGTGGTACTGAAGACCTGTTAACATTTACATAACGAGACTTATAAATAAATTACGACCAGATGTGAAAAGAGTAACAGTAAAAGTTCATGAATTCCCAATCCACAATGTACATAGAGCCGTAACAAACATTGAATTTGAGCCTCTTGACTTCTGACAAGTAAATGTGAAGCAAAGTTCATAATTAAACGTTTAGTTAATTTCAAAGTCCTTAGGAGCAGATTACCACATTAACTGGAATATTTCTAAGGTAATATCGTGAATTCACTCTTTGTAATTTAATGTAAACGGTAATTTAATAATTTTCTCTGTTCAAATAGTAATTGCATGGTCGAAAACGTGAGACAGAGCTCAATCTACCGACCTACAGTTATGTCAACTATTGTAAAAAAAAAAAAAAAAAAAAAAAAAAAAAAAAAACACTTATTCTCTTGGGAAAGGTTCAATCAGGAATCTGAGCGCATAATCATCCCGGCAATCGTTTCCAGTGATTTAGAAAGACGCAGAAAGACATTATAGTATTAGCGGAGATGATTTGATTCCTGCTCCTCTGAACGCAACGCCAGTGTTTTAATCATAATCCCACGTGTCTCGGCACTCGCAGCAAATTTTACATACACTCGGAAAGATTCAATACAAACCTATTTCTCTCGCGGATTTTCTTGTGACGTAGCAACATATCCTCTCCTCCCGCCACGCTTATCCCTCCCCTCCCTCCTCCCTCCACAGCTCACCTAATCATTATCCCTTCTCTCTCTCTCTCTCTCTCTCTCTCTCTCTCTCTCTCTCTCTCTCTCTCTCTCTCTCTGTGTGTGTGTGTGTGTGTGTGTGTGTGTGTGTGTGTGTGTGTCCATCTTTCTCTGTTAATCAAAAAAGTTGTAGACAAGCCCCCGCCCCTCCTACATCCCACAGCATCATTCAGTTCACTCATCTTCTCTTCACTGCTTCATCTCTCCTATTTGGTTATATATATATCCTCTCTGGTTTGGCTCAGTTCTAATATACAGTATTTCTGACTTCCGCACTCCTCAAACACCACCCTCCTGACGTAGGTCGTGAATTACCTTTCCCTTCCGTTCCCATAGTTTTTCTTCCCTTCTCTCCCACCCGAAGAAGGAACTGTGTTCCGAAAGCTTGTCCTTTTTCGTCCCCCTTTTTTTTTTCTTTTTATTCATTTGTGTCACTGTCGGCGGTACAGCACGAAGGTATGTACTGGCCAGCCAATCTATTTCTTTTGAAAAATAATTTATCATCTCTGACGAGAATTTCCATCATTAATCAAATATGAAACAAATTTTGAATATAACAGTCAAGCCTAGAAAGAGAGTCACGAAGGGACAACAGGGACATATAGGCACGCTGCTGCGTGCTAAGGTCGCACTAAAAGACCGCCCGAGCAATATCTGCTGTACGCTCGCGAACCTCTAGCTGAGCCCTGTCCAGTAGCCTGAGATTTCTGCATTGGTCTCTCTCAATATATTTTCGTTAATATCGCTTGTTGTTAATAATGTCAGCTTATTCCCAAGAATTCGCAGCTTCCACTCAATTAATACTAGACGCAAATCAAGCCTGCATTTGGATCATACCCCCTAGTGAAGAAACGTTCTACTTCATCCATTTTCAATAGGCTGTCACAAAATTTCAAACATTTTAGTAGTAGTAAACGCAGTTTTAAGTGTAAAGTGTGAAGCGTTTCCTCTTTCTATTCTGTGGAGGAGCTTTTGGAAAAATTAATTCTTGAGTTACGTTGTCGATTGTGTTTACTTATGCTTAGTCCTGTCGTAAGCATTTTCATGTATTGCTGCTCTTCTGTTACAATGTCATATGCTGTCTCCTTCCAAGATCACAGAGAATTGCTCCTCAGCTGGGTCCTGCGGAACATGATAAATATCTATACCTATAAATGTGAATGTCTGTTCGGTGTACGTTTATCACGTCTGAACCACAAAAGCCGGCCGCGGTGGCCGAGGGGACTGAGGCGGTTCAGTCACGGTCTGCACGGTCACTACGGTCGGGCGTTCGAATCCCCCATCGGGCATGGATATTTATGCCGTCATAGTTCGTAAGTAGTTCATAAGTAGTTTGTAAGTTTAGGGACTGATGACCCCGTAGTTAAGTCCCGTAAGCTTTACAAACATTTGAACATTTGAACCACAAAACATAAAGAGCTAAAAATTTGTACAGTTACTAATGTCTACCCGGGGAAGGCTTTAGGCACGGTTTTGTGCCGATCGGATAGCTATATATGTGTGAATGTTTGTTCGGTGTACGCTTATCACGTCCGAACGACAAGGCGCAGAGACTTAAATATTTGTACAGTTACTAATTTATACCCGAGGAAGGTTTTAGGCACGGTTTTATAGCGATCTGATAGATATAACGCGAAATTCGGAACAATAATTACTATTTGAAAATTATATTTACTCTTTGAAAATGGTTTTATTGGTTGCATTGTTGCTTGACGGTTGACAATGATAAAAGGGTGGAGTATATTGCGATGGGAAGTTATCGGTGTATATAAAATTCTACGTGTGTGTTAATATTTCGCTTTGTAGCAAACTACAGAACGCAAAGAAATGGTATGTGTGTAATTGTTGTCCGAAGTCTCCCGTTGTACAACACAGCAGTTCCATGCCGATAGCTACAGTATATGGGGGTGGAAGATATGGTTGTTTAAAGTTGTCAAATTATAAAAAAATTCGGACTGAAGGCCAGCGATGACGTTTTCGACTCTATAGTAAGGAGGTTACATACAGTGAAACGTGATGTCACAGACAATGTCTTTGGTCTATGCGTGCTACAATGTCTTCAGCTCTTTCTCTGTAAGGATAAGCATACGAATAAGGATAAATAAAGCAGTAAAAAGAGATTTCTTTTAATACATCTCTTTAAAAAAATCGATTTGACGTTTCGCGCATTACATCAAGTGATCGATCTGTGATATTATTACAATCATTATTGTTGACTTTCGTGATTGGATTCTTCGAAACGAGTGCATTTTTACGTGTGATTTGATCTGCACTACTTACTTTCCTGATAAACGGTAAGTGCAATCTGATAGGAATATTTTACAGTTCCTTCAAAACGAGTGTCATAGCACACTAATGCAAGATAACTTATCTGTCATCAGCAACAGTTAACTGGTTGCGATTTCATTGCTGTGTTCGGTGCTCCGGTTAAATACACCATTACTGAACCAAAATAATCACATTGTATAAAATAAAAATTCAGCTGAAAAACTGATGCGTTACAGTCATATGACTGCTTCCTTCACAGCAGGAACGTACACGCTTCTCACCATTGTGACCACAATTTTTAGTGACCTTTAGCAGACAACGAACGACCGCAGCAGTGCGAGAGACCGGATACCTTGCGACAACAGAATCGCTCACAACTAATCGACAAAAAATTCTGTTCCTACGAGGCTACGGGTAAGTTGAATCATTCCAGACGAGACATGAAGTCCCTGGTGGGGTATGCGCTCATTTTTGATTTTCAGTTATTAAACAGTGCTATTAGGGACGCTATAAAAATATAAAGGCGGCACGTGGTCATGTGGCTGTTCATTTATTAACGCGTTTCGAAACAATCATCGTCAGAAACTTTGCCTGGGGTAAAGTTTGATACTAAACGAATATCATCATGGCCCTGCTGAAGTATACTGTAAGGGTTAAAATAGTCTTTATCAGAAGTTCAGCGAGGCTATTTTGCGGATGATTCTATAGTATATAGAAACTCGCAACATTGGAAAATGGTAATGAAATGCAGTCTGATGTGCAGCGTATCGACGCAAAGCGCAGTAATGGCAATTGACCGCCAACATGAACACAAATACAGTACTCCGTATATACAGGGTGATCCACTGATAGTGACCGGGCCAAATATCTCACGAAATAAGCATCAAGCGAAAAAACTGCAAAGAACAAAACTTTTCTAGCTTGAAGGGGGGAAACACATGGCGCTATGTTTGGCCCGCTAGATGGCGCAGCCATAGGTCAAACGGATATAAACTGCATTTTTTTTAAATTGATACCCCCATTTTTTATTTCGTGATTGGATGCTTCGAAACAAGTGCATTTTTACGTGTGATTTGATCTACACTACTTACTTTCCTGATAAACGGTAAGTGCATAGACTTCTGCAATCTGATAGGAATATTTTCAGTTCCGCTTCATTAGCGACATTTCCGCAAAAATGAGTGAAATTAATTAAATTAATTTAATTGTTATAATTCAAAAATATGACAACGTAAGAATTTTATAAGCCATTTGTATTTTGATTACTATCTTTTTTTGTTTGGATATTGCACTTATAATTTTGTACATTATGCAAGATAGCGTTATTTCTTATAATTCTCCAAGAAATATAACATCATTTTAGAAAAAGAGAAATGCACAGAGATATAAGAGAAGTACTAACTCAAGTCAGGAATAAATAAATAAGCACCCGGGCAACGCCGGGTTTTCAGCTAGTTTACAAATAAAACTGATGCAAGGAAACATTACATTCGACTGTCTAATAACAAAGTAAGACCAACAGTGTCCAGTCACATTAATATGACCTCCTTTAAATAGCCTGAATAACCACATTTTGCACCGCGGACCGAACCGAGACAACAAGGCGAGCTTCAGTGAATTTCTGGAAGGTACCGAAATGGAGTGCTAGCCATGCGGCCTACACTGCCGCGGTCAACTGCGCTAGGCTTCCCGTTTAATGATGTATGAGGCGAACAACCGTTGCAGAAGGTTGATGGGATTATCGACTGGCTTTATATTCGGTGAATATGATGGCTCGGTTGAAAACGGCGAACTCATTCTTGTGCTCTTCTGCATCTATTCCCCGTTCACTAAAACGAGAGACTGCCTGTAAACTCACCGAGGCACGTCATCAGCGGTGGACAAAACGGGGATGCTCGCTCAGTACCGCCTCATATGTTTTAAATGCTAGGTCGCAGTGTGTTTCGTTACATAGCTGTGATATTAGAAACCAAAAACAATGAAGATTTATTTTTAATAATAAAATTTAGGCTTCTGAAAATTACCCAAATCGTAATATTCGTTAAGGACAACAAGTGCGTCGTAAATTGTTGGCCATTTGTTACGAAAGAAATATTCATGTACTTTTCTCCGTATCACATTTCTTTCAATGTCATCATCACTTTCTAGAAACTTTCGTCGTGATTATTTATTTATTTAATTATTGGCAAATGGGTGTGTCGTTTTGTATTGATTTGTCAAACGATGCAATGAGGAACAACCAATACCGGTAGACGCAGCTGTTTTTCACAACAGTCTGTTCTGGACACCATAACTCTGTTTTATATACACTAAGAACTACAGTTTTTCTGAAAAACTTAATGATATCTTCTTTGACCACTTCTTAGGTCGACTCAAAATGGTGGATGACATCTACATCTACATCAAACTCCGCAATTCACCATAAGGTGCGTGGCGGAGGGAACACTGTACCACGAATAGGTATTTCCTATCCTATTCCACTCCCAAATTGAACGAGGAAAAAAGAATGCCTATATGCCTCCGTACGAGCCCTACTTTCTCTTGTCTTGGTGATCTTTACGCGAAATTTAAGTAGGCGGCAGCAAGATCGTACGACACTCAGCTTCAAATTCCGGCTCTCTAAATATACTCAACAGAATTCACGAAAAGAATTTCGTCTTTCCTCCAGCGATCCCCAAATGAGTTGCCGGACCATTACCGTGACACTCGCGCATTGGTCGACCCTACCAGTAACAAACCTAGCTGCTCGCTTCTGAACTGCTTCTATGTCTTCCTTTAAACTGATCTGCTGCGGGTCCCAAACACTTGAGCAATACTCAAGACGTGGTCGTACAAGTGTTTTATACGCGGTCTCCTTTACAGGTGAAGTACATCTTCCCAAAATTCTCCCAATAAACCGAAGTCGGCTGTCCGCCTTACTCACAACTGTCCTTACATGCTCGTTCCATTTCATATCGCTCTGCAATGTTACGCCTAGATATTTGAACGACGCGACAGCATCAAGAAGCTCACTACTAATGCTGTATTCTAACATTATGGGATTGCTTTTTATAATCATACGCATCACCTTACATTTTTCTACATTGAGAGCTATCTGCCATTCTTCGCACCAACTAGAAATTTTGTCTAAGTCACCATGTATGCTATTACAGTCAGTTACAGACGACACCCTCCCATACACCACAGCATCATCAGCAAACATCCGCAAATTACAACTTACTCTGTCCATCAGATCATTTATATAGATAGAAAATAATAGCGGTCCTATCACACTCCCCTGGGGCACGCCTGACGATACACTCGTCTCTGACGAACACTTGCCGTCGAGAACACCGTACTGCGTTCTATTACTTGGGAAGTCTTCCAGCCAGTCACAAATCTGTGAACCTATTCCATAAGCTCGTATCTTCGTTAGCAGTCTGCAGTGTGGCACCGCGTTGAACGCCTTTTTGAAGTCGAGAAAATCACAATCCGCCTGTTGCCCTTCATCCATGGCTCGCAAGATGTCATGTGAGAAAATGGCAAGGTGAGTTTCACATGAACGATGTTTCCTAAACCCGTGCTGATTCATGGAAAGAAGCTTTTCCGTTTCAAGTAAATTTACTGTATTCTAACTGAAAATATGCTCTAAAATTCTACATGAAACTGATGTCAACGATATTGGCCTGTAATTGTGTGGGTCAGTTCTCTTTCCTTTCTTATAAACGGGAGTCACCTACGCTTTTTTTCCAATCACTAGGAACTTTGCGCTGAATTAAAGATTCGTGATAAATACAAGCTAAGTAGGGGGCCAATGCCGCAGAATAGTCTTTGTGAAACCGAACTGGTATTCCACCCGGACCAATGAGTTTACTCTTACTAATACCAATGAGAGAGCAAAAGATACACAATGACTACGAATGCTGAATGTGATTACAAACACTAATACTTCCACCACTATTCAGGAACTGGACCTTCAAGATGAATTTTACAGTCAGCACCTAATCTCACCGCCATACAACAGCACACACAACGGCTTTACAACTGAAGCGGATGAGGCGACACTGAGCAAGCGTCCCCGTTTTTTCCACCCCTGGTCACGCGCCTCGGTGTCTTTACAAATGTTCAAATGTTTGTAAAGCTTATGGGACTTAACTGCGGGGTCAGCACTCCCTAAACTTACACACTACTTATAACCTAACTTATACTGAAGACGACACAAACGTCCATGCCCGAGGGGCGATTCGAACCCCCGACGTTGACCGGCCTCGCGCATCGTAGCATAGCGCCTCAATGCTCTCGGCCGCTCCGCCGGGGCTGGTGTCTTTACAGTCCGTCTCTCGTTTCTGTGAACGGATTATAGATCTGCATAGCTGCTCTGGAATTCACACTTAAGTCCCTGAAAGACTATTTATCTATCGTCCCAATCTTGAATAGCGCGCGGGAAAAAGGAACACCTACATACTGCCGTTTTAAATCTGATTTCTCTTACTTTATTACGACAATCGTGTCGTCCAATACAGTTATACATATTATCGACATTTCATTCCATTCCATGATGGTGGTGGAGGCGGCTGGTGCAGCAACAGTGTTGAATAATTAAAAAATTCTCAGTCTCTGTTGCAATATTTTATTCTGCAATAACGCGTTTCGCGCTGTTAGCGCATCGTCAGATTGGGCGGAGATGGAGCCACAGAACTATCTATAGCTGTGGAGGAGGTATCTTAACAATTTGTGTTGTCATTTGTGTTTGTAAACGTGGACCTGCCGCGACAGCGACTCCTCTTCTGCTATGGGGCCCAATGACAACACAAATTGTTAAGATACCTCCTTCACAGCTATAGATAGTTATGTGGCTCCATCTCCGCCCTATCTGACGATGTGCTAACAGCGCGAAACGCGTTATTGGAGAATAAAATATTGCAACAGAGACTGAGCATTTTTTAATTAAAACATATTATCGAATTCGGAGGAGAAAGATAGTAATTTCGTATAAATATCTCGCAGCAACGTATAACGCATTTCTTTTACAGATTTCCACCCGAATTCGTGCATCATTTCTATGACGCTCTCTCACCTGTATTGCGATTACACTTTAGAATTTACTGAGAGCCTTGTGACATGTTTTTCCGCACTGGTAGATACTGTAGTGCCAAGTAAAAGCGAACTGGATTGATGCAGTCTAGTGTAGACCTGCTGTGCTTTCCAGAATGATGACTATACCCAGGTCATGTCACGATGATATTCCCTCTACAGACGATTGTTGCAGGGTGCTTTGAGACGTTTCACGCGCTATACACCAACAGACCTATGTTCGATGGGGCATAAAACGAGATTCACTTGAAAAGGCCACGTGATGTCACGCAGTGGAAGTCCAGTTACAGTACTGGCGTGCAAATTCCAGCCTTCGTCGCCGATGATCAGCAGGACTGTATGAACCAGTAGTCTGCTACGGAGGCCGATATGAAGCAATTTTCTCTTAATGCTCGTTACGGAGACGCTGTTCGTAGACCCTTGGTTCATCTGAGCCGTCAGTTGCTCAACCACTGCACGACCACTGCACGTCTTTTCCCCTGTGTACACTCAAACTCCAGTCGTATACCCTTGACATCTATGCCTCGTGGAGCTTCAAGATTACCTTGGCGGTGCTTTTAAATGGCGCTATTGTGCAGTGGACGGTATAGTTTAACCATGGCAGTTCGCAAAGTGTCTCCGAAATGCTTCTTCGCTTGGCCCAAAAGCCAATCACACCATTTTGGACGACAAGTAAATCCCTCCGTTTCCTCATTAAGATAGAGACTGCACTGTTTTCCGAGACCCTCCGGCACGCTTTAGACAGGGTCTGATATTTTGATATGTGGTAGCACTCATCAAAACGAGAAAAATAAGTTCGATAAACATCGTTCCGAAAACATAGGTGTTCCATTGGGCGTCCACTCATGGCAGTGCCCTTGAAGTACACCGGGTTGTTGTTGTTGTATTTGTTGGCAGACCCTGTTGTGTCTACACATAACTGATCGCAGTTGCGTAGGCCCCTACCTTCTAGTGACCCCCTAATAAAAAAGTGTACGGGATTGAGGCCAAGGTGTGGGACCTCCTCGATAAAACCTGCGGCCCTGAAAAGTCTGCGTCACATTTGCGAATTTCGTGACGTAAGTGTACTGTTGCGCTATCACTCATGTAACATCCCTGAAACCGTTGCTGACATGGTGCATCCTTCAGCTAGGTAGGCAAAACATTAACGAAAAAGTCCAGATAATTAGCCCCATTTAACCTTTGTGGTAGCACGTAAGGTCTTATTAATCTATCGCGAAGTTCAATGACGAAAACTAACCTCACAACTGACTATGTAATGGTTGGTAGGTAATGTGATTAACACATCATAATAACCTGCTAACAAATTTAACGCAGCGCCAATGCAAAGATTGTGGTAATATCCGCAACGAAGTTTCTAGCGCCTTTTCCTATAAACACGGGATTATCTCAGAAAGAATGCGTTTACGAACGAAGGTTTATTGCATTTATTTTTCTTGTTTTGAAAACTAGTACCAAGTACCAAGTATTCGACACTTTTTTGAACACCTTGTATACTTCCACTGCTAGTGTTGTCGCCTGTTGCCTTGTGAGTTATTATTATTATATACCACAACACTGACTTCGCACATACGAAGTGCTGACATTAATGACTTGACAGCGTAAAAACTCCACTTAGAACTACCAGTTTAAAGCTCGAAGAATGTCTTTTCTAATATGAATGGAGTACTTTGTTTTCACGCCACATGCTCATTACTTCATCTGACAACACAGCTGAAACTGGTGCCTTTCCGATTGCAACTATAAGGTGATTCAGAAAATCTTTTACAGACTTCGACGACTTAGGAGTGTGAACGCAATGTTTTGGGTAGAAACCCATGGTCGAAAAAGTCGTCCAGCACGGCTTTGGCACTTGTTCATCTACGATACTATAAAGGAAACCTCTTCTACAACAATCTCTTTGCTTTTCATATTTTTGGTGAAGATAGTACGGACCAAAACAAGGAAAATATCTAGTAAACATCGCCTCTGAAATGCCTACCTTGAGATCGATGAGCACCTCTACATATTGGACGCTGTTAAACACACCTACTAGTCAAGTGCTCATAACGCTTTAGCGTTTTGGAGTCTGTTTATCAGATATATTTTTCTTGTTTTTTTCCCTACCACCTCTTCCAAAATATGGAAAGCGAAGAGCTTTCAATAGAAGACATATCTTTTAAAGTTTCTAATATGAAGATCAAATCGTTTTTGACGACATTTCCGAGAGTAGGTTCCAATTCAAAATATTATCCACTTACTCCTCTCTACAAGTCCTCGAAGTTTGTAAACATTGCTCCTTTTGTAATCACCCTGAATTGCAAACACTAAGATCCTAGGACCAAGCGTTCATTTTACTATCACAATCCAACATGAATTAGTGAAGCAGGAAATCCTTTCATTTCGCGAAACTAATCCCAGACACTTATCAGAAATCAGTGTTTGTGGAATAACACTTTACAAGAAATATCTGCCTGTTAAAAAAATTTCATTTGTTTGAAGTACAGACACGTTCCTCGCATAATACGCTTAAAACTATATATAGTGTGTTTGTAAGCGTGTAGTGTCTGTTCTTTTGGACTTTGGATCCTGCAGTTATTATTTATTCATATTCGGGCACTGTATGACATTAACTGCGAATGGATCAAGTTAATTTTCGGGACGGGTACACATTTCCAAGTTTACAGGTTTACTCATTTGCAGTTAATGTCATACAATCCGTGAAAAAGAAGTTTAAAACTGTTTCATATTATAAAAACTTATCTGTTCACTCAGTAAATAATACAGAGAAAAATAATAAAATTAAAACAGAAACACAATATTTGTTAAAGGATTTCGTTGATTTAAATTTAGCACATAAAGGAATAGTATAAACGCATGCAAATATGTAGCCGTGGTGGAGTGGCCTAGCGTTCTAAGGCGCCTTGCTGCGGATCACCCGGTCGCTCGCCGTCGGAGGATCAGTCCTCCCTCGGGCATGGGTGTGTGTGTTGTCCTTTAGTTAGTGAAAGTAGTTTGTAAGCCTAGGGACTAATGACCAACGCAGTAAAGTCCCTTAGATTTACAAAAATTTGAACATTTTTGCAAATATGTAAATATATTGACATTTAGGGACGAATTTAATATCAACTTCTACTCATGAAAGATAAAATTCTGCACGAAAGGAATAACTATTAGGCAATTTGGTTCAAATATATATGGTTTCGTGAACAAATTTCGCCCTGTTACACGGATTCGTTTATACAGAAGACGGTAACCATTTTTTCCCAAATGTCAGAGCATTTGACGTTTATTGTATGAAAATACCCATTTTCCCATTCGTAAATCTGGCGATCTGACAGTGCCTTTTCCCTGTCATTATACGTAAACGTTCTGGCAGACTGCAGGCAGTAGCCAAAGGGAGGGTCTTTTCCATTAGGAAATACACAGATCACTCAGTTCAGTGTTCATAGAGTCTCGATTACCATAAGGTAAAATATAGTCGACTGTCTTTATTAAGTTGTGTAGTAAAATCGTGAGGAGCTGGATATTCTTCCACTAAAATTACAGACAGTAGGAAATGCCTTTTCTAATGTGACGATGGTTAATTACTGCACATTCATAAAATGTTATTTTTAGTGTACATTTCTATTTTAATTGGCATAAAAATCTACGCAGTAATCCTATTATGTTTCATATGTGTCCTTTACCCCGAACAAAACACGACATTACCCACAAAAATGTGAAGCATTAGAAATGGAAGAAAGAAACGAAGTAAAACTTCACTTATAAAGACAGTATGTAATGTTACAGCAGTAATTACAAAATCGAATCAAATTTACAAAGAATGTAGTTCTATGACGCTTAATATCCTCTGACATGAATGGCTTCACTGGTTCAATTGGGAAGAGTATCATAAATGAAGCGTCTCGCTGCGGAGCGCGCGGTTGCTCACCGTGGAGGTTCGAGTCCTCCCTGGGGCATGGGTGTGTGTGTTTGTCCTTAGGTTAGTTTATTTAGGTTTAAGTAGTTTGTAAGCTACGGACTGATGACCACGCAGTTTGGTCTGATAGATTTACAAACATTTGAACATAAATGAAGCCATTGTATCAACTCTCTTAAATTCTGAACTTAGAAGTCATAAAATAATGAGACTAAAGATTAAAAACAACATGTTTCAAAACTAGTTGTAGTTACAATAGTCAAAGGGATTGAAAGGCAAGCAGTGATTGAGAATGAGAAATAACGACCTATCTCTGATGTAATTCAATCTGCAAGCAGCAAAGAAAGGCGAAGGAAGATTTGAAGATGGAATTAAATTTATGGTTCATAGAGAATAAATAAAACTTAAAGGTTAGCGGACGACAATGCAATTTTGTCGGAGGCAGAAAAGAACATGGAAATGATGTTGAACGGTAAGATCAGTGTTTTGAAAGGACAATATAAAATGAAAAGCAAAACATGGGTTTGTATAAGTTAGATTACCATTGTTTGCAACTGAAAAAA
The DNA here is from genome assembly GCA_026315105.1 of Locusta migratoria. Lineage (NCBI taxonomy): Eukaryota > Metazoa > Arthropoda > Insecta > Orthoptera > Acrididae > Locusta > Locusta migratoria. The sequence continues at coordinate 180,611,458 of CM048746.1, forward strand.
TTTGGCTAATTCAGACCGGACGCGTTTCTCTGTATTTTAAAGCATCTTTGGTAGTTAAATTTTTATGTTGCCTTCTTCATATGACTTTTGTAGTACTCAAATTGCCTCTTATGCTATCATTCTATTTTCAATTTAAAAAATGCTAATGTTGCCAAAACTTGTCATTTGTAAATTTCGCAAAAAAGTTTAACTGAAAAAAGTGTGACAGCATAAGTGGTAATGTGAATGGTACAAAAGAAGGTAACATAAAAATTTGACCACCGAAGATGCAATGAAACAGCAACTGCGAAGAAAGAGTTCAAAAACAAGAACCATGTAAAACAAGGGTCATGTAATGTAGTCATGAAATAAGGCGATTCTGAAAGAAAGATATTAAGAAATAAAACAGTAGAAGTTGATGAGTTTTCTGATTTGGGAAGTAAAATAATTCATTAGAGCCGAAGTAGAGAGGCTATTAAATACAGATTTGCAGTGGCAACGAAAGAATTTCCTAGGAATGGAAATTTGTTAACAATGAAGATAAACTGTAGTATTAGTAAGTGTTTTATGAAGACATTTACTGAAGTGTAGCATTGTACAGAAGTGAAACGAGGACATTCGCATTTTAGACCAGCATAGAAGACGATAAACTTCTTATAATACATAATGTCTCCGTTTGTGGTGCTGCAGAAAAATACTAAAGATTAGATAGCTAGAGCGAATAACTGATGAGGAATAACTAATGAATAAGCATTGAATATAAATGGATTGAAAAGAAATTTGTTGCTAAAGAATGGATCGCTTGACAGGATATATTCTGAAACATCAATGATTGGTTTATTTGAGAGGCAAAGTGTGGAAGGGGAGTACAATAAACAGTATATGTTATGAGAATTTTTCTACATTAACAACAGTAAGATTCGAAAAAACTATCGAATTCATGTTAAAAGCTCGAACTAGTACAATACCGGTACGTCCCTTTTTATCCTTCAATGACTGTAACTACATAAACAATTATAGGGAGTCAGTAAGCAGCAAGTTTCATTCGTAAGTTGGTCCTCAGCAATAAGAAAGGACAGTCAACCTTCCATCCTTAGTATTCTATACAAAGAAATGCTTTTAATTGTAGCGAAATCGTATAAGGAGACGAAGTAATAAGGATGACAGACACTAAGAAAGGGGGATTACTTGCGCTATCATGTTTTTAATACTTCTTTAAAGCCTGCTAAGGTTTAGGGAAAAGTCTTCCCATAAAAGTTTCCTTGCTAACGATGTAATATCCATGCTAATTTTTCCTTGCAACTACATAAAAAGGAACTGAATTAATAATTAGATGATAGTTGGTTGTCATCATGCCCGATAGTCACACTACCGTCTGTATTATTGTGTTTACCTCTAGAATACGCAAGACGAAAATGAACTTCATACGTTAACAAATCTATTTCATCACGCACGCACTGAAGTCTCTTCGAAATGAATAACTTCTACCCTACAAATTTTGTATGTAAGGTAGTTAGCAATGAAACAGTGTACTGCAGTCCAGATAACATGATGACAGTATTCTGCCGATGATCACTGTTTCTGTAAGCGTCAACTCTACTTAGCTTTTCTTGCTAACTTCTCAGGACGCAAAATGCTGTATTTTTTATATTAATTATCAAATTATTTTTAATTATAATTATATATTTCATGGAGAGGATTGCTAGAATACGGATATCTCTAAAGATAAAGGAACCGTTTATTTTAAATAAATAGGCGAATATTGAAAATCCATTCTTTCTTATGAAATAACATACAAAAAGTAATTTTCGCGTTCCAAGAGATATTATTAAGAAATTTCGTAGTATTTCTTTCGTAAATATCTGAAAGAGCATTGTGATGCTTCGTAAAAATATATAAATAAATACAAATAAAAGTTAAATAATAAAAAAGTATAATTTAGGATTCCACGAAGCCCTTTTTCGTAGTCAAAGAGAGAAAGAAACGGAACTTATATTGCCGGAACTCTATAAACGGAACCTATTGTGATTTAAAAGCACTGAGCAACTAAACAGGTGTTAAGCTCAGTCTTTCATTTGACTTTTCAAAGAATGATTATCCGTGCCTCACACTCAACCGAAATACAATTTTTATTTCTTAAATTTACTTTTTCCTTTATCTTCAAATAAAAAGAAACACATGACAATTTAGTTGTGCATTTATTATTATTTACTTTCTCTTGCGTTTACTGTAAAAGTTTACATTTTAGATATTGTATTAGGAAAGAACACGTAGTTATTTTGTAATAAAGAAAAAAGTAGTTCTGTGCAACAAACATCGTCAAACGGATCACGTTTAATATTTGGGAATCGAATGTTCAGTTTGGTCTGTGATGATCAATTGATTTCTGCTGGTTTTCAAAAATTACTGTAATTTTAAGCTGAATTGTTATTCTAATATAGTTTTCATAGATGAGCGATGGTAACTTTCAACGACCACTTTTAAATTTGTATTAAAAGGAAATGAATTTGCCTTATTGTTACTGTGATAGCAATATCCCACCCCTTTAGTTGCCTCCCGCAAATATGGTTGATGTCACGGGCTGCTGCGAAGGCTAATATATCGACCTAATTTTGAAACAAAATTTTAAAAAATACTTGCCAGAATTGGTTGTAAATAGTTATAAATTATATTCATTGTATGATGAATATTTTTTTATTTATTGCTGTAATTTACATATCTCTTAACACTAATTGTATCATTAACAAGGTCTATAACTGTCGCAAAAGAATATTTTGCGGGTAAATGGTGTGAACAGTAGTGTCGTATACAAAGGGCCAGGTGGAGACAGATAGGAATCATGACGAAGTTGCATTTATTATATGACGATCTGCCGGTTCCCGTTAGACGAATAGAAATATGAGTAAAAGTAGAACCACTACTCGGAATGTAAGCAACTATCAAAGACTTACGTCACTATACTCTGGACTCGCTGGTGGCATCGTTTCCCTCCCTGTTATAAAATGCCCAGATCTTCAACTAAAAAATCCATACTGAGTACATGTATCGGTGTTATATAAACTGAGATCAATATGCTTTTTCTCAGAGAGCATGTACACCAGCACAGCAACTAGTTCAGAGAAGGGCAACTCTTTTGTCTCTTCATTCATTAGTTTGCGCGCGTGGAGAACAACAAAAAAGGTTTCAACAGAGCAAATTGATTTGATACCTAGAGATTATCGTTTATATGTACGATTAATAATCATTGCAATTATTTGCTTTTCTTGACAATAATTCTCAAAGCGAAGCAGTCACTCGATTTCTGCGTTGACACCTGCAAAGATTCCACCGTAGTGAGTTTTGCTACAAGCCAGGTTGTAATTAGTCTTTCTTTTTTTTTTACCACATCGTTGACAGTGCGATTTTCGTAAATGAAGCTAGATTGGATTCACTATGGCAGACTCCTTATTCACGGCAATCAGTGGATCGAATGGACTGGATTTGTAAATAGTCTGTTGTTTCTGCAGGAATATTATTTATTGTGTTATCATGCATCATTTTAAGATTGTTCCACGATCAAACGGACAACAACGACTAAGTGATTTATATGAATAACTCCTATGAAAAACGCGCTTTTCTGCTTGTATGACTGGAGGATGCTTTGCATGGATAGAAACGTTTGGTACATATCCGCAGAAATGTAAGGCTGTCCTATGTTAGGATTTCCCGGAGATTCGCTGCTATCTCTTACAATATTGGGTGTACTACCAGTGGTAGTTTATACTACGAATTGCTTGTGCCGCCAATATATAAGACACTAGAAAGAGAAGGTGATCTCTAAAGTGATTTACACTCTATAATGGCAGGCCAGGAAATGAGTATTACACTTCAAAGGGACACAGATTCATGGCACGAATTTTAAAATACGCCAATATCGGTAACGTGTAACCAATTGTACAGTATTTCTTTGGTTACATTCGAGAACCGATGTTTGATCGTTGTCAGTGTTGCTCCGATTTTTCATTCAGCATACCGAAAAATAGAATAGTCATGGTTCAAGATCAGCGATCTTCTTGAAATTGTTGGGACAATTTTAATACGAAGCTGGAAGAAAGTACCAGCAGCTGTATGAATATTATTTATTCAATTATGCGACCGGTTTCGGTGTTACAATCACACCATCTTCAGGGCCTCGTTGTACAACTGTCAGTACTAGCACATTTAAAAAGGGCAGTCGTTAACACAGGTAACCGTAAATTTCCTAGTCCATTCATGTCAGAAACCCAACGACGACTCAAAATCCATTGATTATGGAGAGAATTAAATTTTTATATGGTTAAGCGGGAAGTAGCATAAAGTCTATTTACCGCCAGAATTTAATCGTGAACCTGTGAGTAATTTAGACATTTTGCCCAGGAGAATAGTACGGCTCCAGATAATTTAACTTGCGCGTACCTTCCCAGCTGACACGTCTTTTCACTTGCAGACTGCAAAGCACCTGTAATGACAGCAGAGCTGTCTCTGTAGGAAACCGGAAATATCCACATTACTAAAAGGCTAAACTAGGGACACATCCTCAGTGTTTACCAGGACGATGAAAAATTTGATTTTCAGCTATTTATGTAATTAATGACCAATTTTAAAAATTTAAAATTCTGTCAAATACAACTAATGAAGAGGTATAATATTATGAGATTTTCAATGTGATAAGAGAAGTGTTATGATTAGAAACTCTGTGCTTATTTTAAAGTTGCCGGTATTTCAATATTTCAACTTTGTTCATCCAACAACACTTAGCTAACTCCAACAATCTTCACATTTAATTTCAAACTTAATTCCAACCCATTACGAAACTCTTTCTCGCTGTTACCCCCACAGAATGATGAAAGGGAAAAAGTTTATCGCCTACCACATTTTTCTGTCCATGCGATTAGAGTGTACGTGGTACAACCGACTGCAGATCGTGGCTCATGTCGATACCAACGATGTGTTCGCATTGGATCGGAAGAGGTACTCTCCAGTTTTAAGCGGCTATCTGAAGTGGTAAAGACAGTCTGTGTTGCTTGCAAAATGAAAGCATAAGTGACAGGTCCGACTGTGAACCTCTGGTTCGGAGCCGAGTGGAGGCTTGGGCGATTTCTTGACCGTGTAGACTGCAGAGTCCTCTACTGGCGCCAGCGGGTGGTGGGATTCCGGGTTCCGTTTAATACTTCAGGAAGCGGGTACACGAGTAGCGGTGACTGTGTGGCGTGGATTGGGCAGTTCCTTTAAGGTAGAGGCTCTCAGAAACACACAAAAAGGGTTTCGGTCTCAAAGGGTACAGTTCAAAAATAGTTCGAATTCACATCTAAAAACATTGGCTGTAGGGTAAAAGTACCATAGTCCAAGCGCTAATAGAACGTACTGAAGCTCAAATCACTATAGGTAGTGGAAGCTAGCTAACGCCAGAGATAAGTTCAGCTGAAGTTTTAACATAGGGACAAATGATAGATTAAACAGACAGATAGTGGCGTATTTATTGCTGTCATAATCGAATTATCTTGTAACGAAATTGAAGTTGGTGTGGGAACAGTTTCTACCAGAAAACAGGTATAAATTAATAATTAGTTCTTCTTACCGACCCCCTGATTCAGACGATTCGATTGCAGAAATGTTCAAAGAAAGCTTGGATCAAATTTCAAGAACGTATCCAAAGCATACAGTTTTAATTGACGACTTTAACTTACTCCCGATATGCCAGCAAAATACACGTTCAAAGCGGAGGCAAGCAAACACGTCGTCCGAAACTGTACTGAAGGCATTCTCCGAAAATTACCTCGAGCAATTAGTTAATAAAGACTCTAGAAGAGTATATGGTTGTGAAAAACATACTTCACATCTTAGCAGCAAATCATTCTGAACTAATGAAAAGCACCAAAACAGACAGGAATTAGTAACACAGAGTTCTCGTAGCGAGACTGAATATCGGATTTCCCAAATCTACCAAAATCAAACGAAAAATATATTTATTCAAAAACGTACATAAAAATTCCATTAACTCTTTCCAGAAGGAGAATCTCCAGTCTTTCGAAATCAACGTGAATGTAGATCAGATGTGACTTGCGGTCAAAGAGATACTGTAGCAGATAGTGAGAGGTTTATACCAAAGTAATTAACAAAAGAGGGGGTTGACCCGCCGTGGTACACAAAATAGATTAGATCACACTTGCAAAAACAAATGAAAATGATGCCAAATTTAAATATACATAAAGTTTCCAAGACTGGCAATCTTATACAGAAACTCGACATTTAGCAAGAACTTCAATGCGGTAATCTTATAATAGTTGCAACAACCAAACCTTGTCACGCAGTTTGGTAGAAAAACCCAAGAAATTCTGGTCGTATCTAAACTAGTGAAAAAACACAATCAGTACCTTCACTACTCGATATCAACGGCGATGGTGCTGATGACAGTTGTGCTAAAGCAAAATTGCTAAATACAGCTTCCCGAAATTACTTCACCAAAGAAGACGAAGCAAATACTACAGAATTCGATTCACGAACAGCTGCCAGCATACGTAATTTAGAAGTACACATCCCTGAAGTATTGAAACAACTTAGATCACGTAACGAAAGTAAGTCTACCGCTCCCGATTTTATACCGATTAGTTTTCTTTCAGAGTACGCTGATGCAATAGTCCAATATCTAGCTATCATATACAACCGCTCGCGTAGCTGAACATCCGATTCCAAAGTCTGAGAAGTTGCGCGGGTCACTCCAAAATTCAAGAAACGCAATAGGATTGTTGATAGATCTGAAGCATTTTTTTTAATTTTTTTTTTTTTTTTTTTTTTTTTTTTTTTTTTTTTTTTTTTTTTTTAATTCAATGCTTCAGATCTATCAATAATGTCTTTGATATATTAGAGACGTAAATCCGTCTCAGGGATTCTTTAATAGTAGCAATAGGATTGATTCACAAAATTCAACGGCTTACATAATTGACGTCGGTTTGCAGCAGGATTTTAGAACATACACATACCTCAAATATTATGAACTACCTAGAAGAGAACGACCCATAGACAACACGGATTCAGAATGTATTGGTCTTGTGAAACACCTGTTTACTCACATGATGTAACGAGTGTTATCGACAAGGGATCTCAAATCTATTCCATATTTCTGGACTTCTGTAAGACTTTTGATACTGTACTTCACTAGCGTCTTCTAATAAATTGCGTGTTTATGGAATATCATCACAGTTGTGCGATTGCATTTCTAATTTCCTCTCAGAAAAGACACATAACGTTGCAACTGACGGAAAGTTATCGAGTAAAACAGAAATGATATCTGGCGTGGGACTGATGACCCCGCAGTTAAGTCCCTTAAGCTTAACAATCATTTGTCATTTGATACCTGGCGTTCTCCGGGGAGTGTTATCTTTATTGAAGATTTAGGAGACAATGTGACCAGCTATCTTTGACTGTTCGTGGATGATGCTGTTATTTATCGATTAGTAAAGTTACCAGAAAATGAAAAGCAACTGCAAAATGATTTAGATACGATTTCTGCATGTTGCGAAAATTGTCAATGGCTCAAAATAGTGGCAAGTGTCAAGTCATCCACATGAGCATTAAAAGAAATCCGTTAAACTTCATTTACACGATAAATCAGCCAAGTCTACCTGCCGTCATTTCAATTAAATACCTAAGAATTAAAATTGCGAAGAACTTAAATTGGAAATAACACACAAAACTATTGTAGGGAAGGCGAACTAAAGGCTACGTTTCGTTGACAGAACATTAAGAAGATGCAACAGTTTTACTAAAGAAACTACACTAGACACGCGCTTCCTATTTTGGAGTATTACAGCCCATTTCGGGATCCCCATCAAGTGGTGCTGACGAACAATTTGGAGAAATTCATGGCAGGGCAGCTCGTTCTGTATTATTGCGATATAGGAGAGACTGTGTCACGGAAATGATGGACGAGATATGGTGGAAATCATTAAAAGAAAGGTGCTATTCTTCACGGAGAGATTGATTTGCATAATTTCTTTCACCAAGTATCTCTTCCGAACGCGAACATATTTTGCTATCATCCACTTACACAGGAAGATATGAACATCGAAATAAAATAAGAGAAATCAGAGACGCAAATATTTATCTGTTCTTTTCCCGTGCGCTCTTAGAGACTGGGGTGGTAGAGAAATAGCATAAAAGCGGTCGGTGAACCCTCTGTCATGCTCTTCAATATTGATATGCAGATTATTTATGTTTATGTAGATGTGCACCGACGTTCCAGTTTATTATTTTCTTACTACAAACACTTTGCAGACAATATCGACATATATCACTGGAAGCACCTGCAAAATTATATTACTGCACGGTTCATGGTTCAGGTGATATGACCAGAGAGACTTAAAGAGTTACAAAATTTTTCCAGACTGTTGTGCCGTGGTCGGATGGATTTATTATTGAAATGCAACGTTTCATTCCAATTAGCAGGGGACTTTTCAGTTGTGATGGTAGCTTCTTTGAATGTCTGACTCACACCTGTCTCCCTACAGACTGCAGGTATAGTCCGTTTCCGCGTTATCTCACGCAGAGGTGTGAGGTCACATGTTTTGAATTTTCTGACGTCATTTGCAGTTGTCGGCTGCCATCGTCCGGGTGTTTCAGTTGCGCCACACGGTAGACTGGTACACATCTTCAGCACCGGAATCCAGATGTCATTCCGTTTTACGCCCTCCTCCTTCCTCCTGAAATTCTTGGGATGTTTCATAGTTGCTTGTGGCAGCCAGTACCTGGGTTCTGTCAAACCGATTGCGGTGATCTCCCGGCTGCAAAGCATATTCCTCAACATCTGATCCGTCAATATATCCCTTTCTATAATTTCCTCTCTGCTCTTCTAGTCTTTTTATGACTGTTTTTTTATGGTACCCTCGTACACGTCTCCACAACAGTACGTAATCCTGCACATTCCTGTTTTTTTTATTTTTTTTATTTATTTTTTTTTTTTCAGTGATTTTCGAGCATCTTTTGCCAATTTTAGGTGATGCAGGAACTTCCGGGCAGGTTTGTAAATAACGGCGATGTTTCCTTTCTTCAAGATTTTTCCCTTGTGGTCGGTAACGTCCATAATGAAAGGCATAAAATATCTCGATTTCACTGATATTTCTAAATCGCTATGATTTTTACGTGACTGCAGATGGGAACTAAACGTTGGGTTTCAGTAACTGATTCATCCAACCACGGCACAGCAGCCCTTATTAATATTTTAGTAAGTAAAGTTTACACTTTACAAAAAAGAGCATAGACACCTCAAAATTACCCTCTGCTTACACTGGCATGCAATTAAGCTTCAACATTACGCTTGTTGGTTTTGTTTATTACTTCTTCATATTTTGCAGATCTTCTCCACATATCTCACAGAATCTCTTACCAAAAACACGTACGTCACGTAGTTCAGCATATATTATTAACACCGATACAGGTAAAAAACTAGTTGTATCCCACTACTCTTTGTTCATTCAGTGTTTGATAATCAGAGTGTTTGGTGCATCTAACATGATTTAAACACAAGTTCAAATCATTTCTATTTTTCTCGATTTCATACCTAAAGTCAAATGTTTGTAACAAAATCAAACATTTGAAGAGTTCTATACATTGAAATTCAATGTTCCTGAGTTTTATTAGTGTATCCCGTTCTGACCCTGGACAACACGTGTGACTTACTTTATGAAGGTGCTACGTATGTATCAAATAAAGTTACAACAAGCTCATATCTTTATCATGATAACGGTCATTGAAATTACGTTATGTTGCCTCAATGCACCAAAATTCGGTTTTCGTTTGCCTATTTTGGAACGCAAATAGCAATGTAGTAATTCATTTCTGGCCCCGTGTTAACGCAGAATAACCTAAAGTGGCATTAACTCCTCTCATTAATTCAGTTTACAATATCAGCGAATTCTCTTCCTTTGAGCAGATAATCGTATTTTTAAACTTTCACGACACATGATGTATGGGCATACAAAACGCCGGCGAAGAGATTAAGACGTCCAATTCATTTCATATTAAATGGTTACCTTTACGACAAACTTCTTAGGTGTCTCTTACGTAAACAGAACAGCATCATCTGCGATTATGAGAAAATGACCTTGAAAAGAGGATTGTGGCGCAGAAAGGAGCGACGGAAACTGCCCATGGAAACTTGAGTAACCTGGCATTTCAAAGTCACTGTAAAGTCCTAAACCGTGAACCAAAGAGAGCACTTCCTGTTTTCGTTATAGTTCCCTAAGAGCATCGCAAACAAAAGGAAGCCACTTTAAGATAACGCCGCTACTACCTGATTTCTTAATGCATGGTGTTTGTTTCCGACAGTGGCAGATGATGTCAAAAAAAATGTTCAAATGTTTGTAGAACTTATGGGACTTAACTACGGGGTCATCAGTCTCTAAGCTTACAAACTACTTATGAACTAGCTAAGACTAAACACGGCACAAATATCCATGCCCGAGGGGGGATTCGAACCCCCGACCGTAGTGGCCGTGCTGACCGTGACTGAAGCTCCTCAGTCCCCTCGGCCACCGCGGCCGGCGGATGATGTCATGTAAAATCTATACAGCCGGGTTAAATAGTGTTTCCCAGGCAGAAAATAGTTTATATATGTTTAGAGCATGTCTGATATACACATCGGTCTCAGTTGCAGAATTTTCAGTACTAATATGTTTCGATCTCTCCGGATCTGGTTCTGATCCAGAGAAGAAAGGCTGGTGATGCAGTTGCATAGATCTGGACATTATCCACAGATATCGAAACATGTAATTAATTAAAATACATGAAAGTGAAACTGAATAAGAAAAGAGAATTGTTTTAAATACCAGTCATGATGTACGTATGGTTACCAGACATCCTCTTTTATCCGAACATATCCGTTTTTCTTTTTCTTTTTACAAAGTGTTGAAATATTCTCTTTTGACAGTTGCACAACTGCTTCAGCTTAAAAGTGTGGAAGTGCACCTCTGTAAACTATCACAACTGCTAACTCTAAATAATAACCTTTCTTCCAAGAATACGATTTGTCTAGCCTTTTGTTTTTTTCTATACTACTGCAGCAACGAGCTGAAGTTATTACTTCATAGCATTTAAGTCATTGACGTGGCAAAATATATCGTGAAATCTTCAAAGCAGCCAATTAAAACCACTACGTATGCGACATTTCAAGATTATTCGGCTTCTAATAATTTCAAATTAGAAATTTAATTCCTCTGTACATTATAGTATTAAAATTGAAATAGAATCACTTTTGAAGAGCGACATCTGGCAACTATAAAAGTAAAGTATGTTTCAGAATATTTCATGTTGCAAGTACATACGTCAACAGAAGAAAAGTCACTTTTTACAGCGTAATAACGCCAGAAGCAGTCAGTGGCAACAATTACTAAGAATGAAACAGGCAAATAGCTCCTAATAAAAACATTTCTAGCCGGCCATACAGTCATTGTTGCGCCTTGTGAAACTTTCCAAGTATCTGATTGATACTGCAGTTAGATATAAGTGCCATCGGATCAAAATCCCACTCATTGCCCATCACACCTTGTACAAATCTCAGAGACTTAAGAATGTACTAGAGAACTATTTAATAATTTGGGAGCAAAAAAGTTTATGTAAGCCACAAATTGAAATATTCGCCTACATCTTTATTTTCAATTGCCAAATCATCTTTCATTATTTGAACTGCGAAGTCCGTATGGAAATTGCTAGGATATAAACGAAGAAAGTTGTAATCTGATGACCTGGATGCAGTGGCGATTAAAGCATATACTTTCTTGAGGGGGCAGGCAAGATTAATATAAAGATAAGTATGAGGGAAACCTCATAATATTTTTTTTTATTTTTAATTTTTTTATTTTTTATTTTTTAGAAATCAGGTAAATGACCCTATGCCTTCTATGAAAACGGCTTAACCAAGCACGGATCAGGACATCCAACAACCTTAACATTTATTTTTTTAATTTTTTAGATGCCAGTTTGAGGAAAAATGTCACAAAATTTGTATGAGCTCGCCATTCACCACCACCCCCTCCCCCAACTCACCAAAATCGTGGCTTCCCCAATGCCGCACTCTCCTCACCAACACTGACCACATTCACGAATCATTCATAAAATAATTCAGATACCATACTTGTCGTGAAGGAAGCCATATATTTGTCCGATACTTACGCAATCATTTTTGTTTCTTATGCGACGAGTGTCCATTATGAACATTCATGTTGTAAAAAGATTTAACGTGTCCATAAAAAGCAGAGTCCGTCGAACGAATTTTTTAATCCTAAAGCGCAATACATTGGACAGAAGTGTAGTACCTAGCGACCATATAGAACGCAATGTTTCTGATATCCAAAACAGTAAAGACGATGAGAAAGACGTCGTCGCATCGCTGCACTGACTCCGTGGAGTAAAAATCAGACGGAAGCAAATGACAAAGGTCTCACACACAAGGTAGAATAAGAAAATTTCTTTTGTAATTGACGTACACATATGTATGTGGAAGAAATAATTTATGATGAGGGAGGAGCCATCAATGCCGACTAGTTCCACTCTGTGCATCCTCGATCTTTTTTTTATGATGAATGAATAATAACGTCTTTGCCTCATGCAGCGAAGATTTACGCCGCTTTTAAAAGCATAGTCAATGGTTTTTCCAAGTCCGGTCAGTGTTGACTATTTCGGCTGCTCAAGATCGACGTGCAGTTTGTTCCTCAGTCGTAGTATCCAACGTGTTTCCGAAGTGGAACTTTTCCAAAGCCGTGTATATTTCAGACACACGGAGGAATACTTCCATAGACGCGATACATCACAGACAAAGCGACTCTAAGCGCCGGAAAACTAACTCAACCTCGGGAGCTTCCAGTCAGAGCAATTCAACAAGAAGAATATTTCGCTAAAATCCCGATAACTAAACTGTGCGTCGAGGATTCAATGCGCTCTGGAAAGCACAGACCGTGTCGGGTCAGTCTGGTGGTAAAATACGAGCGTAGAGGTCGTAGGATAGATAGCTGTGAGATTCGGGAGTTTTCTATTTTTCAGTACCAGTTACATTCAGTTAAAGAGCGTCATTTGGTATAAGTTTTGTCGTGGTAATTGTTATACAACAAAATTGAAGTTAGAAACATTTCCAAAAACTATAAAAAATCTGAGATGAATAACATTAACTTGTTTCGTTGGTTAGTAAAAATGATGGTCTCTAATTAACCGATAGTGAAATGAAACCTTCTATGTAATATAACTGTTGGCCAAATATGAGGTACCAAAAGTTCCGGAATTTTTCACTCCGCCTTTACTGCTCGGTTACGTGAAAAAATGTCAGGAACTACACGTTCATGATCCACTTTCAACGGTGTGTCTTCTTCCCTCAATAAGATTACTGCGGTAAATTACGAACGGGGAATTCGCCAAAGTGGTATCCAATTGAAATACCTTACGCGGTAGAATAGCCGTCTTGAGGAATTTTAAACCTATTACAACATGAATTCACTTTTTTTAGCACAACCCACTAAAGTGAAATCTGGCCACCACTGCACTCTTCGGTTGGATGAATTTCCTGTTCCGGAATCGTAGTTTCAAATCAGTTTCTCCAACAGAACTTCTCTTTCAGGTTGGTCAATAAACACCCTTAGCGATACACTTTTGACTTGGAAAAGCACTAGACAGTGCTTAGAAATGACATTCGATCATAAAATAAATAAATAATTAAATAAATAAAAATAAATAAATAAGTAAAAAATAGAAAAAGAAAGAAACTGTTGTCTGTGTTAATTTCATCCATGCGTGGATTGTACCACAAGGAACATTTTAATAGAGAGAAACGAAGTAGTAACATATCATTACCATAGGAGAGATATTCACCGACGTCTTTGCATCATTTATGTTTTCAATTAACTGTGCCAAAGACTTTCTACTTAAAGTAATTAAAATAGCCCAAACAACACATATTTTACACATGTTATAGTACTTACATTAGTCGAGATATGGGATTTCGATTAAGTGATTCAAGCATAGTGGGAAAGAACAATATACACAACTAACTAAAGGTACGTTTAAACAAACAAAATCACTTAAAAATTCAAGCAGTAAGTATCAAAATCCATACTATTTATATTTTCAGATTATGATACTGGACTGTCAATGTCATGTCACCAAGCTTATTGCAACATAGACATGCTTTGGTGCATGATATTGATTGTAAATCATAGACTGAAATTTGACTGTGAAATAACATGTTTTAACCACTGTGTTTAGACCATTTCATGGAGATGCAACATCGGCACTTCGAAGGCTAATATAAGCACAATCGGGCGTGAAGGATATGTTGTGTTCTGCACTACTATAATTACGTTAAGCAGAGAATCTGACGATGTCGATTTCTCTTCTATGGTTACTTCATAATAGTTACTTATTTTCTGGGTATTAAAACGTCAGCTATGCTAGGATGCAACATTTACATGTAATTTACACAGACGGCTATTTTTTATGATGTCTTGTTATTCTAAATGAGGTCTAGTGTCGTTCCTGACGTTCGAGGCCACAGATGCCCCTTGTCAGCGACGTGAAAAAATGTCTAGAACAACTTGTTAGTATCCCAGTTTCAACAGTAGCTTCCCTTTCGCTAGTAGGACTACTGGGGTAGATTAAGGACGCAGAGGTCGATGAGGTAGTATCCAGTTGATACAATTTGAGATCGGATGATTGAGCGCTCATTTTAGGGACTTTCAATCAATAATGTGTAATGATTTTACTCTTTTAACACAGTCCAGCGTCTCAATCTTTCTGTGTTTCGGAATCGTGGTATCGCATCGGCATCTAATTCAAAACTTTCCGGCCACGATGTTCGACAATGAGAACAAGACTACTGAAGAACTAAGCACGCCGTCAGAATTTATTCTTTCAAAAGATTCACTTATATATTCGCAAATTGCGAAATTTTCCCACTACTGAATTTATTCTTTCAGAAAATTCACTTATATATTCGCAAATTGCTAATTTATCCCACTACTGCAGCTGTACTAAATAAGGAGGAAGGAAGGAAGCTTCGGGTTTAAAAATGTTCAAATGTTTGTATAGTTTATGGGACTTAACTACGGGGTCATCTGTCCCTAAACTTACAAACTACTTATGAACTAACTAAGATTAAGGACGGCAGAAATATCCATGCCCGAGGGGGGATTCGAACCCCTGACCGTAGTGGCCGTGCAGACCGTGACTGGAGCGCCTCAGTCCCCTCGGCCACCGCGGCCGGCGCTTCGGGTTTAACGACCCATCGACAGCATGATCATTGGAGACGGAGCTTACCCTCGGATTTTGTGGGAAGAATGTTGGAGTGATTTAGGAAAATCAAGGAAAACCTAAATCTGGATGGCCGGAGCTGGATTTGAACCATTATCCTTTGGAATGCGAGTTCAGTCCCCCACCTCTCTTAGTACTAAATAAGTAATATCGTTCGGTGAGACATGAAAACTGGTTTTGCAGCAGGACTCGAACCCGGGTCTACGACTTTTCGCAAGCGGGAGACCCGGGATCGAGTTCCGATCCGTGTCACAGAACGATATTGCATCTTTAGTACAGCAGCAGAAAACTGAAAATTTTGCAATTTGCGAATATGGATGTGAATATTTGTCACTGTTGCCGATCACTTGCAAAGTTTTCCCCCTAGAAGAGACAGTTCATCAGTAAAGTCCATGAAATTCACTGGCAGCTAGCGGTCACTAATGTCTTCATCTGTAGTATTACTGGAAGGTATTTACTGCCCTGTTTAGCTGCGTCGTTGGTCCTCATGAGCCACACTGTACACCAAAGATTTAAAGCAAGCTGAAAGGCGTAGACCTTCGGATTCGAGTGTCAAGTGTCGCGATCTTTCGGCGACTGCACATCCACGCCCGAGAGGGATTCGAACCCCCGACGGCGGACTGCCGCGAGTACCGCAACAAGGCGCTCAAGCACGCGCGGCTAATCCGCTGCGGCTACTACTTTTTGCAATCGGGAGACCCGGGATCGAGTTCCCATCCGTGTCACAGAACGATATTACATCTTTAATGCAGCAACAGAAAACGGAAAATTTTGCAATATGCGTGTGAATAATTGTCACTGTTGCCGATCACTTGCAAAGTTTTCCCCCTAGAAGAGACAGTTCATCAGAAAAGTCCATGAAACTCACTGGCAGCTAGCGGTCAGTAATACGTCTTCATTTGTAGTATTATTGGAAGGTGTTTACTACCCTACTTAGATGCGTCGTTGATCCTCATGCGCCACACTGTACACCAAGGATTTAAAGCTACCTGAAAGGCATAGACCTCCAGAAACAAGTGTCGCGATCTTTTGGCGGAACGCTTCGGAATTGTATTAATCACTCGGTTAATGGCGTGTAATTTTTGCAGCACCCTGAGCACTAGGAGGCCTATCTGGCTAGAATGCATGGGCGGCGCTGCGCTGGATCGGCTGTGGCTGCGGCTGCGGCGGCGGACACACCCCCGGCCTGACTCACCACGTCCGCGGAGGCCTGGGGCGCCGCCCCCCACCAGCGGCCGGCGTCGGCGGCCGTCGCGTCGCCCCCAGCGTCCATGTGCGGCGTGGCGCGGCGCGGCGCGGCGCTCTGACCGCGGCGCCTGCCGGCTGTGCCTCGCTCGCTGGCTGCGCCGCTCGCTCCGCCTCCGCTGCGCGGCCGGCGCGGCGATTTTTTCGCGCGCGTCGCGCCGTCCCCTTCCCGCCGCCCACACTCGCGCGCGGCGCGTGCGCTGCCGGCAGATGCGACGCCCCCACTCCGGCCGCCGGCGCTGACTCCGGCGGCCGCCGCTCGGCGGCGCCACCTGTCGGGACGGGCGCTGCTGGCGCCGCCTCCCGCCGGTGGTGGGGAGGCGACCGGCCGCTCCCCGCGGTCTCCCCACCACCGCCCAGGAGGACGTGTCTTCCTGCTCCCCAGCGCCGGCGTGCTCCTTACACCGGTACTGCACTATCCAATTTGATGGACAACGTTACCTTCTCCAATGCGTTTGGCATCAGTGGCGTAACTATGGGGGGGGGGGTGGGGGGGGGGGATAGAACCCCCCCCCCCCCAGAACCCGGAAAAAAATCGTAAAAAAATTTTTTTT
The DNA here is from genome assembly GCA_026315105.1 of Locusta migratoria. Lineage (NCBI taxonomy): Eukaryota > Metazoa > Arthropoda > Insecta > Orthoptera > Acrididae > Locusta > Locusta migratoria. The sequence goes on from CM048746.1 coordinate 180,628,542, forward strand.
CAAATGTTTGTTAAGCTTAGGGGACTTAACTACGGGGTCATCAGTCCCTAAACTTACAAACTACTTATGAACTACCTAAAACTAAGGACGGTACAAATATCCATGCCCGAGGGGGGATTCGAACCCCGACCGTAGTGGACGTGCAGACCGTGACTGGCGCACATCAGTCCCCTCGGCCGCCGCGGCCAGCAAAAATTCGTATAACAGCAACCTGACAGAGGTAAAGATTGAAAACTTGGGGTGTTTTACCATAATCTTTCATTGAATGGGAGTGAATTAGTTTCGTCAACGGGAGTGGTAGATGGTAGTCTGTCTGGAAACTGACTAAAATTTTGCTCGTCAAGCAGATCTATCCCTCCCCCCCCCCCCCCCCAAAGATAAGTCCTAGTTACGCCACTGTTTGGCATACATTCAAAACAGTAGATTAAAATTGGCTTTGAATTTGGTAGCTGGCAGCAATCACTCGTCGATGATTTTAGCACTAGAAGCAGTGGCGTAGCTGTATCATCAAGGGCCCCGGGGCAAAAATGACATTGGGGCCCTCTTTAAACTAAAACTATACAATACAAACCTATTTCATCATCAGCTTCTTACCACCCACTGTAAGACATAATAAGGCAAACCTAAATACTACTAAATAAAGTATTACGTGCGATGCACCAGATAATTTTTAATCGTACGCTCTAACATAAATGTGTAAGTTTGTTATGCTTTTAAGCAAAAATTAATGGGTGGATTTGGATGAAATTTTGCACGGGAATAGAGTTCGACTGGGTAGGACACACAGATAAAACGACCCCATGAGATAGTTTTGGAAGTTGCTCCAAACTAGGCGAATGAAGTTGAAGGAGAAGCTTCACTGATGACGCGCCGATCAGTAATACAATCCATCTATCCACTATCCATATTTTCTCTTCTTGTACAAATTTCAGAGTGCAATTAGTTACAGCACTTAATTTGGGATTTATGATTAAGAAGCGCTGCCTTGGGGGTGTTCAATACCAAAGAGGAGTTAGTTTAACAATACTGTTCTGTAATAACACACTATAGAGACTTCATATTCAAATGTGGTCACACCGTGTATTGTCAAACACACTGCTCGTAATTCAGCGCCATTGACTGTTATTTCGCCACTACGACTTCAACCGACAACACGCTAATAGTGACACGGTACACGTCTTAGCGGACGAGCAACAGACTTTGTTATGGTTATATTCTGAGGTGGGAGTAATTTTGGATTTCACTTCGTGCCTTTGAGGTTTGATGGTTTAGGGTAAAGTGGAAAATCCTTCATTCTACTAAAATATTATATAGAGTAGAACGTCGATTATCCAAAGTAATTGGGACACATGGCTGTTCGAGAAACCTGTTTATACAGATAATCGTACTATACCCTTCTATTTACCAATAACAAGTTTATACAGTATATGGAGGCGCGCGAGCTATCATACTGCTCCGAGCGTCACGCCGCAACACTGGGAAGTCTGTTGCTGTGAGCAGCTTTGATGCTGCCGCTACTTCTGCTGCTGCGCCGACTCAAGTGTGCCGATTGTTGTACACAGCGAGTGGCGGCTTGGCCAGTCAGCTGCGCTTCCGAATGGCGTCGTGAGAAGAGAAGCCCCCAATAGCAAGCTTTGCTCCGCCACGCGGTTACTATTGGAAATTTGGTGGGAAGGGAGGGAGAGGTGATGGACATTACAGCGAGTGAGTGAGTAAATAAAAAAAAAAAAGAATTCGACACTCTATTGTAACTTTTTTCGGAGGCAGCTCACAAAGGCCGAGGGGCCCCTTAAGCTTAGGGGCCCCAGGGCACTGCCCCGCTCAGCCCTATGATAGCTACGCCACTGACTAGAAGTACCAAGTGGGTCACTCTTGGCCCATGGTGGTGTTTCGTGTACCCTGCCCATCTCCATATTAATCGTAGCACCGTTTAATCGTATATGGAGTTGTAGGACTCACCAAAATATCATCCCCCTACGCCAACTAGAAATATGAAAAATTTATCTGTGATATCAGTAGTACCATGTGGGTCATTGTTGACCCATACACAGTTTAACAATATTTGATGTCAGTAACGCCACTTTTTTTTTAGGTATGAAATAATTCCTTCACATGCCTCAGCGTTATTAACGAGTTTTTCCAGTATATTACGACATTTTGGGCCAAAACATGAACACTGGCGGCGCTATGCGTCGGCAACGTCAGCAACCGCCGACGGTCTCGCGCCTGTGGGGGCCTCGTAAAACATTGTTAAAATTTCAGTTTTTCTTTTTTATATTTGTTGTTTAACGACGCTTTTCAACTGCTACGTTATGTAGCGACGACCTACATCTAACTTACACTAGCTTAACCAAAGGACGAACACAACATTCGTACCCAAGGGCGCCGGCCGCGGTGGCCGAGGGGACTGAAGCGCTTCAGTCACGGTCTGCACGGCCACTACGGTCGGGGGTTCGAATCCCCCCTCGGGCATGGATATTTGTGCCGTCCTTAGGATCAGCTAGTTCATAAGTAGTTTGTAAGTTTAGGGACTGATGACCCCGCAGTTAAGTCCCATAAGCAATACAAACATTTGAACATTTTGTACCCAAGGGTGGGATTCGACCCCCGACGAGAGCGATCTCGCTCACCGTGGTATGACGGCTTAGTGCGCTCGGCCATTTCCGGCCGGCAGCTATTTAGTTGTCCCTATTTATTTCCGTATGAGTGCCGCAGTGATGCAATTTTTTGATAAATAATTACAAAACAACTTCAGTAACTTTTAGAAAACAATTTGGAAGAAGTATATCCAAATGTTTATATATAAATATGAATCTTGCTCGCAGTTCCAGTCAGTACAGCTTCGGGAGAGAGAAGCTCCTCGAAGTTAAACTTGATTAAGCCTTACTTGAGAAGCACAATGAGCCAAGAAAGACCATCTGTGTTGTCAGTACTATCAACTGAAGCCGAAAAGTTTCACTATTTTAATTTGTGTTTGTTTATTGTAATTTTTGTGATTGTAATAATACTTTTATATTATCCTAATAAAATGTTAGTATAATTATTGATGTATAATTCAGCTCATTTTACATTTTCCTTCTTACAGAAAAAATGAAAGGGGCCTCGCAAAGACGAGTTCGCTGACGCCCAGTTTTCGTCTAGCGTCACCACTGAACATGAAACACTAAAACTTTTTTTGTGTCGGGCGACGCCTGATATCAGTGGGGGCTTTCGGTTTTCTTTTGCCGGGAGGCATTCAGACATATGAAGTGATACTGGATGGAGAGACTGGACTAATCACACCTCTGTCTGAGCCACTACTGATAGTTCTACGACAGGACAGCAAATGGCAGTCGCATTGCCTTTCCAAAGGTTTCCTCTCTGCGTATCTTTGGTGGAGCCGTGTGTGCTGAGACATTCCTGGCAGCAGCGACGTCAGCTTCTGATACATTTGCCTGAGTTGCCGTAATTGAAGCTATGATGGGGAGACGACGCAGTCTTACATATACTGAGATTCTCTTCTATCCATATTTCCGGAAGCGAGACAAGCGCAGGGAGGACAAAAATTTTCTTACAGTGGAATGGAACCTGCTGATCAAGTATTGCAAATGCTTCAAATGAACGACAAAAAATAATAGGAAACATCTGACGATGATTTTTATCTTGCACAACGTAAATACGTACTATCCTATCCAAGTATTTGAACCAATAAGCGCGCTGTGCACTGTATGTCTTTCTTTGTTCTGTTATTTAGGTGTCGGGTGTATGAATACCTATTTTAAGTCACAAGCGTACTGGATGCCAGGTCAGTGACAATACTGAGAGGAAACTCCCAGAAACTGTGACCTTGCAATGATCAGTGTTCACACAATTTTTAAGTTATGCAAAAGGGAGCCAACTTACCCTTTCAAGCACTCGGCGCAAATAGAAGGCATTTTCAAATCCAAGATTTTTACAAATAATAATAGGAGAATAAAACACCGAATGTATGTTTCAAGTGTAACAAGTGGGTGTGCAAAAGCTGCCAAGACAAAACACTTGAGTAACGTCAACTGTGTGCCCACCGCAATGCTGTGAACTATTTCTTTCTAAATATTTCCAAACACAATAATTGACTGACAATGCTTTTTATTATATTTTTGAACCCTTGATTACAATAAGGAAGAGAACATGTTACATGTTTATAAATACTCGGCACTTGAAAGACTGTGGAATTTCTTCAACAAAATTTAAAATATCATTTACTCCTGAAAATTTACTTTTGATTGTGAACTATGCATGTTACAGAACAAATTATTTTTTTCTTGCATCGAAGAGTCTTCTTGAAAGTAATACCAACATGATGAAACCCAAAACGCTAGCAAACAACCAATAAAATAATAGTTTGCTACTATGGGTCAAAAATATCCCACGTGGTACTACTAGGAATGCGGAAAAGTCTGCTACATCTTGTGTTAAATCTCTGTTTATGCCGATTTAGTTTTCGACTTTACCTGACATCACTGGGAGGACGCAATCTATAATGATTAAACCCAGAACGGTCGATCGAAAAACACTGAAAAATAGTTTTGGGAACGGTCGGGCTGGGTCTGTGGGACCCAATAATGAAAACATAACAAGTGCCAAACAGTATATTTACATGAAATGACGAGTGTTTATTTTGTTTAGGTCCTATTAAATGCTATAGGGATCTTGAGAACTGAAAAACAATTACAATAAAAAAACTGAAAACATACTAAATGTTAAGTACACAGGAAATACATGTAAATTGGATTGAATTACAAATATAAATGAGAATAATTTATAGAACTGAGAAGCAGACATGTAGATTATTCCTTATATAAATCGAAATTTGGAATATAATGAACAGTTTGTATAATACCGTCCTCTAAAATCGATTTATGTAACAGCCGCCATATAGGTGGCGTACCTTATTGCATTTAGAGAACGTCTACTTGAATCATCAACTGTAGGTGCATCGGTGCTGGCAAAAGGCTGTACAACTTTCTCTTCATCCCCAATTATTTCACTATTTCTATGATGATCACTGAGTCCGCGTCAGAACTTTTAATTTCACTGTCAGAATCGTGTAAAATTTTGCAAGTATCACTGGATGAAAGACTTTCATTATACTGTAAACAACTGACAGTAAATACAAACCGTACGTAGAATGACGGTAAATACTGTTCACCTCTAGCGAGACGAAAGTAAAGTTACTATTAAATTCGGAAAGAAACTCTATCATGAATAACCCGCTGACTGAAGAATCTATACTTTATACAACGTGTAAATCATTCAGATTCAAATGTCAACGAAACCGGTTCGGCGGCTTGAAAACGTTGACGTCATGTGTAAGTATTGTATTCATTATGTTGAATCGCATTACGTGCAAAATATCAACTATTAAAAGCATTTTAATAAATGTGATAGCTTTCAAAACTCAAAGAATAAATAGCTTTTCCAGGCAGTGTTCAGTCGTCCCCGGCTCTACTAGAAAATCGTTTAAGTGCATCTGTTCCACATTTCGACTTATATACCTAAAATCTACAAATATCTTGAATTACACACTTCCTAAATTATACTTTTCTTTTTCTTTTCAGCGTTCAAGCTATCTCCAAGCCTGATTTCTTCAAAATCAGTTAAGCGGTTTCGTCGTGAAATCGTAACAGCAGAGCTTCTTTTGCATTTCGTTTATAATATTAGTATAGATAAGACAAACTGAGCGTCTCTCTTAAACTGTTCGCGCAATGCTCTCTCATTTATCGATTTTCAAAGTCACCAGACGATCAAAAGCAACTGAAAAACGATTTAGATGAGATATCTGCACAGTGCGATTTACTCATAATAATGAAATGAGCGAAGGCATCCATGTGAGCACAAAAAGAAATCCGTTTAACTTTATTACACGATAAACAACCAAATCTAAAGGCCGTCAATTCAACTAAATACTTAGGCATAATAATTACGAATAATGGAAGTGTCATGAGAGTCTTCTTTGTAAACTTTTCTTTAAATCTTTAAATGTAATCACATTTTAGAACCAAAAAGAGGGAGACTCGACTGCTTGGAAGTACAGCGCTGAATAAGTTAATGAGATACGCAACTGCTCAACGACTTTCTTATACGAGCATATATTTTTAACAAATATAGAACTTTTCGTGGAAAATAATTTATAAACAACACTAACAAATTTCAGTCCAGCTACACAAAGTACCAGTAACACAAAGACTGAACAATATCGCAAATATCATTGAGTATACTCTTGAATTTTTATAAAAATAAATTGATACTGGGCAAAATATTATTTCTTTTCTTTAATAATATTTACTTCATCATTTTCAAAAACCTTGGTTAGCAAATCATCTCCATTTATTATAATTTCGTTTTCATTTTCAACTATATTTTATATTACTGCTATCTGTACCCGGTACTTACTGCAATGCAAGGTTATGCCGACATTTCAAGTCATTAAGATGTAAAGAATTTTTCCGGTTTTCTTTTCAAAACAGACTAATAAAAAACATAAATGTTCCCTGCTTAAGTCTCAGAACTTCTTGACTGATTGCTTTGAAATTTTAATACAACATCTCATTAGAATTCATCTGTGGGGTTACGTTTCTTAATGGTTTGTAAATAGCTCTAGTAGTAAAGAAGCAATAAAAACGACATGCCTTACAGGCAGTTTCTCTATTACCTCAATGTTTATGACACCGTACCTCCTAAACTGTGTGTCGTATAGTGATGTAAAGTTGCCGTTAATGATATACGTCGACAGTGTATCGAAATAAGTTGCGAATATATTTAGTAGTTACGAAGTAATAAATTACAAAGCCATGCCTGATGCTGCATTTTTACGCTAAGTAGAACGAAAATGTAGTAAGCGATAAACTTTTCTCCTTTTATCATTTTGTGGGTGGTGTAATTGAGAAAATTCTTCGTAAGGGTCTAAAGTATAATACAAAGTTATTTCAAGTCGCTTCGTGCTCTCATTCTCTAATATTGGATGAATAAATCTGGGTATTTTCGTGCGATCGATTTCACTATTTATGATGTTTTATCTCCTGAATTTGTATAAACAGTAATTCAATTTTCCGATGCGTATGTCTCATTATATAAAAGATATTGAATAATTCAACAACTCTCCTTCTATTCAATATACTGAATTTGTGTCGTACTCTTTTGTTTTTTGCTAAAACACCTAAGCGTGTGTACAAAGAACAACTCATCAAAATTTCATCACAATTACATGAATGGTTTAGAAACACATAGAAGGCAAAAATACGAGCATTCACTTTTATATACAGAAATTAATGCTGTAGTGGGTCGCAAAAATATGATCAAAAATTGTGGGTCCGATATCAAAAATGATTGGAAACCACTGCTTTCAAGGGTCCTCACGCGCTCCATATGTACTGAACAATAAGGTCGATTCAAAAAGAATATAAAACTTTGAAAATGTGAATTCAAGAAACATGACGGAACATTGTGCAACACAGGCTAAAACACATTCTGCGGCATGGGATTTATTGTTCAGTTTACGGTAATTTTGGTCTGCTGAATACGAAACTAATAATATTTTTATTGAACTGACACTACTTCTCGAAATTAAGCAATGGCTTTATACTGGGAATTATTAAAAATTAAAATTATAATAATAATTATTTTTAAAATTATTTTATAATTGTACTAATTATTATAATAAATATTATTATAATAAATATTATTATAATAAATATTATTATTATAATAAAAAGAGACAAAATTTTTAAACCGGTTGTTAAGAAGATTTAAAAAAATTGATACAACGAATATTAAATTTAATAATTATAACAACAAAAAGAATTAGAAAAACCTTTATAAGGAATTTTAGTCTGTATTTTTCATCCCGATAGTCTCTCTCCGAGTTCCAGCACTATTCTGCCATCAAATGGCGATCCTAACGGCTTTGCTACCTTTCCTTCATGATAACCTGGTGGAACCGTTCTCATTGTTCTTCGCTGTAGTTGTTACGAAATTTATCTAAATGACTGTACAAAGAATGCAATCTGACAATCACATTAGCAACTAGGTTTTTGAACTTCTGGAGCCTTTTGTCTACTATTGCGGAATATTCCTCAGCCATGTGATTTAAAATCAGTAGTTATTAGAGTCAAATGGAATGAAAGGGACTTAGTAGTTGGGAAGCGAGTAAGACAGGGTTGTAACCTTTCCCCAATGTTGTTCGATGTGTACATTCAGCAAGCTGTGAAGGAATGCAAGAAGAAATTTGAGGAAGGAATAAAGTTCAGGGAGGAGAAATAAGAATTTTGCGATTTGCCTAAAAATTTGGAACTCTGTCAGAGATAGAAAATGACCTGGACAAGCAATTTAATGTAATTGACAATGTCTAGTAAGGCGGTTATAAAATGTACACTAACAAGAATGAATCAAAGATAGTAGAATGTAGACTATGAAATACAAGCTATACTGAACGAATTGATTAGGCAATGAGACAATAAAAGCAGTAAATGAGTTTTCTTAGTTGGGTAGCAAAATAACTTTTGATGGCAGAAGTGAAGAGGGTATAAAATGCTGAATGGGTATGAGAAAAAAAGCATAAGGAAGCGAAATTTGTTGACATCCAATATTAATTTAAATGATAGGAAGTCCTTTCTGAAACCATTTGTCTGGAGTGTATCATTGTAAAGGAGTGAAACATGGACGATAAAAAGTTCAGACAAAGATGATAGATTTTGAAATGTGTGCTGTAGACGATTGCTGAAGATTAGGCAGGTAGATCGCGTAACTAATGAGGAGACAGAATTGGGGACAAAAGAAATTTCCTTCGAAACTCAGCTAAAAGAAGAGACCGATTGGTGGGGCGTATTCTGAGATATAAGCAATCATCAGTTTGGCATTGGAGGGCAATTTGTAGGGTAAAAATAGCAGAGGGAGACCGAGAGACGAATACAGTTAACATATGTGGGTTGTCGTTCGTATTCTCAGATGAAGATACTTGCACAGAACGGGGTAGCGTGGAGAGCGGCATCAAACCCGTCTCAGGACTGAAGACCACAACATCAGTATACCCAACTGTAGATCCCAGTAACAAGCCCTGTCCGCCTTCTGAAGGTACTTTGACTAATTACTAATAAATAAATATTACATATATGTTAGGTGTTCGTATCATTTTTTTCCTATGCATTACAGACTGGTTGGCAATATTCGATGAGAGTACTAAATGTTATACAACCTTCGTAAGCTTAAAATTGTTCACTATGAATACAGACATATTCTTGTGTAACAGGGTCGTAGATAAGGGTGTGGAGGGCAGGGGTTCAAATCTTCGCCACGCCCTTCCTCTCTCTTCTGCAGAACCATACCCACGGAGCTCTTATCGTAGCCGCTCAAAATGCAACCAGTGTTTCAGTGTTAAGCCTTACCACGGTTTGACGGTTCAGCTGCAGATATTTTCGATACTAATTTCTTCTACTTGGCTGCTGAAAAAAAAAAAAAAAAAAAAAAAAAAAAAAAAAAAAAAAAAAAAAAAGAGTGAGAAAGAAAGAAACTACGCCCTGTTGTATCACGTAACACTATTCAGATTTGCAGGTTAGGTCATATTATTTTCACATGGTGAGAAAACTCAGAAGTGTATGAGCAAAGTTACCGTGATAATAATCGTTCAGGTAGATTATTTATGGGCCATCAGGAGCTGTAGTCGATAAAAGAACCCACCTTCATTTGAACAGTGAGAAACTCAAAGTTTTGTGAGCAATGTTTAATCAGTTCGCAAACTAATTGCTAAAAGTCACCTCCAACATCTCCCGGTCTAGTTCCCCGCAGTAAACGCGTTTAAGTTTTGTTGTAAACTATGCATTAATCCAGTCAGAGCCGTAAGTGTGGCAAAACGGAAATTTATAAATTTCTGCCTAACTGATTTTCTGCAGTCAGTGTTTGAAATATATTACGCAGTTGTGTTTTCCCAGAAAATAAAACTGAAGGTGCATTAAGCATTTAGTCCACACACGGGATGTGGCGCAGGAGTGTTCAAAGTGTTCTTACTTTATTTGAAGTGCTAACGTATTGCACAGTACCGATAGACTTGGCGGGAGAAATTACATGAAACTCAGAGGTATACTGATTATCTACAAATACACGCTTCAAAATCACTGTTGTATCACCTTGGTTAGAAGGTCTCGTGAATACTAACGATGAAAGTGTATTTTCCATCAAAAATACATTCTCATGTCAATCAACCTGCTCAGAGAGGTAAACAACCATGCATGAGGAGTGCCAATCCTACGGCGTGGGTAAGACGATCGACCAGATCCAGTTATAACACCAGGAACGATGTACATTGCTTTGGTTGACTGTAGTTCTACCATGCCTAGAAGGTCAATTGCGAAGTTTGATCGTATCCGCATTGTTACTTTGTTTCAGGAGAGGCTCTCATCAACGGAAGTTTCCAAGCGTCTCAGAGTCAATCTAAGCAATGTTGTTCGGATTCAGAGATACAGGGTCTCACTCCGGCTTCCCAAAGACTCCCACAGCATCTGATGACATCTACTTACGGATTTAAGCTCGGAGGAAAACCCGACAGGAACGCCGCCATGCAGAATTTTCGTGCAGCCGCAGGACGTCGTGTTTCGACTCATACTGCACTAAACGCAAATTCTTTCCCTATTCCTTGATGAGGTCCAACTTTTGACACCCAGACAGCGTGCAGTGCGCTACAAAGGGGCCCTATTGGGGCAGTCTGCATCAACTGGTCAGAATTGGCACCAAGTGCTATTCACAGATGAGACTCGCATCTTCCTTCAACCAAACTATCGTTGGAGACGTTTTCGTAGGCTTCCTGTCAGCCTGGATGTCTTAGACACAACCATCCAGCGAATGCACCAAAGTGGTGGTTCCCTGATGTTTTGGAGTCAAACGGCTATACCGCACTTGGATGACATTGTCCGACGTATATTGCAACCCTATCGGTAAGATTTCGGTGGGAGATTTATTGTCTTAACGGACGAGAATCCTCGCGCTCATCGTGCACGTCTCAATATTAGACTGGCCGCCATGTTTTCCGGACATGTACCGTATCGAACAGGCCTGGAGTACATTGGAAAGGGCTGTTTTTTGTCGAGGCGACCCATCAACCAATATCAGAGATCTGCGCCGAATCACCATTGAGGTGTGGGATAATCAGGACCAATGGTCCCTTGATGATCTAGTGGACAGTATGCCACGACGAACACAGACCTCCATCAGTGCAAGAGGACGTGTTGACGGGAATTAGGGGTGCTGGTGTGTGCTGCAATCTGGAACACAATATCTAGATTGTTATCGTAAAACTTGTCGACTTTTTGTTTCAATGAGCAATCAAGAGAACTGCTTTTCCATATATCTATTTCATTTTTATGAAGATGGTCATGTACCCCTAGAATCTTTTACGTATATATAATAGACGTTAAGGATTATTGTACCAAATATACGCCAAGTGAAGAGAGACAGACAGCAATCTTATTTTCATACTGCATGTTACATTCCGCGACAGTGAAACTCACCTGCAGCTTTCGGCAGACTTAGGTGTTTTCTCCACGAACTTAACCGACTCTGAAGGAACTGCTTTACTGGAACCAACGAGCTTAAATTTCATAGAGTGGCTAATACACGAACTACAGCGCTCTTTGCGGCAACCTGTGTAACTCGCTCGCCATGTTTTCGGTGGTCAACACACTTGAGAGGAGTCTGTCTATCGTATGCTGTTGTTGAGCTTAAAGTCCTGTATTTAGTGTATATTGTATGTAGGGTGTACTGTCTGTACCATTTTTCCTGCTGAATATGCCCAAAGTGTGTTCAAGCATTTAACTGCGCAAATCGAAGTGAAAAAACGACAAGTAATTCATGCAAGAACACCAAATGTTTTGCCTTCTTTGATCTCAGTGTGTCTATACTCAAAACGAAATTCCTGACCAATGGTAGTTAGCAGCCCCAAGAGTGAATCTTCAGATGACCTATCCTGCAGTTCCTTTGAAGTACACACCATATAAAAATGTTCAGTTTTCTACCTAGTGTTGGTGTGTTTTTGAGATATTTCTTCTTCTGTCGCTAATGTGGTTGATGAAACAACACTTTTGAGTACTTACACCTTCTTTAAAAATATTTTCACTTGTTGTTGACAATACTTGAACGAGCATGGTTGACATGCAACAAAGTGCAAAGTGTGGAAGCAGTAGTGACAGCGAGAATGTTTTCACTTGTATATTTCTGTGTTCTTTAGAACAAATATATATTTATTTCAGCGTGGCAGCAGCGAAAGTTATTAATGATAAGTTATTTTGGTGTGAAATGCTTTTATGTCAGCTGACCCAGGCGCATTTTTATTGCAATATTCTGATGTCTTTGTATTCAAATTTCAGGTACCAAACGTACGTGTATCAGCATGGCAACAAGGAAAGTTATTAATGACATTTTATTTCGACGTGGACTGTTTTTGTGGCAGATGACCTACGCGCATTTCTAACTGCAGTATTTTGTTGTCACCTTCGTCTTTGTACTCAAATTTCGACCATCGAAGTTTACAACCAAACCCTTTAACAGCAATTTACAAGTTTGTAGCCTTAATAGGTTTAGTTAACACCATTTAAATGTATACTAGACTTTGTGAAAGCAGTTATTACAACACATTAACAGCAGACACAAATCCATGGTCATGATTGTTCGTCATAACAATTACTGTTCTCTGTATGTTTCGCAACTCATTTAACCCATGTACTTGCATTAAAATCAACACAAATATTTTCGCAACGGCACTTTCGTTGTTATTGCAAACCTCAACTAACTGTTATACTTCGAACTGGAACTGTATTACTGACAGGTTCGCGAAAATTTATTACCGCATTTTTAGGGAATTTACTACCAGGCTCGTCAATTCACAGCTTCGAAAAAGTCTGACGGAACTTTATGCACATCCGTATTCAATGGTCAATCTTTATTTAAAACGTGGAACTGTATATAGGTAAAATTCTCGAGGTGGTATGTCGTACCAGCTGTCAGCCGATAACCCAAATAACATAGCGGACGGCAGTTCAATTTGCCTCAAACATGGCAGACCTATCGCTACTCTATGAAATTCAAGCTCGTTGACTGTAACAGAGCGTACAACGAATTTGACTTGTCCAGGAGTCGATGCCCTGTCACTACTGATGTAAGGAACTGGTACCTACTCCCTAAGCCGCAATACGGTGCACGGCGGAGTTTCGTTGTACCACAAGTCTTAATTTCTTTTTCCTTTGTGGTCCTTTCGCCAAATGTAATTTTGCGGTAGTAAAATCGTACTACAGGCACATTCAGTTGACTGCCCTCTAAAATTTCCTGAAAAGTTTTCCTCGGAAATGACTTTGTCTTCCCTCCAGTGATTCCCCGTTGAGATCCCGAACCTTTTCTGTAAAACTCGCGTGTCACCTACGAATAAAATTTCTAGCAGCCCGTCTCTCAATTGCTTCTATGTTTACCTTTAATCACACATGGTGGGCATCCCAATACGAGAAATACTCAAGAATAGATGGCATTAGTTTTGTATGCTCAGTCTCCTCTACAAATGAATCACACATTCCCAAAAATTTTCCCAATGAACCGAATTCCACAATTCGCGTTCCACGCAACTGTAGTAACACGCCGGTCCATTTCATACTTCTACAACGTTAGGCTTAGATTCCTCGCTGGGCTTCGCAAATGCAAGAAAGACCGAAGATACCACAAACAAATTAATTTGGAGGATAAAGCGTTGTGCAAAGATAACATGGTTGGAAATACGGTCCCACGTGATGCGACGAAGATGGTGAAATAAGTATTGTCGCTTTTGCTGGTACCCCTGCCGCACGCCTCGCTATTTAATCAAGGAGGCTCCGGATCTGTTGTTTGGGTACAGCAGTGGACGCTGTTTTCTCATATTGTTAAAGTTGATCAGCTGTGGAAACGGGTAGTGAACCTGGGAGGGGCGTGCCATATTAATCTACCAGACATTTTGAATAGGCGAAAGAGTTATAAGACTTATAAGTTTTGAACATTGCGTGCCACATGTGGTCTCATGTTATCCTGGTGAAAAGTGTCCGTCAGCTGGTTCTGAAGGTATGTGAGGGTAACAGACCCCTTTAGAGATGTCATCGGTCCCTACACTTATAAACCACTTATGCTAACGACACACACAACCGTGTGAGAGGGCGACATCGAACCTCCGAGGAGTCACGCATCCGTGACATGGTGCCTCAGACCGCGCAGCCAAAGTAAGAGTCGAACAGTCCCTCACCACGGTGCGTCCAGACCCTAATACAACGGTCGTGGTGGTGCGGAAGATTCGAAAGAAGCCGGAAAAAAAGTCGCTCCACTAGCGATTCTGCTTGCACGACAATATTATGATTTGTCACCGGAGGTACCGTGGTAAGACACCGTTCATCTGTTGCCTTATGCATCTGGATATAGGTCCTACACTTGCTGTTATGGTTTGGAGTGATATCGGATTCCACTGCTGCACCCCCGCCCAGAAGTAAGTTTTCGTTGAGACGCAAAAGCTTCTTTCTACGAACCATACATTGGCAGCCCTGCGGTAGGCCAGACGCGGCAGCTTCGTCCTCTCGGAAAAGATAAGTAATTTAGATTTTAATAAGACTTAGTTTTACACCGATAAGTAATTAAATACATTTATTAGAGTCCTGTCCTAGCTTACAATTAAAGGTTTCACTTTCCCTTGCGTAGTTTTTCATTTATCGCGAAAAGTCCATACAGCAGTGTTACAGCCGTAGGTTTCGTTTACGTTCTTGCACAGCAAATCTAAATAAACTGGTTTATTAGTTCTTTTGCTTTTATTACAAGTTAAGTACATCTTATCCCTTCATTGTTTCTCACTTATTATTCACGTAGAGTTGATTAAGATTTTATTTGCTGTCCCAGAAACTTCGCATTTCCTGTGTTTACATTCGGAGACTAGGCCTAATTTTTCAGAGTACACAGATTTAGCGTTAACACGTAGTAGAAGTTGTTTTTACGTCACTGTACGACTAAGTATTTACATATATTAGTGCCCTATTCAACTTTAGTGCTCCTTTATATCTGTATCTAATTTAATTAATCTAGCTTAATACAGGAAACAACCATGAGTGCTAAGTGTTTGAGCTGCCGTAGGAAAGTTAGTTCAGGGATTCTATGCAGCTGTTGTGACAGTTGGTTTCACTGGGGAGAATGTACTGGCGTGGGTATTGGGGAAGCAAAGGAGACTCTTCCTTTCTTGTGCAGGGTTTGTTCAAGGGATAAGAAAATAGCGGAACAAGAGGGGAAAATCAGAGCCCTTCAGGCTGAATTAGATAGTGTTAGAGAAGAACTGTCAAGGTTAAGGGGGGAGGAGGGTAACCAGAGGTGGGAAGTGGTAGCAGGGAACAGTGGCCTCAGTAAGAGTACAGTGTGTGACAGTTTTATCATTGGCACAAACAATAGGTTTGCCTTGCTGCCACAGTCTAACGAGGAAGAGCCTCCAGTAGATGTAGGTGTAATTAAGGAGCAACAGAATTTCATTAGGAAACCAAAGGTTTCAAAAAAAGTAGAACGTAGGAGGAAAGTTCTGTTGCTAGGTAGCAGCCACGGGAGAAGTGTGGGCCAATTTGTGCAGGAAAAATTAGGTGACAGGTACCAGGTCACAAACTTTTTTAAGCCCAGTGCAAGTCTGAGCCAGGTGGTAGAGGATTTAGATTCATTGTGCAAAGGGTTTACTAAGGAGGATCATGTGGTGATAGTGGGTGGTGTGGGAAACAGTATTGATAGGGATCAGGGCTACAATATTGAGTGTGACCTGGTGAAAATAGCTACTGCAGCAAACCATACTAATGTTCGGATGGTGCCTGCCTTCATGCGGTATGATCAGCCTCGGTTGAATAGCTCTGTAAGGAGGGTCAACATGGAGTTAGATCAGCTGCGCAGGGCGGACACTCTGTCGGACATTAGTTTGGTACCTGTTGATACTATTGTTAGGTGGGACTTTACTAGGCATGGCCTGCACCTCAATAGGAAAGGGAAAGGAAAACTGGCTGGGTTGATAGGAAAATCTTTAAGGGGGGACACTGCAACTCTTGGGAGTACCTCTTTTTTAGGATAAGTTCAGTGTCCAATGAGAAGCCCAGACAGGCAGGTAATAAAGCTGTTAAAATATCACAAGATTCTAACAATAGTAAATTAAAAAATAATGTTTGTATTTTTCATCAAAATATTGGGGTTGAAAGAATAAAGTAGATGAGCTCCTGATTTGTTTAGAAACTATAGAAGCTGACAATGTAATAGATATACTATGCCTGTCTGAGCATCACATTATCACTGATATGAATAAAGTAAATATTAGTGGGTATAAACTAGCAGCACATGCAAGTAGAGAAAAGAAGGTGTGGGGAGGAGTTGCCATTTATGTCAAAAATTGTCACAGTGTAAAAAATTTAGAAACAAAAAAATTTTGTATAGAGCAACACATAGAAGCATGTGCCTGTGAGCTTAAACTGAAGGGTGGTTCTTTTATAATTGTCACAGTGTATAGGCCTCCTTCAGGAAACTTTCATTTATTCCTGGAATACTTGGATGCCTTGTTGTGCTATCTGTCAGATAGGGGGAAGTAAATTATTGTATGTGGGGATTTCAATGTTGATTCACTGCAAGAGTGTAATAAGAAGACTGACCTGGAAGTCTTACTTGGTTCCTTCAATTTGAGATCTGTTATTGATTTTCCTACTAGGGTAGTAAAGAACAGCAGCACATTGATAGACAATTTTTTTATAGATCAAGATAGGTTTAACAACATTAGTGCATGTCCTGTTGAGAATGGTCTTTCTGATCATGGTGCACAGCTAGTTACATTATATGATATATCTCCTTTCTGTAATTTTAATCAGTCCTCCAAAGTTGTTCGTACAATTAATGAATCGACAATTAGAAATTTCACGGAAAATCTTCAGCAGTTAGATTGGGATGAAGTCTACAAGGAACCTGATGCTAATTTAAAATACAATTTATTTCATGATACTTTTGTAAGGGTATTTGATAACTTTTTCCCCAAGAAATTAGTCAAATTTAATTGTAAGGAACCAAGCAAAAAACCATGGCTTACCAAAGGTATAAAAATATCTTGTAACCGGAAAAGGGAACTGTATCTGACAGCAAGAGAGAGTAGTGACCCAGTAATACTCAACTATTATAAAAACTACTGTTCTGTATTAAGGAAAGTTATTAAAAAATCCAAAAGCATGTACATCATGTCTGAGATTAGTACATCAAATAATAAAATTAAAACAATCTGGAATATTATAACAAGGGAGACAGGGCAACCAAGAACACAGGACGACTGCATTACCATCAAAGTGAATGAAAAAATTACAAACAAAAAGTCAGAAGTCGAAAACACTTTTAATAATTATTTTTTAAATGTTGTGGAGAATATAGGATCCAAATGTTCATTAGAAGAAGCTAGGCAGTTAATGGAACAGGGCGTACCTAGACAGTTTGATGCAATGGAAATCCCACCCACCTCTCAATCTGAAATTAGGAAATTAATAAACTCCCTCAAGAGTAAAAGCTCTCATGGCATTGATGGCATATCCAGCAGGGTATTAAAAGCTTGTTCCCAAGAAATATGTAGGATTCTTAGCCACATTTGTAACAGCTCACTGGAGCAGGGTATTTTCCCTGATAGACTGAAATATGCTATTGTCAAACCACTTCATAAAAAAGGTGATACATTGGATGTCAACAACTACCGCCCAATCTCACTTCTGACTGCTCTATCAAAAATTCTTGAAAAAGTAATGTATTCCAGAGTAACTTCATATATTAATAAAAATAAAGTTCTAACTAAATGTCAGTTTGGTTTCCAGAAAGGCTTTTCAACAGAAAATGCAATACACAATTTCACTAATGAAATATTAAATGCTTTGGATAACCGTAAATCACCCGTTGGGATTTTTTGTGATCTATCAAAGGCCTTTGACTGTATTAACCATGGAATTCTTCTAGATAAGCTTAACTACTGTGGTATGGGTGGAAAAGTGCACAAATGGTTTAAATCATACCTAACTGGAAGAGTTCAGAAAGTTGATATAAGTAATTCACATAATATACAAAAAACTGCCAAGTCCTCAAACTGGGGAACTATCAAGCATGGGGTGCCACAGGGTTCGGTACTGGCACCTTTGCTGTTCTTAATATATATTAATGATTTGCCTTTCTATATTCATAAAGATGCCAAGCTAGTTCTCTTTGCTGATGATACAAGTATCGCTATCACACACGAATCACAGGAATTAACTGATGAAATTGTCAATGAAGTATTTCAGAGAATTATTAGATGGTTCTCTGTAAATGGACTCTCTTTAAATTTTGAAAAAACACAGTATATTCAGTTTCACACAATAAATGGCATCACACCATTAATTAATATTGACTTCAACCAGAAATCTATAGCTAAGGTAGAATATTCAAAATTTTTAGGTTTATGCATTGATGAGGGGTTGAATTGGAAGAAACACATTGAAGATCTGCTGAAACGTTTGAGCTCAGCTACTTATGCTATTAGGGTGATTGCAAACTTTGGTGATATACAACTCAGTAAACTAGCATACTATGCCTATTTTCATTCTCTGCTTTCTTATGGCATCATATTCTGGGGCAATTCATCATTTAGTAAGAAAGTATTCATTGCCCAAAAGCGGGTCATCAGAATAATTGCTGGAGCCCACCCAAGATCATCCTGCAGACATTTGTTTAAGGATCTAGGAATCTTCACAGTAGCTTCACAATATATATATTCACTTATGAAATTTGTTATTAACAATCCAACTGAATTCAAATGTAACAGCAGTGTGCATAGCTACAACACTAGGAGAAAGGGTGACATACACTATTCAAGGTTAAATTTAGCTCTGTCACAAAAAGGGGTTAAATTTTCTGCCACAAAAGTCTTTGGTCACTTACCTAGTAGTATCAAAATTCTGACAGATAGCCAACTAGCATTTAAAAATGAATTAAGAGAATTTCTGAATGGCAATTCCTTCTACACATTAGATGAATTTCTAGATAAAAGTTAGTACTTTAGGAAAAACTTTTAAAAAAAATAAAAAAAATAAAAATATATGCAAATATTGAGTGTCATGTAATATTATGTATAGACACACTTCATTTATCTGACACCTTCCACATCATTACGAAGTGTCGTATTCATGATCTATGGAACAAGTATTAATCTAATCTAATCAGCACGGGTTCAGGAAACATCGTTCATGTGTCACATGACATCTTGCGAGCCATGGATGTAGGGCAACAGGCGAATTGTGTTTCTCTCGACTTCAAAAAGGCGTTTAGCGCGGTGGCACACTGCAGACTGCTAAAGAAGATACGAGCTTATGGAATAGTTTCATAGATTTGTGACTGGCTGGAAGACTTCCTAAGTAATAGAACGCAGTACGTTGTTGTCGTCGGCGAGTGTTCATCAGAGACGAGTGTATCATCAGGTGTACCCAGGGGAGTGTGAAAGGACCACTATTATTTTCTATCTATATAAATGATCTGATGGACAGAGTAAGTTGTAATTTGCGGCTGTTTGCTGATGATGCTGTGGTGTATGGGCGGGTGTCGTCTTTAACTGACTGTAATAGCATACAGAATGGCTTAGACAAAACTTCTAGTTGGTGTGGAGAATGGCAGCTAGCTCTCAACGTAGAAAAATGTAAGGTGATGCGCATGAGTGGAGAAAACAATCCCATAATATTCGAATACAGCATTAGTAGTGAGCTTCTTAATGCAGTCGCGTCGTTCAAATATCTAGGCGTAACATTGCAGAGCGATATGAAATGGAAAGAACATGTAAGGACAGTTGTAAGGCGGACAGACGACTTCGGTTTACTGGGAGAATTTGAAGCTGAGTGTAGTACGATCTTGCTGCAACCTACTTACATTTCGCGAAGTGATCACAATGACAAGATAAGAGAAATTAGGCCTCATACAGAGGCGTGGAGGCATTCTTTTTTTTTTTTTTTTTTTTTTTTTCTTTTTTTTTTTTCGTCGTTCTATTTGGGAGTGGAATAGGAAAGGAAATGCCTAGTAGTGGTATAGTGTACCCTCCGTCATGCACCTTACTTTGGATTGCGGAGTACGTATGTAGATGTAACTAGTCAGGGTGACATCTCTGAAGTGTTTGAACCTGTGATCCGCCGAGAACTTTGGGACTTGCCACACTACAAAAGGATAACGCGCATGTTACGCAGTGTTCAAGATTTCTTCGTCGGACAACAGAATACACTGATATCTTGATTTCCCTGTTCTTTGGATAACTCGCCAATGGAAAAAGACTGATGGATGATATCAGAACGACCGGGCCAGCTACACCTGATCAACTTCGGCAATATATGGAAGCAGTGTTACCTGTGTGCTCTATCAACTCTTCCACAGCCTTTCTAATTCAATACCGAGACATGTTGCAGCTTTAATACACAGCAAACGACGCAGCACACTATGCTCATTTCAACATTTAATACAAACTGAAACCAAATTTGCTGCACTTGTTTATTCGGCTTGTGTTGGTCTTTTCCTCAAAATGGTTCCACTCAACAAAAATTTATGCTAGTGCGAGATGAGATGATCAGTTCCTGTTGCGTTAAACGCGGTCGGCCACTGACGAATCCGCAGCCACACTCACGATCAGTCGTGCACTCCCTCGCAGTAAGCGATGCGCAGTAGGCAACGCGTTATCAATGTTCTGCGCATGACGTCACTGTGCGACACCTGGGAGCAAAACCACAGTCTAACATCAATACGCAATGTTGGTTTCTAACTCGTGGACGTGTGTGTTACCATTTCTGCTGTATTTGCTTAAACCTTTCATTTCCACAAGCGCTGGAAAAATTAAAATTCGGTGTTTTCTGAATTAATACAGTGCACTAAACTTCAAAATACGTGTTTTAAAATTTTTGATCGAACTATTATTGTCTTATGTCATGTATTTCATGCGTAACACAAACGTTTGTATCGAGGTATTTTATTACATGGGGCGTTATTTTCTTGATTGTTGACACTGCCAGATCAATAAACTTTTCCACAGCACCAAAGACAAGACAATTTACTGCTGGAATAAAATGAAAGGAACCACACTCTCAGCCACGTGCAGTCGGCAACGCAACACAACCTCCAAGATGGACAGTTTAATGCCTCAGAGGTGGCTACACGCCGTACCAAGAGACAAAATCCGTGCTAGAAGCATGTTGTTCATCAACAATAGTTCGACTTTAAGGACTGATACACAAAATACGGTATAAATCAGCTTTTAATACGTTGTTGTCGAGGAACAACACTGGGAATTAAAGGGTTAAATAGTTTGTTTCGCTTCACAGTTTGTAAGTAAAAAGTTTATAGTGGAAAGTCTATTGATTTCCCGAGTGCTTGTCGTACGTGCTATCGTCTCTGCTGTAATTCTTAGAAATACTTCTGTTATTATTTATGCAGTGCCAGGCGGAGCTATGACGGGCTGTAATTCCCACAAGCGAAACACAGAGGGAACTGAAATAGTTTCATATTTTTCATCGAGACGAAACGTTAAAGAAAGTGTGGCTTTCCAAATGCTACAGGAAGGACACTGTAAACGCTGCACATTCTCGAATATACTCACAGCATTTCAAAGACACTGATTACGTAAGGGATCTACAGTAGGAATTGCTTGATTTTGCGCGGAAAAAAGTGTTTCAAGGATTCCTTATCTTTTAAAGTCAGCAGTTCGTATTATAGACATTGTCAATATGTTTGTGAGGTGATAATGTTAATCATATGTAACGCGTAAATCTACGATAGAATATGCAATATTTACAGCAGAATAGCACTTTGTATATGTGGTAGAAACAATATCTTTCGTCAAAAACTTAGTATAAATGCACATTCCGTGCCATAGCTCTCTAAGCCTGTGCAGGCCGTTTGGTAGCGCGCAGTCCCACAGTGACGTCACAGTGCCAGCCAATGGCAGAGCAGAGCGCTTACTACCCAACCTTATATTTATTAGCCTTGGTCCGACTGAAACAGACGTCGCCGCATTTCTTTCTTCATGTCGCCAATGATGTGAAAATCACGCAGTGAAAGATTCGGGATCTACGGAAAATAATTCAGTGTTTACCAACAAAATCATTGAAGCGTAACTCACGTCAATGAGAGTGTGGGGCCGGGCGATATCACGTAACACGGTGACGCCATCCGACAGCATTCCTGGCCGTTTAGACGCGCAGCTACTTCGGTAGGCTTTCTTCACAACACTAAGCACTAATTTTAGTCCGACTTTCTAGAAACTCTGCAAACAGTGAGCCCCTACTGAAGTCGGTCAACATAACAGCGGAACTTGACTGGCAGATTTTTGGTGTTTCCACTTCTCACTTTGCCACTTTCTCTTGCGCTCGTAATGGATACGCCATGTTTTCTTCCCTGTGACGTTACGGGACGCACTACAAGATAAAGCAAACTCTCAGCTGTCAATCGAACTAACGCTATGCTACAGAGATTTGGCTGTAAACAGTGCAACATCCTCCTTATAGCCCGGACCTTTAAATGTGTAATTTTTAGACCTTTGGCGGTCTGAACGTATGTGGCCGTCGGTTTCTGTCGGACGATGACGTGCAAGATTGGGAGCGGCTGGGCATTCTTCAGCTGTGGACGCTCTCTGTCAAACGAGAATTTATTAAAGTAACTGTCAAGCTCGCTTATGTTCAAACAATTTATTTAATTCATCACTACTTTCAACCGAAACTAGTTTTCAACCTCAGAAGATACCACTTCATTAAAACAGGTGTCAGTGTCGTCGTTGAAATGATACTGTGCACAAGTTATTTATAACTTAAGCACATTCCCATTTCAACGACGAAATTGACACCTGTTTTATGAAGTGAGGTCGACCGAGGGTGGCAGCTAGTTTCTGCAGAAAGTGGTTATGAATGAAATATATTGTTTGAACATAAGCTATCTTGGCAGTTACTATAACAAAACACACCACATCGCCTCACCAAAATGTTTTATAGAAATGTTTTATAGAAACAAGAATTGAACGTCTCGTCCCTCAGGGTCCATAAACGTCCTAATGCATATGGTGATTACATTTTAATGAAGCCGTTTCATAGTCCACTGAGCAGGTGTGCGGTTTTCATATGACTACCCCTTACACATTTCCTTAGCATCTCCAAGGCATTCGATTTTCCTACACTCAGTTTATTTGAAAATTCCACAAGAACGTGCTTCTTATAGGTGGCTTTCGGTCACCGCCTACAAGTCTTACCTTGTCACGAACCTCCATTACATACTTTATACTGTCTCTTTTGTGAACTAGGTTGGGAGGGGGGATGATAATATTAAACCAATTGTGTTGTGTACGTGAATTAACAGCGATTTAACTGTAAATTGTGTGTGGATTTTGTTAAGTTGCTTGCTGCCTTATTTCCACATGTGCAGGCTATTCTACAAATGTTTGAGTCAGTGACATAGGAGTACGTTAAGTCAGTGTAGTAAAAGATTTCTCAGCACAGTTATATTGAGATTTGCATAAAATTATTGATGTGCACTTGAGTTGCCTAAAGATTTGTTGCCGTTATAGATGTGGTTATATTATACACTTGAATAAGAATTTATATGCCGATACCTGTGAAAACAGAATTATGAAGGTATTAAATTATTGCACTCAGATTTGCAGCCAAATATTTCATTAAGATATGATTTATTATTGTGTGTAAATAGTTTAGTAAATACATAACTTGTTTGTTGATTGGAAAGCACCAAACGTAAAACCACAAATAATATTAATCTACTAAAAGTAATATATAATGCGGAAAAATGACTTATAGTTCAGAAGAGTATCACTGATACACTTACATAAAATATATCCACATTATAAAGAAAGTGTGTATACACCAATGGCCATTAAAATTGCTACACCAAGAAGAAATGCAGATGATAAACAGATATTCATTGGACAAATGTATTATACTAGAACTGACATGTAATTATATTTTGACGCAATTTGGGTGCACAGATCCTGAGAAATGAGTACTAAGAACAACCACACATGGCCGTAATAACGGCCTTGATACGCCTGCGCATTGAGTCAAACAGATCTTGGATGGCGTGTACAGGTACAGATGCCCATGCAGCTTCAACACGATACCACAGTTCATCAAGAGTAGTGACTGGCGTATTGTGACGAGCCAGTTGCTCGGCCACCATTGACCAGACGTTTTCAGTTGGTGAGAGATTTGGAGAATGTGCTTGCCAGGGCAGCAGTCAAACATTTTCCGTATTCTGTATTCCGTAAAAGACCTGCAACAGGCGGTCGTGCAGAAATGTAGGGTTTCGCAGGGCTCGAATGGAGGGTAGAGCCACGGGTCATAACACATCTGAAATGTAACGGACACTGTACATAGTGTCGTCGCCGCGGTGGAGTAGCCGAGCGGTCTAAAGCATCTCGCTGCGGAGCGCGGGGTTGCTCGCCGTCGGAGGTTCGACTCCTCCCTAGGGCATGAGTGTGTGTGTGTTGCCCTTAGGTTAGTTTACCTTAGTTTAAGTAGTTTGTAAGCTACGGACTGATGAGCACGCAGTTTGGATAGATTTACAAACATTTGAACTTTTTTTTTTTTTTCAAAGTGCCGTCGATGCGAACAAGAGGTGACCGAGACGTATAACCAGTGGCACCCCATACCATCACACCGGGTGATACGCCAGTATGGCGATGACGAATACACGCTTCCAATGTGCGTTCACCGCGATGTCACGGATGCGACCAACATGATTCTGTAAATGGACCTGGATTCATCCGAAAAAATGACTTTTGCCATTCGTGCACCCAGGTTCGTCGTTGCGTACATCCTGTCTGCGATGCAGCGTTAAGGGCAACTGCAGCCATGGTCTCCGAGCTGATAGTCCACACTACTGCAAACGTCGTTGAACTGTTCGTGCAGATGTTTGTTTACTTGCACACGTCCCCATCTGTTGAATCAGGTATCGAGACGTGGCTGCACCATCCGTTACAACCATGCGGATAAGATGCCTGTCATCTCGACTGCCTAGTGATACGAGGCCGTTGGGATCCAGCATGGCGTTCCGTATTGCCCTCCTGAACCCACTGATTCCTTATTCTGTCATTGTATCGTGACCAACACGAGCAGGAATGTCGCGATACGATAAACCCCATCGCGATAGGCTACAATCCGACCTTTATCAAAGTCATAAACGTGATGGTACACATTTCTCATCCTTACACGAGGCATCACAACACCGTTTCTCCAGGCAATGCCGGTCAACTGCTGTTTGTGTATGAGAAATCGGTTGGAAACTTTCCTCATGTTAGCACGTTGTAGGTGTCTGTAGCACGTCATCTTCGTGGTGAATCAATTTTAATGGCCAGGAGTGCATGTAGACTGTATTGGGCAATATACAGCTTAGTGACGCGATCAGATGTCATCTTGGCTCTATGTGGACGTCATGGGGATGTTAGTGAAGATCCCGTGAACGACTCACTCGAACGATTTCTATAGTGCACAATGCGTATCTTAATCCGTCAACTGCTGCACCTGCCACTAGAGAACAAGTACCGAGCTTGCAGCAATCTGTGTCGCCTCGCACCCACCTTATCGGGCGAAGACTAGCAGCAGGCAAGCTAGGGAAATACCAGTCCAGGCGTATGCTGCTATTTACTACACAAAGGGCTACGTTTCGAGTAGCGCCGTGACAGTAAGGCATGGAAGGAAGAAAGGAAGGAAGATTATCCCGTCAACAGCGTGGTCATTAGAGACGGAGCTTACTATCGGCTTATTTTGGTTAGGTTGGGAAGAAAATTGGCCGTGCACTTTCAAAGGAATCGTTACGGTGTTTGTATTGAGAGATGTAGAGAAATGAAGAAATACCACAATCTTGATGGCAACAGGTGGATTTGAACCACCTCCTGATGCGAGCCCAGTGCCCTAACCTTTCCGCCACCTCGCTCGGATGGAAGTATGGAGTGCCGGTGGATGGCAACGCATAGTGTTAAGCGATAAATTCCAGTTCTGTGCTAAACCGTGTGACGACTGTTGCCAAATATGGCGGTGACCTGAAGAGTGTTATCATTCTACCGATGATTCTTAGGTACAGACAGAGAGAAGGTACATACATAGCTAGTAAGGACGAAATGAACTAGGAGTGGATGGACAGAGGTGGAGAGGTTCATATCGACAGAGATGAAAGGCGCAGCCTGGACAGAGGGGAAAGGAATATATGGACAAACGAGGTAAGATCCGTTGGACGGAGAAGAAAAGGACTGATGGACACAGGAAGAAGGAGCTGGTGGGCAGATCAAGGTAGGGCAGATGGATAGAGAGAGGGGAATCAGAAGTTTGACCAAGAGAGAGAAAGAAGGATCAGATGCATAGGTGGAGATGAAAGTAGTAGATTGACATAAGAGGAAGAAACGATGGACACAGGAGAAGATGCAGACAAAGGTGGAAGTAGGAGATGGACAGAAACGAAATCGTTATCGTCCACCAGAAGGAACGCATCTCCTATGGCACCAGCGCAGGCCACAAGAAAAGGTCGAAGTATCTTGTCTCTGTACTACTAAATAGTCAAAGCGTCATTCTGAACGACATAGAGGTTCGCCAATACTGACTCCTGTCAACATCATTCGACCACCACCATGATATGGTAATTTTCTTGCACATAAGCAGGATTGTTCCGAGTTCCACGTTCTCTCCAGATGAGAGAACACAAAATATTGATTCCTCTGCGAACAGAAATTGGCACCATTCTTTACGACTTCAATCTTAATGTGACTCCACCCAATTTCTGCGGGCTAAACGGTGTCGTGGTTTTAATGGGACACACACCACAGTTCTCCGTACGTAGAGGCCACATCGCCGAAGGCGTTTTCGGACTTTTTGTGTTGATATTGCGCCTCGTTTTGTTGCCTGTTGGAGCTGAGTTGCATTCACTCTCCTGTCTCGACGGGCTGTTAACCAGAGATAACAGTCATCTCTTGGTGGTGTTACCCATGGACGACAATGGCCTTGCCTTCTTTTAACGGTTATTGTTGTCTGAAATCGCCTCCAGGTCCTGGAAATTACACTTTGGAACACTTCAATACTTGCAGCCACCTCCCTCTGTGTCTGTCCCGCTTCCAACCTTCCTTTGGCTCTCATTGCCGTAGCTTCGTTGTTGTTACATTGCACTACCCACTCACTACTATCTGAACCCAGCTGCTAATGTACTTCGTTTGGTAGAGTAAACGTCAGTCAACATCAACCTCCTCTGCAGCAACTATCTGTTATTACTACTATCTCGGTTGCCGTAATGTTCTTGTAACCATTCTGTAGAACTGATAGATAGACGTCGAACTATTTTAATTCATTTTGCTTATGACAATACTTCAGAACCTAAATATCTCAACTGATCCGCTAATTGATTTGACCGGTATAGTTCAGAGTGGCGGCGTGTCCTATGTATTCACTAGTTTAGTGAATCTCTGGAAAAGAAGCTGTTCGTGCAAAAATGTACTGTATATTCACACCCCCTTTATTTGTTTTATGCTCATATCAGATCATTTTATCCGAATTTTCCAAGTATTTCTATCACCTGAGAAACGGAAGTCGTGTAGTTAGCACGCATACATGCAAGTGCGTTGCCGAGCCTCTGCTAAGGTCCAGATTCTCTTCTGAACCATCCGAGTTTGCTTATGGCCGCTCCTTGAGCAGGAAGGGGCGACGGGAAACGTGACTGTAGTCTGCGTCACGTAGGAAGGCGTCCCAGTTTTGAGCCATCCTGCACACACCCCTCCATTACCGAACTCGCAGGCGTTTTCTAGGCGCGTGGCTGGCCACGAGTTACGCGATGTTTCTCCCGCAGGCGCAACTGTTGGCGCTCGGCGGTAGCTCCTCCCCTTCATGCTTCCCCCATCGCTCTGCCTCTATGCGCGGAAGTGCCTTCCTACATGACGCCTATAGTTTGTATTGGTGGAGGCACCAGCTGCTATGTTACTCTGAGTCTGACGGAAAGTGCACAAGAACGACCTCTGTTAGATGGATTGCTAGTGATTGTGAATGACAGATATTGATAATGTGCGACTTCGTCGCAAATCAAAATGTTCAAATGTTTGTAAAGTCTATTGGACTTAACTATGGGGTAATCAGTCCCTAAGCTTACAAACTACTTATGAACTAGCTAATCCTAAGGACGGCACAAATATTCATGCCCGAGGGGGGATTCGAACCCCCTACCGTAGTGGCCGTGCAGACCGTGACTGGGGCGCCACAATTCCCTCGGCCACCGCGGCCGGCACTTCGTCGCCACACTGTCCGTACACAAACGAAATATTAAATTTTTGTTCAAAATTATAACTGTCAAGATAAATCAAACTGTAATTGTCTATTCCTTAAAAGTTCTTTACAATATTTCATCTAAAATTCTCCGTTATTTTATAAGCCACAAATGTAGTTTATGAATCAGTTGTAAAATAAGATATGGACTCACAAACGGGAACACACAGTTTCCACATTATATATACAGATGATGAGTCCCTAAAACTGTATAAAGTCTTGAATCAAAACTGTAATATTCTTCAAAAGTATAATTCAGCATAATATTTAAAATTTCGCGTCTCTTAATGGCTGAAATAACACTCTTCAACACAGTGTCTCTTGAAGTAAAATTTTCAGTTTTACTTCCCTTCGCATAAATCAGTATAATAAAATATACACAATCTTGTAGATAGTAATACATGGTAACTAGGACTATTTGTGATATACATAACTGGCAACACTTTGTAATAATACCAACAATTCTTTTTTCTTGTTTATTCGATTATGATGTTTGGCAAGATCTTCTCTTGCTCCGTAGCTGTCGGCCCGCGACGTTTGATGGCCAGCTATATCATCTATGGCCCGGCAGAGATGTTGTTCTCGTGGGTTGCACCGTTGTCACCGCACATGAAACACCAGAAAACAACACATATTGTTTTAAGAAAACTGTGATGAGAAACATTAACATTAAAAATCATTAACAACAACATAAATAAACGTGATTTTCCAGCAAAACTGAGCTGATGTGAGGCAGTAGCAGGCATAATATTTCGCCCCCTAAAAAAGTACGAATTGGTCCGAAGACAAGACAATGTAACTAGTTCCCACAGCTCACCTTGCACATGCGCAAAGCCTCCCATCAGGCAACATCCGTGCTTCCCAAATGTTTTGAGAGTATTGAAGTTTTATCACAGACAAGTTGTATTTGATTAAAAAGAAAAGCCTTCAGAAGATCCAAACATGAAAATAATAATGGGCTTAATTATCGACTGTTAGAATAGCTGTGTGCTTAAATACATATCCTGGTGTGGAGCAAGAAGCAGAGCGTTCGCGTCTGTCTACGACATGTATTTTTTTCTCCCATCTTCGCGTTTATCAATGACTTGGCACTTATTACTAATTGTCAAAAATGTTTAGCCGATTTTACGAAATAGGTTGTAATATGGAGTATCAATAAATTTTATAGTAAAGGTATTAAAAATAAGGAGAGGCATTGAATTAAAATTTGTACCTTGCCGGGATTCGAACCCAGAACCTCCTGCTTACTAGGTAAGCGCTTTAGACCACTCAGCTAACACAGCAATGCAGATAAAGCGACTACACGGACTGTCTCCACACCACATACTTTAGTTCTGCCCTGGAAATTTGAAACGTATTTCACAGAGAATATTGACGCAGAATTAAAGTATGTGGTGTGGAGGGAACGTGATTGAAGACAGTCCGTGTAGTCGCTTTGGCTGCAACGCTGTGTTAGCTGATTGGTTTAAAGCGCCTACCTAATAAGTAGGTGGTCCTGAATTCTAATCCCGGCCACAGCACTAATTTTAATTCAATGCCTCTTCTTATGTTAAATATCTTTGGTATAATGAGACAATGTTGTCTCAAGGAAATGTATTACTGTCGAAAGTTTATAGTGTTCGTTAACACTAATATTTAAGTGTCTGGAAAGAGGTGGGGGAAAGCAGCCTTTGCGCGTGCTTGAGGTGAGGCACTGGTGTTGGTCATTTGGAAAAGTAAATTGCATAATGAAATAACTTTTGCAAACTCCAGTCATTTTAGGCACCAGTCGCCAATACTAGTGCCTACTTACTTACTCACTCACTCATTGGTCATAGCGGACTTGAATGTCCATCACCGCAACAACATGTTTTCACCACATGTCCCTGTCTTCGCTGTTTCCTTCCAGTCGCCTTCAATACCTAGGTTCCTCAAATCGGTCTTCACATAGTCCTCCCAGCTACGTTCGGTCTCCCCACAGGACGTTTTCCCTCCAAGTGCCCTGATTTCATCATCCGAGCTACGTGACCCGCCCATCGCAGCCTACGGGATTTAATAGCATTGATTATGTTAGGGTTTCAGTAAACTTCGTGAACCTCTTCGTTATACAGGTTCGCCGCTCCCCTCTAATGTTATCCCTTTTTGCTCCGAAAATTTTCCTAAAAATTTAGTTTTCAATTGCTCGAAATGGTTTTTCATTTTGCAAAGTGAGACACCAAGTTTCACACTCATATAGCACAAATGAAGGAATAATAGTTTTGAATAGTTTGATCTTTAAATTTCTAGGCAATAACCGTGATAAGAGTAATCTGTTCACTGACAAGTAGCAAGCATATCCAGCCCGTAATCTCTTCCTCAGCTCGGACTCAGTCTGATTTCTCAATGTAATCTCCACACCTAAATACTGAAACGCGTTCCATTCCCGTTGGCAATCTAGTAGTATTTCGATGATCAAAATATCCACGGGTGTACTGCCGGTCTATAGTGTCCAACGGGCCCGTTGGACACTATAGACCGGCAGTACACCCGTGGATATTTTGATTATCAAATACGCCGGGAGAAACTGAAGAATCACATAGTAGTATTTCGTTTTGACTTCACTTATCCTCAGACCTACGTCTTCACTAACCTTGATTCACATTTGCTGTTACAGGACCATTCCTATCGCTAATGATGTTTTGATCATCTGGACACCCTAATCTTATATATTAAAAGAATCTACGAAAACTAAAGCCAGTCGGTCAGACCAAACTATCCGGGCTATTTCCTTCGTTTTTCCTTTAAACTATAGGTATTCATCCACAGATTTGACATCAAGTATAAGAATTTACATAACTCTCGTCTTCCTTTTTCTATACTCAAATGCGATTTCCTTCCGTATATTTCTTATGGTGATGCTTTTGCTGTAAAATAGTCAATCGGTCAAGCCGTTATATCCGACCGATTTCCTTAATTTTTGCTTTAAACGAAGGCTATTCATCCGCAGATTTGTAATCATGTATCAGAATTAACTGAAGTATCTCTATTTTTTATTTTTATTCAAACGTGGTATCCTTCTGTCCTTGCATTGAATATTTTAATCGGTTTGTTTTACGATATCTTCGGTTCTAATTAAGGTACGCAGTTCTTTTTGACCTAACAACACTCAGCGGACCAAGCGGGTTGATTTGCGTTTTTAAACACTTGCATTGATTGATTCTGATAAAAGTTATGCATGAAAATTTAACTTTACTTTCATTTTTCACCAACTTTTTTGTCATTCCACTAACGGTGCGAAGTATTCTCACGGGTGCTCAAGTATCTTATTATTTCCATTTAACTCCACGCTCTCTGAGTTATCTGCTGTCATTCTAGGACTAAATTAAAGTGTAGCGAGTACAGGGCATCTCCCTGCTCAAGTCCATTCCTTATTTCGAATTCTTCTGGCTCATATTTTCTCACGCGTACTCTACTTTTCATGTTCTTTAAACTCGCTTCTATAAGCCTAAATAATTCTTTGGTATTCAAAGTTCCAAAAGAATTCTATACAATTTTGTTCGCAATACTGACTCATATGCTTTTGTAAAATTTATGAAAAGATTATGAACCGCTTTATTATATTTCCAACTAGATGACCCGGTGAGCTTCGTATCACTTACATCTTAATATAAACCATATTAATTTAAAGCATATGTATTTTAAACCCAGTAGCTTTATAATCAGATACTCTAAGTATCGGCTCGATAGTAGGCGCAAAGAGTGGGCAAATCACGCACACATGTCCAGGATAATGTTCATGTCACATTTGTGGAACTTCAGGGAAGGTTTAAAAGATGATAAATTTTGGAAAAATTTCTAGGAAAATTTAGATTTAAAACACGTAAAATAACGACTTGATTGTTGTGTTGACTGCATTCAGAAATATACTTTGAAAGAGTAAAGTTCGCTTTACACGATATTTTTCATCTTTCGTTGAACGTCAAATGATCAAAATTTTATCGCAATTGGATGAACGGTTCTCGACTTATATTGTTGAGTACCCGTTGTGCGAATAGTCAGTTATAGAGCTGAAATCAATCAAAAACACGTTGAAAAACGCTCTATCAGTTTTTTGTTTTTTTTTTCAAATTTTCCGGTAGATTTTACAAAAAATTTATTTCATACAAACCTTGTCCTGTCAACCCGTACTCAAGTGATGCTCTTACCACTATGTGGCAATTGATTTTTATTCAGAGAAAAAATCCCTTACGGTTTTTCGTATATTTTCCTACTTTTCGGGCGATGTTTGCAAATTTTTATTTGATGCGAACCTTCCTCTTGCTTTCAACATGAAATGTACAACATTTTATCGAAATTGGACGAACGGTATTGATATCTCACTGGAAAAATCCGTTTCAGTTTTTCCCGATTTTCTTCTTTTCCGGACAACTTTTCCATATTTTATCGCCGTTTAAACCTTCCCTGGACTTATACGAATATTTCAAGACTAAAATTAGCCAAATATGTTCAGCCATTCTTGAGTTTTAGCGAGAGAAACGAACAGCAATTAATATATATATATATATATATATATATATATATATATATATATATATATATATATATATATATATATATATTGATTTTCTCAGGGAAGCAAAAACAGTCTTGGGCCAACCCGCCACTGCCCGCACCGAAACTAAGTTTATTGTGCGGTATCGCTCCCTGTATATCTAGTAAAGCCAACCAATGCCCTTGAACAGTGCAAGGAGTCTCTTTACCAGTTCTTTATTAGACACAATTTCTTCGCGTCTGGTTGTCCCAAATGTTCTGTGCCTTTTACTCTCCAATGCAATACATTCGAAGATTAGATGTGATACAGTTTCATCACCGTCATCACAGATCCTACATTTAGGTTCCTCTTCTGTTATTCCCATTGTACGTAGGTGTTTTTTGAAATTCCCATGGCCTGTCAGCAATCCAACCATGAGTCTAATCTCTCTCCTGTTCAGGCCCAGGATTGCAGAGATTCTTTTAAAACATGGCTTTGGCATCATTAACTTGCCATGTTTTTGTTGATAGACTTTGGTCCAATATTCTACGTGCTGTCTTCTGAGCCAGTTACGTAGCTCCAATATGATCATTGCCTTGGTGATTGTCAGGACAGGTTCCGGTCCAATAAATGGAGTCTCTGCCCCCATCCTGGCTAATCTGTCGGCATGTTCGTTGCCACTGATCCCCGAGTGGCCAGGGACCCACAATAGGTTTACTCTATTGCTTTCCCCTAGCTCCACCAGAACCCTGTGACATTCTGCAACAATTTTAGACCTTGTTGCAGGAGCTGCCAGTGATCTCAGGGCTGCCTGGCTGTCTGAATAGATATACATGCTACGGTCTTTGTAGCACCTCCGCAAATTTGTCATATATTGATTTTACTGTTGGAATTGTTGAGAGGCTGTGTGAGCCACAGAGACGCACTCCAGGCTGAGAAATAGAGACCATTGCAGATAACAGGCTAAAACAGACACGTATATCTTACGAGTTACGTTTCATTGGCAGAACGCTTAGACGATGCACCAGCTCCACCAAAGAGACTGCCTACATCACACTTGTGCGTCCTCTCTTGGAGTACTGTTGCCCCTTGTGGGACCCTCACCAGGTGGGACTGACGGAAGATATTGAGAAGGTTCAGAGAAGGGCAGCTCGTTTTGTTTTATCACGTTACGGGAGGGAAAGCGTCACGGAAATGTTGCACGAATTGGGGTGGAAATCATTAAAAGAAAGACGTTATTCATTGCGGCGTGATCTGTTTGCGAAGTTTCAATCACCCACTTTTACTTCTGAATGTGTAAATATTTTGCTAGCACCCACCTACTTAGGGAGACATGACCATCCCAATAAAATAAGAGAAATCAGATCGAAAACGGAACGATTTAGGTGTTCTTTCTTCCCGCGCGCTATTAGAGAATGGAACGGTAGAGAAAAGTTATGAAGGTGGTTAATGAACCCTCTGCCAGGCACTTAAATGTGATTTGCAGAGTATATATGTAGATGTAGATGTAGGCACTAAAGAAATCTCCTAGCGAACTGCTGATGCCCTCGGCCACCGTCCCTGGGTGGAGGTAACCTTTCAGTGAAGATGGGCGTAACTTCATATAGCGTCGAGACGCTGTTGTAAGAGTTACATTAGTACTTGGTGACCAAAAGGCATGTTTTAATGTACGTAGCAAAGTTGATACCAGTCACTTGGGAAAAGCGACGTCATTGGGTCCACGAGGCTAGAGTGAGAGGGTAAAGAACAAAAACTGCAAGTTAGCAGCTCCCCTGAGGCGTGGCCTAAGGCGGAGCCTAACGTGTGGCTAACTGACGTAAAACATTGTTGTTGTTGCCCATATTGGATAGCGTCGTGACGTTTTACTTTCAGCCGAACAATGTTGCTACCAAGTATGGATTTTGTTAGTGCACAAACAAGCCACCTCCCCACCTGGGGAATGGCAGAAAGGACAGGGCTGAAACGTGGTTCACTAGAGGACTCAGAGAGAGGGAAAGCCACAATTTAGATTGGTTGAACCAAGCAGCGGCCAATAGGAAATTGTTAACTGTCGGAAAGTGGGGAAAAGAGGTGCGCCCACACCGGCGTTAAAACCCCCGGTTTTTGGATCAAGAGGGGAGTTCTCAGTCAGACGAGTCGGGCGCCAGCCCGTGACTATCGCCGTCGGCCTCGGGGTGCTCCATGACAGTCTGTTTCCCGCGAGGAGTGCGCCTGTCTAGGGGATGCTGCTAGGGAATGTAATTACTGGCTTCTGTCGTGGCAAACGATTTCCACTTCTTGTTTTTTTTTTTTTTTAATTAAGTAACCCCAGTGTAGTAGACTTAGAATGGGATGCAATAAATTCAATGCAAGTTACCTAGGAGTTCCATAAAGTTTCCTAACAAGTATCCTCTCGAGTCCCGAAATCCGCATCTCTAGTAGATGCCTGTACTGTCTCTCTGCAATCACTCCTTTCCGCTCGGGATATGCAGACTGACCGTGCTACCTCTTCCCTCTTCCTATGTAGGACACGGCTAATTCTCCTCCACAAACGCCCTGATTATATATAGATACTAGTGCATAAAAGTATTTATCGGTGGCACGAAGAGGTGAGAACGCAAAAGGAAGGGCTTGAGCGCGGTAAAACGCAAGCTCAGAATGTGAGGCAGTCGAGTAGCCTCCGCCTCCTGAGATGACAGACTGCCCGCCACCTGCGAGATCTAGTTCTGCCGTCCGCCTAGGGACGGCGCACCGTTCCAAACACTGGACGCCGGAGCGCCGACTGTCCCGTAAATCCGCCGGTCACGGCGTGCGATATTGCGCGGAGTTTATCTCGCGAGGATCTTAACGTCGGATCCGGAAAAGAAAAATCGTGTGCGGCACCCGGAATAATCATTTGGCGAGCGTAAGGACGTGCCGGTGGCCGGCGCAATTTATTTTCATCACTTGATGATGCCGTACTCCGCGGGCTAAGTGTCAGGGAACGCCGGCTTGAGAAATGCGCGTCATTAAAGCGCCGGCGCAGTCCGCGTCTGTGTACCGCCGGCTTAGCGGCGCCGCCGTCCTCATTGCTACTTTGCCGGGTGACAAACGACCTGTTTCGCAACCGCGAGCGAACAGTGTTACCAACTGCTGGCGGCCGCGCCGCGTGAAACCAGATCATAACCCGCATGTTTACGGCCGTAGGAGGCGGCGGGAGGGCCCGGAAGAGTTGGCAGCGGCCCGTAAAGCCCAGGGCGCGACAATCACGGCGACATTTCTACCGGCGGCGAGCAAGGACGCGCTCTACCGTACTGTGCGAGCCTTACTAATTTTTGTTTTTTGTTTTTTTCCTCCCGGGTTTTCTCCTCCGTTTATAATAATAATCGAGCTGCCGGTCGCCAGCCGGAGCGCAGTAAAGCTGCGGTATTATTTTCCATTAGCGGCGGGGATATTCCTTTTATGGGGCCGGGATCGCAGGAGTTCCCCGGCCGAACGGCGGCAGGGGGCGCGCGCCGGCGACAAAAGCCGTCCGTTCCGCGCGGCCGCCTTTTGCTCCTTTTCGCCTTTCGCGTCCTTTCTTCGGGCCCCGCTGCGTGCTCGGCGGCGCGCGCTACGGTTCCGCGAGACGCGGTCGAAGTGCGCGTAGCTGCCGCAGCCGGTAATTGAAATCTTTTTGCCGGCTGCCGCGAAACTGAGGCGCCCACCGCCGCCGGCGTGAACTGTGAAACGCGCCGCGCCGCGCCGGCCGTGACGGCGGCCCTAGCAGGCGACCGCAGCGCCCGGCCAGCGACTCGTCTTATTGTCCGGCGCCCCTTATGCACCGCTTCTGTTGTTCTCCGATGCTGTGCTGCTGCTGCTGCAGATGACGCGCACTCCTCCCCTCTCGCTCCCCACTTCCCATTGCCTTTTGGTCCTCAGTACCAGGTTGTTTTTGTAGGAGTCTTCCGATCTATTACGTGGTGCATTAGGCTCATTTCAGACTGACATGGAGACCACATGGGCATCGCAATTTTGAATTTTATGAGATTTATGCTACGTGAAGTTCAGAACGCAAACAACAGTCTACCAAAGCAATTCGACGCAACTCTCAAAATATCCTCGAGAAAATCGATTTTGAAATTTTGTAAGTACACAAAAGTTTCAATAATTAAAAAAATTATGATACGCATCGCTGCAGCTGAGGTACAAGCGTATATATAAACAATCACGTATATATAAGCAGCACACCTTCAATTTTTATTCCCACCTTTGCACCTTTTTAGCCGGGCGTCATAGCTCAGCGCGTCCGGTCAGGGGCCTAAACAT
The DNA here is from genome assembly GCA_026315105.1 of Locusta migratoria. NCBI lineage: Eukaryota > Metazoa > Arthropoda > Insecta > Orthoptera > Acrididae > Locusta > Locusta migratoria. The sequence goes on from CM048746.1 coordinate 180,665,634, forward strand.
ACCCTGTAATAAAATAGTTGAACCAGGAACATATCGAACAACCAAGAACGAACTGAACCAACGACCGAGAAGCATAGATCTACCTACAGACCAAGGGCAGAGAGAGAGAGAAAAGGGGGTATCGTCTTAGCCTTACACCAAAAAATGTTCAAATGTCTGTAAATCTATTGGGCCAAACTGCGTGGTCATCAGTCCGTAGCTTACAAACTACTTAAACCTAGGTAAACTAACCTAAGGACAACACGCACACCCATGCCCCAGGGAGGACTCGAACCTCCACGGCGAGCAACCGCGAGACGCTTTAGACCGCTTGGCTACTACACCGCGGCAGGCTCGTTTCAGACTGACAAGGAGGCCACATGGGTATGGCAATTTTGAATTTTATGGGATTTATGGTACGTGAAGTTCAGAACACAAATAACAATCCACCAAAGCAATTCTACGCAACTGTCAAAAATTGTCGAGAAAATTGATTTTGAAATTTTGCAAGTACATATAAGTATCAATCTACATCTACATGGGATACTCTGCAAATCACATTTAAGTGCCTGGCAGAGGGTTCATCGAACCACCCTTATATTATTTTATCTCCCATTCCATTCTCGAATAGCGTGCGGGAAGAATGAACACCTGAATCTCTCCGTTCGGGCTCTGATTTCTCGTATTTTATTCTGATGATCATTTCTACCTATGTACGTGGGAGCCAACAACATACGAGGCGCGTCCATAAAGTAAGTCCCGTTTCAATTTATCTCCGCTTCAGCGCTGCGATTGCAGTTCCGCACATGCGCTCAAGACGATGTGTATCAAGGAGAAGAACGTGCGCCATTTGGAGATCGCTGTCAGTTACGTACGTTTTGTTGTGCTTGTTTGAAATGTCGGCGTTGATTGAAAATCCCTCCGCCTGTGATATCAGGTCGGTGATTCGGTTTCTGAATGAGAGAAAAGTGAAACCAAGTGAAATTTATCGGCAAATTTGCGATGTTCACGGACCAAATGCGTCGATTGATTCGATGGTGAGATGATGGGTCCGACAGTTCAATGGAGGGCGTAGTGATGTGCACGATGAAGAACGAAGTAGGCGTGCACTTTTGGTTACAGAAGAACTGGTTAACGCGATTGATGACAAGATCCTATGGACTTCCCCCAAATTTAATGATCACTGATGCATGAGCCGGCCGCGGTGGCCGAGGGGACTGAGGCGCTCCAGTCACGGTCTGCACGGCCACTACGGTCGGGGGTTCGAATCCCCCTTCGAGCATGGATATTTGTGCCGTCCTAGTTTGTAAGTAGTTCATAAGTAGTTTGTAAGTTTAGGGACTGATGACTCCGTAGTTAAGTCCCATAAGCTATACAAACAAACTGATGCATGAAATTGTTACCAAACAGGCGGCAGATTTCTATGAAGAAGGTATATTATACCTGGTGCCACGCTATGACAAATGCCTCCAAAATTTCGGCAGTTAAGCGGAAAAGTAGTTTAAGAGTTGTAGAATTTTGTGCAATACAAATTTCTTCTGTATCTGTGTACAATTTCATTTTATTACCAAATGGAACTTACTTTCTGGACGCGCCTCGTATTTTCGCATACGGAGGAGAATGGTGGCGATTGTAGTTTCGTAAGTAGCCCACGCCGCAGCGATAAGCGCCGTTGTTGTAATGATTCCCATCCCAGATCCTGTATCATTTCCGTAATGCTGTCTCCCCTGTATCGTGACAATCCGAAATGAGCTGCCCTACTTTGGACTCTTTCGATGTCCTCCGTTAAACCCACCTGATAAAGATCCCACACTGGGCAGCAATACTCCATATATCTCTTAGGGTTTTCATTCAAATCGCGAGAGAGAGTTTCGTTGTGATAAGTGTTGTAGGCATCTCGCATTGAAGTCCTCGCTAAATTTCGAGCTTCTGTGTAGGATCGCCACCGCGGCCGGCGAGAGAGAGAGAAGCTGGTATTGTTTTAGCATTACATCCAAAGGGTCTTTGGTTCGAATCCAGCAGTAGCAGCTTTTAAATTTTATTTTTAAAATGTTCAAATGTTTGTATAGTCTATGGGACTTAACTACGGGGTCATCAGTCCCTAAACTTACAAACTACTTATGAACTACTTACAAACTAGGACGGCACAAATATCGATGCCCGAGGGGGGATTCGAACCCCCGACCGTAGTGGCCGTGCAGACCGTGACTGGAGCGCTTCAGTCTTCTCGGCCACCGCGGCCGGCAATTTTATTTTTTTCGTTATGTTAGAACACTTACACAATTTTAACATCGAATGGTAATTTTTATGAAAAATTCACGTATTTGTGTTTACTCCTAATTATGTTTGTCTGTATGTCCTCTATGTATTCATGAACCATTCATTCGATTGCAATGAAACTTTGGTGAACTGTTCACCGTACGCCCACGAAGGTTCCTCACCCAAAAACAAAAGAGCACGACACATAGCTCAGGAGATATTACGTCATAAATAACGAGATGCCACCGCGTGATAATACCCAGATTTATGCGTCAATTATTGGAAAATGTGAGTGGTTAAGGACCTGCAACGAAGTTTGCATGTAATTTCGGACGTTTATGAAGCGTTTTGTAACGACCCCCCCCCCCCCCAAACACACACACAGAATGATGAAAAGAAGTATACCGTTGACGAACGTTTCGCTGTAAATGCCGTAAAACTGTCGCATCAGGCATGACCTTGTATCAAATAAAGTTAACATTACACATTTGCATGGTACTATTTATTTTTGTCTGCAAGTCTCCCTTAATTCTACTGCATTCAACATTAAGAAATTTGTTTTCTTAATATCAATCTATGTAAAGGCGAAAGGACACTCACTCACTCACTGACTAAACACAAAATCTCGAAAACTACTTCACTTGTCAATCTGAAATTTGTCAGGAATGTAGTTTATAGGTAGAAATGTCAGCTAAGAAAGTATTTGTGATAGGTGCAAGGCGGAGCATTCTTCTCCTACAGACTCACGAGATCTACAGATTCATTCTGATCTTCAAGAAATTTCGCACGCTTGACCTTCGAAACAAGGGGAAGGTCACCGTTTACCTAAATACGTTAGTCGCTCCATAACTTGAGAGCAGCTCGATCGATTTCATAGATTCCCATTTTTTTTTTTAATTCTCACAACAAGGGTTGTATGATATAAAACTGGAATATTGAGCACAACGAAGTGCGTTTTTCAATGTGACCCTGCGTTTCTATTGCATAGGTATCTATAGTTTTGTTCCGATATTTATGAAATTTTGCACACTCTACCTTAGAAACAAGAGGAATGTCACTGTCTGTATAAAATTTCGTTCGGTGCATGGTGGAGGGTACTTACGGAATTTTACAAAATGCATAGTTTTTCTCTAATCTTTATGAATTTTTGTTCACTTGACCTTTAAACCAAGAGGTAGACACTGGATACATAAATTTTTGTATGGTACATAACAGAGGGTACCTTGCAGGAAACCTTGCCGAGAGGTAGAAATAGGTGGAGGAAAAGAGATGGAGGAAGGGGATGTGGACTACGAGAGTGTAGGATAAATAAAATCCTGTCAACGCCGGGTTCACAGCTAGTATTTTATAAAATAATGATGGTTTCAATATAAAACATAAGTTACATTTTTTACAGTATTTGCTTCACTATTAGTTGACGACGGTAGTCTTTGATTCTTCGCTTTGTGTAGAGTTACGACGCTGGTCTTGGAAAGTCATCTCCGTACCTACTAATGGCTTTCCAAGCAGTTAATCTACTCAATCATCGTTTAATATCACAAGATGTTCAGCTCGTTTACGTACAGATAAACAAAAACTGACAAAACACGTGGAATCAGATATCCCAAAATCTATATGTTTGTCTGTATGTCCTCTGTGTATTCATGAACGATTCATTCGATTGCCTTGAAACTTTGGTGAACTGTTCACCGTCCGCCCAGGAAGGTTCCTGACCCAAGAACAAAAGAGCAGTACACATATCTCAGGAGATATGACGCCATAAATAATCAAAGGTCACCGCGTGAGAATACCCAGATTTCTGCGTCAATTATTGGAAAATGGTAATAGTTAGGGACCTGCAACATAGATTTCATGTAATTTTGGACATTTATGAAACTAAGCGAATTATAACTGACTCCCCCCCTCCCCCCACAAAATTATGAATGATGACGTCTACCGCTCACAACAGTTTTGCTGTAGATGCCGTAAAACTGCCGTATCAGGCATGACCTCGTATCAAATAAAATTTAGCATTACAGATTTGCATGTTACTATTTATTTTTGTCTGCAAGTCTCCCTTAATTCCTTTGCATCCAAAATTAAGCAATCTGTTTTCCTAATCTCTCTCTATATAAAATCGAAAGGACACTCAATGACTAAACATGAAATATCGAAAATTACTTCACCAATGAACCTGAAATTTCGCAGGAATGTAGTTTATAGATAGAAAACGTCAGCTAATAATTTTGTGATAGGTGCATAGCGGAGCATACTTCTCCTATAGACATACGACATCTACAGTTTCATTCCGATCTTCACGAATTTTTGCACGATTGATCTTCAAAACAAGAGGAAGGTCAACGTCTACCTTAAGTTTCATACGGTGCATGGGGGAGGGTACTTAACTTACGGAATTTTACAGAATGCATAGTTTTGCTCTAATCTTTATGAATTTTTGCACACTGCATACATAAATGTTTGTTTGGAACGTGACAGAGGGTACCTTGCAGAAAACTTTGCCGAGCGAGGGAAAGGTGGAAACGTACAGAGAGATGGGAGAGAAAGAGAGAGGAGGGAAGGGTAAGTGGACTACGAGAGTGTAGGATACATAACCACCCGGGAAACACCGGGTTTACAGCTAGTATTTTATACAACGTAATTCTAAAACAAAAACAAAAAATGTAAGAAATTTATTCGTCACAGCGGGATTCGAACCACTGACCCGGAGGTTGTGAGTGCAGAACGCTAGCACCTGAGCTATACCGACAGATATTGAATCTGCTTTACTTACTAGTACTTACAAGGATCTTTCAAAACTTCGAAGTCGATTTTTTCGAAAATTTTTTAGAGTTGTGACGAATGGCATTGGCTGATTGTTATTTGTGATCTGAACTTCTCGTACCATAAATATCAAAAAATTCTAAAATCCGATACCCATGTCGTCTCCTTGTGAGACACTGGAGACGGCACCAGAGATTGTGGTGAACACTTCTGGATCACTGGTGCCTGACAACATAGTTGTTGGTTACTGATTACTTCCACTTACTGCCCTAGATTTCGACCCACCACCTAATTGCTTAAGGTGGTTCATTGTATTGGATAAGCTGAAAGTAACTGCCTATTGGAAATAAATTTTTTCTCCTAAAAATGTGACGAATAACTTTTGTAGATATTCAGTTTATTGAGTGCCATGACAGTTACAAAAGTTTCAATTTACTTTCTGGCCCATTATTTTGCTACGACCTTTGTAACGAAGCATGTTGGGAGTTATTGCCATCTGCTTTCATTACTGTACCTCCTGATGCCAGTGTTGCATAATAGTAGGTACGAATGTAATTAGCGTATTATCATAGCGTATTATAAGTCTCAGGTTAATTAAGTTTCATCTGCATAATATTAAAGTAGGTACTATGTTTCACAATTAATGTTAGTATATTGTACCTTTATTAGTTTCTGTTAAATTACCGTTTATTCTGAAATTATTATTGACGGACCTATTACACTATTTTGTGGGTGAAGCCGTATGAATATAACAGAGACTTGTATATTAATCTATTTAGTATTATTTAAGCTATCTTTTACTATTGTCAGTTGCGGGTAATGTTTACTTTCCCATTGGAATTAGTTTAATGTATGGACATAATCCAACCAATCAAACTCAGCATGTGAATCGTAGCCGATCAACCGAACCATATAACACGGTGACTACCATCCGACTGAACTCTAGCCTAGCTTCCACTCGACTGAGTCAACTAGTCTACCGTCCACTGCCCGCCTCAGGGTCAAAGATGCCAAAAAATGTTCAAATGTTTGTTAAGCTTAAGGGACTTAACTGCGGGGTCATCAGTCCATAACTTACAAATTACTTATGAACTACCTTATACTAAAAACGACACAAACAGCCATGACAGAGGGGGGATTGATCCCCCGAACGTAGCGGCCGTGCAGACTGTGACTGGCGTGCCACAGTCCCCTCTGCCACCGCGGTCGCCTCAAAGATGCCGTTGTAGCGCAGATGCTACATCGCAGTTACGAAGATATTGTGGTTTGCAGTGGTTACAAACATCAATGAGAGTATCGAAGCATGTAATAGATGAATTTTACATCTATTATCTATAAATGTGAATGTCTGTTCGGTGTACCTTTATCACGTCTGAACCACAAGACGCAAAGACTTAAATATGTGTACAGTTTCTAATTTATACCTGAGGAAGGTTTTAGGTACGGTTTTATAGCGATCTGATAGATATTTAGTAATTTGAAGAATATAACGCGAAATGTGGAACAATAATTACTCTTTGAAAATTATATTTACCCTTTGAAAATGGTTTTATTGGTTGCATTGTTGCTTGAGGGTTGATAATGATAAAAGTGTGGAGTATGTTGGGATGGAAAGTTATCGGTGTATATAAAATTCTACGTGTGTGTGTGTGTGTGTGTGTGTTAATATATCGCTCTGCTGCGAAAACTACAGAACGCAAACGAATGGTCTGTGTATAATTGTTGCTGTACACCATAGCAGTTCCATGCCGATAGCTATGGAAGATATGGTTGTTGAAAGTCGTCAAATTATTAAAAAATTCGAACTGAAGGCCAGCGATGACTTTTGCGATTCGAAAATGAGTGAAAGTAATTACATTAATTTAATTGTTTCTTATTATTCTCCGACAATGATTTTAGAGAAAAGGAGATGGACAGAGAAAGAAAGGATAGGGAAAGTACCAACTCAAGGCAGGAATAAATAAATAAATACCCGGGCAACGCCGGGTTTTCAGCTAGTATAAAATAAAGCCGTAAAGCAAATACATGTCCAGATTCACAAAAATATCACATAAAAATCCATAGCCGGCCGCGGTGGCCGAGGGGACTGAGGCGCTCCAGTCACGGTCTGCACGACCACTACGGTCGGGGGTTCGAATCCCCCCTCGGGCATGGATACTTGTGCCGTCCTTAGTATAAGGTAGTTGATAAGTAGTTTGTAAGTTTAGGGACTGATGACCCCTTAGTTAAGTCCCATAAGCTTAAAAAACATTTGAACATTTTTTTGAAAAATCAATAAATAATGATCCTCAGCCTGTAGCTGCCTACTTTAAAGCTTTGCCTCTGAAAATGACGGAATGTCGAAACGCTTAAGGCATTAATATAGTTGTTAAGTGTGGTCAAGACGGTTGCATTATTTCCAAGTGAACCTAACAAGTCTGTTGTTGCGGAACACTGCATGGACACAGGTCTCGTTTCAGAGCTCCTTAGGCATCCCTCTGAGCCACGAGGCCGCGGAGACTCGGCGTCTAGGGCTGAGTGAAAGACTGATTTCTCTAGTGACAGCTGCAGCTTACTCGCCAGTGTACAGTTGGATGTGGTGTAGGGGCCCCAGCGAGGACTGCCGCTTCGGCGAAACCGCCAGTGGCATCCGTGAAATCCTACGTGACAAACTTGCAGGTGTTCAACGCACGTGAGAAAAGTAGGCGTTAACACTTGCTTCGCGGGCATAACGCGAGGCAGTCATTTCATTTGCCGAAAACGGCGTATAAACGGTATCACTGTGCGTGGAACGCAACGGAACGCATTTACGAATCAGGGATCAGGGTTGGCCGGCTTTAGCCGCTAGCTTGGTGTTTGGCCACTCCGAATGTGGGGGGGGGGGGGGGGGGGACACTCGTGGATCCTCGTGGGCAGTAGGCGGAAGTAGACTTCAAGTTGGAAGCTAGACTGTGGTTGCAGTTGAGTTTTTAGAGAGCGGTCTTTACCTTCGGGGAAGCAAGTCTTAACATCAAAGTTCTCTCTGGTCTCCATATCGGAATCCAGGCGTGCTTGTCGATTTCAACTGTGCATTATGACACGAGATAATCCACAGCAGTAGCATCACGATATGACGCCGAGACGATGACGTATCAATAGCCACGGCTCCTAATTACATTCTGTCGACAAGGTTCATTGCTTAGTACCTAGTTAATGCATGTTCAAGTCAGTGCTGTCGGAACATCTCTCTTAAATTGGTATAGAGATTGGCTTAATTGCTAAACGTGAGCACTTTGGATCACCGTCATTTTCCCACTCTGCCATTGGGTTAGTTTATATTTCTGGATAGGGGGATTAATTATCTGATGAACACCATTGTGTCCAATTCCATCTTCGAGTTCGAATTAGATTAGATTCATTCATTTATTTTCACATTAGATTCCATTATTTTATTTTATTTCTCGTAATCAGACGCATATCCGTTACCAACATCACTTGTAACAATTACACAGTCAGTTGCCCTTAAGTGACACCAGTTGCTATACATTCACCACCCTTCCATTATGTCGACCCTTATGTAGTATATTTATTCTCTGAGTCTTCAGGTAACACATTTTTAGTATATAACAAGATGTGTTACACTGCACTTTTCAGTAATTTAGTGTCACTAGACGACTAGTCAATAATAAGCGTACTCTACAGTTTTCACCGCGCTTGCCTATAATGGAATGCAGCTACGTAGTACAGTAACTTATGTTTATTATTATTATTTCTGCTCAAAAACAAGAGTTGTGGCTTCTGCGTCACTCTATCGTGTCATTTATCAGCATTGATAAAGTCCTTTATTCCGTTAACGAAGATCCTGATCTGCCGGACTTCAGAAGCACAACCTTGTACTGCTTATTGCTTATTGAAAGAAAGAAATTTCAGGTACGTCAGTCGTGGGCGTATAAGCATGCTGATTGACAAAGAAGAGACCTTTCTGTGAAGAAGGTGCTATTTAAGGACAATGAAGTCAGCACGCTAGAAAGTTAGGAAAATTTGTTAGTTGGTCGAGACTTAGTAAAATGCATCTCTGGAGAGAAGAATCGGTATCATCAGATAAAGAAACTTTCTTGTCTGGTTCGTCGACAGAAAACAAAGCGCCATCTATTGGGAGTGAGATTTTCTTTGTGGACTAGCGTTTGTGGACTAGTGTATGTGGACTTTCGAGTCGAAAAAGACTGCTGATAATCATGAAAAAACAAACGCTAATTGTTCCGAATCTTGGTTTTTATTCCTCGCCTTGATGATAATGCACCATACCATTCCTAAAGTTCAGTTTAAGAATGATCTTTTGACGCGAGAACGCCTGGTTATCGTCGGAGAAAATAAACTGTTTATAATCCTTATGTTGTAGACGCTATAGCAAGTTCAGGAAAGAAACTGTATTAAAAATATCGCCATACGACTGTCTCGATTCGGCGAATGAAGTATAGAAGCAAAGCGCATCTCCTTACGGCAGCCTCTAGAAAATATATCATTAGGGAAATAGATTTATACGGGGGCGTGAGCTCTGATATAAAGACAAGAGAATCATAATTTCTCAAACACTGAGACCGAAGTAGGCACATGTTCAATGCAAACATTGCGGGCAAGTATGCAGTCTTGCGATATTGGTCACAGCGGAAACTAACCCTATAACGGACGGGAAATAGTAAATGAAGGCAACGACCCGGTCCCACCATCCGCCAATCAGGGAGCTGGAATCCCGGACGTAAGTCCGACCATGCTTTATCTACAGCAGAGCGAGAAGAATGGGGAACGAGAGCGACAAGAAGAGGCACGAGAAAAGGCAAGAAAGGGAACGAGATACACAGAACGAGGTACGAAAAAGACAAGAAAAGGAACGAAGTAGACAGCAAGAGGCCCAGACATCTATCGAGATTATGACACAGAAGGTCGGTGCAAAAATTGGTGAAGAGGTTGTCACACTCAGCAAAAATACCCGGTGAAACACGAGTTCACGGAGGTCAAAACTCTACTCGGTGAGGTACGCGAAGCTATTGCAGAAGTTAGGACGACGGCTACAGAAGGCACAGAATTGGCGTCTCGAGCAAAGCAGGATGCAACTCGAGCTATAGGTTCTAGGAAACGGGCAGTGTTACTCTCTGCGCGAATTAATCAAAATTTGCATGTCGAAACTCCCACAAACTGTGCACAATGCCATCCTTGCTGGAAGCTGCAAGGAGGACATTGAGTCCTTCCAGGCTTACCTGGAGGACTTGGAGTTTGACCTAGAAGAGACTGCAGCGGCTCTTCTAGGAGAAGTAATCAGTGCGACAATAACGCTAGGAACAACCGCCAGGTGGAAAGTACTAGCAGCAAGGAGTCCGGTACTTCCAATGCTGAGAATCAGCTGCAGCGGAGGAATGAGCAAGGTTATTGACGTGATAAGTGAGCAGGTTCGGGAACGGTAATAAGGGTTACTGACCCGATAAAGGCTTGAGAAAACCACGTGACCTGCCAACAGAAGACATTGAAATCAGGTCCGCTGATCCACACCATAACCAAGCGAAAGACCCCACCCCTAGCACAAGCCAGTACTAATCTCCTGCAGTTGATCGTCACACAATCAACTTGCTAGGAAAGGAGCACATACATCCTATATTCTGTTTTCTAAGGTAAATTTTAGTGCTATTCTTATCAATCAAGGTTTTTGTGTTGTAAATTTATGCTGTATTTTGTATGTCTTTTTCAGTGTTTCTTTAAGTTTCTTTTAATAGTGTATTTTGTTATATGTGTCCTTCCTATATGTATGTCTTGGTTGTGGGATTTCATTTCGCCATAACACGTCTTTCTGTTGTATGTGTGTTTTGTGTACTATAAGGTGCACGCCGCTATTCGCGTGATTAACAGCAATTTGCCAGTTCCAGCTGGTCAGCTGTTCGATGTATGTTACCTTGACGCTCCATTTTGTACTTAAAGAATTATTAGTGTGATATATCCAAGTGTCTCTGTTCACTATAAGGCTCCCTACCTCACATAGCCCCTTTTTTGTCCATGTTTTATCTTTTGTTTTCATCATGAGGATTGATGGTGCATAATCTAAGTTGTTTAGGACAACAACAACATCTTGTTTATGTAATTTGTGTCCCTGTTTGTCGTTCTAAGTGTGTGTGCTCTTCTTCACTGCGCGTGAAGCTAGCCTTGTTTATCGAGTGCTTGAGTTGTCACCTTTATTGTAGATTTTATATCGGCAATCTCCCCGTTAGGTAGCATGTTAATAAGACGCCGTGGTAGGCGCCAACGCCGTAATTCATAGGATTTTTAGTTGCACGTTGATGCACTGTGATGTTGATGCTTAGGGGTCTAGATAATTTTGTTTACAGATTGCCTGTTTGAATAACAGGATGTGTGCGATTCAACCGGCAGACGGTCACGGCAGAGCACGAACGAAGGGGTTCATCTAAATTTCTTTGACAATATACACCCTGGCTTATTAATAGAACCAACTTTCATTTTTTCGTATAAGTTTTGCAGGGCAATTTTGCAAATTAAAGGACCGAGCGTGATCTGTGGAAGAGGCCAGATTCACATTAGAAGCAGAAAAATATGTTATTAAATAAAAGAAAAATAAAGGAGTTGAAGAACGGCAAGCTCAATGTCAAAGAAATGTCCGCCTAACGTGTACAATGAGGACAAATGACTGTCTAACATCGATAGGATGGTAAACCATGATTTTCCTGCAACCACTAATTCTCATTTTTAATTTTGCAGCATCATTGTGGTAAGTTTAGGTTACATTGTAAGTCACCATAGATCTCACTTTATTAACTTAGGATTGTTTAATGTGTGTGTGGATCAGTAGTGTTTGTACATTTGATCATGGTTTTTTTTTTCTAATTCAAGATGTATTATCTCGTTTTTTAATTAATATGTGTACCTGTGTTTTCTCGCCTCTGCGTGAGCGAATGGTGTAAGTCTGTTTACAGGCACTGGCCTCGAATTTGCAGCGTGTGGAACCAGACCGTCAAGCTCAAAAAACCTCCCCCTCCGCCTCACGCGGTAGAATAATTTGTGCCTGGGCTGTAGGTAGTAGTTTAGTAGTTAGTCTGCGTAGCGCTGCATAGTGGCTTGGTAGTTAGTTTTTGCATAGCGCTGCACGCTGCATGGGTGAAGGTAGCTTTGCCTTCCTAAAACAAACACAGACTATGACCTGACGTGACGAACTGCCCTGTGGGCTGAATTGTAGTAACTAAGGTGCAGTTGCTTGTACTGGACCACGTTTGATTTATTAAAAATTTTATGCTCGATGTTATATTGAGTTATAGGATAATCTATTTTATTATTGATATGTAAATCTGTGTGATTTCAATGCAGTATATCAATTTTTGTGTTTTGAGCTTCAACTTGATTTGAAACAGAATTTTTATATCTGTGAGTATTGTATCTTTAATGTTAAAATGTTTTATGTAATTTGAAACAGAAAGACTGAGAACCTAGGAGTTCTATTCGCCATTTGGCTAATTTAAGGGTTAATTTTTGTATATCTTGATAAGTGTTTTAATCTTAAAATGTTATGGCTCAACATCTGTTGATGTCAATTGTAATTTTGTATAATGTTTTTCGAAAAAGAATTCGAGGGCTCTCCACGATTGTGACACGATGGAGTTCCTTGTAAGTTTAGGGTGTCTTGTGGTAACAATGTGTACCAAAGTGTTGACAGATATGTGAAGGTGTCTGTGGCCAAGTCGGAGGCATGCATCAGTTGGACCCCAAGCCAGCCTCGTGCGCGGGAGCAGTACGAAACTGACATCGGAGTTACCAGGGGTTTGGCGGGAAGCCGGAAGACGAGCGGCCAACCTGCCATACGACCATAATAGGTACCTGCTCAAGCGGTCCCAGCCGGCTAGTTTGGATGATTAGCAGCCACACAAAAACTGCGCGGCCAGCAGGCTACACAATACTGAGTACAGCACTACTGGCTATCGGCCGGGCTGGTCCGGGTCGTCGCCGCTAAGCTCTTCCTATGGTCAGCCTTCGCAACCTATTATCACCCATCGGGCCACCTGCCACAGAAACAAGGGCCGCTAGGCTTGCAAACTGGTGCACTAACCACACCCTCCTACTCACGTTGGATGCAGTTGAATAGCTGAGGAAGAGACACAAAAAATTAAAAGTATTTTGTTATGTGTGGGGGTTTTAGTTTCCTCCCAGTATCTTCTAGAAGATTGTCTCCCTCCCCCTTCGAAAGCCCTAGCCTACGGTTCGAACCGATGAGAACAGTGTTTGTGATTTAAAAACCAGCGTTGGGAAAGCTTCAGGTGGGAAAGTGGTGTGAGCAGTCAAAACAGTGAACGCTCTGAGACTGCGAAATACGCTTCACTTACTAGCAATTTTAAAATATGACTGTAATGAACATCCTGCTATTATTTATTGCACTATTCCTTAATTTTGATTACTTATGGAGACATTTTATCCATGTGTTTTTGCTTGTTTATGTACTATTTTGTGTTTTCGGAAGACTTCTTACTAATCATTTAATACAACACAGCAGGACACGTTCGACCATGTGATTTTTTAATTTTTTTTTTTTTTTTTTTTTTTTTTTTTTTTTTTTTTTTTTTTAATGTCAGGTATGTTCTATATTTATGATTTGTCTATCTATGTTTCTTTGTAAATTTCGGATTGTTACACATATTGTCCCAATCCTGTGGTCTCACCAGCCACATTTGCATCTCCATTGCTTTAGTTTTTTATAGGAATTAGTATTTTACAATGTGTTTTATTTTATTCTATTTTATTTTTAATATATATATATATGTTTGAGAGACGTTCCCCAGCTGTCTATATTGCCCATAAGGCAATCACATGTTAGCTAAGAAAAGTTTGCTGTCTATGATGTAATATAATTACCTCAGCCTACATCAAAATTTTCAGTTAACGAAGGGGTGATGAAAGAAGACCGTCTGTCTTCTTCCTTATATTTTATAAAATTGTACTTTATTTGATGTCGCTAGATTAGCATTTTGTTAAAACTAGAAGACCACTCTTTTCGAGGCATGAGGAATAGCATTTTTATTTCATGTTTTAAACTATTAGTTTCTGAATTGCTAGGATTTTGTTATTTTAATAATTTATTATTCTGTTGATGAATGTGGCAATAAGCACGGCTTCTCCGCTACACCACTGTCCCTGTGAGAATGTGTGCTTGTTTTACTTTTAAGTGGATGTGTGAGGATCTAATGGCTGTCTGAATGTGGGTAGTAATAGCTCGTTTTGCATGGCTCCCTCTGGCTCAGAGTCGATAGTTAATCGTTACCAACCTCTGGTGCTACCAATGACGTTTCTACACACTTTGGTTACAAGCCAGTCGACGTGCCCTCTCCAGGGCGAGTCTTGCGATCTTCTCTCCCCACCACCGCTGTTCTCTTGCGTTTTGCCAGTTTCCGGTAGTTTTCGCGCCTCCTGGCCGCTCGGTCTTCATTTTGTGCTCGTATCATGGTGAGGTAAGGTTGGTTCTGCTCTTGTGTCCGCAGAGATGGCAGCGATTTATTGTCTAACATGTTTAACTTAGACTGTTGAACTTAGATTCACTTTTCGGAATATTTTTCCGAACGTGTGCGGAAATGTGTTCTACTTTTTCAATGCAGTGATTTCCAACAGATAAACACGGTGTATGTGTTACTAGTTGCAGTTTGATAACGGACTGGTATATTCAAACCTTTTGTGATTATGTGGCGGTGTACGAACTCTGTGTAAATTCCTTTTCTAACAGACAATATGTTCATTTTTGTACAGTGCATGTAAAATCTTTCTTACCGTTTCCTTCCGTGAGTGATATGTGTTCCACGTGGTTGATTCTTAAAACAAAGCCTTCAGCTTCCATTATTGTTTGTTCCATGCCTAACAGGCAAGTAACTATGCTGTATCTTTCTGATTTCCACTAACATTTTGCGATCTTCTCTCCCCGCCCAGGGCCGTCTTAAGCCATGCAGGGGCCCCCGGGCACTCACTGTCTTGGGGCCCTTAAAAAACTAAATGAAGTCATTAGAATGGTGTAGATCTATTTAGTGACTTAATTGGTTAAAATATTACAAACCAAATACTAATGATTAGTTCCACGAATTAGTCTTCCTTTAAAATTAATTATTTCTTTAAAGATTTCCAGAGTACAAAAATATACAATTTTTGGAGTATGTCTCTTTCTATGCAGATGACTGGCACACAGGTTAGGGGGCCCCTACAACAAAACAGAAATTTCCTTTGAATGAAGTCATCAGAATAATGTACATTTGTTTAGTGAATTTATTGGTTCTTATGGTTAGAAATACACAAACAGAATACTAGTGATAACTGTTTTGCAAATTGAACTTAGGTAACTGTTAGAAGTTTCTTTCGGTAATTCTGAAATGCAAAACCTTCTATCATGTATTTTAAGTCCAACTGTTGAAGAACGTCACTTTCTATGCACATGGCTGACAAATTAGTAAGTCGTTCCTGTAGCATAGTCGTTCGTAATTCATTTTTGATTTTCATTAACTGTGAAAATGAGCACTCTCCACTGCAATTGGTTACCATTAGGTAAAGAAATATCCGGGTAGCAACTTCTACATTCAGAAAGGTTTCTACTATGTTATCTGTTTTTGTTAATGTAAGGAGATCCATTAGGAATGTTTTTCAAATATTGTTTTAAATGAAAACATTCTGGCTCATCAGAATTAACGTCTGCATGATAAAATTCTGCAAATTCTTTCCACCTGTTTCTCAACTGTTCAGAATCGATTTGTTTTAACTGAGAAAGGAAAATAAAATGTTTTGCTAACTTTCTCGTATGCTTCTGAACGTCGCTTCAAACTAGAATCCAATGTGTCGATTATAGGTAGAAAAACTTTTACACGAAATTTTTCATTGTCACTCAGCTGGACAGTCTCTGACGCATCTTAGAAGAAACTGATATGCTTGCTGCAAATTCTCGTCCTTACCCTTACCCTTATAGTCAGCACCTGGATTTTTATCTTTGGCTGAAGATTCATAGCCGCGGTGGAGTAGCCGAGTGGTCTAAAGAGCATCGCTGCGGAGCGCGTGGTTGCTCGCCGTGGAGGTTCGAGTCCTCCCTGGGGCATGTGTGTGTTTGTGTGTGTTGAGCTTAAGTTAGTTAACCTGGGTTGAAGTAGTTTGTAAGCTACGGACTGATGACCACGCAGTTTGGTTCGATAGATTTACAGACATTCATTTGAAGATTCATACTGATCGAATCTACTGTGTGCAGAACTGATGAAATCTGAAATATATGCAAAAAGATTGGTTCCAACGTCTATTGTGACGTTATTACTTTGCAAAGTTACATATTTGTTGTTGATAATTCTCGAAAGGTCATCCCATACCTCCGTTAGGAGAATCGTCGAGTTTTTTCATTTTTTTGCAAAAGCTTTGAGCTTAATTTCTTGTTTCCACTGGCTGATCAGTGTTGGTACTAATTGACTTTAAAGCTTCAAAAATATCATTGTAGCCATTATGCAAAGCAGGCCAACTGGTTTCAGAGAGGAACTTCAGAACTTTATTTGCACCTAAACATTCTTTCAAAACTTTCCCTCGATTGTTCCAAGCAGAAAAAAGGTGTACAATTTTTGGATAAACTGGAAGTATGCTACTGCTTCAGAAACACATGCAGCCGTCTGAACACCTATTAAATTTAGTGAATGTGTGGCGCATGGTTCAAAAATAGGATATTCACATTTTACTTTTAATCTTGTCCGAAGACCTGAATATTTTCCAGCCATATTTCCTGCATTATCATAGCTCTGTCCGCGCCAATGTTTTATTGAAATGTCAAAGCTATCCATACACTTCATATCACTATGTTCTATACTTTGAGCCCTATGTTCCTCCATAAGCAAAAATTGCAAAAATCTCTCAACAGGCTAGCCATCCTTTACCTACCGAGCGATGAAAGTTATCTCGTTAACATTGAAGAGATCTGACGAGGAATCCACGCTTATTATATAGTATTTGGCTGCTTTTAATTCGTTGACAGTCGTTAAAACTTTCTGTCCCATTAAATTAATAAATTCATTGCAAATATTTGCAGACAAATATGCCATACTTTCGTATATGATCAGCAAGAAAATAATCAAGTTCGCTTATGAATTCTAAGCATCCCAAATAATTTCCATTGTTTTCAGACCCCAAAATATCATTTTCCCCACGAAACCCTACTCCCCTTGACACCAAAAATTTCACAACTGCTAAAATTATTTTCAATATGCTCTTCCAATACTTGACCTCAGTATTAAATTGGGAAAGCAATCCAGTATCAACTCGACCAACAATTTTGCTTCTTGCTGCAAACTGTTCTCATGCTCCTTTAATAAGTTGTTTATATGCTTCCAATCTTTGTATCCCCTGGAAGAGCTCAAATTATTGTCGACGTGATGTGTGTGCAGCTGTCTTTACAACTGAAACTGATGAACTCGAAATACAAATGTTATCCTCTATGTTAAACGTGGGCTTCGTTTCTAAGATTTGAGATTTAGAGATATCTTGAAATGATGATGTAAATGAATCACTCTGCCTGTTAGTTCCTTCAACAGCGAAAAATGAAGTAAGTTCAGGTAGTCTGCTGATGGTTTCTTTTTGAACTGCAAGTTTTTTTTGTTTTTTGTTTTTTATGGACCACTTCAGTATGTTCTTTTGGATATTGTTGAAAGACACTACAAAAATATCAAGTAGACACTGCCTAGAAAACAGAGTGAATTGCGTAAATCGCGTACAGTCAAAAGGCGCTTCGAAGCACCCCAATAACTATCACTTCGTAAGGTAGAAACTCCAACAATGCTGGATTCACCAGGACTGAACGCATTGGCCGATGCGCAGTGCCATCCTAAGCACCGGGCGAGTCCATTACTTTGTTCTAAAGAGAGGCCGCATCAGTCTGCTTCGGACCCTTCTAGTTATCGACGTTCATGTGATAAAGTTCACGCTACTACTGGGGTTTCACTTGGGACCATAAGAAGAGTAAAGAAAGTGGGAGAAAAAGTAAGTACCGGTAGCTGATTTTTTTCCTTACGCCAGGAAAAAGCGGAATAAAAAGACGAGTTCTTACATTTGTGGAGAGACTGAAACGCAACTGCCACATGACAAGCAGCGACCCACAATAAAGTCACTTCTCTCGGAATAAGAGAAAATAAGGCTTTTAAGTGAAGTATCTTCTCCACAAATTAGACTCAAGGACTGTCAGATTATTTTTTTATGTCCTTCTATTGTTTACACGTTGAAATCTTAGTACAAGAAACACTTCAGTTATTTACCAGATGAGCTCAAAGCTACAAAAAATGGTACTGTGCCTGTGAAACGTTTACGTGTATGTATTAAATACATTGATTAAGTAAAATAAAAATATACTGTGGACAGGAAGGTATACCGTATATATCAATGACACTTATTTGGGCAGTTCACATAGCACACCCTGTCTACACAGCGTCTAATTAGGGGACGCGCAGGTAACAAAACCTAATTTACTTCCAATGGCCGCAAACATTTTATAAATGCATTAATAAAAATTGATGGAAATGTTTCTGTATCAAATTATATCATATCATTAAATGTAGTAGTTCATGTGCTAAATAAATTTTTAATTTTCAAATTCGGAGCTAAAAGGGAAGATTACCATGAAGAGATGAATGCTGCAAATGTTTAATGTCAATGTTTGCTTCTGTTACTACCTTATTGAAGTACACGCATATAACTGTTACACATCGACGTGCCCAGAACATAAACTGACACAAAACTTGCCGAGAGACTCCGTTGTTGTTGTTGACGTTCGGTGTGAAAACCCAGCAATAATACATAGGGGGAAAGGTGAAATGTCATTAACTAAATGCTCATAATTTTCAATGTGACCAGGAAATCATAATGATATGCAGTGAAATCTCGTTTATACGTTTTTATAGGGGATGCTAAAACAAACGTACAATTGAGTTTAATGCTAAAATGAAACTTTCAGTATTGCGCTCCAAATAGATTTGTTAGCTGCATGCTTTTGTCGAAAGCAAGTCTGTAGGCATTATTCCACATCTGAAATCCTTCCTCTCCCACCGTTTGGCCCGGTTTTCAAAGCATTGGATCTTTCATTTTTTATGAACTGTTCATTTTCGTTTGAATATTGAAAACTACTGTACTCTAAAATATTGAGTTTACCCGTTAAAAAAAGACTCCTAGTTCCAATAACTGGATCTACGATCAAATGACATTGCTCTGTACACTGTAGAGACGGTTCGTTCGCAAGCGAACGGGTCCAAAGGAACGGTTCACAGAATAAACGGAAGGACCGAGGAACTGGTTACAAGGAACTTTCACTTCGGCGGTCCCGGTCGCGTGGCCGTTCTCGTTCCAGCTCCAAAGTAGCCGCGCGGCCGTTTCCTTTTAGGTCGAATGTTGCAGTTCCACCTCAGCATCGAGATGTCGAGATATATATTTTCTTTGACCACGGTGAAGCAGCGTGCTCACTGTTACGGAAGGAACGGCGATTTATACCGGTGCTACATAGACTGTAGGGAATTAACTACCCGCTGCTTGGCCGGTCAACAGCAGCCCCGCATAGCGTCGTGTGAAGGCCGCTATTGGATGCAATGTTCCGCCAAGTTGTATCTGAAGCAGACTGCACAAGGTCTGCTACAATAGTGTCGCTGTGTATTCTGTAGCTAAGGCCCGCAGTAATAACTACTATTTTGCATGCAGGCAGCAAAACATCTCACTTGCCACACCATATATGACACGTTTCGAGACAATTTCTGGGTCTTTATAATGAATAAGTGCGACCAAAATTCACTTTAAAAAAGTCATTGCCTAGGAGAAAGGAACGAGTCTCTCGGGGCCCCCATCAGGCTGGGGGCCCTGGGCCTATGCCCCTTGTGCCCCTATGGTAGAGACGGTACTGTCCCCGCCTATTTTCATTTTGCTGTTTGCAACCAGACTAGCGTCCCTAACGGTAGGCAAGCCACCGAAGGAGTGATGATTGTTTATAATTATTGTTGTACGTAATTAACGAAATAGTAGGTGTAATTTTTGCGTTACAAGCATTAGAGAAATATCAAGAGATATACATAATTTGGAAATTCATGTAAAAACAGCTGAATTTCACTGATTCAGTAGTACAAGAACCATTTCGTTATGAACAAATACTTCCAAATTGTATATTTTCAACATATTCCGCTGAAGTATGTAGAATATAAACATAAGAGAAACATAAATTTCTATTATGGTCTGTTCTTGAAATGAAATGAGCGTATGGCTTTCTTGGCCGGGAGATCCCTTGCAGGATTGTTCGGCCGCCTTACTGTAAGTCTTTTTAGTTGACGCCGCGTGGGCGACTTACGTGCCAATGATGATGAGATGATGATTAGGACAACACACAACACCCAGTCCCCTGCCAGGAATCGAACCCGGGCCTGCTGCGTGATAGCGACGCTGGCACGGAGCTACGGAGGCGGACATGGTCTGTTCTTGCTATGATAGACAGGGTTTCTTACGTGAATGAGTTCGTTAAGGAATCTGATGATTCGCACATTTTTACACTTCACTCGCTTTTCTTATGCTCGCATGTGCTTTTGAGTGTAATTACTTTAGCTTTAAATTCCAATGCTATGAATACTCTTGCCCTTTGTGGATCAGCTGTAGCAACAGTTGCGGAATTCGCTTCTTCTT
The DNA here is from genome assembly GCA_026315105.1 of Locusta migratoria. Classification (NCBI taxonomy): domain Eukaryota; kingdom Metazoa; phylum Arthropoda; class Insecta; order Orthoptera; family Acrididae; genus Locusta; species Locusta migratoria. The sequence continues at coordinate 180,686,277 of CM048746.1, forward strand.
TGTTGGAAAACTGATTGCTTTTTCCTCCTCTTTTTTTCCCTTCAATACTTGCCACGTTTGTGACGTTTACCTTTCAGCTCCAGCAGTATATGGTACATAAAATACTGTAGTTATTGCATTCTTTATTCCATAGTGAAGAAACCTTAACGTTCCTCCGTAGTAAAGCGACGTCTTTCTACCAAAGGATAGAGCTTCTGGTGTTTCTTAGCCATTTTTTATTTTTAATAGAAAATGAAATTATTCAGTAGAAGCCTATAGGTTACAAGATAACTGTAAATAAACTGTCCTGTAATGTACTATTTCGTACAGGGATGTTAGGAAACTTAATAAAGACAAAGGTGTTCCAATCATTTGTAGGTGGTGTATTGTTATGGAGGTAGGGATCATGTGTGGAGCGTGGAGGTGCGTGGAGCTTAATACACTTATTGCGCTGTAAAATGTGTCGTTACAATGTAGTGTAAAAATGGCCAAATCTGCAGATAATTTTCTTTTCGATACTAATCCCTTTCATGTTGTGAATTAGTATTGTAACCACCAACTGTTATGAAATTTCATAATTATCCATACATGAGACAAAGCTATTTTAAGTGATCAGAAGACAGCATACTGTTCATGTTCATGTGTGAAGTCTCAGTCCCTGATTCTGACTCTTTAGCTATGGACTAAAATTTCCTTAAAATTTGCTGTGTTTCCCATTAGTGTGAAACAATGTGAACACTTATTTTATATATTTGCAATTGTATTCCTCATTTGGAACTCACAGTTGTACAGTTTTCCAATCCACGTGTCCAGTTTCCCTAGGAAAATAATATGTATCTGCAGAACTCTATGTAGCAACAATAATTTTATAATGGCAGGACTCGAAACTCCAAAGGGAGTAGCCGCGCATTCCGTGGAAAGACGCCTTAGACTACCAGGGCATTGTCACTGGATGACAAACAACTACTCATACTAGGGTGGAGTCCCACCCTGTTGAAAGTAAGAGGCAAAGCTGACATATTCATTCAAAACTTACTGAAACACCACTTCTTACAATATATCCAGGTAGCTCAGATTATTTCGATGAATTACATGGCTACCCAAGCTCCTCCACCATAACTGGTCATTCAATATTTTTACATATACGAACTTGGCAGAAAATACTGACGTTATCTGATTTATTTCGTGAACCTCTATCTATTAAAAAAAATTGTAGCTATAACATGACCGAATTTAAAATGGCACCCATGTTCAAAATCAAATCTTCAAATGGTTGTAGAGCTTATGAGACTTAACAATGGGGTCATCAGTTCCTAAACTTGAAAGCAGCTTGTTAAATTTTCTATGTAAGATCCCGGGCAGTTGAGATCTGCAAATTCAACTTAAAACGCTCACTGCTGCTCTATGTTACTTTGCGAGTGGCCACAGTCCTTGTGCAACAGAAATTTATCTAACTGCTCACTCCTTAAGGGAGCAACCAACTTTTTCACAAACACAAATTTAATGTTAAGAAAGGAATACATAATTAAACATGACTTAATTAAACATAATTAAACATGAAATTATAAAGCAGAGGTGTGATACTTTAAATAATTATCTATTCAATAAAATGAACAAGCAAATAAATGTAGGTAGACCATATTAAGCACAATAAAGCACACACCTTGTACAGAAGTGAATGAAATCATGACGTTACTGCACCATAACAAAGTTTTTTCTGCCCTTTATGAATATGGAGGTTATGTGGGAGGAAATTTGTAAATACACAATGGATAATGGAAAGCACATGCATTCACTCACAGACACACGAATAATGCTTGCAACACATTACTCATGCAGCAACACTTGATAGCAGTGGCGAAATGAAGCGTCTGCGGCATTTTGACGAGATGGCAGGTGTCTTCAAGCACAATTAAAGTCACACCATGCACCAAACGAACTCATGTGCGGGGAGGCAGTGGCAAACTATTCTTAAGTACCATGTGGTATGAGGCCACAGTGAATTACCTAGAATTTTCAAAAAGAAATTAATTTAGAATAAGGACATAAGGGACACACAAAAATTCATATAGAAGAAATCTAGTATTGGTAAAAGCATGGCTGAAGGCCGAAGTAATTACTGTTACAAAAGCACGTTGTGCAGTCAGTCATACCAATACAGGAAAGACGGAGTCAATAAAGAAAATCCGAGAAAAATTTAGCATACTCACAGATACAGACACGATGCGAATATGTTAGTGAAAAACAGCAAGGAAATTCAAACATACTAAGTTTACACAAGGCTGAAGGCCACACACGTGTATTCCCACTTGAGAAAACCGGACACAAAATCAACACTGTAACGAAAAATGCAAATACTACTATTTCCACTGAATTACTCGTGTTCTGCAAATTAAGAACACTTCACCTCACATAGTGAGAGAATTACCCAAGAAAAACTATCAATGATAAACCAAGACTGTCTGGTCACGAACAAAGTAAAATTCTAAGAGCATGCCAGCCCTTAGCACGATTTGACGATATACTCACTTCGGCGTTCGCAGCAAGAGTGAAGCCTCAGGCCGCGCCAAAAGCCTTTCCCTCCACGCACCAGATGTAGGGCGCGCTAAAAGCGACCCAGAGTGCGTTCAGAGCCTACTGTCTACCAACCCTTGCAACCTGAAGAAGATAATACTCTTTACTAGAACTACAGGGAAGTCTACTTTGTCACCCTTTCATCCATGATTATGTTGGTACTACACTAAGAACAGGCCACCTAGCCATCTTGCCAAGTAAGCTTGTTCCTGGCCAGTAGACGGTAGCGCAGACGACGTACAAAGCCATGCGTTCTTAACTAAAGCAAACGAGGCCTAAAGCGCGAGGCTGCGACTATAAGCTATTGCGCGGCAGTCAGTCAATATTAAAAGCAACCTTCCACATTCACATGGGCGGAAGCATATATAAACATGGGACATTGATCATTAATAAAGGAATAAAATAATTGACACACAAATAGACAATATTAATGCCGGAGAAACACTTAAGAGTAATGAAAAACTCAAAATGGAACACGACCACATATCCAGTGCACGTGTTTCAAACTTACAAACTACTTATGAACTAGCTTATACTAAAGACGGCACAAACATCCATACCCGAGGCGGAATTCGATCCCCCGACGGGTAACGGCTTCACGCATCGTAGGATAGCGCCTCAATGCGCTCTGCCGTTCCACCGTGGCCCCATGTTCAATGTCTACCATAAAAACATAAGCCACCTCACTCATGTTTTACTAGAATATTCAGGTCTCACAATTCCTGCAGAGTATTTGAAGCAAAAGGTTATTCTGCTACGTTTGACTCACCGTGTATTTTCAAGCGTATAATACTGCCATCCTTCATTGCGAATATGCGCAAATAATCATACAAAATTTGATCAGAATCCTTGAAGGTCTTGCGATGATTCTTTTGAATGCGATTTGAACAAACTATGTGTTAGATGATAGTTTATTTTCTCAATTTATCATCTTTAGAGGAACACATTTTTATCTATTCGTTCAAGGATTTATTGCACTTGTTACAATAATTTTTATGTATTACTGTCAGAACATCATATCCTAGACAGTAAGGGAGTGTTCACATTGCCGGCCGTGCCGAGCCGAGCCAAGGCGAGTCGAGTCGAGTCGAGCCGAGCTGAGAGATTAAACACATTGTTTTCAATCGCTCTGTTCACACTGCTGGCCGGGCCGAGAAGACTTTGCTTCCGCTGGCTCTCGCCGAGCCGACGACATTCGGAATGTTTAATATATCCGGCGCTAGCCAGCGCCGGCGCGAGCCGATTGGGCTGTGGAATTGCTTCTGCAGCACAAATATCTCACGTTTCCTGCCTCTATTCAATACAACTCTCTTGCTAGATAACTTTTTTTTAAATAACACTTGTGAAAATATGTTATTTAGTTGTTCTCATAAGGAAAAGCTCTCCTAAATGTGAAACGAAATTCATGGGCCGATTTCATTACCACCTGTTCCTTGTGTGCTTAAAATTCGACGAGTCACTACAGTGTGAGAACAACAGTATTAGCATTAAAAAATCAATTAGCTGTTAGCTGGCTCGAAGTAGACGGCAACGAACAAGTTTTGGTTACCCCCCGAGTTTCCTTCGATCATCTGCTGACAGTGGATGAAGCTTCCTTGTTGCTGGGGACAGGCCCACCAAGCAGGAAAAAATAAAAAATGTGACACACGCTTATATCCTTTACTGACCTGTCCTGCGTGTCTGAGGCTAAACTAAATGAGCGTATTTTTCTTTAGGTTAAAGTATAAAACTCAAAATGAAAGCACCATCATCCAGACAAAGAAACTTACAGCATTTCTTATAAGGAGGTAACTAAGTGTTTTTAATGAGACTGTTCCGTTTTGTTTTTACTTAATTCATTCTTAATTTAATCTCGGACGTGAGGGTACCGCTTTATTGTGGTACTACATTTTTCGAGAGCTAAACAAGCAAAAATACGAAAGGTATATATTTTGTATTAGGAGTAAACGCATCTATAAATATAAGTGCATTTTTGGACTTCTTCTTTTATCAACTCCAACTAGAAAGCCATTAAGGGTAGTGTCAGAAAATTTTATTTCAGTTCATCAGCAGTAAAGTCGCAGTTTACATTAAGTTTTTCGTCTCTTCTAGTTCCAAAAACGATATATATAGTCAATTAGTTGTCTGGCATGGACAAAAAACTTCATAAAGTCAAGTATGATCTGATGTAAAACCGAGGCAGATTGTAATCGGTTACCAGCTAAGAAAAATGAGTTCATACTTGTTTTCTGGTTATGGATCATTAACAACCCACGAGGGACCTACACACGTGGCCAGCAATTCAAATTTTTCGATACTGCAGTTCTTCACCCCACGCTCAAAACCCGCCGAGTTCGTAGGCTTGGAAACGCGGCACTGACGCCGCCCAGATAACTCGCAATTACTTGTGAAAGGAGGTAGATATCGGTGCGACTACTATTTCAAAAACTTTTCTGTACTTTTAGCTCCATTTCACTCGCTGTAATGTATGGTTTAAAATGCAAAGAACAGTAAGCTGCCCTCTATAGAACTTTTTCAATAAACGATTTGTAAATCAAGTGCGCATATTTTACAAATAGCATAATTTGAAAACGACTGTAACGAATTACAAAAAGGTGAATAATGTAGTCCTAAGCTAAGTTGTTGACCTATCATGTGTCCAAAAATCATATTTTTTAACCGCATACTTTCATCACAATCGAGTGAGGAACGTTACGAAACTAAAAACGCGCGGAATGAAAAGTAGCCTTCTTATTTTTCACAGGCAAGGCAGAGCTTTTCAGGAAAAAATTTGTTGATAAAACGATGTGGCGCGATCTTATACCTTCAAACGTTTTTACAAATTGAAAATTGGAAAAGTTGATTCCCCTCCTTTTTTTTCGTCTCTGCTCGACGCGGCGTGCAACACAGTCCTGTGAAGTTGGCACCCCTTTTTTGGAAAATGTAAATTTTTTTCAGAGTTCTAGACAGATATGCAATATTTCTGGAGTTCTCTGTACAAAATTTAAATAGTTCTGCAAAATTTCGCCGAAAAAATACAAAATATTACAACAAAATTTAGTTTTTTCAAAATATTTTTTTTTGCCTATTAACACAAACATAGTTCTGATCACAGTTCTAAATAGTTCTCAAAGTGTTCTACAGGAAATCCTAATGACATTTTTCTGTGCAGATTATACTTCCTGAGATAATTGCAATAATGGGGAATCCATTTACACGCTGCTGTGAAGTTGGCACCCCTTTTTTGGAAAATGTAAATTTTTTTCAGAGTTCTAGGCAGATATGCAATAGTTCTGGAGTTCTCTGTACAAAATTTAAATAGTTCTGCACAAATTCGCGAAAAAATTACAAAAAATTAAAACAAATTTTAGTTTTTTCCAAATAATTATTTGCCTACAAGCGTAAACATAGTTCTGATCACAACTCTAAATAGCTCTCAAAGAGTTCTGCAGAAAATCCTAATGATATTTTTTTGCCCAGATAATAGTTCATGAGCTAATTGCGTAAATAGGGAGAAAAACTACACAAAATTGCGCCCGAGTAGTGTGAAGTTGGCACCCCTTTTTTCAAAAATGTAAATTTTTTTCAGAGTTCTAGACAGATATGCAATAGTTCTGAAGTTCTCTGTACAAAATTTAAATAGTTCTGCAGAATTTCGTGAAATATCGCAATTCTGAATAGTGGGAGAGCTGTGAAGTTGGCACCCCTTTTTTCAAAAATGTAATTTTTTTCAGAGTTCTAGGCAGATATGCAATAGTTCTGGAGTTCTCTGTACAAAATTTAAATAGTTCTGTAGAATTTCGCCGAAAAATAGTAAAAATTACCACAAACTTGTTTTTTTTAAGTTTTTTAAAAATAATTATTTGCCTATTAGCGCAAACATAGTTCTGATCACAGTTCTAAATAGCTGTCAAAGAGTTTTACAGGAAATCCTAATAGCATTTTTCTGTGCAGATTATACTTTATGAGATAATTACAATAATGGAGTATCCATTTACATGCAACTGTGGAATTTGCACCCGTTTTTTTCAAAAAATTAAACTTTTTCCAGAGTTCTAGGGACATGTGCAATAGTTCTTGTTTACGATAAGCAGTAATCACTCGGGCGTAAAAGCAACAAATTGAATGTGCAGCGGATAGAATATCTGTCAAGGCCTAAGAAAAACGCATATTTCTCGAATAAGGGGCACAAATAAGACAGCTTATCAGATATTCAAAATTGTGAATTTTTTTCGGGCAATTACATAGATATATTCACATGAACTCCACAACTATAGTATATGTACACAGAACCCCAAAAAACAATGTGTATTTCTCGAAAAAATGGTGCCAATTTACAGTAACGTGAAAATGAATTCCACATTACTGCATTTATCTGATAAAGTATAAACTGCACAGAAAAATGTTATTAGGATTTCCTATAGAACTCTTTGACAGCTATTTAGAACTGTGATCAGAACTATGTTTGCGCTAATAGGCAAATAATTATTTTTAAAAAACTAAAAAAACCAAGTTTGTGGTAATTTTTACTATTTTTCGGCGAAATTCTGCAGAACTATTTAAATTTTGTACAGAGAACTCCAGAACTATTGCATATCTGTCTAGAACTCTGAAAAAATTTACATTTTTCAAAAAAGGGGTGCCAACTTCACAGGACTGTGCAACACCCATGTCGTCAGCATGTGCCAGCTAGGCGCCAGCACAGACAAACATATACAGACGGGAAACCTCCGTAAGGGCCCGGTCACACGCTCAGGGATGCGGGGAGGGAAGGTTCTGTAAGATGTCCCATGATGGCGCTGCGGTCAGAAGCAGCCCTTTAAGGTATGACCGCACTGAGCGGAACTGCACTGCAGCGGAGCGGCGCGGCACGACGCGGCCAAATATTCTTTACATGGAATTGAATGGGGCAGCACGCACTACGCGGCTGCGGGACTGCGCAGCGCTGCACTGCGCGCCAAAGTTGATCAACTGGCCGACTCTGCCGTGCCGTGTCGCGTTGCGTAGTTCCGCTGCCGCTAGTGCGGTCTAGGAAGCGTCGCGGCACTGCACGTCATTCGCGTCCTAACTCTGTTGCGAGCAAAATTAAAATTGTTTTCAACAATGGCATTAGACGAGGAAAAGTTAATTGTATGTGTAAGTGAATACCCAGAGTTATATGACCTTCAAAATGAACATTATATGAATAGCACAAGAAAAAGCAACATTTGGAAAGAAATTGCCAAGGAATTGGGAGTACAGGGTAAGTGAATTTCATATTTTTTTTATGTTGGTGCAAGACATTTATTTTTGGTCAAACATTACGTACAATTAACGACAAATTATTTTAATTTTGTGAAAGTGACAAATAGGTACTTATTTATGACTACACATGTGTTATAACATTTTTTTACTATTCGTTGTCTCTTCGACGACATCCCCTGTTAACCATGTTGTTTTGCCAGACCAAACTACCTTGAGGGGAATTGAAATAATCTTTGAAAGTATCCCGTATCTGAATAGCATTATTTACGAAGTTGCCTCCTATATGTGGAAGGTCTCGTAATTGTATCTCGTCAGTCTCTTCGGTATCCAACATCACCGTATCATGTCTGAGAAAATTGTGCAAGACACAAGTGGCAAGAATCACGTTGTCTACGTGTTCTGGACTCAGACAGATCTTGCGATAATAAATCCTAAATTTTTGACACAATATTCCAAAAGCATTTTCTGAAACTCTTCGAGCTCTATTATGTCTATAACAGTATACTTTTTTCAGTGGGTCGTCTAATTGTACAGCAGGGTAAGGTCTCATTAAATAGGTTTTTAATGGAAATGCTTCGTCCCCAACAATCACGTGAGGCACCCGAACTCTCATTCCTGGTAATTCTTTTGGGCCTGGTACATTCAAAGTATTTGTTTCTTGTTTTGCTGCTAAATCGGACCGTGAAAAAATCCCTGCATCGCTATTCTTTCCGAGGTCACCAACGTTTACATATATAAATTTATAATCTGCATCTACTAAGGCAAGTAACACTATAGAGAAAAACTTCTTGTAATTAAAATATAGCGAGCCACTTTTTGGCGGTGAGAAAATTTGTATGTGCTTTCCATCTAGTGCACCAATACAGTTGGGATAATGCCATTTTTCAGAAAATTCTTTTTCAATCTTCTTCCATTTTTCTTCATCTGGTATGGGCATTACTGTCTTGGATAACACTTCCCACAATGCTGCGCATGTAGTGTGTACAATTTCTTGTACGGTTGTATATCCCAGACGAAAAGATTCTGCTATAGTCTTGAATGAATCTCCAGTAGCAAGAAATCTAAAACAAATAAAATAACATTTTTATTTGCAGATATTCACTGCAAGGAGAAATGGAAAACTTTGAGGGACGGCTATCATAGAAGTATAAAGAAACGTAAATGCAAGAGTGGAGATGGTGCTACCAAAAGTAAAAAATGGAAATACGAGAGTCAAATGGAGTTCTTACGGCCGTATCTTCAGGAGAGAGCTACAAAGACTAACATCGAAAACGCTGAGTCAGCTTTTAGTGACGATGAAACTACTAACGACAAGTCTGTTCCAGATGCATTGGCAGTATCTCCTGAGCCAGTAGACTCACCGTTATCTTCCTCATCGGCAACATCACAAATGTTCAAAAATATTACAGCGAGGAAAAAGAACCGAACGCATCAGCTATCAGTAGCCAGTGTTCTACAGAATTATTTGAATTCACGGCCATCTACAAGTACACCGGCAACAACGGAAAGTGGAGACCCTATATATTCCTTTTTCAGAGCTATGGCTGACTCTGTCAAAGCCTTGTCTCCAGATCTACAACTAAAAGCAAAAAATAAAATTTATACTATAGTATCAGATTTAGAATACGAGAATCTACTTAGGAACTCTACAGGACAAGCCAAACCAGTAACAAAGGAAACAGCTCCACCTACATCTTATGATTTAAATAATCAATTTGCCGAATCAGTTCCATCTACATCTGACTTAAATAAGCAGTTCCTCAAAACGCAGACTACATCAGGACCTCAGAATATTCAGATCCAGAAAGTTCCGACTGCTTCTACTACTGTTCAACAGAATACTTCTAATACAGCCAACTGTGACTATCCCAGGGGAATGAACAACGACTCGCAAAGCATTCATGAGAGAAATCCCAGCAAACAAATCACATATATCATTACTTCAGATGGCTTTCTACAGCCACAAAATGTTACATATGATTAAAAAAGCCTGTATTTATGGAAGTATGTCATAAATAAAAAAATACTTACCTAATAGTCACCATGAGTTTTTCTTCTACGCCTATCGCTTTTCGGAATAGTGTATCTGCTTTTGCTATATGGGGCTCCATAGTTTGTACTAACACGCTGAATTTTTCTTGAGACATTCTAAAGTACGTATGAAATCTCTTTGGAGCCTTTTTAAGCCGTGGCAAAAGTGTGTGATATTCTCCTTCTTCGCATCGCGAATCCGAAATGTTATGCAGCCATATTCTTCGCCTTTTTGTTGACTGCTTTTGCTTCAACCTTTCTTCTTCCTCACATAACAAAGAAATTATTACTACATCCATTTCACTGTCGTCCATTGTACTCGGAAGTTGCCCAACGACTGGCATACAAAATTTGCCGCGTGCTGTCGCGCCGTTGCAGTTCAGATGCGGTATACCAAACAGAGCCGCGTCGTGCCGCGCCGCTCCGCTGCAGTGCAGTTCCGCTCAGTGCGGTCATACCTTTAAACTGGCCAGAGCACGCGGCAGGTAGCAACTGTCCCCACCACCACTTCCCCTCAAACGCCGACACACCGGACACAGCCGTGGCTTCGTGGCAGGTGGCACGAGCTCTCCCCTCAGCCTCCCCTCCACGCTACCCTCTGACATGCGAGAGGCACCCTCAGAAGTGCCTCTTGTGTGGTCTACCGGTACTATTCTAGGTAACCACCTGACATCTGCTGGCATCTTACGGAACTGCATAGAGTGTGGAGGGCAGTGGTTTATGGGGGGCTTCTTCTCTGTATATGTTACTCTGTGGCGCCAGCCAGCTCGGCACCTCCCTGCTCGGCTCGGCCCGGCCGGCAGTGTGAACGCACCCAAACTCGGAAACTTCAGCAGCATGATATGCACATCAAGTTCATATTCCTATTTAATGAATTAACGCAACTATTGTGTACTGAGAGCGGTCAAGCTCATGAAGCCTGGCTTACTTATCTATTTCATACGTTATTTGTATTGCAGATAAACAGTCATAAGGTGACTGAATGTCTATAAGTTTTAAATTTTGTAACATCTTAAGTTGGTACATAAGTGGTCAAATTAGAGTTAAAAAAATAAAATAAAATAAAAGCTCTCTATTTAAACTCTTCTAATATTGGAGGGGATGGGGATCTAGCAATGGCATATTGTCTAGGGCAGTAAGACTGCAGAGGCGAACTGATATAATTGAACGATGCGGGTGGATAACTCCTGGAGGGATAGTATAATATTTTATGTCACGTCTTGCCGCTTTGCCGGAACTTTAACGTGTCTCGGGACTCTAACTTTGCTAAACGCAAGAACTACGTTTGGACCTCCGACTTTTACGTTGGTAGATGCCGTGTTCCTGACCTTCAGCCTGTATAGTCAGCGCGGCATATGGAGGTTTCGGTGAGTCCTGGAAATGCGTTTGGGTAGCTTAATGGTTGAAGCGATCGCTCGCGAAAAGCGGGAAATCCTGGTTCAAGTCCCGGCCCGGCCCAAATTTTCATCTGCCACAATTTGGAGAAACATCTACACCTCTTCTACTGGAGTTACAAAATAATAATAATAAATAAACAATAAAAATAAAAGGCTATTCCAAATAAATTTCAATTAAAAGTCGTAATAAATAAAATAAATTATCCTATATCAGACGCAATCTGAGAAATTGACCTTAAATCCGAAAGAATTGTTGCATAATCAAGTATATTCTCCAAATCAGTTTCTTCTGTAGTCTACCTACCCTACCAACAGAGAGCCTGTATAGGGAGAGGGTGGCCAACCGTCCAGTGTCTGACATGTTTTTACCAGACTGCGTGCCGGACGTGGTCTTGCATAGCGACCCTAGCAGAAGTGCAGCCACTTAACGATTGAAATGAGGCATCAGTTCCACCCATGACACTAATCAGTACGTGGTTAGAGAAATGCCATTCATGTATGTTTATTCAGGCCTAGTAAATGTGTAAGCAAAAAGGTCTCGTGAAACAGTTTCTATGACTGTCGAATGTTAATACTACATTTTACGATGTTGTGAACTTAGACAGTTGGCAGTTGATTAATAACAAGGGGAGGCTTCTCATGGTATGTATCTCAAATAAAAATTATGCTATTTCAGAATTTTCTGTTTACACATCCATCGCTGAAATTAGTACATTATCCCTTGTAAAGTCGCGTCGTGTCAAAATGGTCCAAGACAATTTTCTTTTGTTAATTTTCTTTGGCACATATCACTCTGAAACTTAGGATGCGAGGTACTGGCGGAAGTAAAGTTGTGAAGCGGCATCGTGAATCGTGTCGGGAAAGCTCAGTCGGTAGAGCTCTTTCCCGCGAAAGGCAAAGGTCCCAGGTCTCAGGTTCGAGTCCCGGTTGCGGCACACAATTTTAATTTGCCAGGAAGTTTCATATCAGCGCACACTCCGCTGCAGAGTGAAAGGTTCATTCTAGATGCAATCTAAATACAGGACACATTTATTGTAGATGGCGGTTCAGCGTTGCCTGACCAAAGCCTCATCTTCTACCGTGTCGGCTCTGCTTGTTTGAGGACTGCCAATATCCGACCCTTCCATCGCGTCCTCGGTCGTCAAATCAAAAATGTTCAAATGTTTGTATAGCTTATGGGACTTAACTACGGGGTCATCAGTCCTTAAACTTACAAACTACTTATGAACTAGCTAATACTAAGGACGGCCCGAGGGGGAATTCGAACCCTCCGACCGTAGTGGCCGAGCAGACCGTGACTGGAGCGCCTCAGTCCCCGCCCCCTTTTTTTTCTTCAGTTGGATCTAAGTTTTGCGGTCGTTGTTCCAGTTCGTTCTTGATTGTTCGTCGAATATTTGGCTCAGCTTTTTTATTACAGAGGGCGTTTAGCCCCCTGACCGGGCGCGCCGACCACGGCGCCCGGCACCCCCTCGGCCACCGCGGCCGGCCTCCTCGGTCGTCCCTTTGGGCGTCTTCCAGCAGGCTGGGAACGGAGAACACGGTTTGGGAGGAATTAGTCGGCCCGGGATACGTGCCAAAAACCGTTGTAGCCTCTTTTGCCACAATATTCGGCTTGTGGCGCATTTCTTTTTTTACTGGACATACATTAAAGCCACATTTTTCTATACATCACCTGTTGCAGATGTTCAGTGGTCTCGAAGATCTTGTAGCTCGCCTGCCATTAACAAATTACAAAATTATGTTATGCCGACGGGTTCTTGGGTTTTCAGAAAACTATATTTGTGACACTTTCATTCATTTTTTTAAGTATGTTTATTCATCCATTCCTGATAAAGCATTTCACAACACACTTCCAAACTAACTAAGATGTTACTACACTAAGACTGCCATAAGACTCCAGACTGACTCATGACTCCTGAATTCGCGCCAGTTCGCGCGTATAAACAAAGGCTAGTATTTCTGGAACCTTCTAGAACGCGGAAGTACAACATTTAAATATTTAACAATTTGTTCATGAAACATATGCATATTTTCCTTTACGTAAAGATACATAAAAGTATGACAGATTTAATAAAAATATTTCCATATCAAAATGAAATAATACAAAAGATCGTAAGTAAACAAAAATTAGTGCAGTGTTAATATATGTTTACATTGTTGTTACAACTTTCAATACTTAATTAATTTAGTTTGTTAGAAGACCCTAGTAATGGAAATAATAAGACTTGACAGAAGCGCCATAAGATGCTGATGTAATATAAACATGAAATATTAGGTTACAATACTACGACCAACTATGGTATCGTATATTTCAGTTATTTAAACTAACGGGACCCTCCTGGTTAAATATATTACAGGCTGATGTGTGGCTTTCCATGCCTCTTCTATTGTTCTTCGTTCACATTTACCTTCTATGGTATTGAATACGGATGCATATATTTTCTGGAGTATCTTCCCCTCGAACGCACAGATTGCTTCTTCAGTTGTTGCTGAAGCCGCCCGGGTTTCACAACCATATAACGCTACCGGTCGTACTAGTGCCATGTACAGATGAATCTTGTTTTTCTGCGATATTAGCCTCGATTTGAAAAGATTGTTTACGCTGTAGAAGATGCGATTAGCGTTTGTTATTCGTTGTTGCACCTCTTTCGCTACTTCATTTTTGCTGGTGAATGTGGATCCCAGGTATCTGAATTCTCTAACTCATTCGAAAGCATGCCTGTCAACAATAATGGAAGGAAGGAAGCAGTCGCCACAGCGCCACCGCACAACCGCGGCGATTTGCAAACACAGAGCTCTGTGTTTGGAAGTGCAGCCGCTGGTATTTCTTCATCTACATAGATACTCTGCAAATCACATTCAAGTGCCTGGCAGAGGGTTCATTAACCACTTTCATAACTTTTCTCTACCGTTCCATTCTCTAATAGCGCGCGGGAAGAAAGAACACCTAAATCGTTCCGTTTTCGATCTGATTTCTCTTATTTTATTGGGATGGTCATGTCTCACTAAGTAGATGGGTGCTAGCAAAATATTTTCATATTCAGAAGTAAAAGTGGGTGATTGAAACTTCGCAAACAGATCACGCCGCAATGAATAACGTCTTTCTTTTAATGATTTCCACCCCAATTCGTGCAATATTTCCGTGACGCTTTCCCCCCCGTAACGTGATAAAACAAAACGAGCTGCCCTTCTCTGAACCTTCTCAATGTATTCTGTCAGTCCCACCTGGGCCGGCCGCGGTGGCCGAGGGGACTGAGGCGCTCCAATCACGGTCTGCAAGGCCACTACGGTCGGGGGTTTGAATCCCCCCTCGGGCATGGATATTTGTGCCGTCCTAGTTCGTAAGTAGTTCATAAGTAGTTTGTAAATTTAGGGACTGATGACCCCGTAGTTAAGTCCCATAAGCTTAACAAACATTAAAAAAAAAAAAAAAAAAAAAAAAAAAAAAAAAAAAAAAAAAAAAGGTCCCACCTGGTGAGGGTCCCACAAGGGGCAACAGTAGTCCAGGAGAGGATGTACAAGTGTGATGTAGGCAGTCTCTTTGGTGGAGCTGGTGCATCTTCGAAGCGTTCTGCCGATGAAACGTAACCTTTGGTTCGCCTTCCCCACAATATTTTCTACGTGCTCTCTCCAGTCAAAGTTGTTCGTAATTGTAACTCCTAGGTATTTGGTAGAATTTACGACCTTAAGGTTTGACTGATTTATCGCGTATTTGGACGCCGCAGTGGAAGTGCGGAAGGACCGCTCCGCAGCCGCGCATATAAAGAGGGCTCACGTTGCCTTATGAGAAACAGGGCACTTCCAAAGCGCCACGATTCCTCCGTGGGCTATAAACACAGCCGACGGACTGTAGAAGCAGACTTCCAGCGGCTCGTGGCCGTACGGCGGCCGAGGAAGCGCGTACTCGGGTGCGTTCCGTCAGCCTTTCGCGACGAGCGACACCCGCCTCTGGACGCCGTTCGCTCGCTGCTACAACTGCGCCTCTTACATGATGTTATTTGATTTATCAGACGATCCAGTTTCCATAAAAGAAATAAAAGAAAAGTCATAGATACAAGATGAGCGATTTTGAAATGGTGCACATGTTCAGTACATACTAGCATAAAACATAAGAGTATTCAGGTTCCCCAGTTCCTGCACAGTATTTGCAGCAAAAGGTTATACTGCTACTTTTGACTCACCCTGTATTTTTACATGTAGATAATTTCCGAAAGTAAAATACTGTCATCCTTCACTGGGAATATGTGTGAATTATCATACAAAATTTCATCAAAATCCTTCAATGTTATGCGATACATCTTTCGGATTTTAGATCAGTCGCACAGATTCGGTCTGATATAGGATAGTTTATTTCATTTATTGTGACTTTTAATCGAAATTTATTCGCAATAGCGAATTTTTTATGTAACTCCACTGTAAGAAGTGTAGATGTTTCACCAAATGGTGGCAAATGAAAATTTTTGCCGGACCGGGACTTGACAGAATTTTTCGCTTTTGACGAGCGGTTGCTTTAACCAATAAGCTATCCGGATACGCTTTCAGGACCGACCCAAATCTCCACATGCCGCCCTGAATTTACAGAGTGAAGCTCGAGGACACTTGGCATCTCTCAACGTGAAAGTATGAAGTTCAAGCGTCTTGGAAAGTTAGAGTCCCGACACGCGTTAAAGTTGCGACAAAGCAGCAAGACAAAGTATACCTCCAGCCCTCAAGGAGCTCTCCACCCGCATCGTCCAACTAGAGATGCGTCATGGCAGCAGTTAAGTTTCTTAAACTTCAATAGTAAGTAGAATCTAGTTAGCAGTAACAGACAAGAGTGTTACGTTATTTATTGCAGTGGAGATACCAACATTGTGGCTAGCTTTTACAGCTGATCATGCGCAACGGCGGGAGGAAATATGCAGTTGTGAGTTTGAAGACGTGAGTTAACAGTTTTGTAGTGTCTCAATTGTGAAGTTAACATGTCTGATAATATAGTGCAGAGGTAAGGGAGACTAATTTCTCTTCCCTTTGACTTGAAGAGAAGCTTTGTATCAAGGACCTAGGGAGACCCACACTAGATACCAAGTTAGTAAAAAAGCTCTAATAATAAAGTTAAACAAATTGTAATAACTTTCAAACCAGACATTTATGGAAAAGTAGAGTGGATATTTGGTTGTGACATTTCAAACAATTGTACCAAAGAAAAGGCGTAAATGATCACGAACATTTAACACAGAAGATAAAGAAAAATGAGTGTTCTTCATCACATATGACTGCTGAGATGGAGCACAACCGTTTAACGAAACACGACATTAGACAACAACTAGACAGTGTTTATAAGCAGTCAGTTGAAAGGCCCAATGATCAGATTCGCAAAGATGGTTACGTGCTCTCTAAAACTGAAGAGTGTAAGAAACTTTGTGGTGCTTTTGAGCTCGCACTTCATGGTGCAACAATTTAAGTCCAACTAGGAAGATGTAGAACAAGAAGTGAAGAAGAAGATAACTGAATACGTACGGAGTATGTCAACCGGGAAAACCACGTTGAAAGAAAGAAAAAAAAAAACACACGCGCTAAGTACATTACCTCATAGGTGGCATGGAAATGTGTGCATATAATTGAAAGTACAAATTTAAAATGGCTTTTTCTAAGAAACTGTAAATATAAGGGAAAAAGAATCAAAATAGTTTTTGTAGATAGTTACACGATCTACAATTTTTGTCTGAACTCTTTTCATCATAAAACTAACCGTTTCGCCGAAAAATTAAACGTATTTTCGAAACTTGATCTTGTATAAAATTTTTTGCACACACGGGACTGATTGGGATTTTTTTGAATTTCATTATAATGGGCCGGCCGCGGTGGCCGAGGGGACTGAGTCGCTTTAGTCACGGTCTGCACGGCCACTATGGTCGGGGGTTCGAATCCCCCCTCGGGCATGGATATTTGTGCCGTCCTAGTTCGTAAGTAGTTCATAAGCAGTTTGTAAGTTTAGGAACTGATGACCCCGTAGTTAAGTCCCATTAGCTATACAAACATTTGAAAAGCCCGTACCGAGCTAGAGAACGTCTCTCTTTCAGAGTCATCCACTGGCGTTTATCGATCATCTCCGTGACGCTTTCACGATTACCAAATGATCCTGTAACGAAGCGCGCTGCTCTCCGTTGGATCTTCTCTACTTCCTCTATCAACCCCACCTGGTACGGATCCCACACCGGTGAGCAGTATTTAAGCTGTGGGCGAACAAGTGTACTGTAACCTCCTTCGTTTTCGGACTGCATTTCTCTAGGATTCTTCCAATGAATCTCAGTATGGCATCTGCTTTACCGACGATTAATTTTATATGGTCGTTCCATTTTAAATCACTCCTAATGCCTACTCCCAGATAATTTATGGAATTAACTGCTTCCAGTTGCTGACCTGCTATAGTGTAGGTAAATGATAAAGGATCTTTCTTTCTATGTACTCGTAGCACATTTCACTTGTCTACAATGAGATTCAGTTACCATTCCCTGCACCATGCATCAATTCGTTGCAGATCCTTCTGCGTTTCCATACAATTTCCCATTGTTACAACCTCTCTATGTACTACAGCAGCATCCGCAAAAAGTCTCAGTGAACTTCCGATGTTATCCGCAAGGTCATTTATATATATTGTGAACAGCAACGGACCCACTACACTCTCCTGAGGCACACCTGACATCACTCTCACTTTGGAAGACGTCTCTCCATTGAGAATGACATGCTGCGTTTTGTTATATAGGAACGCCTCGATCCAGTCACACAACTGGTCCGATAGACCAGATGCTCTTACTTTGTTCATTAAACGACTCTGGTGAACTGTATCAAACGCCTTGCGGAAATCAAGAAACACGGCATCCACCTGGGCAACCGTATCTATGGTTCTCTGAGGCTCATGGACGAATAGCGCGAGCTATGTTTCACACGATCGCCTTTTTTCGAAACCCGTACTGATTCCTACAGAGCAAATTTATAGTCCCCAGAAAAGTCGTTACGCTGGAACATAATACACGTTCCAAAATTCTACAACTGACCGACGTTAGAGAAGCAGGCCTATAGTTTTGCACATCTGTTCGACGTCCCTTCTTGAAAACGGGAATGACCTGCACCATTTTCTAATCTTATGAAACGCTACGCCCTTCTAGAAACCTACGGTATACCGCTGAAAGAAGGGGGGGGGGCAAGTTTCTTCGCGTACTCTGTGTAAAAAAGAAGTGGTATCCCATCAGGTCCTGCGGCCTCTCCTCTTTTGATCGATTTTAATTGTTTCTCTATCTCTCTCAGTTAGCCGGCCGCGGTGGCCGAGGGGACTGAGGCGCTCCGGTCACGGTCTGCACGGCCACTACGGTCGGGGGTTCGAATCCCCCCCCCGGGCATGGATATTTGTGCCGTCCTTAGTCTTAGCTAGTTCGTAAGTAGTTTGTAAGCTTAGGGACTGATGAACCCGTAGTTAAGTCCCATAAGTTCTACAAACATTTGAACATTTGAATTTTCTCTCAGTTATTTCGATATCTGCCATTTTGAGATCTGTGCGGAACTACAGTGCAATCTTCCTCTGTGAAACACTTTGGAAAAAGTCATTTAGTAATTCAGCCTTTAGAGTGTCATCCTCTTTTTCAATGCCATTTTCGTCACAGCGTGTATGGACATTTTGTTTTGATCCACCTACCGCTTTGATATAAGACCAAAATTTCTTAGGATTTTAAGCCAAGTCAGTACATAGGACTTTACTTTAGAATTCGTTGAACGCCTCTCGCATAGCCCTCCTCACACTACATTTCGCTTCGTGTAATTTTTGTTTGTCTACAAGCCTTTGACTATTTATGTTTGTAGTTAGGTTCTTTTTGCTTACGTAGCAGTTTTCTAACTCGGTTGTTGCACCAGGGAGCCGTAAAGTACTGTGAAATCTGCTTTTTGTCACTTTCGCTTAACAGAAAAAATCTTCCTACATTTTTAAAAATATTTCTATTTACTGCTGAAATCATCGATGCTCTAACCGCTTTATGATATCTGATTTCCTGTTCTGCGTTAATTGTTTCGAATAGTTGTGGTCTATTTGTCACCTGAAGGTCTAATATGTCATCGCCACGAGTCGGTTCTCTGTTTAACTGCTCAAGGTAGTTTGCAGATAAAGCACTTAGAACAATTTCACTGGATTCTTTGTTCCTACCACCCGTCATTAACGTGTGAGTCTCCCAGTCTATATCCGGTAAATTAAAATCTCCTCCCAAAACTGTAACATGATCAGGAAATCTACTCGAAATATTTTCCAAATTTTCTTTCAGGTGTTCTGCCACGACATCTGCTGAGCAATGAGGCCTATAGAAACATCCAATTACCACGTTCGAACCTCCTTTAACTGTGACCTTCACCCAAATTATTTCACATTTCAGATCTCCGTCAATTTCCTTCGATACTAGTGTGCTTTTTATCGCTACAAACACGCCTCCCCCTTCACTGTCCAGCCTATCTCTGCGGTATACATTCCAGTCTGGGTTTAGAATCTCATTACTGTTTACATCTGATTTCAGCCAACTTTCCTTTCCTAGTACTATGTGGGCAATGTGACCGTTTATTAATGAGAGCTGTTCTAACACCTTTCTATAGACGCCCCTGGAGTTAACTAATACTACATTGATCTTTTCATATATGAGGTGCATATCTTGCTGCTTGCCGTTGCCGGGTTACCGTGAGGAATACGATGGTCTGACAGTATCCAATATATAAAGCAGAGTGTCCGTATGTTTGTACGTGTTGCATGCAAATCTACAGTTTTGTTCCAATATTTATGAAATTTTGTGCAGGTAAGCTTCAATCCATGAGGACGGTCGCCGTAAGTGTAAGAATCACATACGATGTATAGTGCATGAGACGTCATAAACAATGAGATGCGCGAAAAACTGCTGCATGTTGCGACAATGTTGCTCATTTTCTCCTAAACCATTGGACCGGTTTCAACCAAATTTGGTACACACATTCCTAACCGTGAGGTAACAATTGCTGCATGGTTAAGAATCACATACAGCACATGGTTCAAAGGATATTACGTCATAACCAATAGAAATCGCAAAAAATGCCATATAATACGGCGGGACTTTCGAAATACACTGTATGAGAATGACAGTACTTAGTGACTTGCAACAAACTTTAAACATAATTTCAAACCTTTATTAAACTTTGTTTCGCTGGCAACAATAGTAAAATGATGAAAGGAAACAAGTTTCTCGCTTACTACTTTTCCGCTGTTTATGGAGTAAAACTACGGCTCTCGGTATGATGTTAAAATTTATAATTTGAATACTACAAATTGTAGGCGCACGAAATTTTACAGACAGTATACACACATATAGTTGGATGTACCTTATAAATTGAATCACAGTACGACATGTAGTTCATGAGATACGAGGACATAAGCAGTAACGTTGCGCTGTTCATGGACTAAAACTACGGGTTTCGGTATGACGTTGCAATTTATAATTTCTACACTACAAATTGTAGCCGTAAGAAATTTTACAGGCAGTATACTCGCATGTAGTTGAATGTACCTTCTAAATTGTATCACAATATGACACGTAGTTCATGAGATATGAGCACATAAGCAGTAACGTTCATGGAAAACCGCCTCATCAAGCACCAATTTTAATCTATTACTTATTTAGTACTTGTTATATTCCTAATAGATTTTATAGACATACAGCCCTTATACAAATGAATATAAATATGAAAAATGGCAGGAATAAATAAATAAATACCGGGCAGCGCCTGGTCTTCAGCTAGTTTCATAATAAATTAATATAACAAGTGTTATACATCCATAGAGGACTAGATGAATATTTGTTGCGGTGAAGATGATAGATTGAGGTAATGAGCTAAGACATAGTTTGCTAAAATTGCATTCAAAACTTAGTAATTTCCTACATCTACATCTACATGGGATACTCTGCAAATCATATTTAAGTGCCTGGCAGAGGGTTCATCGAACCACAATTATACTATTTATCTCCCATTCCATTCTCGAATAGCGCGCGGGAAGAAAGAACACCTGAATCTCTCTGTTCGAGCTCTGATTTCTCTTATTTTATTCTGATGATCATTTCTACCTATGTAAGTGGGAGTAAACAATATATTATCGCATTCGGAGGAGAATGTTGGCGATTGGAGTTTCGCAAGTAGCCCACGCCGCAGCGATAAGCGCCGTTGTTGTAATGATTCCCATCCCGGATCCTGTATCATTTCCGTAACGCTGTCTCCCCTTATCGTGACAATACGAAACGATCTGCCCTTCTTTGGACTCTTTCGATGTCCTTCGTCAAACCCACCTGATAAGGATCCCACACTGGGCTGCAATACTCCAAAAATGGACGGACAAGCGCAGTGTATGCAGTTTGTTTAGTAGTTCTATTGAATCTTTTAAGGGTTCTGCCACTAAAACGCAGTTTCTGGTTCACCTTTCCCACGATATTATCTACGTGTTCTTTCCAGTTTAGGTCTGAAGTAATAGTGATTCCTAGGTATTTTGTGGAGTTTACGGCCTTCAGATTTGATTGATTTATGTTGTAAACAAAGTTTAACGGATTTCTTTTCGTACTCATGTGGACGACTTCACACTTCTCATTATTTAGAGTCAATTGCCAATTTTTACACAATACTGATATCTTATTCAGATCGTTCTGCAGTTGGTTTTGATCTTCAGATGATTTTACTAGACGGTAAATGACGGCGTCATCTGCAAACAACCTAAGAGAGCTACTTAGATTTTCCCCTAAATCGTTTATGTAAATAAGAAATAGCAGAGGACAAATAACACTACTCTATGGAACGCCCGATATCACATCTGTTTCAGTGGATGCCTCACTATCGATTACTACGAACTGTGTCCTCTCTGACAAGAAATCCCCTATCCAACGCAAATTTGTGGCGATATACCACAACCACGCAATTTAATTAAAAGCCGTTTGTGAGGTACGGTGTCAAAAGCTTTCTGGAAATTAAGTATCTTAAGTTAACTTTTGCGATATTCACATTCTGTGCATATCCAGCAAATTAAAATCTCCTCCCAATGATGAATTTCGATTTTGTTCGGGGTATTGTTTCTGTATTGCACATTACTTTGCTTGCTTTTTTTTTATCTTTCCTGCTTTTGCTGCTGTTTGGAATTTCCTTATCCATCTTCCTGTGAACCCCCTAGGAAAACCTAGACGAACCGGCACTGCTCTCAGAATGTGAGATTCGCAGCGGGGAACAGCAGAGGAAAGTTCTTAACAGAGATCCACATCCGGCGAAAGTCGGCAGTGCGCGTGGGAGCGGCGGTACGTGTGTGCTGGGCAGATGGCATCGCGGAGCGTAACGCGACCCCAGCAACAGCCTGGTCAGCCGGGGGCTGCGCCCTGGCACTGGCCGTCGCGTCGGCTGCGGCCACGCACCGCTTCCGCCTCGCTCGAAAGGCGACGTCTTCAACCTTCTGTCGGACGCGGTGTATCAAATTGATCATTCCATTTATTCACGTCATCATTTATTAAATTTCGCTCATAAAACACATTGTAAGTGCCAAATATGCTTAAAGAAAGACTAAAATGATACACGAGCACAACAGCGGTAGAAATATTAATCATTCAGATATTGTCAGTGGCATGAAAGGGAAGCATCAGTTGGGAAGGGAGTAAGACAGGGTTGTAGCCTTTCTCCGATGTTATTCAATTTGTACATCGAGCAGGCGGTGAAGGAAAGCAAGGAAATATTTGGAATAGGGATTAAAGTTCAGGGGGAAGAAATAAAAACCTTGCGTTTTGCTGATGACATTGTAATTCTGTTAGAGACAGCAAAGGACCTGGAAGAGCAGTTGAATGGAATGGGCAGTGTGTTGAAGAGAGCGTATAAAATGAACATTAACAAGAGCAAAACAAAAATAATGGAATGCGGTCTTAGAAAATCAGGCGATGCTGAAGGAATCACATTAGGTAACGAAACAATGAAGGTGGTAGATGAGTTTTGTTACTTGGGTAGTAAAATAACATGCGATGGTCGCAGTACAGAGGACATAAAATGCAGAATGGCAATGGGAAGAAAAGCATTTTTGAAAAAGAGAAATTTGCTAACATCGAATATTAATTTAAGTGTAAGGAAGTCTTTTCTGAAGGCATTTGAGTGGAGTGTTGCCTTGTACGGGAGTGAAACATGGACGGTAAGCAGTGCGGACAGGATGAGTTTAGAGGCTATTGAAATGTGGTGCTACAGAAGAATGCTGAAGATTAGCTGGATAGATCGCATAACTAATGAAGAGGTATTGAACAGAATTGGTGAGAAAAGGAATTTTTGGCATACTCTGACTAAAAGAAGGGATCGCTTGGTAGGACACATTCTTAGACATCGAGGAATCGTAAATTTAGCATTGGAGGGAAGTGTGTGGAGGTAAAAATCGCAGAGGGAGACCAAGAGACGCGTATAGTAAGCTGATTCAAGTGGATGTGGGTTGCCGTTCTTATGAGGAGATGAAAAGGCTTGCTCAGGATGGAGTAGGGTGGAGAGCTGCATCAAACCAGTCTCCGGACTGAAGACCATAACAACAACATTGTCATTATTGGACTACGGTAACATACGATAACAACGTCGTTTTTCTTTTTTTTTTTACGTTGCAGCACAACAAAAATGATAAAATTACTCATTCACTTGTTTCGTCGTCACTTTAGGACTATCCCAACACGTGAGAAACTTTTTCGCAATCAGAGCAACCTTTCCCTCTTCATTCCAGTGCAGTTTCCATCTTTTCTTATTATTATTTATTTATTATGGTTTTCAGTTTCCAATTTAGGAGTGAGACTCTATGGTCATGGAACAGTCAATACCTGAATTTTTACACAAGAATGGTAGTAGAAAATTTTTAAGTAGTCCTATGCACATGACAATCTTAAGACAAAGTGAAAAGAATCAATAAAAAATGAATTAGCTTAATTGTTTAACTTTTCTGGGAGTTCCTTGACAGAAAAAAAGGGTGAGCCATGAGGTAACTTTCAATTTAGATTTGATAGCGTGTGGGTTAGTGGTAAGATTCTTTGTTTCTTGTGGCAGCTTATTGAAAATGGATGCTGCAGAATACTGTACATCTTTCTGCACAAGTGTCAAGGAGGTATGATGCAAATGTAGATTCGACTTCTGTCTAGTATTCACCGAGTGAAAGCTACTAACTCGTGGGAATAAGCTGATATTAATAACAACAAACGACATTAAAGAAAAAAACATATTGTGACGCCAGTGTCAAAATTCCCAGACTACTGAAAAGTAGTGAACATGACGTTCATGAACTAACACCACATATTGCTCGAACCGCCCGTTTTTGAGCCAGAAATATCCTTTTTGCATCAGGTGAGTTACCCCAAAAAACAATGCCGTACGTCATAAAATGAGTGAAAGTAAGCGTAATAGACTACTTTTCGTGTTGAAAAAAACACTTAATTTAGATATTTTTCTAATGGTAAATATAGCAGAATTTAGTTTTGGAACAAGATTCTGAACATGGGCTTTCCACGACAGCTTGCTGTCTATATGAATACCTAGACATTTGAACTGTTCAGTCTCACTTATCATAAGCCCGTTATGTGTCATCAATATGTCAGCGTTCGTCAAATTATGTGTTATAAATAGTAAAAACTGAGTTTTACTGTGATTTAACATCAACTTGTTTTCTACAAGCCATGAACTTATCTCTTTAATTGCATTATTTGATACTGTGTCAATATTACGAGCTTCATCCTTCACTACCAAGCTGGTATCATCAGCAAACAAAAAAATTTTACAGTCACCTTTTATACTTGAAGGCATATCATTTCTATAAATACGAAACAGCAACGGTCACAAAACAGACCTCTGGGCACCCCACACGTAATTGTGCCCCATTGCGATTGTACGTCATAGCTATTTTCTACCCTGCGGAGATTTACCTTCTGTTGCCTAATATTAAAGAGGTGAACCAGTTGTGTTCTACTCCTCGTATTTCATAATGTTCCAACTTCTGCAACAATATTTTGTGATCAACACAATCAAACGCTTTTGTTAAATCAAAGAAGACGCCTAATGTCCGTAGCTTATTTAACCCATCAAGTGCCTGACAGAGAAACGAAAATATAGCATTTTTCAGTCGTTAAACCACTTCTAAAACCAAACTGTAAGTTTGACAACAAATTATGTGAACCTAAATGATCAATTAATCTTGATTATATAGCCTTTTCAATAACTTTAGAATAAACCGATGGCATAGAAATAGGTCTATAGTTGTCTACATTATCCCTTGCTACTTTTTATAAAGTGGTTTCACTACTGAGTACTTTAATCCGTCAGGAAACTGACCATTATGAAAGGAAAAATTACAAATATGGCTTAGTACTGGGTTGACATCTGAAGAACAGTACTTTAGAATTCTGCTAGATACCCCATCATATCCACAGGAGTCCTTAGTCTTTAGTGATTTAATTCTTGACTCACTCTCCCCTATGGAAGTATCATGAAGACCATTTCAGGTAACAGCCTCGGAAGGGCATTTTCTAAAAATGTTATATGATTACCGGTAGAAACTAGGGTTTTGTTGAGTCCACCTTCTATATTCAGAAAATGATTATTGAATATTGCTCATATAT
The DNA here is from genome assembly GCA_026315105.1 of Locusta migratoria. Classification (NCBI taxonomy): domain Eukaryota; kingdom Metazoa; phylum Arthropoda; class Insecta; order Orthoptera; family Acrididae; genus Locusta; species Locusta migratoria. Next base: position 180,712,111 of record CM048746.1, read on the forward strand.
CTAACTTGTCAGTAACAGAAACATTTCTACTATCCACTGACGTTATATCCTCTACCTTCTGCTACTGACTAGACACTTCCTTCACGACTGACCAGATAGTTTTAATTTTATCCCGAGAGTTTGCTACCGTTTTTGCATACCACATACTTTTTGCATTCTTAATGACATTTTGCAGAACCTTATTGTCGTCTACTTCTACTTCAGACCTTGGCCTATAATGTTGCAGCCCAAATTGTCCAAGCTTCTTTGAACCAAGTGGAGCAGTTTTTACGCATGAGATAATTGATTCAGGTTTATTCTATATATATATATATATATCATTCTCGTTGTTGCCAGGTGGGCACTGTAACGTACACTCTGCGATGATGGCTGTTTCTCCCATTTTGTACCTTTTCGTTTTCTTCATTACTTTCTCGACGTTTTCACTGTCGTTTTCCACTGTTTCTGAACATTCCACAGGAACTTAAACTATGTCAGCACAAACTGGGTACACTTCATCTTCGAAATCCTCTTGAACGTCATTATAATCCACTTCCAACAACACCTTTTGTATTTCTGAAACGTAATTGTACGCCTTACTGTAGCCTTCCATGATCAGTTACGTCCCACCTAAAATTACAGAGTATTACAACATTGGTTTACAATGGTCACATTACTGCACAAAATTTGTACTGAAGTCAGACTGAACACAATATTCACATTTGTGAATATTATATACAATATTGTATCTCAATCACTTCTGGTAAGAAATTCAGCAGTGGAATAGGAGGAGTTGAAAACCAAAAAAATCCTTTAGACTCTTTTCAAACTGAACTTTATTGTGAGTTAAATTTCTTATGGCTGTTGGCATGTTATTGAAAATGTCCACTGCTGAATATTGGACACCTATCTAAGCCAAAGTAAGAGACTTTAAATCTTTATCCAAGTTATTCTTGTTTCTAGTATTGATCCCATGGACTGAGCTATTGGTTAAAAAAGGGATATATTTTTAATTACAATTTTCATTAGAGAATAAATGTATTGGGAAGCAGTAGTAAGTATCCCCAGATCTTTAAATAGCCCTCTACAGGATGTTCTTGAGTTCACACCAAATGGGATTATAGGAAACAAGAGTTACAAACAAAATATTTTTACTGATGTTCAAAGTAATCGTCATTGACTACAATACAATTCTGACATCGGAGGTTCAGCTGTCGGTAACTGTCAGCAAACGCTTCTTATGGAATTGCTCGTAGTACTGAGGTCACAGTTCTTGTATCTCCGCAACCGTTGCGAAGCGTAAGCTTTCAGGGCTAATTTAACTCGGGAGAAACAGAAAAAAGTCTACTCGCGCTAAACCTCGAGAATAATCACACTGCCGGCCGGGCCGAGCCGAGCCGGGATGTGCCGAGCCGGCTAGCGCCTAGTCGGCGCACGCCGCCGGCCTGGGTGTTCACACTGCGCGCCGGGTCGAGCCGAGACGAAAAAGAGGGAGAAAATAAACTTTTTCCATTTTGAAGTTGTAATAAATGTTGACGGTATATAAGACCACGCCACATCGTTTATGCAGTTATTTTTTCCTTAAAATCTTTGCCTTGCCTGTGAAAAAATAAAAAGTATACTTTTCATTCCACTTGAGTTTTTAGTTTGGTAACGCTCCTCACTCGATTTTAATGAAAGTATGCGGTTAAAAAATCTGATTTTTGGACACATGGTAGTACAACATCTTAGTTTTCGAATAAAGTATTTTTCTTTTCGTAATTCGTAACAGTCGTTTTCAAATGACGCTATTTGTCGAGTGTGCGCATTTGATTTACAAATCGTGTATTGAAAACGTTCGATAGCGGGCAGGTTACTGTTCTATGCATTTTAGACCATACATTAGTGCGAATGAAATGGAGCTACAAGTACAGAAAGGTTTTTGAAATAGTAGTCGCACTGATATTTACCTCCTTTCACAAGTAATTGCGAGGAACCTGAACGGCATGTGCCGCGATTGCAAGCCTACGAACTCGGCGGGTGTTGAGCGTAGCGTGAAGCACTGCAGTGCTGAGATATTTGAATTGCTGGCCACGTGTTTAGATCACTCGAGATGTGTTAATGATCCATAACCAGAAAACAAGTATGAACTATTTTTTCTTCAGTGACGGCCGATTACAATGAACATCGATCTGCTACGGTTTTACATCAAGTCACACTTGACTTTCTCAGAGGCATACAACAGGATTTTTGTCTACACCAGACAATTAATGGAATATATATTTCGTGTTTGGAACTAAAAGAGAAGAAAAATTAATATAAACTGCTACTTTACTGTTCATAGACTGAAATAAATTTTTCTGAAATTACACTTAATGGCTTTCTAGTTCAAGATGATAAAAGAAGCAACCCAAAAATACACTTACAATTATAGATGTATCTAGTCCTAATACAAAATATATACCTTCTTTTTTTTTCGCTTTTGTAACTCTCGAAAAATGTTGTACCACAACGTGAAATAATTGTACACTGTGTGTCGCAGATAAAAGCGGTACCCTCATGTCTAAGATTAAATTAAGAATGAATTAAGTAAGAAACAATACGGTACAGTAACATTAAAAACACGTAGATACCTCCTTATAAGAAATTTTGCAAGTGAGGTGTACCGTGATGAAAATTTTCTTTGTCTGGTACTTTCAAGTTTTATACTTTAACTAAAAGGAAAATACGCTGTTTAGTTTAGCCTCAGACTCCGCAAGACAGGTCAGTAAAGGATAGAAGCGTGTGTCACTTTTTTTTCTTTTTTATTCTTGGTGGGCTTGTCCCCAGCAACAAGAAAATCCCACCCACTGTCAGCAGAAAATCGAAGGAAACACGGGGGTGACCAAAACTTGTTCATTGCCGTCTTCTTAGAGCCATCTAACAGTTAACTGATTCAATATTTTAATACTGTTATTCTTACACTGTAGTGACTCGTCAAATTTTAAACATTTAAGAACTAGGTGGCAATGGACTCATCCCATGAATTTCGACTAAAATTAGGACAGTTTTTCCTTATGTGAACGACCAAAATAAACATTACTGAAAAAGAAAAATATTCTTATTACAAAATTGATAGTAATACAATTAAAAATAAACAACATATTTCCATAACAGTGTGTTTGAAACTAAAAATCATGCAGACGCTTCCCTTGAAAGCAGAGAGGAAACGTGTGATACTTGTGCTGCAGAAACAACACTGTTAGTCCAGTCAAATCGTGCACAAAAAGGGCTCAAAGTCAAAAAATCTGGTGTAATTGTTTTTAGTGGCTTATTTTATGTTTTTTGGGGTGCTGAATACGAATCTGCAGTTTTCCAACAAAAATTCCATCGGAAAATATGAGAAATCATGAAAAAACAACCAAAAATCAGAATTGTCAGTGGTTTTCAGCTTATAACTTGCAAAGCATGCTATTTACACAGCATGCTATTTGCCCAGTAATAAAATGAAGAGGAGAAAATTACCCACAATTTATGTCTGTAACATTTTTTTGTACGTCGTATGGTTTCCACGTAAAACAGCGTTGAAAAAGCGGTGAGCCGGCCGCGGTGGCCGAGGGGACTGAGGCGCTTCAGTCACGGTCTGCACGGCCACTACGGTCGGGGGTTCGAATCCCCCCTCGGGCATGGATATTTGTGCCGTCCTTAGTTGTAGGTAGTTCATAAGTAGTTTGTAAGTTTAGGGACTGATAACCCCGTAGTTAAGTCCCTTAAGCTTAACAAACATTTGAACATTTTGAAAAAGCGGTGAAATCAGTAAATTTTGGAAAATAGAAAAAAATTGCATGTTTTTCGGGTGGATTATTTCATCAGCAGTTCCTTGCCTTTCAACGTGTTTACCTTGCGAACCACAGCAGCAGCTCTTCTTCTTGTCCTTTGTGGCCGTGCACTCAGCTGCGCGCCCACGCTATCCGTCTACCCGTGGCTACGGCCCGCCCCACCTTTGCGGCCGCTGCCCTTAAATTTATGACAGGCGAAGGGGGCTCTTCCTGCCGAAACACCGAACTGTCCTCAATTCTCCAGTTTGTGTACGTTCGCTGCCGTGATCGTGTTACTTCCCTTTCTCTCAAAGACGTGAAGCTATGTTTGAATGTTTTCGTTGAAATATAGCGCAACAACTCGGGCGCAGTGTCGAGTGATAAGTGTTTTATTTGTGAAAAAGGTTTAGGTGAGGGTGCAGTGATAGTGGTCAAGGAAAAAGGAATAGAAACTTTACGTGATTCTAGTAAAAAAAGAAATGATAGGAAGGTGGCTGTTTTGGCGGGTAAAACATCTGTCAGCGTACATGTTTCATGTCAGAAAAGTTACATAAATGAAAGAATGATAGCTGCCTACTTGAATAAAGCTGCTGAATCAAGCGCATCTTTAGGAAAATTAAGAACATCCTCTGACTATTTCCATTGGAAAACATATTGTTTTGTGTGTGGAACAGGTATTCCTGAAGATTACGCAAGATCGCAACAACGACTGCCTCCCCATAAACGTTATTTGGTGCATCCGGTGACGAAAATTGAGATGAAAGACACAGTTGTGAAACAGATTCAACTCTGTGGAGATGATTTTGGTGCAGCAGTTATTAATAGGATCCAGCCGATAACAGACATGGTGGCTGTTGACTAAGTACCATGATAAATGTTTAAAAAATCTTTAAATTAGTAGGTCCAAGGCTGGTAAAAAGAAAACCGTTGGCCCTTATGCTGAAGAGATTCAGAGGGCTATGAATGATATTTTCAATTTTATGTAAATGGAATGACGAGAAATGTCAGTTTTCATTAGATCAGCTAATAACTCATATAGAGGACAACTTAATTCCTGAAAGAAGAACTGTAATACAACATTTATTGGATAGATATGGAAAATATATTATTGTATCAAAAATCAAACAGAATACAGTCGTATGTTTCAAAAATACAGGCCATAAGATTTTGACTGAAGCGTGGTACATGGAAAGACGTTCGTCAGAACGGGGAGAACGTCTTCGATTATTTGAAACAGCAGCTGATGTAATTCTTGAAGAGATACGATCAATACCGTATGCTATGGACGACTATCTTCCGCCCGACTCCTTCATGTACGAAAATGAAAGCCTTGTCCCGAAGGTTCTCAAAGACTGACAAGTGGGAAAAAAAGTTTCAGCCATTTCACACAGTGTTATTAGCGCTGTCAGGCCAAGATCTTTGCTTTCTCCGTTACAAATTGGGCTATCAGCTTTCTTTTATAAGAAGTACGGATCACGAAAACTGATTGATGTTGTGTCATCCTTGGGATTTTGCGCCTCTTACTTCGAAGCTGTTCGTCTTGAAGTGTCAGCAATCATGAGGCCACCACTACAAATAAATCCGACAGCTTTCCATCAATTTGTTCAAGACAACGCTGATTTTAACACACGTACATTGGATGGATATAATACCTTCCATGCAATGGGAGGAATACATTTGATTACTCCTAGAAATGCCACTGCTCCGGATCAAAGAATTGTCCGAGTAAAGAAACCAATACCAGCTCTACTAATTGGTGAGATGGGAGCTGTTTCCTTAAAACATTTTGAGAAGACACGTTCTCTTGGGTTAAAGAATATCAACATTGAGGATCTGAAACAGCTATTTGTATCACCTGATTCAATATTACTCTCTTTATCAGATCTACTTTGGCTTTATGGCAACTGGAAAGGTGTACCTGGAATTCCAGGATGGAGTGGCTTCATGGAGCAAATCACAAGTAGTCTCCCCTTTCATACAACCTATGCCGCTTGTCTACCACTTATAAACGCTCCGCCATCTGATCACAATACAATATATACACCTTTAGTCGCATCCATAGAACTGAGCAAATCAATGAATCAACAAGCAACTGTGAACACCTTCGACCAAAAACTATATATTAATGTTCTTTTTTGCTGTTTTCAAAAAATGACTGATTTTCCTGATATTTTACCACTGTTTTTTGTGGAAACCATACGACTTACAGGTAGGTAATTATCTCCTCTTTATTTTACTACTGGGCCACTTTTCGTTTAAATAGCTTGCATTATGAGTTATAAGTTGATAACCGCAAAAAATGTGATTTTTAGTGATTTTTTGTTGATTTTTCATATTTTCCGAGGGAATTTTTGTTGCAAAACTTCAGATTTGTGTTCAGCACCCAAAAAAACATAAAATAAACCACTAAAAAGAATTACACCAAATTTTTCGACTTCAAACTACCATTTGACTGGACTATGTAGCCCAATCGGCTAGCGCCGGCGCCGGCTCGACCGGGGAATATTGAAACGTTTCGAATGTCGTCGGTTCGGCGTGAGCTGGCTGAAGCGGAATCCTCTCGGCCCAGCCGGGAGTGTGAACGGCGCAATTGAAAACAATGTGTTTAATCTCTCGGCTCGGCTCGGCTAGGCTCGGTCCGGCCGGCAGTGTGAACACGGCCTGAGGATGTGGAAGCACACTGGCCTTACCTCAAGCGAGAAAGTGGACGGTCGACCCGAATATGGCTAATTCTCGACACCTTGTAAAGTGCGGAGAGTGTGTGGGGATTGAAAAAAAAAGGTACAAGGGGGACAGAAACTGGCAAGGGACGCTAAATATAAAAGGCGGGGATGTGAATTACATTGGAATGAGAGACAGGAGCGGCTGCCCCCAAATTAATAACTGTAATAATAAATCATGATATTAAAAATTATTTTATTGATAGAATATGGCCCTGATTCAATACTAATTGACAATCTCTCTTCCACTTCCCCACCAAAAATCTAATAAGCTAGATTGAACATCCAAGTTTACAATTACCATCAAATATGAAAGAATAATCTAAATGATTATGACATTACACTGATCATTATGAAACTTTAATTTAACACTGACTGACAAGTCAAAAAACCACTATCATGAATTGATATAATATTCTTAACGGAATAATTGAACTGGAATATCAGTGCAGGGTTGATTTTACTACATACACAAACCGACTATTATGCAGAACCTAATGCAACGACTATCTGTTGCTGGCGAGCGCCTTGTCATACATTACCAAACTGACGAGTTGCGTGTGAAGGTGCTGAGCTACAGTAGCGTGGGCGCTGGGCGGCTGTAAGCTAAAAATTTAGGCGACCACGAAATAAAAACACGCTCCGTTACTCGGAAGCTGTACTCCCTCCTATCAGCCTCTGTGTGCTCGGCACTACACAGTGTCTACGATCTCAAGCAGTTCTGCCAAGTCAGGGCCACTTCAGTTAGCACAGACAAGTACGCACAAGTACTGAAGGCCTCCAGAAGTTGAGTATATCGTAACTAGTACCTCGCTGCACTAGTATTGGCTGGCTGACCTTATCCAAACCGAAAACAAGGACTTTCAGCTCAAGTACAAATCTCAGAGTGTACCCTAAACTTATACAAGTTCACCCGTCCAAGTATCTGTTCAATAAACAAAAATATCCGAGTCCGTCCACTAAGAGAACAGGGCGCGAGCAGACGCGTCTGTACTCCAGCGGAGCAAAGCACGAAGTCCCCAATACCGCGTCTGTCGTGCAAAACCCCGCGAGAACCCGTTTTTCCGTTTTTACGGAAAACCAATCAGCATCGAGTTCTCAAACTCCGGCCAGTAAAATTTCACTAAACGACTGCCGATTTAGAAAAGCTGGCGCATGGAACATCAGCCAGTCAGAGTCGGCTACCCCTTCACACTTTTGGCGCAATTCTCCACGAACGGTCCAAACCGTGAAAGACCACAGTAATTATAAAATTAACTCTAGTTGAAAGGAGCCAGTTAAAAGCCTACTTTATACATATAACTCTGGCCGTAAAACCAGCTAAATGATTCACGTGAACTAATGACTACCTCCTGCAACAGAATCTTTTTACCCGGCCCAGAGTTTAGAACTGACTCAAACTTTACTTTAGCAGCAGGAAGACAAAGAGACGGTGGCGAACATCCGTCGTAGATCACGAGAATTACACACAATCATTAATATACAAGCCACCCCGAACTAAACCATTTCATGAAGGTGGCTGTGAGAACATTTATGGCGCAACGGAAGTAAAAATATGATAATATGCATTTGGAATTGTTCTCAGCACTGGTGAAAAACAACATTAAATAAAAAGATATTCGTTAACTAATATTCATAAGTAGGATAAAGTTTTACTGACAATCAATTATTTATTCAGTTCAAATATGAGCAAATGGGAGAACCAATTTTATTAAACAATAAAAATGCATCTCATTGAACTACTAACTTAAAGTAATCTGACTGAACATCGTCGGGGAAGATATTTACAATCAACAAGCATTCAGCAGATACGAAGCAGAAGCAGGCGCCGCTATCGTAGGCTAAATTCAGTGAACCAAGATGTACCGCACAACACAAGAAAAAATAAACTTTGTAGGTCGCTCTGGTCTGTCTTTCTTTACTTGAGGTGGTACGCGATAATAGCAAGATTAATTTCCATTCAAATCAAACCGTGAGCAATTACTGAGACACACGGTACGTGTCTGCTACCTTACACATTCGCACCCCACTGAAGGTGAAGTGCTTAAAGATCGCATTAATTTCAATGAAAACCAACGGAACCATAGATTACGAAGTAAGAATACACAGCAGTAAGGCACTGGTATGTGAGCAATGGCAAGAACTCAAGTGTCTAGCTATAAATCCTTGAAGTCGGAGTTCGGGACCACGTGGTTCCGAAAACCAGTAAAAATACAAAATTCAATTTCCGAAAAATAAAGAAAAATAGCTACAGCATCCAACCCTGAGAAATGCGCAGGATATCATAAGGAAGCTAAAGAAATACAGTTAGACGTGATTGGGAAGGTTTTACAGGAATGGACGAAGTCCAACCTTCAAAGTCAGAAAAATGGAATAAATTCAAAGTCGGCGTAAATCAACTAAGAAATACGGCATGCAGCCCCTAGAAATACGTAGTATTTCATTAGCAAGCTGTTAAAGGGGATCGTACAAGGCTAGAAGAGAATTTACTCATGTAGTATGAAAGCTAAGTACAAGTTTGGAAACGAAACAGCAATTTAAAATAGGCGGAGAGGAGATCCCGATGCACTAAAGGATATATTCAGAATTTCTTCCCTGAAAGGCATAGAAACTGACCCAGGGGTAGCTGAAGGCTTTGTTCAAAGAACACACCATGTGGAGTACATATCACTCTCGGAAGGAGAAAATGTAAAAGAATATTTCACATGCACTACACAGAATAAAAATATTCCCGCATATTAGTCACGTTCCATAAAGCTAGAAAGAAATTAAACAGAGTTCATATATCGCCCGGTATTCTCACACAGGTTACCGATTCCCAGCCGTTATCAAACTGAATTAGTTGCATATTCACCGTGTTTACCTATGCCAAATCACCGAAAAGAAATTGAATTCATTTCTGTACATGATCGGAGAAACTTATTCTAAAAAATGAACCTAAGATCTGAAGTCTAACAAACCAGACAACGAATCGCTACCATCTCAAGAGAGGACAGAAAATCAGGACGTCTTACCAGGTCGAAGCGAAGCACAGAATGTCGAAGACAGCCCGCCAGCCTCGCCACCACCAGAAATCTACCGGAAATTGCTAAAACCCCTGGAAAAACCCGCGGTGATAGGGGGGGGGGGCTAAACTCGCGCATCCAACCGAGACTCGCTAGTGGGCATTTCCAACCCAACTTGTAAGCAAAGGGTGGAGGAACCTCTTTGGTAGCATCAAAAGCAGAGGTTGGTAACGACTACCTATCGACTCGAAGCCAGAGATGCAAAGTGTGCAGCCAGCAGCCGACGACGAAAATTCCCATACATACACACAGACTCCTACTAAAAGATTCTCATACATGCACATACAGAATAAAGCAAGTACACATTTTCACAGCGACAGTGGCGTCACGGAAAACCATTCATCTTGCCATATTCATAGACACAATGATAAATTATTAGCATGATAAAATCCCAGCAATATTAACACAGTATTACAGAAAGTAACATTTAAAAACATGAAATGCTATTCCTCATGCTTCCGAACGAAAGTGATTCTCGTTTAGCAAAAAGAGCCCGTCTAGTGAGTTTAGATAAATTACAAAGTTAAAAACCTAGGGAAGACAGCAGACAGCCATCTTTCGACCATCACCATAGAAGCGCAAACCAAGCTTCTAGAGAAAAAGTCACTTTCAATGTCGTCTTCCTTTTTTTTAGCAGACAAGATTCCGGGCACTTGTCTAGGTGGAGGGGCGGGTTATCTTTTTCTAAAATCGGAAGGAGCGGTTCTAAAAGCACAGACAATACTCCTCCTCCTCCTCATCCTCAGTGTGGGACATTAGGCTAACACATTTACAACCTGCTGCTTGGCCAGAGCACTGAAGCACCTTGCTATTGGGACCCCTTTGACATGGCACGTCGCTGGTTGCAGGTAGAGAGTGCTGTAACGGCCGCCTCCACCGGAATTCCACTCTTCCCCGTCAAGACAAAGTCAGCTCTGTTTCTCACCTCAGCAAAAATCTTCCTTGCACTGCATTCCCGACAGCAATAGAAAAATGCATGTACTGGTCACTTTACATCATTACACTAACGATAAACACAGTTACTAAAGATGAGAGATGGGCTGCCATCTCTCATTACCCCACACCCATTGCAAATTTCTGCATGTGGAGTGTCACACCAAAATTACTATGATGAGTCACGAAACAAAAGAAATTACTTCGACTTGCCAATTGTTTACAAATGAAAATTATTCATTATGTTGATATTATACATAATTACCCCCTATCCAATGAAAGCTGGAGTCTGTACTGTAAAATTTTCTCCAGACTAAATTACAATCCTACGGTTGCCACTAATTTCTGTGTATGAGCTGAAGGTCCACAGTAAAGGATGCAGTCACAGCTGCGATTACAATTGTGGCACATAAAAACGTAACAACCCAGACCAAATATAAAATCCAAAATGTGTATGTATTTGTTACATGTGTAAAATGTGTACTTCTTAAAAACTAACATGTTTGAATGTTTATTGATGTGTCATAACAGAAAAATAGTGTACAAAAACTACATACAGGTGTGACATTTCAACTAACTACAAATATACACAAGACAAACATGAAATTTAAGAACATAAAAGCGACATGACATAAATGTTTACATGACATGAAACACAATATCTTGTGTTGGTGTTTACATGAGTCAATAATCTGTATCCTTATAATCTAACATGAGTAAGTGTTCATTTGAGAGTTACACATGTAGACATAGTGTACACAAACAAACAATTCATGAGACATCTAGATTACAGTATGAAAAGCAATGTGTAATAATGAAAATGACAGGTGTCAAATTAATTACCAAAAAGATTCTATATGATATTAATTCAGTTCTGTCTATACGTTGGTACCTAGGGACTGAAACTTAAGTATTTTACTCTGGGAAGAGCCAGCAAACATTGTATTTGAACATTGTTTCGTGGCAACACTTTTGTGTATAGGAGCATGGCACACTACACTGGGGAGCACACTGAGAGCAACGCGGAACATGGGCGGCAGTACCGCCTGAAGAGATTGTGCCCACACATATGACTGTGCAGCACGAGGTCCACAGCAGGTCTGGGGCGGTACTCTGGTTACAGCAGGCACCCAGGGATGCTCAGGAATAGCGTCAGGTCACGCTCAGAAGACGTGACGCCACCGGTAAAGAGGCGTTGCGTGTCGGCAGAAACTCGGAGGGCGTGCCACCGTGTGTTTCTAGCGGTGCGTGGCATTTGGGACACTTGCGGCGTGTGGTGCAGCTCAGCTGCCTACTTTCTCTTTCCTTCCATCGAGCGGTCATTAGGCAGGCCCCGTGTTTACATCCTGCTGTCTCTGTTCTCGGCCATTCGGCCATCGCCCTCCTCCAGGTATGCTGAATGGCAAGCGCCACACTGTCTAGCTATCTCGCGCGCCACCCCGCTCCATTCAGGCTGACAACCCAGCCATCGACAGTGCGCGTGTGGCGACCGGATCTGCAGGAAGCAGGTAGCGACGGTGCAGCGTCCTAGCACAGAGTAACATATACAGAGAAGCAGCCCCCCTAACCACTGTCCTATACTCCCCTCGTAGTTCCGTAAGATGCTAGCAGGTGTCAGGCAGTTCCCTGGCTTAGTATCGGTAGACCCAGTGAGCTCAAAGATAATCTGGAATCAGTACTGTCTATTACGAAAGCGTGGCGCTCGGCGCCATATTGGCGAACGTATATCTGTCGCACTCTAAAAACTAGTTAGTAGTACGTATTTGCTTAGACAACATTCTGACATTTGTAATCGTTAGTTCTAGTTGCTTTCGAAGATCTGAAAATTCTAATACTATTCACAAAATAGTTGACACGTGGAATAAACCGTGGGCCTACTCATGAAAAGAAACAGCAGTAAACGGCATGTATAAGACGTATAAGTGAGTTATATTTTTTTCAGAACTAGTGTTTCTACTACATTGCGTTTAACGAATAAATTGCTTTACTGTAGAAAGACAAATAAAGGTGTAAAAATGACCAATTCGAGGTCTCTGATACAGGCATAATTTCCGTACAGTAATTTCCAGTCAGTGAGATCAAACGAAAATCTTTATAAACAAGAGACAAATATAAAACTGAACACAGGAAGTAGCGTCTACAGCAGTGTAATTTATTCTTTAAATTAACTGTGATAGAAATACTACGTAGTTCTGAATAAAAATATAGTTCATCTATGGATCTGAACTCTACTTCGTTTCTTTTGCGTCCTCTACAACCATAAACAACTCAAACTTTACCGAAATGCATTTATGAAAGTAATTAATTGTTCATAACTTAATTTTAAAGAACACAGAGCACAAAAGTACAATACGACCTATACGTACGGTGTTGCCAACTTAACGGAAATAGTGTGTCACGATTTTCACAGATTCAAAGCACTACAGTTGTGTATCCAGTGTTAATAATTGAGATCACTAGGTAGACCACACTAGAGGCACTTCTGAAGGTGCCTCTCGCACGTCAGAGGGTAACGTGGAGGGGAGGCTGAGGGGAGAGCTCGTGCCGCCTGCCACGAGGCCACGGCTGTGTGAGGCTTGCTGGCGTTTGAGGGGAGGTGGTGGTGGGGACAGCCGATACCTGCCGCCTGCTCTGGCCAGTTTAGAGGGCTGCTTCTGACCACAGCGCCATCATGCGACATCTTACGGAACTGCTTCAGCACCCCCCGCCCCGTACCCCTGAGCATGGGGCCGGGCCCTTACAGAGGTTTCCCGTCTTTATATATGTGTCTATGGCCCTAGCCATCTCCATTGTTTGCTGTCCATCAGCTTGTTTGGGTAGGCGGCGGCCCCAGGAGGATTCAGCATGCCACTGTCAGCCCTCGTCACTTGCTAGAATGTGGTTGCCTTGGCTGAGAGAAACTCGCCCTGCCAGGCCCCCCGATGTCGCCACATTACGTCCTGGTGTCATCAAATTCCTTCTCCTTTCATCTGCACATTATTCAAATTATGAGTCCCTAGTTTTACAAACTTTTTTTTAAGTTAATAAAACAACTCTGCCCACTGATGGTGGTAATTCTTCCTTAATACTATAACCTTTATTAACAATTTTTTTAATTAGTCCTGCACGGCCACTACGGTCAGGGGTTCGAATCCGCCTCGGGCATGGATATTTGTGCCGTCCTTAGTGTAAGCTAGTTCATAAGTAGTTTGTAAGTTTAGGGACTGATGACCCCGTAGTTAAGTCCCATAAGCTTAACAAACATTTGAACATTTTTTGTCTTTTCTGTGGACAGTGTTATGCTCTCAACGTCTGGAAACCCCTGCAGTGGAATACACGGCAGACACGGTTCTCGTCCCACATCCTCCGAAACTTAAGATTCACTTATGATATACAAATATCCCCTAGCGACGTGTGCTGAAAACAAAATTTTAAATTAGTGACAATATTTTTATGTTGGTGTTTCTCTTATGGTGCTGACAGATTTGTAATGCAATAGATTTGATCCACCTCCCAGGTGAGATCAAACAAACACTGCGAAACTAAGACCAGGTCACACCACTGGTGCCTGTCCTAACACATACGACAAATGTCACCCCAACCTACACGTGGTCAAACTCTCAAAAAAAAAAAAAAAAAAAAATCGACAATCACGCGCACACGCGTGGCCGATAATGAACACAACGAAACGGCATCTTCGCGCCTCTCATAACGAAACAAATAATCAGTCATCACGCTGCTACACGTGCACTGAATCACCAACGGCGGCAATTACATTTCTGGACACCATCGTCCAAAAGAAACTATGCAGCCAAGCCTGTGTTGATATAGGATCTATTCTGATGACAGTCACTGTGTCAATATATTACAGCTGTCGACAAAGTGTAGAAAACAATACTAACGACACAACGTCCAGAGAATGAAATACCAAAAGTAACATGACTGCCTTCTGTTGGCAGGATGCCACAGACATAAAAATTTCTAGATTATTGAGCAGCACAACAACTTATGACAGAACACGAAAAGCAGGAGAAATTAAAACACAAACATTACATACAGATAACAGTTACACACACAAGAATAAACTTACATATGAAGGAAATGACTTAAATAACATGTTCTTATATTTATACCTTTACCTAAACATAAAATAACTGTGTACACACCTACTCAATCAAGGGCTTTATGTGGGACACATGATGTATTCCGAGACTCTTTCCTGTCCTGATGGCCTCTAAATCTGCCGCACATGGATGTTCCATTCTTCGTACACGCATTGGACCGTTGTACACCGAGTGGAACGTATGGCACAATTGTTTTTGTTTGTTTGAGAGTTTGAAACTCTTAACAATAACTTTCTGATTCGGCTCGAATGACCTCGGTTTTGCTTCGCGGTCTGCAGCTAATTTTCGCTTCCTCCCGGCTGCTGATATGCGATGTAGTGCCTTATCGACAATCATTTGATGTCGGAGCCTACGCTGTGGCGGAAAATCAATCACATCCCGTATGAGTTCTTTCGGCCGAATATTCTTCAGGACAGTTCGCGGAGCTATCATCGTTGTGCTGTGCGGAATTTCGTTAATGGCCTCCTGAAAATCTTTCAGAAAAACTTGCCATGTAGCATGCTTTTTGCTGCAATAAATCCTGCACATATTACCGATCTTCTTCATCACAGTTTCCGCTGGATTGCTTTGCGGATGTCTGGAGGATGTATATACTGGTTCAAATCTGTGTCTTCATAGAGTCCTCTTCCAAATCTCAGATTTGAATTGGGGACCGTTATCCGATATTACCTTGTCTACTCTTCTCACCTGCGACAGGAAGACCCGGCAGAAAGCACTACTTACAGTTTTCGCAGTTGCTTTCCTTAATGGAGTAAAAGTGACGAACTTAGAGATAAGTTCCATCACGACCAGAATATAGCAAAAACCTCGTGATGTCCTAGGGAGAGGGCCCATTAAATCTGCGGCTGCCAAATGCTATAACTTTTCCGGAATTATGGGATGTAGCGGTATTTCCATATTTACCGTACTGTGTTTCGCCTTCTGACACTGTTTGCAAATGGCAAGTACACGACGTATCCGTCTCTCCATGTCTTTGAAATGACACAGAAATCTTAGCGTTCTAGTCTCACAGCCGTAGGCTCGGAGTTTCAAATCCCGCTGTGACAAGTATGTTTTTCGTTGTTTTCGAATTTAGTTATATAAAACATTTTAGGATCTCTAATTGCGCGTGTGTGTCAGGCTTTGTTTACGTGTATGTAGACGAGCTGAACACTTTGTCATCACGTAAAACGATGGCTGAGTGTATTAGCTGCTTGAAAAGTCATTGGTAGCTATGGGGATGACTTTCCAAAAACAGCGTCGTGGGTCTTCACAAACTAAACAAACAAAGACGGTGTCGTCAACTATTAGTGAAGTCAATAATGAAAAAATTTAACTTATTTTTTTTTTAATTGAAACCGTCATTATGGACAAGCTTTTATAAAATAAAGAAAATTACGAATAAACAAAAATACGTGCATTTAATAAAAATTACTATCAAATATTAAAATTGTGCAAGTAAAAAACACAACGGAAAAAGATAAAAATAATAGCAGGGTATGATTCGAACCAAAAATCCTAGGGTTGGAAGACTAGAACGCTACCACCTTTTTTTAAAAATTATTTTTTCTAAAATATTATTTATTTTCTTTCTTATACATTCTACTGAATATAGTGAACAATTATATCTTAAGACACATATACATATGTAAGATACTTTACACAGGTACTCTTAATGATATACTCACACATAATTGATCACAAGAACAAACATGTTGATTTATTCATATTTTATAGCTCAATTTTTAATTTAGTTAACTCTGTCTTAGAATTTTTAATAACACTTTCAGTTTTTTGTAGCCATCGATAAAACTAATATTAAATATGTCCATCTATTTATATTAACCTCTCCCCATTTGTTCAAATACGATAATAAGCATGTTTCCATATTTGGATTTTCGGTCCATATACTTCCTAAGTTTTTTTATATTCGTCCTGCATGTATAGTTTGAATTCAATGGCGGTGTCCGGTCCAACATTGTTAATCACGTAGCTCACTTATTTTCCCAGTAAACAGTATACTGCGTTATTTTTTTTATCTGGAAAATATCTTGCATCTAGTCTACATAGTATGGACGGAGATAAGTATTCAGGTGACGTTCTTGTGAGGAGTTCTATTTGCGCTCTCAGCCATTTCAAATTATCTAAGTTTCCCCCACAGGTAAATCTGTGTATAACTGTATCAACAAGATTACATCGTGGCATAGATCTTGTTTGATTTATACCGTTTCCACAGAGTCGTTCGTTGGTGGAAATTATGTTATTGACGATTTTCTACGAAGCTGTTATTACAACCGAGGAGTGACCTTTTAGATTGATATTTCGCCATACAGCATTCCAGCCCACATTTCTAGACCTATCGTCTATTTTATTCCTTCTTTCAAATTTCCTTCTTTCATTCATAATAGCCCTAGCCGGTCGCGGTAGCCGAGGGGACTGAGGGGCTTCAGTCACGGTCTGCACGGCCACTACGGTCGGGGGTTCGAATGCCCCCTCGGGCATGGATATTTGTGCCGTCCTAGTTCGTAAATAGTTCATAAGTAGTTTGTAAGTTTAGGAACTGATAACCCCGTAGTTAAAGTCCCATAAGCTTTACAAACATTTGAACATTTTGAATAGCCCTTGCTCTCAGGTGTCTTGACCACAAAAGTGCACTGCTGATATAACTCATTTCGACATAAAAGGTCCTCACGTGTTGTAAGCAAACATTGATGCTTCTTACGTCGATTGGAGGTTGAAGACTTAACGGTTTAAAAACGTCGACAAATTTCCTTGTAATGCTCCCGGATTGTTGCCGTATAATGTTCATCGACCGTTTAACGAAAAGTGCTGATGCTTTGTTAGTTTTGTCTACAAGGCCTAATCCACCATGACTGGGATCCAGAGTGGCTACTTTAGCAGTTTTTGCCTATCACTTTCGGGAGCGGAAATACTTGTGCTGTATAGTAAGCTTTCGATAGTATCCACAAATTTGCGTATATTACTCTCTGAACTTGATATGTGTCGTGATAGGTTGTCCATTACGGCACCTTGTACTTTATTCGCTACGTCCTTCCAATTTCTAGCTGCCATTTTCATCTCATTGTTCATGAGCACCATTCCTAATGTTTTGTGTTGGCTGACCAAGGTTACGCAGTCGACATTTACTTGGTCAAAGTCTCACTTCAGAATTTTACCTTTGTTTACATTTATATTCTCTCCCGAAGCCTGACAGTATGTTTTAGTCACGTTTTCTATCGTACTTACTTCATCGCGACTTCGGACAACTCCTAAATCATCAGCGTAAGCTCGGATTATTGTCTTAGGCCTACGGCAAGCCATTGTTATATCTGTCAGATTTGCATAAACTTTGCGAAGCAAGAGGTCAAGTGAAATAGTGAATAAGAGCATGGAAAGAGGACTGCACTGTGCAACATCTCCTTTTATTTCTAATTGTTTAGTTGTTTGTCCATTTACCGCTATTCTTGCATGTATCCCTGTTGCAATGTTTTTGATCATGCGGAGAGACAGTTCGTGGAAACCCAGATTATGCATCAATTTAAACAGGTGTGTGTGATTGACTAGGTCAAATGCTTTATGGAAATCTAAAAAAATCAATGCACATTTAATTCTAGTTACATCAGTTCTTGAAATGATATCTCGATATTCAACTATGTTTTACCTGACCTACACTGACGTATGGCGGATTTTAATTATTGGTACTTACACGTACTTGAAAAACTTCAAAGTCGATTTTCTCGGGAAGTATTGAGAGTTGGGTCGAATGGCTTTGGCTGATTGTTATTTGAGTACTGAACTTCACGTACCATAAACATAAAAAAATTCTAAAATCTGACACCCATGTGATCTCCTTGTTAGACCAACAATTTTGAAATTACTGGAATGCGGGACGCTTTTGCCATTTTGCGGGACATTTTTAGTAATTATCCCAATGCGGAACAACGATTCCAAATGCGGACTGTGCCGCAGAATCCAGGAAGGTTGGCCGCCTTATAATATTATCATATTATTTTATTGGTCTTCCGCGATTTTGTGAATAAATTAACCTAACTGTTCCCAGTCACAGAAATGGAGTTTGTTTTCATATGACGAGACAGTTGTACATGAAGACAAAGAAATGAAATTATCACGAAATGTAAACACTGATCACTGATCACGTGGAGACTAACCCCAACATGCTCTCACTACAAAAGTCCTGCGCATGCGTTTACCTGGTAGCGTACGGCTACTGCTTTAAAATTTAAACAGCAACACAATTCGTTTTCAGGAATCGATTGTTGCGATTCAATCCCACGTCGTGAATCGATTCCTACGATTCGTTCACGATTCTTAATAGTATGCATTGACACGATTCTTACAGACTGCCAAAACGTTCTAAATGCTGCTCATAGATGGCAATACAAGTCTGTGTCATCTAGAGCCCTGTATACAGGGCTCTAGTGTCATCGATGTTGGAATATAACTTTGTGAAGCTTTTCCTACGATTCGTTCACGATTCTATCGGCTCTGCGACGGCACGATTCTTACAGAATGCCAGAAAAGAGACTATAGATGTATCGGATTTTTAAAAATATTTATGGTGCGTCAAGTTCAGACTTAAAATAATAATCTGCCAAAGCCATTCGATTCAAATCAAATATTCTCGAAAAATAGTCTTTGAAGTTTCGCAAACGGATATAAATACACATTAAGCTACGAATTATTTCTGCCGTCGGCGTAGTTCATTTGGTAGCGTTGTAGGGCGTCAAAATAATGAACTTAGATCACGTAGTTCGAATCTTGCTGTAACGTTGTAAATTTTTTTCCGTTCTGTTCGAATACGTCGGCCGTTTAAATATAAATGTCATTAAATCTATGGTAATTAACATTCTAATCGACTAATCGTTATAAAATACTTATTATGTAAAATCCCTTAGTTTCAGGAAACACGTCTTTATAAATGAACTTTAAAAATCAAAATCTGTTTCTAAACACTAAATTTTATTCGAGATACAAGAAATTAGCGTTTTTATATAAAAAATATTTCTTTGTGTAAAATCGGTTTCTTTCTGGAAAGATAAACATAAAAACCCAAATAGTAATAGAGATTTTAGAGATGGCGTTAAAAAGTTTTAAATCGCGTTTTTATATGAAAAGAATATTTTTTATAAAATTGAGTTTAAAAAAAAGTTGAACTATGTAGATGAACTCAAAATGAATTAAACCTCTCTAAATACAAAATATAATTCAAATCGTTAGAACCATCTGCGGGATATGCGAAACTTAAATGTGCGAGAATTGTTCGTTTAAACATATTACGTGTAAACTGTAGAAATGACATGTGTTCGTTGCACTGCATCTGCAACGCATAAGAAGTACGTAATTTTTCATTATACTTTGATTCCTTTAAGTAAATCGAGTGTATTAGCAGCTGTTTATTTTGCTGCGTTTCGTTTCTGTCACCTGTAATTCGTGAATAATAATTAATGGCTCACTATTAGATTCTTATTATTCTTTACTTTTATTCGTTCAAATGAACGACTCATTCACGAATCACCAAAAAACTAACACAGACGAGGTACAGTAATGATATGTCTGCGAATAGCCAGAAGCGGGAGAAGACGCTGCTAGAACCAGGGTTGCCAATGTCGGAGGTTTCCCTCTGAGTCTGGAGGTTTTTTGCTTCCGTCAGAGGAGAAAAACAAGAATCAGAGGTGAGAGGGAAAATTGGAGGTTTTTGTTGCTCGGATGGAGGTTTTTCACTTTTCGAAGGTATTTTCATTTCCTTTGGTCACTTTTATTTTTAAAGTTTAGAGTGGCGCGAATAATTCACTTTAACAATAATAAGTGAACTGACGTAGGTCATTGTCGCGGTTGTTGCTGCAACTGCAAGTCAGTGGCATGGTGTCCAGATACAGTGTGTGAAACTGAAAGTGTTTATATACAGTTGTGTTTCCTTTATTTTTAACAAATTTTTGAAGAACCGTAAGTGAGTGAACAATGGGAAAAACTAAAGTGCCGTACGTTCAAAAGTTTAGGAAAGAATGGTTTAGGAATGAGAAACTGAAAGATTGGATAATAGAAGTTGCGGAAGATAATACTCTTGTTCGTTGTCGTTACTGTAGCTGCAATTTAAAAGCTAGAATAAAGATATTTTAGATCACACGAAAAAAAAAAAAATAAATAAATAAAAACAACATGCACTATCAGCACAGCCGTTTAGTGATAAACGACAATGTAAAATCAATTTTACAACAGAAAATGACAGCACGAAACTTGGAAATGCTAGAAAGGAATGTAGGTTAGTGCTATTCACAGCATGTCATTCAGCTGTTCGGGTTGTGGATCATCTCACCGATCTTTGCCAAAAACCCTTCAAACTGCAACGTACAAAATGTACAGCCATAGAAAAAAAATGTTTTGAGCCCTCACTTTCAACATGAACTTAAGATGGAGATTGGTGATGGGTTTTATAGTCTTCTAATTGATGAATCCGCTGATGTGAGTGTGACAAAACATTTAGGTTTATGCATTCTGTATTATTCCAAAGTTCAAAAGCGCATTATTTCTACTTTTCTGGGTCTGTTTGAACTGTCATCTGAAGATGCTAATTCTATTGTTGGCGTCCTAAAGTCTACTATTGATAAATTCAATCTTAATTTGGCACAACTTAGGGGCATAGGGACCGATAATGCCAGTGTTACGGTGGGTGTGAATAATGGCGTATATAGAAAATTGCAAAGAGAGGTAGAACATCTTGTTCTCATAAGATGTTTTTGCCATTCAGTATAGTAGGCTGTGTCTTCTGCCACTACAGATGCGCTTCCGAAACACCTAGAATTATTACTTTCTGAAACCTATAATTGGTTTTCTAGATAATCGAATAGACAAGCTGCTTATAAAATTCTTTATGAGACAATTAATGAGGGATTACACCCTTTGAAAATTGTACAAGTGTCGCAAACAAGGTGGCTGTCTATAGAGGTTGCTGTCAATCGTATTGTTGATCAATGGTGTGAGCTGAAAGCACATTTCGATGTTGTAAGAAACACAGAAAAGTGTAATACAGCTGAGATGCTTTATTAAATGTTCGGTGATCCAGGAAATGAAGTTTATTTTCTCTTCTTGAAACCCATTTTAGCTGAAGCACAGAAAGTTAATAAGGCATTTCAGTCGCATTCTGGTGATCCATGTAAACTTGTCAATGACCTCGTTTTTCTCATTGAAGGATTAGGTAAGAAAATTGTCCTTCCAGGATGCAGAGCTAATTTTCTCAAAGACAATATATTCAATTTTATAGATCGAAAATCGTATCTAGGTCATGCAGTAGAAAAGAAAACACAGGAGATGGAAAACCTAAGATTAATTTCGACTGACGTTGAAGTAGTGAACAGGGAAAGGTGTATTAATTTTCGTAACTCAACTACAACCACGGTTACCTACAAATATAGAAATTCTTCAAAAAGTGTCAATGCTTTCACCCAGTGAATTCCTGCGTGTGTTCGAACCATCAATAGTTCCATTGGCAGAACTTATGAAGTTTACAGTCGATGAAATTACGAAAATAGATTTTCAATGGAAAAAAAACTTACGTTGGTCGATTGCCAACATACTGGAAGCATAGTTGACTTTTGGCATGAAGTTGCTAACTATACAGATGCTTGTGAAGAAAAACCATTTGAAGATCTTTCTAAGTTAGCTTTTTGTGTATTAGTTTTGCCATGGTCTAATGCTGAAACTGAGCGTACATTTAGCCAGATGAATTTAGTGAAAACTGAATTACGGAACAGAATAGGTTAAGATGTGCTAAATGGAATTCTTTATATTAGGGCAGGTCTAAAACGTGTTGGGAGGTGTTGTTTTGATTACCAAATTCCTGATAGCGTATTGAAGAACATTGGTACCCTTGGTATTTATTCAACACCAACGCCAACTACATCCAACTACATCCTCTACCAGTACCGGTACTGTGACTGAAATAATTGACACCGATTCAGATCCTGACGATCCAGCATCAAGGCAAAGAGGTAAGTGAGGAGTAATTTTTTCTGCATATACCGAGTTTCCCATTTAACCTGACAAAGTTAAATAACTCGAAAAATACGCATCGAACCCAAAAATGTTCCGGACACAAAATGAATATCTCCAAAGGGGACATCTGCCTGACCTGAAATCAAACCTCCTCCCCGCCCTGTGCGTGGTAATTTTACTCCCTTTTCGTTAAATTTTATGCACCGTGTCGTGGCATATTGTGGAGTGTTTCGACGTTGGCAACGGCCGCTGCATGTGACGTTAGCCATTCAGGTGGTAGTATACGGCAGCCATTTCGATATTTAATAATTTCTATTCGCGGAATATCCGAATGAATTACATTGTGTGTCTTCATAGCAACGAAAGGTTTTGTTATGAAATATTCCCTTTACGATGATAATTAATTGACTGAGCGGACAAGAGTACATCCGGGAGCGGGGGATATTTGAGTTCAGGTCAGGCAGATCATCCCCTGGAGATATTCATTTTTGGATATGGTGAATATTTTTATTTTTCGACTTATTTCTACGTATCAGCTTAAATGGGACACCCACACATTATATACTATTTGGCCACGATAACTTGACGATTGGCGCAGTGGCCGATGGGAGCTGCAGGAGGCGTGTTGGACGTAGAGTTGGCTACTGAGTTGATGTTTCGACTCAGTGAATCGAGTCAGCGAACTATTCGACTGAGTCGAAACTTGAATCGGCACTGTTTCGAAACAACGAATCTTGTGATTCACGTATCAGACGCTAGATACCGTTATCATGTGTTTTTCTGTCGGTCTGCCTGGGTGAGTTCGACACAGCGCCCAGGCGTGCAACGGGTTTGAAGTTGTTCCCCTAACGCGCCACGCGAAATTTTGAATTTTGCTACCTGTACCCTTCAACTGAGGTTTGAAAACTGGGATACCACCCCCAGTGAAGTCCTTCAGTGTTTTGAGGTAGTTTCGCTTGAACTAAGTGTTGTTATGCATTGTTGCTACATCTGTGCCAGGTGAACGTATCTTTTCGAAGCAAGGGCAAATAATTTCAGTGAGACGAAACCGCATTCTCAGTTAGATGTCAAAAATAACGTTTTTTAATTTCAACGTAAAGAAACTGTAACTGATTCTCTTTTATTTGACTGACTGAAGATGAATCTGGTTATTAGAATATCTATCTGGACATTGAAAATTGTTAGTTCAGTTTTGTGGTTTCGTCATGTAAATTGCGAAATGTGATTCCTTGTGTTAGTACTTGTAGTACTATCTGTTGAGTACATTAAATATGTCTTAGGAACAAATCTTGAATATTTTGTTTATATTGATTGGTTAGAAAAGTTATTCATTTCTGGATGCACATATTAACCATGATCTTTCTTGTTTTATTTAAATTTAATTCTGGAATTTTGAAGGTTGGAAAAAGTTTCGTGACTTTGGAATTTGAACGTTACTATTTTGTGCTTCCTTTGTTACAATATTTGTTTGTATGAAAATAGGAGTAACTTAGGAAACGTTTACGCTTCAACACGATTGTAAAATCGTAGTAGCAGACAAATCCTGTGCCGTACAATTAAGTCTAGTGAATAACGTATTAAAACCATGTTGATATTCCATAGATGTATTTGCTGTGTCGCCCTACTTGAGCTTTCTCGGCTCACGTGGATCAACGGAGGTAGCAGAACGCAGGGCTGCGGCACGGCAAGTGATTTGAGTGCCGAAGCAGCGAGTCGACTCACTACGGCGCCCTGCAGCTGTCGCGGTACACGTGAAACAGGAAGGGTAGCGCGGCGCACGACTCTGCGGCACGCCAGATGTTTCGTGTGCCGAAACCGTGAGTCAAATCACTAGACTCAAATGATCCGTATGTTTCGTAATAGTGAAATGGTCCGAACTGCCCATCACTAGTTTGAAGGCAGCATCCGCTGCTTGTTGCAGTGCTGGAAACGTGTTCAGTAATACTTCGCCTCAAGGAGCATTGTAATGTTGGCGGTGCTTGTAAATAAATGAATATCTTTCAACTACTGTAGATTTTGGGCAGCACCAGTATGTGTTGTTTATGTATCGGTACTTATGTAATTATATAAAAAAGGAGAAATCTGGAGGTTTTTCTTCCGATTCAGAGAGTTTTCAAACTGTGGTCAGAGGTATTTCATACTATCGAGTTGGCAACCGTGGCTAGAACTAAATTTCAGTTCTGCGCATGCGCGATTAGGCCGCTGGCGCGATTAGCCCCTGCTTAAACGAACTCAAGTTTGATTGTTTAAAATAACTACATTAGTACAAGGGAAAAGCTATTGAAAAGTCCAGGTAACCACATTGAAAATGAATTTATTAATATCCGTATGTAAATTTAGTAAGATTTTTTATGTACATACATATAGGCTTCAGATAGCGTTTATTTTCTGATCCTTGGAAGAGAAAGATGAAAAGAGATCTTATTAGTATATTGTATTAGCAATGACCAGTCATGCCGTTTATTCATTTTTTTTAAATATAAGTGTTGACATTTTTTGTTCGTCATATCACACACCTGACGGACGGTTAATAAGGGTATGTAACGGATATTTTTGTCATCCTAGAATATAGGTCCCCTACGTTACATTGTTAAAAGGAACGTTTTTCGGAAGTGATAGTACTGTAAGGCAAAGGGCAATTTTGTTGTTTGTACGCATGAATTATATGCCGTAGTTATAACTATGTTTTACTTGTTTTAAGAGCTCTTGAAAAGAATAACCCACTGTATAGTACACAACTATTAGCAAAAATAGGCGAGAAAAGTGTTTAGGCCTTATTGCGTGACCAACTCGCGACACGTAAATGCACCCTATAATATTCCAAAATTAGTTTTGGTAGTCCAGGTGTTAACATGAGCAGGGGCATTATATTGGATAGAGCTAAATGTTTTAACATGATACACCCACCGGCCAGTGTTAATGTGACAGTATAGTACAGCTTCATGTGGTGCTTTTCGACTGGTGCATTCGCCCGACTTCAATTTCGGGGATGAAATACGCGACCGCTTCGCAAAGCGTGGGTTCATGAGCACATAGAACGTTAGTAGATTGGGATAATAGGTCTTTCTCTCTTCCCAACTTACCGTGCTCATGTGTGATCCAATGACCATGTAACAGTTGTCAATCGTGCTAGTGTAACAATTGATCTCCTACCATAGGAATTTGTTGTCATCCTCGTGGCCAGCATGGGACCTCGATGCAGAGCAAGAGTTTCCGTCTGTCGTGATCACACACATTATTTAGAACCATATTGCGGTTTTTGTGACGCCCAGGAACAATCGTAGGCTATGCCTCATGAGTAATAATTCTGTCTGAATAAAAATGTCGTTTTCACAGCATGTGAAAATTCTTCTCCTCCTCAAATCTGTGGACACTATTCTACAGTACCTGTACAAATATTGCTTTAAAGGGGCTATGTAGTTCAATAGTACAATGGCCCAACCTAGCATTAAAAATGATGATGAAGAACTAAGCAAGCAGCAACGAGCTAAGACGTAAGCAAGAGTGGCTGCGCAACTCATGCCAAAACCACTTACTCCAAAAGAAAACATTCCCAAACTGCCCAGAAGCCAGTGACAGCATCCTTCCTTGAGGGGCAAGGGGGGGGGGGGGTGACAACCCTGGACCTCTCGTTTTGGGGAACCTCCAAATAGGCCTGCCTTGAAAAGTACTAGTGATATTTTTTTTTTTTTTTTTCCTAGCACCTTTGGTCTCTCACTGTGGGGGTTCCAAATAAAGTTACTTCCCCCCCCCCCCCCCCCCCCATTTTTACAGTAATACATCTGTTTCCAAGTGGAAGGGGGGAGGGGCGCTTCATTTTGTTTTGCTGCCACCCTGGGCCTCCGACAGCCTTAGTCCGCCACTTTTCCCAAGAACATTAAATGAAAAGCAGGAATTGGATTTTGTGCATCACAATTGATTTTATTTTAAACTGAAAATCAAAGCCTTCTAATTTACAAATATTTATGGAAAAATTAAAGAAACGTGGAACTGCTGTTGTATTCAAGAATGGTCTATAGTCTTTCATATCCATAGAGCTGCATCGAATGATGGAGGAAATAATAACCACACTCTCTTTGTAGAAATGGGTACGGGCAAAACTTGTGTGATGCTGAAAAAATAAAAAATACTTCCATACTTGACTTGTTATACATTCAAAAGGTTCTCCTTAGTTTGTATCAACTGGAACGAGAAGTACATCTAATCTCTAGTAGGACTTGGCCCTTATAAATCTGATTGTCTTTTATGAAATTTTACTGTAGCTGCATTCCTTCATCCATGTTATCATTACTGCTTAAGAAAATGTAAACATGTTATTACAGGTTAAAAAGCAGACATGCATTAAGACTAGCCCAAAGTCACCATAATGAAATTAAGTGTAGCCCAAAATCACAATTTTTACCAAAGTCACCCCAAAAATTTCAGGGTCATTTTATTCTATCTGAAAGATCTTCTATTATTAAATTCTGTTAATTGTGATAAGGCCAATATACTGTAAGTGGTGTACTAGGTTTTACTGTCATTGATTTCACACATTACAGGTGACACTCAAAAGTTTCAATCCCTTCCACCTTTAAGTCTGCACATTTTGTAAGTTTTATTTTTTATGAGCATAGTTTTAACACACAAGGATATGAAAGAATGTGCAGCAATTCTGCAGCAAAGTGAGAATTAGCCGGTTCATAGTCTCAGATTTTCCTCAAATTTGGATACCGTATGTTATTCTAGAAGCAAAATTAAGATACACGTATTTTTTTCATTTTTCCCCAAAACATTTTTGGTTAGAGTTACAGAGGGTCAAAGTTTCGTCTAGGTCACACGTAATTTCCTCTGCAGCAAGCTCAAAATTACTATAAAGTGCAATATTTTGGGAACTAATAGGAATATTTCAGATCTGTTTTCAGTTTCTGAAAGGTAAAAATGTCAGGAATCTATTGGATTAAAGATTGTTCTTCTATTATTGTTCCTAAAAAATAATTTCAAAATCTCGAAATTTAACTTTAAAGTCATTTTTCTCAAAAACCCCAGCATTAAAAATTCTGAAATTTTGTAACAAGGAGGAGACATACATAGAGTATAAAACCGCCAAAGGGTTTTTCAGGATCTTACCTACTTTTCATTTTATTTCATATTTACTGTTCGGCTCACTTTTCATAACCATTACACTTAAGTACATAACTTTTTCACAGAAAACTAGGCTTACTGTAAAACAGGTAACATAATAAAACACCATTTTTAAGCCTACTTACAGAAATAATTGTGAAGAGAGAAAATCCTTTCCACATCCACAGTGTCTTTCCTAGAGATCGCATGGAGGCGTCCAGAGGAACCTGTTGGCACAGGTGCATATATAATCTTCAAAATATTCCTCAATGGCACAGAACAAGAGTGTTCTTTTTGTCTGTTTTTGTCAGGGAACTTGTACCCCTGGGAAGGACCATGACGCAACATCTATTTTTAAAGTGTGATGCTGCACCGTCACTCAAGATGGTGATTCTTTCAATTTGGCCTCCTTGTTTCATCATTTCTTCTATGTCTGTGAATGCAAGAAGAGCATGGGCAGAGTCATGTGAGTGATCATCTGACACCAAGCCAAAACTTCTAGTTGTACCATTGAAGTAGCACACTGCAGTGAAGATGCTCACTTGTGGATTTTGCCAGTGGTATGGCTGGATTTTATTTGGCAATATAGCTGTCCAATTCTCTGCAAAATCGCAGTGAAGTAACACGTGGTTGGTGGAATTTTTAACTAGATGTTTTTCTTCTTGAATGCCTTGCCACTGAATATCCTTAATTTTCAAACGGACAACAGCTTTAATAGTCCAGTGAGCCAACACACCAATAAAATGATCCATTAAAGAGGTTTTCTTGATAAGGTCATTCCCCTCCCACAATGCAAAGGTAATGTCTTCATCCATGGTGTCTTCAAGTCCAATACCCTCACATGTAATGCCATCTTCCCCTGGACATTCAGCGCACTCTTGAAAGGCACAACTCTGACTGTTGGTATCACATACAACAAGTGACAATACCAATTGCTTCAGGTTTTCCACACTAATGGTATCATGCCTGGCATGCTTTATTGCAGTGATGCATAACTGAAAGTTTTCACAGTAAATACAGAGGCAGCTGTTTTTTTTTTTTTTTTTTTTTTTTTTTTTTGGGGGGGGGGGGGGGGAGGATGAGGTATCACCCATGGAGGCCATAG
This sequence comes from Locusta migratoria, assembly GCA_026315105.1. Taxonomy (NCBI): domain Eukaryota; kingdom Metazoa; phylum Arthropoda; class Insecta; order Orthoptera; family Acrididae; genus Locusta; species Locusta migratoria. Next base: position 180,740,884 of record CM048746.1, read on the forward strand.
AGCATTGAATGAGGTTCTAGCAAGTTTCATATGTGGATATTTCTCTGTAAAAATTCTGTATATTTCTTGAATGCTTCTCGTCAAATAACGCTTTACTTTAACAACTTTCTCATTATTTTCAATTACAGTTCTGGCATCCTTCTTGTTGGCACTTTGCCTTGAACAATCCAGCTCAACTTCAAGGTAGAAAGCCAGAGCACATCTTATAGTGTGTGGACTAAGTTGATGGCCAGCATAGGGATCTGGTTCACTATACATGCCCTTTTCTTTTATAGTACTTCTTGCTTTATCAACCATATGCTTTGTTACAGCAGAAAAAGTTGACAGGATTCCGTTCCTTGACATAGTTCCAGGCAGAAGAGTTAGAAGTCTCACCTTTTCATTATAACACTTAACACTTGTAAGAGCTGTCTGTTTGTTGTGTGAAAACTGTTCGCACTTCCCACAACCACTGTCATCAGGTGATGAATCTGTTTGTAGTGCTGCAACAGGAACTTTATAAATTTTTGCTGATGTTCTTCTGTTGCTTTCTGTAATTCTTTGCGTTTTCGTAGCAAATACTTTGTTTGGTGATGAACTTTCACATTGTATGGTTTTTTTAAATAGGAGTGACATAGAGCTGCTCTGTGCCTTTACTTATTTCACTTAATTCAGTTTCCCTCTCCACAAATTCCTCTTCAGCATTATCTCCATTGCCTGCATCATTGTCTGGGGGTACTTGAACATGTTGATGCTGATGCTGAGATGCAGCTTCTTCACATTTCCTTAAATGTTCAGTGTGACACTTTTTGCACAAAAAATGTTCCTGTGATACATTTTCATAGCGCTGTTCCAGGTGTGCAGCTGAAACACCAACTTTAACAAATGGTGAACCACTTCCTTTTTTCTGATATTGAACATTCTTATGCCTTTTTAGGTAATCTGCACACCTAATTCTGTCACCAGAAAACAAACTAGCCATTATACACTGCTTTTTTCTGTCTGCAAGTGACTAAATATCTACAACTGCACTGGCTTGAAAATCTTCTAGTCGCATGCCAAAAAGTAGACTCAAATATTTTCACACTCAAGTCCTATAGTGGTCAAACACTCCTTCCTATTTGTTTGTCTGGTAAACAATATTGTGGCAATGAAAATAAGAGAAAACAAATTACCAGAATGAAAATTCGAAATTCCTATCCATACATTTCTAAGGAAATGCACCGAACAGTAAATATGTAATAAAATAAAAAGTAGGTAAGATCCTGAAAAATCCTTTGGAGCTTTTATACTCTGTGTATGTCTCCCCCTTTCTACAAAATTTCAGAATTTTTGATGCTGGGGTTTTTGAGAAAAATGACTTTAAAATTAAATTTCGAGATTTTGAAATTATTTTTTAACAAGATACCTGTCACTAATAGAAGAACAATCTTTAATCCAATAGATTCCTGACACTTTTACCTTTCATAAACTGAAAACAAATCTGAAATATTGCTATTAGTTCCCAAAATATTGCACTTTATAGAAATTTTGAGTGTGCCGTGGAGGAAATTGTGTGTGACTTAGACGAAACTTTGACCCCCTGTAACCCTGACCAAAACTTTTTTTGGGCAAAATGGAAAAAAATATGTGCCTCTTAATTTTGCTCCTAGAATAACATATTCAAATTTGTGCCTGTCTGGAGATGGAATGGGCCTTCAGTTCATTTATTTTAACAGACATAACATTAAATCTAACAAGTTTTCCTTTAGTCATAAATGATTTAAATTTATATTCATCTAATATGTAATGAGTTGTCAAGCAGAGACATTTTTATTTAATTCTGCACAAAATTCTTTTGTCCTCATAAAATTTGAATCTGTTGATGTATTGCAAAACACAATTCCATTGTGGCTTACCTTCCTTTGTATGCAGTTAATTTTTATTGTAGGCATATATGAAAGTCTCAGTTGCTTTATATGCTTCCATAATGAGAGTCAACACTTAATCCATATATTTCCAAGGATGGTTCTGTTATTAACATACCTCTGTACATATTGGTGTTAGAAGCATAAATAGTTGCATTTTTCCAGAAAGTGTATAGGCTAAAGTGAGCTTTGGGTGGTGTAAGTGATAATGTGCAATTTGAGTACAATACTTATTCCTTACAATAGAAAAAAATCTTTTTAATGACAATTGCTTTTACCCTGGCACAATATTTGCATACAATATTTATAAAATCATAGAGGCAGTATCACATGAGATGGTGCATTGTCATTCATAAAAATTAAATTGTTATTTGAGAACATCAAATCCACGAGTGACTGCAAAAGAGTATGCTTTTAGGTGTGGTGGGATCAATATTTGGGTCATTCCATTGTAACGGGTGTTACTCTTGCAAAGATAAAAATGTAAAATTTGCAAAGTAGCTCCAACAAAAATCAAAATTTAGGAAGCAGAAGTATTTCCTCTTTAAGTTCCTGATCATTTTCATATATTGCAATTTGCAGTTTATTTTAACAAAATTGAGTAACTAGTACAAAACATGGTGTAACGGGTGTTACAGAATTTGGACATGGACCTCTGCATGGCTAGTAGAAATTTTAAAATTCTATGAGTTTAATGGGCAGAAATTAACAAGTTTTTGTGTGGGTGTCTATTAAACATTGACAAAATTAATTGTGTTCTCAGTTTCCCTTTTTTGCTTAATTTATTTAACGTTTTTAGAGAAAAAGTACTGTAACGGGTGTTACATGATGTGTAACGGGTGTTACACTGTGTGAAAATTTATGTTTTATGCAAATGATTAGTGACTCATTTTCTGTTTACATTAATGTAAGGGTGTTAAATTTTAATATTACCAAATTTCTATTAAATGTCAATACATTTTACCTGAAAAAGTTTTATTTCTGTAAATTATCGGTTAATTTACACTTTTGCCTGGACAATCCATTTCATAAACAGTCTACAACATAATGGAACAAATGGATGAAATTAGGAACATTTCAATTAATATTCTTTTAGAGATGTTTAGTATACAGTATGTGCAATTAATTGTAAACATCTTTTTCAAACACATCTACACTTTCACTGAATTCATAGTACGGTCTGTTTCCTTGTTACCTGGTAACATGGAAACCTTTTTTGCTATGGCCAGAAACTCTCAAACAATCTTAATGTCCTCTTCATCGTCAACTTGGCTCTGACATATTCCAACATATCTAAACTTGCAATTTTCTTCTGCTACATCACAACACAATTTATCTAACAAATCTTTGTAGTTTTGAGGGAAAATGGGAATCGTTTTTGCAACAGATTCAACCAAATATAAAAAATTATAGTGATACTTGCAGACACAAACATTATGTGGTGTGTCTGACACCAAAAGGACTTGCGGAGGACGTAGAGAATAGAAAGTTGATTTTCCCACTTTTATCTCAGGGTGACATTTTTTAAATTCTTCGTATGCTTCACCTATGGTAATAACCATGTGCATTTTCTGTAATTTCATTTTTGTTTTGCCCTTTTTCCTAACTGTTACAACATCTTTAATACCTGGGGCTTGACGGCTAACATCATCACGGCAGTAAAATTCTTGAATACATGATCTATGTTCCTTTGATAAACTAGTGAATGGTGATTTTTGGTGCACATTTTCATGTAAAACATCTGGACCAATTATGTCAACCACTAATCTTTTTAATACAGCGACTTTTGACTTTGCGGAAGCAACTTTTTCACCCTGTTCATTGCTTTTCCAAATGACTGAGGGCATTTGTATGTTCCTATTGGGGAAGCAAGATGGGCAGTAGGCTCCACTGAGTTTGAATTCTTCAGTTTTACTTTTTGCCTGTGCAACCTTACTCTCTAATTTGCTTTTTCTAGTGGTGGATTTTTCGTAGTATTGTTTTTTAATATATGTCTCCCTTGTTTATCCCTCTGACACTCCTTTTCAAGATGTGCCTGATATTTCTCTCTGTCTTCCTTCAGCCTCTCCCTGTATCTTTTCATGCAATCATTTACAGGAGCCATTTCTAGAAAGAAGCGCATTGAAACACATTAAATCATGGTATATAGAACTTGTGTTCTATGTAGCTTGAACTACTGAAGAGTGAAAAACTATTTTTTTACTAAAATACCTAAGTATTACATTTTATAACTGAGCTCACATTATTATTGTAACACCCGTTACACAAAGAGTTGTAACACCCGTTACACTATTTCTGGTCAAATAAACTGAAATATTAATTAAAATATGTTATAGTCTCAATAAGCAACATTATCGCCTCACTTTCACAGCAGGATATTTTAACCAAATATTTCATACAGTGGTAATTAAAACTTTTGTATGTTTTGTGTAACGGGTGTTACATGCTGCAGTAAGTTTTCAAAATACTATTATTTAGTACTGGATTTCGTCTTACCTTGAATTGTAACATATGGTTGAACTTGGAAAGGTTCACACAATTTCCCACCAAAAGTACAAGATCAACAATGGTGTCTCATAACAATAGCAGGGCCTCCAACTCAAGTATGAGAAAGAACATTTACCATCTCATGGAAACTACCGACAAACTCTTAATAAAAAGTGCATAAATTTCAGATAAAAATCAAATTTTCTTTTAGGGCAGTGTAATTCAGACTTTTAACAATAGATATAACAAAACAACATGCAATTTTTTAACAATTGAAAAAAATCACTCAGAGGCTCAGTTGGCATGGAATGGCCCATTTATCAACTTGGCACCTGTTGCTACTTTTTTAAAATAATGTTATTAGATTTTAAGTTAATACTATCTTATTCACTGAATAATAAATTATAAGTGTTTACCGGAAGTAGTGCTTTTTAGCCAACCCTGTTTCAGTTATAACAATCACCATACTTCAGTTACTTTTTTGTTTCCTGTAGTATTTACATGTTCCTTTTTATAACTGCCGGAGATGGTGGCCATGTCTGGGCCAAAAGCTATAATTATGTCATATTCTTGAGCTTTTCTGCAGCTCACTGGATGTCTCCGTGGTGAGTAAGCAACCTATCCTCCTAAAAAATATTGTAATTCAGTGTACTATGATAGAGACTTTGTGCATTTTTATTTTGTATTAGGCCTATTTCTTTTTTCATTTGACAAATGTGTATTTGTAAAATAATACATTAACTTTTAATTCTTGTTGGTATCCAGGTACTGATTTTAAATATCCTTTGTTATCATGATGTTGCTGTAAGTGCACTCGGTAACAACATTTGAGTTACTTATAAGGCTGGAAGAAATGTACTTTAAAAATAGTTTAATGGGCCTATTTCTCTTATGTGCAAACCCATGGCTGGTAAAACTGCAGAGTCTGCTGCCCATGTTATTAGCATGGCGCGTATGTTGGCAACTTTGCCGCGAGTGACTATGGGAAAGCAATAATCTGAGTATTCTGAACCGGAGACTTGTTTAATCTGTACCTAACCCAACTTTCACTTAAAATGATCACTGTTTCGTTCAGGTCATAAAATAAATACAATATGCTACCTGCTGTGGTGCATACATATTCTAAAGTGTTGCCAACATTTGCAGTGTGTGGGCAACAGACTCTGCAGTTTAGCCCCCATGGCTATTCATCTGTCACATGATAAATATTTTTTGTACATTACCATATAAATAATTATGAGATAAACAATGAAACTGCCTGAAGTTTGCCACTCTCACCAGACATTTCTAATTTATTTGTGGAGGATGTAGTGTTAGTAGTAGTAGTACTGAATAGTAGTGCCTCCTCCTCTCATGCTTGGTACTTTCTCAGTTATGTTGATTAATACAGTTTTACTCTCGCCAAATGGTACTGAGGCAATGCAGCATTTCAACAACAATATGAATGGTACATATCAAAATAAGAGATGGATGACTTGATCATTGGGCGTATAAAAATTATACATTCTGAACTGTATTTCAAAACACACACACATGATGCCATTCTATCAAGTCAGATTGACTAACACACTGTAAAACTTTCATTTTGCAATTCAGACTGGAAGTCAAGGCATCAGACCAGTCTTCCAACTGTGCAGGGAAATGAAAGGCATGTTGAGAGGTTATAACAAGGAGACCACATGGGTATTGGATTTTAGAATTTTTTTTATATTTTTGGTATGTGAAGTTGAGAACTTAAATAACAACCAGCTAAAACCATTTATCACAACTTAAAATTCTTGAGAAAATCGACTTTGAAGTTTTCCAAGTAGCCTACATGTAAGTACTGATGCAGCATATGTCGGTGTATCTCAGGTAGTAGCGTTCTAGTTTCCCAACCATAGAGTAGTTGATTCGAATCCTGCTGTCACAGATATTTGTTTTCCAACACTTATACCATTTTAATACCGAATGGTAATTTTTATGAACAATGCACATATTTTTGTTCATTCGTAATTTTCTATATTTTATAAAAAAGAAAACAAAACCAACGAACACCATCAAATTTGTGTGTGACAAAGAACTTCATGGAGGATGTAAACAAATTTACACTATTTCAAATTCAGTTATATAAAACATTTTGGGACCTCTGATTCCACGTATTGTGTCAGTTTCTGTTTATGTGTATGTAGACGAGCTGAACACCTTGTCATCACCTAAAACGAAGGTGAGTAGGTTACCTGCGTGGAAAGCTGTTGGTAACTATGGAGATGACTTTTGAAGAACAGTGTCATGGCTCTTCACAAACTGAACAATCAATGACAATCAACTAATACTAAAGCCAGTGCTGTGAAAAATGTAACTTGTTATGTGTATTTTTTTAATTGATACCATCATTAGTAACAACAATTTATAAAATATAGAAAATTACAAATAAATAAAAATACGTGCATTTTTGGTAAAAATTACCATTAGATATTAAAATTGTGGAAGTATTCGAACACAATGAGAGAAAAAAACTGCCACAGCGTAATTTGAACCATTGACCCTGTGGTTGTAAGGCCAGAACCCTACCACCACATTCTTCTTCTTTATTTATTTTTCTCTCTCAAGGTAGACTGATGCTTTGCAGTCATTCATTCTTGGTTGTTTGCTGAGTATTTGCACTGAGCCACAGTGCCTGGCATCACCTGACCTATACTGATAGGTGCTGCAACTGTTTTAATTATTGGTATTTGCATGTACTTGCAAAACTTCAAAGTCGATTTCCTTGAGAATTTTTGAGAGTTGCGTTGAATGGCTTTTGCTGATTGTTATTAATACCATAAATATCAAAAAATTCTAAAATCCAATACCCATATGATCTCCTTGTAAGATAATTTTGGCCTGAGAGTACACATTCCTAGTCAGTGTAGCAGCATTTAGTTGGGACTGTGTACACACAGTTGTTGATCACTGTGTTGGGCAAGCATGTTAACTTAAATACAGTAATTTCAGAAAATCGGAAGAAGCTGAGTTATGCATGTTCTTCAAGCAAAGTAATATCTTGAATAAATGAAAATTCTGCCTTGCACACCACAGTATTTTGACTCTGTGATCATGGAAACAGTTGAAATTACTTTATATGAGTAGGCTACAACTTTAATAGAAACACGGTCTACTCTGATGAGTTGCCTTCCTACCCCTGTCCCCCAGTTTCTCTTTTTCTATTTTTAGTGTTCAAAGTTTATCACTAATTTGACGTTATTGCCATATGTATTAGCCACAAGAATTGGTTCAAAAAGGAGTTCTCAGAAACAAGAAGATTTTTACTTAATATAGTAATAATATAATTGAATCAAATGTCAAATTTGAAAATTTCCTGTACAAAGAGTATTGCATACCCTAAATCACTACAAAATTGAAAATAAAAATGGCTATTAGTTAATTCTACAGTTCCTTCTGCATATAAGCACAAAGATGTCAGTTCAGCAAAAAAATTGTTTTTTATTTTTTTATTTTATTTTATTTTTTTTTTTTTTAATCATGGAGATACAACTATGTTCTTTTGTGTCTGTCACAACTTGTACATCTTTGTAGTGAGTTGTAAATAATCTTCATTCTGTTGTTAAAGTCCAACCTGGCCTTTTCATTAGTAATTTTTGGTTTCCGTTTATTTGCACAGGAACAACCTTTACCATATTTAATTTCATAAGTTCTATCGTTTGTGATCCATTATTTATATTGTCATGTTTACTGTGTTTTTAGAATGACCTCAGGTATATTTTGTGGAATGTTTTTCATAAATTTTACATCAGCTACAGGAAAGTTACCAATTGGGTAGTTTCTGATGACATCACCATACATAGGCCTACATAAGTAAATGAATTTTGCTCAACTGCCTGAGTTTGTCTTATTAAATTAAAGGGTGATCAGAAACACATTATCAAATTACAAAATTAAGAGTTTTTACACAGAGTTCTTAACCTATCAGCATGAAATGGATCCCTCTAGTACCATAGAGATTAGTTCTTGCTATCTTAATACATGTCCTGTCATCCTGCCCCTTTTTCTTGTCAGTGTTTTCAATATGTTCCTTTCTTCACTAATGTTGTGCAGAAACTGCTTGTTAATTACCTTATCAAACCATACAATTATCAAACTACTTGTATAGCATCACATCTTAGATGCTGATTCTCATCAATTCCCAACGTCCATGATTCACTACCATATAAAGCTGTGCTCCAAACATACATTCTCGGAAATTTCTTACTCTGATTTAGCTCAATGTTTGATACCAGTAGACTCATATAGGCTCTGAATACTCATTTTTCCTCTGTTAATCTTTCATTCTCCGTATTTGTCCATCAAAGGGTATGTTGCTTCCAGGTTTGCGTGATTTCTCAACTTGAACTATTCCATGAGGGGGGGGGGGCATCCAATAATACTATAATACTACACTGTCCCCTCCCTACCTTGTGCATGGGTGGAGGGGAACTGTGAAATCTTCAATGGGAACTACCAGTTTTTATTGCAGTTGATGATTGTTTGGCAAAAAATACACACAGTTGATTTTAACATTTTTTGGTTTCACCACAGATGGTTCTGCAATCAGCAGGATAGAAATAAGTCCACAACTGTGAACTGTGAACAAGCAGTGTAATGTCCATTTAATATTCTGTGGCATGGGGACCTCACTTCCATGCTTAGACAGTAGGACTGGCCAGAACTTCATGGCTTTCAATTGTAGACGCCACTCAGTAACCCATTCAACAAATGATTGTACGCAGGTTAAAAGCATAATCTGTTAAATGTCAGCAGAGGCAGTCAGTATTGTCTTCATGGCCTGTTGGCATTTGCTGGTACACCTTCCTTTTGAAAGATCCCAACAGAAAGAAATCCACTGGCATCAAAGGGATGAACTAGCTAGCCAATTAACAGCGCCACCTCTACCGATCCACTGACGAGTGTAAACATGGTGTAATACTTCACATTCTTTATTTGCATAATGAGCTATGCAACTATCATGCTGAAATACATAAGTTGCCAAATATCCATGGCAACATCGTAGAGTAGTATTGGTAGTTCCTGTTACAAAAACATCCCATGTTTGCGTCCATCAAATGTTCCATCAATAAACTATTGGCCAATGAGTTTGTTTTCCATGATGCCACACTGTATGTTAACTGATGGAGGATGTCGATTGTAGACTTGCGAGAACCAATGGGGATTGTCTACACTCCAGTAATATTTATGTCAGTTAGCACTACCATGATTCATGAAGGCAGACTCATCGAAAAACAGTACCTTGGTAAAGAATGTAGGGTCATTATCATCATATGTATGATTTCTCATCGGTGTTTTTTTTGTGGATGCGCCATATCTTCCGTATTACTTATCCAAAATTGACGATTAAAGTATCATTTTAATTGTTTCATTCTACACTAATGACAAAAATACACAGATAATTTGAAGTTATTGTTTTCACAAAAAAACTTTACTTTGAAGAAAACAAAAGAAAAAGAACTGTACTGTTAGACTGTACAAAGTTGATACCGGCGAACAATCATAAATGGGACATGTATTTACGGTTGCTCCCATCAGCCACTGTGCCAAGTACTTCCCCTGTAACTGGTGTGCTTCGTTTCCACTTGGTAGTTGGTACACTGCCACCAGATATAAAGCCTTCACAACCTTATAATATAATGAATGAGAAAAATACTCAGTAACAACACCAACATTTCTCTTGCATTCACTGTAAATCAGGATCATTTTAATTTTTTCTTCTGTGATTGCAGCATGCATCATCCATTCGTACGTCTTGCTTACGAATGATTATGACCAAGCGGCAGCCAAAGTGAGCAATCCATGGCTGAATAAAAGCCCTCGCAACTTTTTTGGCTGTGATATTGGCGAGGGGAGTGTCCTCCAACCAGTGAGTGGTGTGGTCAATGGCAGAGAGAATGTAACAGAACCTGTCACCAGGAGGAAGGGGGCCGACTAGATCGATATGAACATGTTGAAATCTGCCTGCAGGAACTGGGAAGGGACCCAAAGGAGGGGAAGTATGTGTCAAAATTTTGTTGCGTTGGCAGGGTTGGTAGGTGTGTGCCCATGCTTGGCAGTCGCGTTTCATGTTCCCCCACACAAAACGTTCAGTCACTAGTCTGGTGGAGGCACGAATGGCAGGATGTGCCAGGTCATGTGGTTTTTGAAAGATATCCGATTGGAGCTGGCGAGGAATTAGAGGGCAAAGTTTGCTCATTGAATTATCACACCAAATTTCGCACATAACACCTGGGAAGAGGTGTGGTTGGGGTGAAGAGAGGAAGTGTGGTAAGAAACGAGTTGTGTGAGGTCATCGTCAGCTGTTTATAAGGACGCTGAGGTTGGAAAACTTTGATCAGGACGTCAATTACAACATTATCCACACCCTTGATGCACTTAACATTGGTTGTGAATTGCGAGATAAAGGCAAGGTAGTCAAAGCGGCGAGGATGGGGGATTGGCTGGGTGGTTCTGAATTGCTGCTGTGAGAGGTTTGTGAATTAAGAATTCATACAAAGGATGACCCTTGACATCAGAACAAAAGGGTTTGATCACCTTGTAAATGATCAACAGTTCACGATCAAAGGCTGAATGCTTCGTTTGTGCATTGATGGTTTTTTTAGAGAAAAATTGTACTGGTGATAGCAGTGTCCCTGGCATCTGTTGTGATGAAAATGTCCGCATCCCAGTGGTGATAAGCAGTAGTGACAGCACAAGTCAAAAGGTCTTAAAGTGCTGTGAATGCATCAGTCATTTCAGGGGTCCAGGGCATGGGGTGCGTGCCAGAGGTGTGTTTACCCACTAGCATGTTCATGAATGGAACTTGAATGTTGGCAGCACCCAGCAAATGATGATGATAATAACTTATTGTGCCCAGGAAACATCTAAGTTCTTTGAAGTTTGACAGTCAAGATAGGTCCTTAACAGAGTTAACTTTCTCAACCAGACGAGAGACGCCATCTGAAGAGGCAGTGTAGCCTAGAAAGTAGAAAGTGGACAGATGTTTGATGAAGTTGGTCCTTATTCTTGTTTAGCTCAGTGCCCGCCCCAGTTAGTGCCACATACGATCAGCAGGTCCTGTTTATTTTCTTCGCCAGAGGCAGTAAAAATTAGGATGTTGTCCAGGTAAACAAAACAGAATTTAAGTGGAAAGAGAACATCAGTTATAAAGCATTGCCAAGTTTGTATGGCGTTGTTAGGTCCAAAATGTATGAAGCAGTATAATGATATAAACCAATCGGAGTCTTCAATGCAGATTTTTCAAAGATCATTGGAGCCATCAGAATTTGATGATATGCTTGTTTGCAGTCCACGACATAAAAAACCTTCATGCCTCAGAGTGCATGGGTAAATTCTGCGACATTCAGAATTGGATACCTGTCCATTAGTGTCTTGGTATTAAGTGTCCAATAGTCCCCACACTTGCACCAAGAACAGTAGCCTTTTTTAGCTAAGTGGATGGGAGAACACAAATTGCTCGATGAAGATTGTATAATGTCGGAACCAAGAACACTGAAATCTGTGCCTCTACTGCCGAAAACTTCTTTGCACATAGATGGCATGAATTGCTAATGATGGGTGTGTCATCTATCAGTCGTAGCTTTTGTACAGTACCGTTGGTGGCAACTGAACGCACTGTTGTGAAAGTGTAGCTGAGGAGAAAGTGGCAGAGGCTAAAGTGGGTTCACGCGAGTCTTCGGGGAGCATGGTGGAGAGAATGTTCATACACACTGTTATGACAGGAGGCGCTGTGTGTGCCCAGTAACAGTTTGGTGACAGTGCGGGCTGTGGCACCGTCGGTTGTTGTGTCTGCCTGTAGGAGACGAAGTGGCGGTGAGGTTGTGTCAGTTGATGTTGGAGCTGCTGCAGGATATAACACTGGTTCGTGTGAGCAATGGCAGGATGGCTGCCAGGCAGCAACAGACAGGCAGGGAAAGGACAAAGTTCTGCAAGTGGCCACCAAAATGAGTGGGGGCGCCACCGTCACAGAAGCAGCAGATGGCAGTCGAGCAGCAGCTGCGCCCTTGAAACACTATGAAATTTGATGAAAACACTAGCAGAAAGGTTGAGAGCTCAAGCAGGAGCACATTTACCATGAGCTGCAACTATTTTATTAGCATAGTTCACCACAGTGAAAAGACGAAAAGCCTAGCTTGAGGCTGAGGAAGTTAAAGTTCCAGTTATCAAGTTCATTGCGGGCTGAGCGGTGTGTGGAGCAGGTGCGAGAAGGTAGGATGTGCACACCACATTTATAGCACACCCATTTGGCATGGCAACTGAGTTTTGTTAACGCACCTCCGTGTACAAGCAGCGAGGGGGCATCTAACTGTCAGAATCACTGTTATCCTTGTGTGCTGGTGTTTCATCACTGTTTGCACTGATAAAACATGTAGTAATCTTGAAATTAGTGTCCTTTGAAGACTTGAAGACTCTCGGAGACGCATGGTGCTGCTTGGCGGATGACAGCTGAGATTCAGCATCGGCAAGTTGGCAAACGATGTTGTCTCTCTTGTGCCGAAGGCACAACACTTGTTCGTGTTCATTAGACCACTTTGAAAAAAGTTTGTTGAACTCGTTAATCATTGTCAAGTGCTCGTGAACTGTCTTTACACATGGAACAGGTGGGGTATAGTTCGACGAATCACTCGGGTGTGTCTGTTCTGAGGTATGGTGAAAAATGGCGTGATGAACAACATTGGAAGAAAGTTTATGGTGAGCCAGAAAATCCGTGCCTAGGATCCTGAATGAGGCCAGGTGAACAGAGAACTGGGCCGAACCAGCGCACAGAACTTGAGAGGCATTGATAGTTTGAAGAACATTTGTGTGAAGGCATGGATGGCAGCGTCCCTGAAATGGGTGTGGAAGTAGCAGAGTGGATAATGTGGAGCCTGTTCCTGTGGTTATCGGATAAGCAGAGCGGGCCATCGTCAGAGTCAGTAGATGGGGTCAATGTGTATGATTTGCTCGAAGGGTGAAGCTGTGGCATCTGGGTGGTGTAGCACCAAGAAATATGAGCCGGCTTGATCAGTTCATCATGTATCCAGGAATGTCCTCAGGTGAAGGTGTAAGGCCATGCTGTTGATTGTAGAGCCTGATGTTGCAGCTTGAGATGAGCCTCCCAAAGATATGCATCATGCACTCAATCTGCAAAGCGAATGTGCTCGCTGGGGGACTCAAGTATGTTGTAGGTGAGTGCTGTCTGGACCGGGAGCTGCAACTTGCTGGTCCAGACTGCCACGAGTGTTGAGTTGGGCATAGCATGTTCGCTGACTGGTAGGTGGAGGCAACACCACAGTTACCAAGGTTTCTTGTCACCAAGGTGTTTCTTGTTCAGGACGTGACGGATAGTTTTATCAGGCGTGAGTTGCTCGCTCGCTCGCTCGCTCAAGGATAGTCTTCTTGGCCGAATAGTAGCAGTGAGAGGTTGGATGCGAAGTCGCATGTGGTTGTGCAGGTGCATTATCAAGTACAGGTAACGAGCCGCGTTGTCAAGCACGTAATGGCCAAAGATTTGTTTCAGTAATGCGAACCACATCATCGGTACATGGAATGAGAAGGGTGGCAGCTCTGGTAGATATCCAGGCAGAGGAGAAGGAGTTGATCATTTTAAGCTGAGTGTCAGTCCCTGCGGCTGCAATGGCGTCTGCCTGTTGTTGTGACCACGCCACGGTGTCACGCGATATGGCAGAAGTCCCCAATGGGACCAAGAAAGCTAGCGGATGTGTGGTGACGCAGTGATGTGGGGTAACATGGTAAGCCGATGCGGTAGTGGCAGTGGCACTGAAATGTGCTAGAGAAACATGCAGTTGATTGCAAGCGAACAGGAAAGAGGTCTTGGATGTGCCAGTCACACAAGCAGAAGAAGGCTGCATTTGTGTTCACAGCATGGTAGATGCGTTCTGGGATGCCGAGTATAACTGTACATCCAGAAAATTGTCATTGCTAAAAAATTTCATATGCGGAAAAGTTTTTGAAAGATTTTGATGGTTCAGAGCACTGTCACAATTGAGAAATTGCACTGGAGATTGCACAAAGAATGATGGGATGGTACTGCCCATCACAGACACTGCACATGAAGAAAAAGGTGCAGCGAAAACTTGTGAACAGGAACTCAAGACTTAGACCAAATTCGAGGAAGAGTCTAGTTCATTAACAGTGGCATAAGGTGCAGCAGATCAAATAATATCTTGCTGAAACAAAGTATTGTGCAAGTTTAGCTAGGCCCATGGGGCATAGAGTGATACACTGAAGCACATGGCATCGCATTGGTGGGATGAGAACTCAAATTTGAAGCACTGAAATTTGCACTCTTAGCATTCAACACAGGCAGATGTTGAGCAGACGGAAAATAGTTTTGCGGAGGACAGAAATTGCTCAAATCTTTGGCACTGTGTGTAATGTTTGCAGTAATAAAGCCTGAGTCATCTGTGAGGCCATGTCCGATGTTACAAAGATTAAATGTAAAATGATCTTGCCAAAATTTTTGGTCTGGTTGTAGAGGCATTGAAGTGAAGGAATTTGACGCATCTTGTGGTTGAGGCAAGGTCATGAATGTTTGTGGGGCCAGAATATTGCTCAACGTGGGTCGCACTGGTAAAGTTATTGTGGCAGGGGGCTGTTAGTCTACGATTCATTGTAAAACAAGAGAGAGAGAGGCGAGGAGGGGGGGAGAAACCACTAAAATGTACGCTCAGGAGCAGAATACACCACTTGGAGTCACCAATATGGGATTTAGAGGGGTTGTGGCCCCAGCAAAACCACCAGATTCTATTTGGCTAAACTATTCTTACTCCACACAAGAACATTAACAGATAAAGTATGCATGGCGGCCGAGAGGTGGTTCACCCAAAGATGTTCGTATAGAAATAATGTAATAAGAGGTGATCAATAGTTTATGTGCTATCATTGTCACAGTTTCTTAAAATTATATTTAACTATTTTCTTGGGAAAATGTTTATTTACTTACAGATGCATCATGAAATATGTTATATATGTCAAATTAGCAACAGGTTCCTGGTGTACACCATTCCAGTCTAACTACTGTAAGCTTTCCCTAAATGTGGCCATTGTTAAATCATTAATTAAATGAGCTAGTTGGGATGTCTTGTTTTAACTTTTGGTATGGGGCTATGTCATTTACTGTAACTAGCTGTGCATGATCAGGAAGTCCATTCTCAACAGGATAAGCATTTATGGTTTTGAACTTACCTTGGTCTATAAAAAAAGGTATCTATCAGTGTGCTGCTGTCCTTCACTACCCGAGTAGGAAAATCAATAGCAGATGTAAGATTGAATGAGTCAAGTAAGACTTCATGGTCTTTTTTCCTATTACATTCTTTTAATCAACATTGAAATCCCCACAAATCATAATTTGCTTCCCACTGTCAAACTGATTCCATAAAAAACATAAAATGTACAGAAATGCAAGTCTCATGACGAATTCCTTCCAGCACAAAAAGATGTGGGATCTCATGGGAAACCAAGTCGATTATTTTAGTTAGTGTTCATAGAACCGCTTGTTTGTCATCTACAACTTAATTGTTATCTACCAACATTTATAGTGACTATATTAGTATAGTATTTCTTTAGTTCTATAATAATATAAACCTTCGCAATCACACTGTAATTAATGACATCAGAATACATATAATTATTAGGCAACTTCACATCAACATATAAAAATAATTTATATTCCACTATTTAACCAAACGAAATCATGTAGGAATGAAATACCTCACATTTGGATAAAGTATTTAGTTTACATTGCTATGCGATTGCCAAGTCATTATATTTATTACAGAAATAAAGATGTATACTTTTGATACAGTCACTTCAGATGTTGGTAGGTGACTAATTAGATAGAAAAATTATGACAAGTTGTTGAATAGGTGGTTCCATGAACACTAATTAAAATAACCGACTTGGTTTCCCATGAAATCCCACGACATTTTTTGGTGGAAAGAATGAGTCACGAGACTTGTGTTTTTGTACTTTTTATGTTTTTGATGAGATATTTCTTTTTGTAGGTAGTCCCTTTTCTGTAGGGCCTACATCAGCTATGGATTTTCTTAAACCCCATTCCCTGTCTCTTTGGTTTGGTTTCGTTTGTTTTGGAGTAACAGTATTTTGGAAGTCCGGAAAGTTGATTACATTGTTATTGTTCAATCCTTACACCATGCATAGTAGTGCCACCTGTGGTGGATCACTATACAAATATCAAGTTGGTGTTCTATTTTGCATCAGTTTTTGAACTTCATAATATAAGTGAATGTATTACTACAGAAATATCAACAAATGTGTCTAGTACATGACAGAAATTTACTTACAGCAGTAGTGGCGTAGTGTGCTGAAGTTGGCAGTGACTGACGAATGAGACACTTCGGAAAACCAGTCACATAGAATGAGGGGCACAGTCTTTCGTGTTGAGCATGAAGTAGGCCTAAATAATTAATTCTCTTTCTGCTCTGTAGCTGGCAGGTTATTGTATGTACCCCTCATAAAGCGAATATTTCTTTGCTAACATTTGCCCACTACGCCACCGCCTTAAGTAAAATTTAGGCTTTACAGCAAAACTCTCAATGTAGCAAAATTTTATCAGTTTATCCCTATTTCATACCGACTGTTATATTGGTACACAAATAATTTTTGATACATTGATTAACCAACCTCATGAGCCACAGACATTGCCATGGTTGGGTAGCTTGCATGCCTCAACGATACAGTTAGCCGTATCATAGGTGCAACCATAGCGGAGGGGTATCTGTGGAGAGGCCAGACAAACGTGTGGTTCCTGAAGAGCGGCAGCAGCCTTTTCACTAGTTACATGGTCAACAGTCTGGATGATTGACTGAGCTGGCCTTGTAACATCAGCTAACGTGGCTTTGCCGTGCAGTTACTGCAAACGGTTGAAAGCAAGGAGAAACTACAGCCGTTACTTTACCCAAGGACATGCAGCTCTATTGTATGAAACTATGATGCTGACATACTCTGGAGATAAAATAGCCCCCCATTCTGATCTCCAAGTGGGGACTACTCAGGAGGATGTTGTCATCAGGAAATCTCTGAAAGCCCTAGGTCAGAACAAGGCCCCGGGAGTAGATGACATTCCCTTAAAGCTACTAAAGTCTCTGCGAGAGTCAGCCATGACAAAACTGTTTCACCTGGTGTGTAAGATGTATGAGACAGGTGAAATACCCTCATACTTTAAGAAAAATGTAATAATCCCCATTCCAAAGAAATCAGGCACAGACAGGTGTGAAAATTACAAAAGCATCAGTTTGATAAGTCATGGTTGCAAAATTTTATAACAATTTATCTACAGGAGAATGGAAAAGCTGGTAGAAGATAACCATGAGGAAGAGCAGTTTGGATCCAGAAGGAATGTAGAAACCCGGAACATAATACTTACTTTATGACTTATCTTAGAAGATAGATTAAGGAAAGTCAAACCCACATTTTTAGCTTTTGTAGATTTGAAGTGAGCTTTTGACAATGTTGATTGGAATACACTCTTTCAAATTCTGAAGTCAGCAGGGGTAAAATACAGGGAAAAGAGAGTTATTTACAACTTGTACAAAAGCCAGACTGCAGTTATTAGACTCGAAGGGCATGAAAGGAAAGCATTAGTTGGGAAGGTAGAAAGACAGGGTTGTAGCCTTTCTCCGATGTTATTCAATTTGTACATCTAGCAGGCAGTGAAGAAAAGAAAGGAAAAATTTGGAATATGGATTAAAGGTCAGGTTGAAGAAATAAAAAATTGTGTTTTGCTGATGACATTGTAATTCTGTCAGAGACAGCAAAGGACCTGGAAGAGCAGTTGAATGGATTGGGCAGTGTGTTGAAAAGAGCGTATAAAATGAACATTAACAAGAGCAAAACAAAGATAATGGAATGCAGTCTTAGAAAATGGGGCGATGCTGAAAGAATTAGATTAGGTAACAAAACAATAAAGGCGGTAAATGAGTTTTGTTACTTGGGTAGTAAAATAACATATGACAGTCACAGTACCGAGGATATAAAATGCAGAATGGTGATGGGAAGAAGAGCATTTTTCAAAAAGAAAAATTTACTAAAATTAAATATTAATTTAAGTGTAAGGAAGTCGTTTCTGAAGGCATTTGCGTGGAATGTTGCCTTGTAAAAGAGTGAAACATTGACAATAAACAGTGCAGATAGGAAGGGAATAGAGCCTTTTGAAATGTGGTGCTAAAGAAGAATGCTGAAGATTAGGTGGGTAGATCGCATAACTAATGAAGAGGTACTGAACAGATCCCTGGAAACAAACACGAAAGAAAACTGCAAAATTCTCAAAAAATACTTTGATGAAGTTCTAAATTTACCAGAAACCCACAGAAATGTTTAAATTTCATAAACCCACACCCAACCCTGATCCTAATCCACCGACAATAGAGGCGATAGAGTAAGCCATAAAACAATTGAAAAATAACAGAGCAGCAGGAGAGGATGATGATATTGCTGAGATGTGGAAGCTCCAAGTTGAAAACATCAAACAAATTCATAAATTTATCACAGAAATTTGGGTCACAGAGAAAATACCAGAGAAATGGAAATGTGCATTGATCCACCCGTTACACAAAAAGAGTGATAAGTCAGATCCAAATAATTACAGAGATATTTCACTAGTAGCAGTGGCATACAAAATTTTCTCTAAGATGCTATTAAACACAATAGAACCACAAATAGGAGAATACCAGGCAGGCTTTAGAAAAGGAAGATCATGCATTGAACAGATCTGGAATTTGAGAACACTTTTGAAAGTCAGACAGACAAGAAATACTGTAGTTACATTTGTCGACTTTAAAAAAGCGTACAACTCCATAGACCAACAAACCTTTTTTGATGTAATGGAAGAATTTGGAATCGACAACAAATCCAGGAAACTTATACAACAGACACTCACAAACACCACCTCCAATATCAAGTTCATGGGAGAAATTTCGGAACCATTCCAGAGACATACTGGTGTTCAACAAGGAGATGGGCTCTCCCCAATCTCGTTCAACACGGTCCTAGACAAAATTGTTAAGCAGTGGGAGAAACGAGTGAAAAAGGTATACAGCTGGGAAGAACATGTGAAACAAAAACCATCGTAAAATGTCTAGCATTTGCAGATGACATAGCCCTACTCAGCAATAACACACAGGAGGCAAAGGAAGCATTGGAATGTTTGCATGAAATAGCTGCCAAAATGGGTCTACAGATATCATACGAGAAGACGCAATACATGGAACGACAGACCAACAATGTACACACAATGCATATGATGTATGGATCCATAAAAAGAGTGGAAAAATTTAAATACTTTGAAGAATGTATAGAAATGGGAGGATGAAACAAGGAATCTAACAGAGAACACAGAAACACTATCTAAATATAAAATTTTACACTTGTTTGTCTGCTAGAAGTACCTTTTAATTTTGAAGATCGGTGAGTCAGTGAGTGACAGAATTAATGAAGTTTGACTGCTAATATTTTGTAAACTATAAGGTGTAGAATAGTATAATTTGAAAGTATAGCTATAGTAGATACTCATGGTAACCAAAAATTCAGGCTTCTAGCTTTATCCACAACTGAGATACAGGTGGGTTGAAGTGCTATCTACTTCTTCAAGAAAAGGATGGTATGGCCCTGTGCATCCAAGTTTTGTAGAAATAGCTAAAAACTACCTGATTAGGACCTATACACTGTTACGGTTATAAAAGTGCCATCATTCAATTTAAGCTCACAGGCACTGCTTCTATACCTTGCTCTAAACAAAATTTTCTAGTTTCTAAGTTTTTTACATAGTGATATCTTTTCACGTAAATGGCAACTCCTCCTCTTTTCTTATTATCTGTACTTACATATGCTGAGATTTGATACCCATTGACATTAGCCTTTTCCATATCAATGACAATGTGTTGCTTAGCTAGACATAGTAGATCTATTACACTGTGTTTCTACACATACCAAAGCTCATCTATTTTATTCTTTAAACTCCCAATATTTTGATGAAATATGCTAACATTATTTTTCACTGTACTTTTGTGAAGATCTTGGGATTTTTAACAGCCTGTCTGAGATTCTCACTGGACACTGATGTCATATTAAAAAAGAGGTACTCCCATGAGTTGTAGTGGCCCTGCTTAAGGTCTTAGCTATCAACCCAGCCACTTTACCCTTCATATTCCTACTGAGATGTGGGCCATGCCTTCTAAAATCCCACCTACCAATACATCACCAGAAACTGAACCCTTGCCTGCACAAATATCCATCCTCACAGTCTGTGTTTCCTATCAGTGTTGCCTAATATCTTAGCAAATGACACGCCGTCTGCAGATCGCATTTTACTTTTTATCTGCCATAGCAATATGGTGAATGAAATTTAACATTACCCAACCGGGGAATCCAGCCATGTTTCTACACTAAACAGAAATTTACTTAGGTATTACCTGGTTTTTAACCCATTCCTCTTACAAAGTTGACGGACTGCATAGAGCCTTCTCCTTTTATTTGGCTTCGCCTTTGTCGTCCTATGTTTTAACTTGGGTGCTTATGACCTCAGTAGTTTTGTGCCCTAAAACCAAAACCGCCCTGATCAGCTGATCAATCTCCATGTTGATCCTCCTAACAGAGCTGTTGAATAGGGGCCGATCATACTGCATGAAGGCAGGCACCAGCCCAAAATTTGTATGACTTGCAGATGCTTCTGTAACCACTTCACTCTCAGTATTGTAGTCCTTGTTTTTATCAATATTTTAAGGTCATGCAGTTTGCTGTGCAGAATCTCATCTGTTCTGTAGAAGGCTTTTTGTTCAAGCCAAGATTGAGTAATCATTTGAAATTTAATGACACCCAGTATTTTCTAATGATTTGTGGTAATTTATTATAGCACACTTAACAAGTGTGACAAAAATTGTCTGTTTTAATTAACCTAGCCCAAGGTATGTTGAATGAATGTGTTCCTTGTAGCATTGTTAAGAATATCTGCTCTGATTTCATACCTACAGGCATTCTCTTTGGCCTGTACTAGAGGTCTAGTATGTAAAGATTGGGAACAGTTAGAAGTTTTTGTTTATTAAAATAAGGGCTATGTAAAACTAACCTGTTTAAGCAAAAAATACATCTGATTGACTTCTTTTGCCATAGACATAAATCTTCTGCTTATACAGAATTTCCCCAAAGCAATATGCCATAGTGCAAGTGGGTGTGAAAAAATACATAGTATGCCATTATTAAAATATCCTTGCTTAAACAACTCTTTAGTTTCCTCAATAGATATAACACCCTTACTAGTTTAGTGCATAGTTCACCATGACAGTTCACTATCAAGATAAATACCTAATAATTTCTAAAAGAGAAAAGGACTTGTTCAGTTTTGATATTGTTTAATCTCAGTGTATTTCCTTGGGATCACTGAGATGCTTTTTTTGTTTTTTATCCTGGAGTTATTCATTTGCTTCACAACATTTATTTCATGGTGTGATGTGGTGGAGGTTGTGTCATCAGCAAACATCACAGTTTAAAATGCAAAACATTTG
Organism: Locusta migratoria; assembly: GCA_026315105.1. Taxonomy (NCBI): domain Eukaryota; kingdom Metazoa; phylum Arthropoda; class Insecta; order Orthoptera; family Acrididae; genus Locusta; species Locusta migratoria. The sequence goes on from CM048746.1 coordinate 180,762,803, forward strand.
TTAAATCATTTACATATACCATAAACATGAAAGGTCCTAATACAGAGTCTTGTAGGACACCATATTTTACAGTCCAGGTTGAAATTAATAATATAGTAATAAGGGTAGTTTACAACTCACCGCAAAGATGTGGCAACAAGCTGTGACAGGGACATACAGAAGACACACATATACAACACTTTCAGCTATTGGCCATGGCCTTCTTCAAAAAATAGAACATTCACGCAATCACACAGGTACACAGCAGTCATACAACCATCACCTCTGGCTGACCCACTTCGAATCACGGTCTGTGGTGTGTAAATCGGAAAGGGGATGGGATGGGAGAGAGGATAGGAATACTATCCCCATTCCCCTCTCCTCCCCGATTTACACACCGCTGAGCACGATTCGAAATGCAGCAGCTAGAGGTGATGGCTGTATGACTGTGTTGTGTGCATGTGTGATTGCGTGACTGTTCTATTTCCTGAAGAAGGCCATGGCTGACAGCTGAAAGTGTTGTATGTGTGTGTCTTTTGTATGTGCCTGTCGCAGCTCGTCACCACATTTTTGCGGTGAGTTGTAAACTGTCCTTATCATTATATTATTTTGCACATTATTTACATAGATGGTATGGGCAAAAGGAAGATCTATGTGTGATTTCTGCTCCACATCCTTTAACATGATGAAAACAATGGAATGGTTTAACATTGCGAAGACTTGTGAAAAGTAGTCCAAAGTGATGATTATTTCACAAAATTGATTGTTACTGGTGAGGACACAGTGTTTCAGACATTAAACCCTTACAAGTGGGCAAAGTGTACCACGGGTAAGCCCACAGAACTCAAAACCAAAGAAAGTGTGCTTGTAGAAGAGTCTTACTAAGACAATGCTAACAGTTTGTCAGGCAGATGTCCTTTAAACATGCATGCTGTAGTTGATGTAGTGTTGGTTTCATCGTTAAACACATAGACTGCAGATTGTATGTAGGCCTAAGCCAAAGCAAGACATGCAACATTTGTATTAAATGTCTCTTTCTTTGCAGGAATTACGTAATGTAATTTATGAGCATATATGGAAGTTTGTAGGACAGTCCAGGGAGACCTGCACGGATTAATAATGGTTAATGTTAAAAGCAAACTCTGGTTGAATTCCAATAAATTTTATACCTGATGCTTATTCATATTTGCAGTTTGTGAATTCTTTTCTGGCTAACAGTTTTCTTCGGGTTGAATGGAATAATTAACAAGGTTTTCATACCAGAAGGGCAAACCATTGGTCAGTCATTTCTCACCTAATACACTAATCCAGATATGGATTTTTAAACATTTAAATTGTGTAATAACAACCTAAAATATAAACTATAGAATTAAGAAGAAATAAATTAGGCTTTTTTCTGAAGGCCTTTTCTTTGGACTCCTAGTCTAAACTTAAAAAAATGAGAAAATAACTATTGAAATCCTACTCAGTTTCATTTATTGTCTCTTTCTGTTTAATATATGAAATTAAACAGAGAAATTAATGAATTTATGAGCAAGAAAATTAACAAGACCATGTGTTGCTGCTCTACAGATTTGAAGTTGAACTGGTTTGTCAGCAGAGTTGAGCAGTAAATCATCTGACATTAAGATCGGATAAAATGTTTGTTGACAATTTTATTGGATTTATTCTTTAAAGAAGAACACAGAGTGTATATAGATGTGCAGTATACCACTTCCTTCTACTTTATAGTCCACTGACAGTCACACAGAAGAAATAAAAATGATGCAGCTATGGAACAAAGATGTTTTGTTAAATATTTATATGCACTTGAACACACGGTACGACAACTGATTCCCCTTTTTTGCTGCATTCCATTTAGAAATTTTACCCGCCAAATTTAATCTAAAGTTTTACTTACTTTGGCTAGCTTTTTCCAGAACTATCTTCTTCTGCCATTGTTTCATAGTTCTCCCCTTATCTTGTAGGTTCACTTCAATACTTCCTTGATTTATCTCTCACACACACAGACACTGACATAATATCAGATAAAATTTCCATAATGCTGTCAATAGTTGCAAAAGTAATCATCATCTTCCTTTGTGTCTTCCCAAAACTGCTTCTACTGTTTCAACAACACCGAGAACTTCCTCTGGCTTCCTCTCTTGTATCTGACTGTTAGCACATGGCTTATTTGTCCCATAACAAGGTATCATTCTCTTCTTCATTGAACAAACCCCTAATATATTTTGCTATATGTGTTAGTTATTAATACTTCTTATGATCGGAACAAAGCAACCAGTCACGAAAAACTGTTTATTACAGATCGATTTTGGCTAGATTCCTAGTCATAATCAGTGTAATATCTGTAATAGGAAAGAATAAGTCATATAAAACAGTACATGGCAGTACATAATATACACATTTACATAACAAAATTATAAACATTGTAAACATAACATATGTCAGCAGGGATATTACACCTGCTGTCATTACGGTAAGTTTTATCAATAATGAAAGGAGCAGCATTAGCCGTAAAATCTTTTGCTTTATGTAAATGTCACTATACATTTTACTAATATGCTGTTTTGAACTTGTTGACACCACTGAAGATGGTTTCTTGGAAAACCAAAATCGATTTGCCTAAATAAAGCAAAAGATATTATGGCTAATGCTGCTCTTTTCATTATTGATAAAAGTTATTTCGTGGCCGTTGAGCACACCCATCCACATAATGGAATCCAATTACGGTAAGTGATATACTGAAAGTTAAAATTTACAATAGACTAATACCACAGTTGGCTTATACAAACATTGGCACCCTTGACATGGACAAATTCTGAACACATTTACTATTAAAATAACCTATCAAATATAAATTGGCATACATTTATTCATCAATTGTAACTGTATAGTTACAGAAGTAATCTACATTTTTATTTAACAACAATGGAAGGACCAGAAAGGAATGTTAATAATAATATGTAGATAGGGAACAGCTCCACTCCCATGAACCACAGACATTGCCGAGGTGGGGTGGCTTGCGTGTCTCAACGATACAGATAGCCGTACCGTAGGTGCAACCACAGCGGAGGGGTATCTGTGGAGAGGCCAGACAAAAGTGTGGTTCCTGAAGAGGGGCAGCAGACTTTTCAGTAGTTACAGGAGCAACAGTCTGGATGATTGACTGAGCTGGCCTTGTAACATCAGCTAATGTGGCTTTGCCACACAGTTACTGTGAACGGCTGAAAGCAAGGGGAAACTACAGCCGTTATTTTTCCTGAGGACATGCAGCTCTACTGTATGAACATATGATGATGGCATCCTCTCGAGTAAAATATTCCGGAGATAAAACAGTTCCCCATTCGGATCTCCTGGCGGGGACTACTCCGGAGGATGTGATCATCAGGAAAGACAATACTGGCATTCTACGGCTTGGAGCATGGAATGTTAGATCCCTTAATCGAGAAGGAAAATTAGAAAATTTAAAAAGGGAAAGGGATAGGTTGAAGTTAGATATAGTGGGGATTAGTGAAGTTCGGTGGCAGGATGAACAGGATTTCTGGTCAGGTGAGTACAGGATTATAAATACAAAATCAATTGGGGGTATCACAGGAGTAGGATTGATAATGAATAAGAAAATAGGAATGCGGGTAAACTACTATGAGCAGCACAGTGATCGCATTATCATTGTCAAGATCGATACGAAGCCAACACCGACAACAGTAGTACAGGTTTATATGCCAACTAGCTGCCGATGATGAGGAGATCTAAGAAATATATGAGGAGCTAAAGGAAATTATTCAGACAATTAAGGGAGAGGAAAACTTAATTGTTATGGGAGACTGGAATTCGGCAGTAGGACAAGGAAGGGAAGGGAAGATAGTAGGTGAATATGGTCTGGGCAAAAGGAATGCAAGAGGAAGCCGCCTGGTAGAATTTTGCACAGAACATAATTTAGTTATAACAAACACCTGGTTGTATATGTGGAAGAGACCAGGAGACACCGGGAGATACCAGATAGATTTTATAATGGTAAGACATAGATTTCGGAACCAGGTGTAAGACATACCCAGGGGCAGATATAGACTCTGACCATAACTTGTTGGTTATGAACTGTAGGCTGAAACTGAAGAAACTACAAAAAAGTAGGAAAATAAGGAGATGGGACCTGGATAAATTGAAGGAACCTAAAGTTCTTAAGAATTTCAGAGGGAGTTTTAGGTAACAATTGACAGAAACAGGGGAAAATAAAACAGTAGAGGAGGAATGGGTAAAATTGAGAGATGAAATAGTGAAGGTAGCAGATGACAAAATAGGTAGAAAGGCAAGACCTACAAAAAATTCTTGGATATCACAGGAGATACTAAATTTAATCGATGAAAGGAGAAAATATAAAAGTGCAGTAAATGAAACAGGCAAAATGGAGTACAGACGACTAAGAAATGAGATTGACAGGAAGTACAAAATGGCTAAGCAGGAGTGGCTAGAAGACAAATGCAAGGATGTAGAAGAATGTATAAATAGGGGAAAATTAGATACAGCCTACAGGAAAATAAAAGAAACATTTTGAGATAAGAAAAACAGCTCTATGAATATCAAGGACACTGATGGAAAACCAGTTCTCAGCAAAGAAGGGAAAGCTGAAAGGTGGAAAGAGTATATAGAGGGGCTCTACAAAGGAAATGAACTTCGAGACAATATTGTAGGAATGGAAGAGGATGTAGATGAAGATGAAATAGGAGATACTGTACCCAGAGAAGAATTTGACAGAGCCCTGAAACACCTAAGTCGAAACAAGGCCCCTGGAGTAGATGATATTCCCTCAGAGATACTGAAGTCTCTGGGAGAACCAGCCATGACAAACCTGTTTCACCTGGTGTGTAAGATGTGTGTGACAGGCGAAATACCCTCAGACTTTAAGAAAAATGTTATAATCCCCATCCCAAAGAAAGCAGGTGCAGACAAGTGTGAAAACTACAGAACCATCAGTTTAATAAGTCATGGTTGCAAAATATTAATATGAATTATATACAGAAGGATGGAAAAGCTAGTAGAAGCTGACCTCGGGGAAGATCACTTTGGGTTCAGGAGAAATATAGGAACACGGGAGGCAATACTCACTTTACGGCTTATCCTAGAAGATAGATTAAGAAAAGGCAAACCTACATTTCTAGCTTTTGTAGTTTTTGGAGAAGGCTTTTGACAATGTTGATTGGAATAAACTCTTTCAAGTTCTGCAGCAAGCACGAGTAAAATATAGGGAGCGTAAGGTTATTTACAACTTGTACAAAAACCAGACAGCGGTTGTCAGAGTTGAAGGGCATGAAAGGGATGCAGTGGTAGGAAAAGGAGTAAGACAGGGTTGTAGTCTTTCTCCATTGTTATTCAATTTGTACATTGAACAAGCTATAAAGGCAAGCAAGGAGAAATTTGGAGAAGGAATTACAGTTGAGGGTGAAAAATTAAAAACATTGCGTTTTACCGACAACATAGTAATTCTGTCAGATACAGCAAAAGACCTGGAAGAGCAATTGAACGCAATGGACAGTGTGCTGAAAGGTGCATATAAGATGAACATTAACAAGAGTAAAACTAGGGTAATGGAGTGCAGTGTAAGAAAATCAGGTGATGTTGAAGGAATTAGATTGGGAAACGAAGCAATAAAGGAGGTAGATGAGTTTTGTTACTTGGGCAGTAACATAACAAATGATGGTCACAGTACAGAGGAAATAAAATGCAGAATGGCAATGGGTAGAGAAGCGTTCTTGAAAAAGAGAAATTTGTTAACATCGCATATTGATTTAAGCCTAAGGACGTCTTTTCTGAAGGCATTTGTATCGAGTGTTGCCTTGTATGGGAGTGAGACATGGACGATAAACAGTGCGGACAGGAAGAGGATTGAGGCTTTTGAAATATGGTGCTACAGAAGAATGCTGAAGATTAGGTGGGTGGATCGCGTAACTAATGAGGAGGTACTGAACAGAATTGGGGAAAACAGAAATTTCTGGCATACATTAACTAAAAGAAGGGATAGATTGGTAGGACACATTCTTAGACATCAAGGAATTGTGAATTTAGCGTTGGAGGGAAGTGTATGGGGTAAAAATCACAGAGGAAGACCAGGAGATGGATACAGTAAGCAGATTCAGACAGATGTAGGTTGCCGTTCTTATGTGGAGATGAAGATGCTTGCTCAGGATAGGGTATTGTGGAGAGCTGCATCATACCAGTCTCTGGACTGAAGACCACAACAACAACAGGGAACAGCTCACCATAAAGACGAACATTGAGCTGCCGACAGACACAAATAAAAGATACACACACACACACACTTCTAAATTTTTGGCTGCGGCCTTCCTCAGAAAAAGAACACTCATCCACACAATCACTCAAGTACACTCATTTACACACATCAGTCATCTCTGGCTGCCAGACATGGCTGATGTGTAAATGAGTGCACTTGAGTGATTGTGTGGATGAGTGTTCTTTTTCTGAAGAAGGCCGCAGCCGAAAATTTAGAATTGCTGTTATGACCTCTTCCCAAGTTTCTGTTCTTACCATTTCAATTAAAATCTGTTCTCCCTCCACAATTTTGTAGATCATTTCTAAAATTACCATTTTCTCTCATAACAAAGTTCCCTTTATTGTGGTTTTGATTTTTTCACCATACATACTGGTTATTTTTATAACTAACTGGTGCTGATGACCTAATATTGAGCACCCAAAAGCTACAACAATAACCATGACTACTGTTTAGTCTGCCTCCTCTTTTTAAAGCTCTGTCACAGTAGCAAATAAATTTTACACACTCTTCCTCAGAATCAACAGGTCCATGGACAAGTTCCTAGTGTAATCATTTGCACAGTATAATCTTTAAAGCATCAGTTTGAGTCATGACATCAAATGCAATCCTCATGTATGTACATTTTTTCCAACTACCCTTTGCAGAATTTCTGCGTACCTCTTATGTTCCCCCCATGGTTTCTTCTTTTCAGCATTGCAGCTGAGGTCTTGGTCTCCTCAACAATCTTTTTCCAAATATCTCTCTCCTTTGTTTTGCTCTTCCATTCTGGGATCTCCTTTATGGCAAGGTCATGCAACACATTTTCAGGCATCTAGCTTTCTGTTGGCCCTAAGACTCCTATAAACAATATTGTATGGATGTTTTCAAGTGTTTGGACACTATTACTTGTGAATTAATGTACTTCAAACAGTTTTTATTCTACATTAAGATGTCATATACATTAATTTTCGACACTAATACAGTATAACAGCTATTGTTCAAAAGATATTTTAGCCTTAAGTGTTCAATTTTCTTACAATGTTTCCTACTACGATATCATATTAAATTAATTCCATCAACATTTACTTTAAATATCAATCTATCATGTAATAAGTTGTTTGTAGGTATAATTTTAGCCTTTGGTTAAAGGTGTAGTGATTATTCACATCTTTTATTTCTTGTGGAAATTTTTGTGCAGTTTTATTCCAAGGTATGTTAAAGTGTTGTATATTTTCTTTGTTTCTTTAGGTTAGGTGTAGCAACACCACCTAGATACAAGGCCTGTGCATTGCCTACCAAGAGTAGTCATAACAAAAGCAAACTATTTGCCTTAGGTAGCGTTGTGCTGTGTTTGGAAATACACATTCTGTTTCAGAATGTTTTTCTTGTCATCTATGTGATTCTCCGTGCAGATCTTTGTTGGTATGAGACAAAATGCCTAGTATGAATCGTCTGTTTCCAGTATACCTAAGATATCTTACTAATAGTTCATAAATATTTATATGTTATACCAAAACAAAATTGTCAGTGACTCGCATAAATAACATAAAGAACATTCTGAAACACAGTGTCTAATGTGTATGTATTTCCTAAACTCGGCACAAGTAGTTTGCTACTCTTGGCAGGCAGTGCACAGGCCTTGTATCTAGGTGGTGTTGGGTGTAGACACTGTCTGCATCAGGTTTCCTGGTCATGTATTGTGCTGTTTGTGGCATCCACAGGAATATTTTTCTTTATGGGCATTATATAATGATAGATGTATTTGCTTGATGCTCTCAGAATTTCAAGCCTTTTGAATAATTCTGTATAGTGTACTTTGCTACTACTATTAGTAAATATTTGCCCAGCTCTTTTCCGTACCTTGTAAATTGCCAGTATATTTGCTGCCCTTATTCCCCAAAATATTATTCCATAAGTGATGACTAGATGCATATTTCTATTGTCAGCTACTGTAGGCTTGCAAAGTGCTCACTGGTGCAAAAATTCAAAGGTCATAATCTGCTGAAGACAGCTTGTTTGCTATCATTATCACATGTTCTGTCTATTTCAGCTGTTAGTCTACACTCATTCCCAAGAAATTAGCATCAATTGCACAGTTTATTTCATCATTTACCTTCATTGTGGTATTGTTGGGCTTTTTATTTAGTTGAAAGTTTATGCACTTTGTCTTTGTTTCATTTAAAGTTCCTGTATTTTTATGTGACCACTCGAAGACCTCTCTGAGGGCTTCATTGGATTTTCTGATTTTTTGTCTGATGTTACAGTGTTGTCATCAGCAAACAATATTTTTCTCCATATCTTAGATGATCTGGGAAATTATATAGATAGAACGAGGATGGGACCTAATACACTTCTCTGGGAAATGCTTATAATTTTTGGATCTGATGTTTTATCACTAGTCTATTGGACATACGTCAGATTTCAACTCTTTGCGCCCTCTGTCTTAAGTATGATTTAAACCAGTTATTTGCTATACCACTTTTTCTTAACAGTTCTAGTTTGTGTAGCTAGATTTTGTAGTGTGTGTCAGATCCTCTGATAATTCCAAAAGAATACTTGTTGCATCCTTGCCCTTACCTAATGTTTAGAGTACATCCTTAGTAGGCATAAACTGTGCTATATGTGACTGTGTGCCTCTTGCAGTCCTGAAACCATAATTTTTTATGTTGAGAAGTTTGCACTTAGTTAGGTACTTTATTACACTTCTTAAAATGACAGTTTCTATTAAGTTTTTGGTATTGGTGTTACTTTTGCTTATTTAAGGTATTCAGGAAAGTAGCCAAATATGAAGAATTTATTATAATTATCATTGGTGGTTTATTATGTTACTTACACACTCTTTATGTAATGGATTGGAATTTTGTCTTAACCTGTGGTTTTTTTGTTTTAAGTTTGGTGTATTACTTGTGCCACTTCTTTTTCCGTTATTGGAAAGAATGCCATTGAGTATGCTGATACTACTCCTTCATTTACATAGTTTGCTAATTCCTTTTGGTTGCTGGTCTGGGGATTTTTACTTTTAATTTGTGTTTCCAGTTGCTTTGGTTTAAAATTTACAATCTCCTGTTTAATTATTGTAGAGACTGTTTTGTTTCAATTGTCTGTCTGCAATAATGTTCCACTATTGCGAGTGTTTTTGCTGCCAGCAATACCTTTGTACATGTTTCTTTGTAGTTTTTGTAAAACTGTAAGAAATCTGCATCAGTCTGACCATTTTTAACAGAGTATAAGATAGCTAAACAAACACTTCTTCCCATCCTTCATGTTCTACATCTACATACTTTCTCTGCTAATTGCATTTAAGTCTTGTAAAAGGGTTTCTCACAGTTTTCATATTTCTCCAACATTCCATTCCCTAATAGTGCGTGCGTGTGTGTGTGTGTGTGTGTGTGTGTGTGTGTGTGTGTGTGTGTGGGTGGGTGGGTGGGGGGGGGGGGGAGGAACTCCTAAAACTATCCATTTTCGATCTGATTTTCCTTATTTTGTTTTGATGTTTTGTATTTGGAGGAGAAAGTTTGAGAAAGAAGTTTGCAACTAGATTTTGCCACACTGAATAAGACCTTGCTTTTAATCATTTCCACCTGAACTCTTGCATTATTTCCATGACTCTCACTATCCTTGATCAATAAACTGAGCTACTCTCCTCTGCATTTTTCTATGCTGTCTGCCAGTACCACCTTATGAAGGTACCACACTATGCAACAATACACTAAAATAGGACGGATAAGTGTAGTGTGGGCAGTTTCTTTAATAGAAATGTCTTACAGTTAAGGCTGGCATGAATTTGACTCTGAGAATACCCTTCCGGATTTATAGTATATATATTTTTTTTCCAACATAAATTTAGGTGCCCCCTGCTTTCATGAAATTTCTGTTATGAGATCAGGCTGTCATGTGATGTTTATACACAATTTCATTTCCCTTACACCAATGTTCAGTAATACATGCAATGGTGCTGTCTTGACTTTGCAACTCTAATTCTAGTTGTTGAATCTTATTTCTTACTGATTGCACATTTTGGTGAAATACTTATCATAGCGGTTTACTCCTCTTCATGCCCGAGGTTACAAAATCCTTCAGATGTGATAGTGTTTCAATCTCCCACTTCCTTATAGCACTATACAGCTCATTTATAGTGGTTTGCTGTTTCCTACTTCTGTTGTTAATGCTGTGGGAGTAATTGGACTTAAATATGTTTTCTCCTGTTGATGGCAAATTCTGTATCTTCTGCAGTAGTTCTTGTTGTAGATGTTGAAGGGCTAGCAATAATATCTTCCTTTACTGGCATTGCTGTTGAATTAACCACTGCTGTTGCTGCTATAGTTGATAATCTCTTGTGATTTTCCTCTTTTGATTATGTTTCTGTTATTGTTGATGGTCTCCTCATTTTCATCTTCTGATGATATTTCAGTTCATTGTACTACTGTTGTCATTAGTTTATCTATTAAAGAGGGCTTCTGAAGGTCTGTGTTAGTCTCAGTTGTGTATGATTTTTGACTTGCCTTTTTCTTCTGCTGACAATGCAGTAGTGTCACAGATTTCATTTATATTTAGTACACTTTTCAATGATGTTTCTTCCCCTTAATTTTCTGGCTGAGTAGTGATGTTCCTTTTTTTTAATGTGCATACCATGTGCTGTAGAATGCTTTTTCCACCAGATCCTCCATGACAGGGGAAGTAGCATTTGTATCAGACTGGCAAATGACCAGTAAATCATGTTGGCATTATGTGACCTTTAATTACCACAGAAGATGAGGTCATGCCTGCATCATATACTTGTTACTATAACCTTACCTTCAACTATTTTACTCATGTGTCTTCTAGAATTTTGGTTGCAATTTTTAGTTAGTTTCTGTAAACATCATATGTGCTGCTAGTGTCATAAAACACTGATTTTATTGCAGATGAGTTAAGTTTTTGTAGTCTTTCAAAATTCTCTAGAGACCTGCACCAAATTTCACAACCTGGTGATATTTACATCTTCATGGTAACTGAGCATTTCAGTAGTTCCTTTTCCATGGCTGTCTGCAGAAATGTTTTGGATTTAGACTTCGTTACAATTGGTTCGCTGTGCATCTTGTTATGTCTTCAATATTATTTTTGATATGGTCGTTTACCTAGGTATTTAACCATGTTTCCCAGCAACATGGTGTGCACTTTAGAGGCCTTAAAATGTTCTTGTAATATATCCATCAGTTAGAGTTCACAGTTCATATGGCTTCCCTCGCATCTGAAACACCTTTACTCTGTGTTCCACATGCACACAAAATTTTTATTGGTTTGCTTTTGTGAAGCACCATGAACATCATTTTGAGAATATTCTGACACACTTGTCATTACTTTACCTCATAACATTCACTTTAATGATGTTTAAATAGCCTTCTTTTTCAGACATCATCTTTGTATCACCCTTTGAGATGTAATAAATTTCACTACATTTTTCCCATGTATAAGTTCTTGTATTTCATGGTTGTTTGTTTCTCTTCAACCCTCTGCATTTATCACAGGCCCAGAAATTTTTCACAGGACTTTCCTTTCTTAAGCCCTCATAAAGTCCATATCTGTTTCTGTCATCATACACTTTTCTGAACCTTATTGTCACATTGAAAATTGCAAGTGGATTAGTTTGCAAAGGATGGGTCATTAATAGAGAAACACTTTACACTTAGCACAGGTTTATTGCTAACACAAGTGTACAAGCAGAACAGACTGGCTCCTGATTGGAGTTCGTCACTATACATAGAAAGAATTTTCAGGAACTTACATGTACATCAATCATAAGAAACATGTAGAACATTGTAAAATGTTCAAATGTTTGTAGAATTTATGGGACTTAACTATGGGGTCATCAGTCCCTAAGCTTACAAACTACTTATGAACTAGCTAACACTAAGGACGGCACAAATACCCATGCCCGAGGGGGGGATTCGAACCCCGACCATAGTAGAACATTGTAGAAATAGGAAATACAAAGAAATATTTTTTATATTTTTTTCTTTTATTTATTTATTTATTTTTGCCAGCAGTGGGATCTGAACCGGTGACCGCCATCACAGCAATCTGTGATACTAACCACTACACCATGTGTTTTTCCGGAAGACTCGTGGCATTTCTCCCATTCTTGAATAAATAGTGACCTGCTGTTGGGTTTCCTTTGGAGCCAGCTGCTGTGTCCTGTATCTTGATCTTGTCATGGATACTCTGAATGGCAGTTCCAGAGAAGACTTACATTCTATCCAGAGAAGACTTACATTCTTATATTACACCTTCCTCGTAGTGACAATGACCGACAGCAGGCCTTCTGTCATGGCTGCATTATCATAACAGTCTTTAGAGTCCTGCTTTTGTCTATCTGCTCTTCGGAATCGTAGTAAGGCTTCATTCAGAGGACATGTAAAATGTATCATAATCTTCAACTTCTTATGTGACATCTGACAGGTGGATAATGACATGATGTGGACCAAAGTATCACTTAAGTAACTGTGATCTGGACGATATCATCATCACCGGCTCCTCCCACACAGATCACTTAAACAACCTGCAGCTCTTGTTCACGAAATTGCACGCAACAGGCCTCAAGTCCAATCTTCAAAAATCACAGTTCTTTCAACCTGAAATTGAGTATTTGTGACACCTGGTGTCACGAGATGACATCCACCCTAGGTCGGAATTAGTTATGGTGATTGACCATCTTCCTCACCCTACCAATTTGCAGGAACTCCAGTCCTTTTTGGGCAAGGTCAGCTACTGCTACAAATTTCTTCCTAATGTGGCGGAGGTCTCTCATCCATTGAACACACTGTAAAAGAAAGGTGTTCCGTTTGTGTGGTCTGCTGCTTGTGAGGCAGCGTTTGCCAGCATCAAATCAATGTTAAAGTCTTCATCTTGTCTCAGCACATTTATACCGGACCAACAGCTAGTCCTAGCTACAGATGCTTCTCAGCATGGGATTGGAGCATTGTTGGCCCACAGATTGGATGATGGTTCTGAGCAGTTCATTGCCTGTGCGTCTAAGACGTTGTCAGATGCCCAACATAGTTATTCTCAGATTGAGAAAGACGCTTTGGCGATTATTTATGCTGTTCGGAAGTTTCATGTTTTCCTCTATGGCATTAAATTCCACCTTATCACTGATCACAAACCCCTGGTGGCACTGTTTGGTCCACGTTCTCATCTTCCAGACCAGACTTCGCAACGTCTCCAGCGTTGGGCTCTGTTTTTGAGTGCCTATCACTATGAAATTCATTACACAGGTCGACATGGATTCTGGGGTTTGGAAAGTAAGCGGTGTTCTTTATTAAATTTGCACCCCTGAATATGAAAATCATATCAGTTTTTTTCCATCACCCTCAGTTTTTTCTGCACAGCTACCCCCCTCCAAACTTACCACTGGCTGCGAAATCTATGTTATGCAGTGTCCACAACTACAGAAATGTGGCAAGGCTGCATTTTGTGTGAAGGTGAGGCAGAGGGGGCTAATGAGCTTGGAGCTGACGTTCCATTATCGCCACAGAAATCAGTGAGTGAGTGCTATAGCTACAAGAAGGTGCTTTCGCGCTTTGTTGTGAGTGGTGGTATTTCATTGAAGGTGTGTTAAAAATGTCAGGAAGGCAGTGTGTGAAAAGCCGAGATACATTTTGTTATATCTGTGGAAATTATGTGATACATGCAAGACATCGAAAAATAACAAAATTTGTGCAGAAGTCATATTTTGCATATTTCGGCATGAAGCTCGGCTATCAGGACAAGTCATTTGCTCCACACATTGTGTGCCATACATGTGTGGAGCAGTTAAGGAAATGGAGTGAAGGTAAAATCAAGTGCTTGAACTTCGCAATTTCTATGGTATGGCGTGAACAGAAGAATCATGTTGATGACTGTTACTTCTGTATGACGAATGTAACGAGATACAACAGAAGAAACATGAAAAACATATCATACCCAAACTTAGATTCGGCAATTAGACCTGTTCCTCAAGGCCCAGGGCTACCAATCCCCTCTCCACCAATATCAGCGAATTCTCTTGAATTCTCTGAACAAGATGTAAGTCAAGACAGTTCTATTCTGAGTATGGTACCGATAGTATCCCAAAACCTCTTACTCAAACAGAACTTGACAATTTGGTGAAAGACTTAGGACTCTCAAAAGATGCAGCACAACTACTGGGATCACGTCTCATTGAAAATAACTTACTTGCACACGGTACATCATATTCATTGTGCAGAAATAGTGATAAAGATTTCAGGGAATTTTTTGTTGAAGATGGTTTAATGATGTTCTGCAAAGACATTGCCGGATTAGTGATGAAACTGGGAGCTCAGAAGTATGAGAGTAAGGAATGGAGATTGCTTATAGATTCTTCAAAGCGAAGTTTGAAAGCAGTGTTGCTACATATTGGAAATGACCTAGGATCAATTTCAATTGTGTATTCAGTACATTTAAATAGACATACAATACCGTGAAAATACTTCTACAAAATGTGAAGTGCAAAGAACACCTGTGGCTTGTGTGTGGTGACTGTAAAGTGATTGACATTTTCCTTGGTCAGCAAGCAGGGTACACTAAGATGCCTTGCTATATGTGTGAATGGGACAGTAGAGCTTATCATGAGCATTGGATTAGGAGAGAGTGGCCTAAAAGGCAAAATCTGACAGTGGGATCAAAGAACATAGTGAATGAACATTTGGTTCATCCAGATCATATTTTATTGCCTCCACTGCACATCAAATTAGGACTCGTGATGCAGTATGTTAAAGCACTGGACAAAACAGGAAACTGTTTCCAGTAACTGTGTAGGCAATTCCCAAATCTATCGGCTGGACCAGATATAAGGAAGTTGATGTCTGATGACCACTTTGGCAGTTCTATGACGGAAATAGAACTTCAAGCTTGGAGAAGTTTAAAAAATGTTGTGTATCGTTTCCTTGGCCAGAAGAAGCAACCTGATTACTATGAAATAGTGGAAGACATACTACAGTCCTTTAAACAGTTAGGATGCAAGGTCTCTCTAAAACTACATTTTCTAATGTCACACTTAGAGAGTTTTCAAGAAAATTTAGCTGACACATCACAGGAACATGGTGAACGATTTCATCAGGAACTTAAAACTATGGAACATTGTTATCAAGGTCGTTGGGGAATAAACATGATGGCTGAATACTGTTCGTGCATCACACGTGAAGGAGAAGTGACACACAAGAGGAAGAATATCAAGCGATCATTCACGGGCAAACGAAAACGGAAGTAATACCTCTAGCTGGTAAGTGCCCACCATAATATTTGCTTCTTATAATTCACATGCCTTTCTTCCAATTCTATTTTAACCAATTTACTGTTCCATTTCGTTTCCATTGTCCCGTAATTGCTTTCCAATTTCATTGGGCGCAGAGTTAGACAATGGTGAATATGATGATGATAGTGGTGGTGCAAAAGCCTGACGTGATACAGAGAAACAGGCTGCAGATTTGTGATCAGCAGGGTCAATTTAGTCAGGAATTCATATTTTCATGCAAACCCCAGACAAAAAGTCAAAATTTGTCGACCTGTGTTATCAGCCCTCCTCACACCATGCCAATGCTGACGCCTTGCCCTGTCTGCCCATGGGCCCCGACCCTTCCTTTGACAAAGACGAAGTGGCGATTTTTCAGATTGATGAATGTTTGAACAAAAGTGTTGAGAGACTTCAGATTATGTCCAATCGAGTCGCGCAAGCCACCTGTTGGGATCCTGTTCTCTGTGAGGTGCTTAAGCATGTCATGGCTGGGTGGCCTGAGCTATTGTCCGCCAAAGAGGCTGGCCCTCTGCGTACCTGTTTCCAGCTTTGACACCGGCTGTCAGTCATCGATGGTGTGCTCCTCCTCAGTACCGATTCCGATGAGCCTCAACTCGCTATTCCGTCCAACTTACAGGCTGATATGTTAACTGTGTTACATCGTGGTCACTGGGGTATAACACGCATGAAGGTGCTCGCACACCATTTTGTCAATTGGCCAGGAATCTATGCTGCCATTGAGCAGTTGGTTCATACATGCACTCAGTTTGCTAACCAGCAAGCTGTCCCCCAGCGCACTTTTTTCCCCGTGGCCTACTCCAGAGCACCCCTGGGACCACATTCATGTGGACTTGGCCAGCCCTTTCTGTCAGTCAATGTAGTTCGTGGTGGTAGATGCGCTGTCAAATTATCCATATGTCATGCATATGCATTCCATTACTGTGTAAGATGTGGTCAGAGCCTTCGTACAGATCTTTGCTATTGAAGGCCTTCCCCGGACGCTCATCTATGATAATGGCCCTCAATTCACGTCGTCTTCTTTTCAACAATTCTGCACTAATAATGGTATTTCCCACCTCACCTCCGCCCCTCACTTCCGCCCCTTTCCACCCCCAATCCAGTGAGGAGGCAGAGCGTATGGTGCATACTTTCAAATCACATTTCATAAGTGCCTGGAAAAGTCATCCGCCGAGACGGCACTCCCCTTATTTCTTAGTATTTATCAGACAACACGAATTAATGGTCGGAGCCCTCGGAGGTCCTCCATAGCCGCCAGCACCAGATGCTGTTGCACCTGCTGTGCCCAGAGCCCCGACCTGAGGTGCCACCACACCCTCGACATTATGCACCATGCACTTCTTTCTGGGCATGCACCTTTGGCTGTCGCCCAGGGTGGACGCCAGGGGTAGTATGGCATTCGCGTGGTCGATAGATGTGCATGGTAGACACAGATGGGTTGACGACCTTCCGCCATCTCAACCAACTACGTCCTAGGTGGAGCCCCACCCCACCGCCTTCAGCTCTCAGGTCTGTGCCTCTCAGATACCCTCCGTAGCTTCGGAGGTCGAGAGAGGCATCCATCCAACATCATGGTGGCACCAGCCTCCTCCCACTGACGGCTCATGCATTCTGGCCTCTGCTGTGTTCTCGCCCCCTTCCCACCACCATGACAATGCCTTACGGTAGGAGCTGATGCTTGACGAGGCTCCGGGAAGGGGCGTTACAAATGGACGTCCACGACGCCAACAGTTGGCTGCTGATGACGATGTTGAGATGCGGCCCCTCTGCCCACGGTTCGACGCAATGGCTGGTTCCCCTCCATCGCCCCTGCTTCCTGCCTGCTCTGGTACTGCTACAGACGCAGCTGTGTCGTCTCCCGCACCGGCAGTGGTGGCAGCGCTGGCAGGGGAGGTGTTTTCCTCCAGTGGTGACGTCGAGATGCGACCGGCCTCTCCGCCACTGTCAGCTGTGTTAGCGGGGACCCTGCCCCGATCTGGTCGCCGCCGGCCTGAGCACTTCTGCCCCTACGCCCCCCCGGAATGGTTGGCTGCGCGGTGATGCACTGACGACATCCCCTCGGATGCAGATGAGGTGATGGAGGCGCTCGCCATCTTTAGCCGGCTCCTACCCCGCTGCCGTCATCCCCGCTGCAAGGTCACGTGGGTGACTCACATAGCCGCCGTGATCGAGCTTCGCCGGCGATCGTTCGCCTCGACCTGCGGTGTCGGCTTCCCGGAAGAGAGGAGGGATGTTGAAGTGCACCACCCTAAGCCGCTTCCAATCCTTCCACGGCGTATGAAAGATGCGCCGCCGCCGAGGCCGCTGCATGATGGCGCCGCCTCCAAGGGCTTGCAGGGCTGACATGACCGGGTGAGCATGCGGTGTGTGAGGGGTTTCATCAGTTATGTTGTAGCTCTCGCCTGAGCCTCATGTGTAAACATTAGCTGTATTCTGTGACTTGCCACCATAGTTACCGTTCACTTAATCTATGTGTTGTATCGTCCGTTGTCAGAAGTTATACAGTTACAACATTTATATCATCACATAATGTGATATATTATGTACAATCTGACTTGTGTACTAATATTGTGCAGTAATGCAATCATTGGAAATACTGGTAAGTAGTATAAATTTGCTTTGTTATTTGATGATGTGTGGCTGCACTAGCCTTAGAATTATTTTATGCACCTATGTATATTGGCCACCCCCATGAACCACAGACATTGCCAAGGTGGGGTGGCCGTACCGTAGGTGCAACCACAGCGGAGGGGTATCTGTGGAGAGGCCAGGCAAACGTGTGTTTCCTGAAGAGGGGCAGCAGCCTCTTCAGTAGTTATAGGGGCAACAGTCTGTATGATTGACTGAGCTAGCCTTGTAACATCAGCTGATGTGGCTTTGCTAAACAGCTACTGCGAGCAAGGGGAAACTACAGCCGTTACTTTTCCCGAGGACATGCAGCTCTACTGTATGAACATATGATGATGGCATCCTCTCGGGTAAAATATTCCGGAGGTAAAATAGTCCCCCATTCGGATCTCCGGGCGGGGACTACTCAGGAGGATGTTGTCATCAGGAAAGATAGTAATGGCATTCTACGGATCGGAGCGTGGAATTTTAGATCCCTTAATCGGGTAAGAAAATTAGGAAATTTAAAAAGGAAAATGGATAGGTTGAAGTTAGATATAGTGGGGATTAGTGAAGTTCGGTGGCAGGATGAACAGGATTTCTGGTCAGGTGAGTACAGGATTATAAATACATCAGTTGGGGGTATCACAGGATAGGATTGATAATGAATAAGAAAATAGGAATGCGGGTAAACTACTATGAGCAGCACAGTGATCGCATTATCATTGTCAAGATAGATACGAAGCCAACACCGACAACAGTAGTACATGTTTATATGCCAACTAGCTCTGCCAATGATGAGGAGATCGAAGAAATATATGAGGAGCTAAAGGAAATTATTCAGACAGTTAAGGGAGAGGAAAACTTAATTGTGATGGGAGACTGGAATTCGGTAGTAGGAAAAGGAACAGAAGGAAAAATAATAGGTGAATATGGACTGGGCAGGAGGAATGAAAGAGGAAGTCGCCTGGTAGAATTTTGCACGGAACATGATTTTATCGTAACAAACACGTGGTTTAAGAATCACAAAAGAAGGTTGTATACATGGAAGAGACCAGGAGACACCAGAAGGTATCAGATAGATTTTATAATGGTAAGACATAGGTACCGGAACCAGGTTATAAACTGCAGGACATACCCAGGGGTAGATATAGACTCTAACCATAACTTGTTAGTCATGAATTGTAGGCTGAAGCTGAAAAAACTGCAGAAAGGTAAGAAAATAAGGAGATGGGACTTAGACAAATTGAAGGAAAGTGAAGTTCTGGAGAATTTCAGATGGAGATTTAGGCAACAATTGACACAAACAGGGGGAAATAAAACAGTAGAAGAGGAATGGGTAACATTGAGAGATGAAATAGTGAAGGCAGCAGATGACAAAATTGGTAGAAAGGCAAGACCTACAAAAAATTCTTGGATATCACAGGAGATACTAAATTTAATTGATGAAAGGAGAAAATATAAAAATGCAGTAAATGAAACAGGCAAAATGGAGTACAGATGACCAAAAAAATGAGATTGACAGGAAATGCAAAATGGCTAAGCAGGAGTGGCTAGAAGCCAAATGCAAATCTGTAGAAGAATGTATAGCAAGGGGAAAAGTAGATACCGCCTACAGGAAAATAAGAGACATTTGGGAACAAGAAAAGCAACTCTACGAATATCAAGAACTCAGATGGGAAACCAGTTCTCAACAAAGAAGGGAAAGCTTTAAGGTGGAAAGAGTACATAGAGCAGCTCTACAAAGGAAATGAACTTAGAGACGATGTTGTAGGAAGGGAAGGGGAAGTAGATCAAGATGAAATAGGAGATACTATACTGAGAGATGAATTTGACAGACCCTTGAAAGACCTAGGTCGGAACAAGGCCCCAGGAGTAGATGACATACCCTCAGAGCTACTAAAGTCTCTGGGAGAGCCAGCCATGACAAGAACTATTTTAACACGAATTATCTACAGGAGAATGGAAAAGCTGGTAGAAGCTGACCTCGGGGAAGATCAGTTTGGATTCAGGAGGAACATAGGAACCCGGGAGGCAATACTCACTTTACGTCTTATCTTAGAAGATAGATTAAGGAAAGGAAAACCTTTCCTTTTTTTTAACCTTTGTAGATTTGGAGAAAGCATTTGACAATGTTGACTGGAATACACTCTTTCAAATTCTGAAGTCAGCAGGGGTAAAATACAGGGAAAGGAAAGTAATTTACAACTTGTACAAAAGCCAGACTGCAGTTATTAGACTCGAAGGGCATGAAAGGGAAGCATCAGTTGGGAAGGGATTAAGACAGGGTTGTAACCTTTCTCCGATGTTATTCAATTCGTACATCGAGCAGGCAGTGAAGGAAAGCAAGGAAAAATTTGGAATAGGGATTAAAGTTCAGGGGGAAGAAATAAAAACATTGCGTTTTGCTGATGACATTGTAATTCTGTCAGAGACAGCAAAGGACCTGGAAGAACAGTTGAATGGGATGGACAGCGTGTTGAAGAGAGCGTATAAAATGAACATCAACAAGAGCAAAACAAAAATAATGGAATGCGGTCTTAGAAAATCAGGTGATGCTGAAGGAATTAGATTAGGTAACGAAACAATGAAGGTGGTAGATGAGTTTTGTTACTTGGGTAGTAAAATAACATGCGATGGTCGCAGTACAGAGGAGATAAAATGCAGAATGGCAATGGGAAGAAAAGCATTTTTGAAAAAGAGAAATTTGCTAACATCGAATATTAATTTAAGGGTAAGGAAGTCTTTTCTGAAGGCATTTGTGTGGAGTGTTGCCTTGTACGGGTGTGAAACATGGACGATAAGCAGTGCGGACAGGAAGAGAATAGAGGCTTTTGAAATGTGGTGCTACAGAAGAATGCTGAAGATTAGGTGGGTAGATCGCATAACTAATGAAGAGGTACTGAACAGAATTCGTGAGAAAAGGAATTTTTGGCATACCCTGACTAAAAGAAGGGATCGCTTGGTAGGACACATTCTTAGAAATCGGGGAATCGTAAATTTAGCATTGGAGGGAAGTGTGTGGGGTAAAAATCGCAGAGGGAGACCAAGAGACGCGTATAGTAAGCAGATTCAAGTGAATGTGGGTTGCCGTTCTTATGAGGAGATGAAAAGGCTTGCTCAGGATAGAGTAGGGTGGAGAGCTGCATCAAACCAGTCTCCGGACTGAAAACCATAACAACAACATGTATATTGGACATTTAATATTTGGTAACAAGTTTTATAGCCTATCCTTGTAAATTTAAATATCTTAAAGATCTCTAAAAATTTACTTTTTTCATCTTTTACCAATGCCACATCTACATGGACAACATTATTTGGGATCTGTGGAAGGTACATGAACATATGTCCTGATTTTGTAAATATTTACATTGTGTTTGCTTTTTTTTCTTAGATGGTCGAAATCCTAGAGCATCTCCTCACTAAGAATCAATTGGAATGAAGAAAAGATATCTAATGAAATCGTGCACACATGACAACTGTCTTTGGCTGCTGCTGCTCACCAGTCTTCTTTGTGGTGAGTTATTTACAATATACATCAATAGGTATTTACTCAATTTTCCGTTTACTTCATTTTCATTTGGTACAAAATGGTTTCAAACAAATTTCTCTTCAGCATTTGACCATTTTCCTTATACTATATTTACCTTATGTTCATGATTGTTTTAAATTAAAATTAATCTTTATATATAAAGCAGAGTAACCATATGTTTGTGTGTATGTCTTGCATACTACGACGATCACCATTTAATCTGGGCCACCGTCATAAATATCTATTTAATTTGTAACTTGACACGAGTTCACTTTGAAGAATTTTTATTTCTATCACAGATTCATATTGTTCAACAGCAGCAGAACTAGTCAACAACAACCGCTCCATCCTCAAGGTGCTCCGTTCGTCTGACTTATATAGAGTTAATGACAATTAACATTGGCACAACAATGACTTGTAATTATTGGTATACAATTAAATCTTTCAAAATACAATAGCCTGATGAAATGTAAACTATAAAATGAATACTAGATCTTTAACTGGATAGAAACCGTAAGACAATAGTTTTATGTTACAAGAAATTGATAAATTACAGCATTATTTAACAATAGGATTGTATTAAATAATCGAACTTCTAGAACATACTATATTGTTACTTACAATTTGTAAATAATGCTTGACAATCAACTGTGAATAATTGTTTAATTTACTAGAAGTACTGAAATCTGGCCAGGTCATAAATACTACGAATTTTATTGGAATTTAATTAAGGGAATAAAAGGAAAGGGATTCTTAGAGGTAGAAACAATGTGGTTAATATAAGATAGAAAGGAAGAAAGCCGGCCGCGGTGGCCGAGGGGACTGAGGCACTCAAGTCATGGTCTTCACGGCCACTACGGTTGGGGGTTCGAATCCCCCCTCGGGCATGGATATTTGTGCCGTCCTTAGTAGAAGGTAGTAGATAAGTAGTTTGTAAGTTTAGGGACTGATGCCCCCGTAGTTAAGTACCATAAGCTTAACAAACATTTGAACATTTGAAAGGAAGAAAACTTGTATCCTGAGCTTCACTATAGGAAAAAAAGGTATCCTGTACTTCAGTAGACCGAGGCTCATGTTGTTACATTACACACCTCCCAGATCTTCTGTGTGTTACTTGCCACACACAAAAGATCTGTCATTGCGTGCTACGAAGAACACGGGCAGTACTATTAAAGCAAAAATGTTCACAAAACGGAAAGTAAAGAATAAAACAGATTATCAACGGAGCAAAATTAAATCATAGTATTCATGACTTGACCATCACATTGACTGTTTCTTTGACAAATTAATTTTTTTTTATTTTTTTTTACATCTTTCTTTCTGCTACGAGTCCAGGTTTTTGCTTGTCTGATAAATGGAAGACTTATTTCAGTCTTCATCACCATCTGTCTGAGATCACCATACTAGCACCAAGGATTGAGCTGAAATAGCACAAATTGTGTCAATATTTTTGTAATGGAAAACGATGAGTCAAACCAACGGTGACAAAGTTGCTGACATGTCCAGTTTAATCACTCGAATATTAACCCTTGGTACCCCTGATTTGAACACAACGTCAAATCACAGGTGCATAAAGAAATAAACTAATAATATTGAAGTCGTAAATTTTATTGTTTTTATTTTATCAGTTTTATAGTGATTATCTCTCAAAAGTTAACTTGAATCTGGAAATGACTTTAAGTTTTCTTATATCACCAAAATTAGTGATTATTCAGTCAATTATTAAAGATCAGAAAAGTCTCTATATGAAAACAAGTGTTGAAGGCACCAAAATACTTTATTTACTGTTACATAAAATTTATACTAAGATGAAAATAATATGCAGAAAATATAATTACACAATAATATTATTTACACTAATTTTTGTTAGGTCAGACAGTAAATTATAGATTGATCATCATATTAAGAATATATATATATATATATATATATATATATATATATATATATATATATATATATATAATTTATAGAGGAAAAATTCCTAACAGGAAAAAAATATACGTAAAAAATAGATGAAGAACACTTACCAGGCGAAGGGGCACAGGCAGTAATAGCAACAAATAAACACACAGACACACACACACACTCAAAAATGCTAGCTTTCGCAGCCTAGCTGCTTCATCAGGCAGAAGGGAAGGAGAGGGAAAAGGAAATGATGAGGGATTTAAGGAAGGGGGTAAGGAGCCATTCCAATCCCGGGACAGGAAAGACTTACCTTGGGGGAAAAAATGGAAGGTAAATAAATGCACATACACCCACACATTTACACAGACACAAGTACACTTAGGCAGACATACTGTAGAACTGTAGAAAGCAAAGAAGTTAGAAGTTAGACAGAGATGCCACTTGAGGCAGAGGCTCTGTCCAGAGAACCAAGGCAAAGATGTTAAGATGGTGGGTGGGAATTCGAATTTAGCGGAGGTTGAGACCAGGTGGGCAACGGGAAGAGAGAATATGCTGAAGGGCTAGTTCCCATCTCCGGAGTTCTGAAGGATTGGTGTCAGTGGGAAGTATCCAGATAACCCGGACGGTGTAGCACCGTGCCAAGATGTGCTGGCCATGCACCAAGGCATGTTTAGCCACAGGGTGATCCTCGTTACCAACAAACACTGTCTGCCTGTGTCCATTCATGCGAATGGACAGTTTGTTGCTGGTCATTTCCACCACCACTTACTCCAGTCCCGTAACCCGGAAGGTGTACACGATCAAAGGCAGAGCCACTTGCGATAGTACCCACGTGATCTACCAACTGACATGCCTGCACTGTGAAGCGTTCTATGTGGGAATGACCAGCAACAAACTGTCCATTCGCATGAATGGACACAGGCAGACAGTGTTTGTTGGTAACGAGGATCACCCTGTGGCTAAACATGCCTTGGTGCATGGCCAGCACATCTTGGCACGGTGCTACACCGTCCGGGTTATCTGGATACTTCCCACTGACACCAATCCTTCAGAACTCCGGAGATGGGAACTAGCCCTTCAGCATATTCTCTCTTCCCGTTGCCCACCTGGTCTCAACCTCCGCTAAATTCGAATTCCCACCCACCATCTTAACATCTTTGCCTTGGTTCTCTGGACAGAGCCTCTGCCTCAAGTGGCATCTCTGTCTAACTTCTAACTTCTTTGCTTTCTACAGTTCTACAGTATGTCTGCCTAAGTGTACTTGTGTCTGTGTAAATGTGTGGGTGTATGTGCATTTATTTACCTTCCATTTTTTCCCCCAAGGTAAGTCTTTCCTGTCCCGGGATTGGAATGGCTCCTTACCCCCTTCCTTAAATCCCTCATCATTTCCTTTTCCCTCTCCTTCCCTTCTGCCTGATGAAGCAGCTAGGCTGCGAAAGCTAGCATTTTTGAGTGTGTGTGTGTGTCTGTGTGTTTATTTGTTGCTATTACTGCCTGTGCCCCTTCGCCTGGTAAGTGTTCTTCATCTATTTTTATATATATATATATATATATATATATATATATATACACACATACAAGTTTTTACATACTTTTTCTTTTATGAACATCATAGCTTCATCTTCCATTCTATAACCCACTGATTCTTATTAAGTGTCCAAGTGTAGACTTATATGTATGAACATGTCATCTGTACAAATCTCTCAATACAAAGGTTCTACTTATATTGATCCACATTAAATTAATAGGCAAAATACCATACATATTCCATTAATCCACCCCCCATGATTAATTAAAACCTATAATATTACACTGCAAAGACTATTTAGATTGTTGTGTTGTTGTTGTGGTCTTCAGTCCGGAGACTGGTTTGATGCAGCTCTCCACGATAACCTATCCTGAGCAAGCCTCTTCATCTCCACATAAGAACGGCAACCTACATCTGTCTGAATCTGCTTAATGTATCCATCTCTTGGTCTTCCTCTGCGGTTTTTACCCCACACACTTCCCTCCAACGCTAAATTCACAATTCCTTGATGTCTAAGAATGTGTCCTACCAATCGATCCCTTCTTTTAGTCAAGGTATGCCAGAAATTTCTTTTCTCCCCAATTCTGTTCATTACCTCCTCATTAGTTACGCGATCCACCCACCTAATCTTCAGCATTCTTCTGTAGCACCATATTTCAAAAGCCTCAATCCTCTTCCTGTCCGCACTGTTTATCGTCCATGTCTCACTCCCATACAAGGCCACACTCCATACAAATGCCTTCAGAAAGGACTTCCTTAGGCTTAAATCAATATGCGATGTTAACAAATTTCTCTTTTTCAAGAACGCTTTTCTACCCATTGCCATTCTGCATTTTACATCCTCTGTACTGCGACCATCGCATGTTATTTTACTGCCCAAGTAACAAAATTCATCTACATTCTTTATTGCTTCGTTATCCAATCTAATTCCTTCAGCATCACCTGATTTTCTTACACTGCACTCCATTACCCTAGTTTTACTCTTGTTAATCTTCATCTTATATGCACCTTTCAACACACTGTCCATTCCGTTTAACTGCTCTTCCAGGTCCTTTGCTGTCTCTGACAGAATTACTATGTCATCGGCAAAACGCAAAGTTTTTAATTCTTCACCCTGAACTTTAATTCCTTCTCCAAATTTCTCCTTGCTTTCCTTTATAGCTTGCTCAATGTACAAATTGAATAACATTGGAGAAAGGCTACAACCCTGTCTTACTCCCTTCCCAACCACTGCATCCCTTTCATGCCCTTCAACTCTGACAACCGCTGTCTGGTTTTTGTACAAGTTGTAAATAACCTTACGCTCCCTATATTTTACTCCTGCTTGCTTCAGAACTTGAAAGAGTTTATTCCAATCAACATTGTCAAAAGCCTTCTCCAAATCTACAAAAGCTAGAAATGTAGGTTTGCCTTTTCTTAATCTATCTTCTAGGATAAGCCGTAAAGTGAGTATTGCCTCCCGTGTTCCTACATTTCTCCTGAAGCCAAACTGATCTTCCCCGAGGTCGGCTTCTACCAGCTTTTCCATCCTTCTGTATATAATTCGTGTTAATATTTTGCAACCATGACTTATTAAACTGATGGTTCTGTAGTTTTCACACCTGTTTGCACCTGCTTTCTTTGGAATGGGGATTATAACATTTTTCTTAAAGTCTGAGGGTACTTCACCTGTCTCATACATCTTACACACCAGGTGAAACAATTTTGACATGGCTGGTTCTCCCAGAGACTTCAGTAGCTCTGAGGGAATATCATCTACTCCAGGGGCCTTGTTTCGACTTAGGTCTTTCAGGGCTCTGTCAAATTCTTCTCTCAGTACAGTGTCTCCTATTTCATCTTCATCTACATCCTCTTCCATTCCTACAATATTGTCTCGAAGTTCATTTCCTTCATAGAGCCCCTCTATATACTCTTTCCACCTTTCAGCTTTCCCTTCTTTGCTGAGAACTGGTTTTCCATCAGTGTCCTTGATATTCATAGAACTGTTTTTCTTATCTCCAAATGTTTCTTTTATTTTCCTGTAGGCTGTATCTATTTTTCCCCTATTTATACATTCTTCTATACCCTTGCATTTGCCTTCTAACCACTCCTGCTTAGCAATTTTGCACTTCCTGCCAATTTCATTTCTTAGTCGTCTGTACTCCATTTTGCCTGTTTCATTTACTGCATTTTTATATTTTCTCCTTTCATCGATTAAATTTAATATCTCCTGTGATATCCAAGGATTTTTTGCAGGTCTTGCCTTCCTACCTATTTTGTCCTCTGCTGCCTTCACTATTTCATCTCTCAATTTTACCCATTCCTCCTCTACTGTTTTATTTTCCCCTGTTTCTGTCAATTGTTGCCTGAAGCTCCCTCTGAAATTTTTAAGAACTTCAGGTTCCTTCAATTTATCCAAGTCCCATCTTCTTATTTTCCTACCTTTTTGTAGTTTTTTCAGTTTCAGCCTACAGTTCATAACCAACAAGTTATGGTCAGAGTCTATATCTGCCCCTGGGTATGTCGTACAATTTAAAACCTGGTTCCGAAATCTATGTCTTACCATTATAAAATCTATCTGGTATCTCCCGGTGTCTCCTGGTCTCTTCCACGTGTACAACCTTCTTTTGTGATTCTTAAACCAGGTGTTTGTAATAACTAAATTATGTTCTGTGCAAAATTCTATCAGGCGGCTTCCTCTTTCATTCCGTTTGCCCAGACCATATTCACCTACTATCTTACCTTCCCTTCCTTGTCCTACTACCGAATTCCAGTCGCCCATAACAATTAAGTTTTCCTCTCCCTTAATTGTCTGAATAATTCCCTTTAGCTCCTCATATATTTCTTCGATTTCCTCATCATCGGCAGAGCTAGTTGGCATATAAACCTGTACTACTGTTGTCGGTGTTGGCTTCGTATCTATCTTGACAATGATAATGCGATCACTGTGCTGGTCATAGTAGTTTACCCGCATTCCTGTTTTCTTATTCATTATCAATCCTACTCCTGTGATACCTCCAATTGATTTTGTATTTATAATCCTATACTCACCTGACCAGACATCCTGTTCATCCTGCCACCGAACTTCACTAATCCCCACTATATCTAACTTCAACCTATCCATTTCCCTTTTTAAATTTTCTAATTTTCCTACTCGATTAAGGGATCTAACATTCCACGCTCCGACCCGTAGAATGCCAGTACTGTCTCTCCCGATGATCACATCCTCCTGAGTAGTCCCCGCCCGGAGATCCGAATGGGGGACTATTTTACCTCTGGAATATTTTACCCAAGAGGATGCCATCATCATATGTTCATACAGTAGAGCTGCATGTCCTCGGGAAAAATAACAGCTGTAGTTTCCCCTTGCTTTCAGCCGTTCGCAGTAACTGTGTGGCAAAGCCACATTAGCTGATGTTACAAGGCCAGCTCAGTCAATCATCCAGACTGTTGCCCCTGTAACTACTGAAAAGGCTGCTGCCCATCTTCAGGAACCACACGTTTGTCTGGCCTCTCCACAGATACCCCTCCGATGTGGTTGCACCTACGGTATGGCTATCTGTATCGTTGAGGCACGCAAGCCACCCCACCTCGGCAATGTCTGTGGTTCATGGGAGTGGATTTAGATTGTTATATTTATGTAAATTCTTAAAGTATAACATCATGACATTACAATTAATTTGCAAAATCATCTTGTACTACACTATTTGTATAACTTTAGCTCAGTCACATTTCTCAGACCAAATAGTTTTCCCAATTTGGAGTATACAAGTCTATAAGAATTTGGGTGAGGAATTTCCTTTAATTATTATAAATGGACCAATATATAAATCAAAAAACTTCTTTAACTCACCACTTAAAGCTTTCGACCTCTCATTAGTTTTCACTAATACATACTGTCCCACATCAAAGGTAGACATCTTCCCTTTGCTGTCATGTCTCTTTTTTTCTAACATCAGCTTGTTTTTTCATAATTGTTTTTACAATTTCTTCACTTTCCTGGGGTGATAGGCATTTACATGTAGGAAACATTACAAGTTCATTTAT
The DNA here is from genome assembly GCA_026315105.1 of Locusta migratoria. Taxonomy (NCBI): domain Eukaryota; kingdom Metazoa; phylum Arthropoda; class Insecta; order Orthoptera; family Acrididae; genus Locusta; species Locusta migratoria. The sequence continues at coordinate 180,791,937 of CM048746.1, forward strand.
AAGGTTGCCTGGTAGATTGTTATGTACAATTTTGTTGGGAGAAAACCCTGTAGACGAGTGCTGGAGACTGTTCCTTAGTGACTCAAACTCATTAACATGGTTAGCCCAATCAGAGTGACTTTTGCAACAGTAGGTTCAGAATAACCTGCCAATTTCCATCATATGTCTCTCAGCCGGATTGCTAGAGGGATGATACACAGATGTTAAAATATGATTAATATTCTCATCACTAACAAAATCTTTCCATAATTTAGATGTGAATTGACTGCCATTGTCTGACAACATATACTTAGGTTTTCCCATACAATTAAAATAATCAGATTTAATTAATGATACTATGACTGGTTGGTTTTTTTCAATGGATACAATTTTATGTACTTAGAGAATACATCAACCATTACAAATATATAGCAAAAACCTTTAGATGTAGGTAAACTCGCATACAAATCTATAGAACAATTTCTAGTTTCTCCTTATGTAAAATATTTTGCATGTACCCCTTACAATTTTGATTAGACACTTTTACTCTTTGACATCTGTCACACTTAGTCAATAATGTTCTTACTCTTCTGGATATGTCACAAAAGTATACTATTTCCTGTATTTTTTGGATACATTTCAAGGCTCCACAATGTCCAAAACTTTCATGTATGTATCTGATCAATCTATATCTATAAATGTGATTGTCTGTTCGGTGTACGTTTATCAAGTCTCAACCACAAGACATAAAGAGCAAAAAATTTGTACAGTTACTAATGTCTACCCGGGGAAGGCTTTAGGCACGGTTTTATGTCTGTTCGGTGTACGCTAATCACGTCCGAACGACAAGACGCATAGACTTAAATATTTGTAGTTACTAATATATACGTGAGAAAGGTTTTAGGCACAGTTTTATAGCGATCTGATTGATATTTAGTAATATGAAGAATATAATGAAAAATGTGGAACTATAATTACTCTTTGCAAATTGTATTTACTCTTTGAAAATGATTTTATTGGTTGCATTGTTGCTTGAGGGTTGATAATGATAAAAGGATGGAGTATATTGGGATGGAAAGTTATCAGTGTATATAAAATTCTACGTGTGTGTGTATGTGTGTGTTAATATTTCGCTCTGCAGCGAAAACTACAGAATGCAAACGAATGGTCTGTGTGTAATTGTTGTCAGAAGTCTCCCACACCACAGCAGTTCAATACCGAAAACAATAAGGGGGTGGAAGATATGGTGGTTGAAAGTCGTCAAATTATTTTTAAAAAATCGGACTGAAAGCCAGCGATGATGTTGGCGGACTCTATAGCAAGGAGGTTACATACAGTGAAACGTGATGCCACAGACCATATCTTTGGTCTATGCATGCTACAATGTCTTCAGCTCTTTCTCTGTAAGGATAAGCATACAAATAAGGAAATATAGCAATAAATAAATAGCACACTACTGAAAGATAGCTTATCTATCATCAACCAACACAGCCGCGGGTTTAAGCTAATATATCTATATAAGGCTCTGGCCAACACCATTTCCACATATCCCTATCAATGTTCATTCTTCTAAACAGAATACTATTATAAACCATGTAGTATTTGTCAACTTTTTCATGCCCCTTTTTACCAAGATAGCTTTTTACTAACCTTCAATTTTGGTCATCATTTTGGCATCTCCTAATATTTTTACAGATTTTCTGCATTTGACCCTCATCTTTCACACCTTTAGTATACATGAGTCTGACTTCTCTCTCATGTTCCCTACTAAAATCCTCATTTTTGTTACAAACAGGTAAACGAGAAAGACAGTCTGCAACGACATTATCCTTGCCTTTAATGTGCCTGATTGAGTAATTAATATTGTTGAAACGAAATAGAATGGCTGGCCAGTACTTACCATTGTACTGTACCGCCGATAGTAACACAAAATGAAAAAAACAGAAAAAAAAGGGGACAAAAATGACAAGCTTTCGGAACAGAGTTCCTTCGTCAGGTGAGAGAGAAGGGAAGAAGAAAGGATGGGAACAGAAGGGAAAGGTGGTTCACAACCTAGGTCATGAAGGTGGTGTTTCGGGAGTGTGGACGTCAGAGATACTGCATGTATGTACTGAGCCAAGCCAGAGAGGACAAATATAACCAAAGAGGAAAGATCAAGTAGTAAAGAGAAGAGAAGATGAGTGAAATTAATGATGCTGAGGGGTGTAGGAGGGGCGGGGGGGGGGGGTGTCTAAAACGTTTTTCATAAACAGGGAAATATGGATGGACACACACACACACACACACACACACACACACACACACACACACACACACACACACACACACACTCTCTCACACACACCCGAGAGAGATAGAGAGAATGACAGAGAGAGCGAGAGGGTGAGAGAGAGAGAGAGAGAGAGAGAGAGAGAGAGAGAGAGAGAGAGAGAGAGAGAGAGGTAAGGAACGGATAATGAATAGGTGAGCTGAGGATGGAGGAAGGGGAGGGGTTAGCGTAGATTTAGGCCAGGGGGGTGGCGGGAGGAGAGGATATGTTGGAGGGCAAGTTCCCACCTCCGTAGCTCTGAGGGACTGGTGTTTGTTGGTACTATCCAAATGGCACGTGTGGTGTAACACGTGCCCAGGTCCCTGGAGTTATGCTGGAGGGCATGTTCTGCCACAGGATATTGGGTGTCCCCCAGGCGAACAGTCCGTCAGTGCCCATTCATTCGCTCAGCCAATTTGTTGGTAGTCATACCAACATAAAAGGCTGAACAGTGGACACATGTCAGCTGGTATATGACATGTGTTGTCTCACATGTGGCCCTGCCTTGAATTGGGTAGGTTTAGACTGATGGAGACAAGGATTGCACCCAGAGATGGGAACTTTTAAAGTGAGTCCTTTGGGGATTGTTCCAAATGACAAACAGGACTGGAGGAAAAGAATGTGGGATTGCAGTTTGGCTATAGCAAATGCATGTTTACGGAATGACTGAAGGTACTGTGGTATAGGGTTGGGATACTGACTGATGGAGACAAGGATTGCACCCAGAGATGGGAACTTTTAAAGTGAGTCCTTTGGGGATTGTTCCAAGTGACAAACAGGACTGGAGGAAAAGAATGTGGGATTGCAGTTTGGCTATAGCAAATTCATGTTTACGGAATGACTGAAGGTACTGTGGTATAGGGTAATTAAATTGAGTAATTAAATTGTTGTAAAAATATTGCCCACCTTGTTATCCTATCATAGTACAGGCTACACTCCTGAAGATAAATTAAAGCCTTGTGATCAGTATGCACAACTACTTCATGACCTAACAGATAATTTTTGAACTTTGAAAATCCCCAATAAATACCTAATACTTCCTTTTCACTAATAGTATACATCCTTTCATGTTTTTGCAAACTTCTGCTAGCGAAAGCAATGGACTGCTAAATAGTTTCTCCATTTACCACTCTTTCCTGGAATAAATGTACACCTATTCCATAATTACTGCTGTCTGTAGTAATACAAAACGGAAGGGTCATGTCAGGTCTGTACAACATTCTTCCCTTACACAGTTCTCTCCTTATAGCATCAAAGGCTTTCTGACTGTGACTGTCCCATAACCAAACACTGTTTTTCTTGAGGAAATTGGTGAGATAAGGGGAATTCAGAACCTGATTGCTTACATGCTTCCTGTAATACCCACAGATTCCTAAAAATGACTTTAATTGTTTCTTTGTTTTAGGAGCTGGAAATTTTTCAATCGCTTCTAATTTTTCCTTATCAGGTGCAATACCATGTTTAGTTATGCTGTGACCCAGGAATTTCAGTTCTTTGACAGCAAACTTGCATTTTTCCAGTTTAATGGACATACCCCCTTCTCTAAGCTTAGTGCAAACTTGATGTTCCCCCAAGATTTTCCAGTTACTAAGATGTCATCAACATAAACTAAATGTTTTCTGAGTAGTTCTTTCCCCAAAACAGAATCTAATGCTCTTGTAAATTCTGCAACAGATATGTTTAATCCAATTGGCACAACACAATACACATAACATCTTCCACCATACAGAAATGCAGTATATTGTCTGGAATTAATAATATAGTGAGGACAGTTTACAACTCACCGCAAAGACGTGGCGAAGAGCTGCGACAGGCACATACAAAAGACACACACATACAACACATTCAGCTATCGGCCATGGCCTTCTTCAGAAAATAGAACACTCACGCAATCACACAGGCACACAACACAGTCATATAACCATCACCTCCGACTGTTGCACTTCGAATCACGCTCTGCAGCGAATCGGGGACGGGAGGGGCGGGGAGGGGAGGGGAGAGGGAATAGGAAGGTTACTTCACGGTGGTGGGGATAGGTTAGATGGAAATAATGAGATGCTGCTTAGGAATGGAGTGGGGAGGTGGGCGAGGGGAGAAAATGAAATAAAATAAAGTAAAGTAAAATAAAATAAAATAAATATATATAGAGAATGCATGCACACTGCAAGTACACAAGACCGCATACACACACACACACACACACACACACACACACATACACACGATCGCACATTCACACACCACTCAGAATAGGCGAGGTTTGGGATAGAGAGGTAGGAAATGTAAGGTATGGAGAGAAAAAAAAATATATAGGGAAGTTATCGTAGGTTGAGGTCTGGTTGATTTTGGGATCGGAGAATGTATTGTAGGGATAACTCCCATCTGTGCAGTTCAGAAAAGCTGTTGGTGGATGGGAGGATCCAGATGGTCCGGGTTGTGAAGCAGCCATTGAAATCAAGCATGTGCTCTGCTGCATGCTGCCACAGGGTGGTCCACCTTGTTTTTGGCCACAGTTTGGCGGTGGCCATTCATCCTAATGGACAGCTAGTTGGTGGTCATGCCAATATAGAAAGCTGTACAATGTTTGCAGCACAGTTGGTAAATTACGTGGCTGCTTTCACAAGTGGCCCGGCCTCTGATATGGTAGGATAAGCCTGTGACAGGACTGGAATAGGAAGTGCTGGGTGGGTGGATTGGACAGGTCTTGCAGTGGGGTCTTCCACAAGGATATGATCACTGTGGCAGTGAGCTGGGTTTCGGGGTGGCATAAGGATGAACTAGGATGTTGTGAAGGTTGGGAGGTCGACGGAACACCACTTGAGGATGGGTGAAGGATCTCGGGCAGGATGTCTCTCATTTCTGGGCATGAGGATAGAAAATCAAAACCTTGGCGAAGAATGGAATTTAGTTGTTCGAGACCAGGGTAGTACTGGGTGACAAGGAGAGCGCTCTTTTGTGGATGGGTCCTGGTGTTAGAAAGAGGATTTGGGGTGTGTGAGGATATGGCATGGGAGATTTGTTTGCGGACTAGGTCTGTGGGGTAGTTTCTTTTTGAGAAGGCCTTTGTGAGACCTTCAGCATATTCAGAAAGGGAATTCTTGTCACTGCAGATATGCTGTCCACGGGTGGCCAGGCTGTAAGGGAGGGATTTTTTGACATGGAAGGGATGGCAACTGTCAAAATGTAGGTACTGTTGGTGATTGGTAGGTTTAATATGGACGGAAGTGTGTATGGAGCCATCACTGAGTTGGAGGTTGACATCCAGGAATGTGGCATGGTAGGTTGAGGAAGACCAGGTGAAGTGGATAGGAGAGAAGGAATTGAGGTTCTGAAGAAAGGAGGATAGGGTGTCCTGGCCCTCAGTCCAGATCATGAAAATATCATCAATGAATCTGAACCAGGCCAGAGGTTTGAGGTTTTGGGATGCTAGGAAGGATTCCTCCAGACGGCCCATGAACAGGTTGGCATAGGAGGGTACCATGCGGGTGCCCATGGCTGTGCCTTGGATTTGATGGTAAACTTTCCCCTCAAAGGAAAAGTAGTTGTTAAGTAGGATGGAATTGGTAAGGGTTATGAGGGATGAGGTATCAGGCTTGCGTTCAGAGGGACGTTGGGAGAGGTGGTATTCCAGAGCGGCAAGGCCATGAGCATGTGGGATGTTGGTGTATAGGGAGGTGGCATCCACTGTGACAAGTAAGGATCCAGGAGGCAAAGGGGTGGGAATGGTGGAGAGTCGGTGAAGGAAGTGGTTGGTATCCTTGATGTGGGAAGATAGATTTTGGACATTAGGTTGGAGGTGTTGGTTACCCTCTGGTTACCCTCCAAGAGTTTCTCACCTCCAACTTGTCCTAACCATCCTTTCCCAAGTCATTATTCGGTTTTACTGCAATCACATGGCAGGTATCTGGTTTGTTAATATATTTATTAAAGTCAAGATTGATATTAGAGTTACTACCACATACGCCTGGTTTCCTCTTATCTATTATTTGCATAACTTTGTCACAACTAATTACATCATTACATTCAACATCATCATTGAGCACAGCTCTAATTTTTGTACTAATTAGCTCCTTGCCAGATTCATTATGTACATACTCTTCATCTTCACTGCCTATTTCACATGACACACTATTGGCTTCACTACCTACATCTTTTAATTCCACATGAATCATACCATTGAATTTCTGTAATACATCAGAAAGAATACAGTCCTCCTCTGCTTGGCTATCTGATAAGTCAATTTCTGAGTTAAAGTCACTGTAATTAGATTCTAGGTCACACAAATAATTCCACAAGATCACACACATTACTATCCCTGTGTTCAATATTACTGTCATTGTCATACAAATTAGCAATTGTGTCATTATCTAATTCAACTTCTTCACATATATTAGTCACACAATTATTTGCTACATTATTACTACTATTGTTTACATATCTCCAAACCTTTTCATCAAATACAACATTATTCACAACATGATTTCTATTTTTATTATTATAATTGCAAAATTGTCCTCCTCTGCTGTGATTTCCAAAAGTGCTAGCCTGATTTTTCCTATATCTGTTATCCACCGACTGACAGGCACCAACCGGGGCAGCTCTTAGTTTTCCTGTCTATGGTGTCTGTTTTCTGTGCCATTATAGTTTTGTGGTCTATCATTTCCCCACTGTCTATTCTGGTATTCTAAATTTCTCCCATTAAATCCATGATTGTTATTTTTTTCCATTATGTTGCCTGGAATTATCATTATTACTGACATCACTTCTCCCAATACTTCTATTCCTGTCATCATAAGTTCAATGTTCAAATGTTTGTCGTCATAAGTATTCCTCTTGTATAAGTATTCCCCTCTAGTACTGGATCTATTCTGTTTATTTTGGTTAAATTCTTTTTCCCTTTCTATTCTATGAACTAGTTTGTCTACAAAATTTAGAAACAAGTCAATGAAGTCATCAGGTTCATAATCTAATCCTTTCTGAATTTTCCAAGGCAATTTTCTCTGCAAGGCATCAATAATAGTCACATCATCTAAGGGCTTATCAATATGCACAAATTTTCTGAGCTGTTTTTCGAAAAATTCTTTCATGGTTCCATCAGATTCTTTTTACATCGGCCCATTAAGAAATGCACTTTTGATACATGCTTGTTCCCTACTAGACCAGAATTTTTCAAAGAATTTTTTTCTCGAATTCTACATATGATAGGTCTGGATCAACAATTTTATTTGCCCAGGAAAGAGCATCTTTATCAAGAAATCTTTCGACAAGCTTAATTTTCGTATTATTTGTCATATCAAGAGTAAAATTATCAGTACATGACTTAATAAAATCTTTAGGATGGATGTTTCCATCACCAGGGTAACATTTCATGTGAATACTACTAAAATTAAGGGGATTGGAATTTCACATTTTAGTTACATCATCGTCCTGTATGTGTGACACCTTTCTACTTAAATCTAGTACATTCTGATCACACTTTTCTACACATTTTAGTACTCCTTTTTCTATATTAGTGATTTTTACATCTAAATTATCAACTTTAGACTGAGTTTCTTGTCTATGAACCTGAAATTGTTGTTCAAAGTCTACTTTGTGCTGTTGCATCAGATCACTTTCTGTTTTGATAACCCTTTCTAAAACAAATATATGTCCTGTGTTATCAGTGATGCTTTTGGACAGTTTGGTTTCTACTTCACTAATTTTACAATCTAAATTACTCATTCGAGTATCAAACTGGACATGTTTTGACTCAACTGATATTTTAAATTCAGCAATTTCATCTGTTAATTGTTTCAGTTTTGTGTCAAATCTAAGCATTTATCTGTTCAGAAAGTTGGCTCTTATTTCTCTCTAAATTTTCTGAAAGTTCTCAAGTATTTCTATCCACTTTTTCTATTTTTGCTGAAATTTCACATAGTACCCCGAGTTTCTTCAGTATTTCCGAAACTGGATCTTGCGTGTCTTCGTCCCTACTCATGTTACTAGCATTTTCCTCAAAATATACACTTTCTTGCTCTACACAACCCAGTTGCCTCTTCAGGCAGAAGGGAAGGAGAGGGAAAAGGAAATGATGAGGGTTCCAAGGGAGGGGGCAAGGAGCCATTCCAATCCCGGGACACTATATAGTGTGTGTCTGTCTGTGTGTGTGTGTGTGTGTGTGTGTGTGTGTGTGTGTGTGTGTGTCTTTATAAAAATGAAGATTGTTTGACTTACCCAAAGTACATGCTCGCCGATAGAAAAAAAAAAAAAAAAAAAAAAAAAAAAAAAAAAAAAAAACACTAATAAAAACACACAAACTTTCAAGCTTTCGCCACCATTGGCAGCTTCTTCAGGAAAAAGAGGAAAGAAGGAGAGGAGAAAGGGAAGGATACGGGTTTTAAGGACTTGGAAAAGGAGTCATTCCAATCCCAAGAGTGGAAGGACTTGCCTTAGGGGGGAAAAACAGAAGGTGAACAAATACACACACACACTCACACATATCCACACGCAAACACACCTAGGCAGACATTTGTAGAAACCAAAGAAGTTGGACAGAGATACCACTTGAGGCAGAGACTCTGTCCACAGAACCGAGGCAAAGATGTTAAAGATGGTGGGCGGGAATTCGAATTTAGCGGAGGTTGAGACCAGGTGGGTAACAGGAAGAGAGAATATGTTGAAGGGCAAGTTCCCATCTCCGGAGTTCTGAAAGATTGGTGTTGGTGGGAAGTATCCAGATAACCCGGACGGTGTAACACTGTGCCAAGATGTGCTGGCCGTGCACCAAGGCGTGTTTAGGCACAGGGTGATCCTCATTACCAACAAACACTGTCTGCCTGTGACCATTCATGCGAATGGACAGTTTGTTGTTGGTCATTCCCACATAGAACGCTTCACAGTGCAGGCATGTCAGTTGGTAAATCACGTGGGTGCTATCACAAGTATCTCTGCCCTTGATCATGTACATCTTCCGGGTTACAGGACTGGAGTAAGTGGTGGTGGAAGGGTGCATAGGGCAGGTTTTACAAAAGGGGCGTTTACAAGGGTAGGAGCCAGAGGGTAGGAAAGGTGGTTTGGGGAGTTCATAGGGATGGACTAGGAGGTTACGGAGGTTAGGTGGGTGGCAGAAAGACACTCTAGGTGGAGTGGGAAGGATGTCATGAAGGATGGATCTCATTTTGGGGCAGGATTTAAGGAAGTCGTATCCTTGCTAGAGAGCTACATTCAGAGTCTGCTCCAGTCCCGGAAAGTATCTGGTGATAAGAGGGGCTCTTCCCCCTGGGGTTCTTCTGTGGAAGGTTCTGAATTTGGGGAGAGGAGGAAGTGGATCTGGCAATTTGCTTCTGTACCAGATCAGGAGGATAGCTGCGGGATGTGAAAGCTGTTATTAGGTTATTGGTGTACTGGTTCAGGGATTCGGGACTGAAGCAGACTCGTTTGCTATGAAGACCTAAGCTGTAGGGAAGGGAACTTTTGATGTGGAATGGATTGCAACTGTCATAATGGAGGTACGGTTGTTTATTAGTTGGTTTGATTTAGACGGATGTGTGAAGTTGGCCGTTGGACAGATGGAGGTTGACATCAAGGAAAGTGGCATGGGATTTGGAATAGGACCAGGTGAATTTGATGGGACCAAAGGAGTTGAGGTTGAAGAGGAAATTCTGGAGTTCTTCTCCACTGTGAGTCCAGATCATAGAGATGCCATCAATGAATCTATACCAAACTTTGGGTTGACAGGTTTGGGTATCCAGGAAGGCTTCCTTTAAGCGTCCCATAAATAAGTTTGCGTACGAGGTGGCCATGCTGGTTCCCATGGCTGTTCCCTTTAGTAGTTGGTATGTTTGGCCCTCAAAAGTGAAGTTGTGGGTTAGGATGCAGCTGGCTAGGGTATTAAGGAAAGGTAGGGAAGTGGGTGGTCAGTGGTCAGTGTGAAAGGAAATACTCCATCGCAGCAAGGCCCTGGGCATGTGGGATATTTGTGTATAAGGAAGTGGCATCAATGGTTACAAGGATGGTTTCTGGAGGTAACAGGCTAGGTAAGGATTTCAGGCGATAGAGGAAGTGGTTGGTCAGCTTTCAGATCACGGATGGCTCGGGATTCAGCTGTGGTAATGTTGGGAGTAGGATTAAGGTTTCTTAGGAAAGACTGAGAGGCAAGGTTGGAAGTAAGGAATTCCTGGAAGGTTTGAAGACGGTGATTTTTGAGGAAGCTGTGACGGAGGACGGAATTGAAGCTGTGACGGAGGACGGAATTGTTCCAGGCAAGGTTCTATTTGAGTGATGTCTTGGGGAGCTGGATGATTAGGAGTAGGATTATTTTTCTTTGTGACAAAGTGATATCTACAGCAAATACTCATAGCTTTTGCTGGATATATCACTTTGCCACAAAGAAAAATAATCCCACTCCTAATGATCCAGCTCCCCAAGATATCACACAAATAGAACCTTGCCTGAAACAGTTCAGTCTATCAATCACATGTATGCAATGTCGTTGGAAATTGTTGGGTCTCTTAGAACATCTGTAGCAGTGGTGTAACTATGGGGGGAGGATGAGGGAGATAGAACACCCCCCCCCCCAGAACCCTAACATGGCAAAAAAAAAAAAAAAAAAAAAAAAAAAAAAAAAAAAAAACCAAGAAAACTTGAGATTGTCCTGTAACTTGTTATGGTACATCGCCTTCATTTTCATACAAACAAATCGAAGTCTTCTAACTTTCTAAAATACATTCATGTTATAAAGCAAAATTTTGAGTATTATTATTGTTCTTTATTTTACCTTAATTATTAGGACAGGATCTACTGCTCTACTACGTTTGTTTTATTCTAAAAACAGTCAATATGCTTTCGAGTAACATAACTTTCTAAAACAACTGTATTAAAAAGTTTGTTTTGACTAAAATTTTGCTCGTCAAGCAGATCTATCCCCCCTCAAAGCCAAGTCCTATTTATGCCACTGATCTATAGCTGAAGTAAGACTCACTGTCTTCTCCACCAATTTAATGTCTTCCAAATGCTCACTGTAATATTCCATGGCCTCTAACCATGTTCCCCAGTGAGCAAGTATGGGTTCTGGTGAAAGTGCAATGTCGGGAAGTTCCTCTCTAAATATCTAAATAAGTGGATTCTTGTCGGTGCTTTAATGAAACTCTTCTTGATGGCTGAAACTAGCTTATTTACATGTGGAAATTCGAGACATATTGTGTCAGCTGCACGATTCATGGCATGGGCAAGACAAGTCATGGAGCAAGGCTGGGTAAAATGCTTTCAACAATTTAACAGCAGCAACCATGTATGCGGCTGCATCATATCTTCCCTTATCCTACTCAATGTATTTTCATATAAAGTATTTAATTACAGGGTGTCTCACGAAAGACACCTTCCAGGTGTCCGCGGATCATGTGATATGCCTCCTGGCCGCTGCTGCTGCTGCATCCGCCAACCACAGCAGCACCCGATTCTCAGACTCTATTGTGCCACGGGCACATATACTGAGTTAAAGTCTAAAAACATTGCCATCTGCGTAACCTAAGCTTACCTTTATTTCCAGTAGATGTTCAAAACGATGACCGTCTATGGAAAGGGCAGTCTGACATCTCTTGAACACATTTGCGAACACTCGACGAATTTTGACTAGTCGAATTCTGTCTTCCAACTCTTTGAGTGTATGGGGATTGCTTGCATACACCTTGTCTTTTAACATTCCCCAAAGATAAAAGTCACAGGGACTTAGATCCGGAGAATGAGGAGGCCAGTCAACTATCCTATCATCAAAAACACTTCATATTGCTGCCATAGAAGCATTGGCAATGTGTGGTCTTGCATTGTCCTGCATGAAATAACCATACAGCTTTTTGTTGGGTGAAAGTTCTTGGAAAAAAAAGGATGCAGGATATTGTTCATACCTGTCAGAATTTATTGTTTCGAGAAATAAGATTGGCCCAATTATTTGCCTTGCACTAATTGCACACAGTATAGTTTTCACGTCATGAAGAGGTTGTTGATGTTCCTGTATACCATACTGAAAGGAAACTGGACAGCATACTCAAAACAAAAGATCCGAACACTATTTCATACAATACAGAACACAAGGGCATGGTGTTTCTACCTGACAACAATAGGGCCAGACCTGGCGCTATTGCCAAGTGTCCCAGAACACGCATAGCGGTGACTGGCAGGCAGAGCAGCAGCAGCTGGCAAATGCGCCATGCAACTCAATGACCTCTCCCAGGCGTCTTTCGTGAGCCACCCTGTTGTTATTTCTCAGAGTTGATTCTGATGGAACGTTATGGTGACAGTATTTCTCTGGAAAACTGCATTGAATGGTATGTTTACTACAACAATGGCTTGGCAGAGGTAAAGGTGAAATTCATGTTTTTTTGTTGTATTTGGTACAGTTTTAAACACTTGTTTCAAGTTTTATTTATATTTAAATTTGCCTGGTGTTTAATCCCTGAAACATGCTAACTTCAATGTGACATCTGTTCAGAACGTGCCTGAGAGAGAGAGAGAGAGAGAGAGAGAGAGAGAACCTTTTACTTATGTCTTTGTTGTGTGCCTTGGTGCACAGCCAGCACATCTTGGCATAGTGTTACACCGTCCGGGTTATCTGGATACTTCCCACTGACACCCACCTTTCAGAGCTCTGGAGATGAGAACTTGCCCTTCAGCATATTCTCTCTTTCCGTTGCCCACCAGATCTCAACCTCTGTTAACCCAGATAGTGCAGAATTATTTTTCATTTATTTATTTTTTTCCTCAGAAGCTATTAATTACCTTCATATGACTGCACAAGGTCGTTATAAGTGATTTTTTTCACAATCACATCATTAGTTTTGCAATACTGCCCTTCTTTCTGGAATGATGTCAAAATGAATGTTTGATAATTGTAATCTGATCAATCAGTATTATTAAAACAACATTTAAGATGAAATATGTACATATAAATGTCTCAAAAATGTAAAAAACTTCAAGAAATATGAACCCTACTTCAGTATCTTCTGTATGAACCTCAACTTTGCAGCTGTATCCAACCACTTTACAATTAACAATACAAGCTAAAATTGTTCTGAAAGGGGAGCACGCCATTCAAAGAAATAGAATATGACACGGTACACGAATTCTTATGGACAAGAATAAAAAAGTAAGCTTCTGTTCTTGTCCTTCTGGAAGGACGTCAGTGCTATCTGGATTAATTTCATATTCCCACCCACCATTCTAAAACATCTTTGCCTCTGATCTCGGGACAGACCCTCTGCGTTGACTGACATCTCTGCCCAACTTCTTTGCATTTTGCATATGTCTGCCTTGGTGCGTACGCACGTGTGTGTGTGTGTGTGTGTGTGTGTGTGTGTGGGTATGTTTGTTTATGTGTGTATAAATATTTTTCCAACCAGGAATGTTTCCACACACACACACACACACACACACACACACACACCTTTCTGACTGCCCTCATGAAACAATTTAGGTTTTTTGAGTGTGCACACAAACACATACATGTGTGCTCATATACACACATGCAAAAACTACGTGACTAGGGACTGAATTTTCATTCAGTTGTAGTAAACCCTTGTACAAGTATTCATTTTTGCAAAAAAAAAAAAAAAAAAAAAAAAAAATATAAAACATGTGCCTAAACAATATGCACAAAATGTAATAAAAATGTAATTGGCATAATTTAGCACATCTATGTCTACATAAAAACTCAATCACATTTAAGTGCATGGCAGAGGGTTCATCAAACCTATTTTATGATATATCTCTACTGTTCCATTTTTTAATAGCTTGTAGGAAAAAAGAACATCTGAATCTTTCCATTTTTGATCTGATTTCTTTTATTTCATTATGATGATTATGTCTCCCTCTGTAGGTGGGTGCTACCAAAATATTTTCACATTCAGAAGAGAAAGTTGTTAACAAATTTTGCAAATAAATCTCGCCACAATAAATAACATTATCGTGAAGGATAGGTTGCTTACTCACCACAGACATCCAGTGAGTCGTGGAAAGGCACAAATAACAGGCATAAATAAACTTGATGGCTTTCAGCTGTTATGGTCTTAACAGCTGAAAGCTACCAAGTTTATTTATGCCTGTTATTTGTTGCTTTCCGCGATTCATTGGACATCTTTGTGGTGAGTAAGCAACCTATCCTTCACAATAATATTGTTGAATCCTTCCTGCAATTTCCATTGTTTCATTTCACCAGAATGAATAATGCCTTTCTTTTAATGATTTCCAATCTAACTCGTGCATCATTTCTGTGACACTCACTCTCATATATTGCAATAATACAAACCAAGCTGCCCTTCTCTGTTCTTTCTCTATATCCTCCGTCAGTCCTGCTTGGTGGAGTCCCACAATGTCCAGCAGTACTCCAAAATAAAATGTAAAAGTGTAGTGTAGGAAGTTTCTTTAGTAGAATGTTGCATTTTGTAAGTGTTCTGCCAACAATATGTATCTTTCGTTAGCCTTCCCTACAATGTTTTCTATGTGTTGTTTCTAATTTAAGTTGTTTGTAATTGTAATTCTTTGGTATTTAGTTAAATGAATGGCCTAAAGATTCAACTGATTTGTCATGTAAATGAAGTTCAATGGGTTTCTTTTAGTGTTCATATGGACGACTCAAACTTTCCATTGTTTAGGGTCAATTGCAGATTTTTGCACCATGCAGATAGCTTATCTTAATCTACAAAATACAAAAAGGATTTGCGTAAATCTCTGTGATGTTAACAAAATATGCAAGAAAACTAGTATTGAATTTCAATTTATGGGTCACTGTTGTTCTAATGTGCAGTTTTCCGCTTCCCTTCTGTTACAGTTCACAATCACTGTTTGTTGCAGATTTTCAAAACTAAGTGTCACTGATTAAACTTTTTACAGTTATACAAATGTGTTTATATCCTCAGTTTTTTAAAAGTATTCTCTAAGCTTTTTCCTTCTCTATTTCATCAGCCATTCCAGGGACAAAATCAAGTTTAAATACTGGTATTAAACAAATGTAATAAATCATGAAGTGCAGAACCGCCTGTTACGTTAGAAACACATGCCATTGGAAGGGTGAGAAAAATGAGCCGAGACATAGTATGCAAGATTAGCTCTTATGTCAGTACATCGTGTATAGTTTTATTTGAGATTTTATTTTGAGAATCAAATGAAGAAATGACACTGTAACATTTTTCAAGTGTTTGGTGTAGTAAATCACTGCAGGCAACTATGTGCCCCAGCATGTTATGTTTGATTCAGGTGGCAGAGAATGTCATGTGCTGCTTCTCTGGAAGTTTATTTTCTGTAAGGTGTTTAACAAACAACTTCTTCAATAACAAGATGAAAATTTGTGCAAATTGTTTCAGCAGCATGATATAACCTATGAGCAAGACAAATGTATCATATTGGGAAAGACTGAAAGCAGTACCAGTGTTGATCCTGTAGTTTGCTGCATCAGTCACAAAGAGTAATACACACTCATACTGTATGTTTTTTGGTCATGGTAAATTCATGGAACTTGCTGAACAACTTGGAAAAACTTTTCACTTCCATCAGGTTTTTCACATTGTAACATCCCACTAACTGAAACGAAATAGATAATCCCACACTAGAATCAGTGATGAAGCCTTTCTCTTCAGGTATGCATCTTATAGTGAAAGTGGTATAGGTACTAAGGACAGCACAAATATCCATTCCCGGGAGAGGGGGGGATTCGAACCCCTGACCATAGTGGCCTTGCAGACCATGACTGGTGCGCCGCAGACAGCTCGGCCACCACGGCCAGCTTCAAAGTTTTCCCTTAGATGTTCCGCCAGTACTAATGCTGAGCCAGGTGGTCTAAAAAAAATAAAAAAAATAAAAACTTACAGTGACAATGTTTGGGCCACATTTCACACTGATTTTCACCCAAATTATTTAACATTCTGAATTTGTACTAATTACACTTGATACAATCCAATCATATTCCTTATCACTATAAACACACCTCTCCCATAAGAGTTCAAACTATGTTTTCATATACGTTCCAGTCTTAGTTGAAGCTTTCATTACTATTGCTATCCAGTTTGCACCAGCTTTACATCACTAGTACTATGTGGGCTTGGTGACTAGTGAGTACAGTTGTGGAATCTTTCGATGGACACTAATAAGCTCAACTATGACTGTTTTAATCTTTTGTATTCTATTGTGCTTAGTGCTGCCTTCACCAGAATTAATAAACATCTTAACAGGCCTGTTGATCTCTCTGCTAAAGAAACCACAATAAATCATATTTAAGTGCAAGTCAGAGGTTTCGTTGAACCACTTTCATGGTATTTATCTACTGTTCCATTCTCTAATAGCACACCGGAACACCTAAATCTCTCAATTTTTGATCAGATTCCTCTTGTTGTCTTATGATAATCATGACATCTGATGTAGGTGGTCGCCAACAAAGTATGTTCGCATTTGGAGGAGAAAGTTGGTGAAAGAAATTTGACAAATAGATCTTGAAGCAATGAATACACCTTTCTTTTAATGATTTGCACCCCAATTAGTCCATCATATCTGTGACTTCTCTCCCCTGTGTTGGGATAATACAAAATGAGCAGCCATTCTCGAAACTTTTTGTGTACCCTCCTTCAGTCCCACTTGGTGGGGATCCCACAGTTTGCAGCAGTTTTACAAAATAGTACACAGAAGTGCAGCATAAGCAGTTTCTTTAGTCAAATTGTTGCATCTTCTAAGTGTTCTGCCAATGAATCATACATACATTTGTTTATGGCAATCGTTGACAGCGATATATTTCAGGAAATGCCTTGTACACTCTGCTGTCATGTAAAATTTAATTTATTGTGCTATCGGTTTCTGGAGTGTACCATCTTCCAGGCATTTAAAATTACATGATCAGTTTAGTTTTATACATTTTCTGAATAAGTTGACAGTGTTGTCATATCTATAAAACCAATTAAAATACAAGTTAAAAGTGATAGTGATAACGAAAACATCAATGGGTTCCTGCACTTAATGTAAATTGCCAGTTTTTCCATCAAGCATGTGTCTTACTTCAACTTCTGTAGTATTGCTTTTAATCTTATGGTGAATTTACTAATGGCTACATGACAGCTGCTCACATTGTCTCCTAAATCATTGACGATAAGGAAAATTACAGGTCCTATAACACTTCCATGGGTAACACCAGATGTGACTTCTATTTTACTCGATGAATTTCTGTCAATTACTAAGTACTGTGCCCTTTCTGACAGGAATTTACAAATCAAACTGTACAACTGTGGCAATTGTGATATATTACCCAAGCAAGCAATTTAATTAGTAGTCGCTAGTTAGGTACAGCGTTAAGTCTTCTGGAAATCTATACTAATAATAAATTTGTAAATGTAGGCCTGTCACTGTTCACTTTAATCTTCAAAACTACTAGACGAATCTTCATGCGGTTGTAAGGTGGCTACTGAATGGAAATTTCCTACCTTAAGTTTTGGGATTATATATGTTGGCAACGACATATATATAAACATCTTTGTTGGGATTGCAAGGATTATCTTTGGCGGCCGGTAGGCAGGTTTGCTCAGTGTTGCCGAGCGTGGAGTCGGAAGGGAAGTAGCAGAGCGTGACGGTTGCACTGGAGTTTGCGCTGGACACAGCCCGGAGTTCTTAATGATGCTGCTAATTTTTTGATAATTTACATTAAATGTTTTTTGCATTGCGCAAGGTTGCTCATTTTATTTTATTTTATATTACTTTCCATTCAGTAGGAACGTATACACAACCTTGATTAATTCGTGGCTCGTCACTGTAATTGTTGTAATAATGTGGATAGGTCATTAACCAAACATAATAATAATAAAAAACAGTTCCTTTCACTTTTTGACATTTTGACTTTTATAAAACTTTGTCTTATTTATGTTGCACTTTGTATCACAACTGTGCCACAATGCACACATGTAACCCTCTATTATGACTGTGCCATACAGCTCATCTACCACTACTGGTGTTCACTTCTCCCAAGAACTTTTTGAAAACTATCAAACTGTTCAAAAACACATTGCCTTCGCTAGCCGTATGCTTACTCCAGCCGAAAAGAATTACTCCTTTACGGAATTAGAAGCTTTGGCAATTGTGTTCGCTTTCCAGAAATTTCGTTTTTTTTTTTTTTTTTTTTTTTTTTTTTTCCTACTTGGCAATCACACCACGGTTTATACAGATCATAAGGCTCTGCAATTTCTAATGTCAGCAAAATTATCTCAAGGCAGATCAGTCCATTGGAGACTTTACTTACAAGAATATTCCTTTACTGTTGTACACATACCAGGCTCTAAAAACGCTGTTGCTGATGCTCTGTCGCGTTCATTAGACTTGCCTGCTATATTGCCTTCTCAGGCATTCTGTGATAGAAATGTGAGTCTTCACTACATTCAACAAATCGATTCTGAGAATTCTATCGCTGTCGCGATGCGACAAGGATCCACTTTTACCTGACATTAAAATGAAATGGTTGGACGTCAACAATGTTTCTATCCGACACTTTTATATCATTCACAACAAAATTCTTTTCCGCCGTTCTTCTTCTGTACCTACTGATTGGTTACTTTGCATTCTGAATCATTTAATTTCCAAACTAGTTTGGTATATTCATTACAGTTATGCGCATTATGGTGCTCGCAAATGTTTTCTTATTTTACATCAGACCATTTTCTTCTCCATTATGGAAAAACGTATCAGATCAATATTTAAAAAATGTAAACTTTGTCAACAAGCAAAACCGCCTACTATCTTGTATTCTACGGAACTGTTTCCAATTATCCCTCTTCGATTTAGACACCTTGCTGCTGTGGATTTATTCGGCCCAATCCCTACCCCACCCAGAGGTTTTTCTTATATATTTGTTGTTGTTGAACTCACCTCCAAGTTTTTAACTTTCACTGGCTTGGTTGATAGGAAAATCTGTAAGGGGGGGACACTGCAACTCTTGGGAGTACCTCTTTTTTAGGAAGTTCAGTGTCCAATGAGAAGCCCAGACAGGCAGGTAATAAAGCAGGTAAAATATCACAAGATTCTAACAATAGTAAATTCAAAAATAATGTTTGTATTTTTCATTAAAATATTAGGGGTTTAAAGAGTAAAGTAGATGAGCTCCTGATTTGTTTAGAAACTATAGAAGCCGACAATGTAATAGATATACTATGCCTGTCTGAGCATCACATGGTCACTGATATGAATAAAGTAAATATTAGTGGGTATAAACTACCAGCACATGTAAGTAGAGAGAAGGTGTGTGGAGGAGTTGCCATGTATGTCAAAAGTTGTCACAGTGTAAAAAATTTAGAAACAAAAAAAATTTGTATAGGGCAACATATAGAAGAATGTGCCTGTGAGTTTAAACTGAAGGGTGGTTCTTTTATAATTGTTACAGTGTATAGGCCCCCCTCAGGAAACTTTCATTTATTCCTGGAATACTTGGATGCCTTGTTGTGCTATCTGTCAGATAGGGGGAAGCAAATTATTATCTGTGGGGATTTCAATGCTGATTCACTGCAAGAGTGTAATAAGAAGAATGACCTGGAAATCTTACTTGGTTCTTTCAATTTGACATCTGTTATTGATTTTCCTACTCAGGTAGTAAAGAACAGCAGCACCTTGATAGACAATTTTTTTTATAGACCAAGATATGTTTAACAACATTAGTGCATGTCCTGTTGAGAATGGTCTTTCAGATCATGGTGCACAGCTAGTTAAATGATATGATATAGCTCCTTTCAGTAATTTGAATCAGTCCTCCAAAGTTGTTCATTCAATTAATGATTCGACAATTAGAAATTTCACGGAAAGTCTTCAGCAATTAAATTGGGTTGAAGTGTACAAGTAACCTGATGCTAATTTAAAATAAAACTTATTTCATGATACTTTTGTAAGGGTATTTGATAACTGTTTCCCCAAGAAATTAGTCAAATTTAATTGTAAGGAACCAAGCAAAAAAACCATGGCTCACCAAAGGTATAAAAATATCTTGTAACCGGAAAAGGGAACTGTATCTGACAGCAAGAAAGAGTAGTGACCCAGAAATATTCAACTATTATAAAAACTACTGTTCTGTATTAAGGAAAGTAATTAAAAAATTCAAAAGCATGTGCATCATGTCTGAGATTAGTACATCCAATAATAAAATTAAAAAAATCTGGAATATTATAACAAGGGAGACAGGGCAACCAAGAACACAGGATGAAAGCATTACCATCAAAGTTAATGAAAAATTTACAAACAAAAAGTCAGAAGTTGAAAACACCTTTAATAATTATTTTTTAAATGTTGTGGAGAATATAGGATCCAAATGTTCATTAGAAGAAGCTAGGCAGTTAATGGAACAGGTCGTACCTAGACAGTTTGATACAATGGAAATCCCATCCACTGTTCAATCTGAAATGAGGAAATTAATAAATTCTCTCAAGAGTAAAAGCTCTTGTGCCATTGATGGCATATACAGCAGGGTATTAAAAGCTTGTTCCCAAGAAATATGTAGGATTCTTAGCCACATTTGTAATAGCTCACTGGACCAGGGTATTTTCCCTGATAGACTGAAATATGCTATTGCATAAAAAAAGTGATACGTTGGATGTCATTAACTACTGCCCAATCTCACTTCTGACTGCTCTATCAAAAATTCTTGAAAAAGTAATGTATTCCATAGTAGCTTCACGTACTAATAATAAAAATAAAGTTCTAACAAAATATCAGTTTGATTTCCAGAAAGGCTTTTCTACAGAAATCCAATATATATTTTCACTAATGAAATATTAAATGCTCTGGATAACCGTAAATCACCCGTTGGGATTTTTTGTGATCTATCAAAGGCCTTTGATTGTGTTAACCATGGAATTCTTCATGATAAGCTTAAGTATTGTGGTATGAGTGGGAAAGTGCGCAAATGGTTTAAATCGTACCTAACTGGAAGAGTTCGGAAAGTTGATATAAGTAATTCACATAATATACAAAAAACAGCCAGAGTCCTCAAACTGGGTAACTATCAAGCATGGAGTGCGATAGGGTTTGGTACTGGGACTTTTGCGGTTCTTAATATATATTAATGAGTTGCCTTTCTATATTCATAAAGATGCCAAGCCAGTTCTCTTTGCTGATGATACAAGTATCACTATCACACCCGAATCACAGGAATTAACTGATGAAATTGTCAATGAAGTATTTCAGAGAATTATTAGGTGGTTCTCTGTAAATGAACTCTCTTTAAATTTTGGAGGGGGAAAAAAAAAAAAAAAAAAAAAAAAAACGGCCCCACAGTATATTCAGTTTCACACACTAAATGGCATCACACCATTAATTAATATCAACCAGAAATCTATAGCTAAGGTAGAATATTCAAAATTTTTAGGTTTATGCATTGATGAGGGATTGAATTGGAAGAAACAAATTGAACATCTGCTGAAACGTTTGAGCTCAGCTACTTATGCTATTAGGGTGATTGACAAACTTTGGTGATGTACAACTCAGTAAACTAGCATACTATACTTATTTTCATTCTCTGCTTTCTTATGGCATCATATTCTGGGGTAATTCATCATTTAGTAAGAAAGTATTCATTGTCCAAAAGTGGGTCATCAGAATAATTGCTGTAGCCCACCCAAGATCATCCTGCAGACATTTATTTATGGATCTAGGAATCTTCACAGTGGCTTCACAATATATATATTCACTTATTTTTTATTAACAATCCAACTGAATTCAAATGTAATAGCAGTGTGCATAGCTACAACACTGGGAGAAAGGGTGACCTACACTATTCAAGGTTAAATTTAGCTCTGTCACAGAAAGGGATTAATTATTATGCCACAAAAGTCTTTGGTCACTTACCAAGTAGTATCAAAATTCTGGCAGATAGCCAACTGGCATTTAAAAATAAATTAAGAGAATTTCTGAATGGCAATTCCTTCTACACATTAGATGAATTTCTAGATGAAAGTTAGTACTTTAGAAGGTAAAAAATATTCAAATATTGAGTGTCATGTAATATTATGTACAGACACATTTCATTTAACTGACACGTTCCACATCATTACGAAGTGTCGTATTCATGATCTATGGAACAAGTATTAATCTAAACTAAACTCCATTATGTATAGCTACGGCTTGATCTGTCAGTTCTGCATTTACTAAAGATTTTCTCTGTGAAGTCGGTTTTGTATCTCAGGTGGCATCCAAGAATGCTTCTCAGTTTCACTCTCAGATTTGGAATAGAACTCTAACAGCTAGAAAAATAACACCTATCTTAATTTTTCGGTACCATCCCACTTCTAATCCGGCTCAACGTGTTATGAAAGAGTTGGTTAAACTTTTCTGATTATATTGTCATGCTCTGCATGATCAGTGAGATAAATATGTTAAAATGTTTCAAGAGGTCATAAACTCTATTTTTCATTCGTCGACTGGCTTATCGCCCTATTTGGTGTTAAAGAATAAGCGCCGGCCGCGAGTGGCCAAGGAGACTGAGGCGCTCCAGTCATGGTCTGCACGGCCACTACGGTCGGGGGTTTGAATCCCCCCACGGGCATGGATATTTGTGCCGTCCTAGTTCGTAAGTAGTTCATAAGTAGTTTGTAAGTTTAGGGACTGATGACCCCCATAGTTTAGTCCCATTAATAATTTAAAAAAAAAAAAAGCTTCCACTTGACAAGATACGTGAAACCATATCCTTTCTCCCATCTCAAAAATGAAGTAGCACATTACATCATCATGAGATAATCCAGATTGCTCTTAACAATATACGTGCCACTGCAGAAAAGCGCAAACGATTGTGCAGATCCAAAACACGTTATCAGCAATTTCAAATTGGAAATAAAGTACTTATTAGGTCACATCAACTGTTGCAGAAATCCAAGGGTTTGTGTCACAAGCTTTTTCGACACTACACTAGTCTATTTCGCATCATATGCATTGCTATGCATATGCTATGCAATGCTATTGAAGTAGCCTCTATTCGCACAGGCCACTCCAAAGGAGTACAGCACATTTCCAATTGCAAACATTTCATTACGTAATTTTTTCTTCTTCTCCGATAACTTAATGAAATATCCTGTAGTCACTTTTCCCTTTTGTTATTCAGGTTGTCAGTTAATTTTTGGGGTATGTACCGTTTACTACCTATGATTTGTTCTGAAGTGTTCTAATGCATATGTTATTTAGTCTGTTTTATTTAGCATTACTGTCAATTATTCTACACAAGAACCTATATAATCATGCAGAGACATGCAAACTTTGACCTTCGGCGTCTGTCCCATGTTTGATACATTTGGAATAGCGTGTGGTTTAATTTTTGTTCCTTCACGGGTATGTGATGAGATTATGTAAGTTGTATGTTACGTAAATAATATTTATTTTACTGCTGTTTTTTTATGCTTTGCTGCGATGTTGATACAGGTATGAAATTGCTTATTATTATTGGATATACTGTCATTTTATACTCGCGTAGTCGAGGATTTTTTCTACTTATTTCTATGAATATGATAATGTATGGTTAAGTGATTTGTTCTTTTTCTTATTGTACTGTACCTGGTTAGAGGACATTTTATTTCACTTTGCTTTCTTTGGATGTGTTCAAGTATGCTGCTGATATTCACTAAGTTTGTCATGTTTCAGATTTTTATTTCCTTGTGAAATCATTTGCAATTGTTCTTGGTTTTTGATATGTTGTCATAATTTGCATTGGAACGACTACCACTTTCAATGATATTGGTGTGCTAACCATAGCATTATGCATGGACAAGTGGATTTACACTTATTTCATAATTTCAAGCTACTGTACCATTTGTGTCAATGACCTTGAGTACACGTTTCAGTTGGTGTACATTCAGATATGTGCATACTAACCTTCCTGCCTGTTTGTGATGTTACTTGTCATGATGCTGCCATACTCGCACGCTGCGCCATTGCTTTGCGCTTTGAGCTATAACTAGGTCCTTCGTTATGTCTCTTCTGCAAGCCTCCGCGATATGTCATGTTCTACCATTAACTAAGAGGTGGACATTCTTCATGCACATTTGCGTTTTTTTTTTTTTTTTTTTTTTTTTTTTTTTTTTTTTTTTTTTTTTTTTAATACTCATGACTCATATTTTACGCAATTACTGCCTTGCTTTTTCCTCTATGCCTGATGCACTATTTATGTTTTTCTTTTGCTTGCTTGTTGCTATTGGCCGTGTGATATGTGCTGCTGCTACAATTACTGCCTGGAAGTTGCTCGCATGTTTCTTGCACTACTCATGTTCTGCTTGTGTTTGCCTTTTGCTATATGTTGTGCGCTGCTTGCTGCTGCCACACTTTGTCCGTAGCCTGCACACTCTAGCAGTATTGATACATTTGTCTTGAAAACCTCTGTCCACGTACATATTATTGCCCCCTCATTACACGCTAGCCTGGCCAGCTAGTTCATACACTTACACCATGTTACATTGCTTTTGCTTATGATGCCTTTCCCTTTTTCTTTTTTGGAAGCCTGAACCATACTATAGTAATATATTTTATTATTTTTATGTTATACCCATGGACAAGTCAATGTTGTATATACTTAATGTGAAATACCTCTGTGCAAATTCTATGTAACTATCTTATTATCTGTGCTTTTCATATAATTATTTTGATCAATCTCTTTGATAAATATGGCACACGGTGCTCATGGTGTTATATTGGAGATACTACAATTATTATTGTTACTGCAGGAACAAGGATGACATACTATAGAAATTTACGATGATGACATGTGGATCCAGGAATTAGTAGTATATATATCACTATTTATATGATGTAAAAAATAGACGAAGATTACTCACCAGGCGAAGGAGCACAGGTGTGACAGCATCACAAATAAATAAATGAATACACACACACACACACACACACACAAACAATCGCAAGCTTTCGCAACCCAGTTGCGTCTTCAGGCAGTAGGGAAGGAGAGGGAAAAGGAAATGATGAGGGTTTTAAGGAAGGGGGTAAGGAGCCATTCCAATCCCGGGAGAGGAAAGACTTACCTTGGGGGAAAAAATGGAGGGTAAACAAATGCACACATGCCCACACATTCACACAGACACAAGTACACCTAGGCAGACATACTGTAGAAAGCTTTCTACAGTATGTCTGCCTAGGTGTACTTGTGTCTGTGTGAATGTGTGGGCATGTGTGCATTTGTTTACCCTCCATTTTTTCCCCCAAGGTAAGTCTTTCCTCTCCCGGGATTGGAATGGCTCCTTACCCCCTTCCTTAAAACCCTCATCATTTACTTTTCCCTCTCCTTCCCTACTGCCTGAAGACGCAACTGGGTTGCGAAAGCTTGCGATTGTTTGTGTGTGTGTGTATTCATTTATTTATTTGTGATGCTGTCACACCTGTGCTCCTTCGCCTGGTGAGTAATCTTCGTCTATTTTTTATATTTTATTTTTCCTGCTAGGAATTTTTCGTCTTAATATTCGTATCATATATTTATATGATGTCTTTTATCAAATCTATAAATGTGATAAGGGAATGATATGTACAGAATAACATGTTTTTTATGGCCATAAGCTAAATATGTGACTATATCCAATCTATTCATTGGAACTTCACTTATCAAATTATTTTTAAGTCCCTTTGTACAACATTGTTTATATCGAACACATGAAGAAACATGCAGAGGAGATTTATGTTCCTAATTTTATTTGTGCCATGCTTATGGAACTGTAACAAATGAACTGTTTTCTTTTTCTTAGTAATAATTTGAAGTATCTTTTTTCACAACTTCTTAATATTTACAAAATGTAATATAAAAAAATAGACGAAGATTACTCACCAGGCTAAGGAGCACAGGTGTGACAGCTACAAATAAATAAATGAATACACACACACACACACACACAATCGCAAGCTTTCGCAACCCAGTTGCTTCTTCAGGCAGAAGGGAAGGAGAGGGAAAAGGAAATGATGACGGTATTAAGGAAGGGGGTAAGGAGCCATTCCAATCCTGGAAGAGGAAAGACTTACCTTGAGGGAAAAAATGGAGGGTAAACAAATGCACACATACCCACACATTCACACAACCACCTGTGCTCCTTCGCCTGGTGAGTAATCTTAGTCTATTTTTTTTATATTTTATTTTTCCTGCTAGGAATTTTTCGTCTTAATATTCGTATCATATATTTACAAAATGTTATATTCCTCTATGGATTTTTTTTACTTGATTAAACTTTGTCATTTTATGTACCACTATATTGGGCTCATGCTTACAGTGTAACTCTACAATGTAACTCTATAACGACTGAAGAAGATATCGCAAATCTAAGACTACTTATGTCAACCCACTCTTGGTTTTATACTTTTCAATCTTGACAGTATGCGTTACACTTTACTCAGCACTGTGATTCATTTTGGGATTTTGTACTCGAACATCTGGTAAATTACGTTCTTGATTTTCGTACACTTGCAACTTATCTGGAATTCATATCAGCTATTGTGCTGCTTATTCACTACTAATTGAGTAACACAGCCCTTGAGACCAATTGGGCAACACGCTTTGTTCTATTACTGCACTAGTAGTATTACATCTTTGCTATAGTTGCTTTACCCATTTCAGTGTTACTTTATTTTGTCATCCTTTCTCCACCGCTCACTACTCGAACATGACTTACGGCATAGTAGTGGAATCGCATTATTTGTCTTATGCCCCACTTGCCTTGATATGTTCCGGTTTTGTACATTATGCTGTTCCAGCCTACTATTGCGATGGAGTTCAGTTGCTATATGTGTCTGCCACTCCCATGAACCACAGACATTGCCGAGGTGGGGTGGCTTGCGTGCCTCAACGATACAGACAGCCGTACCGTAGGTGCAACCACAGCGGAGGGGTATCTGTGGAGAGGCCAGACAAACTTATGGTTCCTGAAGAGGGGCAGCAGCCTTTTCAGTAGTTACAGGGGCAACAGTCTGGATGATTGACTGAGCTGGCCTTGTAACATCAGCTAATGTGGCTTTGCCACACAGCTACTGCGAACGGCTGAAAGCAAGGGGAAACTACAGCCGTTATTTTTCCCGAGGACATGCAGCTCTACTGTATGAACATATGATGATGGCATCCTCTCGGGTAAAATATTCCAGAGGTAAAATAGTCCCCCATTCGGATCTCCGGGCGGGGACTACTCAGGAGGATGTGATCATCAGGAAAGACAATACTGGCATTCTACGGGTCGGAGCGTGGAATGTTAGATCCCTTAATCGAGTAGGAAAATTAGAAAATTTAAAAAGGGAAATGGATAGGTTGAAGTTAGATATAGTGGGGATTAGTGAAGTTCGGTGGCAGGATGAACAGGATTTCTGGTCAGGTGAGTACAGGATTATAAATACAAAATCAGTTGGGCGTATCACAGGAGTAGGATTGATAATGAATAAGAAAATAGGAATGCGGGTAAACTACTATGACCAGCACAGCGATCGAATTATCATTGTCAAGATAGATACGAAGCCAACACCGACAACAGTAGTACAGGTTTATATGCCAACTAGCTCTGCCGATGATGAGGAGATCGAAGAAATATATGAGGAGCTAAAGGAAATTATTCAGACAATTAAGGGAGAGGAAAACTTAATTGTTATGGGAGACTGGAATTCGGTAGTAGGACAAGGAAGGGAAGGGAAGATAGTGGGGGAATATGGTCTGGGCAAAAGGAATGAAAGAGGAAGCCGCCTGGTAGAATTTTGCACGGAACATAATTTAGTTATAACAAACACCTGGTTTAAGAATCACAAAAGAAGGTTGTATACGTGGAAGAGACCAGGAGACACCGGGAGATACCAGATAGATTTTATAATGGTAAGACATAGATTTCGGAACCAGGTTTTGAAGTGTAGAACATACCCAGGGGCAGACATAGACTCTGACCATAACTTGTTGGTTATGAACTGTAGGTTGAAACTAAAGAAACTACAAAAAGGTAGGAAAATGAGATGGGACCTGGATAAATTGAAGGAACCTGAGGTTCTTAAGAATTTCAGAGGGAGCTTCAGGCAACAATTGATAGAAACAGGGGAAAATAAAACAGTTGAGGAGGAATGGGTAAAATTGAGAGATGAAATAGTGAAGGCAGCAGAGGACAAAATAGGTAGGAAGGCAAGACCTACAAAGAATCCTTGGATATCACAGGAGATACTAAATTTAGTCGATAAAAGGAGAAAGTATAAAAATGCAGTAAATGAAACAGGCAAAATGGAGTACAGACGACTAAGAAATGAGATTGTCAGGAAGTGCAAAATGGCTAAGCAGGAATGGCTAGAAGGCAAATGCAAGGATGTAGAAGAATGTTTAAATAGGGGAAAAATAGATACAGCCTACCGGAAAATAAAAGAAACATTTGGCGATAAGAAAAACAGCTCTATGAATATCAAGGACACTTATGGAAAACCAGTTCTCAGCAAAGAAGGGAAAGCTGAAAGGTGGAAAGAGTATATAGAGAGGCTCTACAAAGGAAATGAACTTCGAGACATTATTGTAGGAAGGGAAGATGATGTAGATGATGATGAAATAGGAGATACTATACTGAGAGATGAATTTGACAGAGCACTGAAAGATCTAAATCAAAACAAGGCCCCTGGAGTAGATGATATCCCGTCAGAGCTACTGAAGTCTCTGGGAGAACCAGCCATGACAAAATTGCTTCACATTGTGTGTAAGATGTATGAGACAGGTGAAGTACCCTCAGACTTTAAGAAAAATGTTATAATCCCCATTCCAAAGAAAGCAGGTGCAGACAGGTGTGAAAACTACAGAACCATCAGTTTAATAAGTCATGGTTGCAAAATATTAACACGGATTATATACAGAAGGATGGAAAAGCTGGTAGAAGCCGACCTCAGGGAAGATCAGTTTGGGTTCAGGAGAACTGTAGGAACACGGGAGGCAATACTCACTTTACGGCTTATCCTAGAAGATAGATTAAGAAAAGGCAAACCAACATTTCTAGCTTTTGTAGATTTAGAGAAGGCTTTTGACAATGTTGATTGGAATAAACTCTTTCAAGTTCTAAAGCAAACAGGAGTAAAATATAGGGAGCGTAAGGTTATTTACAACTTGTACAAAAGCCAGACAGCGGTTGTCAGAGTTGAAGGGCATGAAAGGGATGCAGTGGTTGGAAAGGGAGTAAGACAGGGTTGTAGCCTTTCCCCAATGTTGTTCAATTTGTACATTGAGCAAGCTATAAAGGAAAGCAAGGAGAAATTTGGAGAAGGAATTAAAGTTCAGGGTGAAGAATTAAAAACATTGCGTTTTGCCGACGACATAGTAATTCTGTCAGATACAGCAAAGGACCTGGAAGAGCAATTGAACGGAATGGACAGTGTGTTGAAAGGTGCATATAAGATTAAGATTAACAAGAGCAAAACTAGGGTAATGGAGTGCAGTGTAAGAAAATCAGGTGATGCTGAAGGAATTAGATTAGGTAACGAAACAATAAAGGAGGTAGAGGAGTTTTGTTACTTGGGCAGTAAAATAACAAATGATGGTCGCAGTACAGAGGATATAAAATGCAGAATGGCAATGGGTAGAAAAGCGTTTTTGAAAAAGAGAAATTTGTTAACATCGAATATCGATTTAAGCCTAAGGAAGTCCTTTCTGAAGGCATTTGTATGGAGTGTTGCCTTGTATGGGAGTGAAACATGGACGATAAGCAGTGTGGACAGAAAGAGGATAGAGGCTTTTGAAATGTGGTGCTACAGAAGAATGCTGAAGATTAGGTGGGTGGATCGCGTAACTAATGAGGAGGTACTGAACCGAATTGGGGAGAAAAGAAATTTCTGGCATACCTTGACTAAAAGAAGGGATAGATTGGTAGGACACATTCTTAGACATCAAGGAATTGTGAATTTAGCGTTGGAGGGAAGTGTGTGGGGTAAAAATCGCAGAGGGAGACCAAGAGACGCGTATAGTAAGCAGATTCAAGTGGATGTGGGTTGTTGTTCTTATGAGGAGATGAAAAGGCTTGCTCAGGATAGAGTAGGGTGGAGAGCTGCATCAAACCAGTCTCTGGACTGAAGACCACAAAAACAACAAACAACATGTGTCTGCTCCTGCAATAGTGCTTTGACTACAAGGGTATGGACCTTGGCGGTGATGTTGCTCATCTGCTATTACCTTAGCCATTTCCTACAGATTTGTGCTTCCTTGCCTATGTGGAGGATCCTATATTTATCTGCTCCTGCAGTGGTATACATATGAGCAGTGTACACTTTCTTGGCAATGGACGTACCTGGATACTCTTTACGCTGGCCGCGGTGGCCGAGGGGGCTCAGGCGCTCCAGTGACGGTCTGCACGGCCACTACGGTCACGGGTTTGATGTTCAAAGTAGATTTTTGCCTATGCATCCTTCAATTCTTTTTTCTGACATAACAATACTTGTGCAACTCCCTCATATGTGAAACTTCCTGGCAGATTAAAATTGTGTGCCGGAACCGGGACTCGAACCTGGGACCTTTGTCTTTCGCGGGCAAGCGCACTGGTAGTGCGCTTGCCCATGAAAGGCAAAGGTCCCAGGTTCAAGTTCCGGTTCCGGCACACAATTTTAATCTGCCAGGAAGTTTCATATCAGCACACACTCCTCTGCAGAGTGAAAGATTCATTCTGGAAACATGCCTTAGGCTGTGGCTAAGCCATGTCTCCACCATATCCTTTCTTCCAGGAGTGCTAGTCTTGCATGGTTCGCAGGAGAGCTTCTGTGAAGTTTGGAAAGTAGGAGGCGGCATTGTGAGTCGTGTCGGGATAGTACAGTCGGTAGTGTGCTTGCCAGCAAAAGGTTCCCAGGTTCGAGTTCTGGTTCCGGCACACAATTTTAATCTGCCAGGAAGTTTCATATCGGCTTAACTATTCATCTGACACAAAAATTGAATAACCAAATTTGTAGAGGAGAAAATTCTCTACAACTTTGCTCTATTATGATTTTTTTTTTTTTTTTTTTTTTTTTTTTTTTTTTTTTTTCCATATCTTGCATCTTTGCAGAGATATTTCGCAGATGTCAAGTGACATTCCGAACCCAGAACTCTCTCTGGCATATGCCATCTTGCATTGCGTATTTGATATGTTGGCAACAACATATATATAAACATCTTTGGTAGGTCCACAAGGATTATCTTTGGCAGCCGGTAGGCGGGGTTTGCTTGGTGTTGCCGGGCATGGAGTCAGAGGGTAGTAGCGGAGCGTGACGGTTGCCCTTGAGCTCGCGGTGGAAACAGCCCGGAGTTCTTCATGATACTGCTAATTTTTTGGTAATTTACTTTAAATGTTTTTCGCATTGCGCAAGGTCTCTCATTTTATTTTATTTCATATCACTTTCCATTCAGTAGGAACCTATACACAACCTTGATTAATTCGTTGCTTGTCACTGTAATTGTTGTAATAACGTGGATAGGGCATTAACCAAACATAATAATAATAAAAAACAGTTTCTTTCACTTTTTGACATTTTGACTTTTTATAATTAATCCTTTCCTGAGGGCAGAGCTGCATCCCTATTTTAGAAACTGCCTCATTGCACAACTTCGCAATAATATGCACATTCTTCATTTTTATAGTTTATGTTACTCATGTCGAATTTGCTGACTGTTATTTTTCTAATTTTCTTTAATACAGATTTATTCAGTTTGATTGGTTTAATTTTGTTTGTGATTATTCTTGATGCTGTGAGTGATTGTAAGTTAATGGTAATTAAGTATATTGTAACAATAGGGTGACATGAACGATATGAAGTGAAGAATGTGTGTTGGTGTGAAGCGAGTTATCAATTCCCCTTTTTGCAACAAAATAATATTTCTTGCATGCATTCAATTTTTACGTATGCAGACTGATTGTATAGTAATACTAAGACAGGGCCAACAAGTACAACACAGTACAACGTTCTTTTATTGTTCTCGAAAGTGACTATCAGCCAACCAAGATTTTGCATCTTTTTAAAACTTCTAATATTGCAGTCAGATAGCATAAGTTTCAACGTGCCCAAACTTGTCTTACGCAGGTCAGCATTACGTTGCACACTAATTGTCAAGTTACTCTCCTAGTAGTATTGCAGTCGGATCCATAATTTTAGTAGCCCGATACCATCTTTCATTTTTGTAGATCTAAATCAAATGTTCAAATGTTTGTATAGGTTATGGGACTTAACTACGGGGTCATCAGTCCCTTTGTAGATCTCTGTTAGTACTGAAGGCACACACACACACACACACACACACACACACACAAACACACACACACACACACACACATATTGTTGCACTGTTGCCCAGTTACATGGTTTTCACAGGAAACGTGAGAAAAGTTTGGGTCAACGCATAGGCATAATTTTACCAAAATCTGATCACGCAAAAGAAAGATATCATAATTTTAATTGATTTTAGTAACTGTTGTGTCTGTTAGTTCAACCATTAAAAAGTTCTTATCTCCAAAACTAAATCACAAATTTGCATGGGGTTTTCACAGGTAACTTGAGCATAACTCTGGACAACATACTGACTTTGTTTCATAAAAATCGGATCCCGAAAAAGAAGAATATCGTAATTCGAAGCTTTTTTGTCTAAGACCGTCATGTGTATCTGTCTCATTGATCACGTTTATCTCCAAAACTACTTGACGGATTTTCGTAGGATTTTCACACGTGACTTTAGCATATTGTGCAGTTACATAAAGGCTTCAATAATTAAAATCAAATCAGACAAAATAAAGATATCATAATTTAATCATTTGCTTAAAAGCCATCATGTATGTCTGTTCGTTGAGGAATATCTCCAAAAGTACTACACGAACTTTTGTGGGTTTCCACAGGTAATTAGAGAATAGTTTGGAGAGTAACATAGGCTTCATTTCATCAAAATTGGATCAGAGGAAGGAAAGATATTGTAATTTGAAGTTCTATGTGTATACTATGCTTATAAGTATGGTGTAGTACAGCAAATCTCCAAGAGTACTGTATGAACTTTCATGGGTTTCATAAGTCAACTGAGGTACCTTCAGGTAACAAATAAGCTTCATTTCATCAATATCAGATCAGGGGAAGAAAAGATATCATGATTTGTAGATTCAGGTTTATGCTATGCTTGAACTGTAGGACGGTATAGCAAAGATCTGATAGAGGCGTTGTTACATAGTATACCAAATAACTAGTAGATGGTGATGCTACATTGTTTATTTTCATAACTAAGGTGTAATACACTGAAACAAGGCCTACGATTTTCCTTACGTCAGTGGTGTAGTGTATTGATGTTGGCAATGGCCGTTTAATCCTTTTTGAAAAATCAGTTACATACAATGAGGGAAATAATTCTTTGTGTTGATAATGAAATAAATAATTAATGATGTTCCGATTAGTAAATTAATGATCCCACTGAAGTGAATATTTTGTTGCCACTGCAAGTAAAATTTAACCCAGATACGACACAAAAAATATTTTTTTTTTACTAGCTGTATCCCATATGTCATGGAAAGAAAAGAAGTGCAGCTTTCAATGGGTACAACCACTAAATTGTATATCGAGTGAGCATTGTGTTCTGTGCATTTTCTCAACATTAAGCAGGAATTACCATGTGATATTAAGACAAATTCACTCTTTCCACACATTTATTTGCTCTTACGATTGGTTTGTGCTGCAGTGGCTGCTAAGAAGCCGCACCTCCCTTTTGCAGAGCAATCACATAACATGAAATAATCTAAATAAATGTGTCACAGAACCAACAAGAAATTTGAGGAAGTGTTGCTAAAAGGGCCATTTACACATAGTAATCCGTCTTAATCAAACAAAAAAAGGACCAAGATAAAGTCAGCGATTAGTAGATTTTTCCCAATATCATGTGACATTTCCAGCTTAATGTTGAGGACACAAAATCTGTTCTGTGCATCTGATTGCTCATTACAGAGATATTTCTGCTCTGTGCCTGTCACTAAAGATAATATACACACGCGAGCTATGAACTCATCAGAAACCTCTCTGCTTTCATAATTGTTCAATACAATATTGTGATTAAAGTTTGTAATTACTTACTTTTGGTGCGGAATACATTAAGATAGAGAAATACATCTTTTGCAGAGACAATTGGGAGCACTGCATACCGAATAACTACATTGTCCCCAGGGCAACACTGCAACATACTAATACTTCAGCATACACTTACTGTGAGAGATAAACAGTTTAGTATTACGCCATAGAACCAATACATGGTGCTGTTATTATTATTACTGTTTTTCATCTCAATGATAGAAGTTTTTTGAGAAGTTTACACCAAACAGACAATTAGATGCCACAGTCTTAACTTCATGAAGACAACTTAACATTGAATTTACATTGTTCCGGAGTACGGACTTAAATTAATTTCACTTTTTGTACGAAAAACTTTATTAACATTCATTGTTTTTGACAATGACTTCTACTTAAATTTGACATCTTGGCTAGGAGAACTGAGTTTATTTACAGAGCTATCCAACAAGAATTCTGTTTTTACTGACCTAGGTCTGGAACCCTAAAAAACCATGATATACACAGGTCCTTCTAAAAACCATTGCCAAGCACGGGCATATAAGCTAGTCTAGAAATATAGAATTGATTTGAGGTCCCTTGTCAACAGCACTTATCACTTCATGTGAGATAGAAAATTACTGGGTTTCACAAGAATGATACTTTCTGAATCCATGTTGACCGTTAGTCAATACCTTAGAGAAAAGTATGTGTTAGATTTGGGTAAATATGGTTTGTGCTTGCCACTAATCTTGACATTCACAGTTGATCCCAGCCGAACTCCAGCAGAGGCATTGGTTTACCTACTCTGTGCTTGGTAATTTAATCCCCCTTCCACACGATATCTGCCGCGAAAGCAATTCATCTTCTGATGTTATCTTTGCATCTGCCAACCTCCTTGGGCCTAAGTCTCACTCGATTCTAGGATGCACCTGAAAAGAGACTTTAATTCAAGGGAAAAAAGTACCTGAGTCTAAGCACATGAAAAATAATAATCTGCCAATTTTCAGTGTTCCAGATAAGAATTCACTAACACTTTTACATTTAAAAAAAAAAAAAAAAAAAACTTTAAGGCTTCCTGTTCACCTTTATAAGCAGTTTTCTATGTTTAAGAATCGAATATCATAAGAAAATTGAAAAACTAGTAAGCCGGTAATTTAAGCATTCAGTATCTGCTAAAGATCCAGAGTATTGTGAAACTTTTAGTAGAGACAATGAAACATTGCTGTAGTTGAGAGCTTAAATGTTAGTTTCAACCAGCATTGCCCATAGAAAGATGAAACTTAAAGCATTTTGCAGAAAACCATGGGCAATTTTGATGTTGCTTGAGAGCAATATTGTCAAATATAGTGTAAACTGCATTTTTCTTCAGAACACAGTAGCTGTCTCCTGTCTCATTTTGATTACAAACAACTAACACTTTCACACTTTTGGTGTCATAAATATATTGATTTGTTTCTATGAATATTTCACATTATAAGAGTTTTGGCTAGGCAGAACATAATAGGACTGTGATAGTAAAGCAAAAACGCAGATTTGTTTACATTTGGAAATAGTCAACTGCTGTCTGCAATGGCACACAATTGGCCACACGTTTCCTACGATTCATTGTGCTGTTACTGGCAACAATCACCAACACCCAAAAAGTATTTTCACCCAAATAACCTTGCTTAAGCTGAACAGCTAAGCTTACAACTTAAACCCAACTACTGTACCCTTATCTTCATCATTTCTACCTATTTGTATCTCGTGTTAGAATGAATCAAGTTCATTTTGATTTCAAAATGCAGCCTACAACTTTTTCACCCCTTGAAATCTGATTTATGATGCTTTACTACTCAAAGAATATCTCCTAAATTACGCATGCTGGCAGCTGTTCTTGATTTGAATTCTTGGGTATTTGTTTTGACTTCTTTTCGTTACCCGTATTTTACATTTCTTACCTTCAATTCACTATTGCCTCCCCTTTCCTGTTTTCTAAGTCAGTCATTATGTGGGTATTGTCTTGCTTGTTCTTCCATTACTACTAATTCCAGACTGATCCTCTACAAGTTTGCATACTGTCAGTTTCTCCATTCACCTGAAATAATTCATGTTATTATTTTGCAACCATGACTTATGAAACCACCCCTATGAACCAGACTTTGCTCAGGTGGGGTGGCTTGCATGCCTCAACAATACAGATAGCTGTACCGTAGGTGCAACCACAGCGGAGGGGTATCTGTAGAGAGGACAGACAAATGTGTGGTTCCTGAAGAGGGGCAGCAGTCTTTTTAGTAGTTACAGAAGCAACAGGCTGGATGACTGACTGAGCTGGCCGGGCTGTAACATACGCAAACATGGCTTTGCCATGCAGTTACTGTGAACGGCTGAAAGCAAGGGGAAACTACAGTTGTTACTTTTCCCATGGACATTAAGCTCTACTGTATGAATATATGATGATGGCGTCTTCTTGGGTAAAGTATTCCGGATCTCCGGGCAGGGACTACTTAGGAGAATGTTGTCACCAAGAAAAACAAAATGGGCATTATACAGATTGGACCATGGAATGTTCTAACCCTTAATCGCATAGGTAGGTTAAAGAGAAATGGATAGGTTAAAGTTAGATGTGGTAGGGATAAGTGAAGTTTGGTGGCAAGATGAACAGGATTTCTGGTCAAGTGAGTACAAGTTTTTTCTTGTTGTGGTCACCAGTCTGGAGACTGGTTTGATGCAGCTCTCCACCCTACTGTATCGTGGGCAAGCCTCTTCACCTCTTCATAAGAACGGCACCCTACATCCATTTGAATCTGCTTAATTTATGGGTCTCTTGGTCTCCCTCTGTGATTTGTACTCCACACACTTCCCTCCAATGCTAAATTTACGATTCCTCGAAGTCTAAGAATGTGTCCTACCAAGTGATGCCAAAATTTCCTTTTCTCGCCAATTCTGTTCAGTACCTCTTCATTACTTATGCGATCCACCCACCTAATCTTCAGCACTCTTCTGTAGCAGCACATTTGAAAAGCCTCTATTCTCTTCCTGTCTGCACTGTTTATCTTCCATGTTCCATTCCCGTACAAGGCAACACTCCACACAAATGACTTCAGAAAAGACTTCCTTACACTTAAATTAATATTGGAAGTTAGCAAATTTCTCTGTTTCAAAAACGCTTTTCTTTCCATTGCCATTCTGCATTTTATATCCTTTGTACTGTGACCATCATATGTAATTTTATTGCCCAATTAACAAAACTCATCAACCACCTTCATTGCTTCGTTACCTAATCTGATTCCTTCAGCATCGCCTGATTTTCTAAGACTGCATTCCATTATCACTGTTTTTCTCTTGTTAATGTTCATTTTATACGCTCTTTTCAGCACACTGTCCATTCCATTCAACTGGTCTTCCAGGTCCTTTGCTGTCTCTGACAGAATTACATGTCATCAGCAAAACACAATGTTTTTATTTCTTCCCCCTGAACTTTAATCCCTATTCCAAATTTTTCCTTGCTTTCCTTCCCCGCCTGCTAGATGTACAAATTGAATAACATCAGAGAGAGGCTACCACCCTGTCTTACGCCCTTTGCAACTAATGCTTCCCTTTCATGCCCTTCAAGTCAAATAACTGTGGCCTGGCTTTTATACAAGTTGTCAATAAATCTTCTTTCCCTGTATTTTACCCCTGCTGACTTCAGAATTTGAAAGAGTGTATTCCAGTCAACATTGTTAAAAGCTTCCTCCAAATCTACAAAAGCTAAAAATGTAGGCTTGCCATTCCTTAATCTATCTTCTAAGATAAGTCGTAAAGTGAGTATTGCCTCCTATGTTACTACATTCCTCCTGAATACAAACTGATCTTCCCTGAGGTCAGCTTCTACCAGCTTTTCGATTCTGCTATAGATAATTTGTGTTAAAAATTTGCAACCATGACTTATCCAACTGATGTTCTGTAATTTTCACACCTGTCTGCACCTGATTTCTTTGGAATGGGAATTATTACATTTTTCTTAAAGTATGAGGGTATTTCACCTGTCTCACATCTTACACACCAAATGAAACAGTTTTGTCATGGCCGACGCTCCCAGAGACTGTAATAGCTCTGAGGGAATGTCATTACTACCGGGGCCTTGTGCCGACCTAGGCTTATCAGTGCTCAGTCAAATTCATCTCTTTTATTTCATCTTCATCTACTTCCTCTTCCCTTTCTACTATAGTGTCTCTAAGTTAATTTCCTTTATATAGCTCCTCTATGTACTCTTTCCACCTTTCAGCTTTCCCTTCTTTGCTGAGAACTGGTTTTCCATCTGTGTCCTTGATATTCATAGAGCTGTTTTTCTTATCTCCACATATCTGTTTTATTTTCCTGTAAACTGTATCTATTTTTCCCCTATTTATACATTTTTCTACATCCTTGCATTTGCTTTCTAGCCACTCCTGCTTAGCCATTTTGCACTTCCTGTCAATCTCATTTCTTAGTCATCTGTACTCCATTTTGCCTGTTTCATTTACTGCATTTTTATATTTTCTCCTTTCATCGATTAAATTTAGTATCTCCGGTGATATCCAAGGATTTTTTTGTAGGTCTTGCCTCCCTACCTATTTTATCCTCTGCTACCTTCACTATTTCATCTCTCAATGCTACCCATTCCTCCTGTACTGTTTTATTTTCCCCCATTTCTGTCAGTTGTTGCCTAAAGCTCCCTCTGAAATTCTTAAGAACTTCAGGTTACTTTAATTTATCCAGTCTATATCTGCCCCTGGGTATGTCTTACAGTTTAAAACCTGGTTCCGAAATCTATGTCTTACAATTATAAAATCTATCTGGTATCTCCCGGTGTCTCTTGGTCTCTTCCACATATACAACCTTCTTTTGTGATTCTTAAATCAGGTGTTTGTTATAACTAAATTATGTTCTGTGCAAAATTCTACCAAGAGGCTTCCTCTTTCTTTCCTTTTGCCCAGACCATATTCACCTACTATCTTCCCTTCCCTTCCCTTCCTTGTCCTACTGCCGAATTCCAGTCTCCCATAACAATTAAATTTTCCTCTCCCTTAATTGTCTGAATCATTTCCTTTAGCTCCTCATATATTTCTTAGATCTCCTCATCATCGGCAGAGCTAGTAGGCATATAAACCTGTACTACTGTGGTCGGTGTTGGCTTCGTATCTATCTTGACTACGATAATGCGATCACTGTGTTGCTCATAGTAGTTTACCCGCATTCCTATTTTCTTATTCATTATCAGACCTACTCCTGTAATACCCCCAACTGATTTTGCATTTATAGTCCTGTACTTGCCTGACCAGAAATCCTGTTCCTCTTTCTATCGAACTTCACTAATCCCCACTATATCTAACTTCAACCTATCCATTTCCCTTTTTAAATTTTCTAGCTTCCCTACCCGATTAAGGGATTTAACATTCCACGCTCCGATCTGTAGAATGCCAGTATTGTCTTTCCTGATGATCACATCCTTCTGAGTAGTCCCCACCCGGAGATCCGAATGGGGGACTATTTTACCTCTGGAATATTTTACACGAGAGGATGCCATCATCATATGTTCATACAGTAGAGCTGCATGTCCTTGGGAAAAGTAACGGGTGTAGTTTCCCCTTGCTTTCAGTCGTTCGCAGCAACTGTGTGGCAAAGCCACATTAGCTGATGTTACAAGGCCAGCTCAGTCAATCATCCAGACTGTTGCCCCTGTAACTACTGAAAAGGCTGCTGCCCCTCTTCAGGAACCACACATTTGTCTGGTCTCTCCACAGATACTCTCCGCTGTGGTTGCACCTACGGTACGGCTATCTGTATCATTGAGGCACGCAAGCCACCCCAACTCGGCAATGTCTGTGGTTCATGGGAGTGGGGGTCTGATAATGAATTAGAAAATAGGAATTCTGGAAAGTTACTATGAACAGCATCGTGAACACATTATCATGGCAAAGATTTATATGCCAACTAGCTCTGTTAATGATGAGGACATAGAAGAAATCTAAGAAGAGATAAAGGAAATTATTCAGAAAATTAAGGGAGATGAAAACTTTATTGTGATGGTGGTCTTGAACTTGGTAGTAGGAAAAGGAAGAGAAGGAAATGTAGTAGGTGAATATGGACTGGGGAAAAGAAATGAAAGAGGAAATATCTTGGTAGAATTTTGTGCAGAGCACAATTTAATTATCACAAGCACTTGGTTTAATCATCATGAAAGAAGGCTGTATATGTGGAAGAGACCAAGAGACACTGGACAATACCAGATTGACTTTATAATGGTAAGGAATAGATTTACAAAACACATTTTAAACTGTAAGACATACCCAGGAGCAGCAATAGACTCTGACCATAATCATTGGTAATGAAATGTACATTATAACTTAAGATACAACAGAAAGGTAGAAAAGTTGGAACCTGGACAAACTGAAGGAACCAGAGGTGGTTGAGGGTTTCAGAGGGAGCATTAGGCAAGGATTGGCTGAAATGGGTGAAAGTAATACAGTAGTAGAGAAACGGATAGCTCTGAGATGTAGAGTAGTGAAAGCAGCAGAGAATCATATAGGCAGAAAGGACAAGGCCTAATAAAAATTCCTTGATTCACAGGATATGCTGGACAGGAGAGGAGAAAATATAAAAATGCATCAAGTGAAGCAGGTAAAAAGGACTACAAATGTCTGAAAAATGAGATTGGCAGGAAGTGTAGACTGGCTAATCAGGAGTGACTAGAGGACAAATTCAGAACCATAGAAGAATTTATATCCAGGGGAAAGGTAGATACCACCTACAGGAAAATAAAAGAGGTATTTGGAGACAAGAAAAGCGGCTGTATGAATATCAAGAACACAGGCGGAAAACCAGTACTAAGCAAATAGGAAAAAGCTGAACTGTGGAAGGAATATATAGAGGGCCTATACAAAGGAAATAAACTTGAAGGGAGTATTCTAGAAATGGAAGACTAAGTGGAGGAAGATGACATAGGAGATATGATACTGTGAGAAGAATTTGACAGAGCGCTGAAGGACTTGAGTCGAAACAAGGCCCCTAGAGTAGATGATATTCCGTCTGAACTGCTGATGTTAGGAGAGCCAGTCGCGGAAAAATTGTATCACCTGGTATGCAAGATATATGAGACAGGGGAAATACCCTCCGACTTCAAGAAGAATATAGTAATTCCAATTTCAAAGAAAACAAGTGCAGACAATGTGAAAATTACAGAACTATCAGTTCAGTAAGTCATAGTTGCAAAATACCAACACAAATATTTTACAGACAAATGGAGAAACTTGTAGAATTCATCCTTGGGGAAGATCAGTTTGTATTTAGGAGAAATGTAGGAATGTGGGAGGCAATACTCACATAATGACTTATGTTAGAAGATAGACTAAGGAAAGGCAAACCTACATTTTTAGCATTTGTAGATTTGGAGAAAGCTTTTGACAATGTCGACTTGAAAAAACTCTTTCAAATTCTGAAGGTATCCAAGGTAAAATATAGGGAGCGAAGAGTTATATTCCACTTATACAAAAGCCAATAGCGGTTATTATAGTCGAAGGGCATCAAAAGGATGCAAAGGTTGGAAAGGGAGTAAAACAGGGTTGTAACCTTTCTCCAATGTAGTTCAATCTGTACATTGAGCAATCAATAAAGGAATGAAAGAAGAAATTTGAAGAGAGAATTAAAGTTCAGAGAGAAGAAATAAAAACATTGCGGTTTGCCGGTGACATAATAATTCTGTCAGAGACCGCAAAAGATCTGGAAGAGCAATTGAGTGGAATGGACAGTGTTTTGAAAAGAGAGTATAACATGAACATCAACAAGAGTAAAGCAAGGATAATGGGATGTAGTGTCAGAAAGTAAGACAATGCTGAAGGAATTAGCTTAGGTAATGAGACAATAAAAGTAGTAGATCAGTTTTGTTATTTGGGTAGCAAGATGACTTCTAATGGCCGAAGTAAAGAAGATATAAAATGCAGAATGACTATGGGAAGAAAAGCATTTCTGAAGAAGCGAAATTTGTTGACATCCAATATTAATTTAAATGTTAGGAAGTCCTTTCTGAAAGCATTTGTCTGGAGTGTAGCATTGTATGGGAGTGAAATGTGGATGATAATGAGTTCAGACAAAAATATGATTTCCTTGAAATGTGGTGCTACAGATGAATGATGACAGTTAGATGGGTAGATCACGTAACTAATGTAGAGGTGCTTAACCAAATTGGGGAGGAAAGGCATTTCTGGCATATCCTGAGTAAGAGAAGGGATAGATTGGTGGGACACATTCTGAGACATCAAGAAATCATCAACTTAGCATTAGAGGAAAGTGTGTGGGGTAAAAATCGTAGAGGGAGACCGAGGGACGAATACAGTAAGCAGATTCAGAAGGATGTAGGTTGCTGAACTTATTCTCAGATGAAGAGACTTGCACAAAACAGGGTAGTGTGGAGAGCTGCATCAAACCAGCCTGCAGACTGAGGACCACAACAACAGCAATAATGACTTATTAAATTCATAGTTCTGCAATTTTTGTTTTCCTTGTATACACTCTTTATGTATGCCTTCCAACTTCCTTGCTTAATAATAATAATGGTTTTCCATCTGAATTTATTCATGGCTGGCTTCCTGAACGGTATCAGCAGTTCAGAATGTCATTTACATCAGGGATCTTGTTTCGACTTAAAGCTTTAAGCACTCACTTAAATTCTTCTCACAGTAATATATCTCCAATCTCATCTTCAGCTTCTTCCTCTTTGCTTTCTACAATATTGCCTTCAAGGTCATTGGGATGTGATAGGTGATGTCATCTGACAATGTTTGTTGATGGAAGGTGATGGTATGGT
This sequence comes from Locusta migratoria, assembly GCA_026315105.1. NCBI lineage: Eukaryota > Metazoa > Arthropoda > Insecta > Orthoptera > Acrididae > Locusta > Locusta migratoria. The sequence goes on from CM048746.1 coordinate 180,835,010, forward strand.
AGATGTCATTGCGTTGTTGGAAGGATGAGGGATGGTTTATGGTTTGGGTAGAGACTGATTTCCATTAGGCATCCCAGTTAGTGCAAGACTAGTCCTGGATGTATTTTGGAGGGGCAGGAGTAATGAGTGAATGGGTAGGGTGTGATGTGTAGAAGATGGTTAATTAGTTCATGTAGGTGGTCACTGCTTCCAATAACGTGAAGGACTGATGATCCCATGTGGCAGTTTCGGTTGTTAGATCCCAGCTGGGTGACGGCACTTTGGTGACTCGTGCATCTATTATGATAAAATGATGACAACACGCAGCCCCCAAGTGGAGAAAATCTCCAACATGACCAGGAATCGAAAACAGCATCTCCTGTATCACTGAATGATCATCAGTGTGATAATATGGTAAAACCTGCTTCAAATTGAAATCAGTGATATAGGTGGTAATTTTGGGGATCACTCCCATTGCCTTTTCTGAATATTGGCATGTACTGTGCAACATTTCAGTCTTTAGGAACATATCTTTCACTGGGTGAACAGTTTTATATAATAGCTATGTAGGGGCTATTGTAATAGCATACTCTGAAATGAACTTAATTGGCATACAATCTATATACCAAACTGTATTATTTATATTGTAGAACCCATGCACTCTTGAGCAATATCACTTGCAAGTGGGGGGGGGGGGGGGACCTTGTGCATAATTATTCACATGGCCCCACATTTCTGATTTGAGTAACTTAATACTCCACCAAGAAATCTTAACTTCTAATGATTGATGTTTCAAATGAATAGTATTTTGAAATAAATCATTGGACTAGGTGGCTAGGTAGACCAGTAGTCAATTAGTTCGCATTTCCACCATAATAATAAGACATCACAACCACAAATATGTACTTCCAAAAACATAAATTTGAGCTATGAGGTACCTACAAAATCACATATTAAAAGGTCATAACATATTCACAGATACCAACAGTGAAAAAGTCCAAAAGCTGTGTGCATTGTTAATATTGATGTAAAGAAAGTTATTTTTGTTCCTACAATAATTTGAAAGGCTGCTACATTTAAAAATCGGCAATACTGAATTTCTGTTTTCTAAGTTGAGTAATGTACTAAAATTAACTGCATTTTGTCCTTTTTAATTTGTATTTTTATTAGTGCAGAAGTTTGGTGCCTGTATTTATCTTTGAGTCTGCAGAGCATGCATAATATTGCTTATATTCTATGGCAAAAGTTAGTTGTGACAACTTCTATCAACTTACATTTGCTTTCCACCCAATTAAAAGCCACAGACTGTTTTTTGGATAATTGAAAGGGGACAAAAGAGTAGCTTAGGAAATCATATGGAATAGGATACAGACAGCAGCACATGTAATAGTTTCTAAGAAAAGATTTAGGAGGTGGTGTTCGGCAGGAGTATTGTAGAGGGGTTTTGGTCATGTGGGGATGATTCTGTGGTGGCCAATAGCAATTCTACCTCTGGCTTTCGGTTATCTGTATGGTGAGGGTGAATGATAAAGTCCAGAGAGTGTGAAGAGGTTGGAAAAGATGATGGTATTGATATGGACTTGGGACAGCGTGTATGTAAGCAGGGGTTTGTTGACTGAAAAGGGGAGGTGGTTGTGGAAGAGATTATTCTCCGTCTGTCCCTGCTATGGTTATGAAAAATTGGTAGGGATGAGTGGACAGGTCATGTTTCAACTAAAGTGTCAAAACAGGTGAACAGAATGTGGACCAAGTTATGGGAATAGGATATCTCAGTGGAAGATGAAGTGAGCAGCAAGGGGGTTTGTTGGGGGGTGCGGAGTCTCTGAACCTTTTGCAGAATTGTTGTTGTTGGTGGTGGTGGTGGTCTTCAGTTCACAGGCTGATTTTATGTAGCTCTCCGTGGTACCCTTTCCTGTGCAAGCCTCTTCATCTCTGAATAAGAATGGCAACCTACATCCACTTGAACCTGCTCACTGTATTAGTCTTTTGGTCTCTTACTACAATTTTTACCCCACACACTTCCTTCTAATGATAAACTGACCATTCCTTGATGTCTCAGTATGTATCCCAACTACCTGTTTCTTCTCTTCCAGAAATTCCTTTTCTCCTCAGTTCTGTTAAGCAGCTCCTCATTAGTTATGTGATGAACCCATCTAATCTTAATTCTCCAGTGTAGCACCGCATTTGAAAAGCTATCGTCTTCCTGTCTGGAATCGTTATCGTCCACTTTTAACACCCGTACAATGCTATACTCAAGACAAATGCTTTCAGAAACGACTTCCTAACATTTAGATTAATATTGGATGTGAACAAGTTTCACTTCTTCAGAAATTCTTTTCTTAGTCTGCATTTTATTTCTTCTTTACTGTGGCCATCTAACATTATTTTGCTACCCAAATAACAAAACTTGTGTGCCACTTTCATTGCCTTGTTACCTAATATAATTCATTAAGTATTCCTGAATTTCTTAGACTATATTCCTTTACCTTTGTTTTGCTCTTTTTAATGTTCATCTCATACCTTCCTTTGAAGATAATGTCCATTCTATTCAATTGCTCTTCCAGGTCTTTTGCTCTCTCTTACAGAATTACTATGTCATAAATAAACCCCAAAGTTTTTATTTCTTCTCCCGGGACTTCAATTCCTTCTCTAAATTTCTCTTTGTATTTCTTTATAACATTATCAATAATATACTGATTGAATAACATTGGGGAAAGACTACAACCCTGTCTTAGTCCCTTCCCAACCAAGGTGTCCCTATCATGCCCATTGACTCTAATAACTGCTGTCTGGTTTTTGTAAAAGTTGAAAAGAACTTATTATTTCCTATATTGTAACCCTGCTACCTTCAGAATTTGAAAGAGTGTATTCCAGTCAATACTGTCAAAATCTTTCTCCAGATCTACAAAAGCTAAAAACATAGGTTTGCCTTTCCTTAACCAATTTTTTAAGAAAAGTTGTAAGGTGAGTATTGCCTCCTGTGATTCTACATTTCTCCTAAATATGAACTAATCTTTCCCAAAGTCAGATTTGACAGTTTTCCCATTTGCCAGTAAATAATTTGTGTTAGTATTTTGAAACCAAGACTTATTAAACTGATAGTTTTGTAATTTTACACATGTCTGCACTTGCTTTACTTGCAATTGGAGATATTACATTCTTCTTGAAGTTTGAGCGATTTCCGCTCTCTCATATATTTTGCATACCAGGCGGAACAATTTTTTCAAGACTGGGTCTCCCATTGATATCAGCAGCTCGTGCAGAATATTTTAACTTAAAATTCTTCTCGCTGTATATCTCATCTCCATCTTCCTTTTCTACAATATTGCCCTCAACTTCACTTCCCTTGTATAGCCTATGTATTGTTCCCACCTTTCCGGTTTCCTTTCTCTGCTTAACACTGATTTCCCACCTGAGCTCTTGATATTCGCAGAGCTGATTTCTTGTATCTAAACGTCTTTCATTTTCCTGTGGGCCATTTTTATCATTCCCTTTGTTATATATTCTTCTACACAGTCTTGCAGTTGACCTCTAGCCACTTCTACGTATCCAATCTGCACTTCCTGTCAACATCTTGTTTTAGTCCCTTGTACTTCCGTTATTCTGCTTCACTTGTGTATTTTTATATTTTCGCTCTCCATCAAATTAAGTTCAGGACTTTCATAAGTCTTGTCCTTTTACCTATATGATCTTCTGTAGCTTTCACCACTTGATCTCTCAAAGCTACCTGTACTACTTCTACTGTATTGCTTTCCCCGTTTTGGTCAGTCCTTGCCTAATGCTCCCTCTGAAACTCTCAACAACCTCTGATGCCTGCAATTGGTCCAGATTCCATCTCCTAAGTATTCTACCTTTTTGTAGTTTCTACAGTTTTAATTTAGAGTCAAAAATCAATGAGTTACAGTGAGAGTCTACATCGTCATCTGGAAATGTCTTAGAGTTTATTAACTGGTTTCAAAACCCATTTCTTACCATTGTGGAGCAATGTGGTACCTTTTAGACCTATACAACCTTCTTTAATTATCATTAAATTAAGCGTTTATGATGCTTAAATTGTGATCTGCACAAAATTCTACCAGATGACTTCCTCATTAATTCCTTTCCCCCAGTCCATAGTCACCAACAACTTTTCTTTCTCTTCAATTTCCTAATATTGAGTTCCAATCACCTATCCCAATCAAGATTTTCTCTCCCTCAAATGTCTGAAGAATTTATTTTATTTCCTCATGCACTTCTTCCATCTCTTCATCATCAATAGAGCTAGTTGGAGTGAAACTTGTACTATTGCAGTCACTGCTGGCTTTGTGCTTATTTTTGGTATGATAATGCATTCAGTATACTGTTAATAGTAACTTAACCTACATTCCTATTTTCATAATCATTATCAGATGTACTCCTGCGTTACCACCAACTGATTTTGAATTTATAACCCTGCACTCACTAGACAAGAAATCTTGTTCATTCTGTCACAGAACTTAACTAACCCCACAATATGTAACTTCAACCTATCTATTTCTATTTTTAAATTTTCCAGCTTACGACCCAATTAATGGATAGCAGATTTCATTTTATGATTGAGGACAGGCTTTAGAAGGTTCAACAACGTGTCTAGTTCCGAACTCCATTATGTAGGAAGAAGTCAACTGTTGAGGGGATTTTGTGAGAACACATATTTTAAAGGCAGGGTCAGTCATTAGAAATTCAGAGTGCTTTCCAAACTTCAAGGTTGGGCTGGGAGTGGGCTCCACTTTCTCTGCTGTGACCTCAGGGTCAACCCCTTTAATCACTGCAATGAGGGTGGAAGGGCAAAGAGGGGTTTTTCAGTTGTCTGGTTTGGGTCATGATGGAAAAGGGTGTGAGGATTGGTTGAGAGCCAAAGTTGATACAGGGAATCTTTTGAAGGATTTTGGGGTGGAAGTCTGAGTCCAGGGACTGGAGGAACGAGGAGTGTTTTTGGGGAACAATTCTTCAACAGGAAGAGAAGGAATATATTTCCAGATTTTGAGTAGAACAGTTTTGGAAGGCAGGGTCTGGGTGGGAGAGGAGAAAGGTATGAAGCTGGATAGAAGTGGACTTGAATGGAATGGCTTAGCAGTTTATAAGTATAAGGCTTCGAGTTTCTCTCAGTTAAGTCGATGAGGAAAGTTGAAAATTTGTACCAAGCTAGAATTTGAAGCCAGTTCTCTTGCTTACTAGGCAGTTATGTTGACCATTATTCCACTGGGACATAGTGGTAATCACGGCTGCATGTACTATCCTACCATGATGTTTACCACACACAAATTTTCAACTTATACACTCACTCACTACTAACATAGTGCCTCTAAGCTAGTGGTACTAGTGGTATGTGGGTAAGATGAAAATTTGTGTCTTCTTCCTTTCAAATTCCTGCTGAGCACAAATTTTCTGCTTTTCTCATTGATTTAAGTCGATACCCATTGGCAGCTAAAGTTATAAATTCATTTGTCTTGGATTGATAATAGCTGCAAGATCAAAAGAGCTCTCTGTTCTTTCAGGCCTGACCAAAAGAACAGATACCATATACACACATGTTTCCATAAGAGCATGCAAAAATGTAACTGGACATATAGGATGCTTCACTGAACAAGCTGAGGTAAGAAAGCTGAGGTTGGAGAAGCCAGCTTAAGGAGATGCTAGGAACAATCACATTGCTGTGTTCTTTTCTATTTACATTACTTATAGTTAACTGAAAATACCATCACCAACAACTAATGTACCATTTGCTTTATAGATTACCAAATGTGCTGAAACCTATATAGCCTGGCTGCCAAGGTTGCCAGCCACCCATCTGTATTACTTTGGCTGTGGGGTCATTTGAAAAGCGTTGTGTTTAGCGACCAAATAGTGAATTGAAGACAAGTATTATGCAACATATTCACACTGTGTCCCCACAAATTCTATGGTTTGTTGTGAAATATGCTTTATATTGATTTCAACTTCTAGCAGAAAATGCTGGACAACATATTGAGAACAAATTGTGCAGGTAATTCGATAATTGACAGGTTTTACATTACATGATCTTTCTGCTGCTTTTGGTCTGAAGACTATTAAAACCAAACCAATACATGCTTTTTCTGAGGTTTTTGGCCCAAGGAGAAAAACCATTTTTCCCATCCACTTCTCCACTTCTCCATTTCCTTGCCATGGTGGACTGGCTTTCCACTAACATTACTACAAGTTTTGCATGACGTGGATGTTGTTTATTGGTAACCATTTTCCTTATGCTGCTTAAAGCACCAACTATTGATAAAGGTAGGAAGTTCTGTATATACCATTAAGTTTCCCCCTTCAAGTACATTCAGCTCAAATCTGGAGTCATTCAGCCTCATGGTTCTTTTTGTTTAATTGTATATAAATTTAAGAATACCTTCGATGAAAATCAAAACATAGCTACTTATAAATCTCCCTTCAATTATCGTATTTCAGCTATAGTACCCGCTTTTTTTCCAATATTTTTATTCCTGAAATTTGGAAGGGTACTATAGGCACGAACTTCGTAAATTCAGTGGTACATTAGATTGGTCCAAGATAGACTAAATTTGTTAATTATTCTATCACACTTAATGTGAAATGCCTAGATATATAATGTGGTGTGTGTGTGTGTGTGTGTGTGTGTGTGTGTGTGTGTGTGTGTGTGTAATGCCTTGCCAAAGAATTTAAAAATGAATAAGGCTACCATTTTTTTGGAGTGACACCTCATCTTCACTCTCGGTCATTTTCTAGGTGCTCTTTTCAAAGATCATCATTTTATGATCCATCCAGGGAACATGAAATGCTGGTCTTCTTGAAATTCTTTTCTACTATCTCGGGAGTTAAGAGATTCCAAGAATGTATGATCCATTCTGTAAATTATTGCTGCCAAATATCACATAACAAATTCACAATTTTTTGACATTTTTTTTAAATTTCATATTTTGACCTCAAACATTAGGTGGGGGATACTATAGGCAGTGGGGTACTGTAGCTGAGTAAATATGGTATTCAGTTGCTATAGTCTCTTTAAAAGTAGAGTTGGAATCATAGTATCATCTAATATTTTCAAACAGTTGAGATAAAAAATATGAACACAGATATTAATTAATCACCATTCAATTATTTCTTGATTTTATGTGTTTAAAAGGGGAACTGAAACTGAATAGCAGTATCTGTGAACATTCTCAAACATTAGAGATAATCAATTTGCAGAAATCTTTGCATCATAAGAGCAAGTGCCAGCCAGAATGCAGGAGTGGCTGTGCTGAACTGCTGTACTTCTTAGTGCACCTGTACCTGCAAAAATTTGATTAGCTCACCAAGACCCCTGGTCTCCGGGCAAGTGTTCCAACCCCATTTTGTAGGGCCAGTGAAATAAAAGTACAAAGATGATAGGGTTTTTTTATTGAAGCAAATATAGGTTAATATCAACAGCAGCAGAAACTTGAATAACTGGCATAGGATTCAACATGAGTACTAAAAGAAATCTTCAGATAAAACTTCTGAGCTGAGAGGCCATGGTCCATGCATAAAACTTTTTCTTCCTGTTGTTTTGTCTCTATCTACTGACGACATCATTTGAGCGGCTGGTGGGGCTCTCGCATTTATATAAAGCCGTTGGCCAAAGACTCGCCCCACCCATACTGCGACCAACCTCCCCCCCGCCCCCCCAACATGAGTGTTATTTAGGATCTGGATTCAGAAGGTAAATCTATTTTGTGTATAAACATTGGTGTGATTCATGGTGTGGGTTCCTGTAGTCATGTTCTAGTTCATGAACTACGGGCAATGTATGAGTAGCCTAGTAAGTGGTCCTGGCAGTTGGGATCACAGTTACTTTGGAATAAGGTTGGGCATCTCGGTCATATTCTGATTTGTGCCCACCTCTGTGCTCAGACGGCAAAGACTACCAAATACATCGGTTAGTCCCTCAACTGTTAGGGGTAAAACCCATAGGAATGCTGGGCAAGTAAGGCTAGCAACCTGCTTCCCAGGTACCTCAATATGATGCTGGCAACAATCAGAGCAAAAAGCCTCAGACCTTTGATGGTGATGAAGTCTCACCTCTAACTGACAGACCAGCGACTCCTCAGATACGACTTGGCAAACAATCTGGAATAAGATGGTGAGCTATTAACATCAATGGGGATTACACTGGGGAGAATGTAGAGCTGTCGTAGGCTTCAAGTAGAATGGGGTTAGATGTTTTAGCTGTTAGTGACGTCAGGGCAAGGGGAGAGAAAGAAGACAAAGTTGGAGAATACAAGGTCTACCTGTCAGGAGTCAAAGAAGGAAAAGAGCAATGGGTTGTAGGGATTTACATCAGGAAAACAATCGAACCCAGGATAATTGAAATAAGATATGTAAATGAACGACGGATGTGGATAGGTTTGACCAGCTCCAGCAAGAAAATTAGGTTTGTGTCAGTGTATTCGCCCTGTGAAGGCACAGATAAAGATGAGATGTACAGATTTTACAATGCACTCACTGATGTAGTTGTTAGAGTGAAGGATAAGGACTGTGAACTTTCATCATGGGTGACTTCAAGACTTCAATGCCAGGATAGGAAATCGAACAGAATGTTATAAAAAGATTATGGGTAAGTTTGGAGATGATATGGAGACCAACAGAAATGGTAGACAGCTCTTGGAGTCCTGTGCCAGTAAGGGCTAAGCCTTCACAAAATCCTTTAAGCATAAGGATATTCACTGCTATACTTGGGAAGGAAGGGAAACCAGATCTGTCATTCATTATATAATAACTGACCAGGAATTCAGAAAGGCAGTTAAGGACATGCATGTTTTCAGAGGGTTCTTTGACAATACTGATCATTATTTAATCTGCAGTGAAGTTTGTTTTATGATGCCAAAAGTGCAGAAAGTCAGATCCATATGTAGAAGGATAAGAGTGGAGAAGCTTCAGGACAAGGAAATTGGGCACAAATACATAACAATGATTTCAAAAAGGTATCAGTTAGTTGAATGTAGTCATTTACAGTCATTGGAAGAGGAATGGACAAGGTACAGGGACACACTACTAGAAGTGGATAGAGAATGTCGTGGAACAGTAGTGTGTAAAGGCAGGAAGAAGCAGACAGCCTGTAAAAGGAAAAAGAAGGCATTTCAAAAATGGCTCCATAGTAGAAATAAGTCAGACAGAGAAATTTATGTTGTAGAAAGAAACAAAGCCAAACGGATAATTGCTGAATCCACACAGAAATCTGGAAAGACTTTGGAAATATGGTAGAAACTATGGGTCCAGCTGCGAGAAAACCACTCTGGAGCGTAATTAGCAGTCTTTGAAATAGAGGGAAGAAACAATTAACGAGTGTTTTGGACAAGTCAGGAAAGCTGCTAGTGAATCCTGGGGATGACCTGGGTAGATGGAGGGAATATTTGGAAGAACTGCTCAGTGTATGTGAAACATTCAGTGATTGATTTTGAGGTAAAGTGGGATAGGAATGATGATGGAAACTGGATCACATTTGAGGAAGTAGAGGGAATGGTCAATAGAATGCAGTGCAATAAAGTGACTGGGGTGGATGAAATGAAGCTGGAACCTGTCAAGTACAGTGGAAGATCAGGTCTCCGATGGTTACACAGAATACAGTAATTGAAAAAGGCATGGGAGGCAGTACATGTTCCGTGTGACTGGACAAGAGCCCTAATCATGCCAATTTTCAAACATGGAAACAGAAAAGATTGTAACAACTATCGAGGTATCTCTTTAATCATTTTTGTGGGAAAAATATTCTCAGGTATTGTTGAAAAGAGAATGCAAGTATTAGTTGAAGACAAGTTGGATGAAAATAAGTGTGGGTTTAGGCCTCTTATAGGTTGTCAGGACCAGATCTTTACCCTATGGCAAATAATGGAGAAGTGTTATGAGTGGAACAGAGAATTCTATCTATGTTTTATAGATCTAGAAAAGGCTTATGACCATGTTCTTAGGAGGAAGCTGCTTACAGTTCTACAAGATTATGGAATAGGAGGCAAACTTCTGCAGGCAATTAAAGGTCTTTACGTAGACTGTCAGGCAGCAGTCAGAGTAGATCACAAATTAAATTCATGGTTTTGGGTAGTTTCAGGGGTAAGACAATGCTGTAACCTGTCACCACTGCTGTTCATACTATCCATGGATCATATGTTGAAAACAGTAGACTGGTAGGGCAGGATTAAAATAGGTGAAAACAAAATAAGCAGTCTTGCATATGCAGATGACTTAGTTGTGATGGCAGATTCGATTGAAATGTTTCAATCTAATATTTCAGAGCTCGGTCAGAAGTGTAAGGGTTATGAAGAACAGCATCTCTGAAACGAAAGTGATGTCTGTGGGAAAGAGATTTAAACAGACTGAGTGCCAAATAGGAGGAACAAAGTTAGAACATGTAGACATTTTCAAGTACCTAGAATGTATTTTCACACAGGATGCCAACAGTGAAAGAACTTGAATGAAGGTGTAGCAAAGCAAATACAGTGAGTGATGAGCTAAGATCTACTCTCTTCAGCAAGAAGAAAGTCAGTACCAAGACTAAGTTAGTGGTTCACCACTCTTTTGACCAACTTTGTTGAATGGGAGTTAAAGTTGGGTGGATACAAGTTACCTTATTCATAAGCTTGAGGTTACAGATATGAAAGTAGCAAGAATGATTTCAGGTACTAATAGATGGGAAAAATGGTAGGAGGGTGTCCATAATGAGGAAATCAGAGAAAAACTTTGAATGAACACCATAGCTGAAGCAGTTAGACAGAACATATTGAGATGGTGGGGACATGTTACACGCATGGGTAAAGCAAGGTTACATAAGAAACTCATGGTCTTGGCAGTGGAGGGTAAGAGGAGTCGAGGTAGACCAATGAGAAAGTACTTAGATGCGGTGAAGAATTATTTTGAAGTAAGGTATAACATTAGATTAGGCATTGAATAGGGTATCATAGAGGAATTTTATTAGTGGGATTATGCTCCAGTCTGACCGCTCAAAGGCATAATAAGTCTCTAATGATGATGATAAACATTGGTTTATTGATTTTTATTTCACATTTTGTAAATTGTTTTATAAAGTATCCCCCCCCCCAGGCTGGCTAAAAGTATTAATTTTTCACCCCCCCCCCCTCAATTTCAGTGACGCAGTTTGTGTCATGACCCTCCCCTCCCCTGTGGGAACCTCTGATAGAGAGCATAGAGGGTGCCAACGGTAATCACGTGATATTGACTATGCGGCTATCTCTGGATGTTGTTGTCATTCTCAATTACTTTTAATTGATTGTCATTTTGCTGGCGTGTAGTCAACATCCATATTTTGTCTAAATTTAAACATGCTTCTTTTCTATAAAAATTGTTGTGGTGTTTTTGAATTTCAATGGCTTCCCTATTAATGCATGGATAGTAATGCGATGTTCTTGCTAATACACCCGTCTCATTAAATTTTATTTAATGATTCCCATCCTGCAAAACATGATCTGCTACGGCCTATTTTTCGGTGTGTCTCAGACGACAGTTCCTTTTGTGTTCTGTTAAACAGGTGTTGACACTTCTTTACATTGTACCAATATACACTTGACCACAACTGTATGGAATTTTATATACCCCAGATGTTGCTAGGTGGTGGCATGCATCTTTTATTGATCTTAAACATTATCTGGATTATTGCCTTTTCTGATGGAGTGCTCAGTCAGTCTCCTTGTTGACATATCAATTCTTCAGCCGTAAGTGTTTTAGTTCCTCTTGCAAATAAGCTGGCTCACAGATCTTGTTGGCACTGTTCACCAAGATTTTCATGACACCTCTTTTTTGTCTTCGATGGTGCTTTGACTTCTTGTTGAGGTATCTATCAGTGTGAATGTCCTTTCTGTATATCTTGTGGCTCAAAGCCCCATCCACACATTTGATTACGGTAACATTTAGAAAGTTAAGTTGCCCATTCCTCTCTTTCTCCACAGTGAATTGTACGTTGGGTTTAACGCCATTCGGATGCATCAAGAAGCCATCAAGCTATTCTTCGCCATGAGTCCATACTACGAAGGTGTTGTCTACATAACAGTACCACTTAGCTGGTTTCAGCCTGACTGTCTGCAGTGCTCGCTGTTCTAAGAGCTCCATAAATAAATAAGCAACAACTGGACTAAGAAGACTGCCCATAGCCACCCAATCAATGTGCTCAAAAACTTGTTGTTGTATTGGAAGTATGTTGTAGTTGGGCAGTGTCTGAATAAGGCCACTATGTCAGATGGACACATATCCACTATGTATGTAAAAGCTTCATTTAGACCCTAAACTTTAGAGGAACCATGGTAAACAATGACACTTCATCAAAACACTAGAATATCACCAGGGCAGATGTTAATCTCCATTAGTTTTTCAATAAAATGCATAGAGTTCTTTAGGTAGCTGTCAGTTTTACCAGTATATGGCTTCCAGCATAGAGGCGAGATATCTGGCCACCTCATAGGTAGGACATCCAATGGCACTCACAAACCATCTTAAAAGAATCAAAGATCCATGTACCTTCTGTAGGCCATAAAATCTTGGTGCATAAGCTTCTGTTGTGCAGATTTGCTTTTTATTGTCCGTATGGAGAGACGAGTGTTTTAACATTTCATTGGTAGTTATCAAAACTTCTGGTGTTGGATCCGTCTGTAGATTTTTTATAATTATTGGGATCCAAGAGGTCAGTAATCTTTTTATGGTAATCTTCGCTCTGCATTCTGACAGTAGCATTTCCTTTATTATCTGCCGGTATTGCCCTCATTTATCTCCCTCAGCACCTTCTTTCTGCTTGAGTCAGATTGCTATTAGGTGATTTAGCTTGGCATAATATTCTGGCCATCCCTGTCCTAATCATCAGCAGACTGTGATGGTAGCAGATGGATTCCTGCCTCAACATTTGCTATGATGTCCTCCGTGCAGACCTTAAGTGGTGTCACTGCAAAGTTACCCCCTTTCAATAAAACTAACAAGTTAACAACCATACCAGAATCGTCAGCACTGATATTCCAGGTTTGTCTTTCTGCAAACATTCAAACTTTCTCTTCTGCCTATTAGTTGACACTTCTGCATTGAGTTCCATGGCTCTAAACGTTAGTCCATCTACCTTGTTTCAGTCACCACACTCCATTGCATTACTGATATATATAAATGGAGGTATAACAGTTCACTGTCAGTCAACACCAGGTGTCGCAGCATCTGGTGAATGCACTCTTTTAGCATCTCTAGTTCCTTGCGGTTGTAAATACGGTTAGCTTGCGCCAAGCGAAACACTCTTCTCAACTTCAGAAAATTTGGCACTGTCCTAATATCCTAATACAGTGTGACTGCAAAGTCTCTTCACAGTGGTGAGCTCTGCGTGTTTCACCTTGCGGGGTGTGTAAGGGTGGCAGAACATTCATGTCGTCATATAAGCTAACAGCCGGGTTTCACTCCTACTGGCTGCAGTTATGTTGTGAAATGGGATTCAAAATTATTGCAATTAAAACAATGAAATTAATTAGTTATATTAATTACAAGAAAATACACTGTACTCGCCATAATCACAGTGGGTGCTGGAAATGATTTCCTCTTTCTTGAAGGCAAAGTTGAACACGTTTACATTTATTTTCAAATACCTCTACCAATGTTTCACGTGTAATCGAATCCAGATATTCAGACCTCTGTCTTAAGTTCATTTATTGTTTTTGGGCTATTTTGATAAACAAATGTTTTAGCTGCACCCCAAAGGAAATAGTCAGGAGAAGACAAATCCGATGAGTGAGGGGGCCAGAGACCTTTTGTAATTATTCTTCTTGCAAAGATTTCATATAAACAACATAGGGATTAGTGTGCTGTATGAGCAATAGCGTTGTCTTGCTTGAAAAATGAATGATTGCTCTCAACTTTATTCAGCAGCACAATAAATTGATAAATTATTTGGGAACAATAGATTTCGGAGGTGACGGTAGTTTCGAAAAATATCAGCCCTATAATTTGCGCTTGTGTTATGGTAACCCACACCCCGATTTTCTCTCATGCAGTGGCGTTTCTCTTAAGGCATGTGGATTTTCGGATGACCAAATACGTGAATTTTTAGAATTAATGTAGAAGGTGCAACCAACTCCATGTCTGTTAAGAATCACTGAAACCATTCACAAAATGCTATTCTTTTCGTATGGTCCATAAAACGTAATTGTTGCACTGAAGTAATTTTATATGGATACAGCCCCAGTTCTTTGGTTACGGCCTTATGTGCTGTCGTACGAGTGACTTATGCCTCGTGTGATAATTTCCTTACCAATTTTGTTGTACTCTGCAACATGATGTCTTAAATGTCGTTGAGCTTCCGTTTTGTTAAAACCGTGGGCCTACCAGTTCATAGTACATCATGAACTGAACCTGTTGTCTGGAATTTTGGAATTAAATATGTACAGTGTCGCGACCTGGACACCTCGACGTAGGAAAATGCAATCTAAATTGTTGTCTCACATGCTCCGTGAAGTTTCCTCCCGCCTGGAAAACCTCTTCCACTAAAAAGGCTCTCTCTGCAACAGTAAGCATTCTCACTACTTTCGGCATATACAAGAACAAGACAATAACACAAGTAACAGCTGTAGCGCACACGCAATCATACCCCCACCCTACTACCACTGCAGATCCAAGGAAAATGTGCAGCCGCAGTGGAGTTCAAAATGTTCAAATGTTTGTAATTATATCAGACTGAAGTGCTAGGTTATTAGTCTGTAGGTTACAAACTACTTAAACTAAGTTAAACTAACCTAAGGACAACCCACACATTCATGCCCAAGAAAGGATTCGAACCTTCGATGCAGGAGGCCTCACGATTCACAACGTGGTGCTCCAAACTGCTCGGCTACTCCCGCGCGGTGGAGCGGCGGAGTGGCTGAGCACATTGAGGTGCTATGTTCCGTTGCACGAGGTTGTTACCTGTCCGGGTTCGAATCCTCCCTTGGGCGTGGATGTTTGTACTGTCTTTAGTAAAATTTAGATTATAAGTAGTTTGTAAGTTTAGGGACTGATGACCCTGCAGTTAAGTCATATCAGCTTAACAAACATTTGAACATTTTTGATTTTGAACATGTGCAGCTGCTCTTTGTCTGTGCCGCCAACCTTACACGCCCCGCAATGCTATACAAGCGGAGTTCACAATTTCGGAGAGACTTCGCGGATGCACTGTATCACGGCAGCATAACAGGAAAGTGAACGAACACAATTGTCCTTTGCTTATGTAGACCCTCCAATCGCCGAAATAAACCCGATATTTCTTCCCCATAGAGGCGTTTTAACATCCAATGTAAACTCACGACCAGCGTTTTCTTCAAATAAAACTTCAGGGTTGAGAGGCCGTGGTCCATGTATAAAACTTCTTCTTCCTGCCGATTTGTCTCCATCTGCGGGCGACATCGTCAGAGGTCTTCTGGCTAATGCCAATGTGGATGGTTGGGCGGTCGCATTTATAGGTAGCATAGAGGGCACCAATGGTAAATTTATGTGATACCGACTATGTAGTTATCTCTGGATGTTGTTGTCATTCTTGATTACTTTTAATCGATTGTCATTTTGTTGGCGTATAGTCAACATCCAATTTTTGTCTATCTTTTAAACATTCTTTTTTTCTTTAGAAATTCCATGCAGTTGTGGTCGAGTATATATTGGCACAAAGTAAAGAAGTGTCAACACCAGTTTAGCCGAACACAAAAGGAACTGTCGTCTGGGGCACACCGAAAAATCGGCCGTAGCAGAACGTGTTTTCCAGAATGGGAATCGTGAAACAAAATTTAATGAGACGAGCGTATTAGCCAGAACATCACATTAATGTTTTGCATTTACGGGGAAGCCATTGAGATTCAAAAACACGAGAACAATTTCAATAGAAAAGAAGAATGTTTAAATTTAGACAAAATATGGATGTCTATTATATGCCAACAAAACAACAATCAATTAAAAGTAATCGAGAATGACAATAATATCCAGAGATAACCGAGATAACAACATAGTCGGTATTACGAGATTACCGTTGGCGTCCTCTAATGCTATATAAATGCGAGAGCCCCCACCAGTCGCTCAGACGACATTGCCCGCAGATGGAGACGAAACATCAATAAGAAGTTTTATGCATGACTATGACCTCTCAGCCAAGAAGTTTTATCTCAAGAAAACGCTGGTCATAAAAGTTTACATTGTATGTTAAAAGAAATCTCTTAAACTTTGTCTAAAAAATAAATAAATCAAATTTGAAGGCCGTGAATTCATCTAGGTACCCAGGAGGAACGTAGTAACACGGAAGGCAATACTCACTTTACGACTTATCTTAGAAGATAGATTAAGGAATGGCAAGCCTACGTTTTTAGCTTTTGTAGATTTGGAGGAAGTTTTTAACAACGTTGATTGGAATACACTTTCAAATTCTGAAGTCAGCAGGGGTAAAATACAGGGAAAGGAGATCTATTGACAACTTGTATAAAAGCCAGACCACAGTTATTAGACTCGAAGGGCATGAAAGGGAAGCATTAGTTGGGAAGGGAGTAAGACAGGGCTGTAGCCTTTCTCCAATGTTATTCAATTTGTACATTGAGCAGGCGGTGAAGGAAAGCAAGGAAAAATTTGGAATAGGGATTAAAGTTCAGGGGGAAGAAATAAAAACATTGCGTTTTGGTGATGATAGTGTAATTCTGTCAGAGACAGCAAAGGACCTGGAAGACCAGTTGAATGGAATGGACAGTGTGTTGAAAAGAGCAAATAAAATGAACATTAACAAGAGCAAAACAAAGATAATGGAATGCAGTCTTAGAAAAACAGGTGATGCTGAAGGAATCAGATTAGGTAACGAAGCAATGAAGGTGGTTGATGAGTTTTGTTACTTGGGCAGTAAAATTACATATGATGGTCACAGTACAGAGGATATAAAATGCAGAATGGCAATGGGAAGAAAAGCGTTTTTGAAAAAGAGAAATTTGCTAACTTCCAATATTAATTTAAGTGTAAGGAAGTCTTCTCTGAAGTCATTTGTGTGGATTGTTGCCTTGTATGGGAGTGAAACATGGATGATAAACTGTGTAGACAGGAAGAGGGCTTTTGAAATGTGGTGCTACAGAAGAATGCTGAAGATTAGGTGGGTAGATCGAATAACTAATGAAGAGGTACTGAACGGAATTGGGGAGAAAAGGAATGTTTGACATACCTTGACTAAAAGTCAGGATTGCTTGGTAGAACACATTCTTAGACATCGAAGAATCATAAATTTAGCATCAGAGGGAAGTGTGTATGGTAAAAATCGCAGAGGTAGACCAAGAGATGCATATAGTAAGCAGATTCAATTGGATGGGGGTTGCTGTTCTTATGAGGAGTTGAAAAGGTGTGGTGCCCGCCATTAGTAGTCATATCACAAGTAAACTGTCTTATGGCGTTGTGCTGAGTTTGGGAATACGTAAATGTTGCACACTGTGTTTCAGAGTGTTCTTAATGTTGTTTATGTGATTCATAGACCAATTTTTTTTTTTTTTTTTTTTTTTTTTTTTGTATATGTTATTTATGAACTAATAGTAAGATAACTTGCTGATATTGGAATAGGACAATTCATATTAGGTATTTTGTCACATAACAGAAAATATCTGCACAGAGAATCACATAGATAACACGAAAAACATTCTGAAACACAGTTCGCAATGCGTACATATTCCCAAACACAGCTCAGTGCTATATAAGTCGGACAGTTTGCTTGTGTTATGACTACTCTTGACAGGCAGCACACACGCCTTGTATCTAGGTGGCGTTGGCTCTTCCTGCCTGCCACTCTGTTTACTTTTCGACACTCCGCACTCCCAATCGTCTTCGCTGAACGATCCTGTTTTAGACGAATCTTATAGTATTGATGAATTTCTTTGCAAAAATGTATAGTAGCTCTTGTTATAGCTGAAATCCATTTATGGAATCTCTTGTAAATGCTTAAATTTATCTTTGTGACCACTGTAATGGATTAATATTACCTTGTATATGTACAGTGCAATTTAATAGGAGTACTCACATCCATATATATGTGTATAATCCTATATGGTAGCTAATATGTAAGGTTATATGTTAAACTTCACAGTTTCTGTAATTTACATGATAAGAACAATTTAGACTGTTTGCGAACAAAAAAAATATTGAGGGATATATAATCATATGGATCTATGCAACTCGAAATGAACAAATAAATAAATAAGTAAAAACAAAAGGATCACTAGCAAGTTTTTGAATGGCCCCATAGTAAGACAGAAAAACTATTTATCACATTCAGATAAATAGCTATATATTATTTCCCCAGTGTCATACACAATATAAAGCTTCAGTAGTGTTGGATGTTTTTAAAAATGAAATTGTCCAAAACATAACTTTAGGTTCCAGGCATTGCCTACCGTCAATATTGTATTTTGATGGCATAATAAAATCCGTCCTCAATAGGTGGCATTCATAGGAAGTCGGCAAATCTGTAAACACGTTTACGGTATATTAGAGAAAGGGGCACGTAGTTAAGCACGAGATAGCAAAGAGTGAACTTCATGGAGTGCTCAGTGTAAACATCAATAATGGGTAGAAGAAAGGAACTTTCAACAGAAAAACCTTCTGCAATGTTATTTACGTCCAAAATGTTGAAATATTTTTTGTACTGTGATCATTAGTCATCACACTTAAATTAACCTAAGGACAACCCTTTCAGTAAATGTGTGTATTTTACACCATGGCTTGTTTTTAATTTCAGTGATTTTAAATACTTCCTTTGTGAATTTTAACTTTTGCCTATCAGCAGCTCTCTCATTGTATGAAAAATCGCATATTTTGTCGCCTCATTTATTTCATACAAAATGTTTGCGAAACACGTATATTCGTGTGGCTGAAGAGCAGCCTTTTACGTTGCTGCCAGCCTGTCCACTACAGGCATTAATATCTCTCTCTCTCTCTCTCTCTCTCATATATATATATATATATATATATATATATATATATATATATATATACGTAAAAAATAGATGAAGTACACTTACCAGGCGAAGGGGCACAGGCAGTAATAGCAACAAATAAGCACACACACACACACACACACACACACACACACACACACACACAAATGCTGGTTTTCGCAGCCTAGCTGCTTCATCAGGCAGAAGGGAGGAGAGGGAAAAGGAAATGATGAGGGTTTTAAGGAAGGGGGTAAGGAGCCATTCCAATCCCGGGACAGGAAAGACTTACCTTGGGGGAAAACATGGAGGGTAAATAAATGCACACACACCCACACATTTACACAGACACAAGTACACTTAGGCAGACATACTGTAGAACTGTCAGTTCTACAGTATGTCCGCCTAAGTATTTTACATAACATAAAAAAAGGATATATTATTACCAAAAATGGTCAAAATTGGGCAATGGCATCATATTTGGATTCAGGAGAAATGCAGGAACATGGGAGGCAATCCTCACTTTACAGCTTATCTTAGAAAACAGGTTAATGAAAGGCAAACTACATTTCTAGCTTTTGCAGATTTTGAGAAAGCTTTTAACAATATTGATTGGAATATACATTTTTAAATTCTAAAATCAGCTGGAATAAAATTTAGGGAACGGAAGGTTATTTACAACCTGTACAAAAACCAGACAGTAGTAATCAGAATAGAAGGGCATGAAAGAGATGCAGAGGTTGGAAATGGAGTAAGACAGGCTTGTAGCCTTTCTCCAATGCAATTTGTCCATTGAGCAAGCTATAAAGGAAAGCAAGGAGAAATTTGGAGAAGGAATTAAAGTTCAGGGGGAATAATTAAAAACATTGCGTTTTGCCGACGACATAGTAATTCTGTCAGAATCAGCAAAGGACCTGGAAGAGCAATTGAATGGAATGGACAGTGTGCTGCAAGGTGCATATAAGATGAACATTAACAAGAGCAAAACTAGGGTAATGGAGTGCAGTATAAGAAAATCTGCTGATGCTGAAGGAATTAGATTAGGTAATGAAGCAATAAAGGAGGTAGATAAGTTTGTTACTTGGGCAGTAAAATAACAAATGATGGTCACAGTACAGAGGATATAAAATGCAGAATGGCAATGGGAAGAAAAGCATTTTTGAGAAAGAGAAATTTGACTTCGAATATTAATTTAAGTGTAAGGAAGTCATTTCTGAAGGCATTGCGTGGAGTGTTGGCTTGTATGGGAGTGAAATGTGGATGATAAACAGTGCAGACAGGAAGAGGCTTTTGAAATGTAGTGCTACAGATGAATGCTGAAGATTAGGTGGGTGGATCACGTAACTAATGAAGAAGTACTGAACAGAATTTGGGAGAAAAGGAATTTCTGGCATACCTTGACTAAAAGAAGGGATCGACTGATAGGGCACATTCTTAGACATCAAGCAATCGTGAATTTAGCGTTGAAGGGAAATGTGTGGGGTAAAAATCGCAGAGGGAAACCAAGAGATGAATACAGTAAGCAGATTCAAATGGTTGTAGTTTGCAGGTCTAATGAGGAGATGAAGAGGCTTGCTTAGGATGAGGTAGGGTGGAGAGCTGCATCAAACCAGTCTCAGGAATGGAGACAACAACAACAACAGTTGTAGATTTGAACGCAAAAGTTTGAAATCAAATTGTAGAGGGTATAACAGGAAATCTGATCTTGGTACAGCAAATGAAGCAGGACAGAGACTCCTAGAATTCTACAAAGATAATTCATTGGTAATTACTAATACATTGTTGCAGTTACCAAAATGATGCCTATATATTCACCTGATGGCCAAAACAGGAATCAAACTGATTACATACTTTGTTATCAGAGGTGGAAAAGTACACTTCAGTCAGTTACATCAAGACCTGGAGCTGACTGTGGATCAGATCATGAGCTCCTTATTGCAACATTTTGGCTGAAACCGATGAAAGTAGTAATGGCTATTCCATCTTGCAGACACGACCTTAAGTCCATTCCCTCTGACTACACAGTTGAGGTTCAAAACAAGATTTAATGTGTTAGAGCTGGAAGAGAAAATCTCACAAGTGCTGTGGACAGAAGTAGCCAATACTGTCAAGGAGGTCACAGAGAAACACATTAATAAGAAACACAATAGCAAGAAGGGCAGATGGCTATCAGCTGAGGCACTGCAAGTTTCAGAATAACAAAGCACAAGCCACTGTTCTGCCAGGCCACAGCTGTAGCTTGCAGGCAAGGAACAGTGGCAGACTTGTGCTGCTATGTTTTCTGTGCCAAATATTTGTTCACTAGAGGCAGAAGACCATTCTACCTACAATGGTCTCGGTGAACATGCAACTGTAATGGTAGCATTCATACTGTCTGCATATTGAGTTCAATGGAAGCTACTGGAAACCACTGTTACAATGCCTGCACATAACATGCACTAAAAGGAAATCTGGGCTATATATGCTGCACCTCCACCTTGCCACCACTATGCATTAATAACGGGTCACAATTATTTTTATTTTGTAACTGCTTGATGAGAATTTTAATAATATGTTTTGGCTATTGTCAATAGAGGTTGCTTTTCCATAAGAACTAGTGTGTGTGTCACAAAACCTAATAGGAGTCCTCTCATGTAAAGATTTATTATCCGAGTAATCCAATTTTGTTAGGAGCAGCAACCAATTTTAATTATATAAATTTTTCTGTGGAGAACCCTTTTTTTTCCAAATTTGCTTATTTTGAAATAACTTTGATTTGTATATTTCTTCTGCGTATCCGTATAGCAATTACAAGTGCAATATATGGTGCTGCAACTATATATTTCATTGCTCAATACACAATAGATAAAAGTTCAGTTATATTTTTGGAAGAAACCAATTATTACCTTGCCATATAACTCCTTATAATTAGCTCATTTCTTATAAATAATTCTGATAGGAACATTTAGGTGTGGTATTAGTCAAAATTTGTAACAGTGTCTCTATAAATCATCAGTACAGTTTAAGGTATCTCATTCTAAATTCAAAGCTTGTAGATTTCAAATGTTCAAATGTTTGTTAAGCTTATGGGACTTAACTACGGGGTCATCAGTCCCTAAACTTACGAACTACTTATCAACTACCTTATACTAAAGACGGCACAAATATCCATGCCCAAGGGGGGATTCGAACCCCCGACCGTAGTGGCCATGCAGACCGTGACTGGTGCGCCTCAGTCTCCTCGGCCACCGCGGCTGGCCTTGTTGATTTAATTGATAAACCTATTCAGTAAAGTGTTACCTAAGGATAGCTAACTTTGACAGAATCAAAGTAATTATTTGTTTCATGGTAGGCAGAAACACTTCATAATTTTCAGCAAAGTGATATCTACTAGTCAGTGTTCCTTATGTCGGCCTTTGAATAGAGGTCATAATAATAACTAATTTCATGCTTACTTGAAAAGAGCATTAGGAACAGCACTAATCATAACATCAGTAGATTTTTTTGTCACTACTAATTATAGGTTTTTCAGTAATTTTGTTTAGAGTAACACTTGTACTGCAAGCCTACATCCCATGCTATACTTATTATAGTATCAGAAAGTAACTGATGAGGTGAGATGTGTCTTTACAGTAATTGAAATAATTCCTGCTTTCATTTGAGTCTTAATTATTTTTTTATTTTTATGAAACTAGTGACAAAATTCTTCCACCCTACATTTATTCAGTACCATACTTCCAGATTTAACTGCATTTTTCTTTTCTTTTCTTTTCTTTTTCTTCTGTTGTTTACTTTATCACTGCTTGGTATTTTATGCCTCATTAGGCTAGCGACCATGTATATTTTTTTATTAATGAACTATCCTATTAATAAACTGAATTAGTATAGCAATAGCATAAGCTAATTTCATACTTCTTAGTGACCAAATACCTTTCTACTGCTATATGCTACATCTGTTTCAAATATACTTATCGCCTACCACAATTTCTTTCATGTTTGGACAAATCTTTGGGGAGTTTCGGTCCAAGTCTTATCCTTAGGCTAGCATGAGTGCCACCCTCAGTGGTGCATGACTGTTCATGGTTGTGTCACACAAACTGATCTTCCCCAAAGTCAGCTTCTACCAGCTTTTCCATCCTTCTGTATATAATTTGTGTTAAAATTTTGCAGCCGGCCGCGGTGGCCGAGCGTACTGCGGCGCTCCTGTCACAGTCTGCACGGCCACTACGGTCGGAGGTTTGAATCCGCCCTCAGGCATGGATATTTGTGCCGTCCTTAGTATTAGCTAGTTCGTAAGTAGTTTGTAAGTTTAGGGACTGATGACCCAGTAGTCAAGTCCCATAAGCTTTACAAACATTTGAACATTTTTAAAATTTTGCAGCCATGACTTATCAAACTGATGGTTCTATAATTTTCACATTTGTCTGCAGCTGCTTTCTTTGGAATGGCGATTATTACATTTTTCTTAATGTCTGAGGATATTTCCCCTGCCTCATAGATGTTATGCACCAGCCTAAATAGTTTTGTCATGGCTGGCTCTCCCAGAGACTTCAGTAGTTCTGAGGGAATGTTGTCCACTCCAGGGGCTTTGTTTCGACATAGGTCTTTCAGTGCTCTGTGAAATTCTAATCTCAGTAGAGTATCTCCTATTTCATCTACATCCTCTTCCCTTCCTACAATATTGTCTTTAAGTTCATTTCCTTTGTAGAGCCCCTCTATATACTCTTTCCACCTTTCAGCTTTCCCTTCTTTGCTGAGGACTGGTTTTCCATCTTAGTTCTTTATATTCATACAGCTGCTTTAATTTTCTCCATATGATTCTTTTATTTTCCTGCCTTCTAGACACTCCTCCTTAGCCATTTTGCACTTCCTGTCAATCTCACTTGTACTGACGAGGCACGCAAGCCACCCCACCTCGGCAATTTCTGTGGTTAATAGTGGTGGAATCTGCAACTACAAAGACAATATCCTGTTTTGTTGTCAACAGCAGTAATTGTTGTAAATCTACGTAGAACTGGATAATAATTTCCTTTTCAGCATCAGTGGTTGGCTCATAGACTTGAATTACTGCGATCTTGAGGGATTGACCTTGAAATCTGATAGACATCATTCTGTTATTTTTATAGTTGCATCCCATTACAGATTTACCTGCTCTTTCACTAACTATGAAGGCTACTACATTATGTCTCTTGTTCTTATGTCCTGAATAGTATATCCTATGGTGAACTGAAGCCAATTCCCCCATTCCAGTCAACCTCATTTCACTTTTTTCCTATATGTGGATGATTCTCTCCATTTCTCTTTTGACTGCATCTAATTTTTCCTGATATGTGAATCTTACATTCCATGTTCCTATGCAGTGCTTCTCCTTGCAGGTGTTACTCTTCCTGAAGCTTCTCTCAACCTGGTTTCCCCCGGAGATCCGGTCGGGGTACTTGAAACTCTGGAACATTTTGAGCTGAGCGAAACCATGGGTTTTTTTCTGGATACTTTCAGTGATGGTTTCCCATTGCCTTCCATTGACCTCCAAAGCCTATCTGCGCACCGAGTCAGTTTCCTGCTGGGGCTTACCCAACATTCTGCTCGGTTGCTCTGCTTAACAGGGGCTCCACGTGTAGGTAGGAATTTGGAGAACTTGTAATCGCATATCACACCCATTTTATGCTAGAGTCTCCCAGTGTCTGCAGAGATCCCCCAGGTCAGACATTAATATAACAATAAAAAAAAAAAGAAAGAAAAACGCCAATACCTATGTCAGAGAGAGGACTCGAACCTCTGGCAGGAGCAGTCTTGTAGTCTCTGGGTAGGCACCTAGAACCACCCGGCTACTCCTGTGTGGCTGACTTTACATACAGCCGGTCTTACTATGCGACGAATACCACTTCAACAAAATATTTTCTTGGGATATGTTCATTATACTTTGCAGAGAGCTGTGGATACTGGCCAGCATATGAACCGATCTCGAAAGATTACGCCAAAAGTTACTTTAAAAAAGGGCGACAAATGTGTAGTAGTCACAAACAAACTTGTTTCGAAACACAGACAGTTTTAGCAGCAACACTCAACCGTAATAGGGAAAAGCTGGTGAGTGTATGTGAAAAGACATCTTTAGCCAGTGAACCTTAAAGAGCATGTAGCAGCTTAGAAACCATTACTTATGGCTATTATTAGGAAAAAGAGGATACAATGGGCAAGACACCATACAAATTTGACAGTAAATCAGTGAAATAAGATAAAAAAAGATAAACAATAAAGCATGGAAGAGGGTCCCTTGTGGTCTGGGGATGTTTTGCAGACAGCAAGACTCATAATCTTGTGCAAATAAATGGAGGGAGGATTCGAACATCCGATGCAAGCGCCTGTGCTATCCGCAATGTTACACCCCAGAGCACACGGCCGTTTACGCTTGGCAAAGGATCACCGCCGCATTCTATAGTATAATGTAAAGCCGTGTGGATGACATTTAATTGCCAAGGGATTCGCCCAACAGCAAGCATATTTGAAAAATTTAGAAAAAAAAGGAGGAACCCAAAATATGATCTGGCCCCTCCAGTTTTCTTCTCACAGTAATGAAACATGGACGAGAAATAGTTCAGACAGGAAGAGGAAAGCTTTTGATATGTGGTGGTACAGAAGAAAGCTAAAGATTAAGTGGGTAGATCACATAACTAATGAAAAGATACTACATAAATTTTGGGAGAAGAGGAATTTCTGGTATACCTTGATAGCTAGTTACAGTATATGACATTTCTCCATACAGTAATGCAAAACTCTTCCATAGTAGTGTATTCTACTAATGATTTAATAATAAACAAATTTCAATGAGTGCCTATAGACTGAGATGAGGTGTACAAGGGCTTGATGCAAATTTAAAATGTAACTTATTTCATGATATATTTTTAACATATTTGAAAACTGTTTTCCCAAGAAAATAGTTAAATGATATTGTAAGAAACAAAGGAAAACCATGGTTTATCGAAGGAATGTTGTAAGCAGATAGTGCAATTGTATTTAACAGAAAGAGTAATGACCTAGAAATAGTTAAATCTTAAAATATTCAGCTACATCAGGAAGAGTTATTAAAAGGCCCAGAAGTAGGTGCATCATTCTGATATTACCTCTGTTAGTAAAATATAAACAATTTGGAATATTGTTGAAAGGGTAACAAGGAAACTAGGAGGACAGGAAGACTTACCATCAGACTGAATAAAAAAAATTACTAATAAAAGTCAGAAGTTAAGAATATTTTAATGATTTTTTTTAAATGTTGTTAAGAAAATACTACCCGGAAGTTAATTAGAAGAGACAAGGCTATTGCTGGAAGAGGCTGCACCTATGCAACTGGATGTTATTGAAATTCCACCCACCTCTCTCTTTGAAATTAGAAAAATAATAAAGTAACTAAAAAGCTAAAGCTCACATGTAATTGTTGGCATATCCAGCAGAGTACTAGAAGCTTGTTCCCAACAGATAAGTAAGATCCTCAGCCACATAGGTCACAGGTCCTAGCAGATTGTAAAAAGCTATAGTTAAGTCATTGCATGAAAAGGGGGACACATCTTATGTTAATAACTACTGTCCCATCTTACTTCTGACAGCTTTATCTAATATTCTTGAAAAAATAAAGTATTAAAGAGTAAAAATTTTTGTAAAACTATGGGACTCAAATACTCTGGTTATTCATCCTTAGGCTTACAAACTACTTTAACTTATGCTAAGGACAACAAATACACACATGCTCGAGGGGGTACTCGCGAACATCTGACGGCGAGCAGTGGTGTGCTCTGCAGCTTAGCGTCTTGGAACGCTCAGCCACTCGACCGTGGCATTCATGAGTAGTTTGACATACTTTTAAAAATAAAGTACTAACAAAAAGTTTGTTTGGTTTTGAGAAAGGCTTGTCGACAAAAAATGCTATAAATGCCGTTACTGATCAAATATTAAATGCTCCGAACAACCAGATATCACCCGTAGTGATTTTGAAAATCATGGAATTCTCTAGTTAATGTCAAATACTTGAATGAGTAAGACAGTGTGCAAATGGTTTCTTACGTAATTGGTAGAGTAAGGAAAGTTGAAATAATCAGTTTACATAATGTGCAAAATTTGGTCTTTCCTCAAATTGGTAAGCTAGCAACAATGGGGTTTCATAGAGCATGGCCTTGGTTCCTTTGATGTTATTGATTCATACTTGCCTTTCTATATTCTTGAAGATGCAAAGGCACTTTTTGCTAATGATACAAATGTTGTTATCACATCCTACAACCAATGAAATTGTAAATAATGTCTTTAAGAAAATTAATAATTGGTTCTGTGCAAATTGACTCTCATTTAATTTCGATAGAACAGTAAATGGTTAACACCATTAATAAAATAGACTAATATAGAATATTCATAATTTTTAGATGTGTGGATTGATGAATTGGAAGAAACACATTGATTATCTGCTGAAACGTTTGAGTGCAGCTACCTCTGCTAGTAGGTTTATTGGTGATAAACATATTAGTAAATTATCTTACTAAGGGAGATGAATAAGAAAATTCCAAACCACAAAAAGAAGGTAGCAAAATAATTGCCATACAGAAAAAATCTCCTGGCCAAAGAGATATTCGCCCTTGCATTAATTCCCAGCAAGCTGAAAATTGGCATTAACGTTCAGTATACCATTATAATGAAATTGAGTACGAAAGATCGTACACAAGGTCAGCTTTCACAAAAAAAATAGTTCTTTGTGAAACGGTTAATTTTATGATGAAAATAGCTCAGACAAAAACTGAAGATTGTGCTGCATCTACAAAAACCAACTTTGATACTTTTTTACCTAATATTTACCGTTTCTGGCAAAAAGCTATTTTAACATTGTACTCTCTATTATACGCACGTTTCCACGTCACGTATGAGGTAGTGTACTTGGCCTGGTTTTTCTTTTTTTCTTAACGTGATTTCCCCGCTAGGCCTACTCCACGATCTGCGTTATTGGTTTAATGGAATCTCATGACTTATTCAGTAATCTTGTTCTTATCCGACATCCTCCTGAGGTGACGTAAATTGTTGCAAAAACAAATTTTCTGGATTTAATAAATCACTGCGTTCGTCACGTCAAGTGCGAGTTCAAAAGCACCGAAAAATGTAATGCAATCCACGATTTTATAGAACATGTAACGATTTTTGCGAATCAGGCCCTTGTGTCTTTCAACTGACTGCCTCTAAGCACTGTACAGTTTTTGTGTAATATCGTGTTTCCCTAAAAGGTTGTGCTCTAGCATATGTGATGCTGACCGCTCATATTTCTTTATCTTTCGTGTTCAATGTCCGTGATCGTCAATGTCGTTTGTCATCCAAGTTGTTTCACACCCAGAATTTTCTTTGGCTGGAATAGCTGAGCGGTCTAAGGTGCCTCGCTGCGGAGCACGAGGTTGCTCGCCGTCGGAGTTTAGAGTCCTTTCTGGTGTGTGTGTGTGTGTGTGTGTGTGTGTGTTAACCTTATGTTACTTTACTTAGTTTAAGTAGTTTGTAAGCTGATGACTACGCAGTTTGCTCCGGTAGATTTACAAACATTTGATTTTTTATTTTTCTTTGGCGAACAACATACGCCGGCCGCGGTGGCCGAGCGGTCTGCGGGCGCCAGTCACGTTTTGCGCGGCCACTACGGTCGGGAGTTCGAATCCTCATCGGGCATGGATATTTGTGCCGTCCTTAATATTAGCTAGTTCATAAGTAGTTTGTAAGTTTAGGGACTGATAACCCCGTAGTTAAGTACCACAAGCTCTACAAACATTTGAACATTTTTGAACAACATAAACGGTAAACACTAGTATTTGTTTGTAATTTCACAACTACATATCCAATCTACTTTACCATAAATGTCTAGTTTTTCTTACAATTTCTTTACTTTTATTATAGTTTTTTACTAACGTGATATCGCCTCAGCGGAGTGGCCGAGGCTATATGCTCCGATGCACGAGGCCGTTCCCCGTCGGGGGTTCGAATCCCCCCCTTGGGTATGGATGTTTGTGCTGTCTTTAGTATAAGTTAGTTTGTAAGTAGTTTGTAAGTTTAGGAACCGATGACCCTGCAGTTAAGTCCCATAATCTTAACAAGCATTTGATTTAATTTTTAACTTGATACCTGGCGTTGGTATCCCTGGGTCCTTGTCGCGAAGCTTCTCTTCAAGTGAAACTGAAAAGAAATTTGTCTCCCTTAGCCTCTGCACTGTGTTATCACACACATTAACTTCACAGTTAAGACTCTGCAAAACTGACAAGTCACTTCTTCAAAACTCATAACTGCATATGGAATCCTCCCGCCGTCGCGTGTAACCAGCTGTAAAAGCTGGCCACAGTGTTGGTTACCTCACTGCAACAAATAATAGAACACTCTTGTCTGTCGTTGCTGACGAGATGTCACTTACTATTGAAGTTTCAGAATCTTCACTGCTACCAGGGATCAGTGACAAGAGACATAGTAATGCTACAGAAGAATAAGTTTCGGATTCTGTTATTTGTGTGTCATGTTGTCTGAAGAACTGGAGAGGAAGAGGAACTGCACGCTAGCGATGTGCGGCAGCAGGAAGTGTGGGCAGGTTCATATACGTTAATAAACAATTTTCCTTCAAGGAGGAGGGAGAGTTGGTTATTTAAAGTTTGACATAGTTATATAATGTAAAGTTTTACCAGAGCGAATATTTCTGTGGGGGTCAATTGCTCCGTCGCGTCGTAGGATGAACCGCCTCTTGCCATATGGTATCAATTTTGGTCAAATCCGTCAATGACAAGGGACAACTTTGATCTCAAACGTACGATACCATGCTTATAATAACAAGCAATCATAAACCAAACAGTGGTGTGCGTCATTTCCATGCCAAACGCCACTAGATGGTGGCCTATTGTTATATGATTACTGGGTGGGTCATGTAGATTGTACCCTTCTAGATGCAAGTTTTCCAAACAAAGATGTTACGCTGAAGATCTTACCACCGAAAACAACAAAATATTGCCTACCCTTCATGTTTACGTCATTCGGCAATTTAAACACTGTATCGGAAGAGTTACTGTTTTTGTAAGACTAGAAAATGCCAAACCTCAAGTGAAAGTACAAGCCTATGTTGTAATTTGCTTGGCGAAAACCAGGGTGTGACACTGACATACTATAATGATTTGAAAATATAATTAGTGTAGCTTTTGGTATTGGACTGCGAAAGTGATTTGGAATGTGATAACGTGGCTTTAGTGATGTGTGCACATTGTTCTCTCCCACTTAAGTTTCACCACTCCATCGAAATCCTGCATCTGCACATCATCGACGCACTCAAACTTTCGTTTCTGTGCTTGCACGTCCGTCGCCTTTCCCGTTGGCACTGTCACCTCATTCTCCTTTTGTCAGTAAATTAGGGATGGGATTGTGATGCGTGGCTACTCGAGCGCACCGAGAATTTCTCGAGCAGCCGGTGCTCAAGCAATTCTCGAGAAGCGACGCAGCGGCGCGTGCCACTGTCCGGCGGTTCATTGGGACAGCGCGCCACGCCACGGGCTGCGGTTATTTGCAATGCTAGCAGCTCGCTGTGGTTATCATTAAAACACGGGCACTGGATACACGAAAATCAAAGTCACGCAGCTGGCAGTACTTTATGGAGGATGGATATGTCTGTTGCAAAGCTCCGTAGTATAGGAAAAAATACAACAGGCATTGTAAGACATTTAAAATTACACAATACATATTGTTATGAAACAGTTAACGTTCACGGATACAAAAGTGCTTTCTTATGTTACTACAAGGCAGAAAAAATGCCCACTTATTGTGTATGTTATCCATTCAAACTTCATTAAAAGGAAATTCGGTAAAAATGTTTGCCGCTGCGGAGCGGCCGAACGCATGGAGGTGCTATGCTACGATGCTAGAGGCCGTTCCCCTTCTTGGGATCGAAACCCCCCCTCGAGCATGGTTGTGTCTTTAGTATAAGCTAGTTCATAAGTATTTCACTGTAAGGTTTTAAAATAAATGCCTTTTGCTACTGCAACTGAAGGGTTTTATTTTTATATTTTTAATCACCCATACGCGTTTCGCCCTTTCTCTCAAGGCATCATCAGTGGGTGTCAGCACTTGTTACTCCACTTCAGTCTTATTCTGGCAACCAGGTCGAAAGGTTACACTGTTTTTCGAACCACATTGCAGTTCTCTGATTCTGCTGTCACCTGCTGCCATACTGTGCCTTGAGAGAAAGGGCGAAACGCGTATGGGTGATTAAAAATATAAAAATAAAACCCTTCAGTTGCAGTAGCAAAAGGCATTTATTTTAAAACCTTACAGTGAAATACAATTCAGCTGCTGCTCAAAATGGCCACTGCAAGCAACGTAGTTCATAAGTAGTTTGTAAGTTTAGGGACTGATGACCCCGTAACTAAGTCCCTTAAGCTTTACAACATTTGAACATTAAAAATGTTTGATAGTGCCTGAAACAGTCCGCTAGTATCGTAAAACTAAGTTTTAATTTCACTGCAATAACATGCAATATTCATCCAAATTAACACTATCCAAACTTTTGAACAGAATGAGGATATAATCAACTGTCAATATTGTAGTTGTAAATTGTGGTGGCTGTGCTGAGAAAGTACCAAAGCTTTAAGCTGAAATAAGGACGGAAGCTTAGGTACGTAACGCTAGCTAATACTGTAAGCTTTGCCGAACTTTTTTCTATAATTAGTAACTGTATGTAAGGAGTTTATGGGTGTCACATGTAGCATTTTTCTCTCATGTAAGTATAAACACATGCGGAATGGATACTTGTTTTTGGTAACAATGACGTTCTTGTTTCATGTAATATATGTGTTAAATGATTTTCGTCTTCTACGAAGCATTCTACTACTACTACTACTACTACTGCTAATAATAATAATAAGCACAACTGAGTATTTTCCTTGTAGAGTAGTTTCGCCCAGCCTCAAGAGAACGCACAGCACTGTCAACTTCTCGAGAGTACTCGGGAATTTCTCGCGATTTTGCCCTAGCGTCGCTCGTTTCTTGAGACTGCTCATTGCCCATCCCTACAATACATGTCAACAGGTAAACAGCAAGCCACCGAAACATCAGTCTACCTCATCATCTAACCAAGGTAGTTTCACCTACAGCCGAGTTTATGGTTCATTTAGAGAAATAATGCTGTTTCTGACGTACAGCTTTAACTACCACCAATAGACACTTCTGGGAATTACACTATGGCTTGAAACACATTGGACCCCCACACAGTGATTCACTTAGAAGCTTGTCTTTGGTCAACTAATTCGTTAGTCTGTCTTTTGTATTAACTCAAAAATGTTCAAATGTTTGTAGAGCTTATGGGACTTAACTACGGGGTCATCAGTCCCTAAACTTACAAACTACTTATGAACTACCTAATGCTAAGGACGGCATAAATATCCATGCCCGAGGGGAGGATTCGAACCCCCGACCGTAGTGGCCGTGCAGACCATGACTGGCGCGCCGCAGACCCCTCGCCCACCGCGGCCGGCGAATGGTAGTTGAAGCTAAACGCATGGAGCATTCGGAAATTGTTGATAAAGTTAGTATTCCGAAATCCAATCTCAAGAGTGTACCAAGAATAACAAATATCTGCGTTACCTCATACTAAGAACAACTGATTGGCTGACGTTCTGCACTTAATGAGCGAGTGCATCGGCGTTTAAGTAGTCAGTGCTATCAAACAAAATCGTGGGAATTAGTCGGAGAAATCATTGTGGGACATACGACAAACGTATAAATTAGGACAGTGAGGCGCAATTTGACGTTAATGGGTTACTGTAGCAGACGAACGATGTGAGTTCCTTTGGTAACAGCCAACGTCGCTAGCAAGACCTCTCCTGAACTCGAGGCCATATCGATTGGGCCCTAGAAGACTGTGGCTTCGTCAGATGAATCCTGATTTCAGATGGTAAGAACTGATGGTAGGATTCGAATGTGGCGTAGGCCCTACAAAGTCATGGAACCCAGTAACTAACAAGGCATTGTGCAAACTGGTGAAGGTTATATAATGGTGTGGCCTCGTTTTACATGGAATGGATAGATCCTCTGGTCCAAATGATCCTATCATTAACTTTACAGTGTATAACGATTTAGAGACCAGTACTGTTACGTTCTCGAACGACCATAGAATTTTATTGGATGACAATGGGTTACTATTTTTCGCGATTGGTTTTGAAGAACAGTCTGGACAATTACAGTGAATGATTTGGCGACGCAGATCGCGCCACATGAATCTCATCGAACATTTAGGCTGCGTAAATTGAGAGTCAGTTCATGCAAAAAATTCTGCACCGGCAACTCTTCCCAGAATGTTGGACAGTTATATAGGCAATATGTCTCAAATTCCGGTAGGCAGTTTCCAACGACTTGTTGAGTTTAAGCCACGTGTAGTTGCTCCAGTTCGCTCGGCAAAACAAATCCGAAAAGGCATTAGGTACCCCATGACTTGTTATCTCACTAGGTGACCCGTGCAAATACCTTCCACCATTAGCGGCCAGTCATTTGAAATGAAAATAAGTAAAATTAAATATTTACCATTTAAAAATATTTTATTATAGATAGTAACAGTGTACAGAATATTATATAACCTCTTTTTTCCATAACACTTATTTAAAATCAAATGACGGGAAAGACGTTCGTGTATCGTTGTTTAATACAAAGCTGTATCAAATAAGGGATTAAAGTCATTGGTGTAGCGCGGCCGACTGACCTTATAACTTTTGTTTGTTTCTTCACTCATAACTTTTTTTTGTTAAGCTTAAGGGATTTAACTGCGGGGTCATCAGTCCCTAAACTTACAAACTACTTATGAACTACCTTATACTAAAAACGACACAAACATCCATGCCCGAGGAGGCATTCGAACCCCCTACCGTAGCGGATATGCAGACTGTGACTGGCGCGTCGCAGACAGCTCGGCCACTGCGGCCGGCACATCAACCAATGAATGTGTTTAAGGACTGAAATAAAAGGGCTTGATACATATAATGTTGTTAGGCTAATACGAAGTGTATATCTTAATTAGAACCGATGACATGCCGGATAGAATGAAGAAAAATATGAGTTATGTAAATTCTAACATATGATGACAAATCAGTGGATGAACACCTTTACATTACCAAAAGAAAAAAAAAATGAAGGGAATCGGTCCGGTACTTTGCTCTGGCCGACTGACTTTAGTTTTCGAAGATTCTTTTAATATATAAGACTAGCTTAAGCCCGCGGCTCCGCTCGCCTGTTGGTTGATTATGATAGATAATGCGCGAAAAGTCAAATCGATTTTTTTAAAGAGATGTATTAAAATAAATTTCTTTTTTACTGCTTTATTTATTTATTCTTATATTTCCTTACTCGTATGCTTATCCTTACAGAAAAAGAGCAGAAGACATTGTAGCACGCATAGACCAAAGATATGGTCTCCACTACCGCGCATCTAGTACTCAACAGTGTGTTCACAACTGACTAATCGAATGAAGATCTGCGTTTACAGCTGTTAGCTCAAACTGGTAACATAGTTAAAGCACCAGTGGAGTTCATTTGTTACCTAACGTCCTTCCTTTGTTTTTCCCAGTACTCTTCTTTAAACTTTCAGTGAATGTTTAGTACTCTTTATCTTAATTATCATTTTCTGTCAGCATCATCTACATATTCAAACATTTTAACTCAGTTTACTTGTGCATCATCCATATAATTTATCATTTTATAAATTTCAAAAATATTTGTGATTATTTCACCACTTAATTATGATGTTCCTCCTGTGTGTATATTTTAAACCTTTCTTCTGAAATGCACGTTGTTTACATTTCTGATAAACCGCCCCCCTCTCGCCCATACTGGGTGGGTTGAAACCTGAATTTAAGAAAAACGTGCCTATGCTTCCTGGTTAACATTTACACTTCTGATTATTATGAATCGCATGACAGTTACATACAATGAAGATGTACATAATTTCCAAATCTAAAGACATATAATTTATAAAATTCGTCACGTATGAAATGGCGGCCACAAAGTGTAAAGGGTTCCCATGGAACGAATTTTGAGGACACTCCTGAACAAACGCTGACACTCTGTTTTGGAATCTTGGAATGTACTCTCCAAAGGGGTAGTATTTCCCTACCCGTACATCAGATCGGCGCATCTCCCACAGTTGGTACGGATCCTGTTTATTGCTGTATACGTCCTCTGTGGCAGATAAAGTTCCCACGGTTTACTGTTGGTTTGCAGAATTCTCTGGCAAGATCTTATTACACTACACTTGCATCCAGGCTTCGTAGAGACTAAAAGTTCCACTCCGTTAATTAGCTAGCAGTTCAAAATGGAGGATGTCTGGAGTGCAGTCTGTTGATTTGGACATGACCACATGAAATGACAGCTGGTAGTTGTTACCGATTTCTTATGATCGCTCAGATGATTATTACTTCTTCTCCTGTTAGATGTTGGAATGCAGCTCATGACAGGCATAATAATGGATGACTCTTTGACTTATTATCTTCACCATATTTCGTAAAATGCTTTATTGGTTGCTATGATCTACGTAATATGATTCAAAACAATGAATACCATGCATATACAATCCTCAGTGTCATCCGACTAAGGGTATGCTCGATCGCTCAAGCATACCCCAAAATTTGAATGGGATGATCGGCATACCCCACTGAAAACTTTGGTATTATTTTTTCTTTACCTTATATTTCTTGACTGTAACTAAAATCGACTCTCTCATTCCATTGATGGGCGGCTGCTTTTGTAATTCATCGCTGTTTAAAGATTATCTTAAAACAAACAGCTAATTGAATTCGTAGGCATTAAAATCCGCGTTGACATGTGAGTGAAGTGATAGTATTCTGAATACTCCGAATATTAATGGAATGCCGCTTGTTTCGTCAATATTGTAAACTGAAGGCGGCAACCTTTAATTGTTGTATTAAATAACTAGAAATGTAGTGGATTTGGTACTGCACGAGAAAAATATTTATACTACTAATTTAACGTTTATGTATTCTCTTAGTAGTCAATTGTCTTCAAGGAATCGTGTTAGTGTAAGCCGTGACATTTTTCATCCTGTTAATTGAATTAGTGTGTGATGTAACAATGGGTTGTGAACATATTGGTATCGACAGACATGGTATGACAGCAGAAGTGGTTATGGACTATTTTGGTAATACTGTAAGTCTACAGAAAATAAATCTGCAGAATTATGAAGCCACAAAGACGATCCGATGAAGTGATTGCAATAGTGAACACAGTAGTCACAATACAGGCACATCATACCTGACATGCATGTCTCAGAAGATGAAAACTCTGAAAATTATACTACAACGGGAAGAAACAGGTTAAAATGATCGCAAAACCCGTCCAATAGTTTTAGAACGTGAAATTGATATTAATGGGTGTTAATTTATTTACTGTGTATTAAAAAATTACTTTTCTCTCCTTTCAGAGATTAAAATGGTCCTAAATTAACACCAGATGAAGCAAAAAAGAAGAAAGATAACTAAAATACAAACACCACTGAGCATACCCCAAGATTTTCAAAAGTCGGCGCCTATGCTCAGTGTGCTTAATTCATATTTATATACCAACAACACAGTCTAACATATACGTAAATTTTGCGTCTACTTGCAGCAGCGCCCCTAGCGGAGAAAGAGGCAACCAAAATGGCACTATCAATGCGGAGTGTTAACATGAACAGACACGGAAGAGACGCTAGCGCTCTAAACGGCAGCAGTACAGTAACAGAACAGTGGCATAATACAGACGGACAGCTTTCTATTTGTAACGCTGATCAGTGGCGGACTAAGGAGGATAGGGGGGGGGGGGGCGGACCGCCTCGGGCCTCCGGTCTTGGGGGCCTCCAAATACCGTAAAGGACTTTTTTTCTTTTTTTAGCGCTCTTGGCATCTCGTTCTGCTGGGGCCCCCAAGTCTCGAAAGCTATTTTTTCAGGGGCCTCCAATTCTTTTTATAGTAATACATGTATTTCCAAGTGGTCGGGGGGGGGGGGGTCCCTTCGTTTCGCCGTCGCCCCGGGCCTCCAACAACCTTAGTCCGCCACTGACGCTGATATTTCTCAGTCGCTAAATGTGGTGGTGAATTTTCCAATACTAAATTGAAAAACTTTCTAATGTAATATTCCATCTCTTGTTAATATCAGCCTATATTAATAGTATCGTTGTAGTGCAATACGTACAGTTCACAGACAGTGATTCACAGTAGCATAATCGTTGTTGTATCCTAGGAAATCATTTAAGTGGTACTGTAACCGTACGTATTTGAGAAGAAATCATTGGCTGTCCGTTGGCCTTAAGATAAATTAATAAAAGAATTGTATAATTTCTTATTTGTCTTAAATAGAAGCAGTTTTTTCCCTTGGGCGAAGCAAGTCACTGTACCTGTGGATACACCCCCGGAATCTTAAGTCACGTGACCTCCTTGGTCCATCCATACCAGAAGGCATTCTAAAATATTCCATTTAGTCGTAGTGATCACTGGGCACTGTGGTCAGCTCAACTGCTTATTAAGCAACGGACCCGGGTTAGAATGCCAGTCCGGCACGATTTTAAATTTTCCCATTGATATAATTGACTGCCTCTGGCAGCTAATGTCTTTTATTCCTTCGTTCCTTGGTATGACTTCGTTAATTAGGTTCGTATGCCTGCAACTTGCAGAACCCTGTTAATAGAGCGTGCGCGATCTTTGCCGCCGGCTTCCACACAATCGGTTGCGCCAGAGGCCTTGGCACTGCACGCAGCGGCCTTGGCGGCCCCAGCTGGAGACCGGTAGCCGCGCGGCCTTGTCGGGCAGACCGCAGCGCGGCGGATGCGGCGCCTCAGCTGATAGCTCAGTGTTAGCTAACGGCCAGCTGGCCGGACGAGTCTCCTGTTGTGCAGCCTTCCCTGCCAAGCCTGCAGCGGTCGTCGTTAAGTTCCTTCGCCTCGCGTTATGTAACGTGTAAACACTGTTATGACTTACTCGTAACTCCGACTGCTGCTGACAAACGACTACCAGTGTGTTGAAGGTCACCGTGGACATTTTAGTCATTGGCAGGAACTAAACGACAAGTAAAATACACGGTATCTAACCTTAAAGCTTAGTCCATTAGTGCTAAAACAACCTTCTAAAACTATAACAGATGATTAAACAGACACTCAGTTTCTTGCCTGAAGTGGCAGGAGGGGAAAGGGGCAGTTCACGAAACACCTCCGTCATCAGTCTCACGATCTAAATTAAAATGTCTGTAAATGTAAGGGACTTCTGTAGTTATTAGTCCCTAGGCTTGCAAACTACTTTTACTTAAACAAACCTAACGACAACACACACGCCCATGCCCGAGGGAGGACTCGAACCAACAACGGCGAGCAAGTCACCTTATGATGATGACTGGTGTTTTAGGGATCTCAACAGCGAGGTCATAAGCTCCCAAGGCGCCTTGGAACGCCCGGCTACTTCACCGCGGTCCCTACGATCTCAGGTCGCAAATGACATAACACGTACTGCTATCATCTACATCTGTAAATGTGAATGTCTGTTCGGTGTACGTTTATCACGTCTGAACCACAAGACATAAAGAGCTAAAAATTTCTACTGTTACTAATGTCTACCCGGGGAAGGCTTTAGGCACGGTTTTATGGCGATCGGATAGCTATATATTAATGTGAATGTCTGTTCGGTGTACGCTTATCACGTCCGTACGACAAGACGCAGAGACTTAAATATTTGTACAGTTACTAATTTATACCTGAGGAAGGTTTTAGGCACGGTTTTATAGCGATTTAACAGACATTTAGTAATTTGAAGAATATAACGCGAAATGCGGAACAATAATTACTCTTTGAAAATTATATTTACTCTTTGAAAATGGTTTTATTGGTTGCATTGTTGCTTGAGGGTTGATAATGATAAAAGGGTGGAGTATATTGGGATGGAAAGTTATCAGTGTATATAAAATTTTACGTGCGTGTGTTAATATTTCGCTCTGCAGCGAAAACTACAGAAAAACGATTGGTCTGTGTGTAGTTGTTGTCCGAAGTCTCCCGTTGTTCCATGTCGATAGCTACAAGGGGGTGGAATATATGGTGGTTGAAAGTCGTCAAATTATTAAAAAAATTCGGACTGAAGGCCAGCGAGTGGTTGCTTTTTTGTGTCATAAATCGCAATTGAACAAAGTCCCCTTCTCTTTCTGTATGTCTTTCACATCTTCAGCAGCATGATGTATGGTTGTCCTTAACATCGGAACTACGCGATAAACTTACTACCAATTGTCGTTCGTATATTTCTACTACTAT
Source organism: Locusta migratoria (assembly GCA_026315105.1). Lineage (NCBI taxonomy): Eukaryota > Metazoa > Arthropoda > Insecta > Orthoptera > Acrididae > Locusta > Locusta migratoria. Next base: position 180,874,184 of record CM048746.1, read on the forward strand.
TATGCTACACAAAACGCAGTCGCATAGTAATGCTTTCGTAATGTGTGGAAGAATTCGTTTATAGACGTAAGAGGGATCAAAAGCTGCATATGAAATGTGACTACCGTTCTGAGGCATACTATCCATTAATGCTACTGACTATGTTGTAATCCAAACGAGATCGTTTGGATTGCCATCGAACGATTCATAACAGTCGATAAGAGCATGTGAGAGGCAAATAGGGCTCTTCTACTTGACGATATAAACGACTTCCAATTTGTGTAACTCACTTAATATTCAAGAATCTTGACGAATGAATAACAGGATGCGTCTATGGAGGAGTTTTGGAAAGGATTGGTGAAGCCTGTATTCATTGAAAGCCGGGTTACGTTTGAGGTTGAAATTGGAAGAACATTTCCTATAACAACTACTAAATAAATTAATAAAATAAGGTGGTGCTCCCCCTTGGTACACAAAACAGGTCTGGGCACTGTTGCAAAAACAACAGAAAAAACATGCTAAATTTAAAGGAACCCAAAACCCCCAGGATTGGCGATCCTAAACAGGAACTAGAAATTTAGCGAGGACTTCAATGCGAGATGCCTACAATTCTTTTCATAACGAAATTCTTTCTCGAAATTCGACTGAAAACCCAAAGATATTTTGGTCCTACGTTAAATATGCTAGGGGGGGGGGGGGGGAAACACAAACAATACCCTCACTACGTGATAGTAATGGCGATCCTGCCGATGACAGCGCTGCTAAGGCAGAGTTACTAAACACATCATTTCCAAACTCATTCACCAAAGAAGACGAAACCAATTTTCCAGATTTCGAATTACAGTCAGAGGCCAGAATGAGTAACGTTGAAGCAGATATCCTCGGAGTAGTGAAGCAACTTAAATCACGAAACAGGAACAAGTCTTATGCTCCGGACTGTATAACCATTAGATTTCTATTTGATTATGCTGAAGCGATAGCTCCTTAACAGCCATATACAACAGCTCGCTCAGAAAAGGATCTGTATCAAAAGACTGGAACGTTGCGCAGTTCACACCTATATTGAAGAAAGGCAATAGGAGTAACCCACTAAACTACAAACTTATTTCATTCACGTCAATTTGCAGCATGGTTCTGGAGCATATCCTGTATTCAAATATTATGAATAATCTCGAACAGAATGATCTATTGACCCAAGGTCAACACGGATTTAGAAAATATCATTCATGCGAAACACAACTAGCTCTTTACTCACACGAAGTGATGAGTGCTGTCGACAAGGGATCTCAAATTGATTCCGTATTACTTGATTTATAGAAGGCTTTTGACACTACCGCACAAACAGCTTTCCGTCAAATTGCGTGGTTATTTTATATAGCCCCAAATTGAAGACTGCATGGGGAATTTCCTGTCAGAGAGGACACAGTTCATAGTAATCGATGGTAAGACATTGACTAAAACAGAGGTGATATTGGGCGTTCGACAGGGTGGTGTTATTGGTCCTCTGCTGTTCCTTATTTACTTAAACGATTTGAGAGAAAATCGAAGCAGCTCTCTTAGGTTGTTTGCAGATGACGCCGTCACTTATCGTCTAGTAAATTCATCTGAAGATCAAAACGATCTAAATATCACTATGGTTTAAAAATTGGCAATTGACTATCTAATGAGAAGTGTGGAGTCGACCACATGAGTACGAAAAGAAATCCATTAAACTTTGTTTACAAGATAAATCAATCAAGAGTGACGGCCGTAAACTCCATAAAATACCTAGGAATTACTATTACTTCAGACTTAAACTGGAAAGAAAACGTAGATAATGTCGTGGGAAAGGCGATCCAGAGACTGCGTTTTATTGGTAGAACCCTTAAAAGATGTAACAGAACTATTGAAGAGACAGCATACACTACGCTTGTCTGCCCTTTTTTGGAGTATTGCTGCCCAGTGTGAGATCCTTATCAGGTGGGTTTGACGGAGGACATCGAAAAACTCCAAAGAAGGGCAGCTCGTTTTGTATTTTCACGATGCAGGGTAGACAGCGTCACGGAAATGAACAGGATGTGAGATGGGAATCTTTACAACAGCGGCGTGGGCTACTTACGAAACTCCAATCGCCAACATTATCCTCCGAATGCGAAAAGAATAAAATACGAGAAATCAGAGCACGAACGGAGAGATTCAGGTGCTCTTTCTTCCAGCGCACTTTTCGAGAATGGAATGGGAGATAAATAGTATAAAGGTGGTTCGATGAACCCTCTTCCAGGCGCTTAAATTTGAATTGCAGGGTATTCCATGTAGATGTGCGAGTAAAGTATATTGGACTGTGTCTAGTACGTATGGTGATGTAACGATACAGCTATGAAGTGCAAACTGAAACGGCTGATGCAAGGCTGAGTAAGACAATTGCGGAACATTGTGACGATGCTGAGACTTTGCCACAGTAAACGTAATCGCGTTACATTATTAGTTGAGGACGGCGCAGCAGAAATTCTAATGAACACCGCACTTGTAAATAACGTGCAACGAACACATGTGTATTCTCATACTGTTCCACTAATTACTGCTATCATCCTGTTCCGCTCTATTGTCGGTGACGGTACGTGCTACAAAACATCAATGGCTCTGGCAGGCCATCCGACCTCACACATCTATCCTGATTTCCTCAAATCATTCTGACTCAATTGAAGAACGATGCGTGACGTATTAAACGGCTTGCGTAATGCCTAAGAAAACGCTGTATGAGGAAGAAAGGATATGAACACGTCCACAGCGTTCTGTCATATGTGAAATAGAGGAATAGTTGGGTGGTGATGACCGGATCAGCATGACAATGATCCGTAGCATAAAGCCACGTCTGTGAGGCAATGTCATGTGGACAATACCATTCCTTAAATGGACTGGACTGCCCAGAGTCCCGTTTAGAACCCAGCGGAACGCTTTTGGGATAAGCAAGGGCATCGATTTGCTCCAGAACCTAGCGTCCAATATGACTGTTTCAACCTATACTGTCGTTCTATATCTACAGGGTGTTTTACAATACTTGTTACACACTTATAGAGGGTATTTAGTAGATCAAAATTTACATATGACCCTATGTCCGAAAACATCATCCAACGACGGTATGAGTACTTATTCATCTTTGATACTGTGAAACAAACATCTTCTATGGCAAGCTATTTCCTTTCCCTATTTTGGAATGGGACCAAATTAATTATTAAATAAATAAAAATGTGAGTAAACGTGGGCTCTAAAATGCAAATTTAAGAGTTATGATCACTTGACCAGTAGAAGAGTCGTATTCCGCAGTATTGAAGCTAAAGACCTTCTCATAGTATTAGGTATGTATTTTAGAGCCCATATTTACTAGACATTTTTTCTTTTTTTGTTCTATAATACCTCCTTCCACAACCTGGAAACTAAGAGCTCGCATTAGAAGAGATTTGTTTCACAGTGTAGTGCTCATGTGTTCTCTACGTAAAACGTGATCATGTAAGTACTCTCTGCAATCTCATCAAGTGTGCAACACGAATTGTGAAACACCCTGTGCATGTACAACTACATCTACATCTGTACACCACAAGCTATCTCAGTTTGTGGCGGAGGATACAATGTGTACCACTGTCACTTCCTACTCTTCCAGCAGGTAAGCCTTCGTGTGAGCTCTAATCTCTCTGATTTTATCCTCTTGGTATTTTGGAGAAATATACACAAGGTAAAGCAATAAACAGGTTAACTTTTCGAGAAACGTACGCTCTCATGATTTTGACAGAAGCTCGTACTTCGATGCTGAACACCTCTCGTGCAGCGTCTACCAAAGGAGTTTTCAAATCATCTCTGAGACGTTTTGGGTTGATTAAATGAGCTTGTAGCGAAGGGTGCTACTCTCCTTTGGATCTTCTCTATTAATCGTATCTGATACGAATCCAACACTGACTAACTATATTCACGTATTGGTTGAAAGAATGTTTTTTTTTTTTTTTTGCTATTTTCTTTGTTGGCGGACTACACGTTCAGGCGTCTGCTATGCATACGCTTAATGTTTTGTGGGCTTTGACATCAAACCGTTCCTTATGCCTATAACAGATATTTTATGGATGTAACTGCTTCCATTGATTGTTCTGCAATTAGGTAGTTAAATAATAAAGGTTCTTTCTTTTTATGCACTCGATTTACATTACATTTGTTTATGTTGCGGGTCAAGTGACACTACCTGCACCAAGTGTGGATATGTTGCAGTTCATCCTGCATTTAACGACAATTTTCAAGCATTGAACTTCTTTATGTACTTTAGCATCATCTGCAAAATGATCAGTTTACTTCCGACGCTGTCTTCTAGGTCATTTATGTACATTGTGGCAAGTCATTAGTCCTATAACACTCCCTTCGGACACGCTATAAATTACTTTCAAGTCGAAAGAGTTCTCTCTGTTGAAAGTGACACCAGTTTTCTGTTTCCTACAAAATCTTCAATCACAAAGTTGGTCTGATATTCCGTACGCTAGTATTTTATTCACTAGGCGAAAGTGCAGAACCATATCTAACGCCTCCCTTAAGTCAGGAAACATAGCATTGACCTACAGCCCGTATCTACTGCTTTCTGCATCTCGTGGACGAATAGTGCAAGATGAATTTCAAATGATAATTGCTTTTGAAAAACCATGTTAATTTTTGCAGAGGAGATTTACAGTCGACAGAATACTCGAGCATAAAAATGTTCCGAAATTCTACTATTTACCGATGTCAGAGATGCTGGCCTAAAACCTCGCACATCTTTTCGATTACCTTTTCTAAAAATTCCCTGCGCTTTTTTCCCAAGTCGTTTTGGAATGCTTTGCTCCTCAACAGACCTACGGTGCACTGACCCTACAAAGGGTAGAAGTTTCTTCGCATACTATGTGCCGAATTGATTGTTATCGGGTCAGATCCAGTGACCCTTTTCTCTGTTGAACGATTACATTTGCTTTTCTGACTCGTTGTCATTTTGTTGTTCAAGCTACGAGTTAGAGGAGGAGCTATTGTGCAATCTTCCTCTGTGAAACATTACGAAACAGAAGTTTAGTATTTCGGCCATTTGTATGTCATACTCTATTTCGTTGCCATAGTGGTCTCCTCTATTCCATCGCCATAATGGTCTGAGTGTTCGGATCTGTGGTTTCGATCCTTTTACTAAATTAGCATAAGATCGAAACTTCTGAAGATTTTTTTTACCTAGACTGTTCATAGAACTTTACCTTCGAAGTCCATGATCACATCACCCATGCCCCTCCTGATGGTAGTTTTGGTTTCGTTGTGTATTTGCTTGCCTGCGAGGTGTTAGCTACGTTTAAAAATGCATTGAATTTCTTTTTTCTGTATGAGTTTGTTGTCGATCCACGGTTGATATTTCCCATTTCTCGCCATTTTAGCGTGCATGTATGTCTACAGTGTTTTATACGATACTATTTAACTTCGTTCATTGACGCTAAACATTGTCAGTGCTGGAAAAGGAAAGAAGGATGCCGGCCGCAGTGGCCGAGCGGTCTGCGGCGTGCCAGTCACAGTCTGCACGGCCGCTACGCTCGGGGGTTCGAATGCCCCCTCTGGAATGGATGTTTGTGTTGTCTTTAGTATAAGGTAGTTCATAAGTAGTTTGTAAGTTTAGTTTTTTTTTTTTTTTTTTTTTTTTTTTTTTTTTTTTTTTTTTTTTTTTTTTTTTAGAAGAGATGGCTAGGGTTTAACGTCCCGTTGACATTGTGGTCATTAGAGAGAGAGCACACCCTTGGACTGCTTTTACTAAGGGCGGTGGAGGGTATCGGCCGAACCATCCCGGCATTTGTCTGGAATTATGGGGAAAATCAAATAAAACCTAAATCTTGATGGCCGGAGATGGATTTCAACCACCGTTCTCCCGAATGCGAGTCCAGTGTGTATCCACTGCGCCACTGATTGGGTCAAATGTTGCGACGTCGAAAATAATATATGTCAAGGGGTTTCACGTCGTTGACTGAAAACTAACCCTTTTATAATCCAAATTACTTCACATTCCGGATATGTTCTAATCTCACTATTAACTTTCTTAGTGTTCCTATAAACACGCCTCCAGCCTCAGCGTTCATGCTGTGCTTGGGCTATATTAGTGTAAGCTCCAATATTATTATTTTGTTAAAAATTCTAAACTGTTAACGTACGCTTTCACAGCTTTCCTCCTCTAACACTGTGTAGCCAAATGGACCGTTTATAAGTGGGAGTAATTCTGAGACCTTTGCAAAGGCGCTTCTGTAGTCAACTATTACCATATTAACATTTACTTTCTACGTTCTTATGTGACGAATGCTGCCTTGTCTAGAGACCTGTGGAGGAATTTCTCTAGCCTAAAACTACATGTTCAATCCATATGACTTGTATTCAGCTAACCTATTAGCCGCTTCTTGCGTGAAGAGACCTGTTAAGGGAGACCTTACATTTCACCACCCGAAGGCGGAAATTTCCATCCAAGAGTGGTTACTAACCGTCTTCCACCACCTTCCCGTTATTTCCTAAAGGAACTCCATCACTTGTCAAACCGTGGAGGTCCCAACGACAAGCAAACCTCCTCTGAATGTTCCGACTTTTCAGAATGATCGGTCACCGTTGTAACGGGCAGGCAGCCCTTGCTGGCACAGATGTCCTGACAGCAGTGGGCAACCATCAAATATGCTTGGTGCAAAGTACAGCCTTGCAGCCGGTCCTCCCTTTCACCAGCTTCCAACAAATCGAAGACTCCGCCACTAGGCGCCAATCATCGTCACACAACTGTTGACCGGCAGGGACATGGATATCGGAAGGGACAGTAGCATCATTGATCTCGGGCAGCGTTGTAGCCTTCTGACGTACCAAAGCATTCGCCCGGAATGCCCCAGTGCCATTGAAACCTAGAGCAATAGTGTTTGAAGCCTGCCCACCGAGCCATAGGAGCTACCAGTTGTTCACGGACGATGGAAGACCATTCCTCCTGAATCCGAACACAGCAGTGCACTTCCTATCCATCTCTATCCAATTAGTTTTTCCATAGACTGAATAGTTGAAGAAACTGTGGCTGGCTCTTCTAAACAAACAAATGACTGATTACAGCGCTACAGACTGCCTGAATGTAAACGAGATTAAATGTGTGTCCCATTGTGACGGTCTTCACTCCTTTCTGTCAATCTTCTCTATCGCTGTCACTTTCTCTCTGACATTGTTTTTGTCTCTTTGATTTTCTCTCCTATTGCCACTGTATCTTTCTTTCTTACACTCTGCACTCTGTCTCTCCAGCCACAACTGCCCCCTCTTTATACATTGATTGGTATTGTATTCCGTAGATCAGGAAGTTTCAACATGAGTATATAGGGGAAAGGGGTAAAGTGGGGAATTTTTTTTCTTTTTAAACTTAGTTTGTCTGGGGAGGCTAAATCCCCAAAGCTGAAGTATGTTCATCACTCATCTCCCTCTCTCTTTTTCTGTTGCTTCCAACATGACTGACTGATCTTCCCCCTCCCCATTACTGCCTTCTCTCACACTGGCACTGTTTCTTTGCACAAAAGCGTAAATATGTTCGCACCCCAAACTTTTTAGTCACGAAGGCACCTGGTTCCCCACTTTCTATCAGGAAAAAAAGAAAGATTAGGGTTTAACGTTCGGTCGTCATCATGGTCATTAGGGACGGAACACAAGATCGGATTGTTTTTGTTAAGGATGTGGGAAGGGAAATCAAGGAGAACCTAAATCTGCATAGCCGAAGGCGGATTTGAACCGCCGTCCTCCAGAAAGCGAGTCTTTTGTCCACAATGCCACCTTGCTCGGTTTGTTCTGTTAGACTCTCTTAAAATGGACCGGATGTGAGTATCCGCTTCAGTTGTTGTTGAAGTTGGAACACAAAGGGGTTTGTCTGCTGGGTATGAAACCAATTTCTCGAGAACTAAATGCCATAGTTGTGTGCTTTCAATTTTAAATAAAATTTGAGATAGATTTTATAATGGTAAGACATAGATTTCGGAACCAGGTCTTAAATTGTAAGACATACCCTGAGGAAGATATAGACTCTGACCATAACTTGTTGGTCATGAACTGTAGGCTGAAACTGAAAAAACTGCGAAAAGGTAGGAAGATAAGGAGAGGAGTCCTGGATAAATTGAAGGAATCTGAATTTCTTAAGAATTTCAGAGGGAGCTTTAAGCAACAATTGACAGAAACGGGGGAAAATAAAACAGTAGAGGAGGAATGGGTAGCATTGAGAGATGAAATAGTGAACGAAGCAGAGGATAAAACAGGTAGAAATGTAAGACCTACAAAAAATCCTTGGATATCACAGGCAATACTAAATTTGATGAAAGAAGAAAATATAAAAGTGCAGTAAATGAAACAGACAAAATGGAGTACAGACGACTAAGAAATGATATTGACGGGAAGTGTAAAATAGCTAAGCAGGAGTGGCTAGAAGGCACATGCAAGTCTGTAGAAGAATGTATAAATAGGGGAAAAATAGATACCGCCTACAGGAAAATAAAAGAAACATTTGGAGACAAGATTTGTAGATTTGGAGCAAGCTTATCACAATGTTGATTGGAATACACTCTTTCAAATTCTGAAATCAGCCTGAGTAAAATACAGGGAGCGGAAGGTTGTTTACAACTTGTACAAAACCCAGACAGCTGTTATCAGAGTTGAAGGGCATGAAAGGGATGCAGAAGTTGGAAGGTTGTAAGACAGGGTTGTAGCCTTTTCCCAATGTTATTCAATTTGTACACTGAGCAAGCTATAAAGAAAATCAAGGAGAAATTTGAGGAAGGAATTAAAGTTCAGGGTGAAGAAATAAAAACCTTGCGTTTTGCTGACGACATTGTAATTCTATCAGGGACAGCAAAGGACCTGGAAGAGCAGTTGAACAGAATGGACAGTGTGTTGAAAGTAGCATGTAAGATTAACATTACCATGAGCAAAACAAGGGTAATGGAATGCAGTCTTAGGAAATCAGGCGATGCTGAAGAATTAACTTAGGTAACGAATCAGTGAAGGTGGTGAATGAGTTACGTAACTTGGGCAATAAAATAACATATGATGGTCGCAGTACAGAGGATATAAAATGCAGAATGTCAATGGGAAGAAAAGCGTGTTTTAAAAAGAGAAATTTGTTAAATCTAATATTAATTTAAGCATAAGGAAGTCCTATCTGAAGGCATTTGTGTGGAGTGTTGCCTTGTATGGGAGTGAAACATGGACGATAAACAGTGCGGACAGGAAGAGGATAGAGGCTTTTGAAATGTATTGTTGCAGAAGAATGCTGAAGATTGGAGGGGTGGATCGCATAACTGAGGAGGTACTGAACAGAATTGGGGAGAAAAGGAATTTCTGACATACCTTGACTAAAAGAAGGGATCGATTGGTCGGACACATTCTTAGACATCAAGGAATTGTGAATTTAGCATTGGAGGGGAGTGTATGGGGTTAAAAATCGGAGAGGGAGACCACGAGATGAATATAGTAAGCATATTCAAATGTATGTAGGTTGCCGTTCTTATGAAGAGATGAAGAGGCTTGCTCAGGATAGAGTAGGTTGGAGAGCTGCTTCAAACCCGTCTGCGGACTGAACACCACAAGAACAACAAAGGAAAATATGCCACTTTTAAATTATCATTTATTTCCTCCTCTGCAGTCGTTTTAGATGTCATACATACATTAATCATTGCTAATTTGTGTTACTCTTTACTATGTGTAGACTGTATACTAATCTGATCTGATGTTTTTACTTTCAAGGGGCTCTTTTAGCTTGGATCATACGTTTTGGAAACTTTCCTCTATAGGCACACCAGAGCCAACTTATCCTGGGGTTTTGTTGCCCCATACGAGAAATTCAAGCCATCTTCCGCTCACTTTCTGGCATAGTCTACTTTTTCCTCCACGTCACCCAACCATGATGTCTCATTTTCATTTAAAATTACTCAGACGACGAAACTGGATAAAAATTTATGCAATGTAGTCCAAATGATTCAGCGCCGAAGTAGGATTTGATATACTTTTTTCTCTTATGCTCTTAACCTCTCTTCATTATAGCTTCAATCCCCAGCAACGTAAGGGAATGAGGAAGAACTTAAAAGCAACTGAAGCAGAAAAAAATAGAACTGCGTGGAAAGAAAATGAGTAATATAAATAGAAGAGTGAGTTGTATTGGAAGGTGTCAGACATCTTAACATGTTTAAGCACAGCATACTGACAAAGTCCATCATATGATGATAATTACAGTAAAGATGCTCTTTCCTTTACCGGCTTTACAGGTAGTTTTAAAGCGTAATGTTCGCATTTGGTAGCCGCTGAGGAAGCAACAACATCATTCAGTATTTTTTCAGAATGACCCATGTTGAGTATCTCCGGTCCTTCATCTGTCATCTGTTTCACAATAACGCGATACTTTCCAGTAAGACGATAGATTTTACGAATGACGTGTATTTCCATTTTATTCTCGCCCTAATACATTACTGTGACGCGTTTATTTACCTTTTAATTCATCCTTTTGAAATCCTTAAAATGTAAAATTTTGTCGACTACAGAAACTGTTCGCATCACCCAATATCCAGCCCTGAAGTACGAGTTCATTGCCCGGAGATGGTTGTAAAATATTCTCTAGCCTTGTTCATCTCCTTTTTTTTTTCAATTAATCTAAAATCTTTCTTCGGGCGTGCTGAGTTGTGTGTGTGTGTGTGTGTGTGTGTGTGTGTGTGTGTGTGTGTGTATGTGTACGTGCGCAGGAAGATGGGATCGACTTACGTGACTTCTCTTTCAATTCGGAATATTTTGTTCTGTAGGACTGACGTCTGTATTTATCGGAGCGAGTAAAGTAATATGATTGTGATATTAATGGGAAATTGAATCCCTACCGTGCATCATTGAGCCACGAATTCTATCACGCATTTTTGTGTGCGTATGTGGGCAAACCCTACAATAATAACGATAGCCGCTATCGGAATCGTCTAGCAAACAGACGTACTCCTCTAGAGCGACTCAGCAGTTTTCAGGGACGATACTTTCCCTAAACGCCACGGTGAAGAAACTCTACTGCGTCATTGGACCTGCTGCGTAACGTACTCGTACACAAAACATTCCACCATGATAAGTGCTCTGAGGTGCGTCGAATCTAATTAGAGTGTCATACTAATACGTCGCAATCGTTGAACAGAAGATTCATTGAAAATATAGCTCCTAGCCCACACTTTGCTAACGTAAATTGTAATCTCCTGTTCGATTTTACTAAGGATGAAGTCAGTGAAGACAACTACAGGATTCCATCTACATATCGAATCTATGTATGTTATTTTCTAAACATTTATTATTTGAATAAAGAAATTATCTAATATTTACCCTAAGATAGTGAGTTGATGTTGTTCGTAGCTTACTAGGCACACCTTCGACCTCGAACGCTCTTAACCGCACGAAACCATGCTTGGAAAAATAGGCAACCATAAACAGGACAGTGATGTGCGTCATTTCCATACAAAACTGCATTTTACTTCAAGTAACATTTTAACAGAGAGAAACTAAGCAACAAGTTATCAATACCTTAGGAAGGAAATTATATGTAATTTAATGGCGTCAGTGTATCGTTACATATTCAATCAGGAGCGCCACAAACTCTCTGCTTGAAGTATTTATAATAGTGGAAGGCACACATACACACCTGAAAGTGCTTACAGATGCGGGATTTCGATGAAGCCGCGGCGGAATAGCCGTGCGCACTAAGGCGCCTGGCGCCTTGCTGCGGTGTGCTTGGCCGTTTGCCGTCGGAGGTTCGAGTCCTCCATCGGGCATGCGTGTATGAATCGTTCTTAGGATAAGTTAGTTTAAGTAGTTTGTAAGTTTAGGGACCGATTACCACTGCTGTTAGGTCCCATAACGTTAAGTTTCGATGAAGTGCTTGAACCGAATTGGGAGAGAACAAAGTGCACACCTCACTAAAAAAAATGTTTCAAATGTTTGTATAGCTTATGGGACTTAACTACGGGGTCATCAGTCCCTAATCTTACAAACTACTTATCAACTAGCTGACACTAAGGACAGCACAAATATCCATGCCCGAGGGGGGGATTCGAACCCCCGACCGTAGTGGCCGTGTAGACCGTGACTGGCGCGCCTCAGTCTCCTCGGCCACCGCGGCCGGCACCTCACTAAAGCCACGTTATCACATTCCAAATCACTTTAGCATTCACGCATCAAATATCAAGGGCCACGCTAATTAAATTTTCAAATGATGATGTTAAGTCAATGTTCAGAATTCAAATGTACGAGGCGCGTTCAGAAAGTAAGTTCCGTTTGGTAATAAAATGAAATTGTACACAGATACAGAAGAAATTTTTATTGCACAAAATTCTAAAACTCTTAAACTACTTTTCCACATAACTGCCGAAATTTTGCAGGCATTTGTCATAGCGTGGCACCAGGTTTTGTATAGCTTTTTCATAGAAGTCTGTCGCCTGTGTCTTCAACCAGTTGGAAACAGTTTCTTTCAGCTCAGTGATCGTGAAATTTGGGGAAAGTCCATAGCGAGAGCACTAATTGTAAACCTACGGTTTTCCAGGATCTTATCATTAATCGTGTGAACCAGTTCTTCTGTAACCAAAGGTGGACACCCGCTTCGTTCTTCATCGTGCACATCACTACGTCCGCCATTGAACTGTCGGACTCATCTTCTCATCATCGAATCACTCATCGCATTTGGTCCGTAAACATCGCAAATTTGCCGATAAATTTCACTTAGTTTCACTTTCCTCGCATCCAGAAACCGAATCACTGACCTGATTTCACAGGCGGCGGGATTTTCAATCAACGCCGACATTTCAAACAAGCACAACAAAGCGTACGTAACTGACAGCGAGCTCCAAATGGCGCACGTTCTTCTCCTTGATACACATTGTCTAAAGCGCATGTGCGGAACTGCTATCGCAGCGCTGCAGCGGAGATTAATTGAAACGGAACTTACTTTCTGGACGCGCCTCGTATATAAAATTATGGGACCGAACTGCAGTGGTCATCGATCCCTAAACTTACAAACTACTTGAACTTATCCTAAGAACAAAAAACACACACACAAACGCGCGCGCGCGCGCGCACACACACACACACACACACACACACACACACACACATGCCAGAGGGAGGACTCAACCTCCGACGGCTTCGCAGCAAGGCGCCTTAGAACTCTCGGTCACTCCAACGCAGCTATGTCAATGTCACACACTGGCTTTCTCCAAGCATATTGCACCATAGGCTTATAAGTAAGTGCAGCAAATCTATTGTAAATCACAGAGCGAAGTTTCACGATGAAATAACGATCATGTATCTTCAATTGTGGTTTGGCACGTTGTAATCTTACGAAATCAGTAATACTTCTGCTGTAGTATTTATATTGCCGAAAGTAGTAAATATCAAGGGGTCGGAAATATTTTGTTGTTTTCGGTGCCAAGATCTTCAGCGTAACATATTTATTTGGAAAACTTGTATCTACAAGGGGAGACCCGTATGACGCGCCTAGGAATTACACAACAATCGGCTCTTTTCATTTATTACATGTTCGCCAAGGACCGAATTTAGAGAAATTTTCATGTGTTCTTTAGTTAATTTCCATGTTTGCTTGCTTCTACATAAATGTATCGTAGGCGGACTATTTGAAGTTTCTTTGAAACATTTGGAACAAAAGCTCCTTGTGTCTCTTGAAAACAGTGGTACATGTTTGCTACTCTGGCTGCCATTGATAAAGTCACATCAATTGTGTAGCTGTTCGCCCTCCAACGGGAATCCGTAATAGGGAATGTAAGGGCGCTACAGCCATAGCGTGCGACTTGTGGAAGTTTGAGACGGACGAGAGGCGAGCACGGGTAGCCAAGTGGTGCCGGGGGCCGTGGCTCAGCGCGGCCGGTCAGACGGCTGAACGTCCTCTGCAATAAAAAAGCTGAGCCAAATGATCAACGAAATACCAAGTCCGAACAATGTAAACGACCGCAAAAAAAGGTGGTCAAGGCGACCGCTGGCCCGAAGCGGGAGACCCGGGTTCGATTCCCAGCCCATCTCACATTTTCACTGGTCGCCGTTGTTTAATTTCAATGACCTTATGCAGCCGCTTTCCTTCCTAATTCTTCTTCCTTCCCCCTTTTATCAATGATTTGCATTCATAATTTTGAATTAATGCGCAATTTCATTTCCTTTTGCTGCATTTATAGCGCCTGAGTTTGCTATAGGAATTGAAGCCACGATTGTAATAGTTCTCATAAATATTCTCTAGTACGCTTTCATCGATATGTTTTAATACTCTGAATCTCTTCTTTTTGGGTGGCCCCTCACTGTGACTTGACTGGTGCTATTACTGAGAGATAAGTGTTGCGTACTCCTTGAAGAGCCACTTCAAATTCCGTATATCTATTCAGCGTAACTTCGGGTAGTTCTGTGTCGTCGCCATTATACTTCTGAATTATTATGTTATGTAATATATCCACGAACTTCGCATCCTCGGCCCCGATCTCATTTCCATATTTAGCACGTCGTAATTTAGTCCCTAATGTTTGGACCATATGCGTAAGATTAATTCCCTTGATGCATTCGCTTGCGAACACTCCAAGAGACAAATACGTACTGCTGGTATACCAATCACGCAACTGGAGCACTCCTTAGTGCAGATACACTATGCCACCATGTACTGGCACTAGCATATGAGTGCGGCATGGAAATGACCCACATTGTTTGTGATTGCTTATTATTCTAAGCATGGTTTCGAGCGATTCCGAGCGTTCAAAGTCAAAGGTGTCCCTTGTTACTTCGAAAGTCTTCCGAATGATTAGGAAATTAGTTTGAAGCTTTGTGGATTAGACATTTTTAAAAAGTAAATGCAGTGTCCTTCGCCTTCTGAAACCTACGGAATACGCGTCAGTTTTTGTCTTTTCTTCCACGTGTGACTATCCCACAAAGACTAAAAAGACACATCCCAAGAAATTCCACCTAGCCTATATCTTTAAGTAACGAACTTTTACATCATCTCAGAGTGAGATGTAATTTGTGAAATCGATATATTTTTAAGGAGAAATCATTTAACCAAGGAGGTTAGAATACAGGGAGACGTCATTATGCTGTGAAAGTGAAGCTTGCTTCCGCCTTATTGGTCAGTTGATGAGAAGTGTTCGTACTGTAGAGCTAATGTTTTATGTCACTTAAAACAAGAATAAAACGTCCAACGGTTTTTCCGTGATGTACAACGTGTTAAAAGAGAGCAAGTTAGCCGTTAAAAATTAAGTTTTGAAATATATTATAATGAGTATTTATTACTATTTAATCAATAAAATATATTGTTTGAAAGTACATACTTTGCCGAGACTGTCAGTTCAATGCATTAACTGCAAGAGGGTTGACTTCACGCATAGTTTTAACGGAAATTAGCATTCCAGAAGTGGCCAAGATGGTGGCAGGCTTCAATTGCGTATGTGCTGGGCATAGATAATGCCACCTCCCTTTATCCTAACCTCCTTGCATTTAACGTGTTTATTCTCACTAAGATGTCTAGTGTCGAAGACAAAATACATTTTACGTTGGGGCAATATGTGGAATACATTAGTTGAAAGAAACGATCAGAAGAAAGAAATTACTTACAAATTGTATTCCATTGCATTTAGTGACAGTTGGTAATGACACTAGAAGGAAGATAAATTTGAGAAAACAGGTGAAGGAAAAGAAATTTTATGGTATTGACATAGGTATGCAGGGCCGGATCTAGGACATTTGCCAAGGGGGGCAAGCTTAAATTTGCCACCCCTTCTTTCACACGCCCCCCCACCACCCCCGCTTGTAAGAATAGACTTTTTGACGCTAATTGGGTTACATATTTCTAAACAAATGCCACAATCTCACAACATGAACTTTTTTTTATTGACTGAATTAAGATCAAAGGAAAACAGTACAATTTTAATACATACAAAAATATTACAAGATTACTTATCGTACAAAAATCAATTCAGAATTTCGCTTTTCCAGCTTTTTTGCTGCAAAACTGTTTTTGATATCATCATAGTTTAGAGAAGCAGCTCGTTTGTGCTCTATGGATATTAAACTCAGATTTATTAAGCAGTCGTGCTCCTCAAGTGTATTTAATTAGTTTCAGCGTGCTGAAACTTCTTTCTCCAGACGAAACAGAAACTAGAATGGTAATATATACTTTAACGCTGTAGTAAGGTTGGGATACCCCTATACTAATTTATTTTTATAAATTAAATTTAATGTTTATGATGCAGTGGAATCTTGCAAGACTCTACTGCCAGCGCATGTTGTCTGAAACTTTCAACTGCAAGCTATTCCTCGCTAAGATCTTCTGCCAGTTCCGCTGCTTTGGCCTTCAAGTCCTCCAGTTCCATTTCTCGAATTTGCACACCACACAGAAAACTAATTTTTGCACCAATTTTCTCAAGTGCGGTAAACCTGGTACTAAGCTCTGTCAATTATTCCGTATTTTTTCTGTGAATGTCCTCACAAACCCCATCGGCCATTTTCTTCTTTCTTCGAATCCTTTTTTTTTTTTTTTTTTTTTTTTTTTTTTTTTTTTTTTTTTTTTTTTTTCGAAGAATACCGTTGATACCTCATTATCTTCTGCTAGCACTTTGGCCGCAGAAATAGCTTCAGAGGTACAAGAATCCCGGGAAGTTTTGAGAGAGCCCAAAAGTCCTTGAATGTTTCGAACAGTTTTATCAATTGTAAAGTATTAACTTCGCAGAAACTGATTAACATGAGCAATTTATTTTAATATTGCATACCAGAAACAAGTTAAAGTAATGAATTTGAGTTTTCTCATATTTTTTAAAACAGATCTTGTCTCTGATTTTGTTTCCGGTGTTGACAATGTATAAGTTTCAGTTTCTTCCAGGGCCTTCAAAACTTTATGAAAATAATGTAAACAGCTTCAACCTCATCTACTCTTGCAGATCACCTAGTCTTGCTGAATATCTGCTGAATTTGCTCCTACTAAATTTAAAGAGTGAGCAGCACATGGTACGAAACAGGCCAGTTCATTCTTCTGAATTATTCTTGACTGGACCCCTTTGTACTTTCCAGCCCTGTTTGCCCCATTGTCATAATACTGGCCCCTGCAATATTTGACGTTCAACCCATCTGGTTCCAATTTTTGCAGTATCTCTTGACTAAGGCCTTCTCCCGTTTTTTCTGTAACTGTAAAAAAAGTCTGTAAAACTTTCCACAACCTCTGAGTCATTCGACTTGACATACCGAATTACTTGCGTCATCTGCGCATTGTGGCTGATATCTGGAGTGCATTCAAACATCAGTGAAAAGTATTTAGCAGCTAAAATATCTTTAGTTATATCTTGTTTTATTTTGTCAGCAATCAAGTGACGGAACTCATCTTGTATATTTTTGTGAAGTAGCTAATCTGGCCTTTCTTGTGGCGTTCAATACGCAGACGAAGGGGACACTATAGTATGAGATGAGATCAATTGTGTTTAGAAATTTGCCGCTATCTGGATCACCAAAATCACCATCTTCTTTTGCTCCTCTAAAAGGACTTCCTTGTTTAGCTAGAAAAAGGACAGCATCAATAATACAGTGAGATTCCTCCTGTTTTATCTGGTCTTGCTGCCCAGTGTGTGATACTTATCACGTGGGTTTGTCGGAGGACATCGAAAGAGTCGAAAGAAGGGCAGCTTGTTTTGTATTGTCGTGATACAGGGGAGACAGCGTCACGGAAATCATACAGGATCTGGGATGGGAATCAGTAGAACAACGGCGTTTATCGCTGCGACGTGGGCTACTTACGAAACTACAATCATCAACATTATCCTCCGAATGCGAAAATATATTGTTGCCTCCCACTTACATAAGTAGAAAACATCATCCGAATAAATACGTGAAATCAGAGCTCGAACAGAGAGAGATTCAGATGTTCTTTCTTCCCGCGCGCTATTCGAGAATGGAATGGGAGATAAATAGTATAAAAGTGGTCCGATGAACCCTCTGTCAGGCAGTTGAATGTGATTTACAGAGTATCCTGTGTAGATGTCTATCAATTCCACCGCTACCGAGAGAGGACTCTAGATCCTTAATGCTTTTGACTTTCAATAAGAAGTGTGCACACCTGAAATACTTTTTTTTTTTCTTTTTTAAATAAGGACTGGAACGTTATTCAAATTCACCTGTTCTACAAATATGAATATTCATTTATCTGAAAAAAAAAAAAAAAAAAAAAAAAAAAAAAAAAAAAAAAAAAAAAAAAAGAGGAACACTGCGGTCGGGGGTTCGAATCCCCCCTCGGGCATGGATATTTGTGCCGTCCTTAGTTGTAAGTAGTTGATAAGTAGTTTGTAAGTTTAGGGACTGATGACCCCGTAGTTAAGTCCCATAAGCTATACAAACATTTGAACATTTTTGAAAAAGGAAATCTATGCAAATTAATAAGCATTGTGCATTTACTTATGCAATAACGCAAACATCTCCCTCATTCTGGCTAATATCTAGTAGATTTTTAAAGTTTGATTAGCTGAAGTACCTGTGACAGGGCAACACTGAAGTCAGCAACCAGGAATTTTAGTTTTATTAAATGATTTCGGAATTTCTTGCAGTCATTTTACTTTTAACAATTCTTTGTCAGTTAATTTTATTAAATTATACCAGAAAGATACAATCTGTAAAAAAAAAAAAGTGACGGTCAAAATTTGCCGCCCTCTAAATTCTGCCGCCCAGGGCAACTGCCCCCTTTGCCTCCCCCCCCCTCCCCCTATATCCGGCCCTGTAGGTATGTATAATTCTTATGCCACAGCGTGGCGCTAGATGCCGCAGATAGTAAATTAATTTGGTACGTCACCTTAGGTTGGCAATAGACGCCATCGATACGCAAACATTGTAAGACATTGTAAGAATATTATCGTTGCCCCCAGTGGCGTACCAGTAGAGGACTGAGCGCCCCAACAGATGTTGTCCCCTATTAACAGTCACAGACTGAAAGATAGGAAAAAAGGAGAGGAAAATGTAGTAATTGTAACAAGATGCTTCTGTCAAAGGCAAAAATGGCCGGCATCAAAAATGTTGGAGGGTGGGGGTGGTAGGGTTTCCAGATCTCCGGGCGCCGCCCGGAGTGCCCGGGTTTGGAATGAATTCTCCGGGTCTACGGGCCAATGACTCTCATCTCCGGGCTTGAATGTAACCTTCAACTTAACATTTTTTTGACGCTTTTTAAGTACTATGCACATGTAGCGACGATCTACATCGAACTTAACGTAACTTAAACTAAGGACGAACACAACTTCCATGCCCTAGGGGGAGATTCGAACCTCTGGCGGGAGCAGCCTCGCGCACCGTGGCAAGACGCTTCAGTGCGCTCGACCATTCCCGGCCGGCTCCTCTCTACTAATTATGAATAACTTTATATAAATGGCAATTTCTTATTGCAACAAAATGCTACTTTTCTATTATTCCTCTGAAAACTTTTCATTGTTGCGTCGGTAGTAATCGGCTAGCGCATTATTAAGCAGACACTGTTGCAGCAACGTGTCAACTGGCGACGTCTATTATTTGGGTTCGTTCGTTTATTATTTGTTATCAGTTTACCGGCAATTTTTGGAATACTCGGATCGTGTGTGAACAGACAAGCTTACATTAACTCAGATTAGTGAGTAATAACAGTGAAATGAAGAGACGATATCTAAGTTCGTTCCGTGAAGAATGGTTGCAGGAAGAAAATTATAAAGAGTGGCTACAAAAAGTCGATACTGATGAGTGTATGTGTAAGTGCAGAATATGCAACATCTCATTTACTGTTAAGTACGACGGAGTGAAAACTGTGATTAACATTTACAATCAGGAAGACACAAAGCTGATATTACCACACAAAAGAAGAATCAGTCGCTTCTTAAATTCTTGCCGAAAAAATTTTCTGCAGAAGACGACAAAGTCACTGCAACGGAATTAACTTTGACTTACCATGGTGTGAAACACCACCATTCTTACAATTCTCAAGATTTTGGTAATAAGCTATATCCTTATGTTTTTAGAGATTCCTCAGTGGCAATGAAAGTAAGATGCGGCCGAACAAAAAGCGAGGCATTAGTAAAACATGTGCTTCTGCCTTAAGCTAAAGAGAAGCTACTAAGCGAATTAAAGCAAAATGTTCCGTTTTCATTAGGTTCAGACGCTTCAAACAAGGGCAATAAAAACATTATCCGATAGTTGTAACATACTTCTCCAAAGATAAGGGAAAATGTAATGAAGTTCTTGATTCCTACGAATCTGCAGAAGCCATCTCAAACAAACTAAAATCCATTTGATTGGAAAATGGTTTGACACTGAATAATGTAGTTTCGTATTCAGCTGACAATGCATCAGTTAATTTCGGGAAACACAATTCTGTCTTCACTAAATTGAAAGAAGAAAATGAAAACTTAATCAAAGCCAATTGTTGTTGTCATATTTTACATAACTGTGCTAAGTTTGGATTCAAGCTTCTAAAATATGATGTAGAAACTCTAGTTCTTAAAATGTATTCAGACTTTTCTTCATAATCAAAAAATTCGGAGGAACTAAAAACATTTTGCGAGTTTGCTCAGCATGATTACAACGAAATACTGCGACACACTGTAGTGCGATGGTTGTCTTTGGAGTGAGCTCTGGACAGTCTTGTTAAGATGAGGTGAGTTTTAAAGATGTATTATGTAGCACGGGGTGAGGAAAAAACACATCCCCTAATTTGGAAGTTTATTAGTTCACACCAAGACGAAATAAACGAGTATTCGCTAACACTACCAGAGTGCTTTTTGTATTTTTTAAAAGCAACTTTGGTTTTTTGTAAAGCAATCAGACTTTTAGAAAAAGAGGACACACTTTCCGCAGATGTACACGAGATTATGTTTGAAGTGAAAAAACAAATAGAGGGTCGTAAGGAGGATAAGTTTTATGGATTTAATATTTATTTATGGAGTTAACATGTCTTTAGAACACCTTACAGAAGAAGAAAATAATATTGTAGTAAAAGAGTGCACACTTGTTTACGACAGGTTATTAAACTATCTTGGTAAATGGTACAGCTTTAGTGGGAATGACAATGTGCATGAAGTTGTATCAGTGCTAGACTTATGTCAACCAAAACTATTTTCATTTAAATACTTGGCCAAAGTGGGAAAGAAATTGAAAATTAGTTTTGATGGAAACGAACTGTAACAGGAGTTTTCTGTTTTGAAGTCTGTAGTGTCAAATCTTGATAGGAAGGAAACTAATTGTTGTAAAGTGTGGAGCGAGTTTTTTGAAAAAGCAAATGCACCAAACTTGTTCAATATAATGCAGCACGTCCTCGCAATTACTGTCAGTAACGCGCACGTTGAACGAGTGTTTAGTGTAATGAGTGCATTATGGTCGGATGCTAGAAACAGAACGTCTGTTGAACTTGTGAAAGCCGAGATATGTGTTCAGATTAATTTGAAAATAAGATATGAAGATTTCTACAACGTGGCTCTTAAAAACAAGACTCTTCTGAATGCAGCGAGATCATCAGCAAAATATGAATAATAAGGTATGTGCTTATAACTGTAATACTTTACTACTGTTATTTTTATTTGCTTCGGTGTAGGTTAGATTAGTGGTAAACTAGTAATGGCGGCATTAGTAAGTGATTGGTGATCATATACAGTAATAGAAGTTAATTTTGTTGTGTTTGTAAAACTTGTGACTGTAATGATACACAAACAACTGTTTGACGAAGTCTGCCCCCCAATTAGTCAAATGTACAATCAGAAAAAAATCAACTGGATGGCTATACTGCTCGCGAGTTCAGGCACGTCTTTGCAGATAAAATTTCTTCCGCTAATTAGTTTCGGTGATTACACCATTTTCAAAGCATAAAATTTAGGGCAAGTTACATTATATACATTTTGGTAACTCAAGCTGTGAAAAACATCTAATCTTATCCAATTGACTCAAATACCTAATAAAAATTAAGACACCGTTAAAACACATTGAAATGCACTACGCTAGAAATTAGATGTTTTGTGCAGCTGGAGCTACGAAAATGTATATAATGTAACTTGCCCCATATTTTACGCTTTGAAAATGGTGTAATCACCGAAACTAGTTAACGGAACAAATTTGGTCAGCAAAGTGTACAAATATGCATTTTTCAAAATTTATTGCTGCCGAGGATCGCCTCACCAAAATGTATGAAGTATTTTTTAATTACACATTGGGCACGGTAGGTGGATGCGTGAACGTAAATGGATCAATTTGTATTGTAAAAAGTAATGACAGGTTCTTAAGATATCATGTCATTGTCCAAATCTCCCGCAGTGCACTGTTATTTACTTATGTCACAACAGTGAAGTAATTTTCGCGTAAGTACAACGTAATGGAGAGCGAAGCACCAGTCACTGGCCACTGCACTTCCCTGTCGAACCTGGCAACTGCACTGCTAGCTGTCGGAGCTCAACTCTCGCCGTACGTAGTATAGCACTGTCGATCAATTCACTATACAATTCGCGATCGTTGTTGATATCCTGTACTTCGGTGTATAATCTTTAATTGATATTACATCAGAACGTCGATTACCCGAACTAATAGGGGAACGTGGATGTTCGGAAAACTGGTTTATTCGAATAATCGAACTGTACAGTTTCATTTGCCAATAAGTAGTTTACAGTAAATGTATTTATAACAACATGCATCTCTTTTAGTACAGTAATAATATCGTATTTATCTCTCATAGAAAGGACAGCACTATTACGTTTAATCATTTTATGCCCTCAAGTTTACTTCTTTACGCGGCATCAAGTGGTCGTAACAGGGAGCAGAAGGTAACTGTGCCCCTTCACATGGAGGCAGTGAGAAACTCTTCTTGGTGGCGCGCGATCCTTCACAATGCGCGGAGCCGCATGCGGCAGCTGTTGATGTGAGCACCTTTGATGCTGCCGCCACTTCTGCTGCCACGCCGACTGAATGTGCCGATTGTTGATCCACAGCAACTGGCGGCCTGGCCGGACAGCTGCGGCATGTGTAGGCCACACCTAGCAATGTTCCACGAGGGGGGGGGGGTACTTGCTGGGAGGGAGGAGATGATTAGTTTTTTTTTTTTCTTTTAGAATTCACGTGTAATCCTGGTTGGGGGGGGAGATGGTCGCAGCTGACGGAGGGGGGGGGGGTGAGTCATTGGCCAAGGGGGAGGGGGGCACGTCTGGTCTCCGGACCTGCCTCGAGTTCAATCTGGCAACCCTAGGGGGTGGGCGACAGAAGCCGTGCCTTATCCCCTCCAGTTTCAAGTGGAGGGGCGACTGTCGTCGTCCCCCCCCCCCCCCCCCCCCCCCCCCGGTTGATACGCCATTGATTGTCCCGCGAAGCGCAGTGTTATCGCAGAGGCTTGATATTTCGTGTCTGTTTTTTAAAGTGGTTGCACGTTGGTCCACTTTATGAGTTGTCCGCAGTTGGCGACAGACAAACAGCGAGGCTTAATATTGTTACGTTTCGTGTAATAGCTCTCAGGGGAGATTTATTTGCAGAGGTTAAGAAAGATAATTACTTTGTATGTAGTAAATTTGGTAAAGGTTATTGTATAACTTTAATTATAGTTCCATTGTAGATTTATGTTTATTGAATGAAGTTATTAGTTGAAGTTCATCTTTATCTTCTTTAGTAGTTAGTACCCATCCCTCTGTAGTTAATCAAGTGATGTAATTTACAAGGATATATATTACGCAACGAAAGTTAAGTGTTATTTCGATTGTCTCAGTAATTTTATCAACAATATTATATGAGAATTCTTTGGCCATTTGAAGTAGGCCATCTCAAGAATTACTTAAGAGTAATTAAAACTCCTTTTGAAAGATTTTCTTAATTTAATTGCATGACACTTATATGTACATTGTTAGAGTTGCTGGCAGTGGTAAGAAATTTATAAAACGTTAATGTTGCGTTCTATTGTGCATAAACACAGGTGCTTTGAAGATTATGAACAGGCTAGATTAGAATCCGACAAATTGGTAGCACAACAGTGCTGAGTTATTGTTAGTAGTTCATGTCAGCTTATTTTTTACAAACAGATTTTTTGAACTAATGTTCGAAAGTGAACTAAAGGAACTAGCGACAAATCTTGATATAATTAAATGTGTTTTTTCATTGAAACAGAAAATCATATCTGTAGGTTGTGTTGCTGTAATCATTAACAGCACGTTTAAAAGAGAATAGAAAAAAAGACCTACAAAACATCCTTGGGTATGACAGGACATACTAAATTTAATCGATGAAATGAGACTATATGAAAATGCAGTGAATGAATCGGGCAGAATGGAGTACAGACGACTAAGAAATGAGATTGACAGGAAGTGCAAAATGGCTAAGCAGGAGTGGCTAGAATGCAAATGCAAGGATGTAGAAGAATGTATAAATAGGGGGAAAATAGATACAGCTTACAGGAAAATAAAACAGATATGTGGAGATAAGAAAAACAGCTCTATGAATATAAAGAACACAGATGGAAAACCAGTTCTCAGCAAAGAAGGGAAAGCTGAAAGGTGGAAAGAGTATATAGAGAAGCTCTACGAAGGAAATGAACTTAGAGACAATGTTGAAGGAAGGGAGTAAGAGAGGGTAGTAGCATTTCTCCAATGTTATTCAATTTTTACATTTAGCAGGCTATAAAGGAAAGAAAGGAGAAATTTGGAGAAGGATTTGAAGTTCAGGGTGAAGAATTAAAAACATTGCGTTTTGCCGACGACATAGTAATTCTGTCAGAGACAGCAAAGGACCTGGAAGAGCAGCTGAACGGAATGGACAGTGTACTGAAATATGCATATAAGATGAACATTAAGAAGAGCAAAACTAGGATAATGGAGTGCAGTCTAAGAAAATCAGGTGATGCTGAAGGAATTAGATTAGGTAACGAAACAATAAAGGAGGTAGTTGAGTTTTGTTACTTGGGCAGTAAAATAACAAATGATGGTCGCAGTACAGAGGATATAAAATTCAAAATGGGTATGGGTAGAAGAGCGTTCTTGAGAAAGAGAAATTTGCTGACATCGAATATTGATTTAAGCCTAAGGAAGTCGTTTCTGAAGGCATTTGTGTGGAGTGTTGCCTTTTGTGGGAGTGAAACATGGACGATAAACAGTGCGGACAGGAAGAGGATTGAGGCTTTTGAAATGTGGTGCTACAGAAGAATGCTGAAGATTAGATGGGTGGATCGTGTAACTAATGATGAGGTACTGAACAGAATTGGGGAGGAAAGGAATTTCTGGCATACCTTGACTAAAAGAAGGACTCATTCTTAGACATGAAGGAATCGTGAATTTAGTATTGGAGGGAAGTGTTTGGGGTAAAAACCGCAGAGGAAGTCGAAGAGATGGATACAGTAGGCAGATTCAGACAGCTGTAGGTTGGCGTTCTTATGTGGAGTTGAAGAGGCTTGTTCAGGATAGGGTATTTTGAAGAGCTGCATGAAACCAGTCTCCGGACTGAAGACCAAAACAACAACAACAGCTTTTGCTGGCTGCCATTAAAGCAAACAGTCTGTAACCGGTCGTAATGGAAGCTGTAAGGCTTCACGTGGGCACTGTGTCACTGGCCTTGAGGAGGACAGTAAGGGCGTCAGCCGTAAGATTCAAAGAGCGCCGTTAGGAAAATTAAATGTGACTACTTTTCTACAGTTCAGAAATAAGACATTTGTTATGTTTGTTTATTTGATTCAGTAACACTTAATATTACACTGCCTGACAACAATTGAAACTGTAATATTTGAATAGAAATTACACACAGAGAATTTTTAGAAAGAATAGATTTCAGTATTTACGGTGATCTACAAAAGGTAAATCACACATGTTCCTGCCATTGAGATCACGATGATGAGACAGAAATATTCTCTGCCTATAACTTTACAAACGTCTTATAAAATAGTGTCATTGCAGTACTAGTGTTGTTCACTAAGAAAATGAATCAGGTAGGCGTGTGCAGTTATAGGTGCAGAAGTATTGCACATAATACCCACATGGTGTCAAAGTGTTAACTGACGCCAAGTATTAATATCGTTCGTTACTTACAACAGCGTCACTCATATCATTCATTTGTTTCATACTGTTGTTTCAGTGCTTCGTTTCCGTTGCCATGTTGCGACGAAAATACGAGCAGGAAGCTAAAAGAAATGAAATGCATGATCGAAGACCTAAAAACTAAAAAATTCAAATATGAGCTAAGACATAATAAAGAGAGAGAGAGAGGGGGGACTTGGGAGAGAGAGAACTATGCTCGATTTGTTTGAATTTTCTTATTACCGAGAAACTGATGTTTGTGTAATCCGATCTTAGAGATTGTCTTACTAATATCATTTTCATTGCATATGAGTTTAACAACTACTTACACAGTCTCGATGGAGCAGACATTATGGCGACTAACAGTCGAGGGAACTGAAGCAGGCCGGCCGAGGTGGCCGAGGGGACTAAGGCGCTCCAGTCACGGTCTGCACGGCCATTACGGTCGGGGGTTTGAATCCCCCCTCGGGCATGGATATTTGTGCCGTCCTCGTTCGTAAGTAGTTCATAAGTAGTTTGTAAGTTTAGGGACTGATGACCCCGTAGTTGAGTCCCATAGACTATACAAACATTAGGACATTAGAATTAGAACTGAAGCAGCTTTTAAACACATGTGAGCACTTAAATTGGGCTTTAGCGCTCATCTGAACACCAGCTCGCTGTACAATCGTCTCATCTAGCTGTTCTGTTACGGACGATGTGATATTTTCGGTGTGAGAGTCTTTTAGTATCACACCAACAGTAGAATTTTATCGGGCGGGAGAAAATATGGTGATATTTTATCCCTAAACTTACTTGTAGACCATTTTCTAGAACTTTAATTTCTAATTATGTGTCATGATTAGTACCAAAGTAAGGAACCATTGCAGTCAATAAAAGTAACAATGTTATCACGATTTTTGACACATTGCTGTACGAAGTCATTGTAGCCACAGAACGATCAGAGTAGTTATGTATGTACCCTGTAGGAGTATAATTTTATTGTTGTCTCGAGGGAATTATTGTGGCGGTAATCTACAGTGCTTACATAGTGTATCGATGACAAATAACAAGCACTGATGATTGTGGTCAGTGGAACAGAGCGAACACTCTGCGGTTAATATGGGATATTGCTACGTGATTATAGTGCAGCTGTGGTTTGCCAACATAAACATACTGGACAAAACATTAGCCACATTTAGGTAACACAACGCTAATACTGTATTACCTGGTCTGAAGGCTCAGTAATGGCCATAATATGGCGAGGAATGAGAGTCCGTAAGTTTCATTTAATTTTTTTTAATCCGTTTGTAAATATGCCATCTGTTTCTGTGTTTTTATTTTACATATACAAATTTTAATTTATCTTGGTTGAAGAGCAGATTGGCTGTACCGCTGCCAGCCGCCCACTGCCCATATGTGAAATGAAAAGATTGTAATAGGGACGACACAAAAGTACTTGAAGTTACCCTGGTTAGATATATTGATTTTGAAGTATAGGAAAAATATGAATCTGTAGTTAATGTTCAAGCAGTACTACACACATATTTTCAGAGCAACAGGAACAGTCCAAAGTGAGTTTTCACTATTACCACCAAAACGTCTGGGTCCAATGCATTAGAAGGTACTAGAAACATTTATGAGAACTATTCCTATACCAATCTAATGATAAGTAAAGCTCATTGCAAATTAATTATAAATTATGTACCAAGCGAAAGGCGAACCGGAATTCACTTCAAAGAAAATAGACTGTCACGGTTACAAACTATAAAAAACATTTGGGATCAAAACTTGATAGAGCAAGATGGTGTGTAACCCCGATGGGCACCGCCATATGATGTATCGAGTACTGGGGGATGTATCAGCAGCTGATACACAAATAAGGATGCAGACATGAGAACAAAGCTAAACATACATTCTCATTAATACTAAATGTTTATTTGAAAGTACAAAGACAAAAACTTGACTTCTTCAGAGAAGTAGAGAGATAGAAGGAAGAATGCTATTACGCAGTTATAATACTAGCGTGATTAAACGTAACTAATTCTGCCGGCTATTCTACTTGCTGCTTCTTGTGGGTACGGAGGCTGGCTAACTATCCCTAACAGCAAGTACAGCTGGTTAAATCAGTATTTCAGAGGGCACTGTCCGCGTCGGGCGTAGGCGTGGCCGCGCTTCTTCTCGTACTTGGCGCGTGTTGTGGCGCCTGCTAAATGTCGTTCTGGCGGTGCTGCTCTCGTCGGAGTGCAGTCGATACGATAGGACAGCATCCCCCTACCCCCAAAAAAATGCCTCGCCGTTGTCGCCTAGGGAGCATTGTTACGATAAATGAGTGGGAGGCAGGAAGCTGTGCGTCTTGCGAAGCCAGGAACAGCAACTGTGACCGCCGCCTAGACCCCAGCCACGTTCCGATTTCCGTCTTAAGCTCCCAGGGAAATATCGGCCTGAAAACCCCAGGATGAACGCACGTCCGCTTCTTGTGTCGGCCTGAAGGACGGTGTAATCGGTAACGTCGACGAATATGGTGCCGGCTGGGAGAAAGCATCCACTGGTAGCGCTGGTACCAATACGAGGAAGTTGAACTGATAAGGCGCCGTGGGCGATTACGTTGGCGGTATCCAACTCCGTCGGTTCCTCATATGGTGCCTAGATGCCACCCGGGGGCAATGTGATCGGCGCCTCGCGTCTGTGAGACGGAAATATGAGGAAAATAAGGTATCTGCGGAAGAGATCTCGCAATCGAGAGGAACGGCGCAGCAAATAGGATGCACCTTTAATAAGAAAAATACAAGAACACAGTTGTCGAATAACAGCATCTGGAGTGGCCAAAAGTGAGAAAAGAACAGCAACATTAGGTGTGTATCGCTACTTTTGTGTTGTAGGAGGTGCCGTGAGGTGCGGCGGGTGCAGCAATTAAAGCAGTGTACAGTGGCGTCGGCCGTGTAGAAGCTCTGCAGGCCATGAACTGTCGTGGGGTTGAGAGCGGTACGTCGACAGGAAGAGAAGCACTACGTTGGATTGTAGATGATGCGATGCACTATTGAGATGAGTGATGCCATTTACTGCACAAAACTGTTCAGACTACCTAGCAATAAACAATTATCCATTGTCAGAAACCATCACATCAGGCAAGTCTTTTAAGCAAAAAATGCATCGCAAAGTCTGAATGGTGTTACGGGATGTAGTGTTAAGACATGGTAACCATAAACGGGTAGTGGTTGTACGTGTCCACCACAATAAGCTAACGAGTGACCCATTATTATCCCATGAATGCGGTATGTACTTGTTGTCATGGAGACTGAGACTTTGGCCAAGCTGAAAATGTTTGTGGTGGCAAGGACTGATCTACAAAAGCTTGTCAGTGTGATGTCATCCATTCATTGTGGATGTTCGTGCCCAGCCACGTACAGTGTCAACGTGCTAAATGTTTATTGTGCACTATTTGTTAAGCTTATGGCACTTAACTACGGGGTCATCAGTCCCTAAACTTACAAACTACTTATGAACTACTTACGAACTAGGACGGCACAAATATCCATGGCCGAGGGGGGATTCGAACCCCCGACCGTAGTGGCCGTGCTGACTGTGACTGGAGCGCCTCAGTCACCTCGGCCACCGCGGCCGGCTGTGCACTATTCCTCAATCGCAACACTCCTTTCTGCGACACATTCTTAATAATCACACATGACTGACCACTGACGTTTTGCAGCAAAATCACACCATGCTGTACGGAGAGGTAATGATGTCGAGCAAGATTACGGTGCATAAAAGAATTTGGAAGGTGTTTCAGAGAACGGGGCCAATCCTACTGGATATAATGCAAAAAATTTTCGAGTGACTTTCAGCGACTGTGGCCTATGTAATCTTCCGATAGTCGAGGGGAAAAGACTAATATTCCACTGTCCTGAACATCAGGCGTCAAATTCTGAATGAGAGTCAACAGGAAGGCAAGAAAGATCGTGTCACCTTAATGTACCATGCTTTGACGTGGGCCGTTACAGTATTACGTACTGCTACTGAGAAAAGCACAAGACGAACCAGTGCGGTAGGAACAGTTCTGTGTATGTAAAACAAACACTGAAGTGGCTTATGGTCCTACACCAGGTAAAACTTCCGCCTAGACACATACTGGTGAAACTTACACTCGCCAATACCAAGAGCCTCTTTCTCGATCTACAAGTAACTGCACTGAACCTTTGTCAGAAAGTTGGAAGCAAAATCAATTGGCCTGTCCTGTGTACCAATTCTATGCGAGAACACAGCTGTAAACCCGACCTTACCCGTCGGGGGTTTGTGCTGTCTTTGGTATAAGGTAGTTCATAAGTAGTTTGTAAGTTTAGGGACTAATCACACCGCAGTTAAGTCCCATAAGCTTCACAAAAATTTGAACGTTTTGTAATCCCGTAAGTAAACCACCGTTTTAGTAGGATCGAAATGAATAAGTCATCTGTCACTCAACACAGCACATTTCAGTTCTGAAACGTATCCTGACATTGTTCTGTCGATAAAGAAGCACATTTACCTGACGCAAGCGATGCAACAGAGCCGCGTTGGGTATGAAACTGACAGAATAAGCCAACTTTCCGAAAACGGCCTGTACTTTTTCAGGTCGCGTAGAGTGGGAAAGTCGCGAATTATCAGCAAATGTAACTCAAGTGACTAGACACCCTGGTTATTATTAACATGGCCTGGTATTGAATTTCGATCTGAATTGACGACACTTCAAACCTACAGCCGAAGGCACTTGTAATAGAGTGCGAAGGTTGTGGATGTGTTTTACGTCGTGTTGTGGTTTATATCCTAATACAACAATATCGTACAAGTAATATGAACAGAAAGAGATTTTTCACTGAGCGGTATTTACAGATATGCGCTGCGTAAGTCAATTTTTAAAAATTACCTGTCCCAGGGGGAGATATAGACCATGACCATAACTTGTTGGTTATGAACTGTAGGATGAAACTGAAGAAACTACAAAAAGGTAGGAAATTGATATGGGACATGGATAAATTGAAGGAACCTGAAGTTCTTTAGAATTTCAGAGGGAGCTTTAGGCAACAATTGACAGAAACGGGGGAAAATAAAACAGTAGAGGAGGAATGGGTAGCATTGAGAGATGAAATAGTGAAGGCAGCAGAGGACAAAATTGGTAGGAAGGCAAGACCTGCAAAAAATCCGTGGATATCACAGGAGATACTAAATTTAATCGATGAAAGGAGAAAATATAAAAATGCAGTAAATGAATCAGGCAAAATTGTGTACAGACCACTAAGAAATGAGATTGACAGGAAGTGCAAAATGGCTAAGCAGGAGTGGCTAGAAGGGAAATGCAAGGATGTAGAAGAATGTATAAATAGGGGAAAAATAGATACAGCCTACAGGAAAATAAAAGAAACATTTGGAGATAAGAAAAACAGCACTATGAATATCAAGGACACTGATGGAAAACCAGTTCTAACAAAGAAGGGAAAGCTGAAAGGTGGAAAGAGTATATAAATTGGCTCTATGAAGGAAATGAACTTAGCGGCAATATTGTAGAAAGGGGAGAAGTGGATGAGGATGAAATAGGAGATACTTTACTGAGAGATGAATTTGACAGAGCACTGACAGACCTAAGTCGAAACAAGGCCCCTGTATTAGATGATATTTCCTCAGAGCTACTGAAGTCTCAGGAAGAACCAGCCGTTGTTGCACCTGGTGTGTAAGATGTATAAGACAGGCGAAGTACCCTCAGACCTTATGAAAAATGTTATAATCCCCATTCCAAAGAAAGCAGGTACAGTCAGGTGTGAAAACTACAGAACCATCAGTTTAATAAGTCATGGTTTCAAAATATTAACACGAATTATTTACAGAAGGATGGAAAAGCTGGTAGATGCCGACCTCGGGGAAGATCAGTTTGGGTTCAGGAGAAATGTAGGAATTCTGGAGGCAATACTCACTTTACGGCTTATCCTAGAAGATAGATTAAGAAAAGCAAACCTACATTTTTAGCTTTTGTAGATTTGGAGAAGGCTTTTGACAATGTTGATTGGAATAAACTCTTTCAAGTCCTGAAGCAAGCAGGAGTAAAATATAGGGAGCGTAAGGTTATTTACAACTTGTACAAAAACCAGACAGCGGTTATCAGAGTTGGAGGGCATGAAAGGGTTGCAGTGGTTGGAAAGGGAGTAAGATAGGGTTGTAGCCTTTCTCCAATGTTATTCAATTTGTACATTGAGCAAGCTATAAAGGAAAGCAAGGAGAAATTTGGTGAAGGAATTAAAGTTCAGGGAGAAGAATTAAAAAAAATTGCGTTCTGCCGATGACATAGTAATTCTGTCAGATACAGCAAAGGACCTAGAGGAGCAATTGAACGGAATAGACAGTGTGCTGAAAGGTGCATATAAGATGAACATTAACAAGAGCAAAACTAGGGTAATGGAGTGCAGTCTAAGAAAATCAGGTGATGCTGAAGGAATTAGATTAGGTAACGAAGCAATAAAGGAGGTAGATGAGTTTTGTTACTTGGGCAGTAAAATAACAAATTATGGTCGCCGTACAAAGGATGATTTAAGCCTAAGGAAGTCGTTTCTGAAGGCATTTGTATGGAGTGTTGCCTTGTATGGGAGTGAAACATGGACGATAAACAGTGCGGACAGGAAGAGGATTGAGGCTTTTGAAATGTGGTGCTACAGAAGAATGCTGAAGATTAGGTGGGTGGATCGCGTAACTAATGAGGAGGTACTGAACAGAATTGGGGAGAAAAGAAACTTCTGGCATACCTTTACTAAAAGAAGGGATAGTTTGGCAGGGCACATTCTTAGACATCAAGGAATTGTGAATTTATCGTTGGAGGGAAGTGTGCGGGTAAAAACCGCAGAGGAAGACCAAGAGATGGATACATTAAACAGATTCAGACAGATGTAGGTAGCCGTTCTTATGTGGAGATGAAGAGGCTTACTCAGGGTAGGGTATTGTGGAGAACTGCATCAAACCAGTTGCAGTTGGTGCCGCGGATATAACTGACGTAGGCGTCAACGTGGCCTTAGCTGCCGTTTGAGCGATGATCAACTGTTGCACCAGGGTTAGAAGCTGGATCATCTGCTGTGTCTGAAAATGAATAACTGCATTAGATCGAGACCAGCAGCCACCGGAGGCAGTTGCGCATTTGATGCTGGCGCCATGGTCATGATATAGGATATGACAAAACAAAACAATCAGACAAACGCAGTAATATGATTCGCAAAGCGCGTCCTTGAAAAAAATTAATTAATTAAAGCAATGTTAATTATCGAGCGAGCTCCGCACTTCGAAATGTTTGCTACAGTTTAAGCAAAGGTCAAGGCCGCCTCGGTCTGCCAAATCCCGTTTATACTAAGTCACCATATGATGTGTAACCTCGACTACATGTAACGTATCGGCTACTGAGGGATGTAACAGCTGTCGGCACACAGATTTATTAATTGGCAATCACTCGCGAGCGAGTGTGATAGTCTTCCTTGTCCTGATGGTGGGTCTTCAGAGGGCTGGTCAGTCCAATCCGCGCATTGCATGCTCTGCTGCAGTGATGACATATGTACGTTGGGACACCGGCTGGTATTCTCAGAACCTCCCCTCGTTTACTTCACATGCGTCTTCCCTTAGCACTACAAAGTGTGCTACACCATCATGAATGGTGTTTCTCCAGGTTAGTGGTCCCATGTGTGTATTTCCCAGTTTACTGCACTGATCATACATTCCTTCAAGGTTTCTTTATTGCAGTCTTTATATCTTTTTGCCTAATTTTCACGATGACGATCATATTTCCTTATTCAGAATACATCATTTGTTTGGGAATACGATGGTCTGGCATACGGATCACATGTCTGATCCAGCAGAGACGATATTTAGTTGAAAATTGCCTCAATGCTTGTAGTTCTGGCATTCTCCAGAACGCTAATAATCGTGTATTTTCAAGTGATTTCAGGTGGTTTCAGGTGATTTTCAGGATATTTATGAGGCAGCCTTGATAGAATTTTTCAAGGATTTTGACATGTCACCTGTATATAGTCCATGTCTCGCACGCATATAAGAGTGTCGGTCTGACCACAGTCTTGTATACCAGTAGTTTGGTGCGGAATCTGATGTCATGGTAGTTGAATATTCTTGGTCGCAGTCGCAGCACATTTCACACGGAATTTTATTTCTGCATCAATACTGGCTTTTGCAGAGAGATGGCTCCCAGGAGCTGGTTGGAATAAAATTTTGGTCTTGTGAATGTTGACTGAGTCATAATTCCTGATATGCACCAGTAAATGCGTTTAAAATGAGTCTTCTTCTGATTGGGACGTCTGCATATTGAAGCTCCGTAACAGATGTTACGAATGTCTTGGTTCTAGCCTAGAGCCTGCTAAGGTTAAATAGCTTGCCATCGATGCGGTATGTGATTAGTATTCCTGGATGAAGGTGATCTTCAAATAGCTGTAATACTGATGAAATGTATATTGCAAAAAGCGTTGGCGCTATGACAGTCCTGTTTCACGCCTGTACCAACTTCAAACGGTTCTCCAGAGGTTCCATTTGTGATCAATGAGGCCGTCATGCCATCTAGGAGCAGTCTTAAGACCTTTACGAACTTTCAAGGCAGCTATATAGGACAAGAAATTTCCATAGAGTATCACGGCTAACAGAGTAAAATGTCTTCATCAAGTCTATGAATACAATATAAAGTGGTTTGTGCTGCTCAAGACATTTTCTTGCATTTGCCCTGCTGTGAAGATCATGTTTGATGCTCCTCTGTTTGGTCTAAATCCACACTGGGTTTCAGGAAAAATTTCTTCTGACAATGATGAGGTAAGGTTTGATAGTATCCCGGCTATGATTTTTGCACCGATTGATAGAAGTGATATTCCACGATAATTTCCGCTTTCTGGCCTGTCACCCTTCTTGAAGATTACATCTAATCGTGAAAGTCTGATGGGATCTGTTTGGTGTTCCAGATCTTAACCTGAGGTTGTGAAGGTGTCGGATTGAAGTATCCCCACCTTCTTTAAGAATTTCTGTGATTATGTTGTCTGTACCACTTGCTTTGTGTGTTTTTAACTTCCTAATGGCGTTCTGGACTTGTCAGAATTGGAGGTAAGGCAAGTTGTTCTTTAGTCGGCGCCTGGCTGAAAACGTCAAATACATGCTCATTAGTTTGTGAGTCTGCATTTAGTAGATTATGTAAATGTTCCGTTCAGCGTCTGCCAACTGATTCATTGTCTCGAAGAAACTGTGCATCATCCTTTGATCTCATAGGGGTCATTCCACAAGTTGGTGGTCCATATGCAGCCCTAGTTGCCTTGAAAAATGCGTGCGTATTATAGGAGTCAGCAAGAAGCATTTCCCTTGCTCTAGGTTACCACCAGTTATTTTTAACATAAGTGTTATTATTTTAATTTCCGCCTTGATTTATTTAAATATCTTTGTCTTTTTTAAACATTTTTTTATCTTTTTTCCAAGAAACGACAGCATTCCTCTTCTTATCAATAAGGAGTTGGATCTAAGCATCATTTTCATCGAATCAGTCCTGATGTTTCTTCTTCTTATTT
Source organism: Locusta migratoria (assembly GCA_026315105.1). Classification (NCBI taxonomy): domain Eukaryota; kingdom Metazoa; phylum Arthropoda; class Insecta; order Orthoptera; family Acrididae; genus Locusta; species Locusta migratoria. Next base: position 180,909,714 of record CM048746.1, read on the forward strand.
TAATAATTTTTACGCATGTCGTATGAATAGCATCCTTCATTTTTCCAGTGTTCGATGGGGCTCTCTGGGTATTCACGCGGAAGATTCTCAAGCAAAGTCTGCTGGGACAGCTTTTTTTTTTTTTAATTTTTTTTTATGGAATTTTAATTTTCAGCTTATCAACATCAAGGATGTTTTGTTAATTTTCTGCTGGAGTCTTTTCCTACCTCTGAATTGTATGTTCATTTTGGCTCGTATGAGGCAGTAGTCTGTCCAACAATCATCGGCCCAAATCATTGTCCTAGTCATATAGACATCTTTCTAATCACATTTCCTGACAATGGTATAGTCACTCAGATAAGGATTCGGACGCGGCAGCAAAGGTAGAACACTCATTCACATTAACAAGTTTATTTGGAAGTAAATACTTCTTCATGCTTAAAGAGGAATAGAATAAATACTGCTATTGCACAGTTAAAATTCTAGCATAACTAAACATAGCTAATTCTTCTTCCTATTTTTCTTGCTGCTGCTCTTGAGTACTGTGGCCAACAACCTAGGCCGACCAGCATTCTGAAGCTGATTAAATTAGTATTTCAGAGGGCACTGTCCTCCGTGTCGATCATAAGCGTGGCCGCACATCTTCTCGTAATTGGCACCTGCTTGTCTTTCTGGCGGTGCTGCTGTCGATACGTTAGGACTGCACACAATGTGGTATAGGTATACAGTTAATCATTGGAATATGCAAATGTGGGCATTAGATTGGTTTACTTGGGTCTTTCCAAATCCTAAGCTTCTCTTATAGACAATGATAAGACTAAATACGGCATTTCATCTAGACATATTGCTACATTTCTCACACATCAGGGCATAAAAGATGATAATAGTATACCTCAGACAACAGTTTGTGGAAGAAGTGAACATGTTTGTGACAGAGCAGGATGTGGAGGAAGGAAATATTTGGTACAGTGACAAGAGTGAACTCCAGCATGAAATATCTGAATCATTAACACTGTCTCACAGATCGGATGAAACTACACTTTCTGTGTTATAGTCTGTAAATAGTTGTCAGTGACAGGAGAACAAACCGAACATATGTTTTGAAGAAACACAAGGCACTTTCGGCCCAAATATTTCATTGGAACTTGAAACACGCATATGGAAGCAAGCAAAAGAGAAGAAATAACTAAAGAGCATCTGAAACGTTTTCTAACTCCAGTCCTTAGTTGACATGTAACAAATGAAAACACCCTACTGATTTTTGATCCCTGGTCAGAACATAGAGATCGTACCCCTTTAGATGCAAGTTTTCCAAACATAGATGTTACGGTGGAGATATCAACGACATTAACAAAATATGCCAACTCCTTGATTTTTACTTCCTTCGGCAATATAAGCTTTATATTGGAAGTGTTGCTGATTTTGTAAATGTGGCAAAGCACAAGATACTTTATTTCATTGTCAGACCTCAGTCTGTGCTTTAAAAACAAGTTTCCGCACCAAAGTATAATCCTTTATTACATCACGCTTGGCAAATGACTAGTTCTGACATTGACATAACCGTATCATAATTTGAAAATGCAACTAGTGTGTCTTTTGAAACTGGACTACCTGCGATTTTTTATGTAAAATGTTAGCTTTACTGACTTGTACAGTTTTCTCTTCCACTTTGTTTCCACCACTTCATAGAAATCCTCCATTTGCACTTTGAAGACTTATATAAACACTAAAAGCGTATATTGTATGTTTGATATTTTTGTTTTGCAAGATAATCACGGATTTCCAGCTACGTATGTGACGATAAGAAAGCAAATGTGTAATATTACACTGCTGAGTCAACAACATTTTCCTTCAATGCTCACTGTCTTCCTAATGCGTTCCTTCAAGGCCTGCCTGTGGTGAGACTTCCTTAGTTACATGACGTCTTTCCCATATGCCCATCTATGGTACAGTGTATGATGTTCAAGGTACATCAGCTAGATTAGTGTTAAGCTTGTAAAACATCAACTATCATTTCATTGCAAAACATTCAGCTTTGCGGCGAATGTGCAAAATACTTTTGAGCTGTTACCTCATTTAGAAACTAATTTAGGCTCAGACAGAAGAAGATGTAGACTGGACTAAACAAACTTTGTTTCTTCAACCAAGCGTTGCCCTGGTTGAGGCGACAGAGGATTTAGGTTCACTATGTAAAGACGTCACCAAGGAAGACACCGTAGTTACTGTGCGTGATCCGGTGAATAGTATTGACAGATATCTGTGCCCTGGCAAAAGCTTCATCCGCATCGATGCATACCAGTGTTGAGTTTGTTCTGGAGCACCTCATTTGAACTCTTCTGTCATGAGAGTTCATTTGGAGTTGAAACGGCTGCATGGATCAGGTGCGGAATCACACAGTGACGTGCCACCTGTTGATTCACTCAATATTTGGGATTATACTAGGCATGACCTACAATTCAACAGGAAAACTGGAAACTTAGGGGGGGGGGCACTGACAAGAGTAGTAAAATACCAATGGTTACAAGTGTTACGAGCAGTGCCTTTGTTAGGATAAGCAGGACGCAAAGAAGTTTTAAGGCAGGTCAGTATATGAAACAAATCTGCAGTTTAATTAATCAACTAAACAGCATAATTCTGACACATTAGATCAGCAAACATACCTGTTGATTAAAAATTCTCACCAATCGTTAGAAATTTTATTTCCACCCATTTCTATAACCGCCAATGTAAAGTACCAACTATCTTTAGTGCTTCATAATATTAGAGGGCTAAGAAGTAAAATTAATGCTCTACTTATCTCTATTGGTGAATTAGTCATCCAACTCAGCTGACATAAAAGTGTGTTTGAGGTCTTATGCGACCAAACTTCGTGGTTATCACTCGCTAGACTTACACACTAATTACGTGACTAACTTAAACTAACTTTCACTAAGGACAACACAAACACCCATGCCCAAGGGAGGATTCGAACCCCCGACCGCAGCGGCCAAGCAGACCATGAATGCGCGCCGCATACCGCTCGGCCACCGAATCTGCCTCTCTGAACATCATGTGACCACTGGTATACATCTGATAAGTCTTGCAGGATTTAGGTTAGCTTCTCACTTTTTGCAACAGAAGTCGAATTTCATAATAAATCATTTATAATAGTGTGTGTATGAGCGCGCGCGCAGAGTACCAAATAATAACTTTAAACTGTTCATAAATATTTCTCAAGCTCTATTGGCCTATGACAAGAAGAAAGAAACAATTAGTGTTGGCAGGTGATTTTAATGTATACTTTCTTGAAAACTCTCCCAGTAAAAAATTATTGCAGTCTGTAGCATTTCATTCAACTTAATTCATACTGTTATCTTTCCGACTAAGATAGCTAAGGGCCAAAGACAGACCTTGATAATATCTGTATAGAAAATGATGAAAATTATACGAGGCGCGTCCAGAAAGTAAGTTTCGTTTCAATTTATCTCTGCTGCAGCGCTGCGATTGCAGTTCCGCACATGCGCTGTAGACGATGTGTATCAAGGAGAAGAACGTGCGCCATTTGGAGATCGCTGTCAGTTACGTACGCCTTGTTAAGCTTTTTTGAAATGTCGGCGTTGATTGAAAATCCTGCCCCCTGTGTAATAAGGTCGCTGATTAGGTTTCTGAATGCGAGGAAAGTGAAACCAAATGAAATTTATCGGCAAATTTGCGATGTTTACGGACCAAATGCGATGAGTGATTCGATGGTGAGAAGATGAGTCCGACAGATCATTGGCGGGCGTTGTGATGTGTACGATAAAGAACGAAGTGGGCGTCCACTTTTGGTTACAGAAGAACTGGTTCACACGATTGATGACAAGATCCAGGAAAACCGTAGGTTTACAATTAGTATGGACGACGAGCTGAAAGAAACTGTTTCCCAACTGGTTGAAGACACAGACGGCAGATTTCTATGAAGAAGGTATACAAAACCTGGTGCCACGCTATGACAAATGCCTGCAAAATTTCAGCAGTTATGTGGAAAAGTAGTTTAAGAGTTTTAGAATTTTGTGCAATAAAAATTTCTTATGTATCTGTGTACAATTTCATTTTATTACCCAACGAAACTTACTTTCTGGACGCGCCTCGTATTATAAAACCAATAATAAGTAGCCTTTCAGACCATGATATAGAATTCCTTTCGCTAGATGGTAATACTAAACAGGATATAAAATCTATGAAATTTTAGAGGTTGGTCAGTAAGACATAGATTGATTGTTTTAGAGAACTGCTCAAAGAAATGAATTGAAGTTATGTTTACTATGCTCATAGCATGGATGAGAAACAATACTTTAAAAACTGGTTTTCCCCTAAACTAACCCAGATTAAACCAAAGTCTATAAAGAAACCATGGATTACTCAGGGAATAAAGGTCATCTGTAATACAAAGGAAACGACATATATCAATCAGGAATAGTTCGGATGTATTCTTTCGATCATTGCAAAACCTACTGCGAAATATTGATGAGGCGATACGTACATAAAAGAAAATGCAAAATCAAAATAAAATAGTCACAACAGGTAACAAAATAAAAACAATATGGGATATACACACATAGAACCAGAGGTAAATACGAATACATAGTATTCCGAGTGGGTGACACTCGTGTAACACGTGTGCAGTGTTGCTGAAATTTTCAATAAGCATTTCATAAGAATTACTGAAAAGATGGTGTTATCAAGATCAGTAATTTCTGCAATGAAATACGTCAAACCTGTCACTACATATAACTACAGTAATAAGAGCACGGCACAACACTAGAAGTAATGTCCCACATCAAATCTTTAAAATCAAATACATCAAGTGGCTACGATAATATAATAACAATCGCGATTGAATAGTACCTTTCCTTCCGCGTCCGCATCCTTATGTGATTGACCTTATCATTTTCAGGTAATGCGATTAGAAAGACGTCTGTATGACTAGGGCAAAGACTGGGGCCGACGATTGTTGGACAGACCAGCGCCTCATACGAGCCAAAATGAACATACTATTCAGAGGTAAGAAAAGACTCCAGCAGAAAACTAGCATTCGGAGAATGAAATGAGAGGTAAATAGTATAAAGGTGGTTCGATGACCTTCTGCCAGGCACTTAAATGTGATTTGCAGAGTATCCCATGTGGATGTTCTATTAACCTTCCGTCCAATTTTACTTTTGGCCGTTTCTAAAAAAATTTATTTATTATTTTTCATCTTCTTCAACATATAATCACTAATAAAATATTATTCGTGCCACACTTCGGATTTCTAAAGGGTTCTGATATTGTGAAGGTTATATACACACACAGTGTGAATGTACGTACTTCATTAGGCTATAAATTACATGCCACTGATATATTTTGTCTCTGTTAAAGGCATTTGACTGTAAATCAAAATATATATCTGAGGAAATTAGAATATTACAGTGTGACAGGAAGTACTGCAGAATGGTTCAAATCGTGTATATGTAACAGGAAACAAAGGGTGTCGATAGAAAAGAGACTTATAACGAAGTGTCAGGCCTCATCCAATTAGAAACTATATTTGGGATCCCCGAAGGTTCCTTCTTAGGGCCAATGCTTTTTCTGGTATTTATTAATTACCTTTCGTTTGCAACATTGGCAAATGGGACATTTGTTTTATTTGCAGATGACACAAACGATTACAGTAAATAGTAAATTAAGTATAACCTTAAAATTGTTAGCTAATTATATCTTCATGGACATAAAAAAATGGTTCCTAGTCAGTTCTCTATCGTTTAACCTAGAAAAAAGACACTAAAAGCATTTTATGACTTGCAACAGGTTTCCTGTCATTATATGCCTGCATTATTACTACAAGGAGATAGAAGTTGACAATGTCAAATTCTTGGGATTACAGCTTGATAATAAATTTAACTGGAAGGAGCATACCGCAGAATTGCTGAAGCACCTAAACAAGTCTCTGTTGTGCGGACGTAGTCAGACATAAGAGTTTTAAAAATTAAAAATATAGCGTATTATGCGTACTTTCACTCCATAATGGCATATGGGATTATTTTCTGAGGTAACTTATCAGGCTAAGCTAAGGGATTTAGAGCCAAATACACGCGCGATCGAATCATTTGGGGTGTCAACTCAAGAACATCCTGCAGTGGGCTATGTATAGAATTGGGGATACTGACTACTGCTTCCGAATACATTTATTTTTTAATGAAATTTGTCATTAAAATATATCTTTTTTAACCTAAAGTTCAGTTACTGAAATCAATACTAGATACAAGAATAACTTTCGCAAAGATTTCAGGTCACTTATTTCGGCTCAGAAAGGTGTTCACTACTCAGGAATACACATTTTCAATAACAGGCTAGCAGGCATACAAAATTTAACTCACAATAACGTTCAATACGAAAAGACTGTATGATTGGTTGGTGGCCAACTCATTCTACTCCACTGATGAATCTCTTAGCAATAGCGATTGATGTATGTTATTGCATATAATATTCACAAATGTGAATATTGTGTTCAGTCTGACTTCGGTACCAATTACTAATCCTGAACAGTGGTGTGATCATTATCAATAAGTATTGTAAAAATTAACCTAAGAATTATCTCATGCACCTAGTATATTCAGTATTTAGTATGTAGTAGTATAATTTATGTCGTTTAAAGTGTAAATATTCATAAGGTTTTGTTTCTTCTTACATTTGGCATCTGTGTTACATTATCGCATCTGAGCTCAATTTGTAAGTATTTATTGTGTAGATCTTGTATTCTAACATGTTCTACAGACAAGAGGAGCTCTTCAATTTGGATCAACTGGAACGAAAAGTACATCCAATTTAATAAATAAATAAAACTTAAATAAAGGTGCCTAGGGAGGTGGACCAATTAAGTAGTTATTGTAGACGAAATCATCTCGGCTCTCAAGTGATCCTCTAACAGGGCGCCAGTCGAGTCGTCTACGTCGATGCTGTGCCGTGAGTGGAAGATGTGTTAGAGGTGTGGGTGCCCGTAATCCCACCACTAGTAACCATTTGGCAACAGTCTGTGTTAATATCTTTGGACTCACAAACCCTGTTACTCCACTAATCCGAAACTACATGAAATACTACACTGTATGAAAAAATTAATACCACGAGTCTCACCAATAGTTTTTCTTGTTTTCTTCATATTTTCTTGTGCTCGGAGACCTCTCTATCGCAACAAAACGATAGTGAAAGAAATAAAAATCAGTCATGTATAAAATTTCGTCACAAATTACGATATTTCAAAGATGATAAGACTGGTCGACTATTGGGTTCCACGATGCACATCTTTCATCAAGCTCGCCGAACTCAGACAGTAACGTAAATATTAGAGGAATGATGTTTATAGGTCCCCCTTTCAGTACACGTGCACTTCCAAATCCAACCCACTGCGGGATTCAACAAATTTACAAGCGGTGGGGAAATTGGTAATCATGTTATTACCCCGGTAATGTGCAACATACCGGATTGTGCCATAAGTGGTTTGCGCAACTGCCTCTTAAACAGGAGATCTGGGTTTGAATCCCGACATACATTTTGATATGTCACGTTTCTTATCAACCCCTGATGGCAGCTAACGTCAAATTACTTCAGTGGCGCAAATAACGCACCGACTCATGCTTCAAAAGGTAAATTGACGCTGTTTTCCAAAGTTGCGAACAGATTTTGCTCGTAAAGGTCGAACTGTCATAAGAGCATACTTCTAAAATGTACTATGCGACTGAGCGAGGTGTCGCGGTGCTAACATACTGGACTCGTATACGCGAGGTCGGTGGTTCAGATCCACCTCCGACCATCTAGATTTCGGTTTTTCGTGATTTTCCCAAATCAATCCAGGCAAATGCCAGGATGGTTCCTATGAAAGGGCACGGCGATTTCCTTCTTCATCGAAAACCCCTAGCAAAAGCTTGATCTGTAATTACCACGGTGTCGACAGGCCTCTGCTGTGCGAAGCGGTCGATATTAAGTGTCGCGTAGAGCCATCGAAGAACGTGTTTTCCTCCTTTACAACGCCTAAAATGATCTGTAATATGACACAATCTGGAATGTTGTACATTGGGCTATCCTCGTAGCCTCTTCATACAGTACTCATTCACTCTTCTTGATCTCTCCCTCGAAGTACCCATTGCATGGCAGATATCTTTGAGATGGAACGTTTCTTGACTAGCCAAAATACAAACTCCCACATCCTAAGTATTGCTGAGGTTAGTCAACATTGGCAAAATTGTGTTTCACTTTGGATTGAAAGTACAGGGTGATTTATCTACCCACACTCCAGTCATTTTGTACAATAATACTACACTAACAGAAGCATGCTTGGATTACAAACAGATTGGATACAGGACATCTGTCAATTAGGTATTAAGACATAATTTACTTAACTGTTGCCTACGGTCGGGGGTTCGAATCCCCCCTCGGGCATGGATATTATGTCGTCCTTAGTATTAGCTAGTTCATAAGTAGTTTGTAAGTTTAGGGACTGACGACCCCGTAGTTAAGTCCCATAAGCTATACAAACATTTGAACATTTATCTGTTGCCTAGTTTTAAGCATACATTCCAGACTGACGAAAAAAATAATTTAGGAGATTATGTTTTGCCAACGGACAATGTCACTTTTCAGATGTGTACAGAATCATTTGTAAGGTAAGCTTGCTGGACATTATCAATGCAGGTTTATTCATCTTTTTCTGTTCCAGTTTGCGCTCCTCGCTGACAAATCGGCCATTATTAATGATTACAAACACTTTGGCTTACACATAGTTAGCATAAAAATAGTTTGAACGTACATTGAGTTGAAAAATAAATAAACTTCAAATGTAAATGGAATATTCGCCCCCTGATTCAAGCATCGCACCTCACACATACGACTTCTCTACAACGCTCAGTCTGCCCTTAACAACAACGCGTAGTTCAGTATAGCACAATCCTTGTAGATTACAGTGAAGTAGATAATTTATTAAACATTTAACTGACGGAATATGTACTGTAATCTATTCGTAATACTGGCAAGTTCCCAGATATGTAGGCTGGCGAATAGGTTGGTTGTATTAAACTACTGATATACGGGCAGCTGAGTCAGTCTGAGCAGAGATTGACTAGCATTACCAAAGGCGCAGAGCTATTTCATCGAGGTGACTGCCCAACTTTGTGATAATCTGTAGCGATGCTTCGTGATACTGTCTGTTCAGGTTCCAATTGAAATCCGCAAAAGAGAGAGAATAAACTTTGAGGTAATGAAATTCGGAATAAGTAGTAGTACCAATTAAATTTAAAAGGGTCGAAGTCAAAGCAAAATCCAATTTCTCTGTTTTTAAATATAAGAATTATGTGGGAATACATCATATTCCTGTAGTTCTTCCAGTCTGTAATGCTTTTTTGCATCTTTTGCTATTTTATTTCCGAATTGATGTAATTCTGTTTGTTCATTCAGTATTTCAAAGATCTATTAACACAAAACAGAAAAAATACTTATAAAACCCTGATTATAATGAAATATTCAATGCCTGTTATCAACATAAAGAAATTAATGTACACGTGGCATATGGAAACATTAAATAATAATCAATAATAGATTTATTAAAATAAAACAACTAACAAGGATAAAAATAGAAGATATAAGATCGTATAGAAGACTATCTCTTAGTGATAATCATTTAGTAAATTCCAAATTTGTATTACCCTTCAGAGGAAAAATCATGAATATAATTTTAGTTCTTTAATTTCACTTCCTTTTCAATTTCTTCGTCGCACTAATGTAACAGAGATTCCGCCATTGGTGTATATGGTTTCCATTTTCAAACAACTTACGGGTATGCTATAGGGTGACGATGTCGACCACCGGCGATATTTCGACAGGAGCACATCCTGCCATTCTGAAGACACGACTGTACTCAAGGTAGCAATGTGCAAGAGAATTTAATAGCCTGGTTTGCAAAGGGTGAACAAGGAAGATAACACACACAGTTAAAGTAGCCGCAGAGTGAATAAAACCAGAGATAACCAACATCAGAAATATCGATAGTGACTATTAATCAACAGGCAAGGCAACATTAATTCTGTCACTGATTTTTTTTTTTTTTTTTTTTTTTTTTTTTTTTTTTTTTTGCGGTAGTCAGGGACCAATTCCAAGCAGAATTTAAACCAAAACTACCATCTCTATTTATAAAATCTCTTGCGAGTTTAATTAATCGTAGAGTCGGTGCTGACCCTACTAAGAGTGTCGAGAGAAAGAATAATAACATCCTGAAGAAAAGTTCCTTGTCAAGGAGACTATCTGTGCTGTACCGCCTAAATTGTATTGCCTTCCTGAGCTCCACAAGGAGAATGTTTCTTTGTGGTCTATAGGATCTAACATTGGAGCTCCGACATATTGTGTAGAAACATCTTGTTAGTTTGTTGAGTCCAATAGTAAATAGGTGTGAACACCACATTAAGAACTCTGTGGATTTATTACGTCGATTGCAGGGATTGCGTTTGAATTACTGATATTTTAGTGAGTGTTGATGTGGTTTCTCTCTTCACGCGCATTCCTCTGTCTGATTCGTTGCAGCTAATTGAGCTTAAGCTCGGTGTCTAATGAACAAATCTATTTCGACATGTGCTAACTTCCATTTACTGTTTATTCGATGGTCAGTACTACGAACAAACTGATGGAGTTACAATGGGAAGCTCGTTGTCACCTATTGTGGCCAATTTTTTTATGGAGGCTTTCGACGAACGTGCTTTGGAGTCAGCGACTTTGAAACCTGCGTGTTTTTCAGATACGTAGACGATACTGTTGTCGTTTTGCCTCGAGGTAGTGAGAATTTAAACGGCTTTTTGGAAGACCTAAATTAAATCCACTAGAATATTCAGTTTACCTCGGAGGTGGAAAAGACCACCGATTGTATGGATACAGGTAGTTCGAGCAGAAACGAGGGAGAACATCGATCCGGAACATTAAAAGAAAATGCAAACATTGCTTAGTAATTTAATGTAATCTATTATTTTTTAGCGTATTTTGTTCACAAATATCAGTAAGCATAATTCCATTATTTACAACGTTTTCTTCAAATAATCCATTTCCAATTTTACTTTTTCCTTATAAAATCTCCTGCAGTAATAATCTACCAAGTTTTTCCGATGTTCTCTATTGTTTCATTTAATTTATTATAAAATTCATATTTGGTACGAAATGGTTCATCTTCGCTTATTCCATATACTACTAAAATAGTAATTTTGTGTCCATGAATATTAATTTTTATTAAATTTTCATTATAGGTTCCTAGTTTGTAACCATTCTTTTGAATTAATGTTTCTTCAGTATCGATACCCCCTGTTTTTCTCTTTGATTGATTGGTACACCGCAATGGAAATGTGTATATGGCCCTTTTCTTTTTATACCGTGTCTTGTTTTCTTTGTTTCTGGGAGTATAATAATGTCTTGATTTCTGGTTTCCATTTCTTTAATTATTTCTCAACAGTATTTTGTTATCCTTGTATGTTCCATACCCCAATTCTGGCAGTCCGTTTTCGTAGCCTTTTCCGTCTCTTATTAAGCTTTTTAACCAGTAAGGTTTTTTCAAACGAATGGGAAGTTGGCCCATTGCATTAACTCCGAACCTGGAAGACTGGGTGATTTTGATTCGAGGTCTCCTTCCTTTTGCTTTTGGTAATCCAATACCTAACTAGAAGGCAGTAGTTGGTAGTTTTGGCCCGGGGTCCGTTCTAGGTATTTTGTTTCCCCAGTACCCTCCGTATCTGGTGGACATTCTCCTATTCAACTGGGGAGGCGCCCGATGGAATACTATGCAACCCACAAGGGATACCCTGTTTCAGTTTGTTTATGAATCCATAACGGGTTTCTCGGTTTGCTCATTCCGTCAGTATCATGTTTGTTACCCTAAAGGACCAAATTGCTGAGGTAATCGGTACCTCGACTGACAAACTATTAAACTAAGTTATGCTAAAAGCGACACACACACTCATGCTTGAGGGAGGACTGTAACCTCCAATGGGGAGTGTTCGCACTATCCGGTCTATGGCGTTTTAAACCGCACAGCCATTCACGCGCGGCTATGAACTTTGTACATTTCCTACCTCCTCCAGGGGTGGGACTGAGGAAGAGCTAAGTTCAGGAATTCCGTGACTAGAGAGAGACGTCGTGAACGAAATTCATTGTGCGCAGACGTTTGATGTGGTCTGGCTTCCGCGAGTTGTTTGGCGAACGAGCCTCAGAAATCCGGTTGTCACCACAATTATCTGACGCCTGCTGTGGCACGACTGACGTACAGCGCCACCAATGGCGGAACTACATATTAATATAATTCGAAATAACGGAGGAAGGAAGATGGTGGTTCAACAGATGGCTTTGGAAGAATGTCGGGGAAAAATTAAGCGGTTTTCAATTCAAAGAAACCTTCCAAAAATTTGGTTTCGGCGTTTCAGGGAAACCAAGTATTTCTAAATCTCAATGAGCGTGCGGTGGTTTGGAATTCTTTCCTTCTTAATGCGAATTCAGTGTCTGTGCCGCGCCATATCGATTACTGAAGTAGTGGAAAGTAAGACCATAGAAGACAGATTTAAGTGAACGTAATTCAGTGGGATATATTTCCTTCTACTCTGTACCTGTGGATTAATATCAATTTTGGAGGAACTTCACTTGCGAACCTTTTCTATTCAAAATGTGGCTGAAATGTTTAATAAGTTCTTCATTGCTTTATTATTTCAAAACGTATCAGGGATTCAAAAATCTTATAATGTAGGGCTATAGTTTTAGTACTTTTGTACGCGAAGTACTTGGAATGTAAATGCTTACTCCGCATGAGGAGATGGTTCTGATACGTTCTTTTGTAAAGTTACTCTGCCAAACACCGTTTTGCATCTGCTTCATCTGTGCAGAATCGTTTCATTGATGGGAGAGCTTGTTTTCAGATACGATTACTCACATGGTATCACAACGTGAACACATAATTTAATCCTAAAAAAATCGTAACTGGACAAGCAACATAACGTTTTATTGGTGTTACAGAAAGAAAGTAATATTCGTACTACTGAATGTAGCTGCTAAAGCGATCAAAAATGGATAAATATAAAATTATAAAAAATTTAAAATTTTATGTAAAACCTTGTTATTATTGATGTTGTGCTCTTCAGTCGGAAGACTGGCTCTCCAAGTTACTCTATCCTACCTAAGCCTCTTCATTTGTTAATAATAACGGCAAACCATATCTGCGGACACGGCAGTGCCCCCGCCATGGCTAGCGCACGGCCGTACCATCTTTTTCTCGAAGCAGTAGAGGGCACTTTCGACCCCCTTCGCGTCTTAGTTGTGGATAAAGCTAGAAGCCTGAATTTTCAGTTGCCAAGAGTATCTACTATAACTAGCTACATTTTCAAATTACACTATTCTACACTTTATAGTTTACGGAATATTGGCAGTCGAAAATCGCTAATTCTGTCACTCACTGACTCATCGATCATCTAAATTCTAAGGTACTTCTAGCAGACACAAAAACGTCATATTTTGTATTTAGAGTGTGTAGCCTGTAATGGAAGGAGAAATTCAAACATTTGTAAAAATTAATTCCGTTCCAGAAAACATTTTCCCTTGATATAATAGTATTTGTAAAATTGTGGTTTCGATCATTGAATTGCTGGTGGTCTTGTGGTAGCGCATTGGGTTCACGTGCTGAAGATCGCGTCTTCGATTCCTATTGCAGCAACTTTTTCTTTAATGTAGCCGTCACCTTTCTACTAAGTGAAGAGTCGTCAGAAATGACATCAGGTACCTGATTAGAGAATGAAGAGTAACTGATAAGATATAGTTTAAATTGCTGCAAATGTAAACAGTACCAATGATAATACTAATATAGTCGCTATAAATGTTGGTAGGTAAATAAGTGGTAGACAACAAATGTGTTTCTATGAGCACTAACTAAAATAACCGACTTGGTTTCCTATGGCAACATCACTAATACTTAAAAAACTTTATGCACATGTGACTGTACTTCATTCTTATGTGATTACGTTTGTTTACATAACGGAATATAAGTTGTTGTCATATCAATATGACGATGTGCAATTACCAGATCATTATATTTCTCCTTATGTCATTATATTATGATGCCATTTGCAAGTCGTCATATTTATTATAGAAATAAAGGTGTATAATTTTGATTTAGTCACTACAGATGTTGATAGATAACTAATTAGATAAAAAAATGACAAGGTGTTGAATAGGTGGTTCCAGGAACACTAACTAAAATAACCTACTTGGTTTCCCATAAGATCTCACGACTTTTTATGGTGGAAGGAATTCGTCGTGAGACTTGCATTTTTGTACATTTTTTGTTTTTGATGTGATCTATTTTACTCGTTCCTGTATTCGTCTGGTGATCTCCCTCTCCTATTTTTAACTCCGAACAGTTATTATAATACTAAACTTTGTATTCCTCTATTTCTCAGAATGTGACATAATCAATCCGTTCTTTTAGTCAAGTTAGCCTATATCATAAATTTATTTTCACACCAGTTCTCTTCAGTACCTTCTCACAAGTTACGCGATCTACCCATCAAATATTGACTTCTGTTCCGTTGCACAATGTTTCACAAGTTCCAATCCTGGTGTTTAAAATGATAATCGCCTTTCACGACAATGTCCACGCCGTTCAATTGTTCTGCATGACTTTACGGATATATAGTTCGTATGTCTTAATTATTCCGATTCTTGAATTTATGGAAGGTAGAGCGGCACTCTTTCAGGCGAGCCGAGGCATGTCTGTCGTTGTGGAGAGCTAAAACAGCCATTACGGTAGCACTGGGATGACCCCAGAAAGCCGCTTAAGGGGAGCCGGAACGATGAAAATTACAAAATTAACGTTTTCTTTTCTTTTCTTTTTCATTATAGAATTATTTGGAGTTTTCTGAATAAAAACAAATCAAGTTTCATTCTTCTAAGTGAATTCTAAGTGTGTTTTTTATCGCTGCAAAGTTGACGTACCGCGTAAATGGTTGTAGCGACTTCGTGTGTCACCTCAGCGCTTGCTGACTGAAAGAAGGGTATCTTTGCGAAATTTGACAGTCTTTTGTTTTCCAACGTTGTATGGCTTTATCTCTGTGACAAGTGACTTTTCATATCGGTAAACACAAAAGTTATACCGGATGTGTTGACTTTTGGAGTTTGTGTTGTGTAGCTGTTCAATTTTGCGTATTTGACGAATTTTATTCCTACCTGTTTTACGTATTCGTTTTGTGGATATCAGTATGCCCCGTTAAGCATTCGAGTGGAAGAAGAAATCTTGTTGTTTCGAAGGGAGATGCTGCTCTGACTGCTTAACTGACTACTCCAAATGAATGTGATAGAACTTCTTCCAGCAAAAAAACTTAGCGACAGCAAAGAAAAATTTGAAAACTGTGAAAGTGACAGTAATGAAGTGAATGAAATAATTAACATTTCCTGTCTCTCTAATATTTTGAAACAACGCATTATGCCAAGTTTGCAAAGAAAGAGGACTGGAATTGAAAATAGCTTGGCATGTAAAATGTTATTGAAGTGTAACAAGTGTGCTGCAGAAGTTTTCTAATTCTGACAGTATTCCTCGTAGTGGTGATAGTGGAAGGAAGGTGTACGATGTAAATGTTAGGCGAGTGTATGGCTTGCGTAGCATTGGCAAGGGCAGTGCTGCAGGGACAATGGTTTGTGAAATTATGAACTTTTCAAAACCACCAACCAAGTTTGGTTTTTATAATGAATTGGTGCCATCTTCTGCTGAAGATATAGTTCAAGCAACAATGAAAAAATCAGTTGAAGAATCTGTGACTGATGATGGAAGTTGTAGAGATTTAACTGTTGCTTTAGATGGATCATGGCAACGTAGAGATCATAAATCTCTAAATGGAGGTGACAGCTACCAGTGGAGACAGTTCCGAAGTAATTGATGTTGCTATTCTCTCAAAACATTGTAGATATGAGGGCAATACCAATGACAAACATAGTGAAATTTGTGAAGCAAATTTTCACGGCACGAGTGGAGCGATGTAAGTAGAGGGAGTGAAAGCAATTTTTTTCAGATCACAGGAGTGGTATAATGTACGATACACTAGCTATCTCGAAGATGGTGATTCTAGGGAATATAAAACTGTAGAGTAACTCAAACCAAATGGCAATGAAATTCACATTAAAAAACAGGAATGCATTGAACATGTGCAGAAGCGCATGGGGGTTCGCTTGCAGAAACTAAAGCAGACATTAGAATCCTAGAAGCTTAGTAATGGTAAGACCCTTGGAGGAAGAGGAAGATTTACAGATGAAGCAGTTGATTGATGCAGAGGTATTATGGGTGTGCAATTAGGCAAAATACAAGAAGCACTGAGCATATGAGGAGAGCAGTATGGGCATTATTTTTTCATACTGCATCAACATGCACTGTGCCCCACAGGTGATGACTCATGGTGTAAGTACCAATCAAGACAGGAATATGCCAATAACAACAGTTTGCCAAATGCTGTAACTGATGTAAGCCTATATTTCGAGCTTTATCACAGCCAAGTTTATTGGAAAAGTGTTTACATGAGAAAACACAAAATCCAAATGAAAGTGTAAATAATTTAATTTGGATTTAGGATTCCCAATAGTGTGTATGTACAGATAAAAATATTGAATTTTGGAGTGTATGATGCATTGGCAACATACAATGAAGGAAACATCAAATGTGATGTGCTGAAACGTTTAGTTTTCCAACTAGGACACAATACCATTTCCACAGTGAGCCTAATTGGTGAAGAAAGACTAAGAGCTGCAGGGAGAAGAGACAAAAGTCTACAACTTGCAGCAAAAGGGAAGAAAAGACCAGTGAAAACGAAACTAAGACTGGAAAAAGAAGAGGATGCTGACAACCCATTACAAGGAGCAGGAATGTGTTAAAAACTTTGGAAGCCATTTCCCATAGCTTTAAATTTTCATTTTTAAGGAACATTTTCTCAAAAACTGCTAACAGCATGTCAATGAAATTTATACACACTATTGTTTACTTAATTTCCTTCATTTTTATAACAAACAGTAAAAATAATATTTTATAATTCAAGAGTTATAGAAGAAAAATTTAGAGAAAAAAGATAAACATGTGTTTAAAAAATTGTGAAACAAAAACCTATTAATATTTCTTAACATGGCATTATAACTTTGTTGACAATTATTCACCAAACATGTATTCCAAATTTCAGTGCAATGTGTTTAATGGTTTTAGAAAAAAAATGTTGCTTCTATTTGCTAAAATTAACATGGTGGAGATGGATCGTTCCGTCTCCCCTTAAGACCCTGGTGGACAACGGCGAACCGTCGGGAAATGCGCAAGCCTATGCTGGAGAACTGAGACGAAAGACAGGGCATGTCTTAATGGACGTCGTGGCGGGTACATCAAAAGATGGTCACTTTCTTAACTAAGAAATAAGTAAAAAATCACAGTGTTATGTTACCATCAATTCTGAAGGCATATACGATGGCACCAAAATTGAGTGCATCTCATGAAGTATCAATATTATAATATCTTGAAAACTACAAAAGTCAATGTTCACAATGTAAGGTGTTGCTAAATAATGGTCGCGAGAGGGAAGAAGAAGCATTTTAGGGAGGGATGCAAATTGGATCCGAATATCAAAGGATAGACGAGGTTATGGCACATGAAGCTCAGAACTCAAATAACATTTAGCCTAAGACATTCGACACAACTCGAAAAAATTCTCAAAAAAATCGACTATGAAATTTGCAAAGTACAAGTAAGTACCAATAATTAAAACAGTAGCAGCATCTATCAGTGTAGCTCAGGTGGTAGCGTTCTGGCCTTACAACCGCGGGGTCTGTGGTTCTAATCCTGTTGTGACAGACTTTTATTTTTTCCATTGTGTTCTAAAACCTACACAATTTTAACATCCAATGTTAATTATTACGAAAAAACACCTATTTTGGTTTATTCGTAATTTTCTTGACTTTTAGAAGGTTGTTAATAATGGTGGTTACAATCAAAAAATATAAGTTACATTTTATAGTATTGGATTCACTATTAGTTGACGACGGTAGTCTGATTGTTCAGTTTGTGAAGAGCTACGACACTATGGAAAGTCATCTCCATAGCTACTAATGGCTTTGCAACCAGCTAACCTACTCAACCAACGTTTTACGTGATGACAAGGTTTTCAGCTCGCCTATATACACGTAAACAAAAACGTTCACAACGCGTCGAATGGTTTTGGCTGATAGTTATTTATGTTCTGAACTTCACGTATCATAAAAATAAAGAAATTCTAAAATCTGATATCCATGTGGTCTCCTTGCTAGATGAATCGTAATGTATTGTCTCACGTGCTTTTCATGTATGTCAAAGTCGAGCAGAGCAAATGGGATGAGGTGTAGCCTTTCGTACCGTTCGCTGCATCACAACAGACCACCGGATTTATGTCTTTCTTCGTAGTGCAATCTACATCTACATCCATACTCCGCAAGCCACCCGATGGTGTGTGTCGGAGGGTACCTTAAGTAGCACTATCGGTTCTCCCTCCTATTCCAGTCACGTATTGTTCGCGGAAAGAAAGATTGTCGGTTTGCCTCTGTGTGGGCTCTAATCTCTCTGATTTTATCTTCATGATCTCTTCGCGAGATATATGTAGTAGTGAAGCAACGGCAACGATGGGCATTTACCTTTCGATTTCAGGCTGACAACGTGGATGACGATTACATCAGCCAATTAGAGCTTCGGAGCTTCGGCAGTTGGTTCGACTCCGTACGCAATAGACGCAAGATAAGGATCGTCAAAGGTGTGACGCGAGTCATCGCCATGTTTTGTTCCAGGCTGGTCACGTATTCGGAATCTTCACTGTTCGGATCGTTCGGTTGCCTGAGATGCTACACAGAGATTATTACTTGGCGGCATACAAGGTCACAAGACAGCTGTCTCACGTTACTTAACGAAGTTGAAGGTTGTGACCCCGACAGAGGACGCCGGTATGTTACGGGCGATGTTCATGTCTTGCGAATGAAGCCATACAGAGATCTCCGGCTCAGGAAAAATTCGAAGTTCAGCGAACGTCTCAACAATGTAAAAGCCAACGTAAGTGGTAATTTCGACATAAACTCCACGACGACCACCTTGAAACCTAGCACCAGTCATTGAGAAATACAATATGCAATGCCAACAACTCGTTACCGCAGCCCGAAGACGTGACTATACAACAGTAGCTGTGTATTTCAATTTGAATATACAGTTCTAGTACCTTATTGTTGTATTAAGAAGTAGTGTTCCTCAAGTTTATGAAAGATTATATATACTTTCTAAACCTACGACCAGAATCACTTCATTATGTACTCTCGTGCGTGTGTGGGAAATATAAATAAATTATCGCTAACTTCAAACTATTGTTCGTTAAGCAAATAGCAACGTCCTATGACACCACTGCTTCACAACATAACCGTTTGGTGTGGTGTGGACAGCAGTGGAGCGAAAAACCGCTAATAACTACGGAGGGTTGTGAACCGCTGCAGGATGCAATGAGGCTGTTTCGAGTCAAGGACTTATGTAAACAACAGATGCGATGTGACAACAAACATCAAAGGCCGATAAAAGAAGAAACGGTACTGAAGGTCGATGAAATCTACGGATTTTCTGTGATATCAATCTGGTATCAATGTCTCGAGGTGGGAAATGCGGTTGTGAATCATTCGAAGTGCATCAGGTGATTCAAGACGTCGCTATTCAGGAAAGAAATATGCGTGTGAACTCTCAAGGAACCCGACTAGCGAAAACATCCTGTTAGGCTTCCTGCAATAGTTCCTCGTGTACGTGGTTTGCGAACACTGTTACGTTATGTCTGGTGACTAACCCTGAACTGAGGCGCGCCAGTCACGGTCTGCACGGCCACTACGGTCGGGGGTTCGAATCCCCCCTCGGGCATGAATATTTGTGCCGTCCTTAGTATTAGCTAGTTCATAAGTGGTTTGTAAGTTTAGGGACTGATGACCCCACAGTTAAGTCCCATAAGCTCTACAAACATTTGACTAACCCTGAAGCGGTTGAAGATATACTATGGAGTGGCATCACAACTTTACTTCCGCCAGTACCTCGCCTCCTACTTTCCAAACTTCACAGAAGCTCTCCTGCAAACACGCAAGACTAGCACTCCTGGAAGAAAGGATATGGTGGAGACATGGCTTAGCCACAGCCTAAGGGATGTTTCCAGAATGAAACTTCACTCTGCAGCGGAGTGTGCGCTGATATGGAACATCCTGGCAGATTAAAATTGTGTGCCGGAACCGGGACACGAACCTGGGACCTTTGCCTTTCGCGGGCAAGTGCACTACCGACTGTGCTATCCCGACACGACTCACGATGCCGCCTCACAACTTCACTTCTGCCAGTACCTCGTCTCCTACTTTCCAAACTTCACAGAAGCTCTCCTGCAAACACGCAAGACTAGCACTCCTGGAAGAAAGGATATGGTGGAGACATGGATTAGCCACAGCCGCGAAAGGCAAAGGTCCCAGGTTCGAGTCCCGGTTCCGGCACACAATTTTAATCTGCCAGGAAGTTTCATATCAGCGCACACTCCGCTGCAGAGTGAAGTTTCATTCTGGAAACATCCTTTAGGCTGTGGCTGAGCCATGTCTCCACCATATCCTTTCTTCCAGGAGTGCTAGTCTTGCGTGTTTGCAGGAGAGCTTCTGTGAAGTTTGGAAAGTAGGAGACGAGGTACTGGCAGAAGTGAAGTTGTGAGGCGGCATCGTGAGTCGTGTCGGGATAGCACAGTCGGTAGTGCGCTTGCCCGCGAATGGCAAAGGTCCCAGGTTCGAGTCCCGGTTCCGGCACACAATTTTAATTTGCCAGGAAGTTTCATATGTATATAATCTCTTTGTAGCAATCTATTCTTTCTCTGATTTCATCTCCTCCTCCTCTTGTTTGTCCATCTTCTAATCACCCCTCCTTATGTCCATCTCTTCGTCTCCCCTTTCTCTCCAACTCTTTCTCCCCAACCTCCTCTCTCACCATCCTCTCCAATCTCTCAGACCAATTCCTCTTGACCCTTCCTCGGTATCCCTCGCCTATCTCTGGCCTTTTATTCATACCCCCTCTTGTGTCTCCATCTTTATGTTCATCTCCTGTAGTCCCCTCTCTGTCTTTCTAACTCCTCCTTTCCTGTCAATCTCAACCTCCTCATTATCTCTGTCCATCTCGTCCTCAACTTTCCCTCACTGTTTCTTACCCCTCACATATAGACAGCTTTGGAGAGCAGACCGAAAAGGTTTGTTGATACTATTCCCAAACAACACATCGGTTGTATAGTGCAATATTGCAGGGGCTGTAAAACAAGTTTTTGCCCGTTTCTCAGCTCTTGCGGGAACTAGGAGGTCATAAATCCCACAGTGCTTATTCTCGCGTTGCAAGCAGTATGCGTACCAAATTTGGTTGGTATCGATGCTGTAGTTTCGGAGGAGATGTGGAACATACATACGCACATACAAATATACAACCATTTTTATAATACGTATAGATAATGTTTTCACAGGAAATGTTGAAGGTAATGAATAGTTTAATGAGTACATAATGTACAGGAGTAAACTGAAGGAAAACGAAAGTAATAGTAAGTAGTAGAAATGAATGTGACGATGATATTTACATGAAAATTGTAGATAACGATGTAGAAGCTAAGGAATCCTGTTGGACTGGAAGTAAAATAACTCACGATGGACGAAGCTTAGAGGACAAAAATTAGACTGGTACAGGAAGAGAGTGCATTCATAGCGAAGAGGAGTTTACCAGTTTCAAACATAGACCTAAATCTGAGGATGTCATTTGTGTGGAAGAAAACATAGGCCATTGGAAAACCGTAGCAGAAGAGAAATCGAAACGTTTTATAAGTGACACTGTAGAAAAATGTTGTAAATTAGGTGAAATGATAAAATAATGGGGACTCTCTCTAAAGTTGGCGAAGAAAAGGACATATGGAAAAATACTGACGAGAAGGACAGTTGTTGAGACGGCAGGAAATAAGCGCCATGGTATTAGAAAGTCCTGTAAAGGGTAAAAACTATAGGGGAAGACATAGATTGGATGTTGTTGTTGTGGTCTTCAGTACGGAGACTGGTTTGATGCAGCTCTCCACAATACCCTATCCTGAGCAAGCCTCTTCATCTCCAAATAAGAACGGCAACCTACATCTGTCTGAACCTGCTTACTGTATCCAACTCTTGGTCTTCCTCTGCGGTTTTTACCCCACACACTTCCCTGCAACGGTAAATTCACAATTCCTTGATGTCTAAGAATGTGCCCTATCAATCTATCCCTTCTTTTAGTCAAGGTATGCCAGAAATTCCATTTCTCACCAATTCTGTTCAGTACCTCCTCATTAGTTACGCGATCCACCCGCCTAATCTTCAGCATTCTTCTGTAGCACCACATTTCAAAAGCCTCAATCCTCTTCTTGTCCGCACTGTTTATTGTCCATGTTTCACTCCCATACAAGGCAACACTCCATACAAATGCCTTCAGGAAGGACTTCCTTAGGCTTAAATCAATATTCGAGGTTAACAAATTTCTCTTTTTCAAGAACGCTTTTCTACCCATTGACATTCTGCATTTTATATCCTCTGTACTGCGACCATCATTTGTTATTTTACTGCCCAAGTAACAAAACTCATCTACCTCGTTCTCAGCCTTCTGCAATATTGCTCTTCGCGTCTACATATAATTTAAAATACAGTGGTTCCAAGTATTTGAAGATTGGTTTAGAACTAAGTTACGACAGGAGGTGGGTTGTGGATATTGAGATTGAGAACGTTAAACAAGGGATTAAAGTGAGGTTTTCCATAGATGCATGGAAGGAAATAGTGCAGACATTACCTTACAAATGCGGTAAAATGGCTTGTGATTATGACTCGTCACATCCACGTCCCGGCCCGGGTCGGCGCGCAATGTAAACACCTAGGCCTACGGCGTGCACTGACCAGGCTTGGCAAAGCAACTGTCTGACGGAAGACGTTAACTTCCCATTAGTTGCCAACTACTTCCATATTCGAAATGAAGTATCGTATAGAAATTGGAAACAGTGCTGTCACTTCAAAAAGCAGTCAGCGTATAGGTGGGCATTGTCCAAGATCACCTAATAGAGCCTTATTTGCTGTCTTCCCGTTTGAATTGTTCGCATTATCTCATGTTGCTTGCGAGATTTTGAAATCGTACATCTTGTTGTCCGCAAAAGGGTGTGTTTCAACCCGACAGAACTCCAGTTCACTTTCAATATTAATGTCCGCGGACCATCGCCGTCAGGTAGGATGTGGAGGTCCTGTCCCACCCATAACACACTAAATATGGCCCTACAGTTCGGATTGGGGACCCATTATCACCTGTTTCAACTTGACCCAATGGTTGAATAAGGTAAAGTAAGCTATAGCTGCTCCATGACAATTGCTCATAAGGTTGCGTCATTGAAACCTAAATTATATACAGCTACCGGACCTTGTGTGGTACCCTTGCTTAATGGTTGTCATCGGTTGGTTGCTTGGCGTGGAACAATAAAAATTTCTCAGTTTCTAGTAGCGCAGTCTCTAACGTTCGCCCCGGGGAGTCCTTCCTCATCTGCAGTTACTTCCTGAGCGGTCTACAGGCCCCCGATCAGTGCTTCCCTCGCCATCATTTGGCACAGGCCATCCAAGAGTCCCTATATGCCATCGGCCGACGTGGACGGTCAGTAGTCTTTCTCTGGACTCCAGGGCACGCTGGGATAGAGGAAAACGAGCTAGCTGATAGATTAGCAAAAGAGGTTATCCATAAACATATCCCCCTCCGTTCGAAGTTACAGTCGAGTTGTTGGGATGTGGAAAACGGAATGGCGTTCCCTCCAAGCACCCAACAAGTTACGGACAATAAAGGAGACAACGGACATGTGGAGGTCCTCTATGCGAAATCTCCGCAGGGATTCTGTCGTCCTCTGCCGACTCCGTATTAGCCAAACTTGGCTGACACACGGTTATCTTCTCCGTCGCGAGGACCCTCCTCGGTGTCGATGTGGTGTGCATTTGACAGTCGCCCACATCTTAATGGAATACCCTAATTTCGCCGTTCAAAGGCGGACTTTTTCTCTCTCTGATGCCTTAAATTTTGTTTTAGGTGACAATGCCTCTGTGGCTGATCCTATTTTACATTTTATTCGTAACAGTAGATTATATAATTCCATCTGACGTTAATTGAGTAGGCTTTATCTATTTGCTCTACACCTGCTTAATATTTTGGTTGGACGTTCTACTTTTATTTCTACGAACACCCAGCCTAGACACTCCGGTATTCTATTTTAAATCTCTCTTCTTTCTTCCCTTTTATTTGCTTCCTTTATTTCTGACATCTTCCATCTACAGTTTGATGTAGTTTAAAATACTTTGTCCTAAAATGGGTCATATCCCTTATGTCATCTGTGTTTGGAATAAGGGACTGGTGACCATAGTAGTTTGGTCCGTTTAAAACCCCAACCAACCAACCAATTTAACGTTGGCAGGAATGCTCAGAAGTGTAAATGATAAGATGGGTGGTTACTACGAAAGGTCTGATCACTCCACTAAACTAGTTTCACAATCAACGCACATCTCGCTCAGTAATGATAGCTCACGAAACGAGTACAGCTGTTAAATACCGATAGATGCAGGAAGATGGAAATCAACTTCTGTGTTGTAATTGTATCTTGATTACTAAATTTGTACTCAACAGATACTGAACCTGTAACTAGTTCGTCAATAAGAGACAGATTTAGGAAGAAGTTACTGTTGCCATTGGACCATAAGGAATTAGCAGCTCTTATGTTTGAGCAATATGTGTGCTTCATAAAATATGCACTGTGTATTCATAAAGTACTAAGCACATTATTGAAGCTGCTGTTGTCAATTTTCACTGGATTTACAGATTTCTGGTGTAATGGTATCAAGCATCATTGATGATAAAATCAAATTTAGAATTTACGTTAATTACTCACCTGTGCAACGAAAATTTCCTGATGAAACTCCGTCCAGATCAAATTGTTTCTGTCATTCTTGTGGCTTCCCCAAAGGACGTAAGGCAAATGCAGGGATGATTCCTTCGAAAAGAACTGGGGCATTTTCGAAATTTCCACTCCCCCAAATGTTACGTATCCAAGTCTCTCGATTGTGTAATGAACACGCCGTGGAAAGGACACTGACCATTATTTACTGTTTTTCTAATTCTACCCTATAAGGTGGTTGTATGTTCACATACCTCTCATTACAATTACCTTGCGACAAAAACTCATAGCTTCTACTGTGAACACATCGTTGTGTATATGTAGGGAGATCTTTTGTCTTTAATTACCGATCTCTTTGAAGTAGAAGGGTCTGAAATGGGGACAAGGTAGGTAACGTTCGGTGTCCTGTCTTTTGGAGTAGGCAACTCAGGTGAAATCAATTACTTGCATGGTTTTGTGTTAGCTGTTGTTGCTTGGAGGTTGAAGATATCCCAACTTCCGTAAGTCATTTGAGGTCACAAGTTGCCAATTGCATAACTTGGGTATGGAATCTTGTAGCTTTGCCTCGTTATGAGGGTTCATTTGACTAGATGAGAATGTAAATATCACACTTTCCCTGTTAGAGAAATCGCTTCTCTTTTCGCTCCGCTTCTAGACAAGCACGTGAGTTGTGTCGGTAAGTTACTGAGAGTCGTCTCGTACCATAATGCCACCTATGACTGCCGTTCTGTTTCGTTAGTTTGTTTCTGTGCTTGAATACCAACTGTAAAACTAGATAAGGTGTCCTCGTGTCGTGTGATTCAATGTAGGACACGTTTTTAAGAGCAGTACCTCTGCTACTCAACCTTGCTCTTCATGCAGTCGACGACGTAGTGTCCCCTCAGGGGCTCAGCATTAGTTTGCTGAGTACGGGCTTGGCGAACCCGGGGTCCTGAGCCGTGGGCTGTGTCGCGCCAACAGTCCGCTACACCGTAAGCTCTGTGCGTGCCTCAACGACCATCGTTCGGCGCGACGATGGAACGTTGTACGTTTCAGAGCCCGGGGATCTTGGCTTAATCTGCCCGGGTCGCGAGGACGGTACAAACCTCTATATAAAAACCCCTCAATCTCAAGGTGTGCTACGTGCCGAGGAGATGCATGGCTGTTGAGGTTGAACAGCCGCTAGCGAGCAACCTCTGAGGAACCTGCCGCACCTCAGTTGTACAAGGCTTACCCAGGCAAGCGGGGCTCTGCCTGGGTGGACCTCTTTTCCCTAGCTGCTCGTGGGACGAAAATGAAACGAGCGAATAAAAGCGTGGCCGGTCGCGAAAACGGCGTCTCTAAGTGTGGAAGAGGAGATTGTAATGCTGCTGGATATGACCCCCGTTCGTTCCCTTCCCTGGCTACGCCATGGGAAGAACGCAGGGCCAGAAGTCAAGGTGAGTCGTATGCCCCCCGATACCTAGTTTGCTCACGCACTGATGGGGAATCATTTGCGTCGACTAAGCCAATGTTTTTTGTTGAGCATCTGGAAGAAAAGTACGGAGAGGTGGAGGGCATGTCCAAGATGCGATCTGGGTCAGTCTTGATAATGACGTCATCCCCAGCACAGTCACGGGCGTTGCTCGCCTGTGAGAAGCTGGGTGATGTTCCCGTTACCATAACGCCTCATAAGAGCCTTAATATGGTCCAGGGTATTGTCTACCATCGAGATCTGTTGTTGCAATCTGATGATGAGCTACGGTCACACCTAGAGCGGCGCGGTGTCCACTTCATCCGACGCATTTATAGGGGTCCGAAGGACAACAGGGTCGCCACCGGTGCTTTCATCTTGGCTTTTGAGGGTGACACATTACCTGAAAAGGTCAAGGTGATGGTTTACCGGTTTGACGTAAAGCCCTACGTCCCTCCCCCTATGCGCTGCTTTAAGTGCTGGAGGTTTGGGCACATGTCTTCCCGGTGTGAGGCCAATCCCACATGTCGGGAGTGTGGACGTTTATCACACCCAGACGTCCCTTGTGTCCCACCTCCAGTCTGTGTTAACTGTGGACATCATCATTCACCCTGCTCACCATATTGCACAGTCCTCCATAAAGAAAGGAAAATAATGGAGTATAAAACCCTGGACAGACTGACCTATTCAGAGGCACGGCGCAAATATACTAAGCTGCACCCCGTGACCATGGGTAAAAGTTTTGCGACAGCAGTTAAAACTGTTCCAACTCTGCCATCTCTGACCCCATCTGTTCAGCAAATCTCGGTGGGCCCACAGGCCCAATCATCCACTCTCCCCCCCTTGACAGCTGGGGGTGGATCTCCTTGTATTGCTCCCAAACCCTCTACCTCGGGAGCAATACCATCCCAACCACTGGGGACACTGGTCCCCACCCCAGAGCCAGAGAAGCAACAGCCTTCTCTGGCTCCTCTCGCGAGGAAGGGTTCGGTTGAGTCCCACCCCTCCTCGGCTTCTTCCTCTGGGACGACAGCTACCGGCCAGTGGCAAACCGTGGCCAAGAAGGCTGGTCGTCGGGCCGCAAGGTCTTCCTCAGTCTCGGAGACTGAGTCCCCGACGCCCTCCAGACGTGAGAAGCCAAAAGAAAAGCGAGAGGCTTCCAAGAAGAAGCAAACACAGGGGAAGAACAAAGAGACACCGGTGGTTCCCCCACTTCTGCCCCCGCCCTCCTCCTCAGAGGACGAGGACGAGGTGAAGATACTAGCGTCTCCTGAAGACCTAGATCTCGAAGGACCATCGAAACCGATGGAAGTAGATTCTACAGCTTCGCGAGCAGTGTCAGCGAGTGATCATGAGGTATAATAAGTAGTTCATATTGCCTCATGTCATCCCAGTTATCAGACAGCGTTATTCTCCAGTGGAACTGCGGCGGTTTTATCACCCGCCTGGCTGAGCTGCGACACCTTTTGAGCATAACACCCGCTTTCTGCATTGCCCTCCAGGAAACATGGTTTCCGGCAATGCGGACCCCTGCCCTCCGGGGCTACAGGGGATATTATTGTAATCGCAGCCAGTATGACAGGGTATCAGGTGGTGTGTGTTTGTATGTCCTTGCCACTGTATATAGCGAGTCTGTGCCCCTTCAGACGCCGTTGGAAGCGGTGGCTGTTAGGGTAAGGACAACGCAAGAGTTCACCGTTTGCAGTCTTTACCTCCCTCCTGATGGTGACGTCTCTCAGACTGTTTTGGCTGCACTACTTTGTCAACTCCCTCCACCTTTCTTACTACTGGGTGACTTTAATGCCCATAACACCTTGTGGGGTGGTTCCACGATTTCTGGCCGAGGCAGAGTAGTCGAGGACTTACTATCTCGTCTTGACCTCTGCCTCTTGAACACGGGTGCCCCCACACATTTTAGTGTGGCGCATGGCACGTTCTCGGCCATTGATCTGTCAATTTGCAGCCATGGCCTTTCACCATCTGTCCACTGGAGAGCCCACGATGACTTGTGCGACAGTGACCATTTCCCCATTTTCCTGTCACTCCCATAACGTCAATCCCCAGGGCGCCTGCCCAGGTGGGCCCTACACAAGGTTAACTGGGACGACTTTACCTCTGCTGCCACTGTTGGTCCTCCCCCACTCGACGACGTCGATGTGGCGGTCGAGGGCGCCACGCGTACCATTGTTTCAGCTGCAGAAGCTACCGTTCCCCGTTCGTCGGGGTCCCCACAGCGTAAGACGGTACTACGGTGGTCGCCAGAGGTCGCAATGGCTATCAGAGATCGCCGACGGGTCTTACAACGGTACAAGCGGCACCCGTCTCTGGAGCACCTCGTAGCTTCCAAGCGGCTCCGTGCACGTGCACGTTATCTCATTAAGAGACGAAAGCAAGAGTGTTGGGAGAGGTACGTCTCCACTATTGGCGCGGGTACCTCCACCACCCAGGTCTGGAACAAGATAAGGCGTTTAAGGGGACACCCAACACCAGCAGGGATCCCTGGGATCTCTGTGAATGGCATAGTATACACGGACCCGGCCACGCTTGCAGAGCTGTTTGCCGGGCATTATGCTCATGCCTTCTCCTCTCAGAATTACCTCCCAGCTTTCCTTACATTAAAGGAGCGGGTGGAACGCCAGCCCCTCTCCTTTACCACCCGCCATACGGAGGCATATAACATGCCGTTGACAGAGTGGGAATTCCTAAGCGCTCTTAAAAAGTGTCCGGACACGGCTCCAGGACCCGATAGCATCCACAGCCAGATGTTGAAACATCTTTCAGCGGAGAGTCAGCGTAATCTCCTTGCGCTCTTCAACCACATCTGGTGCGACGGGGTATTCCCTTCGCAGTGGCGGGAGGGTATCATCATACCGGTGATGAAACCAGGCAAAAACCCTGCTCATTTGGATAGCTATCGGCCCATTATGCTGACCAATGTCCTCTGTAAGCTGTTGGAGCGCATGGTCAGTAGGCGGTTGTGCTGGATCCTCGAGACTCGGGGCTTACTGGCTCCATGCCAGGGCGGGTTCCGCCAGGGTCGCTCCACCACCGACAACTTGGTGTACCTCGAGTCCGCGATCTGCACAGCCTTTGCCAGGCGCCAACACCTGATAGCCGTCTTTTTTGATATGCAAAAAGCATATGATACGACTTGGCGACACCACATACTTCGCACGTTACATGGTTGGGGTCTTCGGGGCTCACTCCCGATTTTTATTAAAAACTTTTTAGCTGTCCGTACTTTTTGTGTTCAAGTAGGTGCGTCTCGTAGTACCTCTCATGTGCAGGAAAATGGGGTTCCTCAGGGCTCTGTTTTGAGCGTCCCCTTATTTTTAGTAGCCATGAACGGCTTAGCGACAGCAGTTGGGTCGTCAGTATCCCCCTCTCTCTATGCTGACGACTTCATAACCAGAGTTATGCACTTCTGTCGGCGTCGGACGGTTCATCCACAGCCCGAACTTTATCTTGACAACCACCTCTTAGAGGTTGCTGAAACTCACAGGTTTTTAGGGCTCGTATTTGATTCTCGGCTGACATGGCTCCCTCACATTCGACAGCTGAAACAGAAGTGCTGGCGCCAGCTAAATGTTCTCCGCCATCTGGGCCATACGAACTGGGGTGCCGATCGGTCCACACTGTTGCGGATATACCACGCTTTGGTGCAGTCCCGTCTGGACTTTGGATGCCTTGCCTATGGCTCCGCATCCCCCTCGGCATTGCGCTTGCTGGACCCCATTCACCACTGTGGGGTTCGCATCGCGACGGGTGCTTTCCGCACCAGTCCCGTGGACAGTTTACTTGCAGAGGCCGGGGTCCCACCTCTGCGGATCCGCCGCCAGCAACTGCTCGCGGCCTATGCTGCTCATGTTCATAGCACGCCAGGCCACCCGAACCAACGTTTGCTTTTCTCCCGCACGGTCGTCCGTCCTCAACAACGGCGACCCCGTTCCGGTCACACGATCGCCTTCCGTGTCCAGTCCCTTCTGTTGGAACTAGAGTCTTTCCCTGTCCCATCTCCGCATCGGGCCCGTACGCGTACGCCCCCATGGCGTGTACCGAGGCCATGCTCTAGGCTGGACTTGGCCGATAGACCTAAAGACTCTGTTCCTCCCGAGGCACTCCGCCGTCAGTTCTTTGCCGTCGTTGCAGAGTACACTGGACACGACATCGTCTATACGGACGGTTCGATGGTTCGTGGCCGTGTTGGCTTTGCCTATGTTCATGGCGATCACGCAGTGCAGTGGTCTCTGCCGGATGGCTGCAGTGTGTACACTGCCGAGTTGGTGGCCATTCTCCGTGCTCTTGAGCATATGCGCTCCTGCTCAGATGGGTCTTTTCTGCTTTGCAGTGACTCCCTGAGCAGTCTTCGCGCACTCGAGCAATGTTATTCACGTTCCTCCTTGGTGCTGGCTATACATGAGACACTTTTTGCTCTCGACCAGTCAGGACACTCTGTAGTCTTCATTTGGTCTCCTGGTCACATCGACATCCCGAACAACGAACGAGCCGATGAGCTAGCTAAACAGGCTGTCCATGCATCCGTGTTAGACATTGGTCTCCCGGCCTCAGATTACCAGTCTGTGTTGCACCATAGAGTACGTGAGCTTTGGGCCGCAGAGTGGCGTAGCCTGAGCCACCCCAACAAACTCAGGGCAATAAAGGAGACCACAGCTGTGTGGCACTCGTCCATGCGGGCCTCTCGCCGGGACTCGGTAGTCCTGTGCCGGCTCCGCATCGGCCACACTTGGCTGACCCATGGCCATCTCCTCCGCGGTGAGGACCCGCCTCGTTGCCGTTGTGGCTGTCCCTTGACGGTGGCCCACATTTTGTTGGACTGCCATCTTTTAGCCGCTCTGCGGCGGGATTTTAATTTTCCTGAAATTTTATCTGAAGTTTTACGTAACGATGCCAATATGGCTGATTCTGTTTTAGGTTTTATTCATGACAGCGGTTTTTACAACTCTATATGAAGCTTGTGTTGCCCCGTGGCTGACCCTTCCTATTTTATTTTCATGGTCGGTCAACCACGAACTTTGTCTTTGTCATTTTATTTCCACATTTGTTTGCTGTTTCCGTGTGATTGTGTCCTTTCGTGTTGCCTCCTGACTTGTTGTTCTTTGTCGAATTTGTTTACATTTTATTGATTGAGTGGGGTCTTCCTACCGTAGCAATTTTAACTCTGGGCGAACTTTTCAGTGTTTCCGCACTTCTCTAGCTCTTTGATGGAATGGGGGACTGATGACCTCCGCAGTTTTGTCCCCCTAAAACATCAAAGCAACCAACCAACCAACCGACGTAGTGTGCGGTGTCTGCGACTCGAACTGGCCTTGAGAGAATGAGGAGAATTTCTCTGGCTGTAAGCTGGACATTATATATATAATCTCTTTTGTTTATACTCAGTATATTATTATGTAACGTTTTCATTCTGTTCAAAGTGAGATTAGTCTGTTGGTACGTATGGTGAGGGCTTTGGCCTGTGACTGAAATAAAACAGGTGCCATCAAACTTCGGGAGAAGTTACCTTCGTTGGTAATGGAAAGAGCGTTCTTAGTCGACAAGGGTCCTTTCCTGAGAAATGTGAAGACTGTGACTTAAATCGTTTGTTTTCGTGGCTACCTCAAATGTGAACACAGAAGCGAAATTATTATTGTTATAAATGAATACAGTTCGAAATGGTAAAATTTTAAGACTTTTTTTTGTATCAACTGAAGTGGCACAGGTTGATGAAAATTCAGAAATGATACACAATCAAGTGGAATTTTTCAATTTGCATTGATATTTATTCTCTTTGAAATACATAGTTAGTGAAATGTCATGTTTTGTACTTTGGCGCTCATCGTTGCATTCCTTTATAATTTAAGAGTTTACTGGATACTAAGTACAGCGTTGAGATAGAGCTAAATTACAATAGTAGACTAATTATTTACAACATGTTGTAAATTTTTTTAAATAACAGTGTTTGTACACAGTAAATTATAAATTAAAGGGAGAAGAAACGACGAGAAATAAATATTGAGCAGCAGTCGTGACGAAAAGTGCGACTACTTAACATCACTGCTCTAAGAGCAGTCCACTACATGTGAGAAACGGCGTCAATAAATAAGTCTTAAATAGGGGGGAAAATAAATTAGTAACATTGCTCGACTCACAGCCAATGAAACAACTAATGCTAATAAAACTTTGTCATACTTCCGGTCACGTCTAGTGGCTGCAAAGAGTGGCCCAAAAATCCGTTAACGGTTTAATGTGCACCAAGTTACTGAATAATGTAGGCAAAGAGGTACAAATGACGCGCCATCTGTTATTTTGAGGACTTTTGTCGGCTTCAGAAACATTCCAAGAATTTTTTTTTTTTAAACCTCTCAGCCTAGGTTATTCCGCGAAGTGTTGCTAGACTTTTGGGTCACACTGTACATTCGTGAGCTTTCGTACGAGTATTTGTCGACCTTTATCAAGCATTAACAGGGCAGCAGCCACGCCACGTGACATGTTGAGGCGACCGGAAGTGCGAGAAGATGTGTTGTGTTTCTACAGCTAAGGATCTACAGCTAGTCAGTCTGCCGGCAACGTGTGGGTAGGAGGCGTCGGCCGGCGTTCAGTCGTCGAGGTCCGCGGGGTGTGCCTGTACGTGCAGCGCGGCGCGCGCGGCGCAGACGCAGCCCGCGCGCACGTCCCTGCGCGCGGTGTCGAGCAGGCGGCCGGAGGCGGCGTCCACGTAGGCGACCTGCAGCACGCCCGTCAGCTGCGTGCAGCGGTAGTCGCCGGCCTGGGTGCAGCGGCAGCCCTGCACGCGGCACTCGATCTCGGTGATGGTGGCGGGTACGCGCCGCCACGCCGCGCCCTCCTCCGTCGTGCCCTCGTCCTGCGCGTCCACCACCACCGAGTACTTGCACAGCGCCAGCTCGCCCGCGTCGCGCGCCATCACCGGGCGGTGGTGCCTGCGGAAGCGGAAACACACACGTCAGTCATACACCAAATGGCCCAACTAGCGTGCAAGATGCATAAGACAAGAGAAATAACCTCAGACTTCCAGAAGAATATACCAAACTCCCCAGGGCGCTTACGGTTCTTTCATGAGTACGTGCATGGCGAACACGGGGCCCCGAGCTAATGCAGTCATCCTTCCTTCTTTACTTCCCGGACTCCATTTCCTTTCCCCGTCCCCTCCTTTCCTATCCTCACTCTTTCCCCTCCCCATCGGGGGATTGATAACCTCAGTAGTTTAGTCCCCCTAACCCAACCAAACAACCCAAACAACCAAATTGCGATTCAAAAAATGTTCAAATGTTTGTAGAGTCTATGGGACTTAACTACGGAGTCATCAGTCCCTAAACTTACAAACTACTTAGGAAGTTGGGATATTTACGAACTAGGACGGCACAAATATCCATGCCCTAGGGGGGATTCGAACCCCCGACTGTAGTGGCCGTGCAGACCGTGACTGAAGCGCCTCAGTCCCCTCGGCTACCGCGGCCGGAAATTGCGATTCCAAAGATGGAAACTGCAGACAAGGGTGAACATGACAGAACTATCAGTTTAATAAGTTATGGATGCAAAAAAACTAACATCCATTATTTACAAAGGGAAGGAAAAACTGGTAGAATCCGATCTCGGAGAAGATCTGTTTAGATTTTGGAGAAATGTTCGAGTACGTCAGACAATGCATTACGATTCATCTAACAAGGTGATAACTTGGGTTTCGGATTTTAGAATTTTTTAATTATGGTACGTGAAGTTCAGAACTTAAATAAGAATCAGCCAAAGCCATTCGACGCAACTCTCAAAAATTCTCTAGAAAGTCGACAATAAGTTTTGGAAAGTGCACGTAAGTACCAGCAAGGAAAAGAGTTACAGTATGTGTTGGTGTAAGTCAGGTGGTAGCGTTCTTGCCTGACAATCATGGAGTCGGTGGGTCGACTCCCACTATGCCAGATATTTTTTTCGTATTCGAATTCAGTTATATAAATCATTTCGGGATCTCTAATTCCACGTGATGTGTCAGTTTTTGTTTATACGTATGTAGACGAGCCGGAAACCTACTCGTCACCTAAAACGATGGTTGAGTAGGTTAGCTGCTTGAAAAGCCATTACTAGCTGTGGGGATGACTTTCCAAAAGCAAGTTCGTAGCTCTTCACAAACTGAACAATCAAAGACTACCGTCGTCAACTAGTAGTGGAGCCAGTACTCTAAAAAAAATGTAACTTATGTTTATTTGATTGAAACCATCATTATTAAAAACCTTCTATAAAATATAGAAAATTACGAATAAAGAAAATTACGTGCACTTTTAGTAAAAATTACCATTCAATACTAAAATTGCGTAAGTATTCTAACACAGCGAAAAAATCTTTTACGACAGGATTCGAACCACCGACAACGACAAAACGCTACCACCTGACTTACGCCGACAGTTGCTGCAATTAATTTAATGAGTCGTACTTATGCGTACTTGCAAAACTTCAAAGTCGTTTTCCTCGAGAATTTTTCAGAGTTGCGTCGAATGGATTTGGCTGAATGTTATTTGAGTTCTGAACTTCAAGTACCGTAAATATCAAAAAATTCTAAAATCCGATTTCCATGTGACCTCCTTCAAGACGATAGTTTAAGGAAAGGCAAACCTCCGTTTTTAGCTTCTCTAGATTTGGAGAAATCTTTCGTCAGTATTGATCGGAAATAATCTTCCTAATTCTGAAAATACTAGGGAACGAAAGTTGTACAAAAACTAGAGGGCAGTTGTAAGAGTCGAAGGCCATGAAAGGAACACAGTGGTTGCGAAGGGAGTGAGATAGGACTGTAGCTTTTCATCAATGTTATTCAATATTTATATTGAACAAGCTGTGAAGGAAAGAAAAGAGAAATTTGGAGAAGAAATTAAAGTTCCGAAGGAAGAAATAAATAATTTGTGATTTGCGGATGACACTGTAATTCTGTCAGAGACAGCAAAGGACCTGGAAGAGTATGTGAACGGATTGAACAGTGTCTTGAAAGTAGGGTATAAGATGAACATTAACAAGAGCTATGAAATTAAGTCTAAGAAAATCAGGCGATGTTGAAGCAATTATATTAGGTAACGAGAAAATAACATCAGTTTTGTGGTTTTGAAGTAAAATATCTTACTTTGCCCAAAGTGTAAGTTGTGCGCTTTGCAATCTAGTGATCAGATATGAGAGTTCCTCTGAAAATTGTATTTCTACGGGGTATTTATTAGTGCATATAATTAAAGGCAGATGTAATTTTGTCACATGGGTTAAAGCAAAGCTGAGCACCACTGACTGATTCACTACAGTAGCCCCGCATAGAGATGAATTTATACGCTAATAATCATTTGTAGTAGTAGTAAAAATGCAGAGGAATAAGTAGGCGTGGATTCTTCGATAAAAGTTTTTTTATAATGAATGGAAGCGATCTAATCGGGAAAAGTATTACACAAATAACAGTAAATGCTGCTCATTCTTTTATTTTAATAAGATGACCGCCGCGGCGGAGCGGCCGAGCGCATTGGGGCGCTATGCTACGATGCGCGAGGCCGTTCCCCGTCGGGGATTTGAATTCCCGCTCGGGCATGGATGTTTGTTCCGTCTTTAGTATAAGCTAGTTCATAAGTAATTTGTAAGTTTAGGGACTGATGACCCCGCAATTAAGTCCCATAAGCTTTACAAACATTTCAACATTTTAAGATGACCAATTCTAGCAACTCATACTGTCATGTTCGGAAGATGTCGCTAATGTGAGGTTGCAGTTGTTGTAAATATATATTATTAATCGGGATTTGAGTATCAGCTGCTGGGAGGTGTTCGAACAACATGGACGTATGAAACTTGTGCCAGGTCTGGTATTCGAACCAGAGACATTAAGCTTACTAGGCAGTTGTGCAAAGATTCTGCCCACTGTAGGCACACGGGCTTGACACACCTACAAGTACTGCCTAAGCAAGTACCCCATCCAATTCAAAATTTCGTAGGTCTTCCTACCTCGATAACTGTACTCTGTGGCGCGCAGCAGGCCCTGGACTCCCGCCAGGAGTCACGTTCTTTCGAACAAACGTCGCTACGTGATGCTGCAGCCATTGTAAATAGAGAAATTAGCTGGGGTCTTGAGTTTCGGCTGCTACACAGTGCTGTAATAATATAACATGGTTGTATGAAACTTTTTGCGGAGGCTGGGATTCGAATCCAGGACTTCCCGCTTACTAGCTCATATGCTGAAGTCCTGTGCCACCCCAGACACACGGGCTTAACACACCTTCAAGCTCGTACCCCGTCCGCCCCAAACATTTA
Organism: Locusta migratoria; assembly: GCA_026315105.1. NCBI lineage: Eukaryota > Metazoa > Arthropoda > Insecta > Orthoptera > Acrididae > Locusta > Locusta migratoria. The sequence goes on from CM048746.1 coordinate 180,946,404, forward strand.
TATGTTTTTCTACGTCGACCAACCACTTGGCAGCAGGTGAGTCGTTAGTTATGTAGGCGCAAGCCGCATCTGATATGGTGGCTTCCCCTATACTTTGTGCTTAGTGTGCAGTGTAGTAGCCGCGCATAATGGCCGCGGGGTGTGAGGTATCCTGCTACGGACTAAATGTTCAAATGTTTGTTAAGATTATGGGGCTTGACTGCGGGGTCATCAGTCCCTAAACTTACAAACTAGCTAACACTAAGGACGGCACAAATATCCATGCCCGAGGGGGGATTCGAACCCCCGACCGTAGTGGCCGTGCAGACCGTGACTGGAGCGCCTCAGTCCCCTCGGCCACCGCGGACTGGGCGGCCGTTCCCGCCGGAGGTTCGAGTACTCCCTGTGTATGTCCTTAATGTAAGTTTGAAATAGTAGGAAGTGATGACCATAGCAGTTTAGTCGAATAGTTTACAAACATTAGAACATTTGTGGTTGTAGAGCAGCACGCGCCGCCACCTACCTGAGACTGACGTGTTGGTGGATGGCGCGCCGGCTTCTCAGAGACACGAAGTCCCGCAGCGAGCGCTCGTGCAGGCTGGCCGCCGCAGCCGTCTGCCGCAGCAGCTCAGCGTCCGCCTGGAATCCGTCGTCGCCGATGGTGGAGTTGGCCACGGCGGCGGGCGCGCCGCAGACCAGCTGCAGCTGCGCCACAGTCGCCGCTGCCAGGAGCATCATTGCCACAACGCGAGACATCGCTGATTCTGACGGAGCTTTCAAGTTTGCTTTTCAGACCCACACACTTCTTCGTCTGGCAATTGGTGATCTGGCGCTAGCACTCCTTCTTTAGCTAGCCAAGAGTTTAGAAATTTCGAAGACTTTTTAAAAGTTGCGACGGTTTCTTGAGTCTAGTTGACTTGTCCGATCGTGAAGTTCACCTTGTCCCTGAAGTTCTGATCGTCTGAAAGAGGCTCCCTGTGACTTTGGTTTGGTGAGATTGAAAGGTCCCGTAACTGGAGAGTTTGGATGTTGGGTCCGTTGAGTGGTGAGAGAGCCTCGGTGTGTGTGGGGCGGTCTGAGTGCTCGCTGGCGGTGCGTGGCGGGCGACTGCCGCTGCTGGCGGCGTCGGCCCTTGAGTACCCACCGCGGTCACGCCTGGGCGCCGACACAGTGACGCACGCACCGCGCCGCCTATCTCCGCGCTAGCCATAGCCCTGCCGAGGCGACATCGCCATTCACACGCCTCTTCTCTCCCCGAAATAGAAGTCCACTTAGCGGGCACGCTGTCTGACACCGCCCCGCCCCAGTATTCCGCGTATCCGATCACGTCGCCCCTGCAACATGCCCTAATGGCCGGCCACTTTGCTTACCTGCGTCATGTTCCGCGCAATTGCACTTTTCAGTTGCGTAGGTTGTTATCGCTCAGCCTTCAACATCTCCTGCTATACAGGGTATTTCAGGAGTAATATGAGGCTATCAGCGCAATAGTGGCCTAACCCACATTTTTGGAAAAAAATGAGATTTTCACATAGAACATCACTTTAGATCATACTAGGGACGGGAAAAACCGACCGGTTAAAACCGATACCGGTATTTTAGTTTTCAATAACCGGTTTTTTCGGTATTTATTTGGTGTCGGTTGTAACCGGTTTTTAGTTATTGCCAAGAACCGGGTAAAAAAACCGGTACGACTACTTCCTGTAGTAGTGGTTCCAAAAGTGTTTATTGTAAATAATTTTAAAAAATTGAAACTAGTAGACCGAAATATTTAGGGCTATTCCTAAAATTTCCATTGCTGTGAAATATTAGGTCATTGCAGTAACTAAGAAAATCGATCAGTGATAACTTAAGAACAATCCCGGCAGTTAGAAACGCGCAGCAAACGCCTGGCATAAGAACTTAAGGACTGGTGCAGCTATTGATGCAGCTGGCGTGGCCTATTAGACGACGCGCGTGGACCGGCAGTGTACAAACGTTGCCTCCGTCTGGTCATGCGGCAGTTCCTTGCTGTCGTCGCCGGCCATGCTTGTGTCTTAAATGGCACCATCCCGTGTGTGGCAGTACTTCACGAAGTACGGGAGCAGTGAGGTACAATGCTCCATTTGCTTTAAAAAGCTGAAAACGGGTGGAGGTACCACAAACATGCTGTATCATTTACGGAGAAAGCATCCAAAGTGTTCCTTGGAAGAGAAAGTAAATTCGAGTCATATATCTATTATGTAAGTGATGTACTCTAAGCTTGGAATAAAAACTTTTAATGTATCATAATATTGTTATGCTAACAAGTTTTATTAATGCGATTCCTTGAAAGCTAGGGGCTTTTTTAATAACCAATATGGGTTTAGGTAACATTGATCATGTGGTGCCTCGCGAGGTAGCCGTGCGATCTGAGGCTCCATGTCACGGACTGTGCGGCTGCTCCAGTCGGAGGTTCGAGTCCTCCCTCCTCCCTCGGTCGTGGGTATATATGTTGTCCTTAGCGTAAGTTAGTTTAAGTAGTTTGTATGTCTAGGGACCGATGACCTAAGCATTTAGGTCTCATAAGTACTCACACCCATTTGAACATTCTTTGATCATGAGGTACAGTGCTTTCCTAGTTCAATTTGCGTAAATTTACACTGACAGCAGTCATACTGTTGGTTGGAACTGTGATTTTATTTTTCGAAATACTTATGCAACACTGATTGAAGTTTATTTACTGATTCGTAAGCCTTGGCTTACAAGTCCAACTTACTCAATATTCGCAACTGCCGGATGGAAATACTAGGCCAGTAAATCTGTATGCTTCGTATATCGTCTTATACGAACTCCTGGCTAGGCTTACACACACTCAAGATGGCGTAGTATTGGGAGGGGATCTTGCAAAATGTGGAAGGACTGTGATTTGTCGTATAACGTAAATTTACCTAAATATTAACTAAAGTTCTAGTTTCGGTTTCGGTTTCGGCCGAAACTAGAAGAACCGAAGATTACGGTTTCTTTTTCGGCAGCAAAATATGTTTCGGTCGAACTCTACTGGAAATAATAGCAATAAAAAACCGAAAACCGTTTATTTAAAAAAAACGGTTATTTAAAAAACCGGTTACCTTGAGCAATTTTTATGGTGCGGTTAAACTGAAGATGAAACGAACCGGTATAACCGAAAACCGGTTGTTTGAACGATAACTGTCATCCCTAGGTCATACCATTACGTCCTACAGTTGCCAGAGATGTATTCGGGCACCGTGGACAATGTGGCAGCGTCAGATGTTGTTTATGCGCCGTGCAGTGCTGTACGAAACGGGGCGCAATAGTGGCCTATGCCACATAGGCCACTATTGCGCCGTGTATCCATAGCGAGTAGGCCGGTGGGACTGCGTACCATACACACCACACAGCACGTTTGATGTTATAGACGTCACATTTGCTAGGGGATGAAAGGACAGATTAAATTTTGTATTAAATATCTGACCAAACATATAGTACGTGACTTCTATAACAGCCGACACCGCGGAAGAGAAGGGTAAATTGGAACGTGAAAGAGAGTTGCATTAACGAAAGGCTGAGAGCATACGGGCGGAAATGAATCGCGATGAAGCGGAAGGGAGCCATCAGGACAACGATACGACCGTGATTGCCTATGATTTGATGAGGACTTTACCGACACAGATACTTACGATAGGTATCTGTTACTACAAGCGGCATTTGTGGAAATACTGCCTTGGAATACACCACCTATGTACCAAGAAAGCTACCATGTATGTATAGAGTCAGGGCGAAGCATCCCGAGGAACACAAGAAATTGGATCGCCTCTCATGCATTACATTAAACATAATATCCAAACAAAGCGAATGATTATGTACTCGGGGTAATGTGGCGGGAAAAAATCGGAATATGGCCTTACTGTGTCAATACATGGTTTTGCATATAGACTTCACATCAGAAGTAATCCACCATAAATTCCTAGTGAGTGGGCACTTATACCTACCATGTGACCAGGACTTCAGTATCATCTCAAAGAGCAGGAAATTTCACCCAAACATATACATGCACTCTCTGGCTGGATGAATTCATTAACACTGCACGAAAACAACAACCCTTCCCAGCTTCACCGATGACAAGGAATGATTTCAAGTCCACAGTACGTTTAGAGAGAAATATACGTAACCGTAAAGTAACGACACAAAATATCTGTGTGCAATAGTTCAGTATTCAGTGGCTTTAGTATAAAGCATCCTGTCCCCATATCATGTTTTATAAGTACTCCAATGATCCAGATGTCCATTTGCCGATGTCAGTTTTGCTAAACGAGAGTCGATAGTAAATGAGACACTAGACGTGCTATATTCCAATGGACACGCTGTTAGCACGTTAAAAAAGACCAATTTAATGAGCTTGCAGCAATTTGTACCCCCAGTGTACCATGATTATTACGATAACTTGAAGAGATCTGCACAGCCGTGTAGTAGTGACACCATTCCTGTAAATGATGATACGGGTGATGAACATTAACGCCTCATGTGTATCTTGTCCAATATTTGAATAAGGTGTGTAAAGCAATAACGGCCTATCCCAAATGTTTTGTGTATTACGGCCAAGTACGCCGAAACAATAGTGGCCTAACCCACACAAAAAAATGGTTTAAAAATGGTACTACGGTTAAGTGCACGTATAGCCGATTACCGCACACCATACCTTGTTATGTATGCCACAATCATTGCTATACACCGCAATCACTACCTTACACATCAATTCTGCAAACATCAATATCTTCCAGCGGCCATTCCTACAAACCAGTGTGATGTGGGGTAGGCCACTATAGCGCTGATAGCCTCATATATACATTTGAGAACCCGGAAATTGTTCCCAATTGCTAATTATTGATGGGAATGGGAAATACAACTCTTCCCTTAATATCTATGCCCATCACTTTTCCCCGTCTTTATGCCTGTATCTTACCTTTCTTCCCCCTTAGGCTTCTCACTCTATTAGCTACCTAAATACCGTGAGTTGCCGGATATTTATTTACTCCAATGTTCAGTTCATCCACGTACGTCTCCCTCCTCGCTCTTTCTGCCTACCTCTGCCTCGTTCTCCTCTTCCTGTTTCCCTCTATTAACCTATCAGGGTGGCCACCGAACCTTGAAACCGGGAAAACCGGGAAAAAGCCTTGAATTTGAAAAAACCGGGGAAAACCGGGAAAAAACCTTGAATCTCAGCCATAAACCGGGATTTTTAACCCATGAGATCTCGCGGCTTTAAGAGTTAAAACGATCGTTCGCGTGTATAGCCTATTGCTCAGATTACACGACCAGTTCGAAATGTACTTAATAAGTGTAAACAAGTAATTCCTGCAGTTTTAGTAAGAAAAAAACCTTAAAGTTTGATATTTAAAAGTAACAAAATGCCAGTCGTTTTAAATTTACGATGACCTAAATGCTCAGAGCGCAAGTGCCCGCAGTTTAAATCATATTCGTCGCTTCATTTTTGTGTACAAAAACATTTTCAAATATATTTCTGGGCGGTTTAAAAAGTTTTATAATTGTAGGTTACGTATTCCGTTATCTATTTCTGTATTTATCTCGAAGTGTTGTTCCACCACGCGACTCAATTCCTCGCGAGGTACGTCGAAGAGACGCGATGTTATCGTAAGGCGTGACTACGAAATCGCAGCTAGAATGAAATGCGATATTTATTTGTACTACATTTTAGCAATTTTCGTAATTGACCCTCCGCCCCCATAGTGATACTCATGAACACAAATCTCGTTTGTCCGATTCTGTGTTGAAAAATCTCTTCACGGAAGCATTTTGTTGATTTTAACTATAAACTCCGTAAAAGTTGGTATTGTGATGCTTCGTTAGCATAGGCGCCGACTACGGGTATGCTCGGTCGTTCAAGCATACCCCAAAATTTGAATTGGTATACCAGGTATAACCCACTGAAAATTTTTGTATCAGTTTTCTTTACGTTATATTTATTGACTGTAATTAAAATCGACTCTCTCATCCCATTGATGGCCGGCTGGCTTTTGTAAGACATCTCTCTAAATAGATTATTTTAAACAGGTCATTGAATTCGTAGGCATTAAAATCCTCGTTCACATGTGAGTGAAGTGACCATTTTCTAAATAGTCCGAATGTTAATGGAATTCCGCTTGCTTAGTCATTATTGTAAACTGAAGGCGCAACCCTTAATTGTATTTAATAACTAGAAATGAAGTGGGTTTGTTACGATACATTGAAAATGTTTACACTACGAATTTAATTCCCGGTATCTTTTGAGATAATCTTTTGATAACCATATACGTTACCAATGAGCCTTGCTGCGGAGACTGCCCTATCCCTTCAAGCTAAAACATTCTGTAAACAGACAGTCCTCATAACAACTTGCGAAGGTCTTTGTGTTTTAATTGGCAGCTCTACAAAATTCTCCAAACGCAACAGCTAGTAATAGATTTTTTTCTGAATTTGAATTTTCAGGCTTCAACAATTTGTCAACAATTGAACGTAGTAGTCAGAACTTAGTTTCTGCTCTTTTTGACCTGTGTCACCTGTGCATGATATAACGTCTTAACCCTTTCCCTCCCCTCATCTTTATCTGTCCGTCTAGCCACAATCATTTGTTCAAAGATGGTAAATAAAATTGCAGGGCTTCCAATAATTCATTGTGACTAGATTGTCTACAATTACCTCGAGGAAACAAAAAGCATTAGGTTACAATGCATTGTCAAAATATATATTGTTGCTTGATATCTAAGTTGGAGTAAAAGCAACAATAATTTCAAATTATTGTTTCAAGGTAAACAAAATAATTTAAAACTCCATTACTAAATAATTGTCTAATGTCTAAATTAGTAGTCAACAGTTTGAAAATGTTATTAGTTACGATAAAGGAAACATATCCTGCACACTACCATCTGTAGTCATCCCAAATTTCCATCCTTGGGGTTAAAAGGGTTAATGTCTTGCGTGTGAAAATCGTTAAAATGGATAAGTATATAGTGAAATACAAAAGGACTTAGACTTATGATCGTGATGGTTGCGGTGATATGGAATCGGTAGCGTGTATGTTTTGTATAAGTTTTTTGCTTTGCTTTGTATTTATTTTTCTTTAGAAATACTTGGGTACGCCACTGAGCAACTTTCTGAGATGAAACAGAGTCAAACAATCGTTGCAGAGAACAATAGAGTGAATCTAAGTGTGAATCGACCTTACCTGTGCCCGCACAAATGAAGTAATTCAACGTGTTTTACAGTGAAGTGTTTGTCCGTCATGTCAAAACAGATAACTCGATATCAGAGCTCATACGAGACAGTGTATCCGTGGGTTACAAGTGTTCCCAAATCAAACTACTTGAACTCAACTTGGTCCATTATACAGGGTGTAAATTTTAAGTTGACAAACCGGAATAACTCGGAAAAACATTAGATAATAAAAAATGGTTTTCACCAGCATGTGCGGATGGCAGAGGCTTAGGAAATAATACTCTACCTGAACCGTTTCCACCGTTTGTGTAGGGTGGGAGTGTCAAGTGAGAAATTTTAAATGGGAACCCCGATTTTTTATTGCAGATTCGTATTCTAAGGCCCACATCATGGGTAAACGTGCAGTTTATGCGGCAGCGGCTAGCCGTCGCGCTCGCTTGGTTTGGAACGGCAGAGCAGCCAATCAGGAGTCACGATGCCGTGGCCAATAATAAACAGCGTTACAATTGTCCAATGTAAACAAATCGAAGCGGTGTATGCAAAAGTTTTTGACGATCAACATGTTACAGTTGCTATCAGTATGTATGCCACTTGATCACAGTTTCGAACATATCATAAAATAAATAAAACATACTATACCTGATCTGTGGTTGACAGGTTCTTATATGAACCGTTGTCCGGTCAGTAAAAGTAATTGCGGTAATTTCCAAGAATACTTGCAATCGAGATAGCTCGGACTGAAATTATATCATCAGAGATTCGGGCGCTACGCGCCCTCACATACTAAAAGTAAAAACTTCTCGTTTAACCTATACCTAACTTTCACTTAAGATGATCACTGTTTCGTACAGATCATAAAATAAATAAAACATGCTATACCTGTTCTATGGTTGACTGCTGTGGTGTATTAATAATAGGTCACTTATGGGGGTAATACCACAATTATCTAAAAATCTCTTACATATGGAAAATCAATTATAATCTCACAAACGCCGCACCGAAATCTTCTAATAAACTTTGAAATTGACGCCAAATTTACTCGTCATGAAACACACAATCTTATTGGCCGGCATAACTCGACTCCTGATTGGCTGCTCTGCCGTTCCTAACCTAGCGATTGCGACGGCTAAACTGCACTTTAACCATCATGTATGGTGTGATGAATATTTTTTCTTTTTTTTTTTTTTTTTTTACGACAGATGGCGCTGTAATAGTAAGAAATACTTGTCATACTGGTGAAGAAATGTACTAACCAGGAAATTAAATAAATGAAAACCATATTCATGATATTTCAGAAAGCTACCAAATGATCCCCAAAGCGATCCTTTCCTCTCTCCGCAGTGGACATGGCATTCTTCCAAAGTGATACCTTAGTCCAGATTGCCTTTGTCTGAATACCAGTTATGAATTGCCGACAAAACATTAAATTGCACTAGCCGGGAAGAAATATACATATGGTATCATTTGGTTGGGTTCTGAAGCATCATCAATATGATTAACCTTTTTCTTTCCTGGGTGGCACATTTCTACAGCAGTATGGCAAATAATTCTTACCATTACAGTGCAACATGTCGCCAATTGAAAGAAAAAAATATTCAACCAAACTACACGTGATTTGGTCTGTAGAATCTGAATCTGCAATACAGTTCAAGTTTAGTATCATTTCCTAAGCCTCTGCCGGCTGTCATAATGATGAAAACCGTTGTTGAATATATACTGTTTTTTTCTCTCTCTCTCTAGTTATTCTGGTTTGTCAACTTAAAATGTAAGCCCTGTACATAATGTCAGTGTCGAATCTGGGGGGGGGGGGGGGGGGGGGGGTGTCTATGGGCAGATCTCCCAAAACCACGAGGAAAACCTCATATGAGCTGGTTCTTTTTAGATCAGTTTGAGGTACATGCCACAGTGTTTATGAGCTCTGTCCCCTCCTCCCCCAACACAAATTCTGGATTCGCCACTGCTTGGTGTATATTACAACGTGACATGGTTCAACTTGGATGACATATATATATATATATATATATATATATATATATATATATATATATATATATATATATGTGTGTGTGTGTGTGTGTGTGTGTGTAACTAGTTTCTTTACAGTATAGTTCTTTGCTGACCCCTTTGAGCAAAATTAAGTTTCGTGAAAACCTGGAAAATAATTATTTTTAACCTGGAAAACCGGGAAAAAAACCTTGAATTTGAAAATGAAGATTTGGTGGCCACCCTGCCTATCCATTTCTTTATCTCTGTCATTACCTCTCCCAATCTCTGCAAATCTTCTACTATTTCACCTATCCTCTGCAGATGAAAAATTACAATACATGCCAAATTCATGGCAATAAATCCAACAGTATCAAAGTCTTGACTAAGGTATCTTCCGGCATGCATTGTACGAAACGTTATGTAGAAGGTGATGTTTGTCTTGTTCTGAAAGACAAATGTGACACATTTAATAAAGATAATAATAAAACTGTGGATTGGAGTCGAAGTCTGTTGTGAAGCGACTTCTGCCATGAACCGTGCGAATTTTTATGTAGCTCATTTTGAAGCTCAAATGTGCAAAATTTTATCACAGTCAGATGAATGATATGGCAGCGCATAAAATACGAATCTAATCGGATGTGACGATGTCCCCTCCCCTACCCCGCTAAAGGAGCTACAGATTTCAGTTTTTACAATTTTTTCATCATTTTCTTTGGATTTATCGGTTCTTTTTAAACCCCTCTTGTATTAAAGCAAGAGTAGCATTAAGGAAATGTCCTACAAAGAATATAATATTAATTTCGTGTGGTTTATTGACCTGGTGCAAGTTTTTCGAATGGACGCCATTTCGGCACCTACCGTGTCATTCTATTACCTCATTTAACAGTTATCCGTCATGGTTTACTGGACCTCAAGTATAACGTGGAATGAGAAAAACTTACCGTTTCTAGTGATATCTCACATCGTGGGGAGATGAAGATTAAACTCAAAATAAAACATTCCCTGATCCTAGCGAGTTTCGAAACCCTTGACATTTCAATCTCCAGACGAGAACTTTGTCCTCAGCCCACAATTACACTTGAAGAAAACATTTTATTTACTATAAAATAATATTGAAGTGATTAATGGAGATAAAAATTATATTAAAAAAGTTCTAATGTTAAATGTGGGGTCATCAGTCCCTAAACTTAGTAACTACATAGAAACTACCTTATACTAAACACAACACAAACATCCATGCCCAATGGAGGATTCGAACCCCTGACGGGGAACGACCTCGCGCATCGGAGCATAGCGCCTCAATGCACTCGGCCACTTCGCCGCGGCTAAAAATTATCCAGTCTTTTTAGTTGGACCAAATCACATAAACTGTGCAAAATTTCATTAAGATCATTTGAGTAGTTTCGGAGTTCATAGCGGCCAAACTTCATGACAAATAATGTGTATGTCCGTATATATAATAGCCAAACTATTTATTACACATCAGCAGCGTGTATGCATAGGAGTTGCCTCTAGTCTTTCATTGTACACTGTGGTGATTTGGTAGCGCTGCGTGGCAGTGGATGATTCTGGCGAGTTAAAATCCTAGAAATTGAAGCTATAATTACTCTTATGAAAAGCTGTAAATTCCATGATTTACGACTTTTACCATACATTCGAAAATCTGTGCATTATTTCATATAATGCAATGATTCTTCTGAGTTTTTAGTACACCCTTTGGTAGTGTTGATATTTAGATGAAATGTATTTATTTGAAAGCAACTAGTGGAGACGCGTGTTGCTTTTACAGTACCGCGTGCTCCGCAACAAGGTGCCTTTGAGCGCTCAGCCACTCCACAGCGTCGCTATTTACTCTTTGATTTTTCAACTTTACCATATTCCTGAAAATGGTTTTATGGTTAATATCTTTTACGAAATATGATTCAAAGCAATGAATACAATGCTTGTACAACCCTCAGCGTATTTAATTCACATTTAGTATAGTTTTGTGTTCCAAGTCTCAATAAATTGATAAAGGTATGAATTATCATGAAATATGTGTAAAAATAAGGCGAATATAGTTGTTCCCAGGATGTGATGCAGTGCCATGGAAAGATGAAAGTGTCTGGTATGGTGATGTGTTTATCGAAGTGCTAATGGATATACTGTCTCTTTCGTTTTACCGTCTGGTGCGTGTACATATAAGCCAGGCGACTTTCGGAAGTGTACACGCAACAGATGGAGGAAGGAAAGTTATTGTGTATCCAAAAAGACATTATCAAACCCAACATTTTCTTCATTTCTCGTGTCTTGCAACGCATACCAGCTACCACAATTTTTACGAGCCTGGTACAGCTACTATTCAGTATTTTTAGTTTCAGGACAGTATTTACACATCGGCATTTCTTTAAGAAGTATATTGTGAGTAAAAAAACATAGATGTAACGAAAACCGTAGTTTTAATTTTTTCTGCTGGTCGTAACGTGCGCCCTATCTTGGTAACACTTATTCGTATTGCAGCGAGTGTGCTAAATGATATTTTAAAGTTATAGACCCTAGGTAGACATCAATACATCTTAAGGAACTTCGATGTTTCTATAAATCAACAACGATTGATAAAGACTGCATGTTCTCAAACTTTATTTTAGGTGCGGCACAGTTTAACCACTCGTCATTCCCACCGTCCTGCTAATCCGCGTTATAAAAAATATCTTGCGAGGATTAATACGATATAATCAACCTACACTTCACTAATTTGGGACCAGTCGGTAGCGGCTCGTTAAATTTCATTTTTTAAATAATTGTCTTTGTAACGGAATACAATAACAAGTATTCCATTTAAACTACGAATCGAAGAAAGGTGGTGATGGACAGAATTTCTTTGGTCTGACTCCAGCAACTTATCGGAAAGATAAAATTCCAAATATCAACCGAAACACTAGAAAAAATGCACCTTAGAACTCTTAGGAGAGGCATCTGGTATAGAAAGCGAAGATACAAGTTGTTTAGAATTGTCGTTTGAAAAATTTCGGAGACTCTAACGATGGCATTGTGAACCTTACGATGTGACGAGCCTACAGTCGGAAACATGAAATTTCTACAGGCTGTAATCCATTTAAATACCTAGGATTTAGAATTGCGAACTATTTCAATTGGAATGAACAAAGAGATAATATTGTAGGAAAGGCGAACCAAAGGCTACGTTTCAGTGGCAGAACGCTTAGAAGATGCAACAGTTCTATTAAGGAAAACAGCCTACATCGCACTTGTGCGTCCAAGCTTAGAGTATTGCTGCGCATTGTGGGAGCCCCACGTAGTGGGACTGACAGATGATTTAGATAAAGTTCAGAGAAGGGAAGCTCATTTTGTATTATAGTGATATAGGGGAGAGAGTGTCACGGAAATGATGCACTATTTTGGAGAAGGCGTTATTAGAGTAAAATTCTCTGCAGCTGAGTGTTCGTTGGTAAGAAACTTCCTGTCAAATAAAAATTGTGTGCCGGAACCGTGATTCGAACCTCGGACCTTTGCCTTTCACGGGCAAGCGTTCTGCCGTGAGTTATCCCAGTACGCTTCACGGTCCGTCGTCACAACTTTACTTCTGCCAGTACCTCGCCTCCTACTTTCCAAACTTGACAGAAGTTCTCCTGCGAACCTGGCAAGACTAGCACTACAAAAAGGATATGGTGAAGTCAAGGTTTAGCCACAACCTAAGGGACTCTGGAAACATCCCTTAGGCTGTGGCTAAGCCATGTCTGCACCACATCCTTTGTTCCAGGAGTGCTAGTCCTGCAAGGTTCCCAGGGGAACTTCTCTGAAATTCGGTAAGTGGGAGGCTGAGTACTGGCAGAAGCAGTTGGAACGAACCGGTATAGCTCAGACGGTAGAGCGCTTGCTTGTAAAAGGCAGAGGACCCAGGTTCGAATGCCGGTTTTATTTCCGAAATTTCTTTCACCAGCTTTCTCATCCGAATGCGAACATATTTTGTTAGCACTAGCCTACATAGGGAGACATGATAATCGTTATAAAATATGAGAAATCAAATCGAAAACAGAAAGCGTTAAATGTTACTTTTTCCCGCGCGCTATTAAAGATGGGAACCATAGAGAAGTATCATAAAAACGATTCGACGAACCCTCTGCCATACACCTCAGTGTTAGTGTCAGAATATTTGTGTAGATGTAGATTTACAAAACTTTGCAGTTTCTATGCGGTCGGTAGACTGCATGAAACTGCGGAATATACTGGGTACAGCAATTTCTTATTTACAAAACAGTAGACTGCAGCGGAATACTTCACGATGGAGCGCGATTAAACACTATAAATTATTAGTTTTCAGTTGTGCATTTTCCCGTGGAGGCGCTCTTTGCACTGACTCAAATGTCCAAATGTTTATAAATCTATGGGACGTAATTACTCCGGTTACCTGTCCCTAGGCTTACAGACGACTTTAACTTAAAATAACCTAAGGACAAACACACACGCACACTCATGCCCGACGGAGGATTCCAACCTCCGACGGCAAGCAACCGCGCCCTCCGCAACGAGGCGCCTAAGAACGCTCGGCCACTACTGCGCGGCTTCACTAATTGCGGAAAACCTTAGCTCATAGTAACTGCTCGGTTACTGCCACCTAAAACTCCCTACGCACAGTAACTCTGCTAACGTGATAGCATTTGTAACTCGTTTCGTAAAATGTTTTGCAGCGCGGGATAGACCGTGCGGTCTGTGGTGCCACGTTAGGAATCACGAAGCCCCCCGCGTTAGAGTTTCTAATTCTCCCTCGAGTATGGGTGTCATTGTTATCTTAGTATAAGTTAGTTTAAGTAAATTGTAAGTCTAAGGACAGATTACCTTAGCAGTAAAAACATTTGCACATTTGCCATACAGTGTTTTACAATGCTCGACTGCCCCTGTTTGTCATTACTTGTCGTCTGCCTGGTGTTGAATTAGCCGTGTTGTTTCCTTCTCGGTCGCCCTTTATCGTCATAACGTCAACAGCTGATTTAGTTAATTTTATAAGGGTTGAAATGTCCTTGCCGGATTTTCTACTCAGGTGACATCCATTAAGTAGTCCGCGCACTAATTCACTAAAACCTCCGAACTCGCCGCGATGGAGTGACGGAACGCTCCAAGGCGCCTAGCTGCGCCGCGCGTCGCTGCTCGCCGTCGGAATTTCGAGTCCTCCCTCGAGTATCGGCGTGTATGTTTTCCGTAGCATAAGTCAGTGTAAGCAGTTTGTGAGACTAGGAACTGATAACCAGAGTCGTTAAGGGCCATACATTTACAAACATTTGAACATTTTCTCCGGACTCAGCCGTCCTGCTATTGTTGTTTCCCTATTGACAGTGAGGTGGTACATTAGTAACACACTGGACTCGCTTTGAGGACGGCGGTTCAGAGGGCTGAGTATTCTCTCTAATAATAATAATAATAATAATAATAATAATAATAATAATAATAATAATAATAAACCCTGAGCCGAGAAATGAATGATGAACAACGAACAAAATCGAACACATGTTCGATGCGGACCGTACTAACCGAAGGAAATTACTAATAATAAAGATAATCCGCCTCCTGCTATTCAGATTTTGGTTTTCCCTATTTCCCTAATTTTCATAAATCACTCCAGGCAAATTACGGGATGGTTCCTTTCAAAGTGCTCAGCCGATTTCCTTCCGCATCCCAATCAAAAACTATCCATGCGTGTACTCCATCCCTAATGAGCTCGAGTTCGATGGTAGGCTACGTAAAACCTTAACCTTCCTTTGTTTTATTTTTTCTTTGGCGCAAGTGCGTCCGGATACTTTTGATTAGGACATTAGGTAGTGGATGTGCAGCAGTGTTTATGCCGTCCTCTCACGGGGCGTGGACGCGCACGTACGCGAGGAAGTGGTGACGTCACAGTGTGGAATTCCACGTTTCACTACCCTTCGTGGAGTGCAGCGTGGCCAATAAGATACGACCTGGATTTAACATGACAAGCAGAACTTTAGAGCCGCCATATTGAAACTGAACTCCGTATTTCGTGTTCGACTAGCATATGGAGTAAATACTAAAAGCAAAAATTATCACATCAAATATTACCGAGCTGAGGCATTGTCCCGCGCGTATGAACAAGTTAAATGTATCAGGCAAAACCTGCTATGTCCGAATGAATGCCGAACAAAATTTTTTGGATATGCAGAATATGTAAAACGTGGAAAACAAGAATATGAAAGAGCAAGAGAAGTGGAGTTGGTGCAAATGATATATTTTTCCAAAAGTGATTCGTCGTATATTTTTCTGTCAGTATCAACTGCTTTCAGGTATATATATATATATATATATATATATATATATATATATATATATATATATATATATATATATACCGTCTGTGCGTTACAGAAAAGAAAGCATTTTCTGGAAGAATATTTCATGCTATGTGCAAGCAAACATACAGCTTTACTTGTGGCATAAGATAGCTAGGTATTCAGGTTTCTTTGTTGTCGATCGCGAGCAAAGATACCGTTCAATTTTAGGCACATACATCTTAGTAAGCACGATGATCTGCGCTGGAGAGCACTGCGGACGCTGATCACGATGAGCAGCACGTTCGGTGTGAGGACGGCTTTGGGTAACTTAGAACCTTGCTCTGTCAACACACACGGTTCGGAGGTACTCTACGTAGCAGTACCTCGCACATTCGGGAGAAAAGGTGCAAAAATTATTACCTGAAAACAAAAAAAATTGAATGTGTAGGAAATGAAATTTTAATGGAGTTTCTATTTCATGAAACTCGTGTCAATGTGGCAAAATATGCCCCCAAAATTATAAAAAATCCAAAAATGGCTTTTCTTAAATAAATAAAATCGATAACTCCGAAAGGAAAAGGTTAAATTAGAAATGTATATGCCTTAAGATTATCTATCGATTACTTTTTTGTACGTATAGAATGTTTGATTGCGTTTCGAGATATCAAAAAACACCTAAAAACCCTTAAAAAACTAGTTTCTTTGTAAGTCGTGAACATTCACATTTCCAAACATACTGTGTACCGTACGTATGGCACGAGGTAAGGTCAAAAAAGTACTTGTTCGAAAACATTAAAAATAACAAGTATTTTTTAAGATACATCGATTTTTGAACGAAAAAAAGGCTTGTCGGAAATTTGTTAGAGTTGCTCAGGAGTTCTACCTAGAGTAACGGCTTTTGGCCAGTTTCCTGCGTGAAGTGTTGTAATATCATGCTATTAAATATATAGATTTTTTGATTTTGTTAATTATAGTATGACTTTGAAAAACTTGCACATTTTGAGTCTGGTTTTTTTTTGTTTTTTGTTTTTTTTGTTTTTTGTTTTTTTGCAAATGACTATTTCTATTTTTTGGGTCTGTCCTTGAAGTGATCAGTCGCCAGACGCTCCTCGTCTAAGCATCAACGTGAGAGAAGTCGGTCTGAGTATGATCTTAGTATAACATAAAATAAAGTGTATAAATGACCCTCAGGTTGGCATATGTGAATTCATCTTTATATTGTAATTAGCAGTGTGATTCTGTGATCATCATAAACCGTAAATATCTGGCATTTGAAATTTTGAATTTCACTTCGAAGGGAGTGGAGGGTGGGACGAGGCATGGCGGAATGTGTAGTTCTACCAAACCGTTCGGATGTTTTGAATTTCCCACAAAAATGTGTCTGGGAAGCAGGTCATCGAAGTGGGGAATCGAGTGGAGGCCGTGGAGTTGAGAGGTGGGGGATATTTTTGGCTGTGTGTGTGTTGGGGGGGGGGTGTCATTATCACTTTTAAATGTGGCAATGTTTGTTAGTAATATTTTGGTCATAGTGAGCAGTCTGTTGTCGACCATTGAGGGTAATGATAAAAAATGTTCAAATGTTTGTAAAGTCTATGGGACTTAACTACGGGGTCATCAGTCCCTAAACTTACAAACTACTTATGAACTACTTACGAACTAGGACGGCACAAATATCCATGCCCGAGGGGGAATTCGAACCCCAGACCGTAGTGGCCGTGCAGACCGTGACTGAAGCGCCTCAGTCCCCACGGCCACCACGGCCGGCGAGGGTAATGATAAAAACAATTGAATGCCACGATATAGATGACCAAATCAGGGCGGAACCTCTGCCATTCTTGACTGTAAGAAGCAGGCATTCCGATTTGTAAGTTCCTTTAGGGGTTTTCGAGACAAAGTCCGTTGTTTGTAAAAAGGAATCTGAACCATGAATCATCGGACCATACCACATACTTGTATTCACCTAGTGTCCAGGTTTGTGATCAGGCACTTCCCTTGCACCTTTACCTTAGCTTCCGTTATTAAGGATTTAACAACTGCAGTCCTTTATTTAACACCAAACTCTCTCTCTCTCTCTCTCTGTTATTTACATTGTTATTCAAGTGAGTGTCGTTTTTTGCAGTCTCCTTTGGCGTGTTATGTTCTCTGACGAAAATCGTGCTTAATGATCTTCGCCAATGATGTTTTTCCAGAAAAATTTATTTAAGAAGTTATAAAAATAGCTCTCTTCCAAAGTCAGCAACTGAACGGACATTACTAATTACCGAATCTGAATATAAAATGCGTATCACAAATCCGAGTTGGCATTGGAACATACTGTTGTCAAGTAGGAAGAGCTGCAAATTCTAAGTCGTGGCAACCGCGGTTTGATTACTGGTTATTCATAATCACAATATCGAAAACAATTCCTATTAACCCAACCTGTAAAAGAAGGAAAAAAAAGATATATTAGCATCATTGACATTATTTCAGAGCCATATTCCCGTTATCAATCACAATATGGATAATTCATTAGGTATAAAACATTCTATTTTGTTGAATTTTCCAAAGTATTTCCTTTTCATTATATACAAGTGCGAATGATACTTAAGTGACACTGCTGTAATTAAATAATTAGTTTTCAAGTAGTTTTGTTGAACTTTAAGCTCTTATCACATTTACAGATCATTTTGGAAATAGAAAGTCTATTTTTGTTCGTTTGGCTGATAAAGATTTAATCAAATATAATTGTCGGTAGGAGGTATAGGACATTACAGATATGTCCATTTTTGGCTGAAATGAGATTACTGACACAGTTACATGAGTCTCTTGTCCTGTACTCCTGGGTACACCTCGCTGTCATACATATTAGCGGAGTTACGGTGCAGAGAAATAACACCAAGTCCACTTCGCCTTAGACGTATACGTCACTATCTAGACATAGTGTTCTATACTTCTGCACACTGCAGTATTAGTTTTTATAAAAGGAAACTTTGGGCCTTAAATTCTACATCGTATGATGCATCAGATTCCTCAGTTCACTGCGTAATGTGAGATGAGTCAAAAGGATAGCGAGGCAGAAACGAAATTGCATCAGCAACTTTGGAACGGGCAGATAGTCTCATACCTGACAGTGACATCATCACTTTGGACAGACAACAGCTATGGACAAAATAATATTGTGAATATTATAATGTGTTTTTTTTTCTGGTTACTGCATAAATATCTACAAAAACCATAACTCAGAAGTTCGTACTAAAAGGCCATACTCATATGGAAATAATATGTCCTAGTGACTATTTTTGACATGATACATTCCGTATAGATACAATGTGATTTTCCTTTAATATTTGGTATAACTGTTCTTTAGTAAGTTTTTTCCGTGTTCTGGAGTTTTGTTAATATTGTAACGCTTAC
Organism: Locusta migratoria; assembly: GCA_026315105.1. NCBI lineage: Eukaryota > Metazoa > Arthropoda > Insecta > Orthoptera > Acrididae > Locusta > Locusta migratoria. Next base: position 180,965,228 of record CM048746.1, read on the forward strand.
TCAGGTTCACGCTTAGGGTTTTATAATGTCAAATTCATTTACAAAAGCCTGTGTAATTTTCCACAAAACGGAAAATCCCAGCGTGGCAGGGAAAGGTGTGAAAGCGCGCCAAAATACGCCTGCGCACCACAGAACCTTCGTGACTGAGTAGGACTTGTGTGTCTGCATCTGGCCTGGTCGGATGCACAGAGAGCAGCAGTGGCTGTGGGATTTTATAGCATGCATACCTGGGAGGCAGGTATGCAAGAGTTGCTATGATTTCGCCTCGGATGATGTCTCAAGTGCGCTGACAATTTGGTGGTATTGGTTTATTTGCTTCGACGCCAAGAAGGAGGTTATTAGCCATCAATTACTGTGCTGATCTGTTGAACTATAATGCTACTGCAGGTCGCAATATCGCCTTCGCTACACCACACGCAAAGTAGTTTTCTTTCGAATTGTATGCAAGCATCGACCTTATTATTGTGTCTGTTTATCTTTTGCATAATAATAAGCAGGAATTTAAAACTAGATCTACCAACCGTAATTATCCTAAGTCAAGTACCAAGTAGGGTTCTATCCTGTTATATATATCCGAGTGTCCAGAAAATTATATTTGTGTGAATGCAGTTTTCATATTTTGTTTATTCAACGTTGTTTTTCATTACAAGTGATGAGAGCACTGAAGTTGAGGGTTATCTGGAACACTAACTTTTATGACTATGTAAACTTGAGATATTGTGTGTGGTGGCTTGTGTATAGTAATTATAATAATTGAGTTATCTATTAATGTACAAATTAGTAGACTTTTACAAATTAGACAGATAAATTAATAGTTTTCTTAAATTTTGGTCAGAGGATGGTAGTTTAAGGGCCACCACAAGTTGATGAACAAAGCTTTAAAAAAGAGTTGGTTTTAGTTAGTTAAAACAGTAATAGAAATAAAAAAATAAAGCACAGAGTAAATCATTTGATAATAAAACTTTTTCAGTGCTAAACAGGTATTTTGATTTTGTGCAAAACTGAATAGTGATTGATAGTAAAGTAAATCGCTTAGATGTAAATCAAACAACCAGTTTACAGTGGTCAGAAAGCGATTAATAGGCTTGGTTAGTAATCTTGCTTTATTGAGAAACAAAAACTGTGGTGTCGCACAAGTATGAAGTGCGCGCCACGTACTTGCGCCGCGCGCCGCCATGCACGCACGGCGCGGGGTTCTTACGACGTCATCCACGAGCGCCCTCTGCTGCAACTCCGCTCGTGGCCACGACTGCTGCATCGTTCACTTGGGACTGAGATAGGAACCAGTTAACACTTGGGAATCAGATAGGCACCAGTTAAGACTTGGCTATCGGATAAGCACTAGGAAGCATCAGTAGGCAGGCCTCTATCTAATCTACGTATCAGCATTCTGCACTCAAGAACTATGTAAAAGTTAAGTATTACTAAGTCTCTATGAAATATATATCTCGTTCTAATTTACTCTAGTGTTTCTAGTTTCTGCTGTCCCACGGGCTGGTCACCTCCGCACAAGCGTTCATCCTTTATTCCTTTATTCTCTTTCTACTCGGCCACCGACACCTACGACCATCGGCGGAAACGAGACACAAAAGTGGCGACGAGGCGGAGATACAAAAGTGACGATGAGGATGGGATAAAAAAAAAAAAAAAAAAAAAAAAAAAAAAAAAAAAAAAAAATGCATTTAGAATCTTACTGCCGAAGGTACAGTTACTACGTTTATTATCAATATTCATAATATTCTGTGATTCCAACAACAACATTAGGCTGTGTATCGTTATTTTGAGCTGTGTCTCTCATCATCAAAGGAAATTGCAGGTGTAATTTGTATGGTAGATTATGCATATAGTCAATCTGTATAATTTTAATGTTTATATGTTACTTGTTTATTATCAAATCAATTCTATCAAAAAGAACGATCAATTAGTGAAGCCTTAGCAATGATCAATGTAGATTTACAATTGATTTATGCCTAACTAGCTTATATGCCCGTGCTTCGCAACGGTTGTTAAAGAGGGACCTGTGTATATCATGGTTTTTTAGGGTTCCGGACCTAGGTCAGCAAAAACAATCCTTGTTGGATCACTCTGTCAATTAACTCAGTTCTCCTAACCAAGATATCAAATTTACGTAAAAGTCATTGTCGAAAACGAAGAATGTTCAATGATCATAAAGTTTTTCATACAAAACGTGAAAATTGAAGTCCGTACTCCGAAACGATGTAAATTCAATGTTAGGCTGTGTTCATAATGTTAAGAAAGCGGTGTGTAATTATGTGTTTGGCGTAAACTTCTAAAAACACTTCTATTGTTGAGCCGGCCGCGGTGGCCGAGGAGACTAAGGCGCTCCAGTCACGGTCTGCACGGCCACTACGGTCGGGGGTTCGAATCCCCCCTCGGGCATGGATATTTGTGCCGTCCTAGTTCGTAAGTAGTTGATAAGTAGTTTGTAAGTTTGTAAGTTTATCTCACAGTAAATTTATGCTGAAGTATCAGTATTTTGCAGTGTTGCACTGGGGACAATGTAGTTATTCTGTATGCAGTGCTCCCTATTATCTAAAAGTCGACGAATACTGAAAGTCTGGTAATTCAATCGACAGAGCAGTTCATGTCTGTTTAAATAAGACGTCATGGTGGTGTCAATGTGCGATAAAGTAAGTCTGGGTAATCGTTGAAGGAATGGCGTTAGCTGATCGTCTGCATGGAACTTTCCATAAAATATAGTAGTATTTCCAGTGAATTGTCTTGACTGTGTTAGCAGCATCGGCCACTCTTTCAGCTAATACATGTCCCACGTCCTGCAGTGATTGCTTCGTAAAGCACAAAGTTGAAATCGATCTTGTGTAATAGAACTATATAGTCAGAAGTCAGATTATAACTATTGTCTCTGTAAAAGAAGACGTCTTTTTCTATCTTAATGTAGTCCGCACCAAAAGTAAGTAATTACAATTTTTAATCACAATATTGTACCGAACAATTATGAAAGCAGAGAGGTTTCTGATGAGTTTGTCGTTCGCGTGTGTGTATTATCTGTAGTGGCAGGTACAGACCAGAAATATCTCTGGAGTTAGCATTCAGATGTCCTCAACAGGAAGGTGGAAATATTACCTGATATTGGGAAAAATCAACTAATCGATGACCTCATCTTGGTCCTTTTTTGTTTGGTTAAGACGGATGACTATCTGTAAATGGCCCTTTTAGCGACGCTTTCTCAACTTTCTTGTTGCTTCTGTGATACATTTAATTAGTTAGTATTTCATGTTACGTGGTTGCTCTGCGAAAAGGAGGTGGGGCTTCTTTGCAGCCAATGCGATACAAACCAAGCCTAAGAGCAAATAAAAGTGTGGATTTGTCTCAGTATCACTTGGTAATTCCAGCTTAATGGTGAGAAGATGCACAGAAGCCAATGATCACTCCACAGATATTTCTACTCTATATATAATTTAGTTGTTATACCCGTTGAAAGATGCACTTTTTTTCATGACATTGCAAGGCGTATGGAATTCAGCTAGGAAGAAAAAATTGTGTCCTACCTGGGCTAAAATTTACATGCAGAGTACGGTTTAGTTTTCTATCGTTGGCAACGAACTATTCGCTTTAGGAGGATGATTAATTTACTGACCAGAACAGCATAAATTATTTATTTCATCGTGAAGATAAATAATTATTTCCCTTGTTCTATGTGACTGATTTTTGAAAAAGCATTCAGGGCCGTTGCCAACATCAATGCCGCCGCCGTAAGTAATATTGTACCTCTTCTTGTAGAGTATTACACCATAGTTATGGGAATGAAAAAAAAAAAACGCAGAAACGCCATAATTAGTCATTTATTGTATTATGTAACTAAAGTCGCCTCACTTTGTTCTTTCCTGCGTTTTCGAGGCATTCCTAAACAGAACGCTCTCAAAATGTGATGAGGATACACCGAAATCAGAAAGGGAACTACATAAATCCCATTTTCCGTGCAAAGATTTTTTATGTAAATTAGAGCATCGGTAGAGGCGAAGAAATGTCGTTATGTTTTAAATTCAAATTATAGCCGCGGAAAGAACTTTTTTTCTTTCCATGGCATTGCAAGGCATGCGGGATAAAGCTAGTAACTTTTTTTTTTTGCCGTACCTGGGTTAAATTTTACTTGCATTGGCAACGGTTTAGTATGTTAACGTTGGCAACGAAGTATTCGCTTTAGGGGGATCTTAATTTACTGATCGGAATAACATTTATTATTTATTTCATTATCAAAAAAAAGAATTATTTTCCTCATTGTACGTGACTGATTTTACAAAAAGGATTCAACGGTCGTTACCAACATCAATACAATACACCGTTGCCGTAACGAAAATCATAGCCCTATTTTCAGTGTATTACACTTTAGTTATGAGAATAAACAATGCAGCATCACCCTCTATTAATTGTTTGGTATACTATGTCAGTAACAGCGCCTCTATCGGGTTTTGCTATATTACGCTGCATTTCATACAAAGCATACACGAGAAACTATCTTTTCTTCCCCTCACCCGATTTTAATGAAATAAAGCTTATATGTTGCCCCAAGGTACCATCAGTCGACCTATGAAACCTCATGAAAGTTCGTTTAGTAGTCTTGGAGATTTGCTGTTTCACACCATACTTATATTCATAGCTACACACAAAATTTCAAATTACGATATCTTTCCTTCCTTTGATCCGATTTTGATGAAACTAAGCCTATGTTACTCCCCAAACTATTCTCATTTTACCTGTGGAAACCCATGAAAATTCGTATAGTACTTTTGGAGATTACCTTAAACAAATACACACACGATGGCTTTTAAGCAAATGATTAAATTATGATATCTTTATTTTCTCTGATCCGATTTTAATTATGGAAGCCTTTATGTAGCCGCACGATATGTACAAGTTAGTTGTGAAAACCCCAAGAAAATTCAAGTAGTGTAGGAGATAGACGTGTTCAAAGAGACAGACAGACATGCCAGAAGTTGATAAAATATTTCAAATTACGATTTTTTTCTCGTGATCCGATTTCAATAAAACGAAGTCTGCATGGTGTCCAGAGTTACGATCCAGTTACCTGTGAAAACCCCATGCAAATTCGTGACGTAAGTTTGGAGGTAAGAGGATTTTAATGGTTGAAAAGATTTAAAATTACCATTTATTTTTCTCCGCGAACTGATTTTGATAAAATTATGCCTATATGTTGACCCAAATTTTTCTCATGTTTCCTGTGAAAACCGCATCAAGATTCATCCAGTAGGTTTGAAGATTGAAAGTAAACAGCGACAGGCCTACATTTACAGATTTATTATTAGTAGACTATAGATTAGGCTGGCGTCCGTAATTTTGTTGGGTAATTATAGTATTTTACTTGAACTTTGCCACTGTAGAATCTGTCTGTCACTTTTTCATCTTTCGCCTTGTGTTATAAAATCTTTAGGTGAAGAAATAAAAAAGTCCGATAGTAATACCTGTTGGAATTTATTGCGGTCATTTCGAAATCCTCTTAGAGGGGCACATCTTTAGCCTGTTATAGTGTTCTTGGTGTGGGTTGTGTGTTGTTGTGGGTAATTGGCAGTATGATACGAAGTTGTTGACCATCGTTATTTATTTGCGACTGCATACTCTCCCGCACTAGAGGTCATTTGACACGGACTGACGCCTTGCAGTAAAACTACTAATTTCCTTTCCTGTTCCACAACACAAAGAGAGGGAAGGAAAAACGACTATCTCTTTGCATTCGTATGACCCCTAATATCTCTATCAATGCTACTTTTACGAGAAACGTAAGTTGACAGCAGAAGTATCGTTCTGCACTTAGCTCTAAATGCCGGCTCCCCAAGTTTCCTCAGTTCTCTTCCTTCAAAAGAGCATCACCTTCCCTCCAGAGATAACCATTTGAGTACCTGAAACATCTCTGTAATAGTCGCCTTTTGATCGAACGTAGCCGGTAACAAAACTGACAGCTTGCTTTTGAACTGATTTTACGTGTTCCTATAACCCCTTCTAGTGGTAATTCCAAGATCACAAACACTTGAGCAGTACTCAAGATACGGTTCTATACTCTGTCTTCCTTACAGATGAACCATAACTTCCCAAAATTATCGCAATTATCCGAAGTCGACCCTGCATTTTTTCCACAACTTTAAGGGTAGGGTGGTAATGACCATGTCCCATTTTACATGAAACGACGCATAGTTAATTTCGTTTCAGCGTTTGACATAAGGGAAAAGTCTATGTTTTCTAAGAAAAGGAAAGTGTGTTATTTAGACGACAGTCTTCCGTCTTTCTTAAAATGTTGGTGGAATTACAAATGGAATTCTGGCCTCAGTAGGATAACTGTAGCATGATAAAAAGTAACAGTTCACTTCTCCTTTGAACGATGTGGAATGCACGATATCATTTGCAAGATACCCTATAATCAATAGGATTACGTGGCCCCTGGACGTTTCTGTTTATTTTATGCAGCCGTGGCAAAGAGAACGACGATTGACTTCACCGATGTCAAAGTTCCTTCCTAAAGTGAAAAATTACCCTTGTTTCTGTAATAATAGCCGAACAAACTTCCAAAAATCTTCTTACAAAGGTATTCTTGTAGTTATATAAGGTTGTCGCCGTATTAATTAACTTCCAAGGAAATTATCTGTGGGATTTGTCGTGTTGAACTCGTATCGTTTACTATTTTATTAAAACGACCTTGGCATTGCTGTCAGCAGATATATTGCAGCTTGTACCGAGTTGGTTCAGAGTAACTACTGTGCTTTGGTGAAAGTGACATTTATTTGTCAGACACGCCTCTTTGAAATGTTAGATGAAATTGGAATATCGTACATCTGGTAACCCAACAGATTTGCGCAAGTCATTCGTTTGGTAAGTGGTTTTGATTATTTAGAAATCCTTAATATCTTGTTACTATTACGAACGTTTGAGAAATACATGTTATTTAAATCAAATTCTCCCATATTTCAAGCGATGGCTGCAGTGCATAGTTCACCTCTGTCCCGTTTTTTTTTCTTATTCATAGGTAACACCTGTTTACTCTCAGTATAAGAAATCTGAATTCGTTCCATTCTCTTTAAGGTCTATAGCAACAATTATCACAGTAACAACGGAAACATAGCACACAAAATCCTCATCCGGACAAATGATCTCAAGCACAAGACATTGCACAATCCATCCTGCGCCAGTGAAATCGTTCTTGCACAGAACACGTCATGAGAGCGTGGTAAAACACGTCACAGGAAACGGAGACCACAGATTTCCATGTCGTAAAGTTACGCGTCCGTCTCTAGTGCAAATAAAAATCACAAAATGTACCCGTGAAAGTACAGAGGAAGGTGGAAGTATTGCAAATGATGTTGCAAGAAAATCTCGGGAACCAATGGGCAAGCAGGGTCGTACAGCCAACCGGCAGCGACTTTCACTCGGGCAACGCGCACGCATGTAGCGCGGGGCTTCCCCGGTGGGACTCTCAGCGCTATTGGTCGCGGGGGCGGCGCCGCGGTCGCGGAGCCCCACCCACCGTGATCGGTGGCCACGCCTCCGGCTGCAGAGCTCGCTCCATCCCTGACGGCAGTCCCGACTTCGGTGAATCCTCTACCTCGCAGCTATTGGCTTCATATATTCCTACGAGAGAGAACAGTATCATATCTTCCAGCATTTTATCAAGCGTCCCAGATTCTATCATAAAGCAGTCGTGACAACGTCGAGACAGTAATCGACGATAAACCTGATGACACAGTACTCACCACCAATTAGTCAAACGTGTTTTATCATTTTTTAAAGTTTGGAACTGGATGTGATCACATACTGAAATTACTCATGGAATTCTACGAGTTCTCATCATATATCTCTCTCTTTTTTTAAATGACGCAATAGTTACTTGGAATACTTTATTGGTAAATGTTCTAGCAATGTTTGACATATATTTCGACTTAAACACCAAAACAGTTGAGACACTTGTCATATATGGGATCAAGCTTTGTATTCCCATGTCACAGACATTTTCCGCCAGCGGTCGTGCAAGGTCGTCTTCAGCTCTTCGTAGTTGTGTCAAATCAACATAAAATTCGAAGAGCAGACGAGTAAAGTAGCCTAAATCGCACTATTTTTCATAAAAATAAAGTAGAAGCCTAAAATGTTGTATTTCAGTTAATTACATAAATGATCGTGTGTTTTGGTGGTTCGATGAACCCTCTTCCAGGCACTTAAATGTGATTTGAAGAGTATCCCATGTAGATGTAGATAACTAAAGTAAGCGTTCACTGTTGTTTATTAATATTTGACGTAATTCTAAACCTCTGCAAATGGGACAAATCGTGCTACTAGTTTCCTAAATTGAAATGTTTGCAGATCTTATGGGACTCAACTACGGGGTCATCAGTCCCTAAACTTACAAACTACTTATGAACTAGCTAATACTAAGGACGACACAAATATCCATGCCCGAGGGGGGATTCGAACCCCCGACCGTAGTGGCCGTGCAGACCGTGACTGGCGCGCCGTAGAGCGCTCGGCCACCGCGGCCGGCATTTTCTAAATTGTACCACAGGGTGCCGAAATGACAACCATTCCTACCATTATTAAGTTTTTAGTTGAAAATTTGATTTTCAAACTAAGGTTATACGATATAATAATTAATTATGTATTTCACTAAAAATGACACACAACAAAGCCTTGAAATTAACCAGAATACTGCATTTCTCAAAGCAAGAAAATACATTTATCATTATTCAGGTCAAGTGTTCATCTTAAGCACAGAACACTCTCTGAAAGGTCACTTTTTGCTTTGAAACAGCAGCACCGCTTTAATTAGTCTATTTCCTGCAGGTTGTGCATTGAACCATATCTTCCACGACACTTCCCTCGCAAATGAAGCGAAACCAACCATATTATAATTGTAACTTCCCCCCCCCCCTCTACCCCGGTATTAAGCCTCAGAAACGGTTTCGTTGGTGTTTCATATTTTCTGAAACGTTCGTTTAGTTTTCTCGTCCCTTCTTTAAATTCCACAAGTGCACATATAATATTTTCTGATCACTTGCCATATTGTCAGCCAGCCATCTCAATGGAAATTAGAGAAGAAAGAAAGGGAATAGTAATACACCCATTATGAAACATCGAGTTCCGCACTCACCAATGAAATTATTTTCATCTGTTTAATGTTGTAAATGCCTTTCTTCACCGAGATTCTTAAATTGCACCATTACATAGATCCTAATAATATAATATAGGTATAAAGTATTTACGTTAGTATCAGGACTCTTACGAAAAGACCACCAATCTCCCAAGCAAATCGCCTAGTTTTTTGTTAAAAGGAATACAGCACGAACTACTGCAGCCACTGAAACGACTGTAGCGTCATGGGAGTGTTCCCTAGTTCCAACTACACACACTAGGTGGTGCAGAGGTAAGAGCAGTAAATTTTAAAGCGTGGTTTAGCGGTTTGAGAGCCAGTGGGATCCAGGCTGTTTTCCCCTATGTCATGTCATTAGTCTCGTGCGCCACAGAATATCGAGAGTATTTGGTTTTAGACTGTGGCTGTCAATGTGGTTTCGTACGACACCTAGGAGAGCACTAAATAATAATGATTTGAAGGGAAAATATCAAAGTGTTCATACTGGTGAATCTATAAAGGATTATCACAACAATTCGTAAATGTAAACGTTATAGTACCTGTTGTAAGCATGTATCTAGGAGAGACGTAGATAACGAGGGGAGGGGGCGAGAGACCAGATGACTGCTGATCCAAATGGAGATTCCCGGATTAGAATCCCGGTGCGGCACAAATTTTCACTTGTTGCTGTTGAAATTAATTCATTGCCTTAATGCAGCTAAGGTAATCCTTTCTTTCTTCATCCCAGACATGATATTTATGGGAGAACAGTCCGAAAGAACAGGCAGCACACCAGTATATATGAATATATGGTCTTATCACCGTGGTCGCTTGCATCTTGAGGTGACAGATGAAAATAACATCGCGTACCCAAGGTATTAAAAGTTTAGCGCATTGCTGCAATTGTCATTTACACTTCAATGATTCATGCGAAAAGTAACTTGGATTATGAGGAAGAGAGATATGAGCAGAATACAGGCCGGGGAAATGAAGTTCCGGTGAAGCAGAATAATGATAACAAGAAGAGACACAAGGAAATAATAAGTAAGATGAATCCTTTCCGGACAAGATCGAGATATCAAGACTGCGATGGTGTGGCCATTTAAAGAGAATGAAAGACAAGAGTGTCCCCAGGAGGATACACGAAACTCAGATGCAGAAGAAATGACCACGAGGAACACCAAGGGATAGATGACAAAAGGGGTGGAGGATTGTATTAAAAAAATAGGAGAGGACTCGGCTAGAGTGAAGATACAGAGATGTTAGTAAGACAGGACAAAGTGGCGAGGCTTGTGTTCTAAACAGAACTAGCCTGTGGATAGAAACTGTGCAACATGATGATGCTGATGATGATTCACGTGAAAAGATTTCCGCTGTGGTTATGGCCGCACGACAGGAATTAAGACTCTGACCGCGGGATGGTAGTTGGAGCCCGACGCGTAAGATGTTCCACTTCGGAAATAGTTACGGAATTCAATATTCCGAGGTTCACAGTGTCAGAAGTACGCCAAGAAACCATATTTCAGGCTCTACTTCTCACAATGGATAACGCAATAGTCGACGGCCTGCACTTAATGAGCAAGAGAAGAGGTGTTTGCATACGGTTGTAAGTGTTTATACACAAGACACACGGTGATGTAACCACAAAAATTTATGTGGGACGTACGATGAAGGTGTATGATAGGACAGCTGGCGTTAATGGGCTATGGCAGCAGATGACCGATTCGAGTGTCGTTGCTAACAGCACTGAGTAGACTATAGCGCCTCTCCTGAGCTCGTTACCTCGTCGGTTGGGCCCTAGACAACTGAAAAACCGTGGCTCATATAGTAGGAGGAAAGATTAAAAATATTAAGGTACCGTTAGTCTTTGTGTTTCTTCATTCGATTACCTACTGTATGTAACCATAAATGACGTGTACTTGATTTTGGCTCTAACGAAATTGCGAGGCACGTGAGATACATAGTAGCTTCCAACCTCCTGACTGAAATGCGTTGTTTCTATATCGAGCGTGAAGCGAAATTCGCGTATTCTAGCTTCGCAGCCATATCGCCTGTGCTGTAACTTGGACTCTCCGTAGCGTCGTTGAATGGCGCATCCAGGTATGGTTTTGTATGCTCATTTTGTTTCTCAAAACGTCTTCTCCATCCCTTAGAAGTTTGTTGTTGTAATTCTGTAATTCTGAAACACGATGACGTAAGGAACATATACGCATCTCAGTCTTCGATGTCCATTTACTTCCGGAAATATGCGCAGAACAAAATTTCGTGGTAGACATTGCATGCATTTGAGAAACCGCGCTCCGAAGCTAGAGACCGCGAGTTTCGCTTCCCCTTTTATAACTTACCCAATCTTTAGTCTTCTGAAGTCGTGGCCCCGGTGCAAAGTCGGTATGTAGACCGTTGAACCGTGTTCTTTAGGTTATAAAAATTATTTAGCGAGGAACTTATTTTGTGAATGAATAATGTACATCAGTTTTACATCAGTATCTTTATTAACTCAGTAGTCAAGAAAATGCACAGTTTACAAATTATGCTCGTCTTAAAACAATTTCTTTCCATCGTATTAAGTTATTCAAGTTTCAAATACACTTAATATATGCAAGTACTGGTTGAGTGAAAAGTCGCAGTGTTGGATCTAACTAAATATTTTAAACAGGAAGGAGGTCGTATGGTATAACAAACAGTGAGAAGTTCACTCCTGTAAACGGCTTCGACGTACATTTATAGTTCAAATGTTTCAACACATTACGTTTGGAGGAACACACTGGATTGTTCTCCGTAAAGAACAGTCATTTAATGTGTTTAGCGTGCTGTCTCTCTTGGTCAGCGCCAATTAGAAGACGCTGAATTCAATAACAATGGACCTGCAGATAAGTCTTGTGAGTTCAGGTGATACGGGTGGTCATTCCGCAAAACCAAGTCGGGCAATCCAGTGACCACGAAACTGTCCACCTAACCATTAATGAACAATTGTTCCGTAGTGTGGTGGAGCTCAGCTTGTTGAAAGTAAGAGAAAACCCTGCCATCTTCATCCAAAACTAAGAGAAACGCCACTTCTTGCAGCATTTCAGGTAGAATAGAGCATTTAGGTTCTGCTCAGTGAAAACCGTAACGTTTACGTTACATAACCTATCGAAGATTACATTCAGTTTGGTTTCTGGGCACTTTATTATCTGTGATTGTGACGATTACTTCACCACTGTCACGTAAGTTTGCCTCATCACTAAACAAGATAAGTTTTTCCAAAGATTGATGTTCTTGTAACTACTGAACCATAACTTCTACGTTTACACGAATGAATTTGTCAGAAAATGCTGATGTTATTTGATATATCACACGACGCTCTTTCCACTAAAAAAATGATTTACCTTCAACAATTCCGATTTCAAAATGGCGCCCATCTGAGCTGCATACCGTAAAAGATACGTTACCACACACATACCTTACTGCAATATTCAGGTCTCCTAGTTCATACAGTGTTTTTGAAATAGAGGGTGTACTGCGACACTTTTGACTTTTTCTGTCTTCATACATGACGGACCGAACCGGTCAGCATGCCTGCCCGTCATGACTGCCGAATCTGATCTGAATAGACACCCCGCTAACTGGGTCCCAAACATCACCGAAGCGTTTCTTTTACCTTTGGTTCACTAATTTTAATGATACTAAATTACCTATAGTAACAGAACTACAGGGGTTTGGAGCCTTGCATGCAGTGACATTTGCACGGAGCCCGCTTCCTCACTTGACTAACCGGTTTCTCACAGGTACAGTACACGCACACTAACAAGTCTAGAGTTTAGAACAGTCGCTCCTGCGATTTGGCTGGCGCTTACACCACACCGGTAAGAAACTATGTATTGTTCGAGGTGCTTCATTAACACGTTTCTTAGAAAATTTATTTTTATGACTCTTATAATAATAATAATAACAAAGAAACTCAACATAATGAGAAGGGGTACTGAAATTCATAATCTTTTCTAATATTTTGATGATGTAAAGATCGAGTGGGGAGGGAAACCAAGTACGAAACATGGTATTTCCTACGGATGTGTTAAACTTTATGAAAATTAATGTATTAGGACGAAATTTTTAACTGCCAAATTTATATTTCATTACTGTTGCAAACCAGGCAATGGTTCGCAATTTCTAATATGTATGGGAATTGAATGTACACCCTCTTTACTCCTCTTTTTACCTATCCTCCCTTTCTTATCCACTCCTCCCCCTCCACTTGTTAATCTCCTGTTCCTCCTCCTATACAGGGTGTTACAAAAAGGTACGGCCAAACTTTCAGGAAACATTCGTCACACACAAAGAAAGAAGATATGTTATGTGGACATGTGTCCGGAAACGCTTAATTTCCATATTAGAGCTCATTTTATTACTTCTCTTCAACTCACATTAATCATGTAATGTAAACATACAGCAACAGAACGTACCAGCGTGACTTCAAACACTTTGTTACAGGAAATGTTCAAAGTGTCCTCCGTTATCGAGGATACATGCATCCACCCTCCGTCGCAAGGAATCCCTGATGCGCTGATGCAGCCCTGGGAAATGGCGTATTGTATCACAGCCGTCCACAATACGAGCACGAAGTCTCTACATTTGGTACCGGGGTTGCGTAGACAAGAACTTTCAAATACTCCCATAAATGAAAGTAAAGAGGGTTGAAGTGAGGAGAGCGTGGAGGCAATGGAATTGGTCCGCCTCAACCAATCCATCGGTCACCGAATCTGTTGTTGAGAAGCGTACGAACACGTCGACTAAAATGTGCTGGAGCTCCATCGTGCATTAACCACATGTTGTGTCGTACTTGTAAAGGCACAGGTTCTAGCAGCACAGGTAGAATATCCCGTATGAAATCATAACGTGCTCCAGTGAGCGTAGGTGGAAGGACATGAGGCCCAATGAAGACATAACTAACAATTCCTGCCCAAACGTTCACAGAACATCTCTGTTGATGACGTGATTGCACAATTGCATGCGGATTCTCGTCAGCCCACACATTTTCATTGTGAAAATTTACAATTTGATCACGTTGGAATAAAGCCTCATCCGCCGCATGTCAACACAAGCACGGAAGTCAACATTACCTTCCTTCAATTGGGCCAACTGACGGTAAATCGAGGAAGTACAGTACAAACTAACGAAAAAATTGGATATTTTGACAGTTGTCTGCACGAGTTATTTTAATTTACATTTAAAAATAAATACTAAAATGAGCTCTAACATGGAAATTAAACATGTCCACATAACATATTTTCTTTCTTTGTGTGTGAAGAATGTTTCCTGAAAGTTTGGCCGTACCTTTTTGTAACACCCTGTATATGTTCATTACCTTCACCGCACTCCCTCTACATCTCTTATCCATCACTCTATCCATCTCCGCCTCTCCGCGTCTATATCCACCCTACTTTCCTTTATATGCACTGCTCAAAACAATCAAATGTTTGTTAAGCTTAAGGGACATAACTGCAGGGTCATCAGTACCTAAACTTACAAACTACTTATGAACTTCCTGATACTAAAGACGATACAAACATCCATGCCCGAGGGGGCATTCGAACCCCCGACCGTAGCGGCCGTGCAGACTGTAACTGACGCGCCGCAGACCGCTCGGCCACTGCGTCCGTCTCAAAAACAATTGGGAGATCAGATGAGATATACATAATAAACACATGGTAAAGTATTTGACACAGATATTGGTTACAATTGTAATTTGTTTGTAACAGAGTACGATATTTTACTGTTTCAACTTTGTATTTGAGATTTAGATGGCGTTTACTTAGAGTGAGGATACCACAGTAGTGAAAAGGTCATTTTGTTGCCCTCGGACGGCCGGTAAAGTTGCACACCTGAGATCAAAAGCAGGATTGTTCCCATTTACGTTCAATGCTGGGCTGCTATTCCGCTGTTGGAGAGTCTCAGCAACAGTGATACTTATTACTTAGGAGAACATCGAGGCAGAACTGAAGTTTGTGTTGTGGAGGGATGTATTTAATGTATTCCGCTGCTGTAAGGCGCCTTGCTGCGGGGAGCGCGGCTGCTCCCCGTCGGAGATTCGAGTCCTCCCTAGAACAATGGTGTGTGTGTGTGTGTGTGTGTGTGTGTGTGTGTGTGTGTGTGTGTGTGTGTGTTTTGTCCGTAGCATAAGTTAAAGTAGTTTGTAAGTCTAGGGACTGACGATCACTGCAGTTTGGTCCCATAGCTTTACAAACATTTGAACATTTTAGCTTTTTCCGAACATTCGCGTTATCCATAAGGCGAATGACCGAACTAGCGGGATAGAGGGGCGACTGCCTAGTAAGCAGGAAATTTCTTTTCGAATTCCGGCAATGACACAAATTTTAATTCAGTGCTTCGCCTAACAGTGAATATCTTTGATATGTTGATAATACATATGTCGCTGAAAAGCGAAATTATTCAATATTCATAAGGTGTGTTTGTGAGTGCTATAAAAGTGCTATGCTGTGTTAGTCGTCTATTTATTCAATACTCCATTCGAATATACTCTTATACCCTGTCACCGGCAATGTCGAACAAATGTATGTGAAGCCCAGAAATTGCAAGGATAAAAGGTGCTACGACGGGCAACAACGGAAGTGCGTCATGCTCCAGCGTATCAAACCGCAACACCACGACTGACTCACTTAAGGAGGAAGAAAAACATACGCGCGCATGCGGTAACAGATCCGCCGGCGCCGGACGAAGACTTGCCAGAGCCGAGTATAACAGGACCTACCGCAGGCGCGACGGTAGTAAACAACGTAGCAGGAAACCGCAACAGGGCCTCTCTAAAGGAACTACAAGCAGACAGACCGATGACTCCTACAAACAAAAATTTCAAAACGAAGAGTCGGAAGACTGTACTACACTGTTTACACTCCTCAGAGCACAGCAGACAAAATATCAATCTCCTGGCATTGCTGATTTTTATGCAGATCGATATTTTGTGCAGAGATCGAACAAAGTACCGGCTGATCAAAAAGTCAGAATAAATCACGGAATAATGTAGATAGAGGTAAAGATTGACATACATGCTTGAAATGACATGGGGTTTTATTAGGGGAAAAAAAGTTCAAAAAATGTCCGACAGATGGCGCTTTATCTGGTCAGAAAAGCAATAATTAGCATAAAAAATTAAGGCAAAGCAAAGATGATGGTCTTTACAGGAAATGCTCAATATGTTCACTATAATTCCTCAACAATAGCTGTAGTCGAGGAATAATGTTGTGAACAGCACTGTAAAGCATGTCCGGAGTTATGGTGAGGCATTGGCGTCGGATGTTGTCTTTCAGCATCCATAGAGCTGTCGGTTGATCACGATACACTTGCGACTTCAGTTAACCCTAAAGCCAATAATCGCACGGACTGAGGTCTGGGGACCTGGGAGGCCAAGCATGACGAGAGTGGCGGCTGAGCATACGATCATCACCAAACGACGCGCGCAAGAGATCTTTCACGCGTCTAGCTATATGGGGTGGGGCGCCATGCTGCATAAAAATCGTACGTTCCAGCAGGTGTTTATCAGCCAGGATGGGGATGATCCGATTGTGTAACATATCGGCGTACCTCTCACCCGTCATGCGCAGTCACTGACGTTTTGCAGCGTCATCTGTCGGACATTTTTTGAACTTTATTTTCCTACTAAAACCCCATGTCATTCCAAGCATGTGTGTCAATTTTTACCTCTATATCCATGTTATTACGTGATTTATTAAGTTTTCAAATTTATACTGACTTTTTGATCACCCGGTATATTAGATATTATACTGTGTTGATACATGCTATCCTGTCCACAGACACAATGGTGTTCTTGAGTCTTTTAGGTTGCTTGTGTAATTTCTTGTTTCGTTTTTGTAGCCTACATTGATAATATTTCTGAGGTAAGGATATTTGTTGGTGTTGTATTAAAATCCTTGATTCCCCAATAGTAGGCTTTGCATTGGTTATAGCAGGTTTTACACTGTTTTATGGTATGACATTTCATATCATTATGCTATAACTTGTTGTATACCAACAGACCGCGCTCTAAGAATTAATTTGTTCTTTGGGTAATTCAGACGATAGGTTTTTCCAGATTATCAAAGTTTGAACTCAAATACTTATCAGCTATGGCCATTACGTTATATCTGAAAAACTGTTTTCGAAGGCAGGTATTACAGTGGACAAAACCTGAAACAGACTTAAGAGTTGTAGACTGGAAAAGGCCATGATTCTGCACGCCTTATGATGATTGGAAATTGTGCCTAGTGAAAAGTTAAATATGAGGATATATATAGTTGTCATTTCTCAATCGCTCTTTTCAGGAAAAGTGTTCAACAATAAGCATTGCTTCTTCTTCAGATAAACGAGACAATCAGAAATTGTGCACACGTGCGGTGCTGCTGTACATGTGCAACTTCCGGGTCACTGCGTGCACGCCACAGCTGTATTCGCTCATGTAGTGCCTGTTTCTACCCACAGGCGTCAGCAGGGGTAAACGAGACTGCGTGTGTTGCGCTCTTGCTTGTATCGCATAAACCAGGTAATGGAGCCGTTGCCGCTCGTTATGTACTCGTGTCTAATATCAGGTCAGTGGCGGACTAACGCTGTTGGAGGCCCGGGGCGGCGGCCAAACGAAAGGGGCCCCCCTCCCCCCGTCACTTGGAAATACATGTTGTTGTTGTGGTCTTCAGTCCGGAGACTGGTTTGATGCAGCTCTCCACAATACCCTATCCTGAGCAAGCCTCTTCATCTCCACATAAGAACGGCAACCTACATCTGTCTGAATCTGCTTACTGTATCCATCTCTTAGTCTTCCCCTGCGATTTTTACCCCACACACTTACCTCCAACACTAAATTCACAATTCCTTGATGTCTAAGAATGTGTCCTACCAATCTATCCCTTCTTTTAGTCAAGGTATGCCAGAAATTTCTTTTCTCCCCAATTCTGTTCAGTACCTCCTCATTAGTTACGCGATCCACCCACCTGAACTTCAGCAATCTTCTGTAGAACCATATTTCAAAAGCCTCAATCCTCTTCCTGTCCGCACTGTTTATCATCCATGTCTCACTCCCATACAAGGCAACACTCCATACAAATGCCTTCAGAAAGGTCTTCCTTAGGCTTAAATCAATATTCGATTTCTCTTTTTCAAGAACGCTTTTCTACCCATTGCCATTCTGCATTTTATATCCTCTGTACTGCGACCATCATTTGTTATTTTACTGCCCAAGTAACAAAACTCATCTACCTCCTTTATTGCTTTGTTTCCCAATATAATTCCTTCAGCATCACCTAATTTTCTTACACTGCACTCCATTACCCTAGTTTTGCCCTTGTTAATGTTCATCTTATATGCACCTTTCAGCACACTGTCCATTCCGTTCAATTGCTCTTCCAGGTCCTATGCTGTATCTGACAGAATTATTATGTCGTCGGCAAAACGCAATGTTTTGAACTCTTCACCCTGAATTTTAATTCCTTCACCAAATTTCTCCTTGCTTTCCTTTATAGCTTGCTCAATGTACAAATTGAATAACAATGGAGAAAGACTACAACCCTGTCTTTCTCCCTTTCCAACCACTGCTTCCCTTTCATGCCCTTTAACTCTGACAACCGCTGTCTGGTTTTCGTACAAGTTGTAAATAACCTTACGCTCCCTATATTTTACTCCTGCTTGCTTCAGAAGTTGAAAGAGTTTATTCCAATCAACATTGTCAAAAGCCTTCTCCAAATCTACAAAAGCTAGAAATGTAGGTTTGCCTTTTCTTAATCTATCTTCTATGATAAGCCGTAAAGTGAGTATTGCCTCCCGTGTTCCTACATTTCTCCTGAACCCAAACTGATCTTCCCCGAGGTCGGCTTCTACCAGCTTTTCCATCCTTCTGTATATAATTCGTGTTAATATTTTGCAACCATGACTTATTAAACTGATGGTTCTGTAGTTTTCACACCTGTCTGCACCTGATTTCTTTGGAATGGGGATTATAACACTTTTCCTAAAGTCTGAGGGTACTTCGCCTGCCTCATACATCTTACACACCAGGTGAAACAGGTTTGTCATGGCTGATCTCCCAGACTCTTCAGTAGCTCTGAGGGAATATCATCTACTCCAGGGGACTTGTTTCGACTTAGGTCTTTCAGGGCTCTGTCAAATTCTTCTCTCAGTACAGTATCTCCTATTTCATCTTCATCTACATCCTCTTCCCTTCCTACAATATTGTCTCGAAGTTCATTTCCTTTGTAGAGCCCCTCTACATACTTTTTCCACCTTTCAGCTTTCCCTTCTTTGCTGAGAACTGGTTTTCCATCAGTGTCCTTGATATTCATAGAGCTGTTTTTCTTATCTCCAAATGTTGCTTTTATTTTCCTGTAGGCTGTATCTATTTTTCCCCTATTTATACATTCTTCTACATCCTTACAGTTGCCTTCTAGCCACTCCTGCTTAGCCATTTTGCACTTCCTGTCAATCTCATTTCCTTGTCGTCTGTACTCCATTTTGCCTGTTGCATTTACTGCATTTTTATATTTTCTCCTTTCATCGATTAAATTTAGTATCTCCTGTGATATCCAAGGATTTTTTGTAGGTCTTGCCTTCCTACCTATTTTGTCCTCTGCTGCCTTCACTATTTCATCTCTCAATTTTACCCATTTCTCCTCTACTGTTTTATTTTCCCCTTTTTCTGTCAATTGTTGCCTAAAGCTCCCTCTGAAATTCTTAAGAACTTCAGGTTCCTTCAATTTATCCAGGTCCCATCTCCGTATTTTCCTACCTTTTTGTAGTTTCTTCAGTTTCAGCCTACAGTTCATAACCAACAAGTTATGGTCAGAGTCTATATCTGCCCCTGGGTATGTCTTACACTGTAGAACCTGGTTCCGAAATCTATGTCTTACCATTATAAAATCTATCTGGTATCTCCCGGTGTCTCCTGGTCTCTTCCACGTATACAACCTTCTTTTGTGATTCTTAAACCAGGTGTTTGTTATAACTAAATTATGTTCTGTGCAAAATTCTACCAGGCGGCTTCCTCTTTCATTCCTTTTGCCAAGACCATATTCCCCTACTATCTTCCCTTACCTTCCTTGTCCTACTACCGAATTCCAATCTCCCATCACAATTAAGTTTTCCTCTCCCTTAATTGTCTGAATAATTTCCTTTAGCTCCTCATATATTTCTTCGATTTCCTCATCATCGGCAGAGCTAGTTGGCATATAAACCTGTACTACTGTTGTCGGTGTTGGCTTCGTATCTATCTTGACAATGATAATGCGATCACTGTGCTGGTCATAGTAGTTTACCCGCATTCCTATTTTCTTATTCATTATCAATCCTACTCCTGTGATACCCCCAATTGATTTTGTATTTATAATCCTGTACTCACCTGACCAGAAATCCTGTTCATCCTGCCACCGAACTTCACTAATCCCCACTATATCTAACTTCAACCTATCCATTTCCCTTTTTAAATTTTATAATTTTTCTACTCGATTAAGGGATCTAACATTCCACGCTCCGACCCGTAGAATGCCAATATTGTCTTTCCTGATGCTCACATCCTCTTGAGTAGTCCCCGCCCGGAGATCCGAAGGGGGGACTATTTTACCTCCGTAATATTTTACCCGAGAGGATGCCATCATCATATGTTCATACAGTAGAGCTGCATGTCCTCGGGAAAAATAACGGCTGTAGTTTCCCCTTGCTTTCAGCCGTTCGCAGTAGCTGTGTGGCAAAGCCACATTAGCTGATGTTACAAGGCCAGATCAGTCAATCATCCAGACTGTTGCCCCTGTAACTACTGAAAAGGCTGCTGTCCCTCTTCAGGAACCACACGTTTGTCTGGCCTCTCCACAGATACCCCTCCGCTGTGGTTGCACCTACGGTACGGCTATCTGTATCGTTGAGGCACGCAAGCCACCCCACCTCGGCAATGTCTGTGGTTCATGGGAAATACATATATTATTATAAAAGAGAATTGGAGGCCCCTCCAAGATGAGAGACACGGGACAGTGTGAAAAAAAAAATAGCTTTCGAGATTTGGAGGCCCCAGCAGAACGAGATGCCAAGCGCGCTCTAAATAAAATAAAATAAAAGTCCTCTCCAGGTATTTGGAGGCCTTCCAAGACCAGTGGTCCGGGGCGGCCTGCCCCCCTCCCCCCTTCTTAGTCCGCCACAGTATCAGGATCAGGTGTCGCTATTGCTCGCTGTCTCAGATGTGGACACCTGTGCAACGTTTCCGCACCTCTGAAATATATATCAGCTGCCGCCGCCTCTCGCATCCCAATTTACATCGATTTCGGTCGTTCCAGTCTCCTTCATTAAGACCTCTTGCCGCCATTGCTTCGCTGACGTCATTTTTTTAGCATCTCGCAGGCCTGACACTCCTTCTTCTTTGATGAGGAGTCCATTGCCATATTCTTTTTGGCCATCTTGTGTCTGGCATACGTTGTAAATGACCATACCAGAGCAGGCGCTTTCTCTCTATACAGTCTAGGATCGTGCTTTCCACTCCCATGATACCTCTCATACTGTCATTTCTAACGTGATCAATCCTGTAATATCCACAACTCCGTCTCGAGAAATCCATTTCCACTGTCAGGAACCATTGTTTTCGCCACAAGTCTGCGCCGTGTGTGGTGATATTTTCAACAGTTGAATGGTAGATGATATGTTTTGTTTTGCGCGTTGTGTTATGCCATTTAGTTGTTTTATAGCTTGCTTGCCCTGGCCATACTTCTCCCGTTGCCTAGTACTTGAAATTACGACGTCTTTTAACAATATCAGCACAGATTTGTATGTCATTAATAACATTCTCTTCCACCTTCCGATACTCTGTTTTACCTACGTTGATGACAAGACCCCCACCATTCGTATTCTTTTTTTAATTTGACGAGCATGTAATTAGCATCTTTCTCATCGCCAGCTACTAACACTTGGTCGTCAACAAAAAATAAATTGAGCAAGAGCTCATCGTCTGTGAGAATATCCATTCTTCCGAATTTCCTTTTCTATAATTAAGTGCCTCCTATAGGTAGATCTTAAAGAACATAGGTGAGAGTGTGCATCCCTGGCGTAGTCCCTTTGTCATCTCAAACTTTTGAGATAGCTGGCTGATTTTTCATTTTTACTGTTGCCTTACAGGCTTTGTAAAACAGCTTTCACATAAAACAGCTTTCACATAGCTCGGTGACACGCCGTTACTGATCAGACTTGCCCACAACTTGTTTTGTGGAACTGCGTCATAATCCTTTTACAGGTCTACAAAGACAAGGTGGGTAACAAGGCCTCTTACTGTCCTTTTCTCCAAGAGGTCTTTGAGTGTAAATACTACTTATGAACTAGCTACAACTAAGGACGGCACAAATGTCCATGCTCGAGGGGGGAATCGAACCCCCGACCGTAGTGACTGTGCAGACCGTGACTGAAGCGCCTCAGTCCCCTCGGCCACCGCGGCCGGCTAAGCTTTGTTCTTATTTTCTACTTGTACTACTCATGACATATTGTATTTCTATTTTGGATTTTTTCCCCAGTGCTTCACAAGCTGCTGTATGGATCGCCTCTTTAACCGCCTCATACACCTTATCTGCAGAAGTTTCTTCAATGTAATCAAGTTTTTCTGCTAGCCGTTTTTGGTACAAAAAACTGTTGGAACTGTGGTCAAGCCTTTGTTATTTACACTGAATAATAATGCCTTTCTGTGACTGTTTCCTTAAGTGGTCTGATCCGCACTCTGCACCTCTCATAGCCAAAAATGTTTCAAATGTATGTAAAGCTTATGGGACTTAACTACGGGGTCATCAGTCCCTAAACTTACAAACTACTTATCAACTACTTACGAACTAGGACGGCACAAATTACCATGCCCGAGAGGGGATTCGAACCCCCGACCGTAGTGGCTGTGCAGACCGTGACTGGAGCGCCTCAGTCCCCTCGGCCACCGCGGCCGGCCCTCTCATAGCCCTCACATCTTATACTACTAGCTATGTTGTTTGCTTAATTACGACATAGTCTATAACGGATTTGAGATTAACGTCCATATAT
Organism: Locusta migratoria; assembly: GCA_026315105.1. Taxonomy (NCBI): domain Eukaryota; kingdom Metazoa; phylum Arthropoda; class Insecta; order Orthoptera; family Acrididae; genus Locusta; species Locusta migratoria. Next base: position 180,988,365 of record CM048746.1, read on the forward strand.
ATTTATGGGTGTCCTTATGCTTGAACCAGCCATTTAGAATTCTCAAATCATTTTGCAGGCAGATTTCTGTCAACCTTTCGCCATTATTATTGATAGTATTCTCTCCATATCTTCCCAGTATGTTGTATGGCTTTCCAGGCTGTTGTTGGATTTAGGTCTTCTATATTTTAAATACATTTTGTCAATTCGGTGTACAAGAGATTTTTTAGCTACATCAGCATTTTAGAGATACGATGCTAATATTGTTTTTACATATTATAATATAATATATTAATATAATATTCATTAATGTATATATAATATATTATAATATTAATGTTTTTACGTATTTAAATTTCAATTCATTTGTCGATTAGACTGTTAAAATTTTCCCGTCCTAGTTCGTAAGTAGTTCATAAGTAGTTTGTAAGTTTAGGGACTGATGACCCCGTAGTTAACTCCCATAGACTATACAAACATTTGAACATTCAGGCGAGTAGCCAACTACTGAAGAGCGCAGGTACGTTCGCGTTATTTTTGCCGATTTGTGCGCATGCGAAATACGCTGGTGTATTTCTGCGCTTGTGTTAGGTGGTGACATGCGCGGTACGGCCGAGCTGTGTGTACTGCCCTCGGTGGTGAAAGTGAAAACTCCTCTAATGATTGAGAATCGAATGATTCCATCGATTCCGCTGTGCCTCGATAGTGTTAACTACAGGGATCCAATTTTTATCCAGCTGAAAGCCACTGTCACGATTTATTAGATTATCAGCAAGGCGTATTTCAGCCGCTTCTTTGAGGACTGAATTCCAAAAGCCGAAAACTTGAGCTAGATCTGTAGTTTTGTAGAGAGGAACTGGAGAATTCCACCGTCACTTCAACTCAAAACATAAGATTATCAAGTTCACCATGGAGAGTGAAAAAGATGGAACTTTACCATTTCTTGACGTGCTGGTACGACGCAAGAATGGTGGCTCTTTGGGACATTCTGTTTACAAGAAACCTACGCACACAGATCTATACCTCCAGGCGTCAGCTGTCAACATCCCGCACAAACCGCTGGTGTCGTTAGTACACTTATTCATCGGGCATACATGATATCGGACGAAGAAAATCTTCCTGCAGAAAGTGGAACACTTGGAGAAAGTGTTTAAAGAGAATGTCTACACTCCACGCCAAATAAGGAAGGTCATACATAACTAACAAGAAGCAACCCACCGAGGACAATGAAGAAGATTGTAAATCAGTTGCATTCCTTCCTTATGCTGGCAATGTGTCCTCTAAAATAGACAGATTGTTAAGGAAAAATAAAATCCAGGATTTCAGCTGGATAAAAATTGGAACCCTTAATTAAAACTATCGAGGCACAGCGGAATCGACGTAATCATTCGATTCTCAATGAACAGAGGAGTTGTCACTTTCACCACACACAGCTCGGCCGTACCGCTCATGTCATCGCCTAACTCATTCGCAGAAAAACACCAGCGTATTTCGCATGCGCACAACTCGGCATAAATACCGCGAACGTACCTGCGCTCTTCAGTAGTTGGCTACTCACCTGAAGATGGCCGGACGTCTCTGGGCCGAAATATCGTGGCAGAATGTCAATTGAATCCGGCTGCATACCCGAAAATTACTGGAACATTTATAGGTAGTTTGATATCGATCTTTCTGGTTCGATATGTTCAATAATCTATTCATAAATATTTGATTTTGAATGATCTGAAAAATAGATTTTGTTGTATAAGATGCCCATACCTATGCGCAACCACAGGATTTCTGACGTGTGTTCATGCAGCAACGGAGGCAGCAATCCCGTCAAGTGTATTCGCCAACCGCGGAGAACGTGTCATAGACGCAAAATTGACAAAACTTCAACAGGAATATCGATTACTGAGAAAGAACGGCCTAGATAGCAGACCGCGAAATCCAGACAGACTCGGAAGCGGCAGCGCATGAATTAGCAAAGAAAATGGAGTGCTCGAAACTTCCCACCGCTCCGTCTCCTTCCGCCATTCAGGTGTAGTAATAAAATGGTCCAATGTGTAGCACGTCAAAAATTGAACACAGTTCAAGCTTGAAAACATGTGGGGGTACGGAAATATGAAAAAAAAAAAAATAATAATAATAGAAAATAAAAATAAAAATAGAAACAGTGTGCCGGCCGCAGTGGCCGAGGGGACTGCGCCGCGACAGTCATGGTCTGCACGACCACTACGGTCGGGGATTCGAATCCCCCTCGGGCATGGATATTTGTGCCGTCCTTTGTGTTAGCTAGTTCGTAAGTAGTGTGTAAGTTTAGGGACTGATGACCCCGTAGTTAAGTCCCATAAGCTATACAAACATTTGAACATTTCAAACATTAGAAACAGTGAACGGACCATGCTTAAGATAAGTATAATCCAGCACATTGGAAGAGCCACGGCGTCAATTCTGAGGTGACCGTGTGATTGCAAATCGGGATATCAGTATTCATTATCTCACTCGTGCTCCGGTATTTTTTTCCCAGTGTACTGTTCGTCCGAGCATTTACGTGTCTGTTGTCTGTCACTAGTCTTGGCGATTGTCGTACTATACGTTGACTACAGAGTGTGAGTTAAGTGCTAGGAATATAACCTATTACTGTCAATGTGATGAATAGTGAGAACAGCCAAGATGCCGTAATAAAACTGTGAAACTGCTGTGTGTCCGTAATCTGTCTGAAAACAGTGATCTCCAAAACTAATCGGCCAAAAGGTTTTCACTATGTAATTTGAGCGTATTTTGAGCCCTCGTATAAACTTCATTTCTTGACTGCCAAATCAGGGATAAATATCGTAATTTAACTCTTCGCAACTCTCAATCTGAAAATTATATGGGGACTCGCAGTGACATGATAGGTCTTTGTGGCAATAATAAGCAAACACCATATCGATTAAATGCTTAACATGGACAGGAAAGTCAAATGTTCAAACAATAAAATGTTTGTAAAGCTTACGGGACTTAACTGCGGGATCATCAGTCCCTAAACTTACAAACTACTTATGAACTACCTTTTACTAAAGTCAACACAAACATCCATGCCCAAGGGGGGATTCGAACCCCCGACGGGGAACGGACTCGCGCATCGCAGCATAGCGCCTCAATGCGCTCGGCCGCGGCATAGGAAAGTCATTTCATAACATACAGAAAGCATTGGCAAACGGACAATAGTAAAAAATGAAAAAAAAAAAAAAAAAAAAAAAAAAAAAAACCCTCACAGGGCGCGTCCTCTCGTGGGTTAAAGTTATAGTAGTCTGTTCTACTTATTAGAGTAGCATATTACAAGAAAGAACCAATAGATCCCGCTGGAAAAATTTTACAGGACTTAGACGATGCTCCACTGAACAATTTGCCGTAGTGAACATGGAGTTGGAAGAAGCTGGCTGATGGAGACACGGAAGTTCAAAAAAATGTTCAAATGTTTGTAAAGCCTATGGGACTCAACTACGGGTCATCAGTCCCTAAACTTACAAACTACTTACGAACTATGACGGCACAAATATCCATGCCCGAGGGGGATTCGAACCCCCGACCGTAGTGGCCGTGCAGACCGTGACTGAAGCGCCTCGGCCACCGCGGCCGGCAGAACGGAAGTAATCTTGTCTACCGCTTTGTTTCGAATTACTGTTTTACATTTAATTTACACGTACTGTACTGTTTGTTTAGATGTACACTCTTTATTTTCTACAAGGTAACAACGAGGACCAGCCTAAATACTAGGTTGAGTTTTAAGATGGCTCTGTTGTATCATATTTACATTTTACCATGACAGAAAGTGCCATGAATCAACTGCAGACCATTCTTTACTCAGTGTTGTTCACTGAAGTACAGTGCAGTACGATGGAGCGGTACCGGTGCAGTTTCGCAGAACTCGCTGACACGCACCGTGTACTATTCCACGGGCTGCGGGTTACCTGAATCCTCCTGATTATACCATTGGATACGGAGATGGAATACGTTGCGAGAATTGTAGATGTTTGTGATGTGATTCGAAATGCGCCAGCGATGAAACTTCCACTCTGCAGCGGAGTGTGCGCTGATATGAAACTTCCTGGCAGAAAAATTGTGTGGCAGAACCAAGATTCGAACCTGAGATTTGTGCCTTTAGTTGGCCGGTACTCTACCGTTTATACTATCCCGGCACACTTCACGGTCTGTTCTCACAACTTTACTGTTACATCTACATGGGATACTCTGCAAATAGCATTTAAGTGCCTGGCAGAGGGTTCATCGAACCACCTTTATACTACTTATCTCCAATTCCATTCGAGAATAGCGCGGGAAGAATGAACACCTGAATCTCTCCGTTCGAGCTCTGATATCTTGTATCTTATTCTGATGATCTTTTCTACCTATGTAAGTGGAAGTCAACAATATATTATCACATTCGGAGGAGAATGTTGATTGGAGTTTCGTAAGTAGCCCACACCGCAGCGATAAGCGCCGTTGTTGTAATGATTCCCATCCCAGATCCAGTATCATTTCCGTAACGCTGTCTCCCCTGTATCGTGACAATACAAAACGAACTGCCCTTCTTTGGACCCTTTTGATGTCCTCCGCCAAACCCATCCGATAACAATTCCACACTGGGCAGCAGTACTCTAAAAAAAGACGGACAAACGTAGTGTATGCTGTTTCTTTAGTAGTTCTGTTGCATGTTTTAAGGGTTCTGCCAATAAAACGCAATTTCTGGTTTGCGTTTCCTACGACGTTATCTAAGTGTTCTTTCCTGTACCTCGTATCCTACTTTCCAGACATCACAGAAGTTCTCATGCGGACCTTGCAGGTCTAGCACTCCTGGAAGAAAGGATATGGTGGAGACATGGCTTAGCCAAAGCCTAAGGGATGTTTCCAGGATGAATGTAAGAGGAGAGGTACTGGCAGAAGTGAAGTTGTGAGGACGGACCGTGAAGCATGCCGGGATAGCTCAGACCAGACTCCTCAAGCAAACGTGGAAGAAGCGTTTTTCTTTTTCCTTGTCGAAATTGTGTCGATATTCGACTTAATGTAATTTTAGATGCACGATTTAATAGTGTTATACGTGGAGAAAATCCATGTATGTTAGAGAAGATGTACAGTACTAAACATTTCCTGCATAATATGGTTGAAAATGAGAAATGGCCAGTTAATTTTTTGGAGCGTTATACCTATCACATCAGGGATCACAGCATCAAACTGCAGTGCTCCCAAGAACGGTGGACCTGGGAACTAAACCTGTGGCTTCTGGATGACGAAGAACTGCACCAAGCAACCTTTTAGAGACATTGATACATTGTCAATGATGCCAGCTACGATTCACAGAGCAAACCAATGGGATTCAAAGAGCGAAATCGCAGATGAGAAAATGTATTATCCAACTTGACCGAACAAAATCCCACTTACCGAAACGGGCGCTATTTCGTATTTCTACGTTTTTTGTACATTGAACCAACGAATATGAAGACTATATGAAGAATTAAATATTTATACGTGTGTATCGACTTAAAAAATATTGGAAAAATTTCGTGCTGTCAAAAGGCCATCGTGAACGGCCCACTTTTAGTGTTACTAAAGTGGACCAAAACTGTGAGATTGTCTCACATATGGTATACGTGAAGAACATATTTGGGTATACGATATGATCAGGGAAGACCAAAGAGGCAAACAGAAAATCCTTCTGTCATTTCGCTATTAACAAAGAAATAGATATGATCACCGAAGTGCAGTTACGCTACAATATGTATTAAGAATCAGTCTCTCATTCCCAACGTCACCGATGGGCTTTTGGAAAATAACCCTCGAGAAGAAACAACAGCAATAATCGTGGAATCACCACGGAACAAAATAGCGGAGAAGATAGATTATCAATCGAATTAAACGCAAGATTTTGGTTGGTAATGGGCATGAACTATCAATAACGTATAAATAACTACGGTTAGATGATTGATTTCCGGCAGAATTCACCGACTTAAGAATTTTAATCCGCAAGATAAATAACAAACTGTAACTACTCCTCGGAAAGATCCTCGAAGTATTCCAGACAGGAGGCGGCACAGGAAAATGGCCCACGTTATATTCCAAAATAGCTTGTGTAATGGGACCATACCAACCTCCCCTCGCAGACTAATTCAAGTTGACATCAGTAAGTAAACAGGAAGGCTGTATCAAAGGAGGCCACAGGAGAGCGAGTAATCGCTTACATCCATACACATCAAGTCTCTGGGTAGAATCTCCTGGCTAATAGTTTTTTTTTTCCATTCCCACGTAATCCTAACAACGGATTTATTACAACTGAACAAATTATCAGTATTTAAATATCGATTCATAATTATCACAACTTCTATTATGAAAAAATGTGAATACCTTTGTCGTTAGCGGATTAGAAATTATGAAAGGATACACGCAAAATTTCAGTTAGATCAAGAAAGTCTTTCCATTTGTATTGTTGCATTTAAATTTGTTACAGCTGTAATGCGTGACGTTTGGAGCGAATCAGGATGTTAATGATACAAGAATAATTTCTGTGGCAGGCTGCACATGTAATAAACGACGAATTTTTTCACGGCCACGTCTTGTTTTTCAATATGTCCATTGCAAAATAAAGGCATCATTTAACATGCCTGTAAAAAAATAAACGCTCCTAATGAATCGAGGACCAAAATATTTTTTTTCTCTCTCTCATTTAGCTTCGTGAAAACATTTAGAAAATACCTGTACAATGCTACTGTGAGCTTATAGGTTCTGAGATGTTCTTCTAACATTTGTTTTTTCTGCTGGCAGAAAAGAAGAAAATGTAGTGCACGAGGAAAGATGAAGTCGATTTTGACTTGATGTCGTCAGATGCCACCTGGATGATGGTAGATGTACCGAGAAACGTTTCAATGTCGTTCACCAACATTGACGAAGTGAGATTGCTGCCAGAGTGCCATCTGGAATTTTTACATCCAAGAGAGTCAGTGTGATATCAAGGTGTGAAGCAAACAGACGCCATGCTACCGAGAGGCACTCGTGCTTCTTACAGCCAGATGAGTGAGTTTGACAAGAGTCAAATTGTGGTCCTCCGAGTGACGGAATGATTCTTTCGGACGATTGCCCCACATTTTGGACGTTCTACGTCATTTGCGCAACGATGTTGGTTACAATGATCACGTGAACATTTTCACGCCCTTAGATGAGGTTCAAATGTTTGTAAAGCTTAAGGGACTTAACTACGCGCTCATCAGTCCCTAAACTTACAAACTACTTATGAACTACCTGATACTAAAGACAGCACAAACATGCATGCCAGAGGAGGGATTGGAACCCCCGACGGCGGACGGCCGCGCGCACCGCAATAAGGCGCTCCAGTACGCGCGGCGATGAGGTTTCCCAACGTGCACGTAGTACAAACGTCCGCCCCAATCGTCGTATTGCAGGGGCAGCAATGGCAGATCGTACAGCTGCCACGGCAGAGATCAGTGTTTGTGAGCCCAGAGGTGTCGGCCCAAACTGTTGCCGAACGCAACTATGCGCTCGCACACCAACAGCTTGTCTTCCACTGACATCACGGCTTCCACGCGAATCGTTCGACTGCTGCCGTCAAAACGGTCACTTGGAATTGCGGGCCTTGGTCTTCAACGATGAATGCAGATTCTGCCTGCACCTATGATCGTTTGCGCGTACGGCGTAACCTGACGAGCGATAGCTGATAGAATGTATTCGCCCATTTCCTAATGGCCCCACCTTAAGTCTGGGGTGCAATAAGTTACATCTGTCGTTCACTTTTGGTATTTGTGGAGGGAACGCCGACCAGCGGTTCTTCTGCCATTCTTGCAACAGTTGATACGTTGTTCCAACAGTATAATGCCAGCCCAGACAACGCACGTGAAAGTCGACGTATTCTGCAAGACGTGCAGCAACGTCCGTGTCTGCACACGCTACGGACTTGTCTCTATTTGCAAAGTCCGGGATATGATGGAACGACAACTGACTAGTGCGATCTGAAACTCACACCTCTTGCAGAACTATGTGAACAGGTCGAGCAAGGTTGAAATTAAGTATTTCAAGACGGTATTAACCATCGGTATGATCAATTGGAGGCCGGAATTAGCATGTGCTTTGTCACCCGTCGTGCTTCATAAAGTACTAACAACTTTGTTAAAAAAAATGTTCAAATGTTTGTTAAGCTTATGGGACTTAACTACGGGGTCATCAGTCCCTAAACTTACAAACTACTTATGAACTACCTTATACTAAGGACGGCACAAATATCCATGCCCGAGGGGGGATTCGAACCCCCGACCCTAGTGAACAACTTTGTATCAATATGGATACACACATGGTACCTCAGTACCGTTTGGGGTAAATGTAATCATTTAATGTAGTCCGTATGCACTGTTTCAACAACAAATATTGAATGAACTCAAAGAATTAAGTGTGAGTGCTAATTTTTATTTCTGGCGGTGTATAATAATAACTTAGTCAGAGCTTACTCGTTTGGCTGTGGATATACGGAATACTAGCGACCATGGAAAGTATAGGTTGTCCCGAAGCGAAATAATAATACAGTCAGACTTTGGGGACAGGTTCTTTACATTAAAACAGGAGAAAGATTAGTAAATCTACGCTCGAAAAGGTATACTTAAAGAGCTACGAGCACATGTTCTTCTTCGATACTGTGAAACGCATGAAGTTATGAAGATACGCATTTTAGAGTTCGTGTTCACTGAACATTTTTTCATCTTTTCGTCCATACTTTCTCGGGGTCAGGAAACATCTAAAGTTAACGCCCTTCATAAGGACAGTTAAAATCTTCGAACTCCATTTTTTTACTCCATTTACACAAAAATTGGTCTAACAATTTTAAATTGTTTAAGTTGTGTGGGAAAAGCACCAGAGCTCCAAGCGCTAATCGAAAGCACAGAATCTCAAATCATTATAGGTACCGAAAGCTGGCTAAAGCCGGAGATACGTTTAGTTGAATTTTTTACTAAGGGGCAAATGGTGTACAGAAAGGTTGGAGTGAATAAATCAGGCGGTGGCGTATTTATTGCTGTCACAAGCTGTTTATCTTGTAACGTAATTGAAGTAGGTATGGGTAGACATTGTACCTGACAACAAGAATATATTAATTTGTTCTTTTTACAGAACTCATGACTCAGATTATTCGATTGCAGAAATGTTTAAAAAACCTTGAACCAAATTTCAAGAAAGGTCCACAAGCATACAATATTAATTGGTGGCGACTTTAACTTACTCTGGATATGTTGGCAAAAATACATGTTTACAACCAGAGGCAAGCATAAAACGTTGTCTGAAATCATACTGAACGCATTCTCCGAAAATTACCCCGAGCAGTTTGTTCATAAACCTACTAGAATAGTAAATGGTTGTGAAAATATACTTGACCTCTTAGCAATAAATAATCCGGAGCTAATAAAATGCCTCAAAACGGACAGCGACTGGTGAACACAGAGTTGTAATAGCGAGGACTGTCAGATTTCCCAAATGTACCAAAAATAGACGAAGAATATATCTATTCAAAAAGGCAGTTAAAAATTCCATTAACGTTTTCCTGAATAAAACTCTCCAGTATTTCGAAACTAACAATGTGAATGTAAATCAGATGCGGCTTACGGTCAAAGAAATAATATCGACAGCTAGTGAGAGTTTTATACCAAACAAATTAACGAAAGAGGTGTCTGACCCGCTCTGGTGCACAAATCAGGTTGTCTCTCTCTTGCAAAACAAAGAAAAAAAAGTCAAATTTAAGCGAATACAAAATATGTGTCTGACTCGCTGTGGTACACTAAACAGGTTGGATCTCTCTTGCAAAACAAAGAAAAAAGCATGCCACATTTTTAACGGACACAATATCCCCAAGACTGGCAGTCTTTTACAAAAACTTGAAATTTAGCTCGAACTTCAATACGAGAAGTTTATTATAGTATCCACAACGAAACCGTGTCACATAATTTGGTAGAGAAATTCTGGTTGAATGTAAAGTATACTAACGGTAAATACGATTAATACCTTTACTACGCAGCAGTAATGGTGATGCTATTGATGACAGTTCCGCGAAAGCAGAATTGCTTAACTCGGCTTTCCGAAATCCCTTCACGAAAGAAGACGAAGCAAATACTCCAGAATTCGTATCAAGAACATGCGTATTATAAAAGTAGATACCCTTGATGTATTAAAGCAACTTAAACCACTTAACAAAAGTAAGTCCCCCGGACCCGATTGTATAACAATTAGGGTCCTTTCGTAGTACGCTGATGCATTATCCCCATACCTAGTTGTTATACTAGTATACAACCACTCGCTTAGCGAACGATCCGTACCCAAACACTGAAAAGTTGCTCAAGTCACTCCAGTATTCAAGGCCTTTAATCAATGACGTCGGTTTGCAGAAGGATTTAAAAACCTATACGTTCCTCAAATATTATGAACTACGTCGAAGGAACGAACTATTGAACCATAGATTAAGGAAGTATCGTTCTTCTGAAACACAGATATCTCTTTACTCAAATGATGTGGTGGGTGCTATCGACAAGGGATGTCAAATAGATTCCGTATTTCTATTTTTTCGAAAGGCTTTTGACCCTGTACCTCATAAGCCTCTTCTAATCAAAGTGCCTACTTATGAAATATCGCCACAGTTGTGCGATTGGATTGGTTACTTCCTGTCAGAAAGGGCACAGTACGTTATAATCGACGGAAAGTCATTGGGTAGAGCAGAAATGACATATGGCGTTCCCTAGGGAATTTTTATAGGGCCCCTGCTGTTCCTTATTTTTATAAACGATTTAGAAGACAATGTGAGTAGCTCTCTTAGATTGTGTGCTGATCATGCTGTCATTTATCGGTTAATAAAGTCACCTGATCATCAAAAGCAAATTTAAAATGATTTATATATCAGCGTGGTGGAAAAATTGGCAATTGACCTTTAATAATGAGAAGTGTGAAATCATCCGTATGACCACTAAAAGAAATCCGTTAAGCTTCATTTACACGATAAATCAGTCAAAACTACAGGCCGTTAATTCAAGTAAACACCTAGGAAGAACAATTACGAACAACTGAAACTGGAAAGAACATATAGAAAATAGTATAGGGAAAGCGAACCAAAGACTACGTTTCGTTGGCAGAACACTTAGAAGATGCAATAGTTCTACTAAAAACTACACCACACTTGGTGCGTCCTATTTTTGAGTATTGCTGCGCATTGTGGGATCCACGCCAGGTGGTACTTACAGACGATTTAGAGAAAGTTCAGAGAAGGGGAGCTCGTTTTGTATTATCGTGATATCGGGGGAGAGTGTCAGAAATAATGCACGAGTTTGGGGTGGAAATCATTAAAAGAAATACATTATTCGTTGCGACGAGATCTATTTTCTAAATTTCTTTCACCAACTTTCTGTCCCGACTGTGAACATATTTTTTTAGCGCCCATTTACATAGGAAGATATGATCATCAAAATAAAATAAGAGAAAACAGATCGAAAACGGAATTATCTAGGTGTTTCTTACCGCGAGCTATTAGAAATTAGAATTGTAGAGAAACATAAAAGCGGTTCGATGAACCCTCCGCCATGCAATTCAATGTGACTTGCAGAGTATTTTTGTAGTCCTACCGTGAAATTCCTATCAACATTAATGAAGGGAAATTTACAAAATGTATTTTGAATATTTTCACTACGAAGGGAAAAGAGCACTGTTAACAAACTGCAGAACTATCCGACGGTTCGTACAAAACAACTACGCTGGCTTTATTACGACACGAATAACGTTAATCGGAGGACTCGGTCACCTGGCTGCTGCGAAAGACAGATGGACCGATGACTGTGTGATATTACAGATACAAGGGGAAGCTGATTGTTTCCGTGTGAAAGGCGGGTTTTGCCAGGGTGTTGGGTTCTCCAGCTGGCCGGTTACCAGTTTGTACCTAGAGAGTGGGGTACAGCAGACAGTCAGGTTTTTCCTAATGTGGTCGGAAACCGGAAGCAACGCTCATGAATGAACGAGGGCGGCTAACCCAGAATGCAACTGAAATATAGCCACACACATCATTCTAAAAATCCATATAAAATCAGGAAATGATGATACGGTAAATATAATAAAATGAATGTTTTCAGGAGACTTGGGAGAATCAAACGCCGTAATTGCAGTTTCGATGTCCCTTACAGATAAAAAGCCGACAAATTTCAGTACTATAATAATAATATTATAAGACTTATATTTGCAATTATTGATACGTAGTGTTTATCAGTAACAATTTAAGAAGAAAATGGGCAGCATTGTGCCACGCTATGTATCTCTTGTTCTGCTTTTCGTTGAGGTAGTAATATTCTTGTCAGAACATAGATTCCACCACAGAAACACACAACATGAACCCAGTGAAGCGCATTACATTTATATATGTATTTTATTATATTTAATATTCTTAGTAACGTTCATTTAAACGTTCATGTTAAAGACTGTCACTTAAATATTTCTTGGCCGACTAAAAATAGAAGATATGCAGCAGATTATATATATATATTATATGTATTTGTGGACAAGAACTGAATATATTAGCATAAAAATCCATGATAAATATTAATTTTGTAACTATATTTCGACGGCGGCAGTATATTTGAACAGTAAGACGCCACGCATTATGGCTATCTGAGTAAAAGAACTTCAGTCTCAACCGTTTTTTAGTATTGTTAAATATATATTTGTTTGTTAAATGTAAACAATATTTGTAGGGAGGTGGTAAAAGCATTTAATTCTGTGATATTCAAATGTATAATATTTTGGAAGGGAAATTGTATTTTAAATATGAGGCGTTAGGATACACGGAAGGATACAATTTTGGGGAGCAGAGAGAGCACGCTTTCGAACACTTGGGAAAGATTCGTAACTTGGACGCGGTGGTGAAATGTTGTGACGCTGGGCGGTCTGAAGCCGCGTTACGAACTTGTGATTTGAAGAGATAGGCATGTGTGGACTTAGAAAATTTACGGCACTGTGACTGCAGAACTTAGTCTCTCGTGAAAAGTGGTAAACTATGCACGGTAGCAGGGCTGTGGAACTCGTATACTCGTGTGATTACAAACTGTGTTTTATAAAAAATAGTTTAATCGCGGATTAATTTGGAACTGCAATGTTCGATGGACTACACTAATTTACGAGTGATAATTTGGAACTTTTACTCCTGAATGCGTGTGATACTTATTGTGGCTCTCATGTACAATAGTTGGGGAAATATTCAGTTATCTACTGATGTTTAAAGTAGGACCACCTCCGCGTTTCATGTATAATAAGAGTAATAAACTCCATTTATAAAGAATTACTTTGTGAGTGAATCACTTCTTTATCTTAGAATCCACTTTGTTGGTCATTCAGAGGTTTAATTTATGTTTGTTAAATATGTTTTCACGTCATCATATGCAGATTGATAGACTGGCTAAACTACAGATTAATTATTCATCTTGTTTAAACAGATTGGGATTGCTATTTAGGGCATAGAAGCTGACGTACATAACTCACCCCTATGAACAGAGACAACGAGCCATAAACTTTTACTACTCTGAGTTATTATTGTCCAAGTTTTATTGGTGAGAACCGATAGGAAGGTCGCAACTGTTTTGCTGCTGGTTTCATGAAGTGCTGTATATTCCGTGTCTGAGTGTTGGGCTGCTCTCTTTCTGCAACGAAGGGCTGTGTATAAATCGCGTGAAAATGACTTTGGACACACTATCGATTCCGTTCAATTAAACATATTGCCTGTGCCAAAGCTACAGCCGCGTTCATTTGATCTGTATTTTAAGCAGTGGCGACGCGTTCAATGCGGTCACTGGTTCAGCGAAAAGCTGATCGTAAGAAAAAGTACATTTAAACTTTCCTTTTTGGTTACATTCTCGTATAACTTTACCTGCATTTTCAGAGTAGATTCATCCCATGAGAAACTTTTAAGTCGTGATGATAGCACACATACGTGCCAAGGCGTTCCCCATACACTTTTAAGGTACAGATTCCTGTTTCATACTACGGGCGCTCCTGCGGCATGCAGGGGCAAGGAAAGCCGCTAGAACACGAGCATTTACGGTAGCAACTACTACGCTATTCTGACGGAAACGCAATAGTTGACCTGACATAGACAAAATGTAGTTTGCGAAAGCATAAAGCTTTCGTTTAGGTAGCATCGGCACCACACAGTTGTTTTTGGCGCATTGAAGATTTATGATAAACACGTCATACTTGATTAAAATTCTTATAACTGGATGCGAACATTAGGCGCATGAGCTGTCAAAGCCTTCAGAAGATCCTAACATAAATAATACTGTATGTTGTTGATCACAAACTGGGAGAATGGCCATCTGGTCGAAGACGTCATGTTGGGGAGTCGGTGGAAGAGGATTCGTGTCCGGCTGCAAGCTAAATTTCCATCCCCCCCCCCTTCCATCTTGACGTTTATAACAGATCAGCTGAAAATCTGGCGTTGCCCGAGTATGTATTTATTCCATTATTATGTTAGTTCATCTTCTTCTTACTCCGCTGTCTATTGACTCTGTCCCACTCTGTACATTTAACTTGCATCTGTAGTAAATTTCAATTCGTAGGTTCGTTTTCACGCAGCTCAATGTTTATGACGTTATATCTCCGGAACAATGTAATTTTCCCCGGTGTAGAGTGGAATATTAGGAAAATCAAGTGAAATATTTGGTGAACAGAGTTAGTACTGAAGATGTTGCACATTAAAACTTTTTGCGTGACTGGGCGGTTTATTATGCCCCTCATTGTTTCAGTTGTCATATCTCCTTAATAGTGTGCCGTACGGTGATTCTTATCCCTACAGCTATTGTTACCTCATGCTGAGGAATATGTACACTAAAATTGGTTGAAATCGGTACAATGGTTTAGGAGGAAATGTGCAGCATTGTCGCTTTATGCAGCAGTTTTTCGTGCAGTCTCTTGCGATGCCATAGAGAGAGACAGGCCGTGGCGCGCACGTCATGCGACGTAAGCAAGGCAGTCCTGAGCCGGCGCGATCACTAGCTGATTGGCCGGCCACTGGGGCACAGCCCTCTGTCTCATTAGCGGGCAGCCAGTCACCTGGCTATCGCGCCGGCTCAGTACTGCCTTGCTTACGTCGCATGACTTGCGCGCCACGGCCTGTCTCTCTCGCTGGCCTCTGTCTCTTGTTTATGACATCATACCTTCTGAACTATGTGTAGTACGTGATCCTTTCACTGACGGCGACCGTTCTTTTGGTTTGAAGAACATGTGGGCAAATTTTAATCAAGACTGGAACAAAACTAAAAAATGTTCAAATGTCTGTAAATCTATCGGACCAAACTGCGTGGTCATCAGTCCGTAGCTTACAAACTACTTAAACCTAGGTAAACTAACCTACAGACAAACACACACACCCATGCCCCAGGGAGGACTCGAACCTCCACGGCGAGCAACTGCACGCTCCGCAGTGAGGTGCTTTAGACCGCTCGGCTACTCCACCGCGGCGAACAAAACTAGATTTATTCTTCTTTGTCACAAATATTTAGCTGTTTTGAAAGCGGTGCCTGAAAGTGGGGGTAGAGGTCAGCAGAGCAGCCTCTGCGCATGCATAAGGTGAAGTGCGTGAGCTGCTTATAGTGTCTCGTCACCCGAAGTTAGCGTGTCTCTTCATTCTAATATAGTGACTTTCTTCCAGTCGTTTCGGTGTAGTAAGTCATTTACTGTGCTTCATTGAGTATGCGCATATTCATCTGTTCTTGCACTTTACATTCAAAGAAGAGTGAACAGCTATGAGTATCCTTTAGAAACAAATTTATCAGATTTAAGTTGTGGCGGTACTTCCTTACAACGAAAGAAAAAGCGAGTACAAATCAACGTACCTGTTTCGTAGGTTCTGAGCTCAACGTCATAAACAATGGCCACACTGGTGCCAATTGGTGAAATTTTATGTGGAGAGCAAGTCATTTCCAGGATAAGACATATTTTTAAACTACACAGAGGTTCAGTACTCCATATTTTCTTTAATCCTTGGAACGAGAAGACCTGTTTTTTTTTTTTTGTCTAAATGGTCTGTCCAGTTCAGTGTATTTGGAAAGTGCGAGAATCTTAATTCGGCAAAGAGAGAAAAATGTTCAAATGTTTGTATAGTCTATGGGACTTAACTACGGGGTCATCAGTCCCTAAACTTACAAACTACTTATGAAATAACTAAGACTAAGGGCGGCACAAATATCCATGCCCGAGGGGGGATTCGAACCCCCGACCGTAGTGGCCGTGCAGACCGTGACTGAAGCGCCTCAGTCCCGGCGGCCACCGCGGCCGGCGCAAAGAGAGAGACGGCTGGGATTTCAAAGTCCTTGATTCACTTATTTGGAAAGATAAATTGTATAGTGCAGTAAAAGTAGTGAAAATCAGTTATTTTAGACACCAACCGCCAACTGATTTAAAGTAGATTCACATATAATGATTGCTATAAATGCGAGAGAATTTGTAGTAAATGAAGAGTGTACACTACCTTCTGATTCAGAACGGGGAAACGCCCTGGCTTTGTAGACTGTGTTTCTAACGCTCAGCACTCTTTGACCTGGCTCGGGGGTTCCCAGCGGTCGCGGGCAGCCGTCTCATACGGCGACAGTGTATGTCTGTCGGTGCGCGCATTGAGGCGTGTCGGCAGGGAAAGTCCATGCCTTGTGACATAAAATTTTCTAATGGCCCTTCTGGAAAACGCCAGTCATTCACATGTAAATACCTACCTCACATGATCCTTTCTTCCTCTTCCTTCTTGCCGGGCTGTCGGGCCTCACTTCGTCGATAAGCAGTTCGTTATAGGCGAGGTAATGACTAGGCACATTACGTGGTGCAACAAGTGATCCAAAATGTTTCGTACAGGTTCCACCTGGGCCGTTGTTTACGCGTATTTATTTTATCAGCACAACTGGGCAATTTCGGTGTTTGTTGCCATATTGTGCCAAGTTAATGCGTGTCAACAACAGCTGAGATAACCCGTGTTTCAAAATATACGCCTGTACTGCTGCGGCATCCCACATAAAGCAAAGTCTTCGAAAGAAAGGTAGCAGACATGCATAAGCATTATCAGACTTACCTACTGCGAAGTCACACGAAATGCATAAAAAGCTATATAATTATAATGGTATTGAATAAAAGGAGAGCCGATGAAGTTTGTGCTGCGCCCGAGATTCGAACCGAGGACCTCCTGCAGACGCTCAGCTAACACAGCCACAGATAATGCCGCTACACTTCCTCCACATCAAACCCACCCGACCATTACTGCACTGCTATTTACAGTCGCGGCTCTGTTTCTAAATTGAAATGCAATGAGCAGTGCCTGCAGTTTTACGAGTTACTAATGCTGTGTTTACAAACGTTCATGCATGAAGAGGTATAGGGGACACCGGGGCAGGTTTTCGCGCTGGGCACGTTTTCTACTAAAACTTGGTTTGATAATGCGCAGCCCGATCGAAGCATCGACAGGACTAGATTGAAGGCTGCGCCTTTATTCGTCCATTCTGCTGTTTCAGATTGGTTTTAGTCACATGACCGCTTCACACCAGTTTAAGTGTTTATTGTCCAGGTAAATAAATTTTTACGATCTTAATCAACCTTAAAATAAAGATATACGCTTTGAAATGAGCTTTCGTCTGATACGATGTAGCCGCGGTGGAGTAGCCGAGCGGTGTAAGGCGCCTCGCTGCGGAGCGCGCGGTTGCTCGCCGTCGGAGGTTGGAGTCCGCCCTGGGGCATGGGTGTGTGTGTGTTGTCCTTAGGTTAGTTTACCTAGGTTTAAGTAGTTTGTAAGCTACGGACTGATGACCACGCAGTTTGGTCCGATAGATTTACTGACATTTGAACATTTGATACGACGTATCGAACAAGCGCATTCACTTGCCTACGGCGATGTCGTAGTTTGTTCAGAAAGTCATTCCTTTCACCGAATAACGTTATGTTAAAGTAAAAACATGGCAATGGGGCACATTTTAGAGTTTTGAGCGGGACACATTTTCGCATCAAAAACGTGGCCCTGTGCATTGAAAATGTGCCGCATTGTGTGTATAATGTTATGAACTTCATTTAATATCGCAAAACCTAAGTACTCTTTAAATTATGTAGGCGGCTATGTATTGTACTTTAATTATGCGTTTCACATAAAAAGGCACTCTGACAATATAAGTTAAATGTATTTCCTAATATAAATTATCCCGCTCTCACTAACCTAATATTTTTACAGTTGCCGAATTTATGCCTACATATTTCACAGACAGACCTGCCACAGCAAATACAGTCGTATGTTGAGTCTCAAGCTCAGCCCACTGTCCATTCTCTAGAAGTTGTAAGACCACTACAAAAAGCAGATCCGAGAAAAGGGGCAACAGGGGAAGGAAAACGAGGAAGTCTGCTATACTGACCGGTACTCCTGTCAAGGAACAGATTAGGGCAAAAGACTTCCAATGAGAGAAAATAAACAAAAAAATTAAAAGGGGAAACAATTCACGAAAACTATTAATAAAGGTGTATTGGGAAAGAAAGAAGACAAATCAATAAGGTTTAAGAAAGCAAATACAGAAACAAGGGATGAAGGACACGGTGATTGTGTTTGGGGACGAATGGGTAATTTGTACCCGTTATAAGAGATTGGTACATGAGTTGTGCATCAAGAGAAATCCTTTGTACTTTGTCTTTATAAATTGTGACAGTGATTATGAATATGACTTTTAAATATAATAATCAACATTTAATTTCTTAATTAGTCTTAACAATTACATTTTTTTCTAACGCTTAATCAATAAATACAGTACATTGAAAAATATTGTGTATTTGCCCACATTTAGTTATTCAAGCGAATGCGAAAACTTCTAGCTATTCAATAATAAGGTATGAGAAACCTTGCCCCGGTAATGGGGTACATTTTCGCACGTGATTTTAGGCATTGAAAAAAAATCATAATTAATTCACTTGCTTGATTATATGTTCTAGAGCAAGTCCCACTGAGTGGTATGGTACAATTTTTACAACAGTATGTCGCCATATAAAAGTTAGAAAAGAATAATTTAAAAAATCGTGAAAACCTGCCCCCGCCTCCCTTAATATTTCAGAAACATGGGCACTGAACTTGTAAAACCTATGAAGGTTTCTTGATTTCCGTTTTGCTACCATTATCAAACGCATTGTCAGGAGTGTCTGTCTGGCGCCTTTACCTTTCCCAAAACAGGGCTGATTCACGTCTATCAGATCCTTCCTTATGTATATTATTCTCGTCAGTATCTTAAGCAAATTGTGTGATAGAAATCACAAGTTATGCCGTTTCTGCTTGTAAAGATGATAGTTTTACGAAGGTCTGGCGTTACGTCACCAGTCTCGTACTAATTTTAGAAATTGCAATGGAATGTTATAAAATTCTGCGTTATATGTTTACAAGTTCTTCGGAACTCTTTTAAATTCTGACTCTGCGTCTTAGATATCGACACTAGTTTCTGCTTCTGTCATGTCGTCTAACAGTTCTTCCTCGAAATAGAGGTCTTCAATGTACTGTTTGCATCTACCCGTTCATTCCTTGCTTTTAACAGTAGAAATCCTATTGCATTCTTAATGTTACCACCTTCGCTTTTAATTACCCTGCAAGTTTTGACGTTTTTGTATGCTGAATTCAGCCCTACCGAGAATCATTCCCTATTCTGCCCCATCACATTTTTCCTCCATTCATTTCGTCTAGGCTTCCATGCACTTCATTTCATTTCTATTGTATTACTATTGCCATATTCTTGCCACAAACAAGCCTGTTTGTACTTGTTTCTTTCGTCGATCAGTTGGAGAATTTCTTCTACTGAGCAAGGTCTCATGGAGTTAGTTGCGTAGTTCCTGTTTCTGCCACCATCTGTGATTGTCCTTTCCGAGCTGACTACTTCTCTTCAGTTGAATTGCCAACTCTTATCGCAGTATCCATATCCTTAACGAGCTTCAAACGAGCGTCATAATTCCCCATTACTTTAATAGTTGGCCGCGCTGGAGTAGCCGAGCGGTCTGGAGTGCCACGTTGCGGATCGCGAGGCCTCCCGCGTCGGAGGTTCGAATCCTCCCTCGGGCATGAATGTGTGTGTTTTACTTAGTTTAGTTTAACTTAGTTTAAGTAGTTTGTACGTCTAGGGACTTATGAAAGTAGTGTGGTCCTATAGAATTACAAACATTCGAACTTTAATACTTCCTTCCACACTGGCTCTTTCTCACGATTTCCTTAAAATTCAGATCACTCTTCGACATCAATAAACTGCGAACTGGATACTCCTTACAATCCAATATCTTATTGTTGAATCTCTGTCCGTCCATGGTGTAATCTCTCTAGAATCCTCCATGTCTCAAGCTCTTTTCCCACTTACCTTCCCCTACTGTGATACTTGACTATGGTATTCGATATATCTATCTGAAACTTGTTACAGAATTCAACTTTTGTTCTCTCTCATCCCTACTTCCAAGCCCGCAAATCCCTGCAACCTCTCTCTGTATTCTTTTCCCTGCAGCAGTTTGGAGCTGGTAAGCCCCTCCCACTTATTCCCAATTGGGATCCCCCTTTGCCCCACTATCAGCTTGTCTGATATTGGCTGAATAGAACCGCGACTCTTTATGGGCCGGATCTCAAACAGCCCGCTCCACTCCTCGGAGTGGAGAATGAAAAGAGATAAGTTTTTTTTTTTTTTTTTTTTTTTTTTTTTTTTTTTTTTTTTGTTACTGTCGAAAATTTGTGATTTTGAATAACGACAAATCAAGTCTCCTGTCTTCAACTACGAAGGAAAAGAAGCAATTGCTAGTCCGCGTAGTCAATACTTATGTATGCTTAAAAAGAAAATTTAAATATCACGTGTTAGTAGGAATGCACAATCCCGCTACACATACTCGTCGCAACGTACGCTTCTCGAAACGGCCCATATCTCGAGGACTGTGACAGAATAAGGAAAAAAAAAAAAAAAAAGCATTACTTTCAGCATTACTTTCTATTTACTGGCGTTTTGAGTTTCCACCATTGTACGGTAATCAGCAGGCGGATTTAACTAATTTCCTATCTGGAGCTGCATTTTCAGCATCCAAATGCTATGCATTTACAGCAACCAGCGACGAGAAGGGAATTCTGTGTCTTTTCGTGTACTAGTGGTGGAAACTTAACCTTAATTGGAGCACTCGAACTTTACAGTTTTATTCACATATATAAACGCTTAATTCACTTTTTACTTAGTTTATCAACTGTTCGTGGGTCAAAGATACATAAAAATGTCCTGGATCGGTGTTAGCAAGTACAACAATACTCATCTAGTAGGTCTTAGGAATGTGTCTAGCCGGCCGCGGTGGCCGAGGTGACTGAGGCGCTCCAGTAACGGTCAGCACGGCCACTACGGTCGGGGGTACGAATCCCCCCTCGGGCATGGATATTTGTGCCGTCCTTAAGTCTTAGAATGTGTCTATTGGCCTTCTGCTGTTTGCAAGACAATGCAAAATATGACATGTGATCGTGGGCTATGCGATCAGGATCTCACCGCTTCCTTCAGCCGTTTTGGTAATGTCGGTACTTACTCACCGAAGCATCTCATTATCACGTCTCACGTGGCTAAATGGAGCCCGTTTCAAACGTCCCTAACTCAGAGAAATCCGAGAAGGTACCAGGAATCGAACCCGAATCATTCTTAAGCAAAGGCAGCAAATCCAACTGTTTGCATACCGAAGGGGTCCACTAAATGAAGAACCAACATTTATATCCATTGAATCCGTCAGATTTGACTGTCAACACATAACGTCTTTACGCCAAATGTCACGGCTTCTAATATTTCTGTTTGAAGACTGTACATCACGCCAAGAAGCAAGTGTCGGATAAGAACTGCTTCCCCTTTTTTTGTTGTCATTACGTCTTCAATGTCGGGAAAATTTTGTGGTTGTAGCTGAAGACAGCATCAGATCTCATACCTGCAACGCAGGAAGTTCGTCACCAAAGCATAGCTTATTCTTCCTTTTCTAGGAAGTTATACGTTGGGTGGCTCTGGAATTTCCTAAGACTGCGACATCCTCGTGTTTTTTCTGAACCTACTACTTAGTTTTTGACTTGTAGCTGTGTGTTAGAAGGCTGGACGTAACACGACTTTCGGTCCACCATAATGCACACTGGAAAATAACGTAAAGCTTCATGAAATGGGGATGACCGTTTTAAGTTTCAAGATCAGTTAATTCGCCCACGTCAGACCAAGCCAAGAGACAAGGTCATATCACGAGAGACGTCAAGATTTGCTGGAATACTTATGACAAAGCGCTGTAAAGGATGCTATAATTTTAAGACTGTTACCTTCTAAATGCCACTTCCCAAGATCTTCGAAATTATCACGCATACAACTTACGACACTGTCGAAATCTAACTTAATCCCCGTGCGTTGCGTACCAGCGGAAGGTATTAGTCATCAATCACCTCAAGACAGCCCAATTACAGTTTCACATTTTTCTTATGACACTAAAAAGTGAAATGTTTATTTAGGATTTCCGCGCAGGCGCACATTACGGATGCGCCATCTGCAAGCGCCATATAAAGCGAGAACATACTCTCGTGTGCAAGTATTGGAACAGTTCTTTCTTGCGTTTGTGTCGCTTAAGGAGCTTCATTATTCTTTGTAGAAGACAGAGAGTGTCTAACGAGCAGGTGTCGGAGTGCGATTGAGGATTGCAGATTCTCCGACAGAGAAATCGGTGTTTATATCGGACATAACCAACCAACTATAATACGTAGATCTGTAATCACTGGATGCAGGAGGGAACGACGGACCGATGGGACGGATCGCACCCATCTTGTCGCGGCGCCTCACAGTTGTACTGTGCACGTGGCAGTGATCGATCGCTCTTCTACAGCACGAGCCATGTCGCAGCAAATTCGGTCTGTCCCGCAGGAAGCTATGTCCGCGCGTACCAATAGACGTGGTTTGCAGCAGAGTGGGCTCTTCTCGAGGCGTCTATTTCTGCATTTACTAGTGAGACAAGGTCACAGGCGTGTGCGCCAGCAATATGCGATGAATCCCAATTCCGCCTGCACCACCACAGTGATCGGATCAGAGTCTGGAGACACCGCGGTCAGAGACTTCCTGGTCCTGCACCGTCATTATGATTTAGGGTGGTCTTGCATTACACTCCGGCAATCTCCTAATATATAGTCCCCTGATATGCATTGTAGCCAGCATTACAAGACGAAAAGTGCTGAAACCTGTTCTTCTCCCATATCTTCGTAATTTCCCGATGGTCACATTGCAAAAGAATAATGCGTAACTAATCCTGTAACGCAGTGTTTTAGATTTCGTCGCTTGCATTGCTGCTACAGCCTACCTGTTCTATCGAAAATGTTTGGTCGATAATTGCTCCGGAACACACTACCCACTGTTAAACCACATCAACTTTGGAATAATTTAGAAACAGTATGGACTGGTATACCTGAACATTATATTTGTCCCTTCTTTGAATCAATGCCGAAGATGTAGCAGCGCTTTTACCCAGTGATGTCAGAAACACTCAATACTGATTTCATCGTTTACGTCGTTTATTCAACTACTTACAAATCCATTCTCCGCAAGCCACCTCGCGGTGTGTGGCGTAGGGCACTTTGTGTAGCATTGTGACTTCTTCTTACTATTTTAGTCCCGTATGGCTCGCAGAAAAGAAAAGACTATTGCCGGTATGCCTTCGTGTGAGCTCTAATCTCTCTTGCGGTCATTTCGAGAGGTATACATCAGAGGACTCTTCATAAAATGTGATCACAACTTTGACAAAAACCCGTACCGCGATACGGAACGTGTCTCTTGCAACATCTGCCACTGGAGTTTCCTAGTCATCTCTGTGACGATTTCGCGCTTACTAAACGAACCCGTAACGAAGTGTGCTACTCTCCTTTGGATTTTTCTATGTCTTCTATGAACGTGGTACGGATCCCACACTGCTGAGCAATACTCAGGTGTGCCTTTGATGACGGACTACACTTCCCGAGGATTCTTCCAATGAATTTCAGTCTGGCCTCTATCCTCGCCACACTTAATTTTATACTGTCGTTCCATATCAATCTCTCCTCATGTCTATTCCCGGATTTTATGGAAGTAACTGCTACCAGTGTTTCTCCTGCTACAGTGTTGTATAATAAAGGACATTTCTCTTCCTATGTAAACGCAGAATTTTTATATTTGTTTTTGATGAGGCTCAATTGCCATTCCCTACAAGTGTTCAAATTTTTGTAAATCTATAGGACATCTTTGGTTATTAGTCCCTAGACTTACAAATTACTTAAACTAAGTTAAACTAACCTAAGGACAACACACACACACACACACACACACACACACACACACACACACACACACACACACGCACACGCACACACCCTTGCCCGAGGGAGAACTCGAAACTCCGGCAGCGAGAAACCGCGCGCTCCGCAGCAAGGCGCCCTAGAACGCTTGGCCACTCCACCGCGGCCCATTCCCTACCACATGGTCAGAGGGGGGAGGGGGGTCGCAATGTCTTGTTCGGGGGGTCGGGGTCGCCGTCACAAGGAGAAGTTCTTGCACCATAAAAAACTAGGGGTTCAGTAATACAAAAACGAATGCGTAAGTGAAATTTATTTAATGTTAAAATTACGGAGTTCTTTGTGTAACATTAATTATGAATTGAATATGTCATTAATGCTTTATAATACTCTTTGTTAATGATTAATAAGTTTAAAGCCTAAAAACTGTTTTCAGAAACCAACACTATACGTAAGTCTGCAAAATTTGAAAAAAAAAAAAAAAAAAATTTTGCTTCTAAAGAAATTGGCTATAGAGAGGAATCTTTCTTAATGCAGTTACTTTTCTATCTCTGTAAGCTGCGCGATAGTAGCAGAGCGGTCTGAAGCGCCACGTCACGGATCGCGCGGCCTCCGGCGTCGGAGCTTCGAGTCCTCCCTCGGCCATGGATGTGTGTGATGTCGTTTGTAAGACTAGGGACTAATCACTAAAGAAGTGAAGTCCTATACATTTGCAAATATTTGAACATTGTGGAGCTCGACACCATCGAAGCAGCAGAGTGTTTGATGTACTGGAGCAGCAATTTGCGGACGGCATTCTGGCTCTGGGATATCCAGAAAGCACCGGCATGGGCCCCTATTTTCCGCCGTATTCTCCAGATCTGAGCACATGGTGTGGTTTGTTTTTGTTGGACTGTGCTGCTGAAAACAGGCATTCAAGAGATCGAGGACAGCATCGAAGCTCCGGCACTTCAGTAGGTCTTGCAGAATTTCGCTGTCCGGCTGGTCCAAATCATCGCCTCAGATGACAGGCATATCAAATATGCCACAGCCTAAAACGGCTTGTCTGTAGTGACGTTTACCTTTTGAATAAAGCGTGTGCCTGCCAAAGTTCGTAACTGTTGTGACCTCGTCGCCTTTTGTTGAGTACTCGTCCCGGTCTAGTTGTCAATAAAGGTACTGGTGCAGGATTCGATGTCAGCTAAAAAAAACTATTCAGAGTAATGATACAAGTTTTATTCACTAAAATTTATAATACTCAGCCGGCAGCGGTGGACGAGGGGACTGAGGCGCTCCAGTCACAGTCTGTACGGCCACTACGGTCGGAGGTTCGAATCCCCCCTCGGGCATGGATATTTGTGCCGTCCTTAGTATTAGCTAGTTCGTAAGTAGTTTGTAAGTTCAGGGATTGATGACCCCGTAGTTAAGTCCCATAGACTATACAAACATTACAAGTGACGGGGTGTCCAGACGTATGTCGGCCTAGATATAGCCGCTTGTAGAGGGCGCGCATCTTCGGTTACTCTGTCCCGGATGCGCGGCGCCTGCTTGCGATTGGCTTTCGGTCGATCGCCGTCTTCTCTACGATCGTTCTCTTATGTCTGGCGTGTGGCGCTGACTTTATGCCACAACTGTAACTAATTTAAGTTTTGTTCCATATAGTTCAATAATTGCCACTGACCAATTGTGACCATTGTACATATGTCGCTTCATATGATCCCACAAGAAAAAGTCTTGGAGCGTAAAGTCTGGGGATCGTGCTAGCCATGTCTTAAACCGCCCCATTCCTATCCACCGCTGGGGAAATGAGGAGTTCAGGAAGTCCGGAACATTACTGGCGTACTGAGAAGCGCCATCTTGTTGGAAGATGACACCTTCAGCTTCATCTTGAATTTGGGGCACTGTATACAATTGCAACATTTCTAGGTAGTTGTTTGACGCCACGGTTTGCGTCTCAAAAAAAATAAAAAAAAATAAAACTGGGCTTAGTTTTATCACGTAACCGACGTTCATCTTAGAGGAGTTACGTTGGTACTCATTGTCGGTGATTTCAGCATCCCATATTCTGACGTTATGCCGATGAATATGACCAGACATATCTAAAGTGGTCTTATCACGCTTTAAAAGTTGTTCACAGTGTTAACTTCATGAAGCATCTGTGATTGAAATTCAAATCGTCGTTCCCATGATTTGGATGAAAAACGCGTAATAATTGCAATCTGTAACCTATAAAAAAGAGTCGTTTCTTTAAAACATCAAGTAGTGTCATTTGAGGGTAATTCTTGAACACATCTACACACTGATTGCTCGGGGCTTATTAGGTAGATACCGCGTATAATTGTTATAGTTTTATCACTAACCAAAGGCTTATTGTAACGTTTTTGGTACAATAAACTACCAGTTTTCTTTAACTTTTATTTCCACTCTTATGACTTGTTGTACACATGGCGATAATCACGACGAAGGCGTGTTACGGATTCAAAATTAGTAAACCACAGAACACAGACTGAAATTTCATCTCCACCGTCCACATCTTAATTGAAACGCATGACCTGCTGCAGCTACGTAATTCCCTTCATTTATTTGTTCGACGCACAGCTATGACAAATAAGTAACATAAACTTTAATACTTTTCCTCTTTTTTTACTTTACTTACTTTTTTAAAACTTTTTCACATTTCTGTCTCGTTTCGTGGCTTTCTCACGACCAGTTACGACTGCACCGTTACGTGTGAAAGTTCCGGTCGACCAAGCATGAGCACCACAAGGGGGTCCACCGTATTTTGAGATAAGCATGTCGTAATAGCTTCACTCCTGTGACTGCCATCCGAGAGCAAGTAATGGATTCCGTACTACAGTCTGTAACTTTCTGACCTTTTTTTTCCACGTTACAGTTATCCGTCCACGCACAGTCTGCTGGAAACTGTAAAACACAAAAGGCCGACTTTCCAACATATGTTGTATTCGTACAGTCTGAATCAACTAGAATAAAAAGATGTTTTGGTACGTAAGCAATAAGTTTTCAGAGGATGCCGTTCATGTACAGCATAACTACCTCTTTATTCTCTTGAAGCAATGAGTGATTTCGACAAGGAACTTCATACTGATTCCATATTTGTAAGTACACAAAAGGCTTTTGCGCGTCTATGTAGTATCGTCTGGATTCGTGATTTCCTGTCGGAAATGTTATGGTTCGTAGCAGTAGAAGAAAATTCATATACCATGACAGAAGACATATCTGCCAGTCCACAAAGAAGTGTTACAGGCCACCTATTGGTCCTAATATATATAAATTATGTAAGATGTTTTATGGAAATCACGGAAACTCTAATCAGAAAATGGATTTGAACCACCGTCCTCCCGAATGCGAATCCAATGTGCTAATCATTGCGCTACCTTGCTTGATACAGTCGACGGGACGTTAAACCTTAATCTTCCTTTCTAATCTCGATGTTTTCAACGATGTGCAGAAATCCTATCGTAGTCTACTAACTGCTTCGCCGACGCTCTTGTCGTTTTCCCTTTGCTTCTAACGACGTCTGTATCTATATTCGTTTTAAGTATCATGGCAGTATGTACAATGATAGAGAAACTAGAGTTACTGCGCTGTTATATTTTAGACTATCTTATATATAGAGTAGAGTGTCCGTGTGTTTGTGGGTCGTGTGTTTGTGTATTTGAAGTCCACAGAAATCTACAGCTTCTACATCTACATATGGATACATACTCCGCAGTCCACCCAGAGGTGCGGGGCGGAGGGTATTCGGTACCACTGATAGATACTTATTTTCCTGTTGCAAAAAATGTTCAAATTTTTGTAAATCTAAGGGACTTACCTACGTTGGTTATCAGTCCCTAGGCTTACAAACTACTTAAAGTAACTTACGCTACGGTCAACACAAGCACTCATGCCCGAGGGAGGAATCTAAACCCCGACAGCGAGCTTTCCTGTTCCACTCCCACCATGTGCACTGCACTAGTACTCTGGTACCCGAGTAGCTGCTTCCGTTGTACAGTGTACCCGTGATCTATCAAGGGGATCCCTACAATTCCCCACTCAATAACGCAGGTCCAGAAGTCTTTTAATTCTTTTGTTCCATTCTTAATGAAATTATGCACACTTGTTCTTCAAAACGAGAGCAAGGTCACCGTCTACATAAAATGTCCGAAGGTGCATGGCGGAGGGTACTTTACTTACGGTCTTCGGCAAAATCTACATTTTTATTCCGATGTTGACGAAATGTACGCTCGACCTTCAGCAAGCTACGCTAAGGTTACAGAATGAAACTTTCACTCTGCAGCGGAGTTTACACTGATATGAAATTCCCTGGTGATTAAAATTGTGCGCCAAAACCGGGACTCGAACCTGGGACCTTTGCCTTTCGCGGGCAAGCGCTCTGCCACTAAGCTATCCCGACACGACTCACGACGCCGCCTCACAACTTTACTTTCACCAGTACCTCGCCTCTATGAAGACTGTAATGTAGAGGCGAGGTACTGGTGGAAGTAAAGTTGTGAGGCGGCGTCGTGAGTCGTGTCGGGATAGCTCAGTGGAGTACTCGCTTCGGCGGTACATATACTAAAATTGGAACGATACAGAGAAGATTAGCATGGCCCTTGCGCAAGGATGAAACGAAGGAGAAAAAAAAAAAAAAAAAAAAAAAAAAAAAAAGTGGTAGAGCGCTTGCCCGCGAAAGGCAAAGGTCCCAGGTTCAAGTCCCGGTTTCGGCACACAATTTTAATCTGCCACGAAGTTTCACACTAAGGTTCATTGCAATAAATTTTGCACTATGAACTGTTCATCAGGAATTCCATTGTAAAGCTCGCCGAACTTTTGCAAGAAACATTAGAAAAGAAGAGCGGAGGAGGAGAGCAACATAGGAAGTGGGATTGAACAGAGATAGCCGGCCGCGGTGGCCGAGGAGACTAAGACGCTCCAGTCACGGTCTGCACGGCCACTACGGTCGGGGGTTCGAATCCCCCCTCGGGCATGGATATTTGTGCCGTCCTAGTTAGTAAGTAGTTCATAAGTAGTATGTAAGTTTAGGGACTGATGACCCCGTAGTTAAGTCCCATAGACTTTACAAACATTTGAACATTTTCTTAACAAACATTTGAACATTTTTTTGAACAGAGATAAGACAAGGAGATGGATATATGGCGGGGTGAAGAGATGGGATGATGGAAGGGGAGGATGAGGTGAACAGAACGAGGGAAGAGGAAGAAATGGACAGAGTAGGAGAGAGGAGATGTAAGTGTGTGGAAAAAATGAATTGTCGGTCAATGCGGGGTGTTCAGCTAGTCTTATAATATTATAGAGTCATCTTCATAACCTCATTTGGTAACACAATTATGCAAATATTGAATATGAGAGAAATGTAATGGGTATTTTAATCGTATAAGTGCACAGAAAAGTCTACAAATCTCGGTTTTATATTGTGAAATTGGATAGCTATGTACTTGCTAATAAGCGGATAATAGTTTCGAAAACGGATTTCACTCCTCGTCTACGGTAAACTCAAGTTAAGCATTCGTTATCCGTATTATTAAAATAATTAAATAAGTAAAATCGAACCAAAGTGTAACGCTCCTCCTCGCAACTTCTCCTCGTTCCTTTTTTGGTTAGTTTCCTACATCATATATGCTCGTAAGTATATGTTTTTCTGCACTGTGCGAACTGTGGCAGAGTTGTCGCTGTCAGAACGCTTACTATACCAGTTGACGTTTAACAAGTATCTTATCGCTGAGTAGCCTGTTCTAACGTGTGTAATTCTATCTTTCCCAAACGTGTGGCAGCGATTAAGTATGTCAGCTACGTAACGCCACCACACGTGTTAAACCTGCTGGTCGGAGTGGCGGAGCAGACTGATGATTTGGGAGAGCAGATTTTCCAAAAGGTAAGAGAGAAAGTAAGAGTGTATAAATGTTCCCTAAAATCCAGAGTAGGTATTCACCCACTCTGAATTATATGACTGGTTACAACTATGAACTCACCCTACACCCATACCAATCGCGGGTCCTTAAGACTGCTCTTGTTAGCAGAACACTCAGAAGATGAAACCAATCCAATAAAGAGAAAGCGGACGCTACGTTCTTCCGCTATAGGAATATTACTGCCTGGTAGGGGATCATTACGAAATAGGTACGACGGAGGACATCGAAAAAGGCCAAAGTAGGGCAGCTAGTTTCGTGGCATCTCGTAATAGAGGCGAGTGAGTCACAGACACTATGTCCTAGTCGTGGTTGCTAACATAAAAAAGGAATTTTCTTGCGTGAAGCTCTGTTTACCAAATTCACTCAGGAGCTTTCTCCTTCGAATGCGAAAATTTTTTCTTTTCCTTTTCGTTGAATGATGAGCAGCAATCATTCGCAATTATTCTTTTGTTATTGCATATCTAAATTTCGCTTACTATGTGACCATTCTCGCTGCTTTAAAAAACATGGTTCACGACATATATATATATATATATATATATATATATATATATATATATATATATATTTTTTTTTTTTCGATTTTCATGTTGAAAGTATGTTTAAGTGAGAACATAATCTCCAATATGAAGACCACAAAATTTTGTTTTAAATCACTTTTTAAAGCATTGAGGATCACCAGACAGTGACCACAATTGTGATATACAATAACAAGCCGCGGCGGAGTGGCAAAGCGCATTGAGGCGCTATGCTACGATGCGCGACGCCGCTTCTTCACGGGGTTTCGAATCCCCCCTCAGGCATGGATTACGTCTTTAGTATAAGGTAATTTATAAGTAGTTCGTAAGTTTAGGGACTGATGACCCCGCAGTTAAGTCCCTTAAGCTTAATAAACATTTGAACATTTATAATAACAAATAATTGCGACTGATTGCTGCTCATCATTCAAAACACATTATACAGTCACTGGGCACTCTGATCCAATATGGAATGAAACTTGGGAAAACATTTAGTTCATCCCCAACTACATAGAAAGAAATTGTCATATAAACAATCTAGTAAATTTATACTACAATTACTGTGCACTCTTCTAGAACTCCATGTTATTCGGAGCTATCTTGCTAGCTTTGAGCAGTGGATAATGACTGCGCCTCGAAATGGCCAGCTGTTGATGACGCTACTACAATCCTATTCAACTTCTTCCTTATATTAGAAAATGCTTTAACAATAGTGAAAGTATTCCTTCTGCACTTGAACATCATTTGCTTCTTAGCGGCACGTCACAGTCTACCATTGACTCGTCATACCAAAACGACCAAGGAATTATAAGACACACTTTGTTCCATACTTCATCGCATCGATGTGAAACCGACGATTGCGGTTTGAGCAAACCTTATAGGTGCGCAAAACAGCCTTCAGACTTCTTCGTCGTATAATCTAAGTAGTTGCAATCCCACTGCTCCACCGACAACATTCTGCCGTCACTGTGTTATTAACAGAAAAAAACACTGATATGTTTGCGTATTAATTTATGCAATAAAGGGATACGCGTTCACGCAGTTGGGATTTAGAATAAATACAAATACGGAAAAGAAATTATCATTAAATTCGAATGCATGCTTTGTAAACGAGTGGTTCAGTATAGGACGTGAAAACGTTAAGTATTGAGAAGAACGTGTTAAAAACGAATAAAAAGCCGGCCGCGGTGGCCGAGGGGTCTGCGGCGAGTCATTCACGGTTTGCACGGCCACTACGGTCGGGGGTTCGAATTCCCCCTCGGGCAAGGATATTTGTGCCGCCCTTAGTATTAGGTAGCTCATAAGTAGTTTGTAAGTTTAGGGACTGATGACCCCGTAGTTAAGTCCCATAAGCTCTACAAACATTTTTTTTTTTTGAACGAATAAAAAATAAAACGAAAAACAGCAGTGCCGGTAACCTTGTTGAGCTGTAGCGACGTTACAGATTTAGTTGCGTAAGGCCGTGATGAACATCATCTTTTGCTTTCAAGAAACTATTGCATAATTTTCATACAATAAAAATCTCACTGACGTGTTTTACGGCCCACTTTAGATTTGTAGTTTTATAAGTTTTTGCAAACATTTTGGACCAAAATAATAATCTAAATAATAAAAAAATTAATAAGATTATCTGAAACCCTTTTAGGAAAAAAAAAGTTTAGGTAGTGGCAGGTTTCGAACCACCGACCCTTAGGGTGATCGTCTAACGCCTTGCCAACTACGCTACGGCTATCAATCACAAGATGAGTCCTACAGTGTCATACTATTTAGGGCCGTTGTTAACTGATGCTAATATGGCATTTGTAGACATTAGATTAACAAAAGGGATCAGTGTGCCAATACTGAAATCCACACAAATATAGTACTTAATCTTTACACAAAGTTACTACTATCATTACGGCATATACAACAGTCATTGTAAGAGTATCTCCCCAGTTTATGTACATGTGATAAAGAAGTCTATGTTTGCAGTACATTGGTATGTATTTCATGGCATGTTCCCAAAATTGAACAAATGCACTTTTTTGAGAAAGCACTGATACCTTTGAACAATTGGAATCTTGCAAGATACACTTGTGTTCAATTAACACCGTGTGCGAAAACCTTTTAGGAAGCAAGATGAAAAAAATTGTCAGTGGTAGTTTTTTATTATTTATTTATTTACATATTTTCAGGTATATCGAAGGTTTGTGGTCGTTTGTTCTTGTAAGTTCTGGGTTGTTCGTTGAGATATATATAATATATTACAGATGACGTCAAGCCAATTTTCTTTTTCTCTCTTTTCATTGGTTCTTCTGTTTGTGGGCTTTGGTTTGTTTCAATTTATTTTGATCGTTTCATCGTCACTCAGTTTTTTCGTTACAGAGGGCGTCGAACGCTCTGACAGAGTACACTGAGCCACAAAAAAAAAAAAAAAAAAAAAAAAAAAAAAAAAAAAAAAAAAAAAAAAAAAAAACTTTTCTCTTTTCATTCTCCACTCCGAGGAGTGGAGCGGGCTGTTTGAGATCCGGCCCATAAAGAGTCGCGGTTCTATTCAGCCAATATCAGACAAGCTGATAGTGGGGCAAAGGGGGATCCCAATTGGGAATAAGTGGGAGGGGTTACCAGCTCCGGCATACGCCTTACAACCAAGGAAAACCTCCCGAAAACCTTGGTCAGAGCCGGGGGATTGGGACCAATTTAATTAGCTCCGGGACTTGCCCCGGACAAAAATGGATTATCGACGATTGTCTTATTATAACTCAAGCGTTTTTATTTCAAAGCAATTGCGCACTGAAAATGATCAAAAACTCGTCAGCTGTAGGACAATCAGTTATAATCTAACGTCTAAAAATGCCATGTAAGCAGTTACAACCTGCCACCGATGGTACGAGAATTACGGATTACTCTCGCAGTTGTTCACCGTAGACGGTGTTTCGTATCACCGTCTACGGTGAACAACTGCGAGAGTAATCCGTAATTCTCGTACCATCGGTGGCAGGTTGTAACTGCTTACATGGCATTTTTAGACGTTAGATTATAACTGATTGTCCTACAGCTGACGAGTTTTTGATCATTTTCAGTGCGCAATTGCTTTGAAATAAAAACGCTTGAGTTATAATAAGACAATCGTCAAATACAGAAAGCAAGACGACGTATGGAAAAGAGTTTCGGACAAGTTTTTGGCCGAGGGATGTCACGTGACTGATTTCCGAACACCAAATTTACGCTGTGTTCTTTCCGGGCTATAGTCACTCGTCAGAACGCCAAATGTACGCTACATTCCTTCCAGACTATAGTCATTCGTAACCAGTACAATCAAACAAAATTAACTTAGAACAAACTTCCACGGCAAGGCAGGTGATAATATTTTAACGGAATAATATAATGAAAATGTGGGAGAGAAAATAATAATTTAAAGACGTTGAGGTTAAAAAAAGAGTATGTTTGTCAACGGTAAACTCAAATATAAAATAATGTTGGCTATTTGTTTAAAAACGGCCTGGAAGAATATTACTTATTGGGTGCATAGATATTATCACAACAGTAGATTTTTTTTATTATTTTTGTCTGAACTGTTTGCAGAAAAATCATAAAACTGCAGGCAAATCTAAAGTGTGCCATAAAACACGCCAGTGCGATTTATTTATTTTTTGAAATCAAGAGTAGTCTGACATTTTTCCATTTTATTTTTCAGAATATCAACAAACAGTGAAATTGTATGAAATTATTAAGAGAGATTCAATTTTGTCGTAGTAATTTAATCTTGACGTCATTATTACAAACTCTTACTCGCTATCTCCATCTCTTGCTATGCCACAACAGAAGTCTGGATGATAATTGTCGTAAAATCAACCGAAACAAAATGGCTTACAGCACCAAACACATTTAATAAAAGCTACTGTCTTGCAGGCGCACGGTGTTTTTAAGGGCGATAGAAGAAAAGTTAATTTACAGTAACAAAGAGTCTTCTTTCATCCGTTAACTTTGATGCGAACCATGCATATTTGATCATCTTAGAACATGGAGGTGCCCGAAATTCCTGCGAAATAAATGGGTGCAGGCCGTGGCGAGTGGCCGAATGGCTTGAGGAGCTATGCTCCGATGCGTGAGGCCGCTCCCCGTTGAGGGCTCGAATTCCCCCTCGGGCACGGATGTTTGGCTGTCTATAAGTTAGTTCATAAGTAGTTTGTTAATTTAAGGACTAATGGCCCCGCAGTTAAGTCCCATAAGCTCTACAAACATTTGAACTTTTTGTTTTTAAATGAGTGAAGTTTTACCACAAATATCATTCGGATTTCTGTTGTGACAGACGATAGCGAGTAACATTTTGGAATAATGGCGTTAAAATTGAACTACTACTAATTTCACCCAATACGTAATATTCTTCCAGATCGTTTTTAAACAAATAGCCAAAATTATTGTACTTTTTGAGTTTACCTTTGACAAACATACTCTTTTTTTGAACGTTTACGGCTTTAAATTATTATTTGATTATCTCTCCCACATTTTCATTATATTTTTTCCGTTAAAATATTATCACCTGCCTTGCCGTGGAAGTTTTTTCTAAGTTTATTTTGTCGATATTCTGTAAAAGAAAATGGAAAAATGTCAGACTATTCTGAATTTTAAAAGAGTAAAAACACAAAGATGT
This sequence comes from Locusta migratoria, assembly GCA_026315105.1. NCBI lineage: Eukaryota > Metazoa > Arthropoda > Insecta > Orthoptera > Acrididae > Locusta > Locusta migratoria. Next base: position 181,023,711 of record CM048746.1, read on the forward strand.
CTCTTAATAAGGTGCCTCCCTCGTGGTAGCTGGAGACCTTAAGCATAGCGCGACGCTCACTTGGTTGGAACATGGCTAACGTTACGCGTCCTACGCACAGTGAACTTCAACATCAGTTATCTCGAAATGCAAGGCCCATCACTAAAAAAGCGGATAGCCTCATACTCAGTGTGTGTCCCTCTAAAACATCGAAGACCCATCAAAATCCGTTTCTTATATTATTTACACTTCTAATGATCCCCTTCGTGAGTTTTACATATGTGTGTTTCATATGCAGGCCTATACCAGTTTCTTTGGCTCTTCAGTATATTTCAACCGTTTCTATGTGTCCGAATAATGATTTGGAAAAGAAACGATATTAAGTTAATTTGCAACGAATCTCAACGTATACTGTATGCTGACTATTGCTCTAAATAACCGGACATCATCCGTTGGGATTTTTCGTGATCTCTCCAAGACTTTTGATTGTGTAAATCATGGAATTCTTCTAGATAAACTAAAGTATATTGGTATGAATGGGAAGTGTACAAATGCTTTAAATCATATCTAACAGGAAGAGTGCAGAAGGTTCAAATTAGTAGTTCTCATAATATGCAAAAAACAACTGATTCCTCAAACTGGGGAACAATCGAAAATGGGGTGCCACAAGGTTCCTTTGCTGTTCTTAATATACATTAATTACTTGCCATTCTATATTCATGAAGATGCAGAGCTGGTTCTTTTTGCTGATGATACAAGTAAGTTACCTGACTAACTGATGAAATTGTAAACGACGTCTTTCAGAAAATCATTAAGTGGTTCTTACCAAATGGACTGTCATTAGATTTTGATAAAAACAGTACATACAGTTCCATACAGTAAATGGAATGACACTATCAATAAATATAGACTTTGATCAGAAATCTGTAGCAAAGGTTGAATATTCAAAATTTTTAGGTGTAAGCGTTGATGATGCATTGTTGAAACGTTTGAGTTCAGCAACTTATGCTGTTAGGGTAATTGCAAATTTTGGTGATATACATCTCAGTAATTTAGCTTACTACGCCTATTTTCATTCTCTGCTTTCGTATGGCATCATTTTCTGGGGTAAATTCATCATTGAGTAAAAAAGTATTGATTGGACAAAAGCGTGTGATCAGAATAATTGCCGGAGATCATCCAAGATCGACCTGCAGACACTTAATTAAAGAGCTAGGGATCTTCACAGTAGCTTCTTAGTATATGTATTCTCTTGTGAAATTTATTACCAGTCTCACCGAATTCAAAAGCAATAGCAGTGTACATGATTACAACACCAGGAGAAAGAATGATCTTCACTATTCAAGGTTAAATCTAGTTTTGGCACAGAAAGAGGTGAATTATGCTGCCACAAAAGTCTTTGGTCACTTACGAAACAGCACCAAAAGCCTGACAGATAGCCAACAAGCATTTAAAAATAAATTAAAAGAATTTCTGCATGGTAACTCCTTCTACACTATAGATGAATTTTTAGATGTAAATTATTAAATTTGGAAAAAAATAAATTAATTAAAAATAATTGTGTCATGTAATATTTAGTACAAAGTAATAATTTGTAAAGACACCTTTCATTTACCTGACACGTTCCACATCATTACGAAGTGTCATATTCATGATCTATGGAACAAGTACTAATCTAATCTAATCTACTGCGACTATTTGGCGATACTAAAGCTCCACACATCGGTAGAGTCCGGAGCCCTAGCACTTCTCGACTTTAAATAATTTGGGCAGGATTATCTTTTTGTCTGTCATTATTGATTCTGTATTTTAATGGTCCTTTACTCGTTCTACGGACTGTTCAAATGTTTGTAGAACTTATGGGACTTAACTACGGGGTCATCAGTCCCTAAGCTTACAAACTACTTATGAACTACCTAAGACTAAGGACGGCACAAATATCCATGCCCGAGGGGGGATTCGAACCCCCGACCGTAGTGGCCGTGCAGACCGTGACTGAAGCGCCTCAGTCAAAATGTTCAAATGTTTGTTAAGCTTATGGTACTTAACTACGGGGTCATCAGTCCCTAAACTTACAAACTACTTATCAACAACCTTATACTAATGACGCCACAAATATCCATGCCCGAGGGGGAATTCGAACCCCCGACCGTAGTGGCCGTGCAGACCGTGACTGAAGCGCCTCAGTCCCCTCGGCCACTGCGGCCGGCTCTACGGAAAATGAAGCCCAAACGGAGTATTGTGATGAAGTCACGCTGTGTGCGAAAATACTGGTGAATAGGCGAGATGCGGGGGATTTGGCGCGTGAAATATGCGCGCTAATAAGTGCGTGGGACGCGAAACCCGGGAAGGCGCGTGCGCGCGCGACAGCTGCCTGCCGGGATTCCCCGGCGGCGCGCGGCGCGTGGCGCGCGGCACTTGCTGCGGGCGGCCAGCGCTTCGCACTCCTGGCTGCGGCCGCCCGTGCACTGCCGCCACAGGAAGAACGCGGAAAGCGCCGGGAAAGTCCGAGGAAGCCGGTGACGCGGCCCAGAGGTGTGGGCGCTTCCGACTCTGTAGCGCCTTACCAGCTGCCGGCCGCTGACGCCCGATCCCTGACCGTGATATGCGATTAGCTTGTGGACGTCACTTCAAACCGCAAATTTTTTTCCCTCGTTATAGGAAAAAAAAAAAAAAATCAAATTGCCTTATGCGGAGTGACGTAGAAAAACGGACACATTTCCACAGTACAATAAAACTAGAAGTGATGAACGAAAGAAATTTATCATCTGGTTACACGCTATCACACAACTGTTTCACAATTATTACTGTCCCGAATTTCATCCATTGCCCTTGGTTTTATTACTTATATAAATTAATGAAATCATTTATATGATGTTGCGGTTAATTGCGATGTCAGTCTACATCTACAGCAATAACCCGGAAACCACTGTGAAGTGGATGGCAGAGGGTACTACGCCCATTTATACCAGTTATTAGGGATTTTCCTCCAATCCATTGACGTATTGAGCGTGGGAAGAATCATTGTTTCGATGCCTCCGTGCGTGCTGTAATTAATCAAATCTAGTCCTCACGATCCCTACGGGAACAATATGTAGGTGTACGCATTGCCAAGGAGCAGAAAATTGTTTTTCACTGGGTGGAGTTTATCCCGCGACCTTCTTAGTTCGAATCCGATCTTTTACCGCTGAGCCAAACACCCACATGGACAGGTGATCAATGTGCATGTTGATCGATCCGCATCAAACTTACTCTTATTTCCTAAACGCTTGGCCATCTGGAGTTCCCCCACTCAGAGCACTTTCGTGTCTCACCAAGCCCTGCATGAACCATAAATTTAGACAAATTCGGCAATGACGAGTAGGCGTCCTCTCCTTGTAAGCTCAGTGTGATGTCGACGTGTGAAGCAAACAGACGCCATGCCACGGGGCCGCATTTGTTCTTCCTACAGCCCACTGGGTAAGTTCACGCACCAGTTGTCAATAATCTATATCTATAAATGTGAATGTCTGTTCGGTGTACCTTTATCACGTCTGAACCCCAAGACATAAAGAGCTCAAAATTTGTACAGTTACTAATGTGTACCCGGGGAAGGCTTTAGGCACAGTTTTATAGCGATCGGATTGCTATTTATCTATATATATTAATGTGAATGTCTGTTCGGTGTACGCTTATCACGTCCGAACGACAAGACGCAAAGACCTAATATTTGTACAGTTACTAATTAATACGTGAGGAAGGTTTTAGTCACGGTTTTATAGCGATCTGATAGATATTTAGTAATTTGAAGAATATAACGCGAAATGCCGAACAATAATTACTCTTTGAAAATTATATTTACTCTTTGAACATGGTTTTATTGGTTGCATTGTTGCTTGAGAGTTGATAATGATAAAAGGGTGCAGTATATTGGGATGGAAAGTTATCGGTCTATATAAAATTCTACTTTGTGTGTATTAATATTCCGCTCTGCACCGAAAACTACAGAACGCAAACGAATGGTGTGTGTGTGTGTGTGTGTGTGTGTGTGTGTGTGTGTGTGTAATTGTTGTCCGAAGTCTCCCGTTGTACACAGTAGGAGTTCCATGCCGACAACTATAAGGGGGTGGAAGATAGGGTAGTTGAAAGTCGTCAAATTATATAAAAAAAAAAAAAAAAAAAAAAAAAAAAAAAAAATCGGACTGAAGGCCAGTGATGACGTTTGCGAATCTATAGCAAGGAGGTCACGTACAGAGAAACGTGATGCCACAGACCGTATCTTTGGTCTATGCGTGCTACAATGTCTTCATCTCTTTCTCTGTAAGGGTAAGCAAACGAATAAGAAAAACTAAGAATAAATAAATAAAGCAGTAAAAAAGAAATTTCTTTTAATACATCTCTTTAAAGAAAATCGATTTCACGTTTCGCGCATTACATCAAGTGATCCATCTATGATATTACTACAATTATTATTGTTGAATTTCGTGATTGGATTCTTCGAATCGAGTGTATTTTTACCTGTGATTTTTTATATATTCTCTGATAAATGTAACATGTTTTTAGAAAAAAAAAAGGAGATGGACAGACCGAGAGTGGATAGGGAAAGTACTAACTCAAGGTTCGAATAAATAAATAAATAAATAAATAAATAAATAAATAAATACCCGGGCAACACCAGGTTTTCAGCTAGTAAAATTTATGTCAACATGGCATGTTTCGGGACGACATTATCCCATTATCTAGTCTGTAAAACAAGGAAACATCGGATAATAGGGGCACTAATTACAAACGACTATACCAACAAATATTCCAATGAAACTAACCTACCTACCATAAAACTTATCAGATACCTAGGAAGCATCGTCAAACAATAGCTGTGTATGTACATTGTCAAAAATAAAACGTTGCGCAGTACCACATGTTTGTCTGATGGCAGCAAGTTTTGTGCACTAACGGACAGCTGATCTAACTTCAAAGATTGTCCATATGTGTTCTCTGTCAATGGAGGCCAAAAATATTCCAATCAAGATACCTAACATTACTCATAAAATGAGACATTAATTTAAAGGATTTTTTTAAACGGAAACACGCTCCAAATTTTTCAGTGAAGTTAAAAGCACGAAGTCAATATTTAATACATGCCCACACATCAGTGTTTCTCAAGGAGGAGGTTGCTAAAATGTGCCCAGTAATGGTTTTTAGACATTTCTGCCTTTAGAGCAGACAATGAATTGGAAAATAGGCTGAAGCATAAGATTGATGCAGATGAGAGCTGGATGGGGAAAGTGGGGGTGTACCAAATAAAGTGTAATGATTGTGAACTGAAGTATATAGGACAAACGGGAAGAAATCTTAAGGTGTGGTTTAAAGAGCACAGTAATAGAGAGAATGGTCCATCTACAGTGGCAATACACCTGAAAATCGAACGACAGTCGTTGGGTTCCATAAATGATAACTTGAAAGTCATCCACTATGAAGACAAAGGTTGATTATTATGAAATCTCGAAGAAATCGAGATCCTTTGTGAATTGAGAGAGGATTCCAGCAGCATGCTCAACAGAAAAGACAGAACTGTCTAAAAATCATTACTGGGTACATTTTAGCAACCTCCTCCTTGAGAAACACTGATGTGTGTGCATGTATTAAATTTTGACTTCGTGCTTTTAACTCACTGAAAAATTTGGAGCGTTTTTCCGTTTAAAAACATTCTTTAATTTAATGACTGATTTTATGAATAATGTTAGGTATCTTGATTAGAATATATTTGGCCACTATTGACAGAGGTTAAACATATGGACAATCTTTGAAATTAGATCAGCTGTCCGTTAGTGCACAACTTGCTGCCATCAGAGAAACGTGGTACTGCGCAAAGTTTTATTTTTGGCAATGTACATACACAGCTATTGTTTAACGATGCTTCCTAGCAGCAGATTTGTTTTATAGTAAATACGTTAGTTTCATTAAAATATTTGTTGGTACAGTCGTTTGTATATAGTGCCCTTATTATCCTACGTTTCCTTGTTTTACAGACTTGATAATGGGATAATGTCGTCCCGAAACGTGTCGTGTTGACATATATATTATTATTGACAACTGGTGCGTGAAGTACAGAAATAAATTTAATTCTTAGTAACTGATTTTTTACATCTTTGACATTTGAGAAAAATTACCTCCTGTATGAATACATTCGTAGAATTTGCTGTGTAGATTCCTCATTGACCATTGCAACATCTCATCTGTGATACTGTGAATTTCATCCCGAATTCTCTGTCTTAACTCACCCACGGTTCTTGGTCGATACGCGTAGAATTTACCCCTGAGGTAAATCCGCAAGAAAACACAAGCGGATAAATCTGTCAATCTCGGGGGTCACGGAATGTTGACGAATAGTGAGGTCACACGGTTACAGTACAATTCTCGCACGCATACCATTGATTGTCGTGCAGTGTGATGTAGCTCCGTCCTGTTGGAACCAGGCTTCTTGAACGTTTGGAAAGTTGTCCAGTGCAAGTGTAACAAAATTTCGTTACATCGCTACTCCATGCACTTGCATCAAAACTACGGAAACTAAACATTTGTGACGTACTTCTGTTTGAGGTCGTATATGAGTGGGTAGTATTAACATGTACACCTACATCTAAGGACCATTGTTGGTAGTAACCATATTCAATTTCACGAATTAGTCGTTTCTGAACTGAAATATATTTGTGGGAACATTATTATCACAAGAATTTGAAAATAAGGATCATCTTGAATAACATAGGTGTATTATTTGTAATAGTTACAGAACCTGTTCTTCAGTTTACGAGTGTTCCTATCGTAATACAGAGGGATCTAGCAAGCTGGAACAGACAGAGTGTCCAGAACAAGCTTGAATGCTAAGTAATTCCACATATATATTATTATTGACAACTGGTGCGTGAAGTACAGAAATAAATTTAATTCTTAGTAACTGATTTTTTACATCTTTGACATTTGAGAAAAATTACCTCCTGTATGAATACATTCGTAGAATTTGCTGTGTAGATTCCTCATTGACCATTGCAACATCTCATCTGTGATACTGTGAATTTCATCCCGAATTCTCTGTCTTAACTCACCCACGGTTCTTGGTCGATACGCGTAGAATTTACCCCTGAGGTAAATCCGCAAGAAAACACAAGCGGATAAATCTGTCAATCTCGGGGGTCACGGAATGTTGACGAATAGTGAGGTCACACGGTTACAGTACAATTCTCGCACGCATACCATTGATTGTCGTGCAGTGTGATGTAGCTCCGTCCTGTTGGAACCAGGCTTCTTGAACGTTTGGAAAGTTGTCCAGTGCAAGTGTAACAAAATTTCGTTACATCGCTACTCCATGCACTTGCATCAAAACTACGGAAACTAAACATTTGTGACGTACTTCTGTTTGAGGTCGTATATGAGTGGGTAGTATTAACATGTACACCTACATCTAAGGACCATTGTTGGTAGTAACCATATTCAATTTCACGAATTAGTCGTTTCTGAACTGAAATATATTTGTGGGAACATTATTATCACAAGAATTTGAAAATAAGGATCATCTTGAATAACATAGGTGTATTATTTGTAATAGTTACAGAACCTGTTCTTCAGTTTACGAGTGTTCCTATCGTAATACAGAGGGATCTAGCAAGCTGGAACAGACAGAGTGTCCAGAACAAGCTTGAATGCTAAGTAATTCCAACTAACATCGGAAAGTAAACTGCATACTTCTTAGTACTGTTTCCAGCTTTGGATACTGTTCGCTATAGATTCTCTGATCATTGGCAGACAACCCGAAGTTTTTCCCATTGTTATCAAGTTTGCTTCCGTTTTGGATCACCGTGCTCAACGACTGTATAACATGTTCTGAACGATTAGTAGCAATGAGTCGCAAATATTTGTTATTGTATATCTTGATTCCGGTCACTGTGTGATCTTCAACATGAAGATTGGTAAATTTTATGTCTTAAGCCAGCTTTTTGAAGCACTGAGAATGGTCACACAGTGACCGGAATGTACATATGCAGTAAAAAGTAAATAGTTGCGACTGATTACTGCTCATCATTAAAAAATACCAATGTATCTATTGAAGAATTAAGTTTTCCAGAATTGACGATCATTTGTGCGCAAAGGTGACGAATTCGCAATGCAACTTAGTCTTCGTGCCTTTATCTTCGCATCAAGCTGCCGAGACATCGATAGAAGATTTAACCCGTTCTCTTACAACGTCTCCTCAAGCACTAATACGACAATTTATTTCAAATTTCCGAACTGAACTTTAATTTCGCGACAGAAAAAAAGGGATATGAAATCAAATAATAATTTTGCTAGAAAAATTTAGAACTTTTCTCTTTAGCGGACAAGTGCTTTACCGACTGAAGTACTTTGGAACTTAGTTCCGCCGGTACGTCGCCTCATAGCTTCCAAACTCCACAGAAGTTCTCCAGCAAATCTTGTAGGATTAGCAATACTGGAAGAAAGGTCGTTGTCGAGACACAGGTTATCCGCAACCTTTCGTGAGCAAGGTCCCGGGTTCGAATCCCGGTCAGGCACACAGTTATAATCTGCACTGCTGGGAACATCCGCTGAACTGTGGCTAAGCCGTATCTCCACAATATCGTTTCTTCCACGAGTTCTAGTCGTGCATGGTTCGCAGGAGAACTTCTGAAACGTTTGGAAGATAGAAGGCGAGGCATTAGCGGAACTACTGTATAGCTCTAATGACGATCCGTGAGGCGTGCCAAGATATCTGAGTCGTTTGTGCGTGAAAGGCAAAGATCTCGGTTTCTAATTCCGGTCGTGTTTGAAAGCCTTTGATTCGAAAGTATGGAGCCAACTGCCTCAGTTCCATTCCAGATTCCTCAAGAAAAATATTGGTACGCAAACATATTCGCGCTCTTTAAAAACAAATCGTGCTAAATCCTTTCACGCAGTCTTTCATTGCAATGGAGTGCCTCTTACTTTTACTGCCATGATTTACATACATATCTCTCTCCCACTTTTTCCTTTTTCTCCTATTTTCACTTTCTCCAGTCTTACAATCTCTCGAATGAAGTTTCCATTCAGTGCATCATCATGGTATTACCATTATATACATCTCTCTCTCTCTCTCCCACAGTCTCCCTTTTCTCCGACTGGCATTTCTAGGATGTTTCGTATCTAGGGGAGACCGGGGCACGTTTTCCACCATTTTACATTTTTATTTTTGTACTTCTTATTTTTATCGATTTTTCGGTAAACAGCGGATCATTATATTTCCTACACCTTTATTTACAGTCTTGTACAGATATTTTTGAAAAGAGTAAATATCATTCTTGGTAGCAAATGGTTTTGTCTGACCATGTTGCGTTGGAAAATTTGCCCCGTATGCGGGGAAAGTTTTCCAGCTTACTTAAAATGTACAGGGGCAAATATTCCAATTATACTTTCAATGTTAAAACAGAGATAATTATCTTGATTTCACTGAATACGTATTTTTATCATGTATTTACAATACATTACAAAAGAGTATAGTAAAAATAGCCACATTAAATAAAAACAAAAGCTATTTAATGGTTTTACAAAATATGTGACTTAAATATTTTACAAATACGGACATTTTTAACAATACTTATACTGATTGTCTGAATCACAACGTAAGCAAACAAGCATGGAACATTCCCTTTCGTACAGTCTCCATGCGCCCATTTCGTGCACTGTACACACTTCTTATTTGCTTTAGACTTGGCGCAAGACTCAAAGTAATAAGGAATATGTGCCCCATATGCACTCGGAAAACGTGCCCCGTCGCCATATTCGGACCTATAACACTACGTCCATGAGTAACAGTGTAAGCTATTTACAAAACATATGCACAGTTACATGAAGAAAGAAACCCACTTTTAGTGTGTGCAATGTCAACGTAAGAAGTTTAACGCTAGAATGTTTATTTTAAGTTTCAATAAAAACGTGAAAGTTTACTCACATTTGCAAAAATGACGAAAACAGCCCTGCCGACGTTGTGACTGCTGGTACGACACTGAAACTTTCGTAAATGAAGCGTGCTTTGTTGCTACTTCCTACAGTATCGCCGGTGGTAACATCTAGCGGTTTGTTTCGAAAATAAACGGATTTGGAAAACTTGCCCCTATGGAAAATGTGCCCCGGTCTCCCCTACTCAAACTCCGCTGCGGAATGAAAATATCTTGTTTATACGGTGGCCAATTATAAGGCATCTACCTACATAATCTTTATTTTTCTTTCCGCTTTTTCCACTTGTGTGGAATAGTGGTCTTAGCTACGGATTTGACATTGTTAATTAACGGGTGAAAATGTGCGAAGCTGTTTGTAAATGTTTCTGAAACGTCTACCGACGAGGATCTTGGGAACCATCCCGGTACTTAATGGGATGTGGTAAACCGCCGAAAACCATATCAAGGCTCGTCGGCATGCCGACCTCGGGTTAGGCGGCTAAATGGACGGGTTACCCACATCATCTGACATACCTAATATTTTACGATGAACGGGTATCCGGCACTTGTATGTTATGACCATGTCTTACTGACACCAACTGTTCATTGACAATGTGGCCTGCCGAATCAGTGACTCCTTAATTTGACTCTTGAAGGACGGTTTATCAAATTAATATATTTTGAAACCGCCGCGTGCCAAAATCCGATTTTAGGTGCTTATGTCCCGCAAGGGTTTAACGCCCTGTCGATAGCGTGGCCATTACATTATATGCCGAACACATGCTCGCATTGCTTAGGGAAGGCTGGCGAAGGAAGTCGGCCGCACCATTTCAGAGGAAACATCCCGGCATTTGCTTTGAGATATTTAGAGAAATCACGGAAAACTTAAATCTGGATGGCCGGAGGTGTATTCAACTACCGTCGCCGCGAATGGGTCCTTCCACGTCAAATCACACAATTTCGGGACAATTTCCTGCTCGACGATCACGGATTTTATGAAAATTTGCACATACCCCCAATGAACATTGGTAAAGTTGAAAAGTCGTTGGTGCAATAATGCCGGAGATACAATCACCTGTTTAGTCCCCAGAAAAACTTCCTATGCTTACATAGTAAATTTCTAGCGACTTTCAGCTGTAATATCTCGGGAACTATTTTTTTGAAAGAAAATAAATTTGGACATTTTGTACAACTTCATTCATTCTTTTTAAAATAATAATGAAAAGAATTTTACGAGAACTTTTAAGCTTGTAAATAGACAAATTCGCCCGAAAAAATCATATCCAGTAAATATTTGAAAGTTTCGTTTCATGTATCTCTGCCATTGAAGATACTAAAAAACTAAACTTGCCACGTAGTAACCTAAAAATGCAAGGTTCTCGAATGTAAAGTTTCATTAATGTAACAGTTGGCAAAACCGAATAAATGGAATACGAATTTGAAGATTTTGTATAAAGGACTAAAATGCGCCAGTTTTTACATCATTTCAAAAAAACGTATGCCCTTTAAAACTTATCAAACTGGGCTCGTTACAAAGATCATGGTTTTATCTGCAAAAAGAATTGTACTTAATTATCCAACGCAGACTAACAACGGTGTATAATTCGAAGTAAAAAGAGGCACGAAAATTGCGGCACGGAAGAAAATAAATAAATAATCGTCAACTTTGGATATTTATATGTCTTAAAGTAATCACATGATGAACATGAAACTAAATACTTAATAGCTCAGTAGCACAAGAATGTTTAATATAAAATTTAATTCTTCTACTGTTTTCCAATATTTTACAAAATGGTCGGAAATATGACAATTTTTTGTGGAAAGGTGAAAGTAGGGTACATTGTACATTTCTTTTACAAATAAGTTTTTTTTTTTTTTTTCAGTAAAGCTTCAAAACTAGTCTCATTCGAAACAACGTGCGTTGCACCCAACAATAACAGTAGATTCCATTTCTTACATAGGCTAATAATGCTACTACATAAACTGGATCAAAGTAACCGCAAAAAATCGCGCAGCACGAAAGTCGATTTCGACTATTGATATCTCGTTGATTAAAGGTAATAAGCCAAAATAAACATAAAACTTTATGTAACGCTGTGTTTTGAAATATCGTTCATTTACTGCTTTCCAAATTTATACAAAATCAGTTCAGTTTTGCCTATCTCATATATATCACATTCGATCTGATATACATTTTTGGTAACTGATGCGTAACTAATCCAGTTAGAAACAACATATTTTCAAGCATGCATAAAATAGATTTTCCTAAAAGCGCTAACAATACCCGTACAACAACAACAATACCCGTAAATGATGGACACATTTGAGAGAATGTACAGTCCATTGGAACGGGTTACATTTCAGCTACCTGTTGATGTGTATTATAGCATGCCTTTTATTTATATCTTATGAAATCAGATTCACTTAGATTGTCTTCGTCCAAGGTTAGATTGACTACAGTTTACTCCGAGGTAGTATTATATCTCGAGCGCTGTCTGCCGTGGAAACAATGTAACACTACGAACGAAGGCGGCCGTATCTAGACTTCTTCTGCGCACCCTGTGACAACCAATTTTTAAGTGCTTACGGGGTACTGAGGACTCTGCGGGTGGTCAATGAGGAACCATATTACAGGTTTGGGAACGCAGATGAAAAAACCCACATGCGACTGGTATTGCGTGACTGTTAGGCGTGGCCTGTATGCGATAGGGTTCGATTACCGGTTGTCGAACCGGTAGTGACAATGTCACCATGGACCAGCACAATATACTATTTACCAGTTTAAAAACCTAAAGTAAAACAAGTCATGAGCTATAATCAAGAGAGGGCATGGGTGTGTGTATTTGTCCTTAGGTTAGTTTACTTAGGTTTAAGTAGTTTGTAAGCTATGGACTGATGGCCACGTAGTTTGGTCCGATAGATTTACAAACATTTGAAAATTTGAATTTATAATCAAGAGGTACCAGAGGTATATCTTGTTGCCATGGCACTTTACTAAAAATTTGTCCGTCATTTTCGGGTATTGTTAGCGGAATTTTGGATGATTGATAACAGGTTTATTCAACAGAAATTAATTTGAAATCAGAAATGGAAAACTGATTTCGTAAGAGGGGATTGAATGTAACCTATATTCGCAGTTTTTATGAAAATCAATTTTTAACTGAATTTTATATTTGGAAAGCAGTACGTGAACGATATCTAAATTCAAAACGTTGGGGTAGTAAGCTGTTTTATGCAAAGTGTCATATTTATTGTGACTTATTTCCTTGCCGGCCGCGGTGGCCGAGGAGACTGAGGCGCTTCAGTCAGGGTCTGCACGGCCACTACGGTCAGGGGTTCGAATCCCCCCTCGGGCATGGATATTTGTGCCGTCCTTAGTTGTAAGTAGTTCATAAGTAGTTTGTAAGTTTAGGGACTGATGACCCCGTAGTTAAGTCCCTTAAGCTTAACAAACATTTGTACATTTGAACTTATTTCCTTTAATCAACACGGTACAAACAGCCAGAGTCGAAACATTTTTGCGGCGCGATTTTTGCAGTTAATTTGCTCCAATTTATATAGCATTGTTAGCCACTGTTGTGGTAGGATATAAAGCACCTTGTTTCGAATCAGAAACAAGAATCTTTAAAAAAAAAACGATAATTTCTAAAAGAAATACAGAATGTACCCATCTTCAACTTTTGACAACTTTACGACCGATTTGTAAAATACTGAAAAACAGTAGGAGAATGAAACTTTATATACCACATTTTTATGCTATTGAAATATTATGTATTTAGTGTCTTGTTCATGTCATGATTACTTCACGTTTTTTTAGTGACACAATCTTCCTGCCCGTTTTCACTCAGCATTATATACCGTTGTTAGTTCGCGTTGGATGATTAAAAATACTTCTTTTTGTAGCTAAATCCATGATATTTTACTTGGTGTTGCACAATGATACATTATTGAACATTTATATTTCTAAATCTTGCGTTGTTAAGTTACTATATGCCAACTTTCACGTTTTTAGTATCTTTAGAGCCCGAGTATACGAAGCCAAACTTTGAAACTTTTTAGGGCGACTTTGTCTATCCTTCTCATTATTATTCCAAAAAGGCTGCATGGACTGGTACAAAATGGCGCAATTCAATATATTTCAGCAAAATACTTTCTGGGATATTACAGAAGTCACCAGAAGTTGCGCGTGAGGCCAAACAAGTGACTACGTGTCAGGCAGTATTGCATTTTAAGCTTTACAAATGTTAACCGGAGGCACGTCCGGATGTTCACATAAAATTAGAACAAATTCCATGATGGTCGAGAGAGTTACGACTGCGTCACCTCGCTCGTCCGTATCTCGGCTTCTACTGATCGCAAAGATAGGTAAGGTGCCTTGGACAGCCTTTCGCTCAGTAACCGTTTGTGTACTTGTCAGAAGAATTTGAGTACTGTACCTATCCCACAGTACAGGGCGAACATGGAAACATTGCACGGTTCTTACTGCCTAACAGATCGAATGGTTTTTGTACTTCCCAAATCGTTTGCGGTGTGTTTTATACGGCTTATCAAACACTATTTCTTTAATAATATTTATGGACTCTTCCGTCGGTTCTTGATGGAAATAGACATGTTAAATAACTGTATACACTACGTATTTGTTCCACAATAATATTTATTTTTGTTGTGAATTAGCTTTCGGCTTCTTAAGCCATCTTCAGACAACTTAATACTGCAGATTATCCACATCACACCAGCTGCTGTGTTTCGAGTACAAAGATTTTACAAAGATTACTGTCAGTCACAGACTATGTAGCCTTTAAGTATTTTATAAACAGAGACGTCCAACCAATTAAAACAACACTGTAACTGTACATTAATTTTCAACAAATAGGTTGAAACAAACAATGGTTCAGTGAATATTAGTGAGTACATTTGTGCATTAAATTAACTTATATATGCGAACAAAAGTAGGAGGGGAACAGGTGAGCGAGGAAGACATCTAAATGAAATATTGATGGGTAACAATTACATAAGTTTGGAGTACGTGAATATGGAATAAAGGAGCATATTGAAGTATATAGCCTATATTAAAATTCGCTGGTTTTATGTATGGTTCTAAAGAAAAATTGTAAGAACAGTAATTTTGGAGCACCAAAACTACAAATTGTGGGTATCGACTCTTCTACTATTTTTATTCAACACCTTTGTCGATTAGCGCAATCCCCAGGCCCAAAGTTACCGTACTTATGAATAAAATTACAAAAACGGGTTTTGGCACATTTTGTACCGTGGGGCGTAAATATGTAAATAACTAACCATAGAAATTGGGTCAGATTTTGAGACTGCATTCTTCAGCCATTTTCTATAAACGCCGTTTCCCCGTTTTAGAAAATTTTTATGGTTTATCAAGATAAATTCGATAAAATATGATCCTCGGCTATGGAAGTGACGATTGTGTTGAGAGACAACATCCAGTTCACTCAAGTACTCTAACATACTGTACACTAACGGGGAAAAAAAGTAGTACAGCTGGGAAGACCAGGTTGATTTTGCTGCAAGCTGGTAGATTATGGTTTCGACTGCACGGCGACAACCGATAGTTTGGTGACGTAACTGCCAGAGGGCCATCTGTGTCTACCCTTTAATACGTAATAAAGGTTCGCGGGTTCGATTCCGCCCGGCGGCAAATACTTTTTTGCTCCTTCGCAATGCGTACACAACTGACTGCACAATTAACCGCAACATCATATATATTATTTTCTATTTATATGTGAACAACATCAGCACGGGACGTCATTTTTTAAAACAAGTATATGATCTTGCAAACTTGCTATCCTCGCAAGTATTCAGCGACATGCTGCGTTACGCTTGTTTCCCTGTTGACTGTGCGATGAAACAAGCTGTTTTCAGAATGTCAAAGTTTGTTTTTCTATGGAGACATAAAAAACCATGTAACTGCAAATGGCGGCGTTCATAACGCGCGCAAGATGCGGTCAAAAGGGTTGCTTCCCCTGTTTCTTCGATGAATATCACCCCGGTACGTGTAATTGATCGATTGCAAAAGAATGAAAGTATCGATTTACATACACGACGTCCCCAAGTACGTGTTAACTACAGTCTCTCTTCAAATGTTCGTAGTCCCGAATTTCATCCATTGCCCTTGCTTTTCTTGCTTATATAAATTAATAAAATAATTTATATGATGATGTGGTTAATTGTGATGTCAGTCTACATCTACATCAATAACCCGCAAACCACTGTGAGGGCACTACGCCAATTTGTACCAGTTATTAGGGTTTTTCCCCCATTCCATTGACGTATTGAGCGTGGAAGAATCATTGTTTAAATGCCTCCGTGCGTGCTGTGATTAATCAAATCTAGTCCTCACGATCCCTACGGAAACAATATGTAGGTGTACGCATTGCCAAGGAGCAGAAAATGGTTTTCCACCGGGTGGAGGTGCTCCCGCGACCTTCTCAATTAGAATCCGATCTTTTACCGCTGAGCCAAACACCGCTTCCTAAACAAGGCCCCACATGGATAGTTGATGGCGATCGATCCGTATCAAACTTCCTTTTATTTCCTAAACGCTTGGCCATCTGGAGTTCCCCCACTCGGGGCACTTTCGTGTCTCACCACGCCCTACATGAACCATAAATTTAGACGAATTCGGCGCTGACGAGTAGGCGTCCTCTCCTTGTAAGCTCAGTGTGATGTCGACGTGTGGAACAAACAGGCACCTTGCCACAGGGCCGCCTTTGTTCTTCCTACAGCCCACTGGGTGAGTTTGAAATGAGTGACATTGCGGTCCTTCCGCAAGTTGGTCACGTATTACGCTAGTTGTGGTTTCAGTGGTCACGTGAACATTGTCACACCTGTTGACGAGCTACTGGACGTCCACGTAGTACAGAGTCCGCCAAGATCGTCGTTTAGTAAGGGCATCAATGGCATCGTATAGCTACCACAGCATAGATAATGTGGTGGTGGTGGTGGTGATTGGGGGAAGAGAGGGGGAGGGTTGTGAGCTCATAAGTGCCAACACGAACCGTTACCGTCTCAAGTCCATCGTCCACTCTCGCCACAACATCGACGTGCACGGACCGACTTGAAGATGGAATGGCGGGCGGTGGTCTTAAGCGATGACAGCAGATTTTGCCTGCACGCTTAAGAAATAGTCCTAGCGAAAGCTGCATTCACTCCCGTATAAGGCTTTCATGAAGGACTTCCTGGCATGTAAATTAATATTTTGCTTTTTTGCTTTTTTCCCCATAGCCTTTCTGCATTTCATATCTTAACTTCAGCAATGAAAGTTATTTTGCTATCCAGATAACAAAACTCATATACTACTTTTATTGCTTTATTACCGAATCTAATTCCTACAGCATCACCTTATTTCCTTACACTACATCCTACTACCCTTGCTTTTCTCTTATTAATGTTAATATCATTTTCCATTCAGTTCAACTGCCATTCCAAGTCCTTTGTTGATTCTGACAAAGTGCAAAGTATTTATTTCTTCTCCGTAAACCGTAATTCGTTCTCCATATTTCTCCTTGCATTCTTTTACAACTTGCTCAATATACAGATTGAATAACGTTGGGGAAAGACTACCGACTAATGCTTCCCTCTCATATACTTCGATTATTATAACTGCAGTCTGGTCTTTCCACAGTTTGTGTACAACTTTTCGTTCCCTATATTTTACCCCTGATACCTTCAGAATGTTAAACAGTGTGGTCCAGCCAACGTTGTCAAAAACTTTCTCCAAATATACAAAATCTAAAAACGTAGGTTTGCCATTCCTTAATCTTCTAAATATAAGTCGTTATGTGCGTCGTGTATTCCAACATTTCATCTTAATCCAAAATGATGTTCCTCGAGGTCGGATTCTCCCAATATTTCCATTCATCTATAAATAATTGGTGTTAATATATTAGAACTATGACTTATTAAACTGATATTTCTCTAATTTTTATGTCTGCAGTTCCTTTTTTTTGGAATTAGAATTACTACACTCTTCTTAAAGTCTGAAGGTATTAGGCCTGTCTCATACATTCTATACATAAATTGGAACAGTTGCTTCATTACTGCCTCTCACAACAACTTCAGCAGTTCAGATGTAGTGTCATCTAATCCCGGGGTTTTGCTTTGACTCAGATCTTTCTGGGCTCTGACAAATTCTTCTCCCAGTATCGTATCTCCTATTTCATCCTCATCTGTGTCTTTTTCCCTTTCAACAGTAGTGCCTTGACGTTCATTTCCC
Organism: Locusta migratoria; assembly: GCA_026315105.1. NCBI lineage: Eukaryota > Metazoa > Arthropoda > Insecta > Orthoptera > Acrididae > Locusta > Locusta migratoria. The sequence goes on from CM048746.1 coordinate 181,041,873, forward strand.
TTATATAGGTCCTCAGTATATTCCTTTTATCTTTTAGCTTTCCCTTCTTTGCTCAGTATTGGTTTTTCATCTGAGCTCTGATATTTATGAAGCTGCTTTTCTTGTCTCCAAACGTCTCTTATTTTCATGTACGGAGTTGTTTCCCTTAGTTATACTTTGTTCTAAGGATTTACATTTGTCCTCTAGCCACTCCTGCTTGGCTACTCTGCACTTCCTGTCAACCTGTTCAATTAAGTTCAATATCTGCTTTGTTATCCAAGAGTATCTATTAGTTCCTGTCTGTCTACCTATATATATAGCCTTAACTATTTTGTTCTTTAGAGGTATCCATTTTCTGCTGTAGCATTACTTTCTTCCTTTGTTGTCAATTCTAGTGTAAAATTTCTAATCTCATCATCGGCTGAGCTTGTTGGCGTATAAATTTGTACTAATATTGGCTTTGTGTCTATCTTTGCTGTGGTAATGTATTCACTATGCTGTTCTTCGTAACTTACCAGCATTCCTGTTTTCTTATTCATTATGAGCCCTACACCTGTGTCCGCCTCCCCCCCCCCCCGTACCCTCCAATTGATTTTGGTTTTATAACACTGTACTCCCCTGACGCGAAATTCTGTTCATCATGCCACGGAGCTTCACTAATATTCACCATATGTAACTTCAACATACCCATTTATCTTATCAAAATTTCTGTCGTACTTACCCGATTAAGGGTTAGAAAATTCCTCATTCCGATGCGTAGAAGGTTTGCTTTGTTTTTCTTGATGGCGACATCCTCCTAAGTAGCTTCCGCGGGGAGATCCGAATAGGGGATTATTTTATCTCCGGAACATTTGACCTAAGAAGACGCCATCATCATATATCCATACAGTAAAGCTGTATGTGCTCAGGAAATATAACGTCTGTAGTTTTCCGTTGTTTTCAGCCGTTCGCATTAGCTGCACTGCAAAGCCACGTTTACTGATGTTAACCCTTAGCTTCCCAGGTCATTTTTCTGTCACACTTTGTCCCAGGTGCAGTCTGACAGACCGCAATTTTTAAATAATCGTAAATAGTCCTGATTGTTATCTAAGTGAACTAATTCACTTTATTACGCAAAAGTCTACTTTTCTCTACTTAAATTCTGCAAAATAAATGTATTTTAAAATTTATTTTATGAAATATATATATTCAAACGTAAAACTGCAGTAAATGGATTTAAGATTATATTACTTTGTTATCACTGTAAAAAGTCAAATACTATTGCCTTTAAATTTTACTTTGTGCCCTTTTGTTATTGTTTACTATGCATTTAATGGTAAAACCATAAGAAAGTCTAAAAAAAATCACCAAAATAAGAATTTCACTACTGCTTTGTTGGTAACTTATGTCTTTTCAAATGTTTTCTCTGCACGCGATGTACATTTTGGTAGAACATTCAAGGTAGGTGGGATTCTTGCAACAGTGGCAAACATAACACATCTTTCTATTCTTTTTTGGGTCATAGTGGAGCATATTCTACGTTTCACAGGTGCCAATACAATTTCTTCTTCACATTCACACTATTCTGAGTCTGAATTACGTTCACTTTGAATCTCATAGTCACTGTCTGATTCCACATCAGTTTCTGAATGGTTTCAAACCATTTGAAAACAGTATCCTCAAAATGAGGGACTGTAGCACCCACAGTAGAGGAAGAGCTCGGTGCGGAATCCATAACACAAAGGCCCCGGTGCGGTCTCAGAGACCGCTAGCACAAAAGAAGAAAATGTTCAAATGTTTGTTAAGCTTATGGGACTTAAGTAGTTTGTAAGTTTAGGGACTGATGACACCGTAGTTAAGTACTAGCTAGTACTAAGGACGGCACAAATATCCATGCCCGAGAGGGGATTCGAACACCCGACCGTAGGGGCCGTACAGACCGTGACTGGAGCGCCTCAGTCCCCGCGGCCACCGCGGCCGGCCACAAAAGAAGATGTGATAATATTGCTCCGACTCGCGTTAACGTGGCTACTGACAATGGAAAATAGTGCAGGTGTTGGAAGCAACGATTACACAACGCTGTGTTATCCTTCCCCATCCCTGTCCATTAAAATTTGACTAACAATAACCGTTTGCGGTCTGTGAGACCGCACCTGGGAAGTTAAGGGTTAAAAGGCCTGCTCAGCCAAGCATCGAGATTGTTGCCCATGTAAAAGTCTGCTATCCCACACGTTTGTCTGCCATCTAAGCTGTCCGGCACTGGGACAAGTCCGACAGTTGGTCAAGCTCCTCTATTTCTCGAAACCTATCAAAGCTATGACACAAGAAAGCAATCGGTAGTGCGTTTAAAGCCTTACAATTTTCTAATTTAACTTTTTCTGACCGGAGCTATAGGTTTTTCACTTAATTAAGAAAATTTTTTCCCATTTTTTTTCTTTTCTTTTATGGTCCAGTTCGTTTCGATTTCAGATAGTGATTTTCGCAAATTTGACGCCGGGCTTCCACGGCCTGCTTGGGCCATTAGTGGTGGCGTCTGCGGTGCGCTGCCGCAGCGCGTGGGCCCGCCGGGACTCTCTCGTCAGCCGCGGAGGCCGCCGCCCAGCCGCGCTTTACGTCGCCTCGAAATTCCCCGGCTGCCATTGCGGAGTCACGCGCGTCATCGCGAGCGTTACACTCACACGCCGCTGACGAGCGACTCCCTTTCCTTCAATTGGAGGCTCGAGGTAATGAGCGGGAAGCTCTAGCGGCGCTCGCCGCCCGCTGCGACCAGCTCCCAGGTGCCTGGCTCTCGAGATTCAATTTCTCGTCCTCCTCTCTTAACGTTTGTTAAACTTTTAGTTTTGGGCTTCCAAAGCTGTAGATTTGTATCATTATGGCGGAGGCCGCTTCAGTTGTATGATAATTTTTTATTGGAACTAACTACGAGGGTTATTCCAAAAGTAAGGTCCGATTCGCCGTAAATACACTCCATTAAAATTGCTACATCACGAAGATGACGTGCTACAGACACGAAATTTAACCGTCTGTTCTATGCTGTGATATGCAAATAATTAGCTTTGCAGACTATTCACACAAGGTTGGCGCCGGTGGAGACACCTACAACGTGCTGACACAAAGAAAGTTTCCAACCGATTTCTCATACACAAACAGCAGTTGACCGGAGTTGCCTGGTGAAAAGTTGTTGTGTGCCTCGTGTAAGGAGGAGAAATGCGTACCATCACGTTTTCCGACTTTGATAAAGATCGGATTGTAGCCTTTCGCGATTGCGGTTTAGCGTATCGCAACAGGGCTGCTCACGTTAGAGGCGATCCAATGACTGTTAGCAGAATATGGAATCGGTGGGTTCAGGAGGGCAATACGGAACGTCTGCTGGATCCCAACGCCCTCGTATCACTAGCAGTCGAGATGACAGGTATCTTATCGGCATGACTGTAACGTACCGTGCAACCACATCTCGATCTCTGAGTCAACAGATGGGGCGTTTGCAAGATAACAACCATCTGCACGAACAGTTCGACGACGTTAGCAGCAGCATGGCTGCGGTACCTTTGTCACTGCATCACTGCTATGGCGTACGCAACGACGAACCTGGGTGCACGAATGGCAAAACGACACTTTTCGGATGAATCCACGAACTTTTTACAGCATCATGATGGTCGCATCCGTGTTTGACCACATCGCACATTGGAAGCGTGTATTCGCTCATTGCCGTACTGGCGTATCACCCGGCGTGATATTATGGGGTGCCATTGGTTACGCGTCTCCGTCACCTCTTGTTCGCATCCACGGCATTTTGAACAGTGGCTGTTACATTTCAGATTTGTTACGACCCGTGGCTCTACCCTTCATTCGATCCCTGCGAAACCCTACATTTCAGCAGGATAATGCATGACCACATGTTGCAGGTCCTGTATGGGCCTTTCTGGATACGGAAAATTTTCGACTGCTACCCTGGTCAGCACATTCTCCAAATCTCTCACCAAATGAAAACGTCTGGTCTATGGTGGCCGAGCAACTGGCTCGTCACAGAACGCCAGTCACTACTCTTGATGAAATGTGGTATCGTGTTGAAGGTGCATGGACATCTGTACCTCTACACGCCATCCAAACTCTGTTTGACTCAATACCCAGACGTATCAAGGCCGTTATTACGGCCAGAGGTGGTTGTTCTGGGTACTGATTTTTTCAGGATCTATGCACCGAAATTGCGTGAAAATGTTATTACATGTCAGTTATAGTGTATTTGACCAATAATGCTCGTTTATCATCTGCATTTCTTCTTGGTGTAGCAATTTTAATGGCCAGTGGTGTATTTGAAAGCGGTGCCAAGGACAAAGCGCGTATGCGCGCCGACTCCTGGCATACCTTGCGCGTTCAACGCCGCCAGAATCGCTGATACTGTTGCTGTTGATAGTGTCAGTTCATAATGTTTAAGACAATGTCAGCCCGCCGATTGTGAAGTAAGAGCAGAGATACGATTTTTGTCTGCAAGAAACATTTCAGCGGCAGAAATCCATCTGCAGATTACTGAAGTGTATGTGCCTAACATCATGAGTGATAGGAAAGTGCATAAGTGGGCGCGAGCCTGTAATGAAGGACGGGGAAATGTGCTCCATCCATCACGCTCCGGTCGACCATCCGAGATTTCACATTAGTTGGTTCATGCGGTTGAAGTTTCTTGGCGGCAAGCGCTTCGACACAGATGATGAAGTCAAAGAATCTGTTAAAGACTCGTTATCCTCGCAGGCGGCCCATTTCTACGACTTCAGCATTCAAAAGATCGTTGAACAATATGACAAATTTCTAAATAAGTATGGAGACTATGTAGAAAAATAGAGAAAGTCGGGAGGGATGTCAATAAAACAATTGCGTTGGAAACAAGTTTGATTTTGGATGCTTTTGTTTTAACCGGACCTTACTTTTGGGATATCCCGCGTAGTTTCCTCGTAGTTTCGCCACATCATCACGGATACACCTTACTCACAAGGGCAAAATCTAAGACAGTCCCCATTTGGGAAAATTATAATTGGAATACATTGGACTTGTTTGAAAATGCTCCAGTTATGTCGGCATAACTTATCCCAAGACGATCCCACAGTGGGACATCCAATGACGCCAATCTCGCCCCAATGAAAATCTCAGGAGGCTGGAAGGGCTAAAATTTGAAATCTGAAAGGGAATCCTTCCCACCCCTTTTTTTTGTTTTTGTTTTTTCGTTTTTATTTAAATTTTTTGTTGATTCAGATTATATGAAAAATAGTAACTTTCGTATATAAAGAAGATGGCGCTCTATTGACAAAAGTAAAAATGAGTTAAAACCATTGAAAAATGACAATATCTAAAGAAATACATATCTGATTAAAATTCCAATAAGAAAGTCAAGTATTCCAACAACTTCTTGAGAAAACCATTTGTGTAACAAAAAGAACTTTACTCTTTTCAGCGAATAATGCATCATTTTTTCTTCATTAAAGTGTATTTCATTGACACAAGTTTTTCAAGTAGCTGAAACTTTTTATTGGTTTGTTCGTTAATGAATTAGCTTACAAACTACTTAAACTAAGTTAAACTAACCTAAGGACAACTCATACACCCAATACCGAGGGGAGAACTTGAAGCCACGACGGCGAACAGCCGCGCGAACCGCAGCTCGGCGCCTCAGTGCCCACGGCTATTCCACCGCGGCGCAGCGATCCTCGATCATATTGCTAGTGACCTGTCCTCTTCACCAGAGCCTACTCATTCTAATATCCTCCCACCCCAATCTGTGATCAAAATTGGTCCATGACTATTCTCATGCACAGTGGGATCCTTACCTCAAATCCATACATATTCACACTGGGAGTCGTCTCCGAACCTTCAAGCAACCTAATGATATCTGCCATACCACAGCCTTCCAGGAGCAGACTTTGTCAGATTCTATATCCGGACGTATTCCTTAAAACTAAACTGCGTCCCACACAGGCCTCGAGGGCCCAACCCGTACCGAACTTTCCAAACTGTAGATGTTTTATTATTGCTCTCTGGCTAGTTCGGTTTCTTGCGGTCGTTGATCGGATTTGTTCGTTGTTGTTCGATGTGTTCTTGGCTCAGCTTTTTTATTACAGAGGTCGTTCAGGCCTCTGACCGGGCGCGTTGAGCCACAGTGCACGGCTCTTATGAACGTCAGTAACTTTGTCCGCTTTATTACATCCGCCGGTCCTGTCATCCATTGTATGTCCCACACATTTTACCTCACTGCTCGAATGCCTTACAACCGAACTATCCAGGTGCCTAAAACACTAAAATATATAGGGCTGAACTTTGACTCGTAACTAACGTAGATCCTTACTTACTATCCTACATTAAGTCCGCAGTAGACTAAAACAAATAAAACCCTGAACTGCCTGAACACCCTTCACTGTCCTTCATACAAATCTCTGTTCAGCCCCATACTTTTGGGTGCAAATACTGTGTGGATATCTGGCTCATCCCAGTTCTGTAAGTCCCTCCATACCCTTGAACGCTATGCGTTCGGGTTCACCTTCTCCTTCTGCTTACTTCCCTCCTCAAGGATCCTCTACTAACTCCTCATGCACCCAGCTCAGTTAACTGACACTAAAAACAACCGAAAAACTGCAAAGCCCAGCGTGCTGCCGCGCCTCTACCTACCCATACACCATCCACATACTCTGCCAAAGAAATTACAATCGCCTCTACCAGATCATGAACTCTACTCCGACATATACTCATCATACCATCTCTTAATGCATCCAACGTTATCCTACCCCCGGCCCCGCCTCCTTTCAGGGTCCCACCTCGCCACCTATGTTTCTTCCCTTACACTCCCCGCCATCTTCTTTGTTTGAGGCTTATAGAGCCCATTAAGAGCTACTTCTCCTTGTACCTCAACAGCCGCTCCCATCTCGAACTGCCGTGCGTCTGCTCTCGAGAACCGCCTGCTCGCCAAACCCAACTTCTTTTCACCCCTAGTCTGCCCCACGTAGAATGCATCGCAATCAGTGCATTGGATTTTGGAAATAGGATTCATGAAACATGTTTTTCTGGTTGGCGTTATTGGCCAAGAACAGCCAAAATTGATTGCTGTTGAAAACATCTTGGTTTTATACTTTTCGAAGACATCTGCAATCTTCTCACTAATAATGATGTGTCATGGAGAAACTTTTCTTGTTATTCCTGTATATTAAATCATTGTTTCCAATTAGTTCCACGCTATAATCGTATTTTTAAAGACATTTTATTGTAAATACGAGACGAATTCGGAAAGTAAGTACCGTTTTATATATTTTTTATTTTTTTATTTATTGCCACAAGAAAGAGCATATAGTTTCCACCGTTGTTGAGGCACTTGTCTTAGCGGTCGAACAGCTTCTCCAGTTTTGCCTCACAGAACGACACCGCCAGTGGTAAGAACCACTGCTGCCCATAGTGTTTAAATAAAATTGTGGCAGGTGATGAGAATTGGGTACGTCATATCACACCGAAGTCAAAAACAGTAATCCGTGAAGTGGGGACAAGATCGATCTCCCACAAAATATAAATTCAAGACGATGCTGTTAGCACAGAAATTCATGTGCGCGGTGTTTTGGGACTGAGAAGGTGCACTGATTGCTGAATTCCCCCAAGATGTGGAACTATAAATGTAGCCAGATACTGTTAGAGTATGAAAAATCGTGCGATAAAGAACAAAAGGAGAGGGAAACTCAGCAGAGGAGTTGTCCTGCTTCACGGTATTGCTCGGCCACACACTGCAAGTGATCCACTAAATGCAGCGCGGAGTGGCCGTGCGCTCTAAGGCGCCTTGCTGCGGAGCGCGTCCCTGCTCCCTGTCGGAGCTTCGAGCCCCCCCTCTGGCATTCGTGTGTATGTGTGTGTTTCTTGTCCTTAGCATAAGTTAAATTAATTTGTAAGTCTAGGGACTGATGACCACTTTAGTTCGGTTTCATAGCTTTACAAACACTTCAACATTTGACACACATACTCTTAGTTAGCAGTTTGGATGGGAACAGTTCTCCCTCCGCCCTACAGCCCTGATCTGGCACCATTTCTTATTCTTACACCTGAAGCGCCAAATGTTTCGAAAGTGACGACGAAGTGAAACTCGCTGTGCAGCAATGGTTCTCATCACTGGCGGCGTCGTTCTATGAGTTAGGACTAGATACATTGATCGACCGCTACGACAAGTACCTCAACAACGGCGGAAACTGTGTGTGGCAGTATTCTAAGATATGCCCTTTCTTGTAACAATAAAAAAAAATGTGTTACTATATATTTTTTTCCCAGATCGGTAATTACTTTCCGGTATGTGCCTGCATACACTACACCGTTTTCTCCGTCTGGCATCTGGCCAGTTACGGTATTTCAAATGCGGTTTCCCCACACTATTTGTGCTTTTCATGCTGGGGGAAGGGTACCTGCACTACCCTGCATTCCGGAATTTTCCAAGTCAACCATTTATTATTTATGTTTCGCCGCTTTTCTCGGCATGAACCCATTGGTTTCTGTATTTCTTAATCAAGTTCACGAGGTTGTTTCAGCACTATAGCTAAGTGTTAGTTATAAATGTATGCTTTCTGCTGCATCTACGTAGTGTCCGTATGATTTTTTCTATGTAACAACTATTGCCAGACTACACTCAAATGTTGTATATTATTTATGCACATACATTAACATATGGCGGCATACATTTCAACACGCACATCCTCCCTCGCCCCCGTCCCCCAACATCACCCCCCTCTCTCCCACCCCACCCCATACTCCAAACTTCGTTTGACTTCCAACTCACTCTACCTCCTCAATTCGTACACTGTCATTTTCTGACATGTTTTTAGATGGACTTGCCTTTACGTTTTAGTAATAGCTTTTACAATTAGCTTCTCTTTTAACGTCGTAATGAAATACTACATTTTGGCCACTTAGCTATATTGTCAGTCATGCTCATTCTGCATGGGGATGATAATATTATCGTATATGCTTCAGCGAGACTTCGGCTACGACCTACAGTCGAAAACAACAAGAATAATTGTAAGAATAAAATAATTGAATAAATAAATAAATAATAATAACAAAAAGAAAAAATATTGTGTATACCAGGGGTCTGAACGTCTCTAGCTTTTTACGTTGTCTTAAGCAAGAGGTACAGATTGTTGTTACCAAATAAGACTATTTTAATATGATCAGTGTTGCCAGTTCATGACAGCTTCATACAAATTCATGTCTAATATTTTTATTTTAAACTTTTGTTCATTCAATGACTGTATGAATTCAGTAGAACTTTGTTCATTTTAAGCCCACTAATACAAGGCAGGCATTTTTAAGTCTACTTTTAATCTACCAAGTGACGGTTGAACTTTATTTTATTTCTCATACTTTCATATTTAATTTCTATTCCTTTTTGACATGTTTGCATTCAACTGAACATCATTCTTTTGTAAGACTATTAATCCGTCGAAGGCATGTTTTTATCATGACAACCTTAGGGTCATCACATTTTATAATAGCTAACATACATCACTAATTTGTGCCCACTTGAATAGTGTCCTATCTCCCGCTCTACCGTCCTCACCGTGCCATTAGTCACCGTCATCGGTATGTGCCTGAAACAGTATATGATGCATGCAATAATATTTCGGTGCCATATTTTCTCGACCATCCCTTTAATTTAAAAAAAATGCTTACGACAAATTAGTTTCTGTAATTTTATTGCTTTTTATATGGTACTCACGTTTACATTATTTTTCATGTATATTGAAGCCACTATGCGGCATCTTTCGCTTACTTGGACGTTGCTGTCTGCCACTTTGATTTAGTATAGCTCAGCAGGGCCGTGACGATATAAGCTTAGTATACAAGTTTACCGCAGGCATAGGTATCTACTTGTCTCCTTGTATTAATACTCCTCTTTCTTCAAACTCCGTGCTGATGGTTATAATCTTGCAGATTCTAATGATGACTGTTTCGAAACACTTTAATAAGTGAACAGTCGCATCACCACTGTAGCTTTTATATTCTCACAGCGTCCCTAATGGCATCGTCATACCACAGATTGCACGGCCGCTCTCCGTCTGAGGTTCGAGTCCTTTCTCGATGTTGTCCTTAGCATAGGTTAGTTCTACTTGTTTGTAAGTCTAGAGGCCGTTAGTCTAAGTAGTACTGTCCCTTGTGCTTACAAAAACTGGACAAGTGATTTTCGCTGTGCTAGTCTAATTTTTATATCCCTCTTACTTCAACTGACATGTCATTTCCATTGCAAGTCAGTAGAATCCATTCACTGCGTTTAGTTCGCGGGCAGCAATTATGGTGCTAAGTTTTTTTTCTTCGTTTACGTGAATTCTGCCGTACTTCGTCTACGACATTGCGCCAAACTTTGGAGCTATGATTTCCTCCATCACTTATCTTAGTTCTACTTTTCTTTCCTTAGTTTTCTCTCAATTTAATTTATATCCTGTGTTCAGTAAACTATTTATTCCGTCCAGAAATCTACACAATTCTTCATAATTTTCACTAAAGATTGTAACATCACCAGTAAATCTAATCAATGCAATAGTTTCACCTCGAATTTCATTAGTACTACACATTTTTGTTAAATTGTCATATTAATATCAAGGTTGAAAAGTGGCCTACCTTACGCTCATCTTCATCTTGCATTCTTGTGTTTTTTGCGACACGTGTGGTAATTTACACTTCCTTTCGGGTGTGGTGGACTGTTCCTATCAACAATAAAGATTTCAAAGTAAATTGTGAGATTCGATAATTACGAAATTTTCGAAACAAATTTTTACCTCGACGAAATGCTAAAGTCCTTAAAATGAAATGCATGTAGAATTCTGTAGTAAGAGAACACTGCAACAATTCGGAGTGAATGGAATAGTAAAAAGAACAATAAGTTATAATTCGTTCTTTGACTATAAATAGAACCAAAATAAGTAGTAGTAAAAATATGTTACTTTTTCGTTTATGTGAAGCAGCATTCACAATCAGACAGTCATTGTCATTAAGGAAGTCGGTAAGACTTTTTTACAGCGTTGCATACGGCATAAAAAAGTTATTTCAGGCAGAGAGTTTTTTGTTTATTTTGTCGCAAAGTGTCAGATCATTTCCTTCGTTACTGCTTATGAAGTCAATACCATGTCGGCATTTTGCGTGCGAGTGATAAACTTCTACACTGTTTTTCTTCTGGTTTTGCGACTCTATAAGTATCAAACATAGACTCAGATTGTGTGATGTTGTACGGTCGTTCAAAACGAGATATTTGTGAAGTGAGCAAAAACAAGAAAACAGTGTCGTTTGTGGGAAATGAGCTCCTGTCAAAGATGTCGGTCACCCGAGGCTGTAAAATACCGTGACGTAGAAAGACGAAGTTGCTTTCTATCAGCAACAGTGTGGCAAAACCACACACCCTCTACGTCTGACGCAGCTGTCCGAGGGTGACGTTATGTTTGACTACGATCGGGGCCGGTCACCCGTTACCTTCTACTGTAGCAGCACTTTCTCTTTCCTGCGTACAAGCCGTGGGCGCAGTCGTCATCTTTCAAGCCGATTTAGTATTTCATCCTCTAGTTGTCTGATTCGCGGAGTTACACATCAGGTGCAAGAAGTAGTCGTAGTTCGTCTATTTGATTAAATGCGGGTATATCTAAATCAGCATCATGTTTTCCAAGCCACCATACTGATCATCGTGAAGTACAACGTGTACCACTCCTAGCCATTTTCTTTCCTGTTTCAGTAGAAAATATATATAGAGAGAAACGATTATCAAAATATTTTACACGACTCGTGATTTCTCTTGCCTTGTCTTCGGAGTCCTTTTGCGATGTATAATTATCGGCATTACCTGAAATTACGGTATTCTACAGAATACGTAGGCAAGGTACAAAATGCCTGACGGTTTTAGACAACCTATGAAAGTAGTTTGTGACTTTTCCTAGGCATTCCATGTCATTCCTGAAATGAAATGTTTGTAGAACTTATGGGACTTAACTACGGGATCATCAGTCCCTAAGCTTACAAACTACTTATGAACTAGCTAAGACTAAGGACGGCACAAATATTCATGCCCGAAGGGGGATTCGAACCCCCGACCGTAGTGGCCGTGCAGACAGTGACTTGAGCGCCTCAGTCCCCTCGGCCACCGCGGCCGGCCATGTCATTCCTGGGCATTATACAGAATGACCAGTACCATTTATGCCAAGTGTTAGGTCACATGGTGATAAACCTTTTTTTTTTTATCGATATGCACTTGAGACAAAGAACATAACTACGAAATAAAACGCAGGATATTCTCACAGGCTAACAATGAAACCTGATCTAAGTTTGAAGTACTCGTTCCATAAAGTACTCAGCCATTCTCCATACACATAAAAGAACCACTTTATATTTTTAAATTTTACATACATTTCACGACTTAAACGAGAATGCAAAAAGACTACTGTTACATATAAAATACAAAACAGAACTGGCGTGACCTATCTGTTGCATCAGAGTGACATTCTGAACTGCACTTCATTTTCTTCTTCACACAAAGACACCTCGTATTTTGGCATTTCATGTTTCACATACACCTGTCGAATTCTTAGTCGCTTCCTGTGGATTGAAAGGCAGCTGCAGGCCGGAGACAAATATTCATCTATCATTAAGAAATCTTCATTTATCATTAAGTTATTTGAACATACGGTGAATTCTGATATTTCGTAGAGCTGTTTGAAGAGTCATTCAGAATTTCCAAGTCGGTAAAAGCAATCTCCCGTCACTTTCATAACAACTGCTAACATATAGCAGGAGTGGCCTCCAAAGGCAGAGGTGGAATGGTTTGTCAGAATTCTCAGGAAAACAAATTGCGTGGTTCAGCGTATAATGCAGAAAATGTGACAAAGTATATAGTGCCCAGGCAGTATAAATTACTTCATACTTTGATGTTCAATTTTAGACGTTCCATACATTACCTACACATACACTAAGGTGAAACAAGTCACGGGATTCTTTCTAACAGCGTGTCACCTTCTTTTGACCGGTGAAGTGCAAAATCTAAGGGACCAAGCTGCTGAGATAATAGGTCTCCACACTTACAAACTACTTAAACTAATTTAAAGTAACTTATGCTACGGACACCACACACACCCATGCCAGAGGGAGGACTCGAAACTTCGGCGGGTACGGCCTTTCCTACGAGAAGCCGAAGTTTAAGTCCTCTGGGGGAATGATGAACCACACTGCGTCTATAGCAGTTTATAATTATTTGCACGGGCACACCTTCCGATTATGTCACGTAACTGTCTGGCGGGATTCATGTTGTGCAGCCTGGATGGTCAAATTATTCTCTTGATCTTCTCAGAATGTTCTTAAAACCGATCGCGGACAACTGTTGCCTGGTGGCGTATTTCAAAATGTTCAAGACTTATGGGACTTAACTACGGGGTCATCAGTCCCTAAACTTACAAACTACTTATGAACTACTTACGAACTAGGACGGCACAAATATCCATGCCCGAGGGGGGATTCGAACCCCCGACCGTAGTGGCCGCGCAGACCGTGACTGAAGCGCCTCATCCTCCTCGGCCACCGCGGCCGGCTGGCGTATTTCCATTTCCGTGTTGAATAGGAGGCAATATTGCCTTGACAAGCATGGGTTTGTAACGCTTATTCCTTGCCCAACGCTGTGCTCGGTAAGAGGCGCGCATCCTCGTATCGTGCGAATCAAGCGCAAATAATGAAAGCAGCCAGACTGGCTGTGTTATTCTAGATGAAGAAACAGAAACTTACTATCTTCCAATAAATCAAGAAGAAATCGTAACATTCAGCAGTGAAATGTATGATAATGCTGCTCAAAATATTAAAGCCCAGTGGTAAAGAATTACTCATATACTAGAAAGGAATCAACATGCTGAACAAGCAAAAATTATCACCAGATTTGAATCTGATTTATCGAAGCTACAAAAATGTTCAGATGTTTGTATAGTCTATGGGACTTAACTACGGGGTTATCAGTCCCTAAACTTACAAACTACTTATGAACTAAGACTAAGGACGGCACAAATATCCATGCCCAAGGGGGGATTCGAACCCCCGACCGTAGTGACCGTGCGGACCGTGACGGGAGCGCCTCAGTCCCCTCGGCCACCGCGGCCGGCTCGAAGCTACAGACGCCATCCTTCATTCTCGATAAAAAAAAGATCTCGAAAAATTAATGTACAGCCTACATCAGTCGTACGCCGCAATGAAATGGGTCTACCACGTAGCAACGGAAGGATTCAATCGGACAAGCAGACGTGTTAACAAAACTTGGATCAAATATTTACGAGAATGAACCACGTTCCTAAAAATACTGCTTTTATGTAAATACGTTACTACATTTTTACATGTAACTACTGTGCTGATTATAGTACTGAAATAAGGTACGCAACTTTGTATGTAGTTTAATTTCTGTCCTTCATAATGAAAATTTCTTAAATACTCTGCGTTTTGTTGCCCATCCATGAAGCGTTTAGAGTACGTTTTCTGTCTGACGTAATAAAAATGTTTCCTAAAAACTTTGCATTTTCTGCCCACCTGACAGATGCGAAAAATACCATCCATAGGTTTAGTCCCATCCTGTATAATGAAATAATTCTGAAAGACTTTTGCGTTTTGTTGCCCTTCCACGAGACACAAAAAGTAGTTTTATTTTCATCCAATAAATTCATGTTTAAGTAATTGCATTTATTTGCCCTTCCGTCACATCCAAAAATTACTCACCACCTGCTAAAAAAATTTCATAAAACACATGAATCGAACGCTTAATGTGGACAAAGGTAGCCTTTCACGACTGAAGGACACGCGTAATATATAACAACAAAATACTTAAATACTCTGGGTTTTATTGGACATCAATCGCGCACTAAAATTCATATAAAACAAACGCAGATTTGCGATGCTCATTCAACAACCATTCAGTTTATAAACTCTTGCACGATTCGAGGATCGAACTGAGCATATCTTTGGACAGGGAGTTAGCATAACGAACCCGTGCTTGTTTCAAGGCCGTGTTGTCTCCTGTTCAGCACTGAAATGGAGATACGCCGCTTGGTGCAACGGCGCGTTTTCACCCATAAAAATTCCACTGTTCGGGTACGTGAAGTCCATGAATGGCTGAAAATGGTTTCCAAGTAGCCGAACATACACCATTTCGTCAGTGGTCGTATTAATCTCACCAGAGCACCTAGTTCATTTAATCAAGAAACAGCCCACACTATTGTAGAAACACCATAAGCTTGCACTGTGTCTTTGTTCGCAATTGAGTACATGACTTCGTGGGATCTGCGTCACGCTCGAACCGTATCATCAGCTCTTACCAACTGAAATAGGGACTCCACTGACTAAGTTACAGATTTCTGACCTCTTGGGTCCTAGCGACATAGTCACGAGGGCCGCGGCAGGCGCAGTCGTGTTGTTAGCAAAAGCACTCGAGTCGGTCTTCTGCTGCCATAGCTTATTAGCTCCAGTCTGCTCCGCACTGTACTATCGGATACATTGCACTACGTCCCACGTGGATTTCAGCTGCTACTTGCTGCTCTGTTAGCAGTCACAGCTATACGCAAACGCCACTGCAATCGGTCGTGCAGGCTGTCTACTTCTACGTTTGCCTTGGTAAGAGGAAATGCTTGAAATCTGATATTCTCGGCACACTCCTGACACTGCGGATCTCAGAAAAATGAAGTATCTAACTATTTCTGAAATGGAATGTTCTTTCCCATCCAAATTAATTGTCTTCGTGCGCCTACAGACACGCCGGGAAACGCTTTCACGTGAATCACCGGAGTGCAAATGACAGGTCTGCGCCAATGCACCGCCATTTTGTACCTTGTGTGCATGAAACTACCGACATATGTATTTCTGCATATTGCTATGCTATGACGTTAACCAACTACGTACGTTGACGGCAGTGTAATGGTTCTAGAGTCTGTGGCAGTTACCGTGTTTCTAATTGTTAGCCGCGGGGGATTAGTCGTGCGCACTGAGGCGCCGTGCTGCGGTGAGAGCAGCCGCTATACGTCGGGGGTTCGAGTCTCCCCTCGGGCATGGGTGTGTGTGCTGTATTTAGGTTAGTTTATCTTAGTTTAAGTAATTTGTAAGATAGGGACTAATAACCAAGCAGTTAAGCTCCATAGATTTACAAACATTTTTTTTCTAATTGTTATGTATTGTGTATAGATTATTATACTGTGCAGATTATTTTTATGTACCGTACAGTGTACAAATTTCGGAACCAGGTTTTAACTGTTAGACGTATCCAGGAGCAGATATAGAGTCTGATCACTCTTGTTGGTAATGAACTGTAGATTGGAAATAAAGAAACACTGGAGATGTAGGCAAAAAAGAGATAGGACCTGTATAATATGATGGAACCTGCGGTTCTTGGGAGTTTCAGACGAATCTTTAGTCAACAATTTACTAGAACGCGGGGAAGTAATGCAATAGAAGATGAGTAAATTTGCGAGCCAAAATAGTGAAAGCAGCAGAGGACCAAATTTGTAGAAATAAAAGATCTACAAAAAAATACTTGTATATAATAGGAAATACTGAACGTAACTGATGAGAGTAGAAAATAAAAAAAAAATGCAGTAATGAAGCAGGTGAAATTGCGTACAGACGACTAAAGAATAGATTGATAATGTCCAAAAGCGCAAAATGGTTAAGCAGACAAATTCAAGGCTGTTGAAGAATGTATAACTAAGCAAAAGATAGATACCGCCTATAGGAAAATTGGAGGCAAAAACCTCAGCTGTATGAATATAAAGGACCCAGATGGAACCAAACTTTGAGAAACTGAGGGAGTGGTGAAAGGCAGAATGTAAATATGAAAAGACACTACCGAGGAAAAGAACTTAGAAGTAGTATTGTAGAATAGGAAGACGAAGTCGATGAAGATGGGCTGAAACGTTGACGATAAGGAATTTAGGCAGAAAAAGTTGATAGATGAAGATTATATGTATAGATCGCAACTAATGAGTTGTTTCAAATGTTCATATGTTTCTAAATCTAAGGGACATAACTGCTGTGGTTAACAGTTCCTAGGTTTAGAAACTACTTGAACTAACCTATGGTCAGGAGAAAGACACACACACACACACACACACACATACATGCGCCCGAGGGAGGACTCGAACCTCCATCGGGGAGCAACCGCGTGTTCCGCAGCCTGGAGCCTAAGGCTGTGTTTATAGCCCGCGGTTCCTCCGTGGCGGAGCAACCGCAGTGATTTTGCGGAGGCTCGGCTCGTTACTCATACAGCAGGCTGTTCAGCCGCAGTGACCTTGAGCACCCTGTTCCCACCTAGCGGCCAGACTGAACAGCCCCATTAGTCGCCGTGTAAGAGGTTTGGAAGTGAAGCCGCTGGTATTTTGACGCCGCAGCGGAAGAAGTGAGGGGCCACCGCTGCAGCCGCACCTATAACAGGGCCCACGCTGCCTTATGAGAAACAGCACACCGACACACTGCAGCGATTCCTCCGCCGCGGGCTATTAACACAGCCTAATAGCGCTCGACCACTCCATCGCAGCAGGTGATGCTTAACAGAACTGGGGAGAAAAGAAATTGTTGGCATATCTTGACTAAAAGAAGGGATCGATTAGGATACATTCTTGGACATCAAGGAATCGTCAATTTAGCATCATATGGAAGTTCATGTAGTAATAATCGCAGTGGGAGACCAAGAGACAAATACAGTAAGTAGGTTAAAAAGGATGTGGGTTGCCGTTCTTATGAGGAGATGCTGATGGCTTGGTGAAGAACTGTATCAAACCAGTTTCTGGACTGACAACAATAACATGTTCAAATGTTTGTAAACCTATTAGGCAGAAACTACTATACTCATCAGTCCCTAGACTTATAAATTGCTTAAACTAACTTATGCTAAGGACACGACACTCACTCAAACCCGAGGGAGCACTCAAACCTCCCACGGGAACGGCCGCCCAGTCCCTATCAGTACGCTTCAAATCATGCGGCCAATCCGCGCGGCTCAACAACATGTATAGTGTTTCGTCTATCTGCTTCAAAGTAACTAATAAGAAATAACTCATCTCAGTCTCGAATCTTTTCAGAGTTCCCGTATTAAACGGAACCAACCATTCATCTTATCTAGAATCGACCTTACCGGCTCTTTCTGTTTGATGTTGTTTTCCAGTGGAATGTGAAGACATGTAATCGATGCGTCAAGTGTAACACTACTTCAAAGGTATGGAATCACTTTAATATAGTTTTTATTCCCTTCTGTCTTAACATACATATTGCACAGTAAGAGCAATCTCCCATTCAGAAATACTGGCCAACCTATTCTGTATCCATCCTAAACTAACTCAACTAGGACATTTTCCTGCATACAGTACATTTAGTATTCAACAATCGCATACTGTTATTTTCTCTATGCATCTGAACGTTTATAGAGCACCAGAGAGGATATTCGCCATTATAGCCAGTTTGCACGATGGAAAGGGTTGTCGACATCGGTCCTAATTCGCCCTAACGACGAAGGTCGACGTGTCTGCCAGCCTGGATGTGGATTTTAGTCGGTTTTCCACAACCCATGAGCTGAATACCAGGCTGGTACGCAGTCTAACGATTAGCAATAATAAAAAGAAACTTTCACACACTATGACACGCATAACACTTTAGCAAAAAGTTAGAAAGATGTATTTCCTCCTGGTGTTGAGGAGTAATGGGCTGACGGTAGGAAGGGTATCCAGCCACCCTTTAAATATCCCAAAACCCTTAACAAGTTGATGACCCTGCGCCAATTCGGGATTAAGGCAAAAGTTAAGTAGAAAGCAGGAGAAGATACAGAGTGGATCTGCCACACGTCTCAGAGAACTGCTGACAATACTGTTGTTTCTGATGAACTCTCGCTGCTCTTCACAACGTATTCCATTACTGTGTTCGCAAAATGTTTTCTACTTCAGTTTATTAATGCCATGTTTTGTAGGCGATGGACGTTCGCGTTCAGTTCAGAGATTTTCAAGGGTGTTCAGGTCGGGACATTAATCTCTTCGGGAAATTACTTCCATTATAGTCAAAAAACAGTCCTTTCTGATAATAGCACTGATGAGATATAAAATTTGCATATTGTTGCTGCTGTCTGTATCTGGATCAGACGAAAAATGTTATAAAAACAGCTAAGCAAGGCGTTATTAACTTAAGTGACTGTGATTCCTCTGTATTACGAGGTGCACTCAAATTCTAAGGCCTCTGATTTTTTTTTCTAATTAACTACTTACCCGAAATCGATGAAACAGGCGTTACTTCTCGATGTAATCGCCCTGCAGACGTACACATTTTTCACAACGCTGACGCCATAATTCCATGGCTGTGGCGAAGGCTTCTTTAGGAGTCTGTTTTGACCACTGGAAAATCGCTGAGGCAATAGCAGCACGGCTGGTGAATGTGCGGCCACGGAGAGTGTCTTTCATTGATGGAAAAAGCCAAAAGTCACTAGGAGCCAGGTCAGGTGAGTAGGGAGCATGAGGAATCACATCAAAGTCGTTATCACGAAGAAACTGTTGCGTAACGGTAGCTCGATGTGCGGGTGCGTTGTCTTGGTGAAACAGCACACGCGCAGCCCTTCCCGGACGTTTTTGTTGCAGTGAAGGAAGGAATTTGTTCTTCAAAACATTTCCGTAGGATGCACCTGTTACCGTAGTGTCCTTTGGAACGCAATGGGTAAGGATTACGCCCTCGCTGTCCCAGAACATGGACACCATTTTTTCAGCACTGGCGGTTACCCGAAATTTTTTTGGTGGCGGTGAATCTGTGTGCTTCCATTGAGCTAATTAGCGCTTTGTTTCTGGATTGAAAAATTGCATCCACGTCTCATCTATTGTCACAACCGACGAAAAGAAAGTCCCATTCATGCTGTCGTTGCGTGTCAACATTGTTTGGCAACATGCCACACGGGCAGCCTTGTGGTCGTCTGTCAGCATTCGTGGCACCCACCTGGATGACACTTTTCGCATTTTCAGGTCGTCATGCAGGATTGTGTGCACGGAACCCACAGAAATGTCAACTCTGGAGGCGATCTGTTCAATAGTCATTAGGCGATCCCCCAAAACAATTCTCTCCACTTTCCCGATGATGTCGTCAGACCGTCTTGTGCGAGCCCGAGGTTGTTTCGGTTTGTTGTCACACGATGTTCTGCCTTCATTAAACTGTCACACCCACGAACGTATTTTCGACACATCCATAAATCCATCACCACATGTATCCTTAAACTGTCGATGAATTTCAATTGGTGTCACACCACGCAAATTCAGAAAACGAATGATTGCACGCTGTTCAAGTTAGGAAAACGTCGCCATTTTAAGTATCTAAAACAGCTCTCATTCTTGCCGCTGGCGGTAAAATTCCATCTGCCGTACGGTGTTGCCATCTCTGGGACGTATTGACAATGACCGTGGCCTCATTTTAAAACCATTGCGCATGTTTCTATCTCTTTCCAGTCCAGAGAAAAAAACTCGGGGGCCTTAGAACTTGAATGCACCTCGTAACACGAAGTGCAGACCAACACAAGGAAAATACGTACATAGAGACAAGTGTAACACATCTAAGTTTCGGTCTGGCTGGGGAGCGAGGCCGAGTGGCAGTCTGCGTCGTGCAGCGACGCGGTGAGGAGGGACCTGTTTACGTCCAGCCGCAGCGTGCGCTTCGCGGTGTTTCGTGCTTAAGCAGCTTTCGCGCGAGTAAGTGTTTTTCGATTATCATGGCCAACTCATACAGGAAATGGACACTGAAATCCACTTTCTCGACCGAATATACACGACCGAAAGCGCTAGAAGTGGAACGATTTCTTCGAGAAGATATAAAGAGTCCTTGTATCGACCTTATTGGAATCCACCTCTCCATTGTGAGCAGCGTGGTTTACGTTAAACTAGTAAATGAAGCTGCATGTAACGCGACCTTAGAGCGAGCGAAAGACAGACTTAAATTTCGTCATAGTGATGGTAACATTGGCCCAGTGAATGTGGATCATGCGGGTCTAGGTCTCCGAACGATTCGCATATTCGAACTCCCTTTCGAACTGCCGGCAGAAGAAGAGGAGATTGCTCTCAGACCTTACGTAAAAGTCGTCAACCACGTTGCAGAGAAGTGGACCCAATTTACCACCTACCCGGTGCTAAATGGAGTGCAACAGGTATGCATTGAACTCACTAAACATGTTCCATCCTACTTTAACATTGCAGGATGCAGAGTCAATGTCAGATATGACGGACAACCAAAGACCTGCTCGGATTGTGGCAAAGAAGGCCATATCCGTTCAGAGTGTTTACAACGAAGGATTGCCCAGCTTCCGTCTACGGATCCACTGCCTGCTACCACATCGACAATCCTGCCTCTTAGATATGTAGCGGCAGTACGAGCAGACACCGGACAGAGCCATGAATCTGAACTACCGCAGGATCTTTCACAAATGTGAAAAGGAACAACAACTGACAACCAACACGGTCCCCCCCTCCCGCTTCACCGGTGCAGGAAACTGTCGAAGAGAAGACCTATGACAACATGGAAGTGGATCAGTTGGTAGTGCCCACGGCCGTCTTTGTACCTGATCGGCGAAACTCTATTCCGTCGTCTGACACGGAAATACATTCTCGGAAACAGCGGTATCCAAAGAGGCATAAGAAGCGAAAGAAAGAAAGAAGAAAGAAGAAGAAAAATGTGATTAAGGCGACCGCTCAGGAAAAGCGGGAGACCCGGTTTCGAATCTCGGTCCGGCACAAATTTTCATGTATTAGAGATCGGTTGTCCATCTTTAGAAGACCAGCAGATGTCAGAAAATTTAGTAATTTGCGATGTACATGTGAATATATATACTGCTCATCCAATTAAAGCTGTCTTCAGATGAATGTTTGAGTGAGTATAACGTAACCAATAAAGATGAGGTTGAAATGTTAATTATTTATAGACAATTTATCACACGAGTATGTAAAACATAAAAAAACTTGAGGAATATAAATAAATAAATCTTGGAAGTTTATCAACTGTAAACTGTAATGTTTTATCTTAGTGCACCAAACTAATGAAGAGTATAAAACGAGGTCAAGGCCGGAATTCAAGGAAATCATTAAGAACTATCTGAGGATGTAGTTGCTATGAGTCTAAAATTACAAATGAAGTGATTTGGATAAACTTTTAAAACCATAGTTGTGCTTGGTTGTAATTGCTATGCGTCACTGATGACCACTTAAATCACGAAAAACAATCCCAAACGACCCATCAAATTGTTTGACTGTCATCACTACACAGGTAGGAGTTGGTCAGACATCCGCCAGGCCCACGCACAGGCGCCTGTGTACTGTGACTCAGCACTTCGCTAAGTGCCCTCCTGCTGTTCCACATGCTAATGACGCCTTTATATGCGCCACTTTATGCGCCGTCGCGCCTGATAACGCGTGGATAATGGCCTCCCGGCTCCAGCGCGACCCTGTAAACAGTCTTGTTACCTTTCTGTAGATCATTATGTCTCTGACCTCGCTACCCGAACTGCATCGGAAGTCTCTGCAGTGTAAACCGATTGGTGTTCCACGGAATCCAGCAAGAATGGCAAGAAAGGGTGGAAAATTTTTAAGGGCTGTTCAGCTGACCAGTCGGAAAGCATTTCTTTGCTCGCAGAAAAAGGACCTTCACCACGCGATGTATGTGAGTTGTCTCTTAAATGCATGTGGTGAATGTAGGTCAATAATGGGTTTGTATATTGCGGTGTAATGTGTGTGTTGTAGTATCGTAAAACAAGACAGAGGTTGAAAGATGATGCCAATATAAAGGCTACTCTTTTCAGATAGCTCAAAGGGGAATCGTCAGACTTAACTTCTCCATCAGACTGAGATGTTACGAGTAACATATTTACATGCCTTACTTAATGAGACAGCTTGTAGAGGTTTAGAATTTAATAAAGAATATTCGATTAAATTCTGGTAACCACGATTTTCACGACATCATTTCTCTTCTGTTTGTGGCCGACGCTGATAGTGAAACTCTTTCACCGCCAAGAATCGAACCGCCTATTTGTAAGTCTAACGCCACCACAACTGTGCAGAAGCTGTCTCGGATATATGTTCATTTACTAGTAGAGCACACATTAGTGCTATATCTTGACCATATGTTAGTTAATCAATTACATTGATGATTGGGTTTATTGCTTGGGTTTGGTTTCATTAACAGCGGCAGTGTGTTCGAAGCAACCAAAAATTATTCAAATATTCGTAAATCTGTGGGACTGAACTACTTTCCTTATCAGGCCCTAGGCTTACTAACTACTTAAAATAACTAAGGACAATAAATAGTCCCTTGCCCGAGGGAGGACGCGAACCTCCGACGGCGAGCAGCGGCGTGCTCCGCAGCTAGGCGCCTTGGAACGCTCGGCTACTCCACCCGGCTCGAAGTAACCGAACGAACGATCTTGTAGCACCTATATTTGCATGAACGAAATACACAACTGAGTTTCATGAAAGCTTGAAACCTAGTCTCAATCTTTCGATAGCGTCTGGTATCGACAATTTATTTTAAAAATTCTAATAATCATGTAAAACTACACCCTTTATACTTGTATATTTCGTTAGTACATAAGTGTTTTCAGAAGAACTTCCATAGAGTTTAGATAAATATTTGTAATTTTGACTTGGATGTCACCTTGAATAACGTAGCAGATAATGTATCAACTTAATCAGTCTGTTTAGTTTACTTTTCTGAAAACTGTATAGAACCGAAACCAATCAAGTTGTAACTATAACAAGCAGCTGTTGGTGGATAACATGCATTTCTTAAAATATTATGGCTGTTATCCCTCATCTCTGTAAAAATTTAAATATTTGTAAATTTTAATGTCTGAAGTTTTTCCTAGAGTTTTAACACTGTCAGAAAAAATTAGTACACCTGACAAAAAAAAAAAAAAAAAAAAAAAAAAAAAAAAAAAAAAAAAAAAAAAAAAAAAAAACCACGTCGATTTTGATACGATGACGTCAGATGCCATCTGATGGACAGTAACAACTAAAGCGCTTTCTGTGCGATCTCTTTAGTTGGGGATGTTTACAGCCATTAGGCTGAATGTGATACCAACGCCGCCAGTGCTTCCTAAAGCCAGCTGATCAAGTTTGAAGAGGGGTCAAATTGTGGCCTTCCGAGTGGCGGAATGGTCCATTCGGAGAATTGTCAAACTGCTGCGTCAGGTATGCAACGAAGCTGGTTGAGATAGTGACTTGAACATTCTCACACCCGTCATGGGATCGCTTCAAAGCTCGTATGGCGATCCTTGGTCGTCAGCGATGAAAACAGATTCTGCCTGCACGCAAATGATGGTCGTTAGCGCTTAGACATGGCGAGCACTGTTTATTAGATAACATTCGTCCAGTAAACACTGGTCCCATCCCCATCCCACACCTTATGGTCTGGGATGAGATAACCTACAACTCTCGCCCACATTTGTTGTATAAGGGAACGCTGGGCAGCGCTCGGTGCATGCAGAATGTAGTAATATCCATTGCTTTGCTATTCTTGCAATTATGGTGATGTGTTATTCCAGCAGGATAACTTTTGCCCATACACTGCATGTGAAACTCTACCTGTTGTATATTGCCCTTATTACACTAGGCCGCCCGCCAGGCGGCGGCGCCACCAGCGGCGCAGCAGTACATATTCCGGCTACAGTAGCTGTCGTCAGTCGACCAGTCTGCTGTTTTTGTTTTTGTTTTCCCCTTATTCTTGTCTGTGCTCGTGAAGTGTCTAGTGAAATTCAGATTGGAAAGGGGGAAAGTGGAGACATGACGAAAGAGAAAAACTTGAAGCTGCAAGAAAGTCTGAATGAATGCCAGAAGTTATACCTTGAATCGATTTTCTTTCGACGTATTAGGATATAAATATTGAACTAAAATATTCACAAGTTTAAAACGTTTGTTTGAAGTAGTAATTAATATTTTATAAAGCAAGAGTTAATAACTAACAATACAATTTATCGGTTTATTTATCTCAAAGTGACTAAGAATTTTTCTTTTGGTGAGACACGGTTTCGTTTTCGAATCTTTACCGGTAATATCTCCTCTGTTAACGACAATAGTTCAAAGAAAAACGATTTATACATTCGTAAGTACTTAAAAAAATTGGCTGTCGTATGGACACTGTTCATCAAAAAGAGTATGTTACAACCGTTTAGATTCCCTTAACGATAGCATAGGGTGTACATTCATCTTTCTCTTCATTCTCCTTCTTTTAATGAACAGTATAAGGAGGAGCATATAAGTATACTCGTTGGCTGGCATGTTTCCCCATCAGTAGTGTACAGTGCACGTTAAACTGACCACGCTGTGGCCAAATCGAGTGGTGGTGGCGGTACTGGCTGCGCCGCTTGGCGGCCCAGTGTGATAAGACCCCAGACATGCAGCAACTTCCCTGGCCAGCACTAAATCCGGACTTGGCTCCAGTCGAATATGATGTTCCCACAACTGAGACGTAAGACTCGTCAACACACAAGTATTGCAGAACTACGTGAACAAGCCGATCCGATGTGGAATAGTAAATCCCAAAACAAATATTTCTCATCTGTATGATCAAATGGATGTCAGAATCAACGTCTGCACTGTCGCCCGCGGAAGCTACACCACTTACCAATATGCGTGTTTCAGCATGGATCGACACCTGGCAACTCGGTATTTATGTATAACTAGCTAAAAACCTGGCGTTGCCCGGGTATTTATTTATTTATGCCTGTCTTGAGTTAGTACTTCTGCTATCCCTTCTCTCTGTCCATTTCCTTTTTTCTAAAACATGTTGTATTTATCGGAGAATATATAAGAAATAACGCTGTCTTGCAAAATGTACAAAATTATACGTGCAGTATCCAAACAAAGAAAGATGGCAATCAAAATACAAATGGCATATAAAATTCGCACAGCCTTATGTTTATTCAGTTATACGTTGCAAAATTGAATAATTTTTCAGGTCTATATTTGTGTAAGTGCTGTATGTCTGTAAAATCTATTGCGAATACAGTTAGTAGTGAAGAAGTAATAGATTAAAACTCGGTGCTTGATAGGGTTTTTTATGAACTTTACTTTTTATTTGCTCATATCCCATGAACAACGTGTTGTACTGTGATACAATTCCGAAGGTACATTCAGCTATTTGTGTGTATACTATCTGAAAAATTTCATGCGGCTACAGTTTGTAGTGTACAAATTATAAATTGTAACGTCATACCGAAAGCCGTAGCTTTAGTCCATGAACAGCGGAGAAGTCGTAAGCGGGGAAACTTTTTTTCCTTTCATAATTTTGCTATGGTTGTCCGCAAGAAAAAGTTCAATAAAGGTTTGAAATTTTGTTTAAAGTTGGTTGTAAGTCTTTAAGTACTGTCATTCTCGCCGGCCGCGGTGGCCGAGGGGACTGAGGCGCTCCAGTCACGGTCTGCACGGCCACTACGGTCGAGGGTTCGAATCCCCCCTCGGGCATGGATATTTGTGCCGTCCTTAGTCTTAGTTAGTTCATAAGTAGTTTGTAAGTTTAGGGACTGATGACCCCGTAGTTAAGTCCCATAGACTATAAAAACATTTGAACATTTTGAACTGTCATTCTCATACAATTGTGTATAAAGTCTCGTCGCATTATTTGGCAGTTTCCTGCAATTATATTGTTTAGAAGGTCATGCCTCATGCCACAGTTTCACTGTTGTGAGCGGTAGACTTCTTTTCGTTCCATCATTTTGTGGGGGCGGGGGGGGGGTCGATTATAAAACGCTTTATAAACGTCCAGAATTACATGCAGATGTTGTTGCAGGTCCCTAACTACGCCCATTTTCCAATAATTGACGCATGAATCTGGGTATTCTCACGCGGTGGCCTCTCCTTATTTTTGACATATATCCTGAGCTATGTGCCGTGTTCTTCTGTTTTTGGGTCAGGAACCTTCATGGGCGTACGGTGAACAGTTCAGCAAAGTTTCATTGCAATCGAATGAATGATTTATGAACACATAGAGGATATACAGACATATATTCAAATTTTTATTTCCAGCAGTCTATTGACCCAGCGACATCTTCGACGAACATGTGAACTTCTTTGATTTAAATGTTACCTTTGTTCTCATTTGTTGCGAGCACTAGGCGGGACATTATGTGGAAACAAAGACTAGTCGGCATGAGATGTTGTGCAATCCAGACATTTGGGATGGAATTGATATTTCATGGAATTAAATGAATGTTATTTTTTTTAATGAAGTTTAAAGAGATAAAAGAAAACTATTCAAAGTGCACATAATTTTTGTTTCGTAGAAAGTGTGAAAGGTGGGAACACCACATTTTGTTGTTGCTCTCGGTTTAGAGAGGTTGGGGAGTAGTGGTAGGCAGGCAGTTCGTATGCAGTCAGCGAGTGTAGTCAGCAGAGAGAACAGATTGTTAGCAGTTGGTAATTTCGATAATATATTTCATTGTAATAGCGATGGTGTTTAAAAAATAATAAGTTATAATTTTTGTTCATTTATATCAGCCATGATTATTTATTTATTTTTTAATCACCATTTTACATGATAGCTTCATTTCCTTTTTGAGTTGAAAGATCTCAGCATTATTAACAAGGAATCTTACGCGGTGAGCTTAAGCAGTAACGATAGGGTAGGTACAAGCTTTGACTTTAGTAAATGTGATTCCTGACGAGAGGCTACTATCAACAGACAAGTAGGGAGGTAGATTGTTGTGTGTCGAACATTTTGCACGTTCTTAATACACCAATTTGTCGTGTTCTTACATTTTCGTTACAGAAATCGTAATCAACTAGTTTATCAGGTAGCTACCAGTATTTCTTGCCTATCGTGGGAAGCGCTTTTTTATACAAATATCTATTACACCACTTGCTGACAACACAATAATTAGTTTGTTAATAAAATTAAGTATCATTATTAGAATGTGTCGATACACACAATAATTATTGCTAAGGTCAGAACAGAATCCACACTTAGTCAGTTTTTGCATTTTTAACTAAACTTTGATGTTTGAGTAATTAATCAATTACACAATTTTCGACTTTCTCGTTTCCACAATATGCTACATTGTACAAGGTTTCTTTTGCTATCAGTTACTGTTATAAACTCTTTGTCATTCTAGCGTCATTACATTTATACTCCGTATTACTTGGTTTGCGCTCTACTTAGTTTATGAACTATTTTGACAACACAGCAGTTGGTTTATGAAGTTGGCCTTCTTCTCGGCACGTGTCGTTACATACAAATATCATTACTAACGTCACAGCGGAAGTCATGCTCAGTCTGTTTCACATTAGTAATCTAAGCTTTGGTTAAAATAATTAACGTATACATAATTGTCAACTTTATCGTTTTTACTGTGCCATACCCTTACATGTTGTTCTACTGTTATCACTCGTTAGAAATTGTCTGTTACTCCACTCACGATCACATTTATTTTCGGCATCAAATTCGTTTCAAACAATGGTCTGTATTTTAATTTTTGAACTATTTGTTTGTCTAATTGACGATACCACATTGAGCTACAACCGGACTTGTCATTCATTATTTAATCAGACTCACTTTCGGGATAGTTAAGTGCACTACCATGGTGGCGCACATTGCTATTATTCGATGCTAGACTACTTAATTATAGTATTTACTCTGACTTGAGTTACAGACATTCAGATCAGTTTTTATATTAAGTGCTGTAACAGTCTAGAAAGGTACTGTTGTATCTAGTCACAAACAACAGTTTTCTATCATAATTTTATTTAATTAATCTTATTCTATTTTTATTTTAACATACCTGTTTTAAGTAATTCACGGGATTTGCAAACCTCTAGCTTTAGCGGATGTTCTTTGTGCATAGCAGGCCTAAGGCATTATATTCAAGTCAACGT
The DNA here is from genome assembly GCA_026315105.1 of Locusta migratoria. Lineage (NCBI taxonomy): Eukaryota > Metazoa > Arthropoda > Insecta > Orthoptera > Acrididae > Locusta > Locusta migratoria. The sequence continues at coordinate 181,070,696 of CM048746.1, forward strand.
CAAGACTGTCAGATATGTAAAAACGATATGTTGGTTGAGTGAATTATCCACAATAATGACAAACATCCATTCCAAGAATAATTTCTTTCTTTTCAATGTTAAATCTGTATAATGTGTGGCGCTTAGGGGATTGTACTCCTAGAGTATGGAGTGTGAAAAGCATTCTTATGTAATTCTCCTGGTTGATGTACGGTGGATATAGATTCCTCGATACTGATTCTGTAAATTTTATCAACATCGTTCTAATAATAATAACAATTATTTACGTCATCACATATGAGATCGATATGCGATATGAAACTTCCTGGCAGATCAAAATTGTGTGCCGGAACCGGGAATCGAACCTGGGGCCATTGCCTTTCGCGGGCAAGCGCTCTACCGACTTTTCTGTTTTGCTTTAAGGGTAGTTCTGGTGGTTGTGGTCGCTGATCTTATTTGTTTGTTGTTGTTCATTGTGGTTTCGACTTAGCTTTTTTATTACAGATGAAGTTGAGCCACCTGACCGGAAGCGAACACAACTCACGATGCCGCCTCACAACTTTACTTCCGCCAGTACCTCGCCTCCTACTTTCCAAACCTCACAGAAGCTCTCCTGCGAACTAAGCAAGACTAGCACTCCTGGAAAAAAGGATATCGTGGAGACGTGGCTTAGCCACAGCCTAAAGGATGTTTCCAGAATGAAACTTTCACTCTGCAGCGGAGTGTGCGCTGATATGAAACTTCCTGGCAGATCAGAATTGTGTGCCGGAACCGGGACTCGAACCTGGGGCCTTTGTGAAGCGGCATCGACATCGTGAGTCGTGTCGGGATAGCTCAGTCGGTAGAGCGCTTGCCCACGAAAGGCAAAGGTCCCATGTTCGAGTCCCGGTTCCAGCACACAATTTTGATCTGCCAGGAAGTTTCATATCAGCGCACACTCCACTGCAGAGTGAAAGTTTCATTCTGATATGCGATATTCTTAAAAAAAAAAATATTTTATATCGTACTGACAAGCGAGAATTTATTATTAAAATGTTCAAATGTTTGTAATGCTTAAGGGACTTAACTACGGGGTCATCAGTCCCTAACTTACAAACTACTTATGAACTACCTTATACTAAAGACGACACAAACATCCATGCCCGAGGGGGGATTGGAACCCACGGCGGACTGCCGCGCGCACCGCAACACGGCGCTCCAGCACGCGCGGCTAATCCGCCGCGGCGGCATTATTATTGTTACACAGTAATATTGTGGTGGATGGGCACACGATTCATTATGGAGACGTCATACAACACCACCATTCTGTTACTCCATTACACCTTGTGCTTTATGAACTTCACTCATGTCTAACGTAAATAACAGCTCGTTTGTAATTCACTCGATGTGGGCTGTCAAACATCGTCGTCAAATTACAAATGCCAGAGCGGTACTTCAGAATTGCCGCACAAACATCTCCTATGAGCCTACCTTACAAATCCACTGCACTTTCTCAGAGCTCTCCCACTAGGTGCAGCTCTTCCTGGCGTTTTCGCTACTACTAAATTAAACATTGTGACAGGCTCCAAAAATTTATCGTAGGCGTTCTGTGTTTAAGGTCATTAAACAACATTTATCCGCATTTGAAGAGAGCTGCCATTCAGAACACAGTGACAGAACTAGGTCATTCTCTACTTCCTTCTATTAGTTAAACATTCTACATTCTTGTCAGTAAACGTATTGCATACGATATTTTGGTTATTAGTGCAGTATGTGCTATAGTATGCTTTTCGGAAAACAGGGGAAAACTGAATCCACGAGTTGCGTTGTGCGTTATCTTTTCAAAATATTGTCCAGGACTATGGGCTAGTACAGATGTACATGGAAGGGTGTAGTATCTCGTGCCCAAACTATAGAAGATCGCTGATTTATCGAATCTGTCATTTGTCCTTCGCTGATACACATGAAGAGATATTTGGCATGATTATGGCAGCACAACGTGTGGTGTCGCACAAGTACAAGGTGCGCGCCACCTACTTTCGCCGCGCGCCGCCATGCAGGCACGGCGCGGCGTTCTCACGACGACAGCCACGAGCGCCCTCTGCTGCAACTCCGCTCGTGGCTCCCACTGAACGACCTCGTTCACTTGGGACTGAGATAGCAACCAGTTAGGACCTTCGGAATCAGATAGGCACCAGTGAAGACTTGGCTTTCGGACAGGCACTAGGCAGGCCTCTAGCTCGACTATGTATCAGCTTTCTGCAGCAATGAACTTTGTAAAAGTTAAGTATTGTATAAATTCTGTGCAATATATATCTCGTTCTAATTTACTCTAGTGTTTCTAGTTTCTGGCTGCTCCCCTCCATACCTGCTCCAGCGTGCTATCTTTATTCCTGTGTCGGTCTCATTCCACTCGGCCACCGACACCTACGGCGGAAACGAGACACAAAACAACGGAAATTAACAGACGTTAAACGTGGAATGATAGTAGGGAGTAGACGAATGGGACAATCCGTCTCGGATATCGTCAAGGAATTCAGGATTAGAAGATCCACAGTGTCAAGAGTATGCCGGGAGCGCCAGATTTCAGGCATTACCTCACAGCGCAGTGGTCGATGGCCTGCACTTAATGGCCGAAATCAGCGACGTTTGCGTGTAGTTGTCAGCGATAACAGGCAAGCACCACTGCGTGAGGTAACAGCAACATTCGACGTGCTGGGTACTACTAACGCACCCATCGGGAAGATGGACGCAATTTGGCGGTAATGGCATGGCGGCACGCGACCGAGTGCCTATGCTAACAGCACGTCGCCTACTGTGTCCCGACTGGGCTGGTGTTAATATCGGATGACCCTAGACGTCTGGATATCTGGGGCTTGCTCAAATGAGTCCCGATTACATTGGTAAGAGGGTAGGCTTTGCCATAGTCCCCACGATAAGTTCTTAACAAGCCATTGTGTAAGCTGTCTGTTGCTCCATGTTGGTGTGGCTTGTCTTGACATGAAATGGGCTGCTTACGTTGGGCTAATTGGGGACCATACACTATATTAGGATGTATTACATGGCTTTCATAACCTGACTGTATGCTATGTGAATAAAAGTAGCTGTGTTTCCCATCAATGAATTGTCTTGAATCCATTGTAGTTGTTGGAGGAAAACATCTTTTCGATTAGGAAATTGACCGTATTCTGCTTTATAATATTTTTTTTAGTATTTTGCACATAGAAATATTAGCTTGTAGTTCTGCACGTCCGTTATCACAGTCTTTTTATGAGCAGGAGTCAAGTTGTATTCTTTTCCATGTAATCTTTCGAGCAGGACTGTTTCCTACGTGAGTGATTGTCTGTCAGCATGATGTAGCATCAGATGTTAAGTGTATCGATTTGTGGCATCGTTCCTGAGAGGAGGACAAGAAGGAGAATTTTCGTGAGACTACGTTGATATAGAACCAGCTTTAATAATTGGTAGAGAAGTCGTACGTTGGAAAATCGAGAATTATAAAAAAAATTATAGTAATTTATTATAAATTTTGGATTTTATAGGAAAATTACCAGTGGCTTTTTATCTATGTCGAAAATACTTTAGATCAGAATTGAAGTTATTTTTAATGATTCCACAATAATCTGCATATCCCATCGTTCTTCAAAAAAATTTGCTCACCACACGTATTCAGCAAATGCCACTGGTGCTGAAAACAATGTTGTCAGTAACAGATTGTGTAGACGTCTTATCTCACAATTTTGAAACAGATAAACTAATGGTATTTCACGAAAAATATTCTCTCGTGAAGTTGCATCCCGTATGCGTTCACTTACACTACATCTTGTTGGAAGTTGGCACCACTGCATGCTATGTTAACTCTGTGACGCGACCGCAGTGCACAATTGAAGTACAAAGTCTTGGACGTTACCTTGCGGTATATTATACGTATTGTCCTGCGGTGAGCAACACAAATAAACAGCGAAGTTCGAGATCTCTCAGACTTCTAAAGAGGTCATCTCGATAGTGGGCAGTAAGTGTGAGAGTTTTTAATGATCCTCTACTGACAATATCCTCGTTAGTGACAGCATACATAAAACCAGGTATAACATAATTGGAGAAGAGGAATAATAAGCGAAACCCGAAGCTACCTGACAACGGAAGACGAGCGTTAAGAACAATTGCGGTCAGACACATAAAAGTACTGCAAAATTCAAGACTTACTCGAATAATACTGTTTACATAAGAATTCTATGGCCTGAAGCCTAACATTCATGGAAGGACTGCATATGCTAAACGTTTAATAACGAAGCCCTGAATCGGTGCCACGATCATAAACCTGGGCACTTGATAACTGGAAGTTTGTGGTATAACCAGATAAATAGTCATTAACGTTGCTTCCTTCAAACAATCGCTTTTATGTAGCGAAAATCACAAAAGGTTACGATACGGCATACCTGTTTAGTCAAGGAATGTGTGGGGGGGGGGGGGGGGGGGAGGGGGGCGTTCTGTCATACGTTGGGCTTCGTGGTATGCAACTGTTTCCATTCTTCCCCTCCCCACCGGGGTACTGATAACCTTAGCAGTTTAGTTCCCCTATCGCAACCAAACAACCCAACCCACTCTTAGTACCTCGCTGCACAACGGTTGCTTCTAATGTAATTTATTGCGTAAAAATAAATAGTTAATTGAATCGAATTTTTTCTTATGGAACATCACAAAGTTTTGGCAAAGGATGGGGCCCCTCCACGTCCACACCAACGTGGTGACCAACTCAATAGTTCTCCGTATTTGTTAGTTTGCTAAGGTGGATCACGGGATGTTATCCGTACGTGTGGGCACGATCACCCATTAATCCGGTGCATCTGGAGATAGTAGTGGTCGAAAGGTATACGAAGGGTAAATGTATGTAAGGGCTGAGGAAAAAAAGTGCCAAGACAAGATCCAAGGGAAAAAAACCTCTGCGACAGTGGGGTAGGTTGCAAGGGCAGTAGCGGTATGCTATCCGCGACAGACCATGTAAGGACTGGTAATGTTAGTAAACGGTATATCTCGGTACCATTAACTTTGCTAGGTTTGTCATAAAGAATCAGTCCGGTTGATGCGAGGCCCTGCTGCAGCTAAGCTCCTGTGAAGGCTTCACAAAGTACTTCTGAATTATCGACTGTGAACCAGAGGTTGTTGAGAGATTCAGAGGGAGCCAAGGCAAGGATTGAAGGAAACAGGGGAAAGAAATATAGTAGAAGAAGATTAGATAGCTTTGAGAAGGCCGCTGAAAATCATGTAAGCTAATAAAAAACCTTGGATAACACAGGAAACATCGAACTTAACTGATGAAAGGAGAAAACATAAAACCGAAGCTAGTCAAGTAGGCAAAAGGTAGTTCCGACAGCTGAAAATGAAGTTGACAGAAAGTACAGACTGGATAATCGTGAGAGCCGAATGTAGTGGCCGAGGGTACTGCGGCGCGCCAGTCACGGTCTGCACGGCCACTACTGTCGGGGGTTCGAATCCCCCTTCGGGCTTGGATATTTGTGCCGTCCTAGTGTTAGCTACTTCTTAAGTAGTTTGTAAGTTTAGGGACTGATGACCCCGTAGTTAAGTCCCATAATCTATACAAAAATTTGAACATTTTTTGATAATCATGAGTGACTAGAGAACAATGCAAGTCCATAGCACAATGTATAACTATGGGAAAGATAGATACCGCCTACAGGAAAACAAGAAACATTTGGAGGCAAAAAAACAGCAGCTAAGTGAATACGAAGAGCTCAGATGGAAAATCAGTAGTAAGCAAAGAAGGGAATGCTGCAAGGAGGCCACTACGGTCGGGGGTTCGAATCCCTTCCCCCCGGGCATGGATATTTGTGCCGTCCTTAGTATTAGGTAGTTCAAAAGTAGTTTGTAAGTTTAGGGACTGTTGGCCCCGTAGTTAAGTCCCATAAGCTCTACAAACACCGGAAAATTTTGAGATGAAAGGAGGAAGGATTATATTGAGAATCTATATGAGACATGAACTTCAAGGCAGTATTGTAGAAAGGGAAGAGATAGCAAGTACAGTACTGCAAGAAGGATTTGACAGCGAAATGAAAGGTTTGAGGGGAAACAATCGTTGGCAGAGCCAGTAATGGAGCAACTGTTTCACATGGTGTGCAAAATGTTTGGGACTGGGTAAATATCCTCAGACTTCAAGAGGAATATAATAATTCCAATTCCAAAGAAAAAAAAAATGCCAGAAAGTTCTGAAAATTACAGAACTGTCAGTTTAATAAGTCATGGCTGCAAAATACTAACACGAATTATTTACAAACGAATGGAAAAATTCGGTAGAATCTGGTCTTGGCGAAGACAAGTTTGAATTTAGGAGAAATCTCGGAACAAATAAGACAATACTCACATTACGACATATCTTAGAAATAAGTTAAGGAAAGACAAACGTATGATTTCAGCTTTTGTAGATGTGGAGAAAGCTTTCGACAATATTGAGCGGAATACACTCACTCAAATTTGGAAGGGAGCAGGGGTAAAATATAGGTAACTAAAAGTTATATACAACTTGTACAAGTGCGAGACAGCAGTTACAAGATTCAAAGGGCCGGGAGTATTACAGGTTTGTTACTTTTCAAATCAAATGTTCAAATGTTTGTAAATCTATGGTACTTAACTTTCTTGATAATTAGTCCCTAGGCTTAAAAACTACTTAAAGTAAGTTAAACTAACCTACGGACAACACAAGCGCCCATGCCGGTGGGTAGACTCGAATCTCCGACGGCGAGCAACCGCGCGTTTTTTTTTAGCAAGGAGCCTTGGAGCGCTAGGCCACTCCACCGCGACTGTAGCTTTTGCCAAATGTTATTCAGTCTGTACATTCAGCAAGCTGCAGAGGAATGCAAGGATAAAAGAATTTAAGTTCAAGGTGAAGAAATACAAACTTTGCGGATTGCCATTGACGTAATTTTGTCAAAGCGATAGGAGGACCTGGAAGAGAAATTGTACGGAAATGGTAGCGTCTTCCAAAGTGATTATAAGAGCAAAATAAGTGTAATTAAATGTATTCTAAGAAAATGATGCTATGCTGAAGGAATTAGATTAGGTTATGAGGCAATAAAAGTAATAGATGGCTTTTTAACATTGGGTAGCAAAAAAACTTGACAGCCGAAGTAAAAATGAGAAAAATGCAAAATCCTATGGGAAGCTGTGAAGAAGCGAAATTTGTTGACATCCAGTGTTAATTTAAATCTTAGGAAAGTCCTTTCTGAAAGCATTTGTCTGGAGTGTAGCCTTGTAGGGGAGTGAAACTTGGACGACAAGGGGTTCAGACATAAAGATGATAGAAGCATTTGTAATGGGGTTCTACAAACGAATGCTGAAAGTTAGATGGGGAGATAACATAATTGATAAGGCGGTGCTGATCAGCATTAAGGAGAGAAGAAATTTGTGTCTTATCTTGTCTAAGAGAAGGTATTAATTGGTGTGACAAATATTTGTAATTCTTATGGGACCAAACTACGTTGGTCATCAGTCCCTAGACCTACAAACTACTTAAACTAAGTTAAACTAACCTAAGGACAACACACACATCCATGTCCGAGGGGGGATTCGAACCCCCGACAACGGGCGGCCGCGCGCACCGCAACACGGCGGTCCAGTACGCGCGGCTAATCCGCCGCGGCTAATTGTTCAAAAATGTTCAAATGTTTGTAAATCTATCGGACAAAACTGCTTGGTCATCAGTCCGTAGCTTACAAACTACTTAAACCTAGGTAAACTAACCTAAGGACAAACACACACACCCATGCCCCAGGGAGGACTCGAACCCCCACGGCGAGCAACCGCGCGCTCCGCAGCGAGACGCTTTAGACCGCTCGGCTACTCCACCGCGGCACGCGGCTAATTGGTGTGACACATTATGAGACATCAAGGATACGTCATTGTAGCACTGAATGGAAATGTGTGGCATAAACATCACAGAAAGACACCGAGAGAACGAATATAGAATTTAGAGATGAACAGGCTTGTACAGGACATGGCAGCATGGATAGCTGCATTAAACGAGTCTCCAAACTGAATACCACAACAGCGACAAGAACAACGAGAATTCTTAGAAGTTTAATTACCTAATTAATTAAGAGAAAACTAATTTATCCCGATCTTGACAGATTTGGTATTATAGATCTTTGATGTGAGCATCGACAGAAGCGAAAAATCCGTTATACGACCAGAAAGTTGTGGGCGTTGGAGAGTGACGGCCTAAATCACGTATCGCGAATTGAAGCTTTTCTGCGACGCTGCAATACCGCTTCATATCTTTGTTGGCCTGCCTCCGATGAGAAAATTACTTCATACAGATGTCTGGATACATGTGCGACTGCTTTAACATTTCGTCTCACTATGTTGCTTATTTCAGTGGGTTAAAACAAGCAAATTGGTACTAACTAGGACTGATAACGTGTTACGTGTTCCCGCAGGGGACCTCCTGTGAAGTTTGGAAATTACGAGGCGAGGTACTGCCAGAAGTAAAGTTGTGAGGACGGACTGTGAAGTGTGCCGGCGTATCTCAGTCGGTAGAGCGTTTGCCCGCGAAAGGCAAAGGTCCCAGGTTCCGGCATACAGTTTTAATCTGCCAGGAAGTTTCATATCAGCGCAAACTTCGCTGCAGAGTGAAAGTTTGATTCTGTTACACGTTAGTTTAAGACGGCTTGTTAGCGCTTATGGGAACAGTGTTCATTCTATGCCCGAATTAGCGTAACAGACAACTTCGTTCAAAATACACGAAATGAATTCATAATTGCGAATATAAATCAGCATAACCTTTACAGTGTGAAATTTTGTGCCGAACAGGGACTGGAACTCGTATTTCCGGTTTTCTGGTAGTGGCCGTGTTACTGTTTAAGTTATCCGAAAATTCAGTATGCTATGATTCCATCGATAAACAGAGCCAGTGGACTTTGTTTAAAGGTCATTACAAGGGGGAGAATTTTCATTTAAATCAATATGTATTTTAATTACGTAGCAACAAGTTCATTTTAATTCATTCACAATGAATACACTGATTTGCAGAAAACTATACTTTAACGTTCACGCATCATGTTATTGAAGACTTTAAAATTACGAGCCCTGCGTTCCAATCGTAATAAGTGGCTACCTTTAAGAGTGACTAAAGTGAAGATCTTACGGGAGAAACTTCACATCTGAGCAAGGTAAGTAAAATTTTGCGTTCTGGTCCTTGATGGGCCATTCGGGCCTGACCGATCGCCGTGTCCTCGTCTGCCAAGGACGTCATTGGATGCGGTATGAAGGGGCGAGTAGCCAGGAAACCGATCTCCCTGTCGTTTTCGGGAGTTTTGACTAGGAACCGCCACTACTCTTTGCACTTAAGGATAAATCCTTGGCAGTGACGGAAAACGAACCCGGATCCTCCGCATGGCAGTCAGCCGCGCTAACCGCAAAGCTTGGGACGCTCACATGGATGCATATGAGCTGCTTCCAAAATAATCTGATTTGAGTACGGTGGAAATTTCGTTTGACCCATTGCATCTATATGCTGATTTTTGAAGATGGCATCCATGTTATCTGCGCAACCAATGGAAGCTGTTCCAATAATGGCTGAATATCGATTTTCCTGTACTCAAAACTTTATTTTTTGGAAGGACCAAAGTGATGAGGTGGTCGGTCTCTAAACTTACACACTACTAACTTGCTCTAACGACAGCAATCACACACGCCATAGTGAGGACTGAAATCTCCGACGGGAGCGGCGGCGCAAGTCCATGACATGTCTCCTCATACCGCACGGCTATGTCCGCGCGACTCAAAACATTCTTACACGCGTTCATCACATCTCTGTTATCATTAAGGCTTGTTAATCTGTTACATTGTATTCGAATGAAAGAAGTTGTTTGTGAGATTAGATAAGAGACGGAGAAAAAAGGCAATTTTACTATAACTCTTCCCTCTTAACAAGAAAATAAATACAGATAATGGAACAAAATACATGTGCATACTGTTTACGCTTCATATTCTTCGATATAAGTATATAATGTACATTCATTGAATGTTTTCTTTTCATCAAAAGTTGAATGAATTTCTGGTAGTGCATCAATTTCTCCTTTAAATGGGTTTGCTCTATTAATATAGACTACGGAAGATTTAATCGCTGGTGAAGGCATTTCAATAACTTCATATGGGCAATTGTGTTTTGGAAAAAACGGAAATAGACATTCCATCAAAATGTAGTTAATTTGCATAATGGCTTTACATTTTGTCTATTGTACGATGAACTATTTCTGTTCGCGCATTCGCCTGTGGGAGAAAAGGACTTGTAGGTAACTTCTTAATTTTTATGACATACAGGTTCGTTAGGTCCGGTAAAACGCTGGTTCCTTGGTGAGATAAAATTGTTTCTGGCGTGCCAAATTTTAAAATCCAATTGTTCACCAATGCTTGTACTATTGTGCTAGTTTTTTGATCTGGAAAAGCAACCTTTACTACAATATTAAAATATATCCCGAAATTTATGTAAGATTGTAAGTACATATTTATTACGTGCATCATGTCCTATTTAAAGGCCTTACGATATCAAACCCTAAAAAGAACATTGGTTTGTCTGTTTCAGGTAGTCTTTGTCGACTCCACTCTGTTCTTTTTGTACATGGAACACAATTCTTGAGATATTGCTCAACAACACTACGGCGTGCTTTTCACCAATATCTTTCAGCTTCTCTTCTATCTGTGGTTTTTTTCTCCTCCGTGACCTCACAAAATGTGGTCGTGAGCCTGACGCCACACTTCTGTTCTCAGTGATTGTGGAACTACGACGCGTGGTCTGCACTTAGTGAATCCACATAACAAACCTTCTTGAAACGCAAACTGATGTTGTTTCTTAAACAGTATACAATTGCTGTCCGTTGCTTGTCTTAAACCAATATGCTTTACTTCAACCAACTACTTTCATAACTGCTACCTTCCTACTTAAGGAATCAGCATTTTTATGCTACACCCCTGGTCTGTGAATTACCTTGTATTCAAATTCACTTAATTTCAATACCCATCTTGCCAAGCAACTTGATGGGTCTTTGAGGCCTAGTAGCCATTTTAACGACGGGTGATTGGTAATTACCTTTAAATTAAGAACATATAAATAATAATAAAAGTACGAAATCTCATATATAACTGCTAACATCTCTTTTTCTGTGGTAGAGTAATTCATCTCTGCTTTATTCAACTGTCTGGAGGCATATACAAATGGACGTTCTGTAACATCGACCCTCTCATCTACATACAATGGGAATAACAGAAGAGGACCCTAAATGTAGGATCTGTGATGACGGTGATGAAACTGCATCACATCTAATCTTCGAATGCATTGCATTGGAGAGTAAAAGGAACAGAATATTTGGGACAACCAGACCCGAAGAAATTGTGTCTAATAAAGAACTGGTAAAGGGACTCCTTGCACTCTTCAGGGGCGTTGGTTGGCTTTACTAGATATACAGGGAGCAATACCGCACAATAAACTTAGTTTCGGTGCGGGCAGTGGCGGGCTGGACCAAGACTATTTTGGCTTCCCTGGAAAAATCAAATCAACCATCGACCCTCTGAGACAAAATACAACCCAGAGCTATATTGAAAGTGACACAGGGCAGTTTGAACTAGTGTTTAAAATCAGAAAATATCAACACCAGATTCGACGTTAAAATCTGCTTCAGATTATCAAATGCTTCTTGACACTGTGTCGTCCATAGAAAAGTAACTGAAAAGCAACTTACTTAATGGTTGTACTATTTCAGAAAACCCCTTTACGAGTTGTATGTAATATGAACACAATACAGCGAACGAATGTAACTGCTTAACAGTTTGTGGTATCGGAAAAAATGTAAGTCTAGAGTCTGTCCTGATTACATCTTTTGTAATAATGTATCTGAGATGGTTAACTTTTGCTTTGGAGACGTGGTACTTCTCTATCCCCAGTGTAAGTTTTACTTCTCTGAACCTATAAATGCCTCTTTCAGATTCGCACTATCGCACTAAAGTTCCGCTCCAGTTGTCACAATGTAAAAATGTCCGAACGACATGTTTCGGGCGTACATTAGCCCATTCTCAAGTTCTTGAATTCTAAAACATATCTGCCCTAAGGCAACGTCAAGCGTAAAATATTTGCGGCATATGTGCAATATCAACAGAACTATCTAGTTAGTAGTCCACAGCGGTGCCTCCAACTAGCAACATGTTATACTGTGAGGAATGTTTACCTGTTGATATTGTGCATATGCCGCAAATATTTTACGCTTGACGTTGCCTTAGGGCGGATATCTTTTAGAATTCAAGAACTTGAGAATGGGCTAATGTAGGCCCGAAACATGTCGTTCGGACATTTTTACATTGTGACAACTGGAGCGGAAACTTTGGTGCGATAGTTCATACAGTTGTGAGATGGCATCCAAACAAACGATCTCATTCAGATTATTTACATGATCATGTGTAGAATACACAATAATACCGTCACGGTATACCATACAGTAGCCCCTGAAACGTTACCGGAGCATTTTCCAATCACGATACTGGGAATGTCCTCAATGTATTGTGAAAGCTGTCTCAAATCTATCTTCTGGACACATTTCTACAGGGTGTACATTAAGTCCGAGAACACTTCATATTATTTTTGCACAAGAACCAAACATTGTTCGGATATCATACGTATGTCATTTTAAAAAGAAACCCTGCAAGTTTTTTCTCGAGTATACCGCCGCAGCGAAGTTTGCTAATTTGCTTATAGTCAGCGCTAGTCCCAAACATGGAGAGCTCAGGTGCTATATCGGCCGTGGAGCATCCCCTATTGACAGGCAACACTCGTGGCACAGTGGTGTACCGGGAAACACACTCAACAGGCTGCAACATGTCCAAGTAGTTATTTTTTTTTTTTTTTTTTTTTTTGAGCGAAGAAGAATGGCTCCTAAAGTTGTCGACGTGACAAGGCACAAAAAAGAAAAATGTACCCCAGATTTGACAATTATGCCTTTTCACTTTCCAATTAGTATGAAAAGTGGCTTCGTAGCTGAAAATTAAGCGATTAACAGTGTCATTCCCATCCTCATTCAATTGTTGTAACTGGGAACAAAACTCAAACGCTTGTCTTTTTCGTCGTTTTTAAGATTCTGCGCTAGCTCCAATTTGAATGGCTTCATAGACAGCTTCTTTCGCAGGTCTTTTCACACTTTTCACGGGATGTACAACGCACCGATTTCTTTGGACTTCCTATTAATGTATCTCGTATGCGCTCCACATTCACTTCACTCACACTGGGAAGTCCGCTTCTCTTTGTCGGGCACAAGCAACCCGTCGTAACGAATTTGTTGTGCCAGTGGTAAATGGCGTTTCTTGTTGTTGGCCTCTTCCCGTACTTCGTTCTATACATCCGCTGAAATCTATAGCACACTTATTTTTGTCGAACTAGATACACACCTGTACTCGCCATGTTTGCGACTAGCGCTATCGACAGAATTACCAAACTAAGCCGCGGCAGTATACAAGGAAAAAAAATCTTTCAGTATTTCTCTTCAAAATGCTATTTGTATGATATCTGTACAATGTTTGGTTCTCGTGTAATACATAATTGAAAGGTGTTCCCGAACTTCATGTATGCTACACTTTTTATTTGAGATCTAACATAGAGAAATATTTACATTTACCCAAGTTATTCAGTGTATCCAAGATGTTTAGGATCTGATATGCATCCGGTCACAAGTAAATCGATATTTTTTCGTACCACCAGGCGCTTTTTTCGGAATTAGGAATATATTTTCAGATCAGGGACTGTCGCTGTGTTCAATAATACCTTCAAATGTTTGTAGAACTTATGAGACTTAACTACGGGGTCATCAGTCCCTAAGCTTACAAACTACTTATGAACTAGCTAAGACTAAGGACGGCAAAAATATCCATGCCCGAGGGGGATTCGAGCCCCCGACCGTAGTGACCGTGCAGACCGTGACTGGAGCGCCTCAGTCCCTTCGGCCACCGCGGCCGGCAATAATACCTTCGTGTGATTTGTCTATAAATTCATCTACTACAGGTTGTAGAAGCTTTGCTAATCTGTATGGCTTCCTGTAAACTAGTGTATCCTGTCGGTATGCGGTGTTGGGTGATAGAAGTTACCGGCATTGAACCATCTGAATTAAACAAGTCTGAATATTCTAACAACAAAGATTCTATGGGTTTCCGTTCACTATATTTCAATTGAAGGACTTTATATCGTAAAACAGACGAATTAGCGGTTCGCTTGATGCTTGGATCTTCATGGAATCCGACGAATCTTCATCTTCGAGTACCTGTAACTCGCTACTACCAACTCTTTCGTGAGATTCACTTGATCTTTCCCGAAGTTATCTAAATTCACAGGAATCATTAAATCTCCGTTCACGTTGGTTACGCGTGCAACCCTTCTTCGAGTATAACAATACATTTCATCCAATGTTTCATTATTACGCAGTGGCTCTACCACACGCAACTTCTGCTGCGGTACCTCACAATCTACAGACATCCAAACTAACTTCTCTGTACCAGCAAGTACTTTGTTAAGCGTATTTTACTTCAATGTACGTGTACACAGTTTAAGGGGTATCACCTTGGTTATCGGCGTCCCTTAAAACATTGAAACACAGCCGTCGAACCCATTGGAAATTAATAACTAATAAGTTCAACTTTGCGCTGTGCAAGATTAATTTTGCCATGATGTTTACTGAGGAAGTCTAGTCCGAGAGCCGGCCGCAGTGGCCGAGCTGTCTGCGGCGCGCCAGTCACAGTCTGCACGGCCGCTACGGTCGGGGGTTCGACCCCTCTCGGGCATGGATGTTTGTGTCGTCTTTAGTATAAGGTAGTTCATAAGTTGTTTGTAAGTTCAAAGACTCATGAATCCCGCATTTAAGTCGCTTAAGTTTATCAAACATTTGAATATTTTTTTCCTAGTGCGAGAATCGCAGAATATCCTCGTCCCACAGTTGGCAACCTATATGCTCCTGAAACACTACAGTTCTAATCTTAAAACTGAGCTGTGTTGTTCGTAATGATATAAAACCTGATTGTTACCCCATCTGGGCTTGGCGACTTGTTTGTTTTCAACTCTCTCAGTTGCTTCTCTACAACAGCTATACCTATTTATTACTGTGTCTTCCATTTAAAAGTTAGTGCGACCATGAAATGAAGGTATGTTTGCATGTTCCTCCTGCGTGAATGATTTCTTTAATGTTAAATTTAAGAGCTTATAGGATTTAACTACGGGGTCATCAGTCCCTAAACTTACAAAGTACTTATGAACTAGCTTATACTAAAGACGGCACAAACGTCCAAGCCCGAGGGGGGTTTCGAACCCCCGACGGGGAAGAGCCTCGCGCATCGTAGCATAGCGCATCAACGCGCTCAGCCGCTCCGCCGCGGCAGCATTCATTTTGCTGTCTTCTATCACCACACCAGAATGATCAACGACTGACTGGATAGAGACCTTTGATTAAGTTAACGATCTTTATAAAGACTAGAATTTTTTCGGGTTCTCGGTAAGATCTTTTGCTAAGGTATGACGGTGGTAATTATTGTATGCTTCGCGCATTGCTCTTTTTATAGACGCGCGAATCTCTGCTAACTTTTGTCTGATTTGCTTGACTTTTTTTTGAAACGAGAGTGTAACTGCCTTGCTTTTTCAGCTTGTTTCGAATATTACTATTATACCATGGTGGGTCTTTTCCATCCTTAATCCACTTTGTCGACACATATTTCAGCAGCTCTTTATTTACAACGCATTTATATTTTGCTCAAAATTCCTCTACGTCCACCGTACCGGAACTAAACGATGTCCATTCTTTCCTTAAATGGGACGCTAACAGTTGCCTATCGGCTCTTTCTAGCACAAGCATTCTCCTAGTCTTCTTGCCCGATTTATTAACTTTGGTGGCTATTGCCACTATGACGACATCATGATAACTAACCGGAATCTCTACAGTGACATCATTGACAAGGTCTGGCCTGTTTGTGGCTATATTGTCCAAAATATCTCCATTGCGTTTGGGCTGACGATTTAGCTGCTCCATGCAGTGTTCAGAAACAACTGGACATCCGTTAACATCTGATGCTTTAACATTATGGAAAAGTGCATGTATTCTGCAAAGTTACCAAAAATGTTGGCAGTTGAATGCTGGGTGATTTTCGGTCGTGCACTGCATAAACTTTGCCGAATGAGATCATACCACATCATTCAACTGGATTACATCTACATCTACATACATACTCCGCAATTCACCGTAAGGTGCGTGGCGGAGGGTACACTGTACCACTACTAGGCATTTCCTTTCCTATTCCACTCCCAAATTGAACGAGGAAAAAAAGGATGTCTATATGCCTCCGTACGAGCCCTAATTTCTCTTATCTTGTCTTTGTGATCTTTACGCGAAATGTAAGTAGGCGGCAGCAAGATCGTAGTACACTCAGCTTCAAATTCCGGCCCTCTACATTTACTTAACAGAAATTCACGAAAAGAACGTCGTCTTTTTTCCAGCGATCCCCAATTGAGTTACCGGAGCATTTCCGTGACACTCGCGCATTGGTCGAACCTACCGGTAACAAATCCAGCTGCTCGCCTCTGAACCGCCTCTATGTCTTCCTTTAAACTGATCTGCTGCGGGTCCCAAACACTTGAGCAATACTCAAGACGTGGTCGTACAAGCGTTTTATACGCGGTCTCCTTTACAGGTGAAGTAAAAACCGAAGTCGGCTGTCCGCCTTACTCACAACTGTCCTTACATGCTCGTTCCATTTCATATCGCTCTGCAATGTTACGCCTAGATATTTGAACGACGCGACAGCATCAAGAAGCCCACTTCTAATGCTGTATTCGAACATTATAGGATTGTTTTTTTCTACTCATGCGCATCACCTTACATTTTTCTACATTGAGAGCTAGCTGCCATTCTTCGCACCAACTAGAAATTTTGTCTAAGTCATCCTGTATGCTATTACAGTCAGTTACAGACGACACCCTCCCATACACCACAGCATCATCAGCAAACAGCCGCAAATTACAACTTACTCTGTCCATCAGATCATTTATATAAATAGAAAATAATAGCGGTCCTATCACTCCCCTGGGGCACGATAAACTCGTCTCTGATGAACACTCGAACCTTTAAATGACTCCCAATCTCCATCAGTGATTCTTCCTAATGATTAATCTGAAACTGAGTTGGAAAGTCGTTATATTCATCTTTAATTGTATAGTTAACAGCGGCTGCTTTACTATCAAGTTATTGGTTTTTTTTTTTATCGGTATTGAAAGCTGCTAACAAATGTGGAGATTTAGTCCCTCGTGACTTGATCTCTACTGTTTCCTTAACTGAACTACGCTTCTCTACGGAATCCATAATTAAGGATATTAGTTCACAGGATATAAGATTAAGGAAACAGCCAGACTACTTGCAGGGCAAGGCGACGGTACCTTGTGATGCGCTGAGGGGTTGGAGGCGCGGCTGATGTGAGTCGTGATGTGTTGTAAGGACGCTAGGCGGCCTCACGACGTCTGCTGGTTTGACATGCACTTCGTAACACCGCTTTAGCAAATTTGTACTCGGGACAGCCGTACTACGGACGCCCAGTCGTCTGTAGGAAGCTCAAGTGCATCTCCAGCCCTGACGCCTATTCACTTTGCACTTTGATATCACACTGAACCTAAGGGCGGTATGCATTTCCTATAAAGGATACACACAGAAGACTCTCTGGCAGCTAAGTTACTATGCTTTATATTAATGGTCGACAATCAAACTACACGGGTTAAAACAATTAGGAAATCGTTGAGATATCTAGGTTCTGAAGTATTGTTATCGACTGAATAAACTTAAGTTATTCGACGTTTTTCTGTCGGTTCTACGGAGTGGAGACAACAATATTACAGCAACCCAGATGGTGTCAATCTATATCTATATATAAAAGGCTTGTGTGTGTACGTGCTGACAGACTTTTCTCCATGACCACATACTGCCACCCACTCGTGGTTGTGGTGGTAGATAGCCCTTGGTCTAATGATGTTAGTAAGGAAGTTTGGTCGCGGTGCGTGGCAGAGGGTGAGTGTGACGAGCAAAAATTCGCAAAATATGCAATAAAACGATTTCGCATTGTCCGCCATGTTTAAATTTGGCAAACGAGTTTCCATCGGTCATTACGTGACAAAGAATTGCTTGATTACCTCTTGATTTGGAATTTAATTCCATATTCGATGTTGTAGGCTGATATGGGAACGGAATCGAAACATATTTTCTTCTCTTTTTCTTTAAATGCTTCTTAGCAGCCATGTTTCAATTTGGCAAGAAACTAAATATGAATATCTATGGCTAGCATGCTAAGAAAACTGAAGTTCAACATCCAGAGAGTATAGAGATAAATGCCGCGACACTATCTGATGTGAAAGGTGTTATCTTTTGACAGCTGGGCCAAGAAAAACTATGCGACGTAGTCCTACTCATATCCCGGCGGCCTCCTGTGATAATGTTGGCAACAGATGTTGAATAACGAGAATCATGTGACATCGTCATAAGGCAATCGCGTGACACGCAAATATTTTGTCGTGAAATCAAGCATACAGCAAGAACAGCAGTATTTATCTACACTCTATGTGGTTCGGTCATCTTTGCAACGATTTTATATCGTGCTATTGATGTTGCCAACATAAAAACATGAGGCCGCCAGGATAGAAAGTAAAATTTTACCGAATCAGATACATCCGTTGTTGTCACACCTCATTATGACCAGCACTTTCACGCGAAACTCTTTTGTATAGATTCTCATGATTCACACAGTCTTACAATTCATTCCAAATTCCTATTCAAGAAGATATTTGTGAAAACTGTTAAAAATCAATAGTCACACTTATCCAATATCGTTTTCAGAAATGTAATTTGCCAGCTGCTTTCGGCGCTGCTGTTGCAATGTGTAACAAAATTGAGAATGTTGTTGTTATGTTGTTATGGTCTTCAGTCCGGAGACTGGTTTGATGCAGCTCTCCACCCTACTCTATCCTGAGCAAGCCTTTTCATCTCCTCATAAGAACGGCAACCCACATCCACTTGAATCTGCTTACTATACGCGTCTCTTGGTCTCCCTCTGCGATTTGTTATGGTCTTCAGTCCGGAGACTGGTTTGATGCAGCTCTCCACCCTACTCTATCCTGAGCAAGCCTTTTCATCTCCTCATAAGAACGGCAACCCACATCCACTTGAATCTGCTTACTATACGCGTCTCTTGGTCTCCCTCTGCGATTTTTCCTCCACACACTTCCCTCTAATGCTAAATTTACGATTCCCCGATGTCTAAGAATGTGTCCTACCAAGCGATCCCTTCTTTTAGCCAGGGTATGCCAAAAATTCCTTTTCTCACCAATTCTGTTCAGTACTTCTTCATTGGTTATGCGATCTACCCACCTAATCTTCAGCATTCTTCTGTAACACCACATTTCAAAAGCCTCTATTCTCTTCCTATCCGCACTGCTTATCGTCCATGTTTCACTCCCGTACAAGGCAACACTCCACTCAAATGCCTTCAGAAAAGACTTCCTTACACTTAAATTAATATTCGATGTTAGCAAATTTCTCTTTTTCAAAAATGCTTTTCTTCCCATTGCCATTCTGCATTTTATATCCTCTGTACTGCGACCATCACATGTTATTTTACTACCCAAGTAACGAAACTCATCTACCACCTTCATTGTTTCGTTACCTAATCTAATTCCTTCAGCATCGCCCGATTTTCTAAGACCGCATTCCATTACTTTTGTTTTGCTCTTGTTAATTTTCATTTTATATGCTCTCTTCAACATACTGTCCATTCCATTCAACTGCTCTTCCAGGTCCTTTGCTGTCTCTGACAGAATTACAATGTCATCAGCAAAACGCAATGTTTTTATTTCTTCCCCCTGTACTTTAATACCTATTCCAAATTTTTCCTTGCTTTCCTTCACCGCCTGCTCGATATACAAATTGAATAACATCGGAGAAAGGCTACAACCCTGTCTTACTCCCTTCCCAACTGATGCTTCCCTTTCATGCCCTTCGAGTCTAATAACTGCGGTCTGGCTTTGGTACAAGTTATAAATAACTCTCCTTTCCCTATATTTTACCCCTGCTGACTTCAAAATTTGAAAGAGTGTATTCCAGTCAACATTGTCAAATGCTTTCTCCAAATCTACAAAGGCTAAAAATGTAGGTTTGCCTTTCCTTAATCTATCTTCTAAGATAAGACGTAAGGTAAGTATTGCCTCACGGGTTCCTACGTTCCTCCTGAATCCAAACTGATCCTCCCCGAGGTCAGCTTCTACCAGCTTTTCGATTCTCCTGTAGATAATTCGTGTTAAAATTTTGCAATCATGACTTATCAAACTGATGGTTCTGTAATTTTCACACCTGTCTGCGCCCGATTTCTTTGGAATGGGGATTATTACATTTTTCTTAAAGTCTGAGGGTATTTCGCCTGTCTCATAAATCCTACACACCAGTTCAAATAGTCTTGTCATGGCTGGCTCTCCCAGAGACTTTAGTAGCTCTGAGGGTATGTCATCTACTCCTGGGGCCTTGTTCCGACCTAGGTCTTTCAAGGCTCTGTCAAATTCATCTCTCAGTATAGCATCTCCTATTTCATCTTGATCTACATCCTCTTCCCTTCCTACCACATTGTCTGTAAGTTCATTTCCTTTGTAGAGCTGTTCTATGTACTCTTTCCACCTTTCAGCTTTCCCTTCTTTGCTGAGAACCGGCTTCCCATCTGAGTTCTTGATATTCGTAGAGTTGCTTTTCTTGTCCCCAAATGTCTCTTTTATTTTCCTGTAGGCGGTATCTACTTTTCCCCTTCTTATACATTCTTCTACAGATTTGCATTTGGCTTCTAGCCACTCCTGCTTAGCCATTTTGCATTTCCTGTCAATCTCATTTTTTAATCGTCTGAACTCCATTTTGCCTGTTTCATTTACTGCATTTTTATATTTTCTCCTTTCATCAATTAAATCTAGTATTTCGTGTGATATCCAAGGATTTTTTGTAGGTCTTGCCTTTCTACCTATTTTGTCCTCTGCTGCCTTCACTATTTCATCTCTCAATGCTACCCATTCCTCTTCTACTGTTTTATTTCCTCCTGTTTCTGTCAATTGTTGCCTAAATATCCCTCTGAAATTCTCCACAACTTCACTTTCCTTCAATTTATCTAAGTCCCATCCCCTTATTTTCCTACCTTTCTGCAATTTTTTCAGTTTCAGCCTACAGTTCATGACTAACAAGTTATGGTCAGAGTCTATATCTGCCCCTGGGTACGTCTTGCAGTTTATAACCTGGTTCCGGAATCTATGTCTTACCATTATAAAATCTATCTGATACCTTCCGGTGTCTCCTGGTCTCTTCCATGTATACAACCTTCTTTTGTGATTCTTAAACCAGGTGTTTGTTACGATTAAATCATGTTCCGTGCAAAATTCTACCAGGCGACTTCCTCTTTCATTCCTCCTGCCCAGACCATATTCACCTACTATCCTCCCTTCCCTTCCTTTTCCTACTACCGAATTCCAGTCTCCCATCACAATTAGGTTTTCCTCTCCCTTAACTGTCTGAATAATTTCCTTTAGCTCCTCATATATTTCTTCGATCTCCTCATCGTCGGCAGAGCTAGTTGGCATATAAACCTGTACTACTGTTGTAGGTGTTGGCTTCGTATCTATCTTGACAATGATAATGCGATCACTGTGCTGCTCATAGTAGTTTACCCGCATTCCTATTTTCTTATTCATTATCAGTCCTACTCCTGTGATACCCCCAACTGATTTTGTATTTATAATCCTGTACTCCCCTGACCAGAAATCCTGTTCATCCTGCCACCGAACTTCACTAATCCCCACTATATCTAACTTCAACCTATCCATTTCCCTTTTTAAATTTTCTAATTTTCCTACCCGATTAAGGGATCTAACATTCCACGCTCCGATCCGTAGAATGCCAGTATTGTCTTTCCTGATGACAACATCCTCCTGAGTAGTCCCCGCCCGGAGATCCGAATGGGGGACTATTTTACCTCCGGAATATTTTACCCGAGAGGATGCCATCATCATATGTTCATACAGTAGAGCTGCATGTCCTCGGGAAAATTAACGGCTGTAGTTTCCCCTTGCTTTCAGCCGTTCGCAGTAGCTGTGTAGCAGAGCCACATTAGCTGATGTTACAAGGCCAGCTCAGTCAATCATCCAGACTGTTGCCCCTGTAACTACTGAAAAGGCTGCTGCCCCTCTTCAGGAACCACACGTTTGTCTGGCCTCTCCACAGATACCCCTCCGCTGTGGTTGCACCTACGGTACGGCTATCTGCATCGTTGAGGCACGCAAGCCACCCCACCTCGGCAATGTCTGTGGTTCATGGGGGTAGAAATTGAGAATAACGACGTATAATATCAAATATATAAGTTTTTAACTTCTCGGTGCGTTTTCCTCAATCACACTTTACCGACGATCAACAGACACAAAGATGAAAATGCAGATAGGCTAACAAATGAATAATAGAGCGCTACACAACAGTCACAGTCATACTTCTATTAGTTGTAGTGATTTAATTATTACTATTTCTCATCTGAACGATAGAAGTTTACTTCAAACAGAGAATTACACACCGCAACGTTAACTTTATGAACACAACCTAACATTGAATTTACATCGTTCCGGAGTACGGACTTAATTTCACGTTTTGTATGAAAAACGTTATGAACATTCATTGTTGTTGACAATTACTTCTACTTAAATTTGACATCTTAGCTAGGAGAACTGAGTTTATTGACAGAAGGATCCAACAAGGATTCTGTTTTTGCTGACCTAGGTTCGAAACCCCAAAAACCATGATCTACACAGGCCCTTCTTTAACAACCGTTGCGAAGCACGGGCATATAAGCTAGTATAGTCTATCTGTAAACTCATAACCGAGCAGGCGAGTCCCCCATCCTACCCATCCAACTACGTCACAGGGCGCTCCTATAGGGCGTTTCGCAAATGAGGTACGACCCCTGTACCGCGCTCTTTAAATCAGTGTCTGAGCCTGTGCGCACAAACGCCTGGTCAACATTTATTTATTTGTAGATAAACTAGTTCGCGCTCTAAGGAACCCAGACGTCAATAGCCTTCTTCCAGAATGCATTGGGGTAAAGATAATTTAAGTATAAACGTTAGAACGTTAGTCCTAAGTCAGGATATAAATATCTACTATAAAAGAACAGATCGAATTATATACAAATGGGGAAGTTATTCTGCACGAGCTTTCTCGGCTTTCTTTTCTTTTAGTAACTAAGCTATAAGAAAAACACGGAAAATAAAAAGTAGTACCTTGACAGTCCCAGCAAATCAACCAACGAATTTCCAGTAAAGTTAAAGCAATTAATGAATTTTATCTGTAATGGATGCAGTCTATTCCGTGAATATCCCTTTACAGGGTGTATAATAAGCATTTCAACACATGCCGCATTGCCATTTCCAATTGTTTCACTACAATGCAGTTTGACACTATCCTATAATTTTGCGTTTTATTTAAACACTGAACTCGAATATTTAATATGGAGATATGTAAAATAATATATAACCATTGAAAATTAAATGAGCACAAGACCGAAACCAACGGTATATTAAATAAACTACTTTCAATTGTGAATGATACAGGATCTTACTGTGCACCCTACGAAATAACTATTTATAAACGATCGTCGAATAACTTCACAGAAGTCTCTGATGATGCTGGTATAGAATTTGGCTCATGGAATAAAATAATTTCAGGCGAATTGTTCCAAAATATTTGGATTCAGAATCAAAATAGACTTCAGTATAAATTTCTCAGGAGTCATTAACAATTACGCATAACTACTGAAACGGGTCACAGCTGGTAATGAAACGTATGTTTAAGGACATTAACTCCAAACTAAGGCTCATTCGTTCCAACGGAAACATTCTGAATCGTTGACACCGAAAAAACTAGTTAAGTGCTGTCGAAATGCGGGTTATGTCCATTGTGTTGTTCCATTTTAGCGTCGCATTGTACCACGATTTCTTGTCGCAATCGATAAAGAGGACTGCCTACAGGCTCAGGTCATTTACATGAAGCTGGCTGTGTAGGGAACAATACATGCTTTTTGCACTAAGATAATGCATCTGTTCAGGCGTGTCTTTCATTTTGACTTCATCAGAAATTGACATTCTTTGCAATCTTGGCATATTATTTACATTAAAACAAGATCACCTGTCTCTGGTATGAGAAATTAGTAACAGTTTTCTGTTCCCCAAAATAAATAAAATAGGGTAATAGTTTTAATAAACGTAGGTGCGATAGTAAGAGATGGAGAAATAACTGTCCCCGAGCTATAATTCCACCATTATTTAGGAGATAGAAGGAACAAAATACCGCTAACACAAGTATATAAAGTTTAATGAGCAATATTTTGAAGAGGATAATATTGTTGTGGACAAATAATCAAAGAATTTCCTGTTATTTGAATGCACGTTGTATTTCAGGAAATTTTGCATAGAATATGAGAATTGGTGAACAAATTTCGAACAACCTATACAGAAATATCGCCAATAAATACGAAAACAAAGCGGCCCCATTGTAATAACATTGTGGTGTCAAAAGAAAAAAAAACTAGGTTTATTAATTTACCCTATTATGGTAAAATGAGCACTAGAATCGCATCTGTGTTCAAAAAGTATAAGATAAAAATAACTTTTACAACCACAAACAACTTAGGCAACATACTCGAGCACAGTGTAGACAAAATTATTCCAATCCACGCTTCAGGTGTCTACAAGATTGACTGCCCAGACTGTGGGACATGTTATGTGAGGCAGACAGGAAGGAAGCCAGAAACTAGCTTTGCCGAACACATTGCGCTTGAGAGAAAAGACGCCGCTGAGACATCAAGCTAGGCAGCCCATCTGCTTGAAAAAAAAAAAAAAAAAAAAAAAAAAAAGCACCAGATACCAAGCATAACAAATAATGTGGCCGGCCGCGGTGGCCGAGGGGACTGAGGCGCTCCAGTCACGGTCTGCACGGCCACTACGGTCGGGGGTTCGAATCCCCCCTCGGGCACGGATATTTGTGCCGTCCTTAGTCTTAGCTAGTTCATAAGTAGTTTGTAAGTTTAGGGACTGATGACCCCGTAGTTAAGTCCCATAATCTTTACAAACATTTGAACTTTTAAAATAATGTGAGGTGGCTGCAGAGGGGTGAGAAGGGAAGATTTCTCGATCTACACGAAGAGCTTGAGGTCTTTTGCCAGAAAAGATCCGTGGGACGTATCTTACTTAATGACCAAGATACTATGAAAAATAGAACCTTTTGGAAATTATTTGAGAATTGTTTGTGTAACAATAAACAAGAATTCGACCCAGGAGGGACGCAATAGATCTTCTTTCCTTACCAATATGTAGCAGCCACTGACAAATATCTGTATGAATACCATAACTACAAAATAGAAACTTCTGTATGTAGTTAAGAGATTTACTCAAATACTTTGGCAGTGTATTAACTATTATACGACATATTTTACAAGAGAAGTCATAAATAGACTAACAGTTAATTTAAATCTTTACATTGTTGCATACGGTTCATTGTTGCATATAGTTACATTTCACAAGTTGTAACCCCATTTACTGGCAATAGCATTACATCTAACTGTAGAAAACAATGTATTACAGACCATCTATGAGGATGATACAATGCACATGCATAACATGCTAACATAAAAGAGGTATGTAAAGTACATCTTATTGACTCTTTTCTAATTTTTCAGTGTTATATTTCATATAATGTATGTATACAGAGGATGACTTCTTGTTAATTTGGCATTAATAATGGCAAGTCACTTGCCAAAATCGATCTGCAAAATAAAGCAGTTTCTTACAAATAACGACTAATTGCTGCAAACACACCCCTTTGGATATTATTTGGTGTGTGACAAGTTTGACAAAGTAAGCAATATATTTAAGAAAATGATCATCGTATATTTACAGATTTTGTAGGCCTACGTCATCGTTAACAATGTCACTGTTATCGTCGTCATCAGCATCATCATAATCTAAATTAATAACTATGGCATCTATAACCAGTCGCGTAACTATGGGGGGGGGGGGGGTTAGGGCGATAGAACCCCTCTCCCCCCAGAACACACAAAAAAATGTATAACACCAATCTGGTAAAGGTAAAGACTGGAAACTCGAGGTATTTCACCATAATTAGCTTTCATTGGATGGGAGTGAATTAATCTTCAACGGGAGTGGTATATGGTAGTCTGCCTGGAAACTGACTAAAATTTTGCTCATCAAGCAGATCTATCTCTCCCCCCCCCCCCCCAAAGCCAACTCCTAGTTACGCCACTGTCCATAACGTCTTCAGTGACGCCATCTTTAACTTTGTACTCTTTCTCGAGTTTCTCTCCGAGTCATCTTGGGTTACAATTTCAAACCCTGAAACAATTGGGACAAGTGAGGACATAAGCTTTTTTCTTGGTTATTGCAAAATATAGCTTGAAATAAAAATGAAAACTCGGAAATTCCTACGTACCTTCTTTTACAATAACTTCATCTTGCAAATATCTCAAGAATGTTCCTTGCTCTGACGAAATTTTTGAATTTTTCCCACGCCACCTCAATCGGATTTAAATCACAGCTGTATGGTGGAATTCACAGCACAGTGTGTCCATCGGCTTCAAATTATTAATTTCAAATACTTTGACTTGTGGCTTGTGTTGTATTATTAATTCAAATAATCTTGTTTTCTAATGGAAATGTCAGCATCCACTTTTTAATAACCATTCAATCATGTCGGTTTCATTTGAAGACGTATATGGAGCTTTGTTGTGCTCCTTGTTGTGATACGAAGCAATGTCCGTAAAGCGCTTTTGGGTGTCAGATTGGAAATTATCTTGTTCGAAATCCAGGTTTTAAACAGTTCATCTGGCCGTGATAGTCTTCTGTTCCACATCCTGCATTATAAATTAATTGTGCGTTGGGTAAAAACCCATTTTTTGAGCCAATATTGATCACAATAATTTTGCTGGTTCCACTAACATTTTCCACGACGTCATGAACGCCAGGAGCCTGACAACAATTTCTATAGGTAATGTTGTTGTTGAACCAGGTTTTCAACGTAAAAGAATTTTCTGTCTTACTCCGTTCATTTTCTTACTTCGTTCATATATCGACATCTCTAGTCAATCACATCCGTCCTTTCTAACAAGAACTATCTTTTACTGAAAGATCTCTTCCAGGTAACACCCATTTCACGCAACATCTTGTGAAAAACATATTTCTGCCACGGATAATGGATTTTTTGTAATGTTGGTACTGCTTAATGATTTATGTAAAAGTGCTCCTTCGTTTGTCGAATCACTGATTTTGTGAAACTGTCTATAGGCGATTGGTTTCCTGCGAAAATTCTTCGTCTTCTTCCTTGGGAATTCCAGTAAATCATGTCGTTTTTTATCACGTTCCTTTCGTATGCGTTCTACTATAGAAAGGCTGAGATTTGTGTACACTGCCCTTCGATTGGAACTGGTAATATTAGCGAGCTGTTCGTTATGTGAATCCTCCTTAATGCAAGCTGCAATGACATTAGACACGACCGATCGCTCGTTACTCCGCATAACTTCTCCTTTCTGTTGTTTACGTTTTCTTCTGGTGTATCACTCATATCCATCACTTGTCAGTAACGACAGCAACAAATACAGAAATTGAACTAACAGTAACTGGTAACTACAAGCACACGAACAAAACCAACGCAGATCACTGCACCGCAAGCTTCGCTACACCGCTTGACAGGTAACGATCGACTGATTTTTGGTGTCCCTGTAAGCCAGCTGCCATTTTCCCCTCCAAGATCACTGCTCGCTCGTGAGTTTACCGACCGACTACAATAGAAAGTTACTGCACAGGGGTTGGTTTAGACTTCTGTTTACTCTACCAAACGAGTTACACATGCAGTTGGGTTCAGGTGGTGTAGTGAGCAGGTAGTGCAATGCGGTAAAAACGGGACTTCGGGACTTACCGGAAGCTATGGCACGGAGAGCCATAGGGAGGCTGGAAGCGGGGCAGACACAGAGGGAGGTGGCTGCAGCTATTGCAGTGTTCCAATCAGTAACTTACAGGACCAGGACGCGATTTCAGACAACAGGAACCGTTAAAAGAAAGCAAAGGTCGTCGACGGGTAGCGTCAGCAAGAGAGCAGCGTTGTCTCTAGTTAACAGGCCGTCGAGACAGGAGGCTGAATGCAATTCAGCTGCAAAGTACCCATCAGGCAACAAAAGGACGCGCAATGTGAACACCTACAGTCGGAATTCACCTTTGGGAATGTGTCCTCTACGCAAGACATCGTTTAACTTCATAAACTGGGCGTAGGAACATCAGGACTCGAGTCATAACGAATGGGGCCGAGTTCTGTTCACAGATGATTCGAGATGTTGTGTTCCCTCATCCGGAGAAAACATGAAACTCGAATCAATCCTGCTTATATGCAGGAAATATTACCGTATCGTGATGGTAGACGAATTATGAGGGCAGGACTCACTATTGGTGGACGTACGGGCGTTCTGTCGTTCAGAATGGCGCACTGCTCACTGGTATAGAGACGAGATTCTTCGACCTTTTGTTGAGCCCTACGCTGGTGCCAAAGGAGATTGGTCCCTTGTGGTGGACGATAACGCTCGTTCCCATAAAGCTGCATTGCTGGATTACATGTTTCAAGCTGACGGAATCGAACGAATGGACTTGCCAGATTGTTCACTGGACTTAAACCCTTTGGTTGTCTGGGATGCACATGGCAGACTGATTAAATCCAGACCAGCACTTCCCACAATGCTTTCAGAGCTTAATATTGCACTCATGGAAGAATGGCCAAATATTACTCAAGAGCTGATTGACAACCTCATACTGTCCATGCCAGTTAGGTGTGCAACTGTACTGGCCCTTGGAGGTGATCATACACCATATAAGAGCGCAACGTTTCCACTATTATGATAGTCCCATGGTGTCTCGCTCTAAGTAAACGCCAGGTAATCCTGAATTAAAATGTTGAGATAGTAAAATTTTGTAGTGTACCACATACAAATTACAATTGTAACCAATATCTACATAAAATACGTTATCATATGTGTACTGTGTTTGATATCTCACCTGATCCCGTAGTTGTTTTGAGCAGTATATTATCAGTACAGTTTGTTCCGTAGGAATTATATCTCACCTGATCCCGTAGTTGTTTTGAGCAGTATATTATCAGTACAGTTTGTTCCGTAGGAATTGTAGTGGACTTTGTTTCTCACAAATCCCAATGGAAAATCTTGACAGAAGGAAGCTAAACCGACGTATGCCCCAAGTCATTAGTGAATGTAACATTGCAACGCTCGAGAATGCAACTCAACGTTGCAGTTTTACATTCAGTAATGACTTGGGACATACGCCGGTTTTGCTTCGTTCTGTCAAGATTGTCCATTGGAATTTACGACAAAGTTCACGACATCTCTATGGAACAAACTAGTATATTCCCGAGAATGCAAATGAGTTCAGATGATGGTAACATTGTCCATAGACACGTAATATGAAATTAGTGAATTTGGCTAAGAAGTATTTTTATTCAGTGTGTTAGTATCTCATGGATGACATATCTCGTATAAGGGGGTGAGTCGTAGCTGCAGTCCCCTTCTATTTATCAGGTTGACGATTCGAGTAGTGCAGAAATACAGGAACACAGAGAAGTGAGTTTCATCTGCGAATTTGGTGAAGGCAGTCGGTGATAAAGTGCACGTGTCTGAAGTCGGCTACCGCTTTTTCACGACTAATGCGGGGGCGGCTCCATTGTGAGGTGGGAAACGGGCTTATTCTGTGCGCGGGTTGCTGAACATCGCGTCGCCCAGGACAACTGGCCATGGCATCCTCCTCAGATGGATAGTCAGTCAAAAAGCGAACACCGATCAAGCATGGTAGCAGGAAAAGATGTCACAAACTGCAAAAAAAAGTAATGAACAGTCCAAGCTCACTATGGCCAACGTCGAGCAAATTGGAACCACAGTGTCATGGTTTGTAATCGCGGATCCGTTTTCACCTGGTGTTCCATTTTTTAATTGCTAAATTCATTAGTTGCAGAATATAAGTCATGTGGTAAGAATATATTATCGTCACTAGTAAATGTAATAGATAGTGAGAGCAGCAGAGATGCCGCATACAACACTTCAGAAATGGAAACGACAAATAAACGAGTTTTCAACTCTTTTACAACAAAGAATTTCAGGATTCAAAGCCTCGGAATGAGTCGTAACTGTACTTGTTCGGAACTGGTTATTGGTTGCTGCGAACGAACACTACTCAATCACACAGACACGAAACTGAATACAGGTAACAGACTCGACAAAGACCGAATGGACAATTAATAAATTTGTCAAAAAATTGATTTTGCGTCAGGTAAATTTGAACACAAATCTTCCTGAAACTTCCTGTCAGATTAAAATGGTGTGCCGGAACCGGGACTCGACCATGGGACCTGTGCCTTTCGCGGGCAAGCGCACTACCGACTGTGCTATCCCGACACGGCTCACGATGCCGCCTCACTACTTTACTTCCGCCAGTACCTCGCCTCCTACTTTCCAAACTTCACAGAAGCTCTCCTGCGAACCATGCAAGAGTAGCACTCCTGGATGAAAGGATATGGTGGAGACATGGCTTAGCCACAGCCTAAGGGATGTTTCTAGAATGAAACTTTCACTCTGCAGCGGAGTGTGCGCTGATATGAAACTTCTTTCTGTTTGCGCTCCATCAACCATGAAACCGCGGTTCTGAAAATTCACTCGAAGATGCACATCCTTAGTTCCGAATCTTCACTATTCCTATTTTTCTTCTTTCTTCATAGTTCAGTATACTTCCTTTCTGTTAACATGCGTGCATGCGTGATGTGTGTTCAGTTTTTGAAGTCGTCTCACTATTGAATCTGAAGGAGGATGAGTGGGGGGGGGGGGGGAGTTTTTCTTGTCGGAGCAGACTATTAGCGATACCGGCTGTGTAGTGCTTTGTGTCAGCAATCAAACGATGATTGAGACCTTGAGCTTCTGTGGACGCTCGAGGCCATTTCGTACAAGTCTGTCAATTACACACTAACGCTGCAACTCCTCCATATGGATATAAATTATATGTGCTACTGAACCCCACAAACAGACAGGCATACTTGCAGAATGTCAGTTGACGTGAACAAAACACAGTGGAGATAGTTTGACATGCTACTCGTTTAAATGTGAAACATTGCCAGAGGGTAATCCAGTTATGAGTGAAACGAACTTTTTAAATTCTTAGAACTGAAGATGATATGCAAGGAGTATACGTTGCTATTTGCACTATAAAAATGACGTCCACTGTTACTAGCGCTAAACTAAAGAAAAAATTTACTTTGCTCACTTTATTTTGTGATACTGTGTATTTTGTGATAACTATTTGCATCAACAAAAATTGCTGGCCCATAAAAAAACAGAATGGTCATAAGAGAAATATGTGATTTTCAATCACGACATTAATTATGGATATTGTTAATGGATGTCGAAGTTCTATTATCTTCTTGTATCGTTCATGGGATTTCTCGTAAATAGTACAAATTTTCTCCAGAGGAACTGCCTCAGGCAGTTGAAAAATATTTGTACTCGGGTAACACAAGTTTAACCACCACACAGAATGTTTTGTACCTTTTCTGTATGTTTTATTTTCAATAGCCTTTCAGCACAACTAGAAAATTGTAGTAAAAAATTCAGGTCTTTAATCGAACTTTAAACTCGTCCTTACCGCAGATCAGTTTGATTCTATACTAGAGTTTCTAAAAGTATAATACATCTTTCAAAGTTAATGTGTTAGTTATTTGTATTATTATAAATATTTTTATATTTTAAAAGAATTTTAAGCTTTGTTTTTATTTTGAAACATAAAATACGAGAGGATAAGTAACGTGGTGCACCGAACCTAAGTGAAATAATAATTTTAAAAAAGGTAGTTAAACCGAATATAACATTTAAAAATGCGCACCATATTTAGAAATTTTTTGCCTACATGACAGGCTATATAAAACTGCTTTAATTCGTTACTGCTAAAAACAAATGGCAGATTATTTCTGTTTCCATTACCCTGTATTCATGTCGTAAACCTCGATTGCAACGGAGTTCAGTCTGAAAGTTTATTCAGCAATTAACCGGCCGCGGTGGCCGAGGGAACTGAGGCGCTCCAGTCACGGTCTGCATGGCCACTACGGTCGGGGGTTCCAATCCCCCCTCGGACATGGATAATTGTGCCGTCCTTCGTGTTAGCTAGTTCATAAGTAGTTTGTAAGCTTAGGGACTGATGATCCCGTAGTTAAGTCCCATAAGCTATACAAACATTTTAGAATTAAGCAATTAGTGCTACCATTTCTGAGTAATAGAAAACACCTGGAAAACAGCGAATTTAGTATTGCTCCAGAGAATAATTCAGGTTTCAGTGATTGATACCTTTCTATAAACGAAACTCAATGTCAAGATTACTATGGTATGAATGTATACACTGCTTATTTGCAAAGTTCAAATAGATTCATTACATGTAACATATTTCGTGATAGTTTCTTTAGAAATATCTGCCATGCAATATATTTAACATTCAAATATATTTTATATGCTTATGAGACAGATATTGAACACTAAGGTATGGGAAGGATTATTTGATTGATTCACACATACTACAATGGGTTACAAAATCATGAGCTTAGTTTGTTTATTTATTTTTTTTAAAATATCTTACAATTGCAGTAGTTACATTTTCGTATCATTTGTATAATGTATATATATGTAAATTGTCTAGAACATAAAAATATAGAGCTACAAATATATCTTTTGAACTTGTTTTTTACGACGTAAATAGTCAGTAAGGAACCTTTATAAATAGATTGTTTCTCAGTCATCGAATAAAGATATTCATACAGTCTAGTTATGTAAGAACAATTTTTGAATCTTTAAATTGAACACCTGTAATTAGTACGATGAACACTAGCTCCCTGCGACATGCAGCAATAAACTGCATGAAATGATGGAAAGAAAACATATAGTAAAATTTACAAAAAGACATCCTTTAAATGTAAATAGTGTCATAGTACAACGTAATGAAACGCTACTGAATTTAATTCTTATCTCAGGTTTGTTTGAAATATCAACAAACAAACAGCAACTCTGAACATTTAAATTCGTTTTGCACTTTCGTCTTTATTGCACTCTATCCCATCTTTGTTCTTGTTTACTGGCCGAAGTAAAATAAATATTCTGGGCATGTCACTATCAAATAATATCACAGATTATATTCTAGAGTAGGCTACTAGAAATACTAGTCATTAATATCACATATTCATTTGGACAAACGCTGATTAGCATATCAGCATATTAAGTACTCATTGGCTCTGTATCCACAGTGCACTAGGAACTATAAGTTAAAATAGTGAGCTAGTCGTTTTTACTCTGCCATTGAATGAGCGTTACTTCGAATCGTGGCGTTTAATGTGACAGCCACATATGACAGTAACGTGCAGAAAAAGGACAATATAAATGAATAAATTAAATAAATAATAAATAAATAAATAAACAATGAATAAATAATCGCAAAAAGGATCTCATGGGGCAGTGCCGTCTCGAAATTCACATTTAAAACTGGGAACATACAATGCAAATATTGATTAAATGAATGACCCAACTGATTTACGTCATGGTCCACTTCAGTGTGGAGCATGTTAACTGTCGACTGTATATGGTCGAGCGGCGACAATCTCACGACGCACCCTGACGAGCACGCACCCAGCGTCGATGTCGACGTCGACTCCGGAGTGGGGGATGGTGAGCAGCATGCCCCTGCACTGGTACTCCTCTTCTCCTACGGTGTGCACGGTGCCCTGGATACCGTCCTTGCACGACGCCTGGAACACTTCCAGTCGCTTGTCGAACCAGACGCGAACGTCACAGGCGACGCTGTGATCGTCCGGCTTGATGTCTTTCCAGTTGAGGTGCTTCTCCGCGACACTTAAGTCGCCGGCCGGCATGGCGTGGCTGGTAGGCCAACTGGCGAGTACCAGCAGGGCCAGAGCGGCGAGGGAGGCTGTCGAGGCACGTACCAGGGGCTCCATGTCGGCGGTGACTGCGCCAAACAGCCGCTCCCCGCTCCTTATAATCAGCCAGGCGGCGCACACCTTCTGCGTCATTTCATCGGGTGTCCACCGTCAGTCACCAGTGGGTGGGGAGGGGAGCGAGGAAGTCCGCAAGACGGAACGGAGTCAACGAGGCCCGCCCGACGGCCAGACTTCCTCCTGAGGCGCAGTCAGAGAGGAACTGCCTGCGCGGGAAGACGGCCCCAGCGCCCAGTGCGACCGGCCGCTGTCAAACGGGGCGCTGACAGCAGAGGTCAAACGGGGCGGAGAAGGGCGCGAGAGCTGCGGCCCGCGGAGGGAATCTATTTATTTACTCTGCAGATCACATTTAATTGCCTGACAGAGGGTTTATCGAACCGCTTTTATAATTCTCTAAGGCCGTCAGCACACGGGTCGATTCGCATTAGTTGCGGCTGCGATTCGTTTTCGACACGATTCTGTCGCCATACGCTAATGGAAGGCCGAACACGTTGGCGACTCGTAGTCGCCTCGAACTGGTCTCGAAGTCGACTTAAAGTCCTTGCGAGCAACGCTCGTCTCTTGTGCCTGCAGTATAGTCTTTTGAAGTTCGCGAACGATCTAGTTCGGAAGAGCGCTCACACAGGCGAACTACACGAACTAGTTCGCAGACCCCTCGCCTCTTAGTTCGTCCGCTCCTTTTCCGATGACTGACGGGTAACAGCGAGAAGACGCGAGAGCACGCAGAATCGCGTGATTCCCTTCTGCCAGTTGCCGTCATTTCGAGCTGAGATGCAGCTCAGCTGTAGCTTTAGTAGCGTTAGCATAAGCCAAAACTAGCGGCCGAGCTGCGAACTAAAATGAGAGCTACCGTTCGCGAACTAAAATATGCGCGATAGGTCGCGAACTAAAATATGCGCGATAGGTCGCGAACTAAAATATGTGCGATAGGTCGCGAACTGAAATATGCGCGATAGGTCGCGAACAGAATTAAAAATCACGTGTTTGCCTTCTGCTGATGAGAGCCATTTCGAGGTTAGTGTCTGCCTGCTAGATTACATAGTTCAGTGCTACAAAATTTCTGATTTGAAGTATTCTGCACTCGGCAATATCTGACTAATAACTTCTATATTGCCAAGATATAGAGATGACTCTAAACTTTAACGCAAGAAATTAGCCACAATCTGTTTCTTTTGGTTCGCGTGATATCGTTAGCGGCTCAAGCAGCAAGCGCATGAAGCAGCTAGATGGGGGAACTTCTCCCTCCACCTGCATGCGCAGACCACGCCGCTCAGCCGTCACTGGGAGCGGACGAACTAAAAAAACGAACTAGTTCGCGGCAGATCCGTGAACTAAAGGGAGCGCCCCCGATCGCGAACTATTATGCGCCAAGTCTACTGCATTGTTCTGGGAAGTTCGTGCGTGACAAGTGGACAGCATGTCATGTAGGCAATTGACCTTGTTTTTGGCCGTAATTCTCTTGTATTTGTCACGCGCATTACTATTTAGACCCTCTTGAAACCTACTTGCAATAACTGAAGTGAACCTTCAAGAAATAAATAAATGAGTGATAATACACAATATGATGAGACAATAGTTTCAAAGATTGTGTGTCCAGAAGTCCGATCCACGGTCTATAAACTTCAAGGTTCTCCACAAACTAGTTTAGTAAAACGGAATAAGATCACTAATAATACAAATTAAATACGTGATCAAATTAAATTGATGGGAGAAGTGGAGAAACATCCTGAACTATATGATTACACCATCCAAGAAGGGACTGTACAGATAAAGCGTGAAAGGAAGTTGCCAAACAAGTAAACTCGTCAGTTATTTATATTCAGTTGCAGTTTCACTGTGTACAGATTCCATAGCTCTCTACACTATTAAATACAAACAAATCATACACAAATATAGGTAATTGTAATAAAAACACAGAATCAAGAACTACGAACAAGCACTTGAGCCTACAAGTGTCTTTTCCACTGCCAAATCTGTGATGACGTTCGAGTAAGAAAATAATTTGCTAAATAAACTCTATTATAGCATTTGCTGTAGAATGGTTCTTTATTTTGCCTCAAGGTGGCATTATGAATGCAATGAAGTTCACAGGGCCTTTAATATTTTGATCCACTTTTGGCACTATGTATTGACACCATTCTCTCATTCTAACGTAAAGTACGCAATAAACGATCTTTGTGAATGTTCCGTACGGATGCACCCTCAGAGACCATTTCATATCGTACTTTCCTTTCTTTGGTGCCAGAAAAATATCACAGAATACCCCTCATCACTGGGTCCTCATTATACAGGTCGGTTTTGAGGGGAATGTCCAACCAAGTTTTGCTGCTCCTCGTTGGACGTCGCAACCAGACTAAAGGAAAATCGCATGCACAACTAATGCCAGTCGATACTTGTGCAGACGGCCTAATATCGTGCGGAGGAAAAGGATAACTTAAATCTCCCCTTTTTCAATATCATTTCTGTTTGTTTTATTATGCTGATCATGTTTCTCTATGTAGGTGGGTGGTAACATCTTTTAGTTATTTCCACTCCAACTCGTGCCTCATTTCTGTGACACACACTCCCCTGTATCACGTTAATACAAAACGACCAGTCATTCTCTGAAGCTTTATCCTCCGCCAGCCCCACTTGGTGAGGATATCACAATGCACATCGGTAAACCAAAATAGGACGGACGTGTAGGCCATTTCTTAAGTACAACTGCTACATCTTCTAATTGTTCTGCCAATGAAACGTAGCGTTTGGTTGGCCTTCCCTACGATATTTTTCTTTATCTTTCCAAGTGTAATTCCTAGATATCTAGTTGAATTTACGTCCTGTAAATTTCACTGATTTATCGTGTAAATAGTGTTTAACGGATGACTTCACACATTTCATTATTTAGTGTCAATTGCCAATTTTCGCAACATGCAGATACCATATCTAAATTCGTTTGTATCTGCTTTTGGTCTTCTGTTGACTAATGAAGGACGCCATTTGATTAGAAGCCGCTTGTGAGGAACAGTGTCAAAAGCCTTCAGGAAAACTAGAAGTATGCAATCGATTTGAGATCCATTGTGGACAGCACTCATGTTTGTAAATCTATCGGACCAAACTGCGTGGTCACCAGTCCGTAGCTTACAAACTTCTTAAACTAAGGTAAACTAACCTAAGGGCAACACATACACACACACACACACACACACACACCCATGCCCCAGGGAGGACTCGAACCTCCGACGGCGAGCAGCAGTGCGCTCCGCAGCAAGGCGCCATAGACCTCTCGGATACTCCACCGCGGCACTCATCACTTGATCTGAGTAAAGAGCACATTGTGTTTTACAAGACCGATACTTAGTGAAACCCTGTTGACTATGGGTCAGTAGGTCATCGAATATATAAAAATCTCAAAATCGTGCTTCACCCCGATGTCAGTGATATGGGCCTGCAATTTTACCGGTCACTCCTATTGCCTTTCTTGAATATGGAAGTGACCTGTGCAACTTTCCAGTCTTTGGATACGTGGAGGTGACAGGTCTTGCTGAGTTCGGTGGCTCGTGTTTCGAAACACACTCCGTTTCACTCTTGACGCTTATGGCAGCAGGCGGACGAACAAGAAGATTATTGAGGCTTCCGGACCCTTTTCCATGAATACGCAACTTCTACAACCAAAACAGCGTGTAAATAAAGAGTATTTCACATAGTTCTCGAGACGATGACGTTAGTGATCCTAGAAGTGGCACTACCCAAGTGTCGCTCGCCGCTTCTGGCACACTAAGAATATATTGTAGTGTAGGTCAAGATATAAGATACGTATCTTTTTAACGTGCCCATACGGTCGATGAAGTGGTGAAAACCCTACAGATCAAAATAATTTTGTGCCCCTTGTGAAAACCTAACGTCTAATGCAACAAAAATGTTGAATCAATTCCCATAGTGGCTACTGTACTTTATAACTGTCCAATCACATCTTTAAACATTTCGTTACATTTCGAAAGCCTCCACTCACCTCAATTTTTGTATCGGCAAAACTGTATGTGTACTAAATCTAATAGTATGTTTAACTAAAATTCAACCATATATGATGTAGTTACAGCCTCAAAGTCGATATAATTAGTTATAAGTTGGAAATACCCCTATATACCACTCCGTAGAGTCCGTGAAGAGCCAACTTGGAGGCAAAATTGCAAACAACATTATCACCTCGTATGAAAAGCCTTTGAATGGCGGACAGAGCGCGTGTAGATTACATTAGAGATTAGATTAGATTAAAACTCGTTCCATTGATCATATATACGACATTTCGGAAGATCTGGAACGTATCAGTTTAGTAAATGGTGTCTATACATAACAATATTTGAAGGATTCTTTAAATTTGCATTTTTTTATATTTCTTTTTTTATAGTTTTGTCTAAAAATTCATGCAAAGTTTAGAAGGAGTTGCCATTCAGAAACTCCTTTAATTTGTTTGTAAATACCAGCTGGCCACCTGTCAGATTTTCGATGCTACTTTGTAAGTGACCGAAGACTTTTGTGCCAAAGTTAGATATAACCTTGAACATCACCCGTACTCCTAGAGTTGTAGCTATGCACACTGCTATTACTTTTGAGTTGGGTCGGATTTTTAATAACAAATTTAATGAGTGAATATATATATTGCAAAGCTGCAATGAAGATCCCTAGATCCTTAAATAAATGTCTGCAGGTTGATCTTGGTTGGGATCCAGCAATTATTCTGATTACACGCTTTTGTGTAATGAATACCTTTTTGCTAAATATTGAATTCCCCCAGAATATGATCCCATATGAAAGCAGTGAATGGAAATAGGTATAGCAAGCCAATATACTGAGATATGTATCACCATATTTTGCAATGACACTGATAGCATAAGTAGCTGAACTCAAACTTTCAGCAGATCTTCAATGTGTTTCTTCCAGTTTAATCCCTCATCAACGCAAACACCTAATTTTTTTATATTCTACCTTAGCTACAGATTTATGTTCAAAGTCTAAATGCATTAATGGTGCCATGCCATTTACTTGGTTTTATCAAATTTTTATAAAAGTCCATTTGTAGACAATCAGTTAACAATTTTCTGAAAGACATCATTTTCAATTTTTTAACTCCTGTTTGTCAGGCGTGATAGCTATACTTTCATCATCAGCAAAAAGAACTAGCTTAGCCTCTTCGTGAATACAGAATGGTAAGTCATTAATATATATTATGAACAGCAAAGGACCCAAAACCGAACCTTGTGGGACCCCATTTTTGATAATTCCCCAGTTAGAGGAATTAATTGTTTCTTCTGTATCATGTGAACTGCTTATTTCAGCTTTCTGCACTCTTCCAGTTAAGTATGATGTAAACCATTTGTGCACTGTCCCCTCATACTACAATACTTAAGCTCATCTAGAAGAATCCCTTGATTTACACAATGAAAGACCTTTGAGTGATAACAAAAAATCCCAGCTGGTAATGTCCGGTTATTTAAGGTATTTAATATTTCATCAGTGAAGGTATATATAGCATTTTCTGTTGAAAAGTTTTTATGAAAACAAAACTGACATTTTGTTAGAACTTTATTTTTACTAATACGTGAAGCTACTCGAGAATTCACAACTTTTCAAAAAAGTGCATAGCAATATATCATTCCTGCGAATTCAGAATGTAACTTTATCGTACACTGAATAGCCAAAGAAACCGGGATGCCTACCTTATACGGTGTAGGACTCATGAGCAACTACAAGTGCCGCAAGACGACGTGGCATGGGCTCGACTAAGGTCTGAAGTAGTGCTGTCGGGCATGGACATCATGCAGGAGTAGAAGGCAGTACGTAAGAATATGAGGGGGTGGACTTTTATTCAGCATAGGACGTTGCAAGGCATCCCAGATATACTCCATATTCATGTAGCCAGCGGAGGTGTTTGAACTCAGAAAAGTGTGCCTGGAGCCACTCTGGAGCAATTCTGGATGTGTGGGATGTTGCATTGTCCTGTTGGAATTGTCCAAGCCCTTTAGAATTCACAGTGGGCATAAATGGATGCAGGAGATCAACCAGGATGAGTACCTACGTCTCACCTCACCGATCTAGACGTATCACCACATGCCATTCCAACTGCACATGCTCCAAACCATTACAAAGCCTCCACCAGCTTGATGAGTCCCATTTGCACATGCAGGGTCCATGGATTCAAGAGATTGTCTCCATAACCGTACAAGTCCATATGTTCGATGCAGTTGGAAACGAGTCGCCGCGCGGGAGTAGCCGAGCGGTCTGCACCGCCATGTTACGAATTGCGCGCCCTCCCACGTCGGAGGTTCGAATCCTCCATCGCGCATTGATGTGTGTGTTGTCCTTAGGTTAGTTTACCTTAGTTTAAGTAGTTTGTAAGTCTAGGAACTGACGACCAACGTAGTTTAATCCCATAGAATTACAAACATTTGAACATTCGGAAACGAGTCTCGATAGACCAGGCAACATGTTTCCGGTCATCAGCATTCCAATGTCGGTGTTGACGGACCACGCGAGGTGTAAAGCTTTGTGTCGTACAGTCACCAAGGGTACACGAGTAGGCCTTCGTCTCTGACAGCCCAAATCGATGGTGTTTCGTTGAATGTTTCGCTCGGTGACACTTGTTGATGGCCCCTCATATAAATACACAGCAACTTCGGTAGGGCAGCTCTTCAGTCACGTTGGAAGATTCTTTTCAGTCGTCATAGGTCCAGTTCTTGCAGAATCTTTTTCCGGTCGCAGCGATGTAGAGTATTTGATGTTTTACCGGATTTCTGATATTCACGGTGCACTCGTAAAGTGGTCGTACGGAAAATCCCCATCTCACCGGTACCTCGGAGATGCTGTGTCTTATCCCTCATGCGTCGACTATAACTGCACGTTCAGACTCACTTGATTCGTGATAACCTGCCATTATAGCGGCAGTAATCGATCTAGCGCTTGCGCCAGAGACCTGTTGTCTTATATAGGCATTGTCGACTGCAGCACCATCCTCTGAGTTTTACTGATCTGTGTTTGTATACGCATGTCTGTACCAGTTTCTTTGCCTATTCATTGTATATGGTTAAATTTGGTGTTAAATATAGTATTAGATATACCCCACATGAAATTTTTACCATTTCAAAAATTGTGAAGTGAGAATTTCGAAATATATCAAAATTTATAAGGTGATTCTTTAGTTTCTCCCGGCGTATTTCATAATCAAAATATCCACTGGTGTACTGCCGGTCTATAGTGTCCAACGGGCACAATATTTCGGCGATCATACATGTCGCCATCATCAGGTGAACTGACGGACTGAGCTCCTGGAAACGCGCCGGCACGGAGATCCGCACGCTACGGCTGCTCGAAGGGAACTGTGTTCTAGCCCGGTAGCGGGCCATTTAAATACCCTGTGCCCGCGGAGCGACCCCTCCGCGGTCCGCGCCCAGCGCCGCGGCCGCGCAGTGGAACCGAATGCGACGGCGTCTGAGATGACGTCGGTGTGAGGGCTCTGTCCGCCGTGGTCGTCACTTCGTTACGTTTGCTAGATTTACTCTTAATTAACCCAATCGCTGGTTCCCAAGCTCTGCTAAGATTATAGCCACAGTCACGGTTTATGAGGTCGTCACTTGTGCGAATTTCAATGGCCTCTCTAACGACGCAGTCCCAGTATCTCGACGTCTGTACCAGAATCCTAGTGCTTTCATACTCCATCGCATGATTCTCCGACAAAGTTCAGCGACCGCCGACTTGCTCGGATACATCAATCGTGTGTGCCTCTGGTGTTCAACACATCGATCCTCGACGGTACGCATCGTTTGTCCAATATATGACTTTCCACACTGACACGGAATCTGGTACACGCCGGCCTTCCTCAAACCGAGATCATCTTTAGCGCTCCCCACCAGTGCACGAATTTTATTCGGCGGACAAAAAACAGTTCCAACCTGGTGTTTTTTCAAAATGCGGGCGATCTTCCCCGAGAGTGCGCCAGTATATGGAACGAACGCAGTGCCTACATCCTCCCTCGTGTTTTCATCAGTTTCCACAGATTGTGTTGTAGTGGTTGGGCGGAGAGCCCGCTGAATCTGCCACTCTGAGTACCCATTTTTTCGAAATACAGTTTTCAGGTGTTCCAATTCCTGGGGTAGACTCTCTGTGTCGCAGATAGTGCGCGCCCTATGTACTAGAGTTTTAAGTACCCCATTCCTCTGTGAAGGGTGGTGACAGCTGTCTGCGTGTAAATACAGATCAGTGTGCGTTGTCTTCCGATATACACTATGACCCAGGGTGCCATCAGCTCTTCTCTTGACCAAGACGTCCAGGAACGGCAATTTACCCTCCGTTTCAGTCTCCATAGTGAATTTGATGTTGGGGTGTATGGAGTTCAGATGTGTAAGGAAGTCAAAGAGTTTATCCATACCATGTGGCCAGATGACGAAAGTGTCGTCCACGTAACGGAAAAAGCAAGTAGGTTTCCACTGAGATGATGCCAGGGCTTCCTCCTCGAAATTCTCCATGTACAAATTAGCGACCACAGGGGAGAGAGGGCTACCCATGGCGACTCCCTCAGTTTGTTCGTAGTATTCGCCATTGAAAAGAAAATACGTAGAGGTCAAGACATGCCTAAAAAGTTCGGTGGTCTTCTCGTCGAATTTCTGACCAACCAAATCTAGTGACTCTCGAAGGGGCACTCTCGTAAACAACGAAACTACATCGAAACTCACTATGATATCTGACTCATCCAGCCTGAAGTTGTTAAGGCGTTTAACAAAATCCACGGAATTACGGATGTGATGAGGGCACTTACCCACATAAGGACTTAATATTCCCGTCAAGTATTTGGCCAACAAATATGTAGGTGCTCTGATGTTACTGACAATGGGACGTAACGGCACCCCATCTTTGTGAACCTTAGGGAGTCCATAAAGTCTTGGCGGTACCGGACCTTGAGGTAGCAGTTTCTTGGCGACACCCTCCGGTAAATCCGCATCCTTGAGAAGCGCCCTCGTCTTGTTTTCCACCTTCTTTGTGGGATCAACGCTGATCTTCCGGTAGGAATCGTCATTTAGCAGGCTCTGCATCTTTTCAGTGTATTCCTTATGCGAGACAACAACCGTAGCATTGCCTTTGTCAGCCGGTAAGACAACAATTTCAGGGCGCTCCCTCAGGTCACGAATGGCCGCCCTCTCTTTACTAGTGATGTTCGACTTCATGGGCTTGGATTTCGTCAACGCACGACAAGTTTCACGACGTATTTCCTCAGCTGATTCAGGCGGAAGTCGAGCTGCAACCTGTTCAACAGCACTAATAATTTCTGCGACCGGTGTGAACTTGGGGGTAGAGCAAAGTTGAGTCCTTTCTCCAAAACTGAGAACGCATCATCACTCAACTCCATGCCACTCAGATTGATGACAGTCTTGCACGGAAACTGCAGAGATGGTTTGTCAAGGAGGCGTGAGAACTTAGCTGTTTGACGTCCCGTTGCCTTCTTATGGGCGGAATCAGCTGCAACCGAAGTAACACCATCAATCCAATCCCAGGAAAAAGACGTGAAGCGACTAGCCAGTTGCAAATGCATTTTGAATAGTTCCTGTGAGATGAGCTCAAGGCTACGGCGGGTGAAATGCACTCTCTCACGAAGCAATGCGAGGCTGGCCCGTTTTTTAATTCTCTTGGCTGCTGCAGAATCGATGTGATGCATAACCTTAGCAAAATTTGGAATGACATTCTCGGAACGACATCTCTTTAGAAAAGCAAGACTACTTAGCAAACGACGTCTACGGTGGCGCAACTTTTCAAATTTCTTCATGCTGCGATACATCTCCTCCCCGTAAAGGTGTATGATGTGATTCTTTAGTTTCTCCCGGCGTATTTCATAATCAAAATATCCACGGGTGTACTGCCGGTCTATAGTGTCCAACGGGCACAATATTTCGGCGATCATACATGTCGCCATCATCAGGTGATTTTGTACATGGAGAATTTCGAGGAGGAAGCCCTGGCATCATCTCAGTGGAAACCTACTTG
The DNA here is from genome assembly GCA_026315105.1 of Locusta migratoria. Lineage (NCBI taxonomy): Eukaryota > Metazoa > Arthropoda > Insecta > Orthoptera > Acrididae > Locusta > Locusta migratoria. The sequence continues at coordinate 181,114,834 of CM048746.1, forward strand.
CTTTTTCCGTTACGTGGACGACACTTTCGTCATCTGGCCACATGGTATAGATAAACTCTTTGACTTCCTTACACATCTGAACTCCATACACCCCAACATCAAATTCACTATGGAGACTGAAACGGAGGGTAAATTGCCGTTCCTGGACGTCTTGGTCAAGAGAAGAGCTGATGGCACCCTGGGTCATAGTGTATATCGGAAGACAACGCACACTGATCTGTATTTACACGCAGACAGCTGTCACCACACTTCACAGAGGAATGGGGTACTTAAAACTCTAGTACATAGGGCGCACACTATCTGCGACACAGAGAGTCTACCCCAGGAATTGGAACACCTGAAAACTGTATTTCGAAAAAATGGGTACTCAGAGTGGCAGATTCAGCGGGCTCTCCGCCCAACCACTACAACACAACCTGTGGAAACTGATGAAAAAACGAGGGAGGATGTAGGCACTGCTTTCGTTCCATATACTGGCGCACTCTCGGGGAAGATCGCCCGCATTTTGAAAAAACACCAGGTTGGAACTGTTTTTTGTCCGCCGAATAAAATTCGTGCACTGGTGGGGAGCGCTAAAGATGATCTCGGTTTGAGGAAGGCCGGCGTGTACCAGATTCCGTGTCAGTGTGGAAAGTCATATATTGGACAGACGATGCGTACCGTCGGGGATCTATGTGTTGAACACCAGAGGCACACACGATTGATGTATCCGAGCAAGTCGGCGGTCGCTGAACATTGTTTGTCGGAGAATCATGCGATGGAGTATGAAAGCACTAGGATTCTGGTACAGACGTCGAGATACTGGGACTGCGTCGTTAGAGAGGCCATTGACATTCGCACAAGTGACGATCTCATAAACCGTGACTGTGGCTATAATCTTAGCAGAGCTTGGGAACCAGCGATTGGGTTAATTAAGAGTAAATCTAGCAAACGTAGCGAAGTGACGACCACGGCGGACAGAGCCCTCACACCGACGTCATCTCAGACGCCGTCGCATTCGGTTCCACTGCGCGGCCGCGGCGCTGGGCGCGGACCGCGGAGGGGTCGCTCCGCGGGCCCAGGGTATTTAAATGGCCCGCTACCGGGCTAGAACCCAGTTCCCTTCGAGCAGCCTTAGCGTGCGGATCTCCGTGCCGGCGCGTTTCCAGGAGCTCAGTCCGTCAGTTCACCTGATGATGGCGACATGTATGATCGCCGAAATATTGTGCCCGTTGGACACTATAGACCGGCAGTACACCCGTGGATATTTTGATTATTAAAATATATAAGGATTTGATTGCACGTTGTAAAATACAGTAGCAACCATGGAAAATATGTTTCAACATTTTTTATGCTGGATGCTTAGAAAGATAAATCCGACATTTCTTCGGAACGGACTTCACTTCAGTCACTTTATTTGGTATACGTGTTCGATATTTTGACCTAGACTACAACATATTCGAAGTTTATTGGAAACACCGAGAGGCAATTCTCTTCTGTTACTTATTAGTTGTGAGGATGTTCAAAATGTTCAAATGTTTGTATAGTCTATGGGACTTAACTACGGGTCATCAGTCCCTAAACTTACAAACTACTTATGAACTACTTACGAACTAGGACGGCACAAATATCCATGCCCGAGGGGGGATTCGAACCCCGTGGCCGTAGTGGCCGTGCAGACCGTGACTGGAGCGGTTCCATAAGTTCTACAAACATTTGAACATTTTTGAAAACCTAAGATCAGGAACTGTTTATGATTGTTAAACTTTTAGTTGGAATGCATAATGATTTTTATGATGATAGTTGCAGAAATCCCACTGCCAAGAAGACAATGAAAATTACCAAAGTTCGAAAAGAAGAGTCGCTTTGTTCCTTACCGATTCTTATAGTACATATGAATGTTCCTAGCCTGTTCCCAAGCCTACTGCGGCGTTGGGATTAACTTTATGTGTCACTGTAAGTTTATGTGAAGATCTTTTTTATAAACTCGAATTAATCTTAGGTTCTGCGAATCAAGCACAACACTGTAATTTAGTCGAAAATAGTACAGCTAAGGCCGGCTGCGGTGACCGAGGGGACTGTGGCGCTTCAGTCATGGTCTGCACGGCCACTACGGTCGGGGGCTCGAATCCCCCCTCGGGCATGGATATTTGTGCCGTCCTTAGTCTTAGCTAGTTCATAAGTAGTTTGTAAGCTTAGGGGCTGATGACTCCGTAGTTAAGTCCCATAAGTTCTACAAACATTTGAACATTTGAGTACAGCTAAAGGTATCAATTTTATGATGCAGTTCAAATTTTGTAGTAGCAGAAGTTATGACGACGCCATTCTACGTGCTCAAGGTGCCTATCCATAAGGATTTAAACAGCCAATTAAACTGTTATAAAAGAAATAAGTTTTACTTATTTCTTTCCACTTTCAAAACATGGTTAACATTACACTTCACTTTCTTAAGCACTAAAAAATGAAAGAAAGCTCCCACTGAAAAAGTATTTTATTTTTTCGTTAGTTTGAAGGAGATTGCGGGTGTGAGGTTAAGGATGGGCGACAAATAAAGACAGCACTGTATGTCAACCTTTCTTCCTACGTCACTGACCGCAGCGATCCAGATGTTTAATGGCCCTCGTTAAGAGTGAATGAGCTGCTGGGTGGTAAACGTCAGCAGTGGGAGGGTCGTGTTGAGAAACTACATTTGCCATTCCCTAGCTGATTAAAGCCGATATTGAGCTCTTGTTCTTTTCTTTGGATTCTGTACTGTTTACGCAACGACCTCTCGGCACTTCTTTAAGTTCGTCTCCTTCGCAACGTACAGGGCAATTGTTCGTTATAATTTTATGTATGTAGACATATGTTAGGCACACAATAGCAGAAAACGAGAAATATCAATTTTCCAGTTGTCACTTATAGAATGTGTTTAAAAATAAAACATCTGCAGAATAATTAAAACAAAAAGGAAAATAGAAGGAATAGTTATAAATTTCGTTTTTAGAAAAAACAGCAAACAGTTTAGACCCTTGACAATATGCAGTGTTTATATCAAACTGTATTCTGCGCATGCCCCGTAATTTGCATCGTATGCCGGTTACAGCGCAATCTATTGATACAGTTAGGTACTATGTTTGGTGCCACGGTGTTTCTCCCTTCGTCAAGTAAGTTCAGATCAAATCTCTTTCTGCCCCCTGTACAGAATTTTGAAAGTATGACTAATTACGGATACCCGGTGCATTAGAGCTTAAGATTTCTTCACGGACGCGTCAGTTATAACATTACAACCACCCCCTACCGAGGAAAGACGACTACATCAACATAATTAGTCCGGAATGCACGCCCGACATTCCTTCTCAGCCGATGACCAGCTCCTTCACCTCACCCATCTCCTCTCCGTCCAGCTTAATGCCGCTGTTTTCATCTCCCTCGACATAGAGAAAGCTTATGACCGTGTACTGCAGCCCAGTGTGGGATCCTTATCAGGTGGGTCTGACGGAGGACATCGAAAGAGTCCAAAGAAGGGCAGCTCGTTTCGTATTGTCACGGTACAGGGGAGACAGCGTCACGGAAATGATACAGGATCTGGGATGGGAATCATTACAACCACGGCGCTTATCACTGCGGCGTGGGCTACTTGCGAAACTCCAATCGCCAACATTCTCCTCCGAATGCGAAAATATATTGTTGACTCTCACTTACATAGGTAGAAATGATCATCAGAATAAAATACGAGAAATCAGAGCTCGAACAGAGAGATTCAGGTGTTCTTTCTTCCCGCGCGCTATTCGAGAATGGAATGGGAGATAAATAGTATAATTGTGGTTCGATGAACCCTCTGCCAGGCACTTAAATGTGATTTGCAGAGTATCCTATGTAGATGTAGACATTCCGGTCGTCTTTTCGAACTCCAAACCTACGCCCTTCCCATTAATTATGTCCGACTGATTGCTCTCTTTCTCTCCCACCACCAGTCCTGCATCACTGTCTACAACTCCAAATTCCGTTTCTTTTATCTGGGTACCCCAGGGTTCCGTTTTCTCGCCCCTCCTATACCTCATTTACTCCGTTGACATGCCTCAACCCCAGCCTCCTGTCCATGTCCTTCAGTGTGCTAACGACACCGCGTTCCTCGCCCTTGTATCCTCCCTCGCCGCTTCCAGCACCTTCTCCAGTACCACCACTCCCGATTCGCCACCTCGTGCAACCAGTGGCTCCTATCCATAAATCCTGACAAATCCTAGGCAATCATCATAGGTCCTGAATGAAACTTCACTCTGCAGCGGAGTGTGCGCTGATATGAAACTTCCTGTCAGATTAAAATATTGTGTGCAGGGACCGGGACTCGAACCTGGGACCTTTGCCTTTCGCGGGCAAGCGCACTACCGACTGTGCTATCTCGACACGACTCACAATGCCGCCTCACAACTCTACTTCTGCCAGTACCTCGCCTCCTACTTTCCAAACTTCACAGAAGCTCTCTTGCAAACACGCAAGACTAGCACTCCTGGAAGAAAGGATATGGTGGAGACATGGCTTGGCCACAGCCTAAGGGATGTTTCCAGAATGAAACTTCACTCTGTAGCGGAGTGTGCGCTGATATGAAACTTCCTGGCAGATTAAAATTGTGTGCCGGAACCGGGACTCGAACCTGGGACCTTTGCCTTTCGCGGGCAAGCGCACTACCGACTGTGCTATCCCGGTTTGCAAGAGAGCTTCTGTGAAGTTTGGAAAGTAGGAGGCGAGGTACTGGCAGAAGTAGAGTTGTGAGGCGGCATCGTGAGTCGTGTCGGGATAGCACAGTCAGTAGTGCGCTTGCCCGCGAAGGGCAAAGGTCCCAGGTTCGAGTCCCGGTTCCGGCACACAATTTTAATCTGCCAGGAAGTTTCATCATAAGTCCTAACACCCACTGTTTCCGTCTGCACACTGTTACCTCACCCTCCACGACCGTCCCATCCGTCATACCACCACCCACAAATACCGCGGCCTTACCCTCAGTCGCTCCATTTCCTTGACCCCCACCCTCCCCCACCTCAAAACTGTTCACCAGAAAACCCTTTCCTGTCTGAACTTCTTCAAGCTCCTCTTTGGCTAGACATGGGACCTTCACCCTTCCACCAGCCATTACACCTACCACTCCATCATCACAGTCACTGTTATTTTCCCCTATCTATTACAAATACCTCCAAATACTTGTACTCTACGCCCTGCGCTCTAGCTAACCACATCCACCTCCCCTCGTCCATGCAGATCCTATATGACCTCATCCCCTTCCTTAACTTATTGCAATTCCTGGAACACCTCCGAATTCTGTATGTTTCCGGAAGATAGACTCCCATAACTGAGTGGTGTATCCTCTCCTCACTGATACTGGGCCTCTTCCTTGACTGCATCACTGCACCTAAAACAACACATGTGACGCATGTAAACAGATGTTAAGGTAATCATAAAATCAATCTCCTAGTATTAACGTAACTATCATTCTGAAATCATATTATATACATATATTAACTTTGTAATACATCTTTTGTTCTTATTTAGTCTAAATTGGCATCATATTTATATCCTTTGGTTTCACATGATACCTCTTAACCCGTGGTATAAACATTCCCATTGGTTTGTTTACAAGCTGAAAGATGTGGTAGTGGCTGTAAAGTCGTAATGTGTGTGAAGTTTTTTTAATGTTACCACTTGAATGTCGTGGGAATTGCTGTGGTGTGTTGATGGAAGTGTTGTGAAATGATATCCAAAAGCGGACCAAATATGGACAAATTAAATATGAAACGCATAACTATAAGTAAGGTCTTGAAGACAGACTTATATTGTAATTATTCAGTGTAGCATACCAAAATTAGTGTTTAATTTTTTCTCGTTTTCTGCCCTGCCATAGATACAAATGTAATTTGCACTAAATGCATACCATCTGATTATGAGCTGCTAGGCAGCTTGAAACCGGTAATGGTTAAATAAATATTCATTAAGAAGAAACAAAAGGCGACTGGTTGCAGTAATTTCTGAAACCTATTTCAAGAAACAGTCAAAGGTTCCAACACAATGGATAAAAGATTTAAAAGAAAAAATTGTTAACATCGAATATTAATTTAAGCATAAGGAAGTCGTTTTTGAAGGAATTTGTGTGGGGTGTTGCCTTGTATGGGAGTGAAACCTCGACGATAAATAGTGCGGAAAGGAAGAGGATAGAGGCATTTGAAATGTGGTGTTACAGAAGAATGCTGAAGATTAGGTGGGTGGATCTCATAACTAATGAGGAGGTACTGAACAGAAATGAGGAGAAAAGGAATTTCTGGCATACATTGACTAAAAAAAGGGCTCGACTGGTAGGTCACATTCTTAGACATCAATGAATTGTGAACTTAGCTCTGAAGGGAAGTGTGTGGGGTAAAAATCGCAGAGGGAGAGCAAGAGATGAATATACTAAGCAAATTCAAATTGATATAGGTTGCCGCTCTTATGAGGAGATGAAGAGACTAGCTCAGGATAGAGTTAGGTGCAGAGCTGCATAAACCAGCCACAGCATTCATTACAAATAGGAACATATAAATTCATGCCGCCACAACTCACGAACACATGACACGGCAGAGGGTATCCTTAAATAAGCATCGACATTGTTTCGCCGATCACCATAGAAGTTGGCAGATATTTGTAATTTCTTAGAGATAAGGGGTTAGTGAAGATGTACATAGAGAGGAGGAATAAAAAGAGGAGTAGGAGGATGACGTAGAAGTGGTGAGGAGGTGATGCGTCGAGACATAGGCGGGGGGGGGGGGGAGGGTGAGCGGTGAGATTAGGTAGAGAGAACGTGGAGGAGGGGATGGTCAGGTGAGAGGAAGAGATAAAAGAGAGAGGGATGTAAAGAGGGGCAAGAGGAAAGAGATAGATGTTGGGGAGACGTAAGTAAACAGAATTGGAAGAAGGTGGACTGAAGGAAATATAGAATAAAAAGGCTACGTTATTTACGAAATGTTAATGTGCACAAATATACCATCTTTACATCAGTAGGAGGGGACGAGAAGATGGATAGTGAAAGGAGTCAATAGTATAGAGACTAAAACAAATAAATATCCGAATGGATGGTCAAAAATTTTACTTTATCACGAAACGTAGCGATAAATGCATTAAAAACACCAACAAATGAATGTCAAAACAATGAATTATGATTTCACTCCATGATCCATAATTCGTATGAGTAAGCTCTATCTCTTTCGCAACAGAGAATTATTGCTTGTTGTGGAAATACCACTTCACAGTCAGTTAGTACTGTGTCGGGGAGACAGATTTTTACGCGGAATAGGAATCAGTGTATCGAAGGAAGACACTTATTATTCGACATTTGCACCCAGTTGTCAGTAATCGTTATTTATGTGATATATTGTTTAGTTTAGCACTCTTTCCTGTAGATAACTGCATGTTTCATACAACTGTTCTCGGGAAGTATTTTGAAGGCAGAAATACATAAACAAGTGTATAACCTGACCTCATTATCACATCAGTTGATACGAATGTAACAGTTTGTCTCGTTTTCACGCTTAATTGTGTACGAGCCGTTATCGCAAAACAAGGCTGATAACAGTGAGTGGATTCTTTTCCAGTAGTCAGCTATTCCTCGTGCCTTCTGAGAAAGAGCCGCTTTGTTCACAGAAGTCCTCTCTGGTTCTCGTGCCGCTCTGGCTGACCACTGCTAGTGACTCATTCGCGGATCGCCTTGTTGCAAACGAGCAAATTTTAACAGGTTCTAGTTAGTTTAGGCATTCCTCCCTCTTCTTTTTCTTCTTTGTGCGTGAAGTATTGTGCAAATCTACATTTTTGTAGATGCAATTTTGCACACCTGACCTTCAAAAAACAGAGGAAGGCCACTGTATACATAAAATTTAATATGGCGAATGGCGAAGGGTGCTTTACATACGGAAAGGACTTCAACGAAATTTACATTTGAACACTTGACTTTACTTACAGACTTCGATTCCAGACTATAGTTTTATTCTGATTTAGATGAAATTTGTGCCGCGGTGGAGTAGCCGAGCGGTCTAAAGCACCTCGCTGCGGAGGTTCGAGTCCTCCCTAGGGCATGGGTGTGTGTGTTTGTCCGTAGGTTAGTTTACCTAGGTTTAAGTATTTTGTAAGCTACGGACTGATGACTACGCAGTTTGGTCCGATAGATTCACAGACATTTAAACATTTTGATGAAATTTGCACACTTGATCTTCAAAACAAGAGAAAGGACACTGTCTATATGAAATACAAAATGGTGCATGGCAGAAACTTGTTTTCCTTGAGATTTCGACAACAGACTACAGTTTTGTTGCGACCTTTATGAAGATTTGCAAACTTGATCTCCAAAACTATGGTCAGATCGGCGCCTTCATAATATTTTATGAAGTGCACGGTAGAGGGTACCTTACAACAGTCTTTAACACACTTTGAACAGTTACAATGATCGTTGGCATTGTACATATGTATGATACGTGGCAGAGGATACCTTGCACTGATGAAAGTTGACAGATAAATGTATTTTTTGACAGATTGCGGGAGGAGAAGATGGGTGAGACAGCAGATAAGGATACAGAAAGGACGAGGAGATGGACAAAGACTGGAGAGGGAAGAGTTGAACTGAGGGAAGGGAGGATAGAAGATGAATAGAGAAAGAGGAGACATGAGAGGGGAGGGGTGGTGGACTGACAAAAGTTTGGAATAAATAAATGCTCGCGCAACGCCGGTTTTTCAACTAGTTACATACGAAGTAGTGTGTCCGTGTATTTGTTTGTATATTTCTGGTGCGTACAACAATTGTTTTAGTCGAAGAAATTTTACACACTTTTCCTGGAAAACATAAGGAAAGCCACTGTCTACATGAAATTTCGTATAGTTCAAGGCGGAGTTCAAATGTTCAAACTTACAAACTACTTATAAACTAGCTTATACTAAAGAAAACACAAACATCCAAGCCCGAGGGAGGATTCGAACCCCCTACGGGGAACGGCCTCGCGCATCGGAGCATAGAGCTTTAATGCGCTCGGTCACTCCGCTACGGCAGAAGGCAGAGCATACTTTACTTATAGATTTCGACTAAATCTATTTTTATTTCGATCTTGATAAAATTTGACACACTTGATTTTGAAAAGCAAGATGAAGGGTACTTTTCACATAAAATTACATAGGTGCATGTCAAAGGGTACCGTTCAGTCAATTACAACGAAACTGTGCTCATATATGTATATAGATCGTACCCACCTAGATTTCAGTTTTCCATGTAAAAATGAGACGATGATACTGCTTCCAAAAACAGAAAAGTATTGCCAACATCTTCGTTTCTTCTTATTTTTATAAGCCCACTGCTTGCAGCATTGCTGATCTTTTAAAGAATACATTTTGCCAAACTACAGGTGAAGGTACATTATCGTTATTTCATCATCAAACATCACCCAGTGGTTTACAGTCAGATTTCTACACCAGAGTATAAGCCTTTGTTGCATTATGCTTAGAGAGAGATAGGTTATGACACTGACATATTATAATTTGAAAACGTAATTCGTGTGGCTTTTGATATTGGACTGCTTGAATGCGGAAGTTATTTTGATTGTAAAAAGTTGGTTTTAGTGAGCTGTGCACACTATTGTCAACTTAGATTTTGAGAGGTTACTGTTTGTAACCTCTCATTAATACTCCATTCGGATACTGCAGATAATATTACTTGGAATGACGAGTTGTCATAAATATAACTGAAGGAGCACTACCGAAATACTGTAGAGGAAAAATGGTCATACATTGTGTTACTTATTCTCCATTCGCCATATTTATTTGCAATCTATTGGAGAATATCCAGTTTCTTCCGTTTCTTAACAAACTAACAAGTATGTTTGCATCTAGAAGTGTTTATGAAGTAACAAGACTACTTTCCCCTAGGCAGAAGTCAAGATCGAGTAGTGCCAACGTAAATCTTGGTACTTCTCTGGACCAAAGTTGTGACGTTAGCACTGCCGCTGCGGTCGGGGGTTCGAATCCCCCCTCGGACATGGATGTTTGTACCTTCTTTAGTATAAGCTATTTCATAAGTAGTTTATTAGTTTAGGGACTGTCGACCCCGTAGTTAAGTCCCATAATCTCTACAAACATTTGAACGTTTTGAACATTTGTGTCGGTAGGCGTCACCTGTTTGTTGAGACAGTGGCGAAACTTTCACCCAATAATTGGCAGGGCCTCCCCTCCCCTAATTCGCAAGAGTTCTGTTAGCGGAAGCTCGCCATCTTTTCGGACACTCTGCCGCCGAGACCTGAAGTAGCAAGTTGAGAATTTGGTGCTCCGTCCAGATTCTTTCTCCAGTTGGTAAATATATTAGTAACTGTAGTGGAGTTACCTAATAATGTTGTTCACAAGTTCATCGTGGTATCAATAGGATCAAATCAGTAAATTTTGTTTAAATTCCTAATATTTCCACAGGTATGGGACTTCGAAATTTTGTTCATCCTTCGTTCACTTGGAACGAAGGCAACTATCTTTCCTTTTCAGTTTAGGGTATTTTCAGTCTAGTTATTGCTAAAATCAAGTCAGATGTAGTGTCCAGGGAAAATTTTGGAGACGAGCTTAATTTGCTATGAGATTTTCGTCTGTGAACAACTGATAGACACGTGGCTGCTAAGCTACCAGTTTCACTAATCAGGCTGTGTTTAACATGGTCTATGTTTTTTTTTCTTTTTTAGCAGTAAGTAGGCAATTATGGTGTGTGAAATTATTAGTAAACTTAATACCCACGTGTGACTATTTTATATGTTGAACATTGGTCACTGCAGACCCAGTATCAGCTCTCAAACTGAATTAGCCATGCGCGTGATAATTGAATAAAGTTGCTCAGGGCAGGCAACGAGGTATTTCTGTGCCTAACCAGATGCCCAAATGTTCTAAAGTAAATACAGACATACTGACTTGTGAAGTATTGCTGTAAAACAATCCAGAACGGACTCTAAGCGAGTTAATGCCTTGCAGATGCAGAATATACTGACAATAATATACAAGAGCGTTCGTCCTCGTGTACCATAAGGTTAGGCAGATGCAGTTTTTTCGTGTGCAGGATTCACAGGATGTATAATTGTAATGCTACCTGTCCTGTGTTAAAACCTATATCTGGCGCTAAAAATAGCTTTCTTCCTTTTGGCACTGTCCAACGTAACATTAATGCTGTCATTGCAAACAAATAGCGTACTGGGAGTAGCGTTGTTAACAGTAAAATCCATACAATCCCCCTACTGTGCTGCATACGAAATGTGTTAAGAGATCAATATTTTTAGTAACCATTCTCTTGTTCATTGTTTTAGTGTATGTAGTTAAATAATGAAACGGGCTGTGTCCCAAATAAGTATTAATAAATGAAATCTTCTTTCTCTTTAACCATAAGATAATTATCCCCAGTTATTCCAGTAAGAAATTGTTTGCCGGAACCGGACTCGAACCTGGGACCTTTGCCTTTCGCGGGCAAGCGCTCTATCACTGAGCTATCCCCGACTCCCGGTACCGACACACAATTTTAATCTGCCAGGAAGTTTCATATCAGTGCACACTCCATTGCAGAGTGAAAGTTTCATTCTGGTAACATCCCTTAGGCTGTGTAGATTCGCAGGAGTACTTCTGTGAAGTTTGGGAAGTAGGAGGCGAGGTACTGGCAGAAGTGAAGTTGTGAGGACGGGCCGTAGGTCGTGTCGGGATAGTTCGGTGGTAGTGCGCTTGCCCGCGAAAGGCAAAGGTCCCAGGTCCGAGTCCCGGTTCTGGCATACAATTTTAATCTGTCAGGAAGTTTAATATGCGGCCCCATTAGAAGGACTCTTATTTAAATAAAGGCTATCCGTTGCGCATCTTTAAATATCTTGGTCAATCTCATGACCTAAGTTTGAGTCCTTGTCAACATAATTGTGTCCATTGGATTCATCATTAGTACTTGGGAATTATTGTCCCGGTACAACGAGGCAATAAGAATAATAGAAAAGCTACATCTGGTAACGTTAGCCAATGTTTATGCAAGTAGTGGCACCACTTCATCGATATTCCGTAACTATTGTCTGAGAACTAATATAAGAACTATCAGGTGTCTAGGATATGTGTGTTTTACGCTATTCTGATTCCTATAATTAGAGGCTTTGTGGCACTTATGATTGAAACTCTAATGATACACTGTCATTTCTCTCCTATGGTACTGGTATTAAAATGTCATTTACGGTACAGTGATACGTTTTGCATACCACTGATACAGACCATATGTCATCTTTTTTTTCCATGATCCAATGTTATTCTTCGCATAATTTCATATCCTCTCACGTCAGGGGCAAAATACTATCCATCCGATATCGAATATTTCTAACACTGAAAAATAAGACCAATTTGTGCATAAATAACTAACAGACAGAATTGCTCGATGTTTGGATTTCAGATCAAATAGCGTTAAACAGTTTTTAGAATTTACACTGCCTCACTCTCTGTAAAATATTTTAATGTTTACGTGATCGGTAATTAAAGGTCTTTCAGATTTTTACATACCATTCAGAAAGTTGTAAGAGCTTTTTAGAATTTCGATAACTTAAGATAGTTGAGCGACAATACTTATATAATGTAAATGAAATAATTTTGGTGTGTTTCAAAGAGTTACTGTTTACAAGCGAAAGTCTTTTTAATGTTTCTTATACTTTAACTTATATCAGCTGATAAATATTTAGCTTCCACTGCAATTGATTCACAGTTTGAAATAGTTCGTTTCTGGAGTGGTAAATTTGAGGAGTAAAATACAAACAATTGAAATACAAAAATTTCTGTTTAATAAACAAAATTATGAAATTAAATACAGTCTTGAAACGACACTTAAGCACAACAATTTTTGTCTCATTTTTACTCCTGTAGACAGGATTACTTGTAACATTTTATATTACAATTAAGTACATAATTCGTTACACAGAAGATATCACAGTATTTCTCTAAAACGAGAGTATAAAAAGACCCAGCACTGTAATCACGAATACTATGATTTATCACGACTTAAATATAAACACACATTTTTACTCCAGTTAAGGTAATTGACACTCACTCTGTTTCATGTAGTCAAGAAATACATAATCTCTATAGGGTTGATTGTCAAGTAGTGATACATTCGGAATTTTTAATGTTTAAGAAAGAACATTTTTACGTCAATCAGTAAAATAGCATTAATCGTTTAGAATTGAGCATAATCGAAGGATATGTAGCTGGAAAAGATCTCCAATTTAACTTTACAATACCATAGGTCGTAAATCTAAGGTATCAATATAGATATTTTCATCCTGAGAGAAAATTACATATTTGTTCGTAAATTAAGCTTGGCACTTAGGGCAAGTAGTCTGTTATTATTTTTCAGTATGTTTGAAACTGTGAATTGTCTTACAACAGCAATGTGATATATTGCATATTTCTGTGGCTACACAATCAGATTTGGGCCTTTTCCGCTGGGTGCGTGACTAGTGTAATAATGACTGATAAAATCGTAATAAATAAATGTGTACAAATAAATAAATGTATAAATAAATGTATAAATAAATAAATAATTAAATAAATACATCCACACTACTAAACATGGCACAACATAAGTCTGTTTCACACAAACGTTCTTGTAAAGAATTAATAAATAAATAGCGTGCAAGCACCGATACTATTCTTCCTTGACTGCTTGTTTAAAAATTGTATACTTTTGTTAAGGAAACACGACACCAAAATGGTGAACAACTTATGATTCTACATGCCAAAGTAATGATGACAAAATCACAGAATAAAGGCAGTTGAACTTTAACACATGTCGAAAAACGAAAATTACCCCAATTTGCAGGTACTGCAGAATTCTGATTCACGCTGAAATTATCGACGTTGACAGCCTTAGCTCGCCGATTAATTAAGTGACGTGAAAATAAAAACATTTTAACTAGTCCTCGTGTATATTAGATGGTTGTCGCTTTCCGTACTCAGAGTGCCTTTATTGTGTGAGTAGTGCAACAGAGCTTTGGCATCTAGCTGTCGTATTTGATGGCAACACTTACTGCCATCTTAAATCTAAAACCATTTCGCTAGGTAAATAAATACGGGAGAACTTGCGCAGTTTGTTTCTTCATTATGGAAGGAAAATAAATTAGTTGACGGAACGAATATGTATGATGAATGTACAGATGTGTGATCACTATTGATCGTTTGGAAACTGATGCGCCTTCAGTACTGTGGCGTCTTCGAGGCGCGCCACACAGCCGGCTGCGACGTCGATGTCCGAGTCCCGGAAAGGCAGGCTGTACAGCACGGTCTTGCACACGTACGTCTGATCCTGAACGCTGAAAGTCTTCCCCTCGATGCCATCGGCGCACCATACCTGCAGCACGTGGTTCTCGTCGTATTCGCACTGCGCCGGGCACACGCTGATGTTCTGTATCCGCTCCCACGTCGCCAGCTCCTTGAGGTCTGGACGGGCTGAACGCCGGACTCTGTGTCCCACTGTACGGACGGCCGGGGCGGCGTGCGAGGGAGTCAGAGTCGCCAGCAGCGCGGCGGCGGCGAAGGCGGTGGCGGTGGCGGCGGTGCAGGCTGAGGGCGCCATGTCTGGGTGTGGGTGCTCCCGGACGCACGAGGAAACGGTCGGGGATGAGGCGCGGACGCCACTGAGCGGCGGAGAGGCGTCCCCCTGCCTCATAAAGCCCTGCGCGCCGGCGGAGCTTCCGGATCGGCGGGTGTGCAATGTGGGCGCCGTTGCACAACGCGCGCGCACGTCGTACGGGCGGGACTTTTCCATCCTGCAGAAACTCTCACGGCGTTCGGGTCTTCACTGCCTCCTACTCACATTGCCAGCTCTCCGTTTCGGAAGCAAGTCTAGATGAGATATCTGGTCGAGGGGGCGGTGGGAAGGCTGCGGGTTGATATTGGGTGTGGTAGAAGTCCAGTGGCGGTGCGTTCTATGTGTTCACTGATTCAGTGAACCCCCGGAAAAAAGCTCGTCGTGAAAAAAAAAATCAGTCTTCGTTTCCCTCTTCTATCAATTCATTCGATACACACATTCATATATTTTTATCGCATGAGAAAAGTTTTACATCGTGGAGACAGGACGTAATCGTGTCGTAGCGCGGCGGTGGCTGCACCGTTGCACTGCCCACACGCTGTTGAGGTTCAAATTCTCTGCTGAACCCCCTGGAGGCAGCATATGGGAGCTCCTACGGCATGGAGGGGCGATGGGAAACGCCGCTTTTAACATTGGCGTTGAAGCTGGTAGAGACACCAGCTCCTGGCTACTCGAGCACTGGCGGTTACGCACGAATGGTCCCGAAGCAAAACAGTGGAACTATTGCGCACCACGCCTTGCGTATGCGCAAATCGTCCATGAAGGCAACATCCGCCCTTCATATTTGTTTTTGGAGCATTGAAGTTTCATCAAAAACAAGTCATATTTGTTGAAATATAGCCATAAATTAAAGACGCATCCACTGTAAAAGCCATCGCGTCGTAGCGCGGCCGTGGCCGCACCGTTGCACTGCCCACGCGCTGCTGAGGTTCAAATTCTCTTCTGAACCCCCTGAAGGCAGCATATGGGAGCTCCCACGGCATGGAGGGGCGAGGGGAATCGCCGCTTTCAACATTGGTAGAGACACCAGTTCCAGGCTACCCGAGCACTGGCGGTTACGCACGAATGGTCCCGAAGCAAAACAATGTACGAATGGTCCCGAAGCAAAACAATGGAGCTATTGCGCACCTCGCCTTGCGTATGCGCAAATCGTCCATGAAGGCAACATTCGCCCTTCATATTTGTTTTTGGAGCATTGAAGATTCACCGAAAACAAGTCATATTTGTTAAAATATACCCATAAATTAAAGACGCATCCACTGTAAAAGCCTTCAGAAGGTACTATCATGAAGAAAAACGAAGTCACTTCTCTCCACAAAGCAAGAATAGCCGTGTGGTTAGCGGCATCGCATTACGCTGTCGAAGGTAATGGGTTCAAGACTAACTGCAATGAATTCTTTTTTAAACCCAATCTTCTTTTTAACAGCTATGGGAATAACAATTACTTTTGCATTCTTACTTGGGATTTTTTGAAAATGTGTCGTGATTTTGAGAGTGAATGACACTTTACTATTCGTTGTAAGAAAAATATAAATGTTTGAAAAAGCAGCCTTAAGGAGGGTGTGCTGCTTACAGTGTCACAAGGTAGCTGGTCTCCTCATCGTAACAGATTCATTTTCTTACAGTCACTTAACAGTGAAATCAGTTACTTACTGTGTTTTAGTGTTCATGTGTACGTTCATATGTTCTTGGTGTTATCAAAGAAAAATAAACACCGTTCAGTACCTTTTAGAAACAAATTACTCAGTTTTAAGCTTGGACCGAGCGAGGTGGCGCAGTGGTAACACATTGGACTCGCATTCTGAAGGATGGTGGTTCAAATCTACCTCCGGCCATCCAGATTTAGGTTTTCCGTGATTTTCCTAGATCACTCCATGCAAATGCCGGGATGGTTCCTTTGAAAGGGCACGGACGCTTTCCTTCCTCATCCTTACCCAACTACTCCGAGCGTGAGCTCCGTCTCTAATGACCACGCTGTCCACGGGGCGTAAAAACTCCAAATTTCCTTCCTTCCTTTAAGCTTGGAACAAGTGTGAAGAAGCGTGGTACGTCAAAGCCTTAACTCCGAGTTGAAGGAAGCACAAACAAGCCGAGATAAGACGTTCTGGAGATCTTCTAAGGAAAGGATATCTGAAGGGGGAAGGAGGGGCAACCCAGGGCGGTTTCCTCGCAGAGGTGCGCCTAATTGTTTCTCTAGACGCCGAGCGTTGGGAGGGGGTGGGTGCTGAAACATGGGCGTGCCGAGCGGGGCGGGGGGGAGGGGGGGGCGCTGTGCCACTGTCAAGATCGTACACTAAAAGAAGTGAACCACCAGTCATCTGTGAAGTACCAGCCGCCACTGTCGGAGTCGGAGATCCTGATTCCTTTCGTTACACATTGTTGATTATCTTTCATCTCAGCTTTTGCCATGTTACGTGGGTGTCGACGTTATGGTTACATATTTCCTTCAATACCGTAAACCACAGCAAGTTGGTGAGAGGTGGTTGAACTTCGTGATACCTACACTGTACACTAAGTATGTTAATCCGTTAGGCATTCCTCGATACAACCTCTGACAAGTTCGGTGGATAGTCCTGTAACATTAACGTAGATGAAATATAAACTACAATTTCCTTAGTGTTCTTCGAAATAGTCACCTCCCATAACCATGGACCTCTGAGCTCAGTGATACATGTCCCGGAAACTTTGCACGAAGTCACAGACAAATATATGTTACTCTGTGACAGTGTGCAAAAGCCTCGTCACGTTTCGTTGGATGACAGGAATATCGTCAAATCTCTTGCCTTTCAAAACGAGTTTGAGTCGAGGGAACTGGAAGAAGTGTGGAGGATTCACGTCCAGCGAGTATGGTGATTAACGATTGTCCACACACAGCCAATATCGTCGAAGAGTTCCTGGCAAAAAAAAGGGTGTCGTACAGTTTGAACATCCATATACTTGCCGGATGTCAATGGTCAAGACTTCTTTATATTCCCGCGACTCAAACTCGCTGTTTAAGGAAAGAGATTTGACGGTATCCTTGACATCCAACGAAACATGGCAAGGCTTTCGAACACCATCTCATAGGAAGACTTCGTCCAAAGTTTCTAGGACAATTATCGCAGAGGTCAGTAGTGCATATTTATGGCAAGTGACAATTTCGAAGTACAATAAGATAACTGTAGTTCATGCTTCATCCACGTAAAGGTTACATGACTATTCGTCGAACTTTGTCAGAAGTTGTGTTTCGAATTTCAAGGTTGTCTGGTTCCCGTGCACATGGAGAGCTGCCATCTCCTGGAACAACTGGAAACTATCTGAGTATAGTCTAAAATAGTACCACAAAGTTGCTGTTCAACTCCGCTAAAGACACCAAAGAGCGTTGTGCCAAAACTTTGCTTTCCTATCACAGAAGTAAGTAGACCACTGAAGTGGAGGTGAGTTGAACTAATAGTATTATGTTGAGACAGTGTGCTAAAAATCATAGATGTAGAGCATTCTTACTTACGTTTTTTGTGGAAGTATTGAAAACGTGAAGCCGCGGCCAAGTGCATTGAGGCGCTATGCTCCGATGCGCGAGGCCGTTCCCCGTCTGGGGGTTCGAATCCCCCTCGGGCTTAGATGTTTGTGCTGTCTTTAGTATAAGTTAGTTCACAAGTAGTTTGTAGGTTTAAGGACTGATGACCCCGCAGTTAAGTTCCATAAGCTTAAAAAATATTTGTACTTTTTTTATGTGAAGGATCATGGTACAGCGTGATTTCCCTAAATCACTCCAGGCAAATGCCGGGATGGTTCCTTTCAAAGGGCACGGCCGATTTCCTTCCCCATCCTTCCCCAAAACTCCGAGTGTTAGTTCCGTCTCTAATGACCAAGCTGTCGATGGGACGTTAAACCCTAAGCTTCCTTCCATGGTACAGCATTGTGACACACTGACACAAAGTCAAAAAAGAAGTCAGATGGTCGCATCACTTCCAGATCTAGAGAAAGTGATGAAGGCAATGTAATGTATGTGGAATCAGATTGCAGTCTGTCTGAATACTGGGACGCTGAAGCTGATGTCGCGGAGGAAACAGGATTTCAAGGAAGAAGGCAAGATAGTGGCGATCTATGTGGATGTATGAAGGAGCACATTACCCATGTATAATAACCAAAGCCAGAAATGATGGGGCACTTGTTAATGTTACCGGGTCAGTGGAGAAGAACTGGTAATGGCTGATAACAAAAGATGGAATCTGGTACAAAACTGAGTAGATTGTTTGTAAGAGTGATGCCCTAAGCTAAGAGGCAAACTAAATATTTTCGATATTCCTGAAATGGCTACGTTTTGAGGTGTTTTACTGGTTTTATTGAAAATGTTACTCTTGGAATGCATCGCAATTTAAAATTAATTACTAAATAAATGTTTGTGGCGTTCTCTCTTAACAAATTATAATTTACTTTGTATACAGTTATCTTTCCTAAAGAAGACCGTCTCAATTACAACCCTGTAACAGACCCTAAATATATGAGCTGTTTAAGCAAAAATGCAACTGCCACTAAGTTGCGCTATAAATAGGACGGAACCTTGGACGACCTATTTGGTACAATTTTGGCTACCGCGGCCAAAGATTCTGATGATGCAACATCGCATTTAACAAATTAAAGATAAATGCATCATAAAAGAAAGGCGTTATTTAAAAAAAAAAATATTTTAAAAATAATGGAAAGTGTCACGAAGATACAATAGTTTAGTGTATATATCTCTCTTGAGTTACGAACTGAATATGTAATGAAAAGTGGCTATTTATTTTGATGTAAAAATGCAACCAGACACTTTTATGACTAATTATTTTGACGTTGAAGCCCTTACTTTGGTCTGTGTTTGCTTTATCAGTATTTAGTTTCTTCTGTTTAAGCATCTGCCTTATGCAAATCACTGGTTTTTTGTTTTCGTATGTCTTTACGTTTTTCGCTACAGTTGCATCTTCAGTGCGTCTTTTATATTGCTATTGTTCAATTTTTAATCAATAAGAATGACCCACTGAAAATGCTACAACTGTAGCGAAACATGTATGGGAACACAAAAACAAAACAAGAAAACAGTGTTTTGCCAAATGCAGATCCTCATACAGAAGAAACTTTTATGATTGATTATTAATACTTCCATAACTGGTTTTCAAGCCAGTGCAGCCTCATCATCAGTGGAGATCTTATAGGAGCAATATAATTCCTTACACGTTTATCCTATAATCAGTACGTCTCAAGCCAAAGATTATTAGGTAGCAACGTATGATATTTATCTTAAACGTACTCTTTCTACTTACATCCAATGTCTACATCTAATGTAAATTGTAATATCACGTGTATTAAATACTGTGACGTGTGCATATTGCTATATGCTATGGAAATGGATTATACTAACATTAAGTACAAAAAACATAACGACTTAACGTTTCGTTTCGTTTGTTTTCGTTACAGATTATCGAAGTTCAGAAATTTTGCCAGAACCGCCACCGCAGCAATTATTTTATGTCTTTTGATTTGCGCCCTTTTTTTCCACATAGCATCTGCCTACTGTGACTTCGCCACAGTCGAGTATTGCACTACAGCGTTCTCTTTTTGCGTCTAGTTCTTTTTAATGAAATTTCTTTGTCGACTGTCACACTGTTGAGTTGGTAAATTAATTTTATTTATGTGTCGGCCCATTGAATCTGGAGATGATATGTTTTCCTTCCAGTGGTTAACTGTTTAAGTTTATTTGATGACCTAAAAATCGCTTAATATCATTACACAAACAAACGCATATCTTCTTCGATAATGTCTATTTGCGCCGCGAAAAAAATGTTCAAATGTTTGTATAACTTATGGGACTTAACTACGGGGTCATCACTCCCTAAACTTACAAACTACTTATGAACTAGCTAATCCTAAGGACGGTACAAATATCCATGCCCGAGGGGGGATTCGAACCCCCGACCGTAGTGGCCGTGCAGACCGTGACTGGAGCGCCTCAGTCCCCTCGGCCACTGCGGCCGGCGGCGGATTAGCCGCGCTTACTGGGGCGCATGGATGTTTGTGTCCTCTTTAGTATAAGGTAGTTCATAAGTAGTTTGTAAGTTTAGGAACTGATGACCCCGCAGTTAAGTCCCTTAAGCTTTACAAATATTTGTCCATTTCCAGCTCACCAACCCAACGCTGCATAGTAAGTTCTTTTCTTCGAAAGAGATTGAACATTTCCTAAGTAAATAAATACGTAGCAGTATACTGGAAATATTAATCTTACAGGTCTGTTTGTATAGCGCCAAAGGAAAATTCCTCGGTGTGCAGTATGTGATTCCCTCCATTTGTGGTTTACCCCAGTAAGTTACCCGTTGGATGCTTCTTTGGCCAAAAAGTTATCTCTCGGAATCCTCCAGATTTCATCTGTCTCCTTAGATAGCAAGAACTCTTTGACAAGCACGAATGAATGCGTTTTCAAACTGCCGCGGTTTGTGAAGTATCATTTTTTCTTTCTTTTAACGTAAGTAACAAGAATTACTGGCGCATGAATGTATTCATACATCCTGTATTTTTTTTATTGTTATACGAGAATACGTACTCTTGCACTAAGGTGCTAACTGTGGCAAGTGAGCCTGCAGTCGCTGCTGTGAGTGCAAAAACAGAAGTTTCTGAAAGGGACGATTTGATCGCTAACACCAACTTTTAGAGACAATGTGCTATACCCCCATGTTCAATTGTTAATATTTATGATTCATGGTAGTATGGCTCCGGATGGTTGTAATTATTGTGCAGCTACTCACATAGGTTAAATGTGGGCTGCCATTATCGTATGACAAATGGAAAACAAATAATGCTTAAAATACGGTACCGATTGATGTTGGTTAAACATTAGTTTCATATTTGCCCACTAGGTGCTAATCTGTTGCTGAGAAGGCAAGAATGTTGCCTTATGTAAAGCATGAAGTGTGGTAAGTGGGTCAAAAAGATCAACCGAGTTATTGAACCACACTGTTGATTTTATTTTTAACCACTGCTTACAAAATTTGTTGTATATGATTAGCGGAGTCGTCGATAAGATATTGTTTCCGGAAAATGAGGTAATAAATAGTTCCTCGCAACATTTCTGTATTGACACTCATATTAGATAACCACTGTGCTCAGAGCCAAAGTCACAGGGATTCACGTGAAGTGATCTTACAGGCCATGGATCTTGACAACACGTTCGTGGGGGATTGCATTAATTACACCTTACACTGGGCAAGCGACATGACGTGTTGCCGCATCTTGCATGAAAACATTGCTTTCCACATAGCTGCGCTCTTCCAAAGCAGGAAGTCTGGATAGCGTGCTGACGTCACGGAACACCTCACAGGTTCTATGGGCGCAATCACAGGTAACACGAAGGACGGAGGATGCAACTGCTCGTGAATCCACACCGGTTACATACGGCGAGTGCAATGGTTCTTCGTGGACAACAAGTGGTTTAACAGTACCCCGACGGTTTTCAGAGGCCTCCAGATATGGTGGGAAAATTAAATTAGGTACCATTTCATACAGTGTCTCTTACAATTCCTCTTTCCGATCATCTCTGTTGTTATCTTCCTAACATATACAAATAAACAACCCAATCCAAACCCAACTATGAATCTACAGATGGTATACTTAAAATTGTAGCCGGCCGCGGTGGCCGAGGGGACTGAGGCGCTTCAGTCACGGTCTGCACGGCCACTACGGTCGGGGTTCGAATCCCCCCTCGGGCATGGATATTTGTGCCGTCCTTAGTTGTAGGTAGTTCATAAGTAGTTTGTAAGTTTAGGGACTGATGACCCCGTAGTTAAGTCCCTTAAGCTTAACAAACATTTGAACATTTTTTAAAATTGTAAATATAATTCTCTCCATCTACATCTGTCCTGTCTTCTTTTAACATTCTTCTTAAATGTTGTAAATTTGTTGTTGTCTCAAAGTTTTGGTAAGTTGAGTGCTAACAGCCGTCATGTATTTAATAAAATGCATCTTTGACCATCAGCTGTTTTATTAAATCCTTTAAATCGACTAGTTTCAGTCCAGGACCAGAATCATAGATAAAAAGCTATTAAAACAGGTTAGTCAACAGCATTAAATAAAATAAATCTGGCTGAAAACAGCAGGAGTCACTTTCACTAAAATTACAAACGTTAGCCAGATTTATTTAATTTAATGCTGTTGACTACCTTTTTATTTATGATGATGGTCCTGGACCGAAACTAGTCGATGTTAGGGATTTAATAAAACAGCTGATGCTTAAAGATGCATTTTATTAAATTTGCTTTTATGTTTTCATAATACTTACTATTTTATTCTGTTAGTTATATCAGTATTAATCTGAATGTAAAATCAAAAGTATATAATAGGTTACATGACGCCTGTATAATTTGCAACAATTTGTAGTTATTAGTTATTGAAGCATCAATAAAGATAAGTGTAACTTCATATTCACGGAGTGTATGACATTAACTGTGAATAGGTAAAGTAGAAAATGTGCACCTAGCCGCGATTCTAACCCGAGTCTCCCACTTTATAGGCAGTTGCGCTGACCCTACACCACTGGGGACACAGAGATCACTACACCTGCACTGATTACTTAAGGACGCCTCCCGTTAGATACAAATTCTCAACTTTACCCTGCCTTCTATTACTCAAACTCGTGGATTTGTAAACTGATTCTCCCAAGAGTAAGGGTCTAGGTGTGTTTCGCAGCTAGTGTCGTTCATAACTCGCATATGAATAGATTATAACAATAGGATGGAAAGTGGCGTCTATTCTTTCGGACATATCCGACAGAACACACACACACACACACACACACACACACACACACACACACACACACACACATATATATATATATATATATATATATATATATATATATATATATATATATATTGTTATGGTCTTCAGTCCGGAGACTGGTTTGATGCAGTTCTCCACCCTACTCTATCCTGAGCAAGCCTTTTCATCTCCTCATAAGAACGGCAACCCACATCTACTTGAATCTGCTTACTATACGCGTCTCTTGGTCTCCCTCTGCGATTTTTACCCCACACACTTCCCTCCAATGCTAAATTCACGATTCCCTGATGTCTAAGAATGTGTCCTACCAAGCGATCCATTCTTTTAGTCAGGGTATGCCAAAAATTCCTTTTCTCACCAATTCTGTTCAGTACCTCTTCATTAGTTATGCGATATACCCACCTAATCTTCAGCATTCTTCTGTAGCACCACATTTCAAAAGCCTCTATTCTCTTCCTGTCCGCACTGCTTATCGTCCATGTTTCACTCCCGTACAAGGCAACACTCCACACAAATGCCTTCAGAAAAGACTTCCTTACGCTTAAATTAATATTCGATGTTAGCAAATTTCTTTTTTTCAAAAATGCTTTTCTTCCCATTGCCATTCTGCATTTTATATCCTCTGTACTGCGACCATCGCATGTTATTTTACTACCCAAGTAACAAAACTCATCTACACCTTCATTGTTTCGTTACCTAATCTAATTCCTTCAGCATCGCCTGATTTTCTAAGACCGCATTCCACTATTTTTGTTTTGCTCTTGTTAATATTTTATACGCTCCCTTCAACACACTGTCAATTCCATTCAACTGCTCTTCCAGGTCCTTTGCTGTCTCTGACAGAATTACAATGTCATCAGCAAAACGCAATGTTTTTATTTCTTCCCCCTGAACTTTAATCCCTATTCCAAATTTTTCCTTGCCTTCCTTCACCGCCTGCTCGATGTACAAGTTGAATAACATTGGAGGAAGGCAACAACCCTGTCTTACTCCCTTCCCAACTGATGCTTCCCTTTCATGCCCTTCGAGTCTAATAACTGCGGTCTGGCTTTTGTACAAGTTGTAAATAACTCTCCTTTCCCTATATTTTAACCCTGCTGACTTCAGAATTTGAAAGAGTATATTCCAGTCAACATTGTCAAATCTACAAAAGCTAAAAATGTAGGTTTGCCTTTCCCTAATCTAAGATAAGACGTAAATCCCCAAGGTCAGCTTCTACCAGATTTTCCATTCTCCTGTAGATAATTCGTGTTAAAATTTTGCAACCATGACTTATCAAACTGATGGTTCTATAATTTTCACACCTGTCTGCACCTGATTTCTTTGGAATAGGGATTATTACATTTTTCTTAAAGTCTGAGGGTATTTCGCCTGTCTCATACATCCTACACACCAGTTCAAATAGTCTTGTCATGGCTGGCTCTCCCAGAGACTTTAGTAGCTCTGAGGGTATGTCATCTACTCCTGTGGCCTTGTTCCGACCTAGGTCTTTCAAGGCTCTGTCAAATTCATCTCTCAGTATAGTATCTCCTATTTCATCTTGATCTACTTCCTCTTCCCTTCCTACAACATCGTCTCTAAGTTCATTTCCTTTGTAGAGCTGCTCTATGTACTCTTTCCACCTTTCAGCTTCCCCTTCTTTGCTGAGAACTGGTTTCCCTTCTGAGTTCTTGATATTCGTAGAGTTGCTTTTCTTGTCCCCAAATGTCTCTTTTATTTTCCTGTAGGCGGTATCTACTTTTCCCTTTCTTATACATTCTTCTACAGATTTGCATTTGGCTTCTAGTCACTCCTGCTTAGCCATTTTGCACTTCCTGTCAATCTCATTTCTTAGTCGTCTGTACTCCATTTTGCCTGTTTCATTTACTGCATTTTTATATTTTTTCCTTTCATCAATTAAATTTAGTATTTCCTGTGATATCCAAGGATTTTTTGTAGGTATATATATCCAATATTCCGATGACGGACAATGATCATTTATTCATATTTAAGAAACTTTCACACATTTAAAAATTAGGTGTTAAAATAGTAAGAGTCTGAATGAAAGTCCTTGGTCCACTTGAACTGTTATTTTATTGGAGTCGTGAAGACCCGCACAACCGGTTTCGCAACCTACAGTTGCACCTTCAGGCGCTTTTTAAAAGTTTTCCATATAAGTCATTTATGATAGATAACGGGGTTAATGGTTAGGTCGTACCGCAAGCACCTTGGCTCTTTTCGTCAAATGATAAAAAAGAAGTCTACCGTGCAGGTCGTATCGCAAGCACCTTGGCTCTTTTCGTCAAAAAGATAAAAAAGAAGTCTACCGCACGGTTATCCATCATAAATGATTTTATGGAAAACTTTTAAAAAGCGCCTGAAGATGCAACTGTAGGTTGCGAAACCGGTTGTGGGGTCTTCAAGACTCCAATAAAATAACAGCTCAAGTGGACCAAGGACTTTCTTTCAGACTCTTACAATTTTCACACGTAATTTTTAATTGTGTGAAAGTTTCTTAAATATGTATAAATATTTTAGCTGTGGTTGCCCGTCATACAAAGTTCTTTGCGATCATTTATTCAGTGCGGAGGCACTCCTAAGCCCTTACTCTTCCGGGAGTCCGTCAGAAAACTACGTGTTTGAGTAACAGAAAATCAAATGTTTGGAGAGCTTATGAGACTTAACAAAAGGGTCATCAGTCCTTGAACTTACAAACTACCTATGAACTAGCTTAAACTAAAGACGGCACAAACATCCATGCCCGAGTGGCGATTCGAACCCTCGACCGCAGCGGCCGTGCAGACCGTGACTGGCACGCCGCAGATCGCTCGGCCACTACGGCCGGCTTGAGTAATAGCGGGCAGGGTGACGTTGAGAATTTCTATCTGACGGGAGGCGTACTTAAGTAATCCGTGCAGGTGTGATCACTGTGCTCCCAGTGGTGTAGAGGTCAGCGGAACTGCCTAGAAAGCAGGAACCCCGTGTTCGAATCACGGCTTGGTACACATTTTCATCTTTTCCTATTCGCAGTTGATGTCATACATTGCGTGAATATGAATAGATAATAACTGAAGGATGTCCTTCTGTGCGATGGAAATTCTCGCGTCACTGCGGAAGTGCTTATTGGTCAGTTACAGCAGCAGCTTCCACACCAGTAAATTCCAACGGGATAGTACGTCTACCCCATCCAGCTGCCACACCAGGCTCTCCTGTGTTTTAGAAGTCCATCCTCATACCTTTCAGTTGGATATAGTCTCTCAGTGCAACAGTATAACTGCTTCCGTTCACATGAAACGGTTCCACTAACAGTCCGCGGCCTCTCTTTTCGAAATCCATGCTGTTAAATCACGTTATGGCTACTCAAATGTCAGCGAGCGTGTCATACACACACGATACAGGGCCATATTTTCACCGGTAACCACAGTTGGAACTGTTTTACTAGCGTAATGCGGTTCCGCATTAATACGTTAGTACAGCTTTCAAGACGATAATTATAGCCCATACTGGGCTTCCATGAGTAGCTACATTGTAATTATAAAAGCTCGTTATGTATACAGTTGTATATGTGTTCGAGATAGGACACAGGCTCGTTTAGAAAAGTAACGTTTTAAGTTCTTCCTTCTTGCGTCAACGCAGGACCTCGTATGACGCATTCCACGTAGGCACCTGCTTGAGAAATGACGTTGGCTACCAAGCTCTTGATTTACCTCCGCAACGCTGTGTTCCTCACTGGTGCACTCAGTTGACCAAGTGTTCCATACTCGACAGTTCTGTCACCTAGCCTGCGAAAATATCTGCCTTCACATGTTGACGATTTATTCGTCTCGAATCACACCAGACTTTTATATTGAAGCATCATTTTGTCTGGTATAGTCTTTCTGGCAAAAAAGTGTATCTCACAGCTGCTACCATTAACTACATGCCGGAAATCTTGCAAAAAATATATCAAATGTTTGTAGATCTATCGGACTCAACTGCTTAGTCATTAGTCCGTAGCTTACGAACTACTTGAACTAAGGTAAACTAACCTAAGGACAACACAAACACCCATGCCTGAGGGGGGACTCGAACCCCCAACGGCAATCGGCCGCGCACATCGCAGTACGGCGCCCCAGCGCTTACGGCTAATCCGCCGCGGCAATCTTACAGCTGTCAGATTCCTGGGTGTGATGCATATAACAACGCCGTTGGTAGCAAGACGGTACGCCACTTAAAATATTGACGACTGTTTGTGCTATATCACAAGTCGTTCTCCAAGCTTTTGTAAATGAACGTCAGCGTAACTAACATTATTATTTCTGTATTCTGCATGCTGAAGAAAACGATATAAAATAAAATGTCCATTCATACGACTGCTAAATTAAATGCCTTAGATTTCGTCTACTCAATGATGCACAATTTTAAAGGCTATTGGTTCCGCTAAATCCAATTAAAATACGAATGACATACCTTGGAATGGTCATAGAAATTACAGTGTGGAAAGAGAATAAAAGGTTGCGTTTTATTGGGATAACACTTAGTCGTGATTATTGACCACGTCTACTACAGAGATTGCGTACATTACTATTGTCTGTTCTATGTTAGAGAATTGGTGTGCGGTATGAGATCCTTACGAGATATGTTCGACGGGAAGCATCGAAGCAGTCCACAGGGCCGCCAGTTTTATTATGAAATAGGGAATAGAGTGTTTCGTGTGTAAAGTCGGAGTTTCGATGGCAATCATTAAAATAAAAGCGTTTTTAGTAGCAGCTAAACATTTACGAAATTTCAATCACCTACTGCCTCCTCCGGATACGAAAATATTTTTTTATAGCTCGCCTATTGAAGCCCACCTACATAAGGAGCGCGGCGTTTGAAAATGTAACTACAGACAAACCGTCTAAAAGTGGGTCGATGAACCCTGTGCCAAGTTCTTATGTAGGAAATATGGAAAAATTTTGAAGATTTCCAGAAATAACTGCAACCAGTCGCCTTTTGTGATTCTTCAAATTTTGCTTCATCTTGTTCTTATCTCCTTAACGGAAAGCGTATGATGAAACCAGGGTAGTTACTTAATAGTGTGTCACAAATAATGTTTTAATTTATTAGCAGCCTTTCACAAAAAAGAAAAAAAAAAACAGTTATACATGTACCTTTAAGTATCACCATAATATTTTTATAGTGGGAGAAGTTTCGACAGATATTGATTGACAGTGCATGGCATAATTTTCGTGGCACCAACATCTCTACAGCTACTCCACGTGACTATTGGCAAAACTGAGGTGGTGACAGGTGGTGTGTAGCTTTGCTGAGTATTATACAGGCCTTTATGTGAAGACTAAAGGAATGGTGTGTAAGTCATCAGTGACAACTGCAATGATTTATGGAGCAGATTCATGGACACAAACTGAGGCTCATTGTAAGGCAATGGATGTGGCTGAAATGAAAATTTTAAGAAGGACCTGAAAATCCTACCCATTCCCTGTGTGTACATTATGGAATTAGTCATGTTTGTAAAAAAAAGTCTACTGAGGAGAAAAAATCAATTTTATCAAAATAATATTCTCCATGATTACAGTACAAGGTCAAACAATGACATACACATTAATCACTGCAACACCACATTGTGCCAGAAAGGTGTATATCATGCAGGCACAAAATTGTACAACAGATTACCCAGACACATGAAATCTTCTCCTGACCTACTAAACTTCAAAAAGTCTGTGACAGCATACCTACTAGACAACTGCTTTTACTCTGTCTCAGAGTATCTTACGCATGAGGATATGTAATTTTGTAACTGTTGTAATAAGTTTGTAAGATTCATTGTGTACCAATCTCATTATTAATTATGTAAATCTAGTTATATTGAAATTTAAGTAATATGTGTATCTTCTACAAATTGTAAAGCCAAAAGATAAAATTTTATGTCCAATATCTTGTGTACAACATATGTACTGAAATAGATTATAAGGACAAATAAATAAATAAAAATAAAAATATGTGGCGTCATCAGAGCCGATAGCATCAGAAATGAGAATAAGAGAATGTTTTAAACTGATGGAGCTATCAAACAAGGTCCCAGAGAGAAGATTACAGTGGTATGGAAATATTACGAGAAGGGACGAAGGATCGGCAAGAGAATTGCAGCAATTGTTGACAAAAATGTTCAAATGTTTGTATAGCTTATGGGACTTAACTTCGGGGTCATCAGTCCCTACACTTACAAACTACTTATGAACTAGCTAATACTAAGGACGGCACAAATATCCATGCCCGAGGGGGGATTCGAACCCCCGACCGTAGTGGCCGTGCAGACCGTGACTGGTGCGCCACAGTCCCCTCGGCCACCGCGGCCGGCGTTGATGTTGACAGGAAGATAAGTAAGATACTGGGGGCTGTATACGTGAAGATTTCAGGGAGAAACATCTAAGGGAAGAGGACGTGTGGGACAGAGGGAAATGGAGACATGCTAGGAACGTCGGCCCTATTTGAGTGGGGAAAGACGAAGGAAAAGAAGAAGAAGAAGAGGAAGGGGGAGATGAAGAAGAAGAAAAATATGCACGCGAAGACAATGGGACCACATACTGAAATTCATAGTACTCGTGTGCTGAATTTGTGTAGAATGTGCAGTCCAACAGAGGACTAATGGATACGGTCCAATTTTTGAGTGGATCCGGAGAAACTGTTAATGTTTCGCCAAGGATCGAGTGAATAAGAGTCTTATTTGTCACTTCATTAATTACAGATTGTCAACACCAGTCTGTTATAGGATCCAGAAGCGTAATCAAGTACGACCAGTATGTCGTTCCTAAAGAAAAAGAAACATCTCTCGGAGAGACAGAGCAGGTTCAGGAAAAACCACTCGTGCTGAACAGCGCTTGCGTCATTCTCAAGCGGCATGTTGCACATAGTAAAGGCAACTGAAAAGATACCAGTATATTTCTTTTTCGCAGAGTTCCGAAAGGTTTTACATCGTATCTTCTTGTCACCTAGTACCCAAGATAAGATCATGAATGAAACTTTCACTCTGCAGCGGAGTTTGCGCTGATTTGAAATTTCCTGGCAAATTAAAATTGTGTGCCGGATGAAGTTACACATCAGCGCACACTCCGCTGCAGACTGAAAGTTTCATTCTCAAAACTTCCCTTAGGCTGTGGCTAAGCCATGTCTCCACCATATCCTTTCTTCCAGGAGTGCTAGTCTTGCAGGTTTCGCAGGAGAACTTCTGTGAAGTTTGGAAAGTAGGAAGCGAGGTACTGGCAGAATTGATGATGTGAGGACGGACCGTGAGTTGTGTCGGCATAGCTCAGTCGTAGAGCACCTGGCCGCCAAAGGCGAAGGTCCCAAGTTCGATTCCCGGTTCCGGCAGACTATTTTAATCTGCCAGGAAGTTTCAAGGTAAGATTATCTTCACAAATTAACAAATCTACTGACTTCAGGTTGTCTCTATTTTGTGAAAAGACACACATCCGTGCATCTTTAGTATTTATGTGTTGATGTCTCTAGATTTGAAAGGATCGGAATACTGTCACGCCCTCGTACGCATGAGAATGTGAAGTCGGTCCGCGGAGTTCCCCAGACTTGAAGGAGTAGGAAAGAGGCAGCATCAGCGATTGACCGTTTGATTCGCTTAATTCGTTCTCCTATTTTTAGAGAGGGGAGAACGCAAACTAGCGACGAGGTAGGCCAGGACTCCAAAAAGGATTACGGTCGCTACTCTTTGGTGGGAACGCCAGCGACTGAGCGCCCCCTGACATGAGCTCCAGTTTACTGACAGTTGTGTGCTGTCCAAGATTATTACAGAGATCTGGACAGGGAACGGCCACACTGATGCAGCAGCGGACGGGATCCTGCAGTGGTCTGCCATGCATTTTTTTTCACATTACGGTGATAGCCGTCTGCTCCGGAATTCTCTCGAGTCACAGCAAATTGTGAGAAATACTTCGCTTGTGTCTCACTGAGTCCTGCCAGTTGATTCTTGCTTGATCTTGCTTCGTGGCTTTCTTCTAGCTATAGTCTGACGAGGGTAGCCACTCTACTTGTTACTAAGATCGCGTCAATATAGTCAAGGGGGCAATTAGGCAAGGGGGTGTCTGTGTGACAGGTAGTTTAATTTAATTTATTAATTCTTAACGACCACTGAGTAGGAAAACTTTAATTTTATGTCCTGTAAAAAATTAAAAACAAATTCAGTTCCATTTACATGCATTTTCAGTCTGTAGTATTTGAACCCATTCAATATTAAATAATTTAGTATGTAAATCACAGTTGTCAATCATAAATTTATTGAGTGAAATGTTGATTTGAGTGCTCTAACAGATCCCATCAAGGTGTTTAATTCTGACAGAGTAGTTGTTAGATAGGGAAAATAAATTCCGATGTGTATATTTAGCACTAAAATATTACACGGATGGAGGATTAGAACACAGACGTGTGACTGGATTGAGGCGTTACTAGCTAACAGAAAGCAACATGTCATAGTTAATCGAGAAGTCGGAACACCGGAATAGGGTAGCTAAATGCAGCAGGATTTGAAGCACACTGACGCATAGTGCAGGGATGACAGTTCAAAGTTTACATAGAAAGAAACGTGTTTTATAGGTAAATCTGTATGTATTTTGATACCACCATGAATAATGTTATATAACTGAGTTATGTATAGTGCTTATGTATGTGACACAGCGTATGACTTGTGTTTCATATGTAAATCTGTAGTTTTTTGATATCACCATGAATAATGTTATATAAATATCATGAACCGCTGTATACTATATAATTGACTTTTCCAATATCTACATAAGATGTCATAGGACCAAAATTAAATAAATAAATAAATCCTTTATTATCTAACTACACAATAGCAGGACAAACACTGAAAGCTGTTGCTTCCATAAGATATGTGGTAGTAGTCATAAGGGGCCATCTGAAATGGAATGACCATATAAATCAGTTGTGGTTACGGCAGACGCCAGACATTCATTGTAAGAATCCTCACGAAGTGTAATTCGTCAACAAAGGAAGCAGGTTTCGCGAGAGCTTGAGTATTTCTCATCAGTGTGGGATCGGTGCCAGGTAGGGTTAATAGGAGACATAGAGAAGATCCAACGGTGAGTAGCAAGCTTCGTTACGGGATCATTTAGTAAGCGCGAAAGCGTCACAAAGATGATTAGGAAACTCCAGTGGCGGATGCTATAAGAGAGACTTTTGTACGGCTTCTGTCAAAGTTCCGGGACGGTACGTTTCATGAAGAGTCCACCAAAATATTGCTTCCTCCTATGTATCGGGGAAGCTCAGGGAAGTTAGGGCCCACACGGAGGCACAAATGCAATAATTTTTCCCGCGAAACATACGCTACTGTAGCAGGAGGAAATGACAATGGCACCCTCCGCGACACACCGTGAGGTGGCTTGCAGAGTTGGTTGTGGATTTGTTATTGCAGGAAGATACTAGTGTCTAATTAATAAGATAAAACATATCTCTTTCACAGAGCCAAGTCCAACTCCTTTAACCACTGGACAGCTTCCTGACTGACTCGAAGGAGTTCGGTCATCCCTCCTGAGAACGATCGTAATGGGCAGTTAGTAAGTATGTGGGTCATCGTATGTATGTCTGCTCCACAGTCGCATGATTGGTCGTCTACCTGTCGCCATTTGAATTTCTAATAGTTCAGCGACCAACACCAATTCGGAAGCGGTTGGTCAAAGACCATTCTATCCTGGCAAGGTACTTTCCTTGGAGCTCCTTCGAGGGATCGTCTATCCAGATGCTGTTTTGTCCATTAAACGAATCCCAAGTTCTTGCCCAGTTCGATTTAGGCGAGCCGGCCGCGGTGGCTGAGGGGACTAAGGCGCTCCAGTCACGGTCTGCATGGCCACTACAGTCGGGGTTCGAATCCCCGCTCGGGCATGGATATTTGTGCCGTCCTAGTTCGTAAGTAGTTCATAAGTAGTTTGTAAGTTTAGGGACTGATGACCCCGTAGTTAAGTCCCATAGACTATAATCAATCAAATGTTCAAATGTTTGTTAAGCTTGTGGGACTTCACTACGGGGTTATCAGTCCCTAAACTTACAAACTACTTATCAACTAGCTTATCCTAAGGACGGCACAAATTTCCATGCCCGAGGGGGATTCGAACCCCGACCGTAGTGGCCGTGCAGACCGTGACTGAAGCGCCTCAGTCCCCTCGGCCACCGCGGCCGGCGAGAAGCTACTCTCGTGTAGTTGCACAGCTGTTTTAAGAGGTGGTTTACGTGATTTCAAATGGCTTACCTGTGGTGGAAGGTCTTGCAGGAGTGAAAATGTTGAATAAAGGACTGAGGGTTAGTATCGAAACATCAACAAAAAATCGTAAAACCTATCCTTACTCTCGCTAACATGATAACTGAAACTGATAAACAGCACTGAAAAAGGTCGTGTCGGCCATAAAATGTTAAGTCGTAAAAAACGGAGATGAAATGAAAGTGGTCAAGATGTACTACACTGCTGACTAACCAAAATACAACACCAAGAAAGAGCGGAGATAAACCAGCGAAATTTATTTCGGAGATAAGAAATTGTACAAAGATCACATGACTGAAAATACCGCCTCTATGAAGTGAAGAAGGTGATGAAATTATTATTGAGTATTGCCACTATTACTGGCTATAGTCGCTGATTTACTTGTGTGCACTGAATCTGAGATGTTCTGGATGTGTTCCTGAGGTACAGAAGTTCAAGATGCTTCCTCATGTTGGCAAAATTGATATGCCGTACCCCAGCCCAGTCGTTCCGTTATCATCGACTAGACTATTTTCGATATATGGGACATCAGAAAACACGAATGCCAAGGCGACAGTCCAATCCGTTGGGAAATGAAGAAATGTTTATCACTGTTTGCCACTTGTGGTCGCGCTTTATCCTGTTGAAATGTGGCCGTTTGGGAGCAGCGAATGTATTATAGGATAACAGGCTCAAACACTTCAGAGATGTAACACTGACCACTGACCCGCCGTTTCGTACTGTGGGAGTGTGGAGTGGAATCAAATACCACCTTAACCATAAAAGCGGCTGCAGAACCAGTATGGTGATGCATAAGACAAATGTTAAACAGTCTCTCAATAGGCGTCTCCACACACTAATCCATCGTGGTGGTGCAGGCAGAATCCTGTCTACCGCGCCACTACGTTGACCCAATAGACGAGAAAGAAAAAGCTGCAGTGCCACTAACAGGAGACAAACAGCGTAATTTTACACAGCAGAATTGTTCGACATATTGAATTGCATGCTGATCATTGGGATTTGGAAATGGAGATCGCACACGAGTAGAAAACCAACTATCAATAAAGTGCAGAAATGTCATCAAATAAACTGTGTTCTATCTCCTCTTATTCTTGCAAATCTTAAAATCTAAGGTTTCACAGAATGCGCCGGTCAGGGCGTTCAGAATACAACAATTAGTTGGATATAGGAGATGGAATCAACATATTGGGCTGAGTGTCTTCAGTCCGCAGACTGGTTTAATGCAGCTCTCCACGCTACCCTGTCCTGTGCAAGCCTCTTCATCTCCTAATAAGAACAACACCTACATTCTTATGAATCTGCTTCTGCGTTCGTTCCTCGCTCTTCCTCTACAATTTTTACCACACACATTTCCTTCGAAACCTAACTTGATGATTCCTTGATGCGTCCCACCAAACTATTCTTTCTGCTAGTCAGGATATGCCAGAAACTCCTTTTCTCCCCAATTCTGTAGGGTACCTCCTCATTAGTTACGTGATCTACCCATCTTACCTTCATCATTCGACTGTAACACCACAATCCCAGACAAATGCTTTCAGAAAGCCTAAAATTTAAAATGATATTGGATATCAACAATTTTCGCTTCTTCGTATACACTTTTCTCCCCATAGCCATTCTGCATTATATATCTTATTTACTTCGGTCAGCGGAAAGTATTTCGCTACCCAAATAACAAAACTTCTGTTGTCTCATTACTTAGTCTAATTCTGTCTTACGTAAGGTAGCCCATATATTAATTAGGGTATAAGCTACCTGTGTTCCAAATTTCATTTATATACGTTCAGCCATTTCAGCGTGAAGGCTTAAGAAACAAATTAACTAATTGTAAAGCACCCTCCGTCAAACACCATGCAAAGTTAGTTTTAGTTTGCCTGTAACCTTCGCCTGAATACAAGCTATGAGTTGACAAAGTTCTATCGCAATCAGATGTGCGGTGCCGGCCACGGTGGCCGAGATGACTGAGGCGCTTCAGTCACGGTCTGCACGGCCACTACGGTCGGGGGTTCGAATCCCCCCTCGGGCATGGATATTTGTGCCGTCCTTAGTTGTAGGTAGTTCATATGTAGTTTGTAAGTTTAGGGACTGATGACCCCGTAGTTAAGTCCCTTAAGCTTAACAAACATTTGAACATCAGATGTGCGGTATGGCCCTGCATAAAAAACACAAATATAATATTTATATATTAGATAAAATTTTCATCATTGATTGCTTCGATTTGTCATTTACTAGGATTAGGCATCCCACCTCTCTTTGATAGATGAGAAATACTCCTTAAACTTAAATCTAAATTCTTAATACAACTTTACAGGATTCTGACGATAAATTAACATTTATTTTAATTTAATGTTACTAGTGAGCCAATTGTGAATCAGCGACAGGACCAAACTCACAAAAATTTCTACTAGTACCATTGTCTGCATAAACAGGAACGCCATTTTCGTGTTTGTCGTTGTTTATTTCTTTTGTAATTGAGTTTTCTCTTTGGCAGTATATTATGATACGAAGTAGTACATATAAAGTGGCTCTTTCGAGAGTGGATTTATGTAAGGGGTGTTAACGATCACCCGCAGTAGAGCTCATCGCGAAAGGGAACTTAACAAAACGGATAATATCAAGAGGTGAAGTGGAAGATAGGAAACTGCACATTCGTTAAAATACGGAAATCGGGCAGGCAATATAATACTCTTCCGAAGGGGAAGGTTTACACAGGAATGTTGTTCCTTTGTAACAGTGCTGAACTATAAAGATAGCGATTCAGTTAGTCAATGTATTCATATGAATCATGTGCGTGTGTGTGTGTGTGTGTTGCGGTGGAGTGGCCGAGCGTTCTAAAACGCCTCGCTGCGGAGCACGTGGTTGCTTGCCGTCGGGGGTTCGAGTCCCCCCCCCCCCCTCGGACACGAGTGTTTGTGTTGTCCTTAGCATAAGTTAGTTTAAGTAGTTTGCAAGCCTATGGACTGATGACCAACGTAGTTAAGTTCCTTAGATTTAAAAACACTTGAATTTCATCACCTCCTCGAATATTTCATTCAGAAAGACCGCATTCGCGGGAGGTATGCCTCTCACCCATTAGTTTAAATGGGGAAGGAAACATCAGTAAACAAAGTAAAGAGTTTTCTGTTTTTCTTGAGTACTTGAACGAAGTGAGGAAACAAACGAGCGAAGGCATTAGACAAATTAAACGGTAGGTGAGGAAACTAACCAAAGGAATAGCTGAAAATTCAACTGTTGAGTTTCCGAGCTGAAATGAAACAAGATGTTTCAGAAACTATACCTGCCGCGAAAGTAGCTAGATTACTTCCGAAATGTGCAAAGTGCATCGCACAGGAATCGAGGATAGAGACGAGAACGACACTAAAAGAAGGGACACGTATCCTCAGTAAGATGCCAAGTCGCATTACAAAACTAGAACAGGAAAAGGCGGAGAGTTCACCAAAGATCATGCGTTAGGATCAAACTGCCAAATTTAAAGACTTAGTAATAGGTTCAGAAGAGCGGCTTCAGCAGCTCTTTGAAAAGAAAGAATCTTCAGTGAGTTCAGTGGCGGATAGGCAAACATCCAATACACACAGCCCAGTTGTAAGTGCAATCAAGATATTAGCGTAACATCACATGTGATTTAAGAAAACCGAAGGGTCGAACCGTTAGCTAGTGAGAGTCACAAGTACTGAAATACCGCACTTAAGTGTAACGAGTGGACGAAACGGTGTTGCGCGTGAGTTGCACACACAAGACACGGAACCAATGGTGAGAGAATGAGTATTCTGGAACAACAACAGAATACAAAATGCGTTCCGCTACGCCGGTGCGGTACACTCCTGCAATAGTGAGTGCGTCACAGCATCAGATTGATTAATGAAGTAGTGAAAACGTGCATCCGTATGCACAAGGTAACGTGGTCGACAAAAATAGACGACAATGTGAGGTCGCATTCTATTATGTATTAATCCTAACGTTTCAACAATACAAATAGGATGGAATACACTCCAAATCTTCACTTAACAATTCGCCAATATCACCGTATTGGTTGGGGGGGGGGGATAGATTTCGTATGTTCTTTCAAAAGGAGCGGTGGCAGAAACTATGCGAAAAACGTCGCATGAGTGCAGTACTTACGACGAATTTAAGACTGCGATTCTCGGGCGTTACTGGTCGGATACGAAACAGGAACTTGTAAAACATGAGCTGTTGATACATCGTGACATGTAGCCATCGGGGTTCAAGACTATTGTAAAGTTTTCGCCACGGCGGAATAGCTATGCGCACTAAGAAGCTTGCTGCGGTGCGAGAGACCGTTCATCGTCGGAGGTTTGAGTCTTCCCTAGGGCAGGGATAAGTTAGTTTAGGGACCGATGACCACTGCAGTTGGGTCCCATAACTTTACAAACATTTGAACATTTTGTATAGTTCGTAACCAACTGTCTAAGAAAAACAAGTTTTTGGACATGTCATACAATGACAGTGAAAATACATGGCTCCCTCTTTCGCATCAACAAGTAGTGATAGAAAAGTCTGGCGATGATATTGACACGTTTCGCCCAATTCGTGGTGAATGAAGAACAATACAGAAATAAGTGAAAGCAGTGGTAATAACAGTAATAATAATCGACAAAATAATGACCATCAAAATCAAAAGAAACAGAATAAACGGTATGGAAGTTCACAACAATACAATGGGGAGCCGTTCGAAACCTGTAACAGCCAGTTCAAAAATCTGAATCGTCACCAGAAGAATTTTGGGAACCGATTTCAAATAAGTGGAGAAATGGCGAGAATTGCTCAGCTATTCGAGAAAATGTCGAAATTCGTCCGCCGGAACCAGGACGGAAAAGGTAAAACGACAGACCGCGAAACTGATTAGCTGCACGGAAACCTCCGAAAGCATCAGATGCAGTAACGTAAGACTTTGAGACTATGATGATTTAGGTCAATTATTAATCGAACCATATATCGTTCAGCGTCATAGATATACAAATTGGGAATGCGAGGGTTCAAGCTATTCTTGACAGTGGGAGAAAAATTTCAGCAATTTATGAACGATTATATAAAATTTGTGAATCGTCTGCAAACGCACCGATCATAAAATTGCAAAAGACTAAGATTCGTGGAGCAATCTTAGGCAGTACCACTGATATTTATAAGTAGATAAGGCTGGAACCTTATGTCAAGGACATAAATTAAACGGATACCTCTTCGTGGTGGCTAATTTGGTGACAAGAATAATTTTGGGAACGGATTATTTGTCGAAACAGAAAGCAATCCTGGACATTGGGCGAGGTTTAGTAACTTAGGAAAAGAAAGGGAGATATAGGTTTGGTTCGATGAAGAAGCCTCGAATAGTCACATACTTTGCAGCTGCCTAAAATTACGGACCGACAATGCAGATAACGATTCCATTGTGGAACAGCCATGATTAACAAAAATAATAATAAAAAATCGCACTGACGTGTTTCACGGCCCACTTTAGATTTGTAGTTTTATATTTTTTTGCAAACATATCGGGCAAAAATAATAATGTAAGTAATAAAAAATTACAGTGACACGATTACGTCTCTGCTATTGTGATAATATCTATGAACCCAACACGTAATATTCTTTCTTATTGTATTTTAACAAATAGCCAAATTTATAATTATGATATTTGAGTTTAGCTTTGACAACCATATTCTGTTTTGAACGTTTACCTCTTTAAACTATCATTTTAATATCTCTCCCACATTTTCATTATATTTTTCCGTTAAAATATTATCACCTGTCTTGCCTTGGTAGTTCATCTACATCTACATAGATACTCTGCAAATCACATTTAAGTGCCTGGCAGAGGGTCCATTAACCACTTTCATAACTTTTCTCTACCGTTCCATTCTCTAATAGCGCGCGGGAAGAAAGAACACCTAAATCGTTCCGTTTTCGATCTGATTTCTCCTATTTTATTGGGATGGTCATGCCTCCCTAAGTAGGTGGGTGCTAGCAAAATATTTTCACATTCATAAGTAAAAGTCGGTGATTGAAACTTCGCAAACAGATCACGCCGCAATGAATAACGTCTTTCTTTTAATGATTTCCACCCCAATTCGTGCAACATTTCCGTGACGCTTTCCCCCCCGTAACGTGATAAAACAAAACGATCTGCCCTTCTCTGAACCTTCTCAATATCTTCCGTCAGTCCCACCTGGTGAGGGTCCCACAAGGGGCAACAGTACTCCAGGAGAGGACACAAGTGTGATGTAGGCAGTCTTTTTGGTGGAGCTGGTGCATCTTCGAAGCATTCTGCCAATGAAACGTAACCTTCGATTCGCCTTCCCCACAATATTTTCTATGTGTTCTCTCCAGTCAAAGTTGTTCGTAATTGTAACTCATAGGTATTTAGTAGAATTTACGACCTTAAGGTTTGACTGATTTATCGCGTAATTGAAGTTCAGTGGATTTCTTTTAGTGGTTATGTATATTACTTCAAACTTTTCTTTATTTAGTGTCAATTGCCAATTTTCGAACCAAGTAGAAATTTTGTCTAAATCGCTTTGCAGTTGCTTTTGATCCTCTGTTGACTTCACTAACCGATAAACGACAGCATCATCCGCGAACAGTCTAAGGGAGCTATTCAGATTGTCTCCTAAATCGTTTATAAACACGAAGAAGAATAGGGGACCTATAACGCTTCCCTGTGGAACGCCAGATATCTTCTGTTTTACTCGATGACTTACCGTCAATTACAACGAACTGTGTCCTTTCTGACAGGAAATCGTGAATGCAATCGCACAATTGGGAAGATATTCCATAAGCACGCAATATCATTAGAAGCCGCTTGTGGGGTACAGTATCAAAAGCCTTCCGGAAATCCAGAAATATGGAATCGATTTGAGATCCCTTGTCGATGGCACTTAACACTTCATGTGAATAAAGGGCAAGCTGTGTTTCGCAAGAGCGATACTTTCTGAATCCGTGTTGACTATTGGTTAATAGGTCGCTCTCTTCGAGGTAGTTTTATCAAAGTTTGATCAGAGTTTATTTTCTTTGACTGTACTGGTTACGAATGACTATAGCCTGGAACGAACGTAGCGTACATTTGGCGTTCGTACGTCACGTGACATCCCTCGCTCGAAAATCTCTTTTGCATACACCATTTTGCTTTCTCTAGTTGATGATT
The DNA here is from genome assembly GCA_026315105.1 of Locusta migratoria. Taxonomy (NCBI): domain Eukaryota; kingdom Metazoa; phylum Arthropoda; class Insecta; order Orthoptera; family Acrididae; genus Locusta; species Locusta migratoria. The sequence goes on from CM048746.1 coordinate 181,155,592, forward strand.
TTCTTATTATAACGCAAGCCTTGTCATTTCAAAGCAATGGCACAGTGAAAATTATCAAAAACACGTCGTTCTTAGGACAATGAATTATAAACTAATGTTAGTTAGTTAGTTAGTTAACACCTGCCATCGATGGTACGAAAGATGTGACAATCGATTACCTTTGATCGAGAGTAATGACGCCAGCCAGAGATAGTTTTACTGTTGACATCACGTGACGAGTGGTGGCGCCCTCTATGCCCTCTCTATAAGGAGGATCTCCACGGCCCAGCAGCCAGTCGTCGACTCACCTCAGAAGATGTTGCCCGCAGCCGACAACGAAACGTTAGGGGAAGAAATTTCTACTGTTCAACCACGGCCTCTCAGCCCGGAAGTTTTAATTACTAAAGACGCCGGCCGTGAAAGCCTACACGTTATGATCTGATGTTTCTGTTTCGAAAACATAGTGAAACCGTTACTTTAGACTGTTCGCTCACGAGTGACTCTTTCCATCGATAGTGCGCACGCTGGTGGCGGGTTGGGCGAGTCAATTTGCTCGAAGGTAAGGTAGGTATGTCAACAACGTGTGCTATAAACGACAATAGTAGATTCCATGCCATACTGTTTCCATAGCAGTGCTGCCACTATTTACTTTCTAACCCTCGTATAATGTTTTTTCTTTACTGTGACCTTTGTATGAAATCTAGCGCAAACAGCCAGTAAAATATTTGGAAACTATACAGCAATATATTGTGACAGAGTACAATAAGATACATCCATTAGCACGCAAGCCATGCTTGATCACCTTTGTTTCATGTTTCGAAACAGCAACAAGTATTCATTGGACTTGGTAATCAACAGCCTTGGGACGAAGTCGGTATGACTCGTTCGTTTTAAGTGTGGTTTGTCCTCATTGACAGAGCTGGCAAAGACAACTGATAAATGACACCATAGTGGGCTTTTTTTCGTAGATGTGAAAGCGAATTGTGTAAGTGGTGTTCAAAAAATTAAAATGTTTGTAAATCTATGGGACTGAACTACTGTGGTTATCAGTCCCTAGGCTTACAAACAAACTAACTTCAACTAACCTAAGAACAACACTTACACCCATGCCCGAGGGAGGACTCGAAATTCCTATTAGGAGCAACCGCGTACTCCGCAGCAAGGCGCTTTAGAGAGCTAGGTCATTCCACTGTGACTATGTGGTATTGAGAGGGGCTCAGTGCAGCGTGCATGAGCGCCGTATACCCAAGGCATTGTCTCAGTATGTAGGCTGAACACTTCAAGCTAATTGAACTGTAAACACTCACCAAACGTCAACTGTTAGAAAAGTTTATAAATCGGGATAAAACTACCCGGTTCTTCTGTCCATACTGCAGTCATAAATGTTCTTCTGAAAACAAATTTTTATTTAAACACCAACAGTACAGAAATCAAAATCATCTTCTTTGTTTGATCGAAATTGATTTCCTTTCAAGCAGATATTACCTCCATACAACATCCAGAATATTTTTCATACTGAGTATTGACATCGCTCACACATCACCCATTTGACTAACGTAAAATATTCATAGCTCACGTATAATGACGAAATACATCTTCCACAACACAGACAGAGAGTTCCCTGTACCAGTGTATGTATAATACAGTTTACGTCATAATTACGTCACGTTATGCGAGACTCAAATCTCAGGTGTTTAGCATATTACACTTCATATAATATTTATATATAATTATTGGTATTAACCCAGATAGCGCGGAATTATTTTTGGTTTAATTTATTTCTCAGAAGCTATTAATTGTCTTCATATGATTGCACAAGATCGATACAAGTTTTTTTTTCACTATCACGCCATTAGTTTTGCAATACTGCCCATTTTCTGGAATGACGTCAAAATGAATGTTTTATTTCTGATGAATCATTGTTATTAACACAACATTTCACATGAAATATATATATATATATATATATATATATATATATATATATATATATATATATATATATATATATATATGTCTCAAAAATTGAAGAAAGTTCGCCGCGGTGGAGTAGCCGAGCGGTCTAAAGCGTCTCACTGCGGAGAGCGCGGTTGCTCGCAGTGGAGGTTCGAGTCCTCCCTGGCGCATGGATGTGTGTGTTTGTCCTTAGGTTAGTTTACCTAGGTTTAAGTAGTTTGTAGCCTACGGACTGATGACCACGCAGTTTGGTCCGATAGAATTACAAACATCTTCTGTATGAACCTCAACCTTGCAGCTGTATCCAACCACTTTGAAATCGACAATACAAGCTAAAATTGATCTGCAGTGGGAGCAGGCAAGTCTAAGAAATAAAATATGACTCTGTACACGAATTCTTACAGACAATAATAAAAAAGTAAAGTGCCGTTCTCGTCCTTCTGGAAGGACGTCACCGCTGTCTGGGTTAAATAGAGTCATACCAAATATTTTGTGAATATAATTACTTTTAGTCAAAATGTTCAAATGTTTGTAAATCTATCGGACCAAACTGCGTGGTCATCAGTCCGTAGCTTACAAACTACTTAAACCTAGGTAAACTAACCTAAGGACAACACACACACACCCATGCCCCAGGGAGGACTCGAACCTCCACGGCAAGCAACCGCGCGCTCCGCAGCGAGACGCTTTACACCGCTCGGCTACTCCACCGCGGCTTACTTTTAATCAAAAGAAAATTTGGTAATATCATCATAAATTGACGGTTTTAAAGTTCAACAGGTAAACATTCAGATAAATTAAGCTTGAATTTCAGAGGAAGGGTAAGGACGGCAGACACAAACGATAACAATTAGCTCATGCCAATCCTCACAAACAAATGGACAGCATCATCACAGACAAAATCTTTTTATAAGTCACTAGCGACGCTCGTAGAACACTACAATCTGTAGAAATTGGGACATAATGCCCGCGTAGTTCCAAACTAATGCAGCTGACACTAACCTAAAAAAAAAAAAAAAAAAAAAAAAAAAAAGAGTTCAAATCTTTGTTAAGCTTATGGGACTTAACTACGGGGTCATCAGTCCCTAAACTTACAAACTACTTATCTACTACCTTATACTAAGGACGGCACAAATATCCATGCCCGAGGGGGGGATTCGAACCCCCGACCGTAGTGGTCGTCAGACCGTGACTGGAGCGCCTCAGTCTCCTCGGCCACCGCGGCCGGCGATAATAACCTAAAATCAGTGGATACTTACGGTGGTAAATCAAACCTGGCCCTGAGTAACTCCCGCAGTGCATTAAAATAAAATAAAAAAAATTATGATAAAGTTATGGAACTAGGCTGGAATGGAAATTTCATTCGAGGCATTGATTTGAGAATAGAAGAATTACACAGAGGATTCCCACGTGAAATTTTGTTTTATTTATTACAAAATTTGCAGAACAGTAATCTCTCAGAGCCGATTTGCCTGGGGTTGGACACGAGTCAGATATGAACGGGAAAGGGCTGGGGGAGGTAATTTCGTGTCTTTCATACTTCGTAGGCTGGACGTGGGCGTCAAGCTTCGGATCGGCGCGGCTGCGGCGGTCGAGGCAGCGCAGCTGAGCACGCGCCTGCCCTGCCCTGTTCTTTTGATGTGTGATAGCGATGGCGGTTATCGCTGAAACAACCGGTTTTCGGTTATACCGGTTCTTTTCATCATCAGTTTAACCGCACTGTAAAAACTTCTCAAGAGAACGGGTTGCTTTAAATAACCGGTTACCGGTTTCTTATTGCTATTATTTCCAGCAGAGTTCGATCGAAACTTAATTGGCAGCCGAAACCGAAACCCTAATCGAATTTTCGGTACTTCTAGTTTCGGCCGAAAACGAAAATTAGGAAGTTTATTTCAAATTTGGGTAAATTTACGTTATACGACAAATCACTAGTCTTTCCATATTTTGCAAGATCCCCTCCCAATACTACGCCTTCTTGAGTGTGTGTAAACTTAGCCAGGAGTCCGTAGAAGACGATATACGAAGCGTACAGGTTTACTGGCCTAGTATTTCCATCCGGCAGTTGCGAATATTGAGCCAACCACTATATAAGTTGGACTTGTGAGCTAGCACATATGAATATCTCGTTAAATGCACAATATGTATAAGTTACAGTCAGTAAATGAACTTCAATCAATACTGAAGAAGTATTTCGAAAAATAAAGTCACAGTTCCGACTAACAGTATGGTTGTTGTCAGTGTAAATTTACGCAAATTGAACTAGAAAAGCTGTATACCACATCCCCAAAGAATGTTGAAATGGGTGTGAGTTCTTATGAGACCTAACTGCTTAGGTCATCGGTCCCTAGACTTAAAAACTACTTAATCTAACTTAAACTAACTTGCGCTAAGGACAACATACACACCCATGACCGAGGGAGGAGGGAGGACTCGAACCTCCGACTGGAGCAGCCGCGCAGTCCGTGACACGGAGCCTCAGACCGCACGGTTTCTTCGCGAGGCACCACATGATTCATGTTACCTAAACCGATATTGGTTATTAAAAAAGCCCCTCAATTTCAACCAATCACATTAATAAAAATTGTAAGCATAGCAATATAATACATTTAAAGTCTTAACCAACATGTTAAGGAGCTAACAACACTCTGTTCTTTAATATCCAATAGTAAAAGCAGTCAAGAAAACTCATTTATTAAAATGGCCGCTTTCGGCACATTTAGTCATCATATTATTAAAAAAAAAAAAAAACACATTTTGAATCACTGCTATAGGAAGTAGTCGTACCGATTTTTTTTACCCGGTTCATGGCAATACCTAAAAAAAACTGGTTACAACCGACACCAAATAAATACCGATAAAAACCGGTCATTCAAAACTAAAATACCGGTATCGGTTTTAACCGGTCGGTTTTTCCTATCCCTAACGTGTGACCGGAGCGGCGCGACCCCGGGGCGGAGACGTTCACAGCCAAGTGCCGCGTCTGCCCAGGCGGGAGCTGCTTGCAAGTCCTCTTCGGCTGTCTCTCACAAGTCCATTTCCCCTCCAGCTACAACTTCTCCTCGAACTTTGCGTCTCTTTGGCTCCGTGATTGGTGTGGTGGTGTTACAATGTCATCCAACAGTTGATCGCAGTTTTCATGACCACGCTTCTCGGTACCCGGTAGAAAATTTCTGTGGGCTGAGATGAGACTTGCGATATGGCGTCTTTCCCACGTTTCAAACGTGTTGTTTTTGTCTCCTGCATGCCTTCTTGGTTGGGAAAACAGTAATTTGAGGTAGCTATCTATGTTAGGCCTGACTGGTATGTAATTTGTCAGGATATTTCTCACTGGCCAGAAAAATTGTTTCGGTGGACACAACTGTATCTATACTGCAAGCCAGGCTGTCTCCCACTCAAGCAAGTGTGCGCTGAAAAAAAGCGTCCCTGGCCAAGATATTACTGTACGGTGATGAAATGGGCACAGTTGTAACGGTGTATTATCAAAATAGAATGAACAGCTTTAGGCATCGCAACTTTCCCTGAAGGATAAGAAATACTACTTTAAGTTCGCTCTTTATTATTAATGTAACTTTACAGGTTTTCAGAGAATCAGGTAAGATTTATTTTAATGTTATGTTCCTAGTGAACCATTCGCAAATCTTCAACGGGGCCAAACTCACAAAAATTCCCACTAGTATCAATGCGAGTGAATGAATGATGACTCGTTGGTGAGCATTTTATGATACGATAGTTGTTGTTATTGTTTATAACATCATATCTCATGAACTGTGTATTGTAGTTAGTCCTTAACACCAAAGTAATTTCTGTCTGGCGGTAAGGAACATACACACCAAGTCTGAATGAAATCAGTCCTGTAGTTAGGCGGAAAAGTGAAACGAACACACACACACACACACACACAATACATTTCTATAATGTCAGTAGATATTAGGTTAAAGTCGACAGGAAATTTTGATTTTCTACTTGCGAGACATTCAACGAGATATTCCATGGCAAGTTGATCCCCTGTCGTCCATCGCGTGCACTCTGTGCTTAACGTTTTAGTGGATAATATGCTAAAAATACTTGTCTCTGAAGCAGCCGGTTGTTTACAACTTTTGTCTGCAGCTGTGGGAATATTTCCTGAAAATATGTCTCACAGCTGACATTTAAGGAACTTACTTTGCCTCCGGCGGCATTACTGTAGCGTGGAAGGAAAAATGCTCTATGTGGATACCAGCGATGATGCAATGTATCAGGAAATTAGCAGAATGCGGATTGAAACGAAAACAACACCCCTCATTTTTCTACCATGCTAACATCTGGGAGCTATGACTCAAGAAATACCAGTACTTGTTTTCATACTCCACTCTAAATTTAATGCTCACTACTAGCTTCCCTGTTACTAGTGCGACCCATAAGCCTGTCCCCGATAGCTGAAATGGCTTGCAGTATTCCTTTTGACTGTGATGACAACGTAATCCTTTACTTTTCGCATTTTGTATGCACGGTGAAACTTACTACTCTGTAATTGTACGTTTTAAATGCACAGCCCGAAAAAAATTAAATTAGAACACCTAGAAAGAATACGTAGATCTTGATCCGACGGCAGATACCACATATGGGACAGTAGATGTACTCATGGTGGTTTCAATGTTATGCGACAGCAGACAGCGTTTGAGCCTTTAATAGGAAATGTTTACAGCCATAAGGATCAGTGTGATATCAGCGTATGAAGGAAACAGGCCCCTTGCCATGGAGATGTAATCGTGCTTCCTACATCCAACTGTACGAGTTTGAAAGGAGTCAAAATGTGGACTTAGTGGCGAGAATGTTCCTTACGGAGAATTGTCACGTTGGATATGTTGAGTCCGTTGTGAAACTATGCTGGTTGCGTCAGTATTCTCACTCTTAGACGAATTTCTGGGCATCTGCGCAACAATGGCGTCTGCCAGATCGTACCGCTAACACAGCACAGGTAAGAGGGTTTGTGAGCCCAGAGTTTCAGACACGAACTGTTCCCAATTGGTTATTAGCAGTTGGGCTACGAACACGCAACCTCTAGAACCAGTCACGCGACAGCGTCGAAGTGCACGCTCGAGTCGTGTCGTCAGAGGATCACTTGGACGATGGAATAGCCAGCTAGGGTCTTCAGCGATGAAAGCAGATACACCCTGCAGGAAGTGATGGTGTTTTGTGCATACGACGTGGACCTGGCAAACGCTGTCTCGTGGAGTGCATTAGTTCAAGACACACTGGCCCCATCCTAGGTATTATGGTGTGGAGTGCGGTAAGCTACAACTGCCTTTCACCTTTAGTGTTTGCGGAGTGGACACTGAGCAATGCATGGTAGGTGCAGGAAATTGTAAGACCTTTCCTCTTGCCGTTCTTGCCAACAGGTGATGTGTTCAGTGTGGTTACAAAATACTCTGTATAAACCTATAGGGCACAATTTATATACTTGAAGAAGGGCAATAATTGCTCGAAACCTGTTGTAAATAAATCTACAATCTTGCAACTGGTGGCTGTTTACTTTTACAACCTTAATTAACACAGTTGCTGCAACTGATAAAACATTTACTTTGTATATGTCTTCGTTTTTAGGAGCAAGAATAGCCCTTTCTCGCAACCAGTTTAAATTCTGATAGTTTTATGAAATAGCCGTGTAGACTCTATCCACTATATTAGTTCTGTGATAGTCGGCACCACACTGATAAAATCTAATGGCAGATTTATGTTGCCAGATTAATCAAAGGATGTCCTACCTTTTGGATAACATTTGTGTACTGTCATCACTTTAATGTATACTAATTTTTTGTTTCACGGATATTCTTTGCTCAGAAAATGAATGCTTGAAACATACATGGATTTCATCAGCTGTTGTTTAATTTGGGATGCCAGCCAGGGTTTGTCGGAAGTCTCCGAGAGGAGTACCAGAGCTTCTCTCACCATTTCGATCTGTCTCTCTTAAATCTCTGAAAGGAACATCAAGTGCCTCACCAATGTCTCAATACAACACCTCTCTCTGTCCATGTCTTCCACACATGTCTCTTCCTACCCACTCCATGTTTGCCCCTCTGCTCCTCCTCCCTATATCTCTATTTATCTTATCCTCTCATTTATGATTATCTCTTCCTGTCCACTTTATCTCTCCTCCTCCTCATCCCTATTTCTGTGCCCATCTCCTACATTCAATTATATGTCTGTATATCATCTCTTTCTATCCAACTTTTCCTGTCATTTCTCTTATTCCATCTTTCTGCCCTTGTCTGTCCATGTTCTCATCGCCACTTTCTCCGCCCAGCCATTTCCCCTTCTCTCTCGAACTCTCTCTCCTCTCTCTCTCAACATCCTCTCCTTCACCACAGCCTCTCAGACCAATTACCTCCAGTCCTTCCTCTGTATATCCCCTCGTCTGTCTAGCAATTTCTTCATAGCGCCTCTCCTTCTCTCTGTTCATCTCTTGCTGCCCCCTCTCTGTCTGTCCAGCTTCCCCTCTTCCGTTCACCTCATCCTCTTCATTCTCTCTGTCCACATCTCCTCCACTTCCCTGTTTCTTGTCCCTGACATTGTCTTGGAAAGGAGGTCGCTAAGGAAGGCTGATACTATTCCTACACAACACACTGGTTTCACGTGGCAGCGTATATGGCAGGTGTTGGAAAACACACTGTTTTGGAAAGTAGGAGATTATGAACCCTATGATGCTGATTCTCGTGTTGCAAGCTTTATTTGGTTGAAATCAACCAGTACTTTCGGAGAAGATGGGGAACATACATACACACATACAGCCATTTTTATAATATGTATAGATGACAGAGGAGAATATCGAAGCGGAGTTAAAGTTAGGGAGGGATACTTTCTTGGGTAGTCCATGTGCATGTAGTAGCCAGAGCGCAAGGGTGATGTTACGACTAGCCTAGTAAGCATACACCCAGATTAGAATCCGGCATTGGCACAAACTGTAATTCAATGTTTCACCATATTATCATCCTCATTTAGGTTTTTGGTAATTATCCTAAATCGCTCCAGGCAGTTACCGGGACGGTTCAAGAGGAAGGAGGAGGAATCTTAGGGTTTAACGTCCCGTCGACAGATTGGTCATTAGAGACGGAGCTCACGCTCGGATTTTTGGGTAGGGATGAGGGAAGGAAATCGGCCGTGCCCTTTGAAAGGAACCATCCCGGCGGCATTTGCCTGGAGTGATTTAGGGACATCTCGAAAACCTAACTCTGGATGGCCGGAGATGGGTTTGAACCACCTTTCTACCGAATACGAGCCCAGTGTGTTACCACTGCGCCATCTCGCTCGGTATGGTTCAAGAGCACAGCCGTTTACCTCTTCCTTACCCAAACAATCCTAAAGTGTTTCGTCTCTGATGACCACATTAAGCATCCTTTCATCTGAGAAGTGTATAGGGTGTTCAGTTGGAGCTAATTGACTCTAGTTTAAGAGAGGAACTAACCGCTTATGTGCAAAATTTTCAGACTCGGAATATGAGAAATCAGATGTTATCAATTACATAAAACCTAGTAAATGAAAAGTAATCCTCTTTTGTGCTGTTTGTACACGTTTCTTTTAGCTTTCCTGCATTTCCCAAAACGTAAACTTACCGAAACAAATGTCAATCGCGAAACGCAGTGATATGTGTGTGTGGTGGGGGGGGGGGGAGGGGGTAGTTGGGTGGGTGGGTGAGAGAGATACATAGAGAGAAAAGAGTCCCACTTCCCAGCTTCGATAACAACATACGGAGGTGCGGGTCTTCGTAAAGTCAGTCAACTGGTCGCATGCCGGACATTCCCCATTCCTCATTTCCTGCTCGTTATCGACTCGGTCGCCGGCGTCTCAACGACTTGTATCTTATTCTGAGGTTTCATCGCGGACAGAGCACACATTCTTCCACTTCCGCAATGACGACAGCATTGAGAAACCGCAGTGCCACAGATAAAAACAGAGTACACAAACAGAATTGCTGCCCCAAATAATATTAGGTGAATCCTGAAGTGGTTCCTGGTAGATATCGTCCAAATTTTCTTGATTTTCGTTCGAATGATCTCATTTTTGACGTGAATTAAAAGCTGCGTTGTTCTAACGTTCTGTAATCCCAGAGAAGATCTATAAAGTACCGGAAAGAGACTACTATCCTACGTAATAGGTGTTTTTTAGAGAGGAAATTACCAAATAATACTAAACTGAAATAAATAGTTTGCGTAATTGTAGTAAATTCTTTCATCTCAACAACAGAGGCAAGAAAATCGAAAATTGCAGCAAGATCTGCAGGATCAATAAAAGAAAAAATTTACAATATGTCATGGCACGTAGGGCCTACAACAGGGTTCAGTTATCGTGCAGCTGGTCGCGGTGGCCGAGGTGACTGAGGCGCTCTAGTCACGGTCAGCACGACCACTACGGTCGGGGGTTCGAATCCCCCTCGGGCATGAATATTTGTGCCGTCCTAGTTCGTAAGTAGTTCATAACTAGTTTGTAAGTTTAGGGACTGATGACCCCGTAGTTAAGTCCCATAAGCTTAACAAACATTTGAACATTTTAGTTACCGTGGATCACAAAGGAAATGCGTTTCAGGGATTTAATCTGATGCTACAGATGGATGACCACTACAGGAGATGGTCATAAAGTTGTCCCAAAGCATCGAGTCATGCCTGACATCGACACTGCAGTGAACGGCGCACCTTCCAGAGATGCCTGGTGTATCTCGAAGACATCCTGCTCCGGCGGTGCAACGACTGTTTCACACAGACAAGGCACTTGAAATACTCCCCACAGGAAAAAATCGACTGTGGACGGACAAGGTGACCTTGGTGGCCAAGCGAGTTCGCCCACAGCTTGCAATCCAGCGGGTGGGAAAGGTTTCCTCCAGATGAGCCATCATATGTCTCTTGGAATGCGGATATAGAACGCGACGATTAGTAATCTTAAAAACACACACACACACACACAAACACACAAAAAAAATTGATGAAGCTTACAAGCTGATTTTCTACAAGCCTAAATGACAAATTACTGCCGCGGTGGCCGAGGGGACTGAGGCGCGTCAGTCATGGTCTGCACGGCCACTACGGTCGGGAGTTCGAATCCCGCCTCGGGCATCGATATTTGTGCCGTCCTTAGAATTAGTTAGTTCATAAGTAGTTTATAAGTTTAGGGACTGATGACCCCGTAGTTAAGTCCCATAAGAGCATTTTGACAAGTTGTACAGCAATAACATAGACGCGTTCCGCCATTCATTTTAAAGGTATCTTCATAGTGATCTACAACTACAATTTTTTGTGAGGCTTATTGTTTCGAGATTATAAACAGTTTGCGTAATTATTTTTTTATTTTATTTATTTATTTATTTATTTATTTTTTTTTTTTTTTTTTACATAAGGGAAGAAGCTTTTACTTACATTTTCGTTGCCTTTTCAACTATCTTCAGATGTTTTCTCCATCTGGTCAAGGCCACATGTTGCACATTGTATATATAAAACACTTCTACAAGTGGCCTTGACTAGATGGAGGAAACAGAAAAAGATAGTTGAAAAGACAACGAAAATGTAAGTAAAAACTGCTTCCCTTATGTAAAAAAAGTGCGTGAGCTGTTTATAATCTCCAGACAATACATCTCACAAAAAATTGTATTTTTAGATGCTACTGAAGATGCCTTTAAAATAAAAGGTGAAACGCAAGTGGGAGAAATAAAATCAATTGCAGCAAACAAAAGGTGGTTTTTTCACCTTCAAAAACGAAGAATTTCTTAACCTGCTGCTTAAGATGGTCACCCAAACAAACTTGTAATAGGGAGCAATAAACCCGGAACCACTGCCGAGATGAAAACATTCAGGAGGCCATCGGCGGCACCGATGTTCAAATGTTTATACAGCTCAAGGGACTTAACTGCGGCGTCATCAGTCCCTAAACTTACAAACTGCGTATGAACTACCCTATACTAAAGACAGCACAAACATCCATGGCCGACGGGGGATTCGAACCTCCGACGGGGAACGGCTTGCACATCGCAGCATAGCTCCTCAATGCGCTCGGCCGCTCCGCCAAGGCTGCCATCGACGACGTCGATGTTCCGACACTTTAGCTCGTCATGCATAATTTCGGTATTCATATGCGCCGCATCATCGCTACGGAAGGCAGGCATATCGAACTAATTCTGAATATCTGTGGTGTCATTTACAAGTTGAGCGAAGTGTGTGCACACCGTAGTTGGTAAATAATCAAATGTTCAAATGTTTGTATAGTCTATGGGACTTAACTACGGGGTCATTAGTCCCTAAACTTACAAACTACTTATGAACTAACTAAGACTAAGGACAGCAACAATATCCATGCCCGAGGGGGGATTCGAACCCCCGACCGTAGTGGCCGTGCAGACCGTGACTGGAGCGCCTCAGTCCCCTCGGCCACTGCGGCCGGCAGTTGGTAAATAATTTACGTTTTGTGTCATATAGTTCAATAACTGTCACTCTGTACAAATATAATGTTTTAATAAGTTTGAAGTGCAGAGGAATGTCGCGTACGTAGTTGTAGCGAAATATGGCCAGAAACTGAGTTCCACAAGACTTTCTAGTTCAATTTGCGGACGTTGAAATTGATTCTGACTTCATTTCTTCTAGTTTCTGGGAGTGGACCCACTCAGTAAGGATCACTATGTTGAAGGTACGTTTCTTCTAAACGGCTTTCACGTTCCGAATATCGTTGTCTACGCGGTGGATTGCTGAGCCTTGCATTGGTGTAGTGTAGGTCCTAAATATGCCATTATTGCAAGTGTACGTTTTAGTAATAAAATCAACAGAATATAATGTTATCAATTAAATGCGAAATTAATCACTGGCACCAGCATACGCACACGAAGTGGTTGAATCTCCGTGTGTACAGGGTTGATTAAAAGGGCCAAAGGTCAAATTTCCGTTAAAGTATCTGTTGCACAACAACTTTATCTTACTGACCTCAGACACCCGTTACATCATTCGCTCAACATCGCGAGATTTCTAAAGAAAACGATCCCTTTCCTTCGTGAATCACAACTCAGACGCCCGCCAGTGTCCATTATGACTCACAACCAGAAGCAAGTGTTGTATTTGGAATCGATTTTCCTTTCTATTCTTTTGCATTTCGTCGAACATTGTGCAGTAAGATGTGTTCTGACACAGAAGCTGATTGCAAACACTGCTCGGTGTGGCGGTCACGCAAGGTCGAATGTGATGGCTGCGCCTGTGTATCGGCGGCAGGTGGCAGGTGGTAGGGCGGGCTGGGCCGCCCTGCCGCGGCGGCCGCGGCCGGGGAAGCGGGCGCTCGCCTGTTGGCGGGGCTCCCCGCGCGCCCAGATGACTCAGCCCAGCAGTACCTGCCGCGGACACGTCTCAGGAATTCCGCCGGCGGGGCGTGGCGAAAGTGTTAACATTGTGCAACCTCTGTCAGGGCTCGAAAACGACTCTCTTCTCTCAAACTATCACCCCTTTTACATGTTTTGTATCCCATCCTCGTCGCCACTTTTTTGTGTCCCAGCCTCGTCCAGGTGTCGGTGGCCGAGTGGAATGATACCGACACAGGAATAAAGATAGCACGCTGGTGCAGGTACGGAGGGGAGCAGCCAGAAACTAGAAACACTAGAGTAAATTAGAACGAGATATATATTGCACAGAATTTATACAATACTTAACTTTTATACAGATGAGTACTGCAGATACAGAGTTGAGCTAGAGGCCTGCCTAGTGCCTAACTGATAGCCAAGTCTACACTGGTGCCTATCTGATTCCGAACGTCCTAACTGGTTCCTATCTCAGTCCCAAGTGAACGATGTCGTTCAGTGGTGGCCACGAGCGGAGTTGCAGCAGAGGGCGCTCGTGGCTGTCGTAAGAACGCCGCGCCGTGCGTGCATGGCGGCGCGCGGCGAAAGTAGGTGGCGCACACTTTGTACTTGTGCGACACCACACCATGGGCTCCCAAAACCGGATTTCGTATACCGATTGCCCAATTCCGCTTTTGGTTGATAATGTAAACACTCCACAGTGGAGTTTGGAAATTCACTTCTGTACGGCGGTTTTCCAGTTACAAAAAATGTTCAAATGTTTCTTAGGCTTAAGGGACTTAACTGCAGAGACAACTACCTACAACTAAGGACGGCACAAATATCCATGCCCGAGGGGGGATTCGAATCCCCAACCGTAGTGACCGTGCAGACCGTAACTGCGGAGACATCGGTCCCTAAACTTACAAACTACTTATGAACTACCTTATACTAAAGACGACATAAACATCCACAGTGGCGGCGCTTGACGAAAACTGGGCGTCGGCGAACTTGTCTTTGCGAGGCCCCTTTCATTTTTTAAGTAAGGAAGATAATGTTAAATGAGCTGAATCATATATCAATAATCATTATACTAAAATTCTGTTAGTATAATATACGAGTATTATTCCAACGACAAAAATTACAATAAACAAACACAAATTAGAGAAACTTTTCAACTTTTCGTCTCACTGAATATTTTTAAAATCACACCTTAATACTAGCCGCTATTTCGGATTCAGTTGATAATACTGACAACGCAGATAGTCTTTCTTCGCTCACTGTGCTTTTCAAGTTAGTGTTAATCAGCCGGCCGCGGTGGCCGAGGGGATTGAGGCGCTCCAGTCACGGTCCGCACGGCCACTACGGTCGGTGGTTCGAATCCCCTCTCGGGCATGGATATTTGTGCCGTCCTATTTCGTAAGTAGTTCATACGTAGTTTGTAAGTTTAGGGACTGATGACCCCGTAGTTAAGTCCCATAGACTCTACAAACATTTGAACATTTTTTTAGTCTTAATCAATTTTAACTTTGTGAAGCTTCTCTCGGCCGAAGTTGTCCTGACTGGAACGGAGCATAATACTGATTGTTTTATAAACATTTGGATATACTTGTTCCAAATCGTTCTTTAAACTATACTGAAGAAATTGTTTTGCAAGTATTTAACTAAAAATTGCATCACTGCCGCACTCATACGGAAATAAATACGGACAACTAAATAGCGCTCTAAGGCGTCATACCACGGTGAGCGAAATCGCTCTCGTCGGGGGTCGAACCCCACCCTTGGGTACGGATGTTGTGTTCGTCCTTCGGTTAAGCTTACAAACTACTTATGAACTACTTAATACTAAATACGACATAAACATCCATGCCTGAGGGGGGATTCTAACCCCAGACCGTAGCGGCCGTGCAGACCTTGACTGGCGCGCCGCAGACCGCTCGGCCACTGCAAACGGCTTTCCAGTTCCACAAACGATTTTCGTGTCCATGTAAACGCAATCGTTTTTGAAGTGTTCTTGGCTTGTCAGATTATGTTTTCCAGTTAAGAATTTTCGGCAGTAAATGGTTGTTAAGCTTATGGGACTTAACTACGGGGTCATCAGTCCCTAAACTTACAAACTACTTATGAACTACCTTATACTAAAGACGACATAAACATCCATGCCTGAGGGGGGATTCTAACCCCAGATGACCGAGCGAGGTGGCGCAGTGGTAACGCACTGGACTCGCATTCGGGAGGATGGTGGTTCAAATCCACCTCCGGCCATCCAGATTTAGGTTTTCCGTGATTTCCCTAAATCACTCCAGGCATATGCCGGAATGGTTCCTTTCAAAGGGCACGGCCGATTTCCTTCCTCATCCTAACCCAAAAACTCCGAGCGTTAGCTCCGTCTCTAATGGCCAAGCTGTCGACGGGACGTTAAACCCTAAGCATCCATCCATCCATCCATCCATCTAACCCCAGACCGTAGCGGCCGTGCAGACCTTGACTGGCGCGCCGCAGACCGCTCGGCCACTGCGGCCGGCTTTCCATTTCCACAATCGATTTTCGTGTCCATGTAAACGCAACCGTTTTTGAAGTGTTCTTGGCTTTTCAGATTGTGTTTTCTAGTTAAGAATTTTCGGCAGTGAATGTTTGTTAAGCTTATGGGACTTAAATACGGGGTCATCAGTCCCTAAACTTACGAACTACTTATCAATTACCTTATACTAAGGACGGCACAAATATCCATGCTCGAGGGGGGATTCGAACCCCCGACCGTAGTGGCCGTGCAGACCGTGACTGGAGCGCCTCAGTCCCCTCGGCCACCGCGGCCGGCTTCGGCAGTGAAATAAAAGTATAAATTTTGTTGATAGAATGTTCCGTTGGTCCTTGGTATAATACGAGGTATGTCCACAAAGTAAGTTCCGTTAGGTTATATAAAACAAACGTGTACATATACAGAAAAATATTTATTGGACAAAAATATACAACTATTAAACTACTTTTCTACATAGCTTCCGAAATTTTGTAGGCATTTGTCATAGCGTGATGAATAACGTTTTCTTTTAATGATTTCCACCCCAATTAGTGCAACATTTCCGTGACGCTTTCCCCCCCGTAACGTGATAAAACAAAACCAGCTGCCCTTCTCTGAATCTTCTCAATGTCTTCCGTCAGTCCCACCTGGTGAGGGTCTCATAAGGGGCAACAGTACTCCAGGAGAGGACGCACAAGTATGATGTAGGCAGTCGCTTTGGTGGAGCTGGTGCATCTTCGAAGCGTTCTGCCGATGAAACGTAACCTTTGGTTCGCCTTCCCCACAATATTTCTATGTGTTCTCTCCAGACAAAGTTGTTCGTAATTGTAACTCCTAGGTATTTGGTAGAATCTACGACCTTAAGGTTTGACTGATTTATCGCGTAATTAAAGTTCAGCGGATTTCTTTTAGTGGTTATGTGTATTACTTCACACTTTTCTTTATTTAGTATCAATTGCCAATTTTCGCACCATGCAGAAATTTTGTCTAAATCGCTTTGCAGTTGCTTTTGATCCTCTGTTGACTTCACTAACCGTTAAACGACAGCATCAACCTTCTTCAAAAAAAAAAATGTTCAAATGTTTGTACAGCTTATGGGACTTATCAGTCCCTAAACTTACAAACTACTTATGAACTACCTACAACTAAGGACGGCACAAATATCCATGCCCGAGGGGGGATTCGAACCCCCGACCGTAGTGGCTGTGCAGACCGTGACTGAAGCGCCTCAGTCCCCTCGGCCACCGCGGCCGGCTCAACCTTCTTCGTAGAAGGTTGCCGCCTGTGTATTCAACCATGTGGTTACATGTTCTTTCAGCTCGTCATCATCGCTGAAGTGTTGACCACCATGGACAGGTTTTAGGTGTTAGAACAAAGTCGCTAGGAGCGAGACTGTACGGAGGATGATCAAACACGTCCCAGTGAAACTCCCGTAACAGATGGGGATCACATTCGCCTTCTGAGGTCGGGCGGCAACGTGAAAGGAAGAAGAAGATTCCTTTCATCTCTTCTTACACCTAAAATCTGTCCTTGGAGGTCAACACTTCAACCATGATGAGCTGAAAGAACATATTTGCCACATGGTTGAATACACAGGCGGCAACCTTCTATGAAGAAGGAACACAAATACTTGTCCCACGCTATGACAAGTGCCTAAAAAATTTCTGAAGTTATGTAGAAAAGTAGTTGAACAGTTGCAGATTTTTATGCAATAAATATTTTTTCTGTATCTGTTCACGTTTGGTTTATATAACCAAACGGAATTTACTTTGTGGACATACCTCGTATTTGATACGTGATCACTAATAAAACCACGACAACGTTGCAATATTCCACAATATTTATTGTTTATCACAAACTAGTTTGCGGCTGTTACGCCATCATCGTACAAAGGTTGCTATAAACAAAGATTTTACGACATGTTCATCAAAGAATCACATAGATAAGCAAAAGATAACGTTTTTAGGAACGTGTATTAAAAAGTCCAAAACCTTTTGTTATTGGCTAACTAGCTAAGAAAAGTAAGTGACAGTTTGAAAAAATAAATTACATGGTATTTGTTAAAAAAATAAGAGAATTTGGAAAAGTTAATAACATGACAATTGTTACACGTTTGTTTGATTGTAAAAGAACGTTACACGGAACAATTAGGCCTATATTGTATTTGGTAACTTGTCGAAAAGTTGTTCGAGGTAAACTTCTTTTATAATCAAACAACCATGTCCCAATCGTCGCGTTATTAACTTTCCCAAATTATCGCTTATTTCTGTAACAAATACCATGTAATTTATTTTTTCAAACAGTCAATTACATTTCTTAGCTACTTAGTCAATAATTAATAATTTTGGACCACTTCTTAATATACCGTTATAACAACATTTATGTTTTGCTTATCTATGTGATTCTTTGATGCACATGTCGTAAAATCTTTGCTTGACGTTTGTTTATTGTAACCTTTGCAAATGTTCAAATGTTTGTTAAGATTAAGGGACTTAACTACGGGGTCATCAGTCCCTAAACTTACAAACTACTTATGAACTAGTTACAACTAAGGACGGCACAAATATCCATGCCCGAGTGGGGATTCGAACTCCCGACCGTAGCGACCGTGCAGACCGTGACTGAAGCGCCTCAGTCCCCTCGGCCACCGCGGCCGGCTAACCTTTGCACCTGATTATGGCGTAACAGCCGAAAACTAGTTCGTGCTAAACAATATTGTGGAATATTGCAAAATTGTCGTGTTTTTATTAGTAAAAGTATAAATATTAGAGTGAACATGAATCAGTGTATTTAAGTAA
Source organism: Locusta migratoria (assembly GCA_026315105.1). Lineage (NCBI taxonomy): Eukaryota > Metazoa > Arthropoda > Insecta > Orthoptera > Acrididae > Locusta > Locusta migratoria. Next base: position 181,174,118 of record CM048746.1, read on the forward strand.
AGAAAAATAGCGATTGTGCTGACCTAAATCAGGAACTGAATCAGCTGTTTTTCAGCTGCCATATTACGTGTTCTGGAAAATTCGATTCTGGATACACCATGTAAACACGACAGCGAAAAATGGTTTACGAAATTCAGTTTTCGTCGTCCGGAAGAAGTGTTGCATGTAGACGTAGTGTATCTGCCTTCTGTAGTCAGGCCCACACACTCAGGGAGAGGGGGTGGGGGAGGTACAGGAGGCTCGTCCCCCTCTCCCGAAGTGTTCGGACTTGACTAGATACAATGAAATTTTTCTACTATTACTACGTTTTCTTTGTAAAGAAGTTGATGAAAACAGCAGTGGATGATTCATGTAGCTATATGTAGCTTCAACTGTTGTCAAGCAGAGTTTCATAACATTACTAAACCCGTATTTTCATAAATATATCCGTCTAGTTGAAAATGGATCACTTAAGGACAGGTTGAGTTAATTATTAATTCGTCTTCTGTCTCTGCGGCATATGTAATCGTTCAAGCAAGTATTATGATGCAATATGACTTTGTATTGAATGTTTTAAAAGAATCATTGTGTCAACAGCAGTTGCAGCTTCAATGGCAACAAGAAAATGAGTGGTAATTCCAATAACAACTGCAACAACAGTAACTGCCGTTACCACACCAAAATTATGAACAGTGTTTAGTCTCGCTCTCAACCGTTTACAGGTTTCAATCTTCGACGAAACATATTGGATTTTTGAGCTTCCATACGAGATATATATGTCATTCTATTCTAATTTCACGAAAAATTATTAAAAACTTGATACTGTACATAGAACTTGGGTAAAATACGGGAGTGATGCGGCAGTGTTATTTCGACTTATTACACTAATTGAAATTGGCCTGTGAGGGAGTATAAGCTGACACCAATGAACCGATGCCAGGTTGCTTATATTCAGAGTCACGTCCACCCCTCGGCATTACCCACACACATATCAACCCATGCTTTGACTGACGGTATTAAGTTGCGTAACTGTGCAGTGGCTTGTCATATCGTGGGATCATCTTCTAATATCTGAGTTGTAGAAGTCTGACTCTGTGTTTGTGTGTGCGTGCGCGCGTGTGTGTGTTGTTCTTACGGAAGTTTAAGGTAGTGTAAGTAGTTTGTAAGCCTAGAGACTGATAACCTCAGGAGTTAAGTTCCAGCATTTCAACATTTTTCCCAAATTTTCTGTATTGAATAATTTCAGTTTCCACTCGCAGTTAAATTATTTGCGTCTATGTTCATAGCAACAGTTGTGTCTCATTACCGAAGGTGTAGGTCAGGAATCAAATGCCGTCCTCGAAAACCGCTTCAACCTACGGCAATAGCCCTTAGCAATAGCGGTTACGCACGCATCTCATTATTGCTTACTCTGAACATCCCAGACGTACTGAGTCTAAGAGCAGTTGTCCGAGCACTTCTTGACAGTAATTTTTTTTTTTTTTTCAATGGGATGCGCTGCTGTGGGACTCCTCACGATAAAGGTACCTCCTTCATCGGACAGCTGCGTAGCTTCGACAAAAAGTGAGGGCGATGGCGTGCTGCGTTGAGGAAAACATTCACGATACAACCGACCAGCAGCTGACCCGTTACCCGAGTTTTTTCACGCACAAGGAAAACGTGTACTGAGTCATCCTTACTGTGTCGGAGGCTCACTGACATTGAATAGGTCTCGCAGCAAGACAGGCGTTAAGTGACATAATATGACTGTCTCGTCTACTACTCGTCAACCTGTCTACCGTACTGCATATCAGGTCAAGCAACCCTCAGAATACATAATCGCGTTACACACCAGAAATGAACAGTACATTTTCGGACATGGTTTCCCATTCAAAACATTACGTACCGACTTCCCCGTACTAATATCAGATAGCCGGATTAGACATTTGGTGACACAACGTAACGTAGTTTCTTATTACAGCCACTTCCTGACCACTAACAAACTTACTGGTGCACGTAATATAGTGCCCTGATCTCAAATGAAGAAACTTAATAACAAAAACTAACCCCCTAGTAACCTCCACTTGGCGTACAGACGGAATAACACTGGCTTTATTCGAATAATAATATTGAGATATAGTACAGAACCCGAGATTCAAAACAAAGCTAATATTTCTGTTATTACAGTGTACAAACAATTGCGTAATTACAACTAATTTATGTCAGTGATTCATCCTGTCATTCTCTCAACACAATTAATTTAATTTCAACTCATCCAGGAATTCTCTCAGTACAGTCCACAAATCTCGAATAATAAATTTAAGAAATACTGACTTAATATAACTGAAGCCAAGCCACAATCACTTTATTTACGGCAATTCACATTAGCCCTTTCAGGCATTACGTATCCCATGGCTCTGATAATTAAAAAAAAATTCTGACTCACGTAAAATTCTGTAGACATAATTAAGCTATTAACCACTATTAGCAAAGCATGTTTACTTATTTGTTTATAATTTAAGAAACGTTTCTCTTTAAACTGTTGGGTAATTTGACGTTTGAAAATTATATAGTCCGTTGAAACTACTCATATGAATTGCCGTAAATAGAGTGACTATGGCTTTGGCTTCAATTATATGATGTCAGTATTTGTTTTTAAAGTATCATTCAGTCTCACTCGTTCACAGAATAAAGTTGTCACAATCATTCGTCCGTTAGTCCACATCGTTGGCACCTACTTTCCCTTTCTAGGGCCCTGAAACTCTGTCCATTCCTCAACCGACTAGGACGAGGATGGCTTCCTGTTCCAGATAGCGATAGCTATAGCTCATGTTCTTTCTTCAAAATTTAAACAATTCTTACAGTTGGGAGGTTTGAACCCAAGGCCAGGGATGTTTCGTAACTAACATACGTAACGATAAAGTTTTTTTATACAGTCAAAATACTACATCAATTTTGTCTTATGACATAATATACGGCCATTCATAATTTTCTGTGCTTTTAAAGATTTGCTGTTTTATTTTTATTAATTTAATACCCGAAATCCCGGCGTTCCCCGGGCATTTGTTTATACCACAATCTCGTTATCTCCCCTCTGCTTTTCCTCTCTCTCTGTCCCTATCCCTTCCTCTCCCACTCTTTCTCTTTGTTCATCTTACCTTTTCCTTAATCGACTCTCCCACCCTGTCTCTGTTCAGCTCCGTCTCTTCATCTCATCTCCTCTTCTGTCGATGAAACAACGCATTCATCTGTTAAATTTCGTGTTGATTAGTGAAACAGTGTCAAGTATATTGGAAGGTTTCTTCGTTTGTGTGGCCATAATGTCCGCAGTTGTTTTATACTTATTGTTAGTTGTGTTTGTCCGTCTATGCAACTACAGTAGACCTACTTTACATGTTTTGATAATGAAACGGTTTTCGATCCAAAAAACAAAACAAACTGTAGATTTCAATGATTACAGACCTCTGAAGATTTTTAATTGTCATTAAAACGAAACGCGTCTGGTGAAAAAAATCGCATTGTACTTGTAGTTGCATAGACCGATAAACACTACCCATCATAAATATTGTACGGTAGCGCCGGCCGCGGTGGCCGAGGAGACTGAGGCGCTCCAGTCACGGTCTGCACGGCCACTACGGTCGGGGGTTCGAATTCCCCCTCGGGCATGGATATTTGTGCCGTCCTAGTTCGTAAGTAGTTCATAAGTAGTTTGTAAGTTTAGGGACTGATGACCCCGTAGTTAAGTCCCATAGACTATACAAACATTTGAACGGTAGCATTTACCGTGCATCATACGATGCCTTGCGGATTATAAAAAACCTACCTAATGAAAGACCTCATACATGAGCCAATTTTAATGCTAATTGGTAAACTGCTGTTAAAGTCTATTGAAGGGTAACGTCCGTCATCCACGGAATAAAACACTATACATACAGTCATCTTCCTCTTGTTTCGAAGTTTGCAAAAATTTTTCAAGATCCTAATAAAACTGTAATGTATTTATAATTCCGTAACTCAAATGTTTGTAAATCTATCGGACCAAACTGCGTGGTCATTAGTCCGTAGCTTACAAACTACTTAAACCTAGGTAAACTAACCTACGGACAAACACACACAAACCCATGCCCCAGGGAGGACTCGAACCTCCACGGCGAGCAACCGCGCGCTCCGCAGCGAGGCGCTTTAGACCGCTCGGCTACTCCACCGCGGCAATTCCGTAACTAAAGTACCCTCCACCTTGCACCATACGAAATTTATGAAGACAGAAATCTTGCTTCTCTTTGTAAGGTGAAGTGTGCAAAATTAGATCAAAACTGTAGATTTATATGCAATACAAACACACGAAAACACTATATATAAAAATCTATTGTCCACATCAGCTAATGTGGCTTTGCCACACAGTTACTGCGAACGGCTGAAAGCAAGAGGAAAGTACAGCCGTTACTTTTCCCGAGGACATGCAGCTCTACTGTATGAACAGATGATGATGGCATCCTCTTGGGTAAAATATTCCGGACGTAAAATAGTCCCCCATTCGGATCTCCGGGCGGGAACTACTCAGGAGGATGTTGTCATCAGAAAAGACAATACTGGCATTCTACGGATCGGAGCGTGGAATGTTAGATCCCTTTATCGGGTAGGAAGTTAGAAAATTTAAAAAGAGAAATGGATAGGTGGAAGTTAGATGTAGTGGGGATTAGTGAAGTTTGGTGGAAAGAGGAACAGGATTTCTGGTCAGGTGAGTACAGGATTATAAATACAAAATCTGATAATTAATAAGAAGATAGGAATGCGGGTAAACTACTATGAGCAACACAGTGATCGAATTATCGTAGTCAAGATAAATACGAAGCCAACACCAACCACAGTAGTACAGGTTTATATGCCAATTAGCTCTGCTGATGATGAGGAGATCGAAGAAATATATGAGGAGCTAAAGGAAATTATTCAGACAATTAAGGGAGAGGAAAACTTAATTGTTATGGGGGATTGGAACTCGGTTGTAGGACAATGAAGGGAAGGGAAGATGGTAGGTGAATATGGTCTGGGCAAAAGGAATGAAAGACGAAGCCGCCTGGTAGAGTTTTGCACGGAACATAATTTAGTTATAAAAAAACACCTGGTTCAAGAATCACGTAAGAAGGTTGTATACGTGGAAGAGACCAGGAGACACTGGGGGATACCAGATTGATTTTATAATGGTGAGACATAGACTTCGGAACCGGGTTTTAAACTGTAAGACATATCCAGGGGCAGATATAAACTCTGACCATAACTTATTGGTCATGAATTTTAGGCTGAAACTGAAAAAACCGCAGAAAGGTAGGAAAATAAGGAGAAGGACCTGGATAATCTGAAGGACCCTGAAGTTCCTGAGAATTTCAGAGGGTGACTTAGGCAACAATTGACAGAAACGGAGGGAAATAAAAAACTAGAGGAGAAATGGGTAGCATTGAGAGATGCAATAGTGAAGGCAGCAGAGGACAAAATAGGTAGGAAGGCAAGACCTATAAAAATCCGTTGATATCACAGGTCATACTGGATTTAATCAATGAAAGGAGAAAATATAAAAATGCAGTAAATGCAACAGGCAAAATGGAGTACAGACGACTAAGAAATGAGATTGACAGGAAGTGCAAAATGGCTAAGCAGGAGTGGCTAGAAGGCAAATGTAAGGATGTAGAAGAATGTATAAATAGGGGAAAAATAGATACAGCCTACTGGAAAATAAAAGAAACATTTGGAGATAAGAAAAACAGCTTTATGAATATCAAGGACACTGATGGAAAACCAGTTCTCAGCAAAGAAGGGAAAGGTGAAAGGTGGAAAGAGTATGTAGAGAGGCTCTATGAAGGAAATGAACTTAGCGGCAATATTGTAGAAAGGGGAGAAGAAGTAGATGAGGATGAAATAGGAGATACTGAGAGATGAATTTGACAGAGCACTGAATGACGTAAGTCAAAACTAGGCCCCTGGAGTAGATGACATTCACTCAGAGCTACTGAAGTCTCTGGGAGAACCAGCCATGACAAAACTGTTTCACCTGGTGTGTAAGATGTATGAGACAGGCGAAGTACCCTCAGACTTTAAGAAAGGGGAAATAATCCCCAATCCAAAGAAGGCTGGCGCAGACAGGTATGAAATTTACAGAACCTTCAGTTTAATAAGTCATGGTTGAAAATATTAACACGAATTATTTACAGAAGGATGGAAATGCTGGTAGAAGCCAACCTCGGAGAGGATCAGTTTGGGTTCAGGAGTAACGTAATAACACGGGAGGCAATACTCACTTTACGGCTTGTCCTAGCAGATTGATTAAGGAAAGGCAAACTTACATTTCTAGCTTTTGTAGATTTGGAGAAAGCTTTTGACAATGTTGATTGGAATAAACTCTTTCAAGTTCTGAAACAAGCAGGAGTAGAATATAGGGAGCGTAAGGTTATTTACAACTTGTACAAAAACCAGACAGCGGTTGTCAGAGTTGAAGGGCACGAAAGGGATGCAGTGGTTGGGAAGAGAGTAAGACAGGGTTGCAGACTTTCTTCAATGTTATTCAATTTGTACATTGAGCAAGCTATAAAGGAAAGCAAGGAGACATTTGGAAAAGGAATTAAAGTTCAGGGTGAAGAATTAAAAACATTGCGTTTTGCCAACGACATAGTAATTCTGTCAGAGTCAGCAAAGGACCTAGAAGAGCAGTTGAACGGAATGGACAGTGTGCTGAAAGGTGCATGTAAGATGAACATTAAGAAGAGTGAGTATGCCGGCCGCGCTGGCCGAGGGGACTGAGGCGCTCCAGTCACGGTCTGCACGGCCACTACGGTCGGGGGTTCGGATCCCCCTTCGGGCATGGATATTTGTGCCGTCCTTAGTATTAGCTGGTTTATAGGTAGTTTGTAAGTTTAGGGACTGATGACCCCGTAGTTAAGTCGCATAGACTCTACAAACATTTGAAACATTTGAAAGTGAGTATATAAGCCGCTGGGAGTTGATTTCCCACACGTTGGTATGCCTGTAACATCAGAGTTCGAATGTCGCTCCTCAACATTTCAAATATTCGGTGAGGCTCGCGCCTGAATTCTCTGTTGGCAGCCGTTACTGGAATTCTACTCGGTGCGCTGCCATCGGCATGTTATTCATTTCGTTTGTATTATTTTTGTATGCAGATACTTCTCCCTGAATTATGCTCATATTACAGATTTCTATGGGATTTTCGACGTTGGATTTGTGCTCCATTTTATTTAATTCATCTCTTTCTGATCATGTTGTATCTACAAGGAGAAGTTAGCTTTGACATGTTATATCACAACAAAATTATCCGTGTGGTATTTCACCACAGTAATCATTTTCTCATTATTTGACAGGTTCAATGAGCAATGCGTATTTATAGTCCCGTGTCTCTCATCCTGTGGGCCCTCCAAATCTCGAAAGGTGCTTTTTTTCTCTTTTTCTCAGTTCTCCGACAGCCTTAGGCCGGCACCACTGCATGTCATGTTTGACTTGAATAAATAGCGCTGTATGAACGTTCGTTTGATGTTAAGGTCAAAGTTGACGTGATATTCACATATTATTTTGAGTTTCGTTGTTTAGGGTTTTGAACAATTTTTTTTTTCACACAACCGCTATCTCATGAGATAGTCCGATATGTATTTACTACCTGCGCAGTAGTTTAATTTTATCTACACACAGATTTCACTAGAGAGCCTTTTTAAAGCGTTTGTTATACAAATTGCACAGTTATATATATATATTCACGACATTGTCAATAATGTAACCCGAAGTTGCCGGATGGCGTCTTTCGCTTATACCGCCGCATTGTGGCCTAAACGTTCTGATACCATTCTCACCACTTCGCTTATCAAAGTGTCATACACGGAATTAAACGAACGCACTACAGTGGAGCGTGTTGTTTCACCGTTATACGAGGAATATATCTCTGCACTATGTCTTATAGACACTAATAGATATAAGTGACCAATTTATGACTAAGAGAACAAACTTAGCATAATAAAATGCATATGTCCATGTCAGTTTGTGGGAAAGGGTTACTGATTTCAGGCATTCCTGACAATTCGATAAGTACATTGAAATTTCACAGATGATATTTAGCGGACCTAAATTCGACATCATTGAATCCATCTTTCAATGTGAGCCTTTTGATAGTTAATAGCAAAATCTTTGTATTGTGGCATCATTTGGAAATTAATGTTCAGCACACTAATAAAACAATCATGATAATCTTCAATAAATAGACAGGAATAACAAAATACATATATACATACACACATGGCAAGATCAGACCTGTGAAGCTTGTTAACTCCTTTTCCCACGTGAAGTGCACAGTCATAAATAGAAGACACAATGACAGAGAACGAGACAGTCGAAGAAACGCATGCTAAATTCACAACTACAGCATCAGCGTCAAAATTATAAGTAATTAATCACAGGGACGATTAAAGATACTGAAATTCTAACTGTATCATAATAATCCATTCCTAACCTCGCAAAATGTACTCGTTTCTCTAGCATATCCCAAGAATATATTTATTTATTTACTGTGAAGATCTCATCGCGGTGTGCATATTTTTGTGTACTTGTCATCTCAGTCATTTAAGTGTTTCAACGGTGTAACAACGTAACAAACCGTGTCACTGTTTTGTTTTGTTTTCAGATTGTGGTTTTGCTCTCTCCAAGTGATATATTATGCCAATGAATGTCTCTCAACTCAAAGTGTTTAATGCAACATTTCACAACAGAAAATACCAAGGTTTTTTCCTCTTGTTATTGGTAGCACAGTTGTATCTTGGGCTTCGACGTGACGGCATCATCTTCCATTTAGCTTTCCTGAAAATCTTAGCTTATCATATGCTAAATACAAGTACTTAACGCTGGATGTTATTAAAGCGCGTAAGGTGGTCAACTCTTTTTTTGTGTAAATACCACGTATTGTTTAAGATTTCACTCTCTTGCTCAGCGTTGCATCATTCCTTTTGCTGTTACTGTATGTTCTTTTAATTAAAAAAAAAAAAAAAAAGAGAGAAATAGCAAATGTGTTACTTATGATTAGCAAAAAATCATCAGCGATAGAAAGCTTAATACTGTGTTGACAACTGGACAACCAGGTTGTTGGTTTAGATGTTGTCATTATTTGAATACCTTCGTTTCACACACCATGTTATTCACTATATTACCTCTAGTGTCATGTAGTTCCGAGATGATTGCGTATGTTACTCAGTAATTACTACTTAAACTGCTGGTTTCTACAGCATTAATAGTGCACTGTTATGGTGTTTCTGAATATGTATGCATATTTATTTATTTAGGATAATGACTTGAAGATCTATTGTGGCGTAGACTTCAATCGTGCAAATAATAATCATACTCTTCCTCCTAACATCTTCCACGTGCCTGTGTGCCACAAGAATAGCATAATTTCATGACTATGGGGAGACTATAAAGATATGTAAGATGTTAAATGTGCGCTCCACACCACTATTAAATGTCCATACAGTGGCTCTCAATCATAGACTGAATAACTATACCTATAATTACACACACATAATCACCCAGATATGAATCACACCAACAGTATTTCCATAAATCAGCTTAATTAATATACACCTTGGTGCACTATTTCTCCAGTACGTATATGTGTAGACTATTCACTTCAGTTTGCCTACTTAAGCACGATCGAATAGCTTACTAGAGAAAGTCAATAATTGTGACAATGCGACCTCTTGTTTTCAATATGCTGTTAAATCAACGCTCCATACTCTATTACTTAAATATGTGATGTAGGAATAAAACTTCAATGCGCCAAAAACAAATATGAAGGGCGGATGTTGCCTTAATGCAGAATTTGCCGATGCGCAATGCGAGGTGCGCTGTAGCTCCATTTTCTTGCTTCGGTACCATTCGTGCGTAACCGCCAGAGTTCGTGTAGCCAGGAGCTTGCATCTCTACCAGCTCCAACGCCAATGTTGAAAACAGCGTTTCCCCTCACCTCTCCCTGCTGTGGGAACGCCCATATGCTGCCTCCAGGGGGTTCAGAAGAGAATTTGAATCTCAGCTGCGCATGCGCATTTCAACGCTGCGGCCACTGCAGCCTATATTAAGCTGCTGCGCTAAGACCCGTATCGTGCCGTCTCCGCGACGTAAAACGTTTCTCATGCGATAAAAGTACTTTGAATGTGCTTATAAATCGATTTGATAGAAAAACGAATCGAAGAAAACAATTTTTATCTATTTTTATTTATTACCTTTTTTTCTTACTAAGAGCATTTTTCCGGGGATTCACTGGACCAGTGAACACGTAAGACGCGCCGCCATTGCTGACGGCTGAGAGAGTTAATATCGTCGTGCCATTCTGAGAATTTCGCAGGAAGCGTCGTGAAAGACGTTAAAAATGAAATTTAGATCGTCGCGTGGGAGACATCGCAAGAATGTAGCTACGTCAGGGGAGTTTGTCGCTTCCGTCACGCGGACGAGGATGTAACGTACGGAAGTCCACCAGTGTCCGCAAACGCTTCCGGACCGCGGAAGGACAGACTAGCGCGCCGAGCGTCTTCTCGCGTCACCGAAACGCGATCGTTCTCTGCCGAACGTTCACCGACGAAGGGAAGTACGTCCCGAGTGGGTGCCTACACTCTGAAAATAAAGTCTTATTTCGTAAGAAATCCACTACGAGTGTCGCGTTCGCACACGGTATTAGTGACTGAAACTCCAGTGAATCACCCAATCGAGGATGTTCTACGGATACACTTCTCGGAAACAAAATCTAAATTCAACACAGGCCTGTATTCTGCTTCACACCGCACGCATCTATAATCTATCGCTCTCCCAGCCTGGTGACTGCGTCCCGCTAGTTACCCATCCTAGGAAACTGCACCTGTGATTACTCGAAATTGCAAAATCGCAACAGAGGCAGCGAGATGTTCCTTGAACGGAGTAGGAAAACCTGTCGAAGAAGTTGAAATGTAATCTCGGTCGCTGCTTGGGAAGCAAGGGAACACGGTTGCTACTACACACGAATCCCTCTTCCCTAGTCATCTTTACCGGACGTGAAAGGAGTAATAAATACTTCACAGCAGATGTGACACTTTGTCAACTAGTTATCAAATGTTCGATACTACCCAGATCGAACTGTTAAATGCAAGCTCTTAATCTATAATAATAACAGTACTGTACAGTGTAGGACTGACGTTGTACACTTCAATCTTCAAAACTTCCTAGAGCAGTTTTCATGCGATTTTCAAAGGAAACATGAACGAAATTTGAGTCACCATATAACTCCTGATTTTATCATAATCGGATCACGGAAATAAAAATATGTAATTTTAAGTGTTTTCAATAACCGTCGTGTCTGTCGGTTCATCTATTAAGAACCTCTTATCTCCAAAAGTACTTCACGTATTTGCATGAGGTTTATGCACATAACCTGAGGGTATCGTGTGCTAAGCTTCGTTTCATAAAAACCGGATCCCTGAAAAAAAAAAAAAAAAAAAAAAGAAAAAAAAATTCGTAATAGAAAGTTTATTATTTTTTATCTGAGACTGCCGTGTTCGTCTGTCTATTTGAAAACTTTAATCTGCCGGCTGCGGTGGCCGAGGAGACTGAGGCGCTCCAGTCACGGTCTGCACGGCCACTACGGTCGGGGGTTCGAATCCCCCCTCGGGCATGGATATTTGTGCCGTCCTAGTTCGTAAGAAGTTCATAGGTAGTTTGTAAGTTTAGGGACTGATGACCCCGTAGTTGTGTCCCTTAAGCTGTACAAACATTTGAACATTTGAACACTTTAATCTCCAAAACTTGTTAACGAATTTTCATGGCATTTTCAGAGGTAACTTGAGAGTATTGTGAGGTTCGATAAAAGCTTCATTTCACCGAACTCAGAACAGAGAAAGTAAAGATATTGTAATTTAAAGATTTGTCTGAAAGCAGTAGTGTGTGGCTATCTGTACAGGCTCCTCGAACTTTCATGATGACTCACAAATAAATTTAGTGTAGAATGGGGCAACAAACAGTCTTCTTTTCGTCAAAACTGGATAAGGGGAAGAAAATATTTCATAAATTGAAGGTTTAGGTGTAAGGTATGCTTATTAATGTCGCGTAGTACAACAAACAACTAATAGATGCGCTGTTACGTAGTGCACCAAACAACTAATAATGGACGTGCAGCTTGATTTTTTCTTTTGTTTTCACGCTCATAAATAAGGCGTAGTTGAGCAATGAACCAATAAAGGTACAGTTAATTTTGTTGTGCACTAGACAAACAATAGAGTGCTGTGTTACATGTATCATCGCCTCAGTAACAGAAGTAGGTAAAATTTTGGCTCGTCGGTTTCGGTTGACACCAATGGTCAATGGTGCTACAGAGATATGTCAACAAGCGAATGAAAAGACTATCAAGTCAACCATAGATTATAAACATACTTATTTAATGTATATAATAAATGAATTAGTATTATCCTCGAAAAATTATGTTTTGAAGTGACAATTTTATAGAAGTAACGTAATGCAAAATGTAACACATTGTTAGAAATGGCTTTAATATTTTTCACGAGCCACAGTGTAAATGTTATCGCTGCTCGTTTAACTCGCAGCATAATTAAACGGTTCCTGCTAAATGGTTGACAGGCCCTCTATGCACCTTAGTCCGGTCAATAAATCAGCTATCTTCGTGAAACACTGCCCTAGGAATTCGCGACAAATCTGCGGAAATTAATTAATGCTGTTCCTGATCTGTGGTTGTCAGGTTCTTGTATGTACCCTTGTCCGTTCAGTAAACTGATTATACTCGTAAATTAAAGATCACAGGTTTGACGGAAAATAGGACGAATCTCATTGACTGCCTTGCGATTGCACATCTGAGTTCCTGGTATTGACAACTGGCGCCAACATTATCTCTTGGGACCAACGAAGCAAGTCGTAAAATTTAACGCAGAAGTATTCTGGAGAGCGTACGTCAGTGGCAAAATTAGGGGCTGCGATCTTGTCTCTACGAATACAAACAATATTAAACAGCGAGATACTGATTTCGCATTGTGTATTATAAACGTAATGACTTTTCTTTGCTTCTTTCCACAGGTTTCATATATGTTTTCAAGATAACGACATAATCCACTTTTCTCGATAGTTTTCGTTTACAAAAGAATTCTTTGCAAGTACAGTCGAATTTACGTAGTTTGTTTTGTGATTTCTGTGCGCACTACTTACATTTTCAATCCGTTCCGTTTACAAACACCCATGCCTAGAAAACGGTCGAGCCTTTAGCAATACACAAGAGCTGCTTCACAGCTCAGGAATGTCCGGTCTCTTCGCTAAGACAAGTGAGTTTATTGAAAAGCGATCCAACAAGGATATATACCTAATAAAGAATAAAAACGCCCAATTTTCTAGGGTAATCTTGTAAATTCGGGGCGTGGACTACAAGAAAAAAATCTATGTCTCTAGAGACATAAATAGGATAGTTTCATTGATGACGTTTCTCAGTATTCTCTTTAAGTACTTCACTAGTTTCTTCTACATCTACATATATATCTACATGGGATTTCAAATCACATTTAAGTGCCTGGCAGAGGGTTCATCGAGCCACCGTTATACTATTTTATCTCCCATTCCATTCTCGAATAGCGCGCGGGAAAATGAACATGCCGGCCGCGGTGGCCGAGGTGATTGAGGCGCTCCAGTCACGGTCAGCACGGCCACTACGGTCGGGGGCTCGAATCCCCCCTCGGGCATGGATATTTGTGCCGTCCTAGTTCGTAAGTAGTTCATAAGTAGTTTGTAAGTTTAGGGACTGATGACCCCGTAGTCCCATAAGCTTTACAAACATTTGAACATTTTTTTTTTTTTTTTTTTTTTTTTTTTTTTTTTTTTTTTTTTTTTTTTTAATGAACACCTGAATCTCTCCGTTCGGGCTCTGATTTCTCGTATTTTATTCTGATGATCATTTCTACCTATGTAAGTGGGAGTCAACAATATATTTTCGCATTCGGAAGAGAATGCTGGCAATTGTAGTTTCGTAAGTAGCCCACGCCGCAGCGATAAGCGCCGTTGTTGTAATGATTCCCTTCCCAGATCCTGTACCATTTCCGTAACGCTGTCTCCCCTGTATCGTGACAATACGAAACGAACTGCCCTTCTTTGGATTCTTTCGGTGTCCTCCGTCAAACCCACCTGATAAGGATACCACACTGGGCAGCAATACTCCAAAAAAGGACGGACAAGCGTAGTGTGTGCAGTTTCTTTAGTAGCTCTGTTGCATCTTTTAAGGGTTCTTCCAATAAAACGCAGTCTCTGGTTCGCCTTTCCCACATGATCTACGTGTTGTTTCCAATTTAAGTCAGAAGTAATTGTAATTCATAGGTATTTTGTGGAGTTTACGGCCTTCCCATTTGATTGATTTATCATGTAAACAAAGTTTAACGGATTTCTTTTCGTACTCATGTGGACGACTTCACACTTCTCATTATTTAGAGTCAACTGCTATTTCTTACACCATACAGATATCTTATTCAAATCGTTCTGCGGTTGGTTTTGATCTTCAGATGATTTTACTAGACGGTAAATGACTGCGTCATCTGCAAACAACCTAAGAGAGCTACTTACATTTTCCCCTAAATCGTTTATGTAAATAAGGAACAGCAGAGGACCAATAACACTACCCTGTGGAACGCCAGAAATCATCTCTGTTTTAGTCGATGCCTTATCATCGATTACTACGAACTGTGTCCTCTCTGAGAGGAAATCCCCTATCCAGTCGCAAATTTGGGACGATATACCGTAACCACGCAATTTGATTAAAAGCTGTTTGTGAGGTATTGTTATGTACAATTATGTACGTGATATAGCACATAAAATTTTAGTGGTGGTCTTATCTGGTAATGTGAAAATGCAGAAAAGTTTTTGTTTGTAAATTGGTTAATTTAAACGAAGAAATAGGCACTTTTCTGACAGGAGGGTCACTTGGGTAACAAGCCATTCCATTTGCTAAGCATGACTTTATTAAGTTCAAGACCAGTTTCGTATTTTATGTCTGGCCGTTTTCATGTGGATTGGAAACAGTCATTAACGAAGCATAATATGATGGATATATAAAAATTTACGTAGCAGTAATCTATATATATAAATGCGAATCTCTGTTCGGTGTACGTTTATCACGTCTGATCCACAAGACATAAAGAGCTAAAAATTTGTACAGTTACTAATATCTATCCGGGGTAAGGCTTTAGACACGGTGTTACAACGATCGGATAGCTATTTATCTATATATAATAATGTGAATGTCTGTTCGTTGTACGCTTATCACGACCTCACTACGAGACGCATAGACTTAAAGATTTGTACAGTTACTATATTATATTTGAGGAAGGTTTTAGGCACGGTTTTATGGAAATCTTATAGATATTTAGTAATTTGAAGAATATAACGCGAAATGCGGAACAATAATTACTCTTTGAAAATTATATTTACTCTTTGAAAATGGTTTTATTGGTTGCATTGTTGCTTGAGGGTTGATAATGATAAAAGGGTGAAGTATATTGAGATGAAAAGTTATCAACGTATATAAAATTCTACGTGTGTGTGTGTGTGTGTGTGTGTGTGTGTGTGTGTGTGTGTGTGTTAATATTTCCCTCTGCAGCGAAAACTACATAACGCTAACGAATTGTCTGTGTGTAATTGTTGTCCGAAATCTCCCGTTGTTCACCATAGCAGCTCCATTCCGATAGCTATAAGGGGGTGGTAGTCGTCCAATTATTAAAAATATTCGGACTGAAGGGCAGCGAAGATGTTTGCGACTTTGTTGGTTGGTTGGTATGGGGGTTTTTAGGGGGACTAGACTATTATGGCCATCAGTCCCCCAAGGACTTTGTAGCAAGGAGGTTACATACAGTGAAACTTGATGCCACAGACCATATCTTTGGTCTATGAGTGCTACAATGTCTTCAGCTCTTTCTCTGTGAGGATAAGCATACGAATAAGGAAATGTAAGAATAAATAAATAAAGCAGTAAAAAGGAAATCTCTTTTAATACAAATAACGTAGTTCACCAGAATACCCTAAAATGAAATTAAAATGAATTTGGACATCACTCTCACCATACGTGTTGAGATATTGCAACACAGGCAAGAAGGAATAATGCATGTATTATTTATTGTAAATCATTACGCATTTCACATAATTTTTTTATTTGAATGTTGATTAAAAATGTTTGTTTTTACAGAAGGTATTGTATTTCATTTCATCCTCCAAAACCAGTCTCATGGCACACTACTGAAAGATAGCTTATCTATCATAATCAAACAACACGCGAGCGGAGCCGCGGGTTTAAGCTAGTTTAAAAATGTTCAAATGTTTGTAAATCTATCGGACCAAACTGCATGGTCATCAGTCCGTAGCTAACAAACTACTTAAACCTAGGTAAACTAACCTAAGGACAAACACACACACCCATGCCCCAGGGAGGACTCGAACCTACGCGGCGAGCAACGGCGCGCTCCGCAGCGAGACGCTTTAGACCGCTCGGCTACTCCACCGCGGCTAAGCTAATTTAAAATAAAGCTAGCACACACAAAATAATTACAGAATGATATAATTTACGTTATATTTTAAAGTAAGATAATATGCTTTTTATAGTTATGTTATATATATCTAAGCTTTATTTTTATCTCTTATGAAATACTAGCTGAAAACCCGGCATTGCTCGGGTATTTATTTATTTATCCAAGCCATGAGTTAGTACCTCTATTCCTTCTCTCTCTGTCCAGTTCCTTTTTTCTATATGTTATATTTATGGGAGAATATATCGGAAATAAGGATTCTAGCGTAATATACAAAATGATAAGTGTAGTATCCAAACAAAGAAAGGTAGTAATCAAACTATTAATGATATATAACATTCATACATTCATTTAATTCCAAATTTGTCAGTAGACAATATTTCTTGTTGCTTGTCCAGGATATAACATGAATAAATTCTTTGGTGAGTCCACCCCTTAGCAAACGACATAAATTTGTCCTTGTGAGAAATATGGAGACCTCAAATCGACTCCGTAGTATTTAATAGATAGCCCTGTGATTTAGTGAGCGATAATAGAAAATTTAAGTCCCACTAGAAACTGAACTCTCTTAAAGCAAAAAGATCTGTCGGAAAAAATGGGTAGTCGTTTCATTCTCTTCCTTTCGTGGGAACTCTTTAGAACTCTGCTTTAGCCTGCAGCCCTGTGTGCTTCACAGCTTAAAGTTGTCAAAGGTACTGTTAGCTTTCCAGGAATTTCCTCAAGCTGATTGGAATACAGGAGTGTCTTGGTAATAAATAAGAAATGTATTAAAGCGTGTAGCATGATGTGACAGGTTTTTACCCATCATAGTACACATGATCTCATATTTATTGAATAATGTGTTGTGCTATTGTATAATTTTTCAGGTATATATTCACTTGTATAACTGCTGTATGTCTGTAAAATCCGTTGAAAATACATTTAGTAGTAAGGAAATAATAGATTAAAACATGATGTTTAATGGGGCGGTTTTCCATGAATGTTACTGTATATGTCTTCTTATATCATGAACTATGTATCGTACTGTGATACTATTTCTAAGGTACATTCAGCTTTGAGTGTTTACACTGTCTGTAAAACTTGTTGCGCCTACAGTTTGTAGCGTAGAAATTGTAAATTATAACGTCATACCGAATGTCGTAGTTTCACACCATGAACAGCGGAAAAGTTTTTCCTCTCATCTTTTTGCTGTCGTTGGCAGTGAGGAAAAATGTAACAAATGTTTGAAATTATGTTTAAAGTTTATTACAAATCGCTAAGTATTCTCACTCTCACACAGTTTATGAATAACATCTCGTAGCATGATGTGGCAGTTTTTTGCAACACCCATTCTTTATTATGTCATATCTCCTGAACCATATGTCATATGTGATTCTTACTCCTGCAGAAATTGTTACCTCGCGGTAAGTAATATGTTTACTATATCTGGTTGAAATCGGTCCAGTGGTTGAGGAGGAAATGTGAAACATTTTCATGTGACGAAAAAAAAAAATTCAAATGTTTGTTAAGCTTATGAGACTTAACTACGGGGTCATCAGTCCCTAAACTTACAAACTACTTATGAACTACTTACGAACTAGGACGGCACAAATATCCATGCCCGAGGGGGGATTCGAACCCCCGACCGTAGTGGCCGTGCTGACCGTGACTGGAGTGCCTCAGTCACCTCGGCTTCATGTGACGCAGCAGTTTTTCGCGCATCTGTTTATTACATCATATCTCCTGACTTATGTGTTGTACGTGATCCTTTTGGCTCGCATTTGCCTACCGACAGGATTTCAGGATGTGCCCTGCCTTGTATCTGTTGCAGAGAATATACAGATCCTTAAGAAGTGTCCCAATGCTGCCTTTATATCATTGTATATCTTGTTGTATTCCCTAGATTAAAATATAGAGTTGTGTTACAAGTCCATATTGACAGTGACAAATTTGTTGAAAAATCCCTCCGGAAATCGATTACTGGCTACGCCTATCAGCACGTATTTGATTAACATTGGTGGAGGAAATTATCAATTATTTGATTGCCATTGTGCGGGTATTGGGGACAGGTGATGAGATGGTGGAATGATGTAGTGAAGTAATGGCGTAAGCAGGTTACAAGAGGTCGTGAACTTGGAGTCTGAAAGTATTCAACGACTTGCATCGTACAGCGGAAGAACTATGACTGTAGCAGAGGACAGAGGCTAAAGTTAAGTGACGAGAACTGAGGTGACAAAGTCACAATGAAAGGCGTTTTGACACACATCTTCACACCCACCTGTGAGCTGCTGACCAAACAGTTACTCTGCAGTTTTTGAATGAATCTCCTGCGTGAAATCCCAGCCGAGGTAGTCGACCGTTGTCTGTTGCCGAGATGACGGTGCAAGACTGTTTCCGAATGAATGACTAAATGTAATATTCCTGTGGATCCATATGAAATGAAATGACCCTGCATGGGAAACACTGGAGATCCGACTACGCTTATTTCGTACCGTACACTGAAATACACGGTATTAATCGAAAACGCCACATGCTATTCTTCAGAGGTGCATTTCTCGGATTCTTTTGATCGCAGAGGTAAAGGGGCAAAGTGTTTCAGATAGCGTGTCTCCTAGTGATCATTTGTATGCGTATCAGATGAAATGGTGCACTAGAAACTACACGCATCCTCCGACCCCAGAAAATTGTGCAATTTTGTACATTATTTGTGATCTAGTTTTATAAGGCTTATTAAGCACTATTTTTTCATGGGTAGTTCCTCGGAAAAACAACGAAAAACCATAATTTTTGAGTGCCAAATTTACGAATTTCTATTCATAGCAACCGTCAAAATGTTTACCGTATGTTCTGAGATTAGTCTCTCAAATTATTGCTATAATTTTTTTATATCTTCATCCATGATTGAGATCCAGATATTCAGTTTTAACGTACTTACGCACAAAATGACAATTTTCGCCGTTTTTGTACAGAGGACGGGAAATTTGTAAGTAACGAACTGAGCAAAAGGATCAAATTTTAAAAATATATTCTGTAAATATTTTTACGTTTCCCAAAATCTCTGTCATCAAGATACACATGAAAAACAGTGATGTTTGGGTAGAGAAGGTGTCAGTTGTTACGAAAGACGGCATTCCGACCACTATGAAACTTAGCGTTAGAATTTTTTTTAAAAGTGCACAGCAGGGTAAAAAATCATTTTTCAGCATCTTGTGGTCTATGTTTGATGAAGGCTTATTTTTATTTTCGTTATTCGTCACAGTTACTACGGAGCATCAAATCAAGGAATGTGTTGCAACATATTTTGCTTGTAGCATAAAGTTTAAGTATGATTGATTTTTACAGCGCATGAATATTAGAGGAGATATCAAAAATTTATTTAAGATTGAGAGCACTACGTTATCTCATTTCCTTTTCGAGATATTGTTTCATATCCTGTGGACGAACCCGCGCCGTCACTTCCGTTTAAGCGGGCTTGGCAGCCGTTACGATACAGTTATCAATCCATTTTAAAAACTATTCCGTGAAAGGAACCTTATATTTGTCGCCTGGTATCTTCCTCTCTATAAATGATTCACTTTCTTTTTGTTATTCGTCATATCCTGTATTTAAGCATGTAAAGAAATAGATATTGACTGATCTACAAAATTTGTCTTACATAAGAAGCATACCCCGCTGCAGGAAGTAAAAGAATATAACCAGGTGAATAATGCTTCTATGGGAAATATGTTCCTGTTTTAAAGACTCCGAGAGAAATTTGGGCACTAGATACGTCGTTCCTCAATCTACCTTACCCGCCAAAAATTTGGGCGTGCTTAGATATTCGGGCTTTTTTGAGGTAGGTAATAGCAGAGTGGCGATGGACGTGAGACGATATGGTGTCAGAGTGGGAGGGAGAGGGAGAGAGAGAGAGAGAGAGAGAGAGAGAGAGAGAGAGAGAGAGGCAGATCAGACATGGTAACGAGGGACAGCTGCGTTAAAAGAGATAAATGTATGGATATAGTTACAGTGGGAACAAAATTGTGTGCCGGAACCGGGACTCGAAAAAATGTTCAAATGTTTGTAGAACTTATGGGACTTAACTACGGGGTCATCAGTCCCTAAGCTTACAAACTACTTATGATCACGCTAAGACTAATGACGGTATAAATATCCATGCCCGAGGGGGGATTCGAACCCCCGACCGTAGTGGCCGTTCAGAACGTGACTGGAGCGCCTCAGTCCCCTCGGCCACCGAGAAATCGATTGGAAATTTTCCTCATGTGAGCAACGATGTAGGTGTCGCCACCGGGGCCAACCTTGTGTGAATGCTCTGAAACGCTTATCATTTGCATATCACAGCATCTTCTTCCTGTCGGTTAAATTTCGCGTCTGTAGCACATCATCTTCATGGTGTAGCAATTTTAACGGCCAGGAGTGTACATTTTACATAAGGAATAAGAAGAAAAAGGGGTAACGATTCGCACGGAGAGCACCAGTGGAGTAGCCGAGCGGTCTAAGGCGGCTCGCTACGGAACGCGCGGTCGCTGGCCGTCGGAGGTTCGAGTCCTCCCTGGGGCATGGGTGTGTGTGTTGTGCTTAGGTTAGTTTGCCTTAGTTTAAGTTGTTTATAAGCTACGGACTGACGACCACGCAGTTTGGTCCGATAAATTTACAAACATTTTGTAAATTTGTATTCGTACAGAGACAGTTGTTTTTCCATCTATAGCTTTGGAGGTGAGACAGGATAGTATAAGGTGCCCTCCACCATGCAGGATACGGTGAAGGACGGAGCATGTATGTAGCGTAAGGTGGTAAAATTGTGATCAATTCGGAAAAATGTTATTGTAACTGGAAGTCAGTTACAAATGTTGGTATATAAAAAAGAAAGGTTACAGAATTGAGAAAAATCTATCGAAAATGTGCTACACTAGGTACAATTGTGATCAATTCCCGTTAAAATTTTGATTAATGGCATCTTCCACATAAAAAGCACTTAATCCCTCGGTCACCAACGCATAATTCGGGGTACCAAAAATTGCATTTTTGGCAGCGAATCCAGTCACCCTTAACTAGAAAATTTATAAGATAGCGTTAGCCTAAGTAGCTTTATTTACCTCTTAAAAGGAAAAAAATTGTATCGCCATAGCATAAAGTGGTGTATTCTTGGAAAAGACAGGAGGAGATGTAGAAACCTGCTACACCACAACGCCACACAAAGGCAAGTGCAACCAACTCTACGAGACTGACAAATTATGTTGATCGAGATTGTACATACATCGAATTTGTACCACCTTACCCTATATGTAGGTCTTATGTAGGTCTGATAGGTTTTATTCCAACATATGCCGTTTCATAACAGTTATAGAACGGTGTTACTGTATTTTTTTATAGCAACTAGTTTTGGGAAGAAGCGGCGTTATTTTTCCGAAGAGCTATCTTCATTTGGCAAGAATGTGCTCTCGCGAATATAATGCAAGGTGTGACTGATTAATAAATCGATAACGCTGAGAAGTGCTGTACTAACCACCATACTTCTGCCTTAATCTGATTTGATTCGTGAGATGAAGAAAGTATCTTTTAACATCAACTTTCTAACTCTTACACTGATCTTTCTGACCGTCTCCAACAAATAATCCTGAGCTCATAACGCGCATCAAAACGGATACAGGTATTAGTGAACACATAGCTGTCGTAGGGAGATTGAATATTGAATGTCCCAAAGATACCAAAAATTGACAAAATGCATATTTGTTCAGGACAGCAGATAGAAATGGAATACATTACTTCTTGAAAGATAGTTTCCACTCATTCCAAACACTAACAGTAGGTGTAGACCAGATGTGGCTACAGTTCAAAGAAGTGGTATCGACAGCAATTGACAGTCTTATACCAAATAAATTTTTAATAAAAGGAGGTGATCCCTCTTGGTACACAAAACAGGTCAGGACAGTGCTGCAATAACAACGGAAAAGGCATGCTAAATATAAACGAACACAAAATCCCCAGTATTGCCGATCCTATACAGAAGCTCGAAATTTAGCGGGGACTTCAATGAGAGATGCCTTCAATACTTTTCACAGTGAAACTCTTTCTCGAAATATGACTGGAAACCTAAAGGGATTTTGCTCATATGTTAAATATATTAGGTGCAAAAAAAAAAAAAAAAAAAAAAAAAAACAAAAAAAAAAAAAAAAAAAAAAACAATACCCTCACTATATGATAATAATTGCGATCCTGCCGATGATAGTGCTTCTAAAGCTGAGTTACTAAACACAGTTTTTCGAAACTCATTCACCAAAGAAAACTAAACCAATATTCCAGATTTCGAATTACAAACAGAGGCCAGAATGAGCAACATTGAAGTAGATATCCTCGGAGTAGTGAAGTAACTTAAATCACTTAACAAGAGCAAGTATCCTGGTCCGGACTGTATACCCATTAGATTTCTGTCTGATTATGCTTACCAGCCACATACAATCGCTCTCTCAACGAAGGGTCTGTACCAAACGACTGGAAAATTTCACAGTTCACACCTATATTCAATAAAGGCAGTAGGAGTAACCCACTAAACTACAGGCCTATTTCATTGACGTCAGTTTGCAGCAGGGTTTCGAACATATCCTATATTCAAATATAATAAATTATCTCGAACAGAATGATCTATTGACCCAAGGTCACCACGGGCTTAGAATATATCGTTCATGCAAAATACAACTAGCTCTTTACTCACACGAAGTGATGAGTGCTATCGACAAGCGTTCTCAAATTGATTCCTTATTTCTTGATATTCAAAAAGTTTTTGACGCCGTACCTCACAAACGGCTTTCAATCAAGTTGCGTGGTTATGGTATATCGCCACAAATTTGCGACTGGATGGGCTATTTCCTGTCAGAGAGAATATAGTTTGTAGTAATCGATGGTAAGATATCGACTAGAACAGAGGTGATATCGGGCGTTCCACAGGGTAATGTTATTGGTCCTCTGCTGTTCCTTATTTACATAAACGATTTGGAAGAAAATCTAAGCAGCTCTTATGTTGTTTGCAGATGACGCCGTCATTTACCGTCTAGTAATATCATCTGAAGATCAAAACCAACTGCAGAACGATCTAAATAAGATATGACTATGATGTAAAAATTGGCAATTGACTCTAAATAATGAGAAGTGTGAAGTCGTCCAAATGAATACGATAAGAAATCCGTTAAACTTTGTTTACAAGATAAATCAATCAAAATGAGGAACGTAAACTCCACAAAATATTTAGGAATTACTATTACTTCAGACTTAAACTGAAAAGGCGAAAGGCGAACCAGCGACTGCGTTTTATTGGCAGAACCCTTAAAAGATGCAACAGAACTACTAAAGAAACTGCATACAGTACGCTTATCCGTCTTTTTTGGAGTATTACTGCTCAATGTGGGATCCTGCTTACGTGGTTTTGACGGAGGACATCGAAAGTGTCAAAAGAAGGTCAGCTCGTTTTGTATTGTCACGGTACAGGGGAGACAGCGTCACGAAAATGATACAGGATTTGGGATGGGAATCATTACAACAACGGCGTTTATCGCTGCGTCGTGGTCTACTTACGAAACTCCAAACGCCAAAATGCTCCTCCGTATGCGAAAATATGTTGTTGACTCCCACTTACATAGGTAAAAATGATCATGAGAATAAAATACGAGAAATCTTAGCTCGAACGGAGAGATTCAGGCGTTCTTCCTTCCAGCGCGCTATTCGAGAATGGAATGGGAGATAAATTAAAGGTTGTTCGATGAACCCTCTACCGGGCACTTAAATGTGATTTCGTAGAGTATCCCGTGTAGATGTATATGGAAACATTTGAAGTAAGGTGTTACAGACGAATGCTGAAGATTAGAAGGCTATATCGCGTAAATAATTAGGAGATGCTGAACACAATTGGAGAGAACTTTCTGGTATATCTTGTCTGAGAAAAGCGATCGATTGGTGGCAGATCTTCTGAGACAACAAGGAATCATCAACTTACCATTAGAAGGGAGTGTGTGGGAGTAGATGTACATGTAGGCTCCCCGTCCCCCCACCCCCCCCCTGCTCATCTTCTTCTAGCCCTGCGTCCACCCACTTTCCTTTCTCTGCCAGTCACCTCGTCGTCTCTCCCCTGCTCCTCCTCAGTCCATTGTCTCCTCCATGTGTGAAAAATTATGTAACACTGTTACCTTCTGCGGTGATCGCTGAAATAGAGCCTGAGTTTATTGCAAGTTCCAAATGTTTGTAAGGCTCATTAGTCCCTAACTTTACAAACTACTTATGAACTAACTTATACTGAAGACAACACAAACATCCATGCCCGAGGGAGGATTCGAAGGTCCGACGCGGGAGGCCGCGCGATCCGCAACGTGGCGCTCCAGGCCGCACGGCTTATTGCAAGGTACCGTCCGCCATGTACCGCACTAAGTCTTAGTAGACGGTGATGTTACTATTGTTTCGAAGGTTAAGTGTGCAAAATTTCATCAAGATCGGAATAAAATTGTAGACTTTGTCGAAGACCACACGTAAAGCACCCTCCGCCATGCACTGTACGAAATGTTAAGCACACAGTTACCTTGTTCTTGTTTAGAAGGTCGAGTGAGCGAAATTTCCTAAAGATAGTAACAAAACTTTTGACTAGAATTCAATAGAAACACTCGGACACACTATGTATAAATACGGCGTGATACACATAATGCAGAAACAGTAAAACTTATAAACGTATGTGTGTATGTTGTGGCCTTCACTCTGAAGACTGGTCTGATGGAATTCTCCACGCTACTCTATCCTGCGCAAGCCTCATCATGTGAAGTGAATCGCACATCCTTTAGAACCTGTTTTCCGTTCTGATCTCTTAGTTTCTCTCTGCGACTTTTACCTCCCACACGCTTAAATGGACTTAACGTCTCAGGATGTATCCTGTAAATTACTCACTTCTTTTAGTCATCTTGTGCTACAGACTTCTTTTCTCCCGACTTTATGTACGATAATTTAAGAGTGTATATGAGCTTACGATGCGCCCTTTGGATCGTACGTCTGTTGTACCATCTTATGAAAGCCCTAACTACTATTAAGGTTTCATGTCTCATCGTTTTAATTGTTTTAATTCTAATGATTATTGAATTCTTGACAATGTATTATTTTTGAGCAATCTACTAGCCAGTTCGTCGAGCTGTGGGATTCGCCAACTGACAGTATTGCTTGTACAACAGCGTGACTTGTATTCACTCGTCTACGAATTGACTGCTGAGGGCAGTGAACTGTTAAGAAGGTGTTACGTGGTGAAAAATGTAAACAGAATATAACGATTGTGGTCCTGAAATCTAAAACAAGTGTGATCAAATGAAAGAGTGGGAAAGAAATATGTAAAACATTCTGGGAAACTAATCCTGAATGTAACGGTCGGTTGTGCGCAGATGAATCGAACACTGAATCGGTAATGTAAATTGTGGGCTGTGTTAAAGTAGGAGAAAAAAATTCTAAAATTAAGAAAAAAAATGGGAAAGAAACTTGAATATATGATGATATCTCATGCATTCCACTTTTTAGCTTTCTTCAAAGGCAGTCAGATGACCAATATTTTACGAATCTTATTTAACTTTTATAAATCAGAAGGATTTGGATGTTATGTTCACATGATGATCGAAAACAGACTATTCTGCTTCTTTTTCTCCTACTCCCTTTACAACCAAAAAACGTACTATGCCCCAACAAATGTACGATCCTCTGACGAAATGTACGATAATTTCGATGCCATTATGCGATCCAATAACGCTGAAGGGTTGACAACGCTGCTTGTGCTGCAGACTTCCTGTCTCCCAAATTCTCTTCAGTATGTCCTCATTAGTTACATTGCACAGATAATCTTCTGTGGCACCACAGTTCAGGAGCTTCTATCATCTTCTTGTCCGAACTGTCTAACACCCACGTTTCACTATATTACAAGCCTTCAATCCAGACAAACGCCTCAAGCAAAAAAAAACTGGAGAACAGTCACTGTAAAAAATTGCTTCCATAACATTTCTAGGAACATATATACTGGGTAAACTGAAGTGGAAAGATCACATAAAATCAATCTCGAGGAAGGCAGATGGTAAACTGACATTCTTTGGAAGGATACTCAGGAAGTCCATCAAGGAAGCAGGTAGGCCTACCTTGGAAAATATATGAATATTGCTCGTCATTGTGTGAACCGTAATAATGGGTATGATGGAAGGGCGGCATACTTCGCTACAGATCTGTTTAGCAGGAGTGGGAGAGTCACTGGGATGACCTGCTTGGTCCAGTGGCAGGCGCAGCGAAAGCCATGTGGACTACTGTTCACTGCAGAGTGCATACGTTCATCAAAGTCATCCAGTACCTTGCTTCCTCCTATACATATTCACGAATAGGCAACATGGATAAAAGTAGACAGCTAAGAGCCCGCAATGTGGCTTAGGATTACCGACGGTAGGTTTTTCCGCGAACCATACGTGACTGGAACAGAAAAAAGAAAGTCACGCTGATGCACAAAATACCCTCCGCCACACATTGTGAGGTGGCTTGTTGAATATCCCTTTTGGAACTGATACGCACAATTGTTTTTTCTTTCAAATTATTGCGGTACGAAGTTGATTCCTGAGAGAAAGGATTGTGCAGGAATCGCTACATGGAATAAACGTGTAAGCGTATCGCTATCCGTTTGGACACGCAATATATTGTGTATTAATCAATGAAAATTTTCAAAGATGGTGGGTCGAAAGAATCTACACCGAGATACGTCTTAATTTTACGTTATTTATGGTGTTTTAACATTTGAAAAAGTAGGTTTTGAGAATCAGGAAAGTCTAAAGACTGTAGCTTCCATACGCACACTTGTGTAGGTTGAGACTATATCATTGGCGCATGCTCACTTGCCGTCGATGTATGAGGCTGTGATTAGGAAGAGATGACCTGGAATCTTACAGATAATACTCCCATACTGGGAGACAGCTCTGAATTTTCGAATGAAGATAGGAAATGAAGTTCACTAAATCAGCAGTAATGTTAGTGACTGCAGAAGTTCAGGATAACTTTTCCACTCGGCTCGATGAAAACAATGAACAACAAACAAATGATCCTTGTCACGGTGTATTTCGAAAGACAGTATCTCCTTTCGTGAATATCACTGTAAGAAATGATTTAAATAAAGTGGAAAATGATTGTATTGTATTTAAGATAGTTCTGACGCTAACATTTGTGTTGGTTCTAAATTTTTGTGAAAGAGAAAAAATAATATACCATTCTATGGTTTTTTGTTATATAAACCCAGTGGTTTTAAAATTACCGATTTTGGTTCAATCAGGGGTTTGAAAGGGATACAGATGTAGATGCGGAAAAGATTTCCTAAAACATCAATAATATTCTATGTTAACAAATATCTCTTCTACAAAAATGATTTTCTTCTCATTGCCATTCTTTATTTCCTATCTTCTTTGCCTTGATAATCATACAGGCTAAATAACAAAACACACATCCTATTTTTATCGGCTTATTTTCTAATCTAGTTCCCTTAGCATCACCTAATATACTTGTGAAACAGTCCAGTACGCGTATTTCGTCATGGTTAATGTTCATCTTATACCTTCCTTTCAATACACAGGCCATTGTGTTCAGTTGCTCTTCAAGTTCCTTTGCTATCTATGATAGAATTATAAAGTCATCGGCAAAACGAAAAGATTTTATTTCTGCTCCCTGAACTTTCTGTTAGCTTTCTTTATATCTTGCTCAGTAACAATGGTGAAAGGCTGAAACCCTGTCTTATTCCCTTCTCAACCACTGTGCCCTTCGACTCTTATAGCTGGTGAATGATTTTTCTACATATTGTATATAACTTTTCGTTCCCTGTATTTTACACCTGATAACTTCAGAATTTGAAAGTGTGTATTTAAATTCTAAAAAGATTTTTCCAGATCAACAAAAGCTTAGCTTAAGTTATTTTCTAACATTAGTCGTTGGGTCATTATTGCCCCGCGTGTTACTAAATTTTATAGTAATCTTCTCCAAGGTCATATTTTACATTTATCCACTCTTTCGTAAATAATACAGCATACAATAAGTAACCTATTTTTCGTGTACCTATGCTGTACATTTCAACTAGTATGTTAAATATTTATGGGCTGATAAATATTACAATGGCAGTTTAAAATCCACTTGAATTTGACATCGTGTAAAAGCTGAGACCAGTCGTCGTTTTAGAAGTTGATAGAAAAAACTGGAGTTGTTTTTCGTCATTTAATATTTCTGTTGCGGAATTAGAACCCTATGAACAAGAATAGACTGCTTGTTGTGTATGAAATCTAAATTTCTTCTGAAATTACAAATACGTATTGGAAGTTCCACTCTGCTTTTTTCAATAACAGGCCTTCATTACCTCACAGAAGAAGTCCTTTGAAAATCAAGGACATCAGTAACAAACATTATCCTTGCTTTAATTTCATGGTGTAATTCAATCTTAATTAAAATAAAAATTCAAGGAAAATGTATTTCAATGCGTTTATTTTTATAAAAAGCTTCATTCACTTTACATAATTAACAGAGTTTCACATCAGAAACTTATGAACACGTAATCTAGGAACATTGATTAAATAGTATCTACTATAACTAAAGTCACTACACATCACATTACATGGCAATAAACGAGAGAACTTAGTTAACGAAGTTTCTCGTATGTATTTGGGGGTAGTGACATTTGAAAACTGCGATCACAAATAAATCTTACAACTAGAACAAAGAATGGGGTATCAAGTATGCACCTGCAATACCAAAACATGCATAAAACAGTACAAAGCAGACAAGTCTGATTCATCACGGCAATATTGATTAACTGCATCGGTATTTTACATAAAAATGCAGTGAAACAATAAATAAATAAATAAATAAATAAATAAAATAAAAATTATGAGACCGTAGCATTTGTGTATGAATGTTATTTACTATTAAAACACTCATCTGCTACGCATTTTATTGATTTTTTGCTTTTCTACTATATGTAATACATCTCCATTCTTGCCCCTGTTGCAGTTGTCTGCTTTAATGTACGTCCAACGCAATTGAGTCAGTCATTTCGAAAAGGCCATATGTCCATCACCATCACATTTCCATTGTAGTTCAAAATCTGGAAAGTACTCGAAGAAAATTCCATTCTTTGCGAAAATATAATATCCTACACTTTGTAATCTACATATAAAAAATAACATTTTACATCTCGATATTGAAATGTAGTTTCTTTTTTCTTGTGAGACATTTACTTTGGCGGATATGGCATTTTCGAAATGGCTGATTCATTTAATCTCGAACTTGAAGGAACTATAAAAATTAAGGAACTACGGTTTGATACAACCTAAATGAGATAAATCACACAACATATTAAATAATATCACAGCATAGCTTCCAAGTCTCGTAGCAAAGCGACATGCGCTACCATGTTGTAAAACATCCTAACATACGGATTACAGTGCCGAATAAACTATTCCATAAACTGGTGGAATAATTCGTCACACTTTGCCAACACGGCAAGAAAATAAATAATAAATAAATAAATATGAGGAATGAGTATTCGATAAATTAGTGGAATCACAGAACATACTTTCTTGACGTGGTAAACAAATAAGTAAGCAAATAAATAAATAAATATAAATATAAAGTGTTTCTGAGGATGATAAATTAAAGCATTCTAATACAGTTGTAAAACCAGTGTCCTCTGTAGCTCAGACACAATACTTTCATCTGGCCGCAAAGTGGAATTTACAAGCTTCGTGAAAGATTGAGAAATCTTTCGAAAATAGCAGGTCTTATGAACAATAAATTAGGTTATGAAACCAAATGACGAAAAACGAACAGAGGAGGTCAAAAATAAACGTGTTATATTCTATAGACGTCTAGAGAGAAAAAACAAGGCACATTAACAAATCAGATCGACATAGTGTTTCTGCACAGAGAAACAAACCAGAAAGTGCTCGGAAAAAAAAAAAAAAAAAAAAAAAAAAAAAAAAAAAAAAAAAAAAAAAGAGAATGAAGGAAGTGATTAAGTAGTAGTTATTTTGACCAGATCCTTAGTTCGCTTGAAATAATAATAAATAAATAAATACGCTATAATAAACATGTGAAGTGTGACGAGAGGTGTCAGTCTCGGGGTTCCAGGTTGGCGTCGACCTCAGAGACGTGCGACACGAGAGCGACGCAGCCGCCGGCGATGTCGACGTCAGAGTCCGCTGCTGGCACTGGCAGGGAGTACCTGAGCGTGGTGCACGCGTACTTGCCACCTCGGGCCTCCACCTCGTCTCCCTCTTTCTGGCACCACACTTCGTACACGCGCAGTCTGCGGTTGAACTGGACCTCCGCGGGGCACAGGCTGTACTCGGCGATGCTGGTCCAGTCTTCCAGATCACTGACGTCGGGGGCGGCGGACCGCCGCTGGCGAAATCTCGGCTCTGCCGCCGGGGCGGCGTAGGCGAGAGAAGCGACGACAGCCAGCAGCGCGGCGCAGCTGAAGCTCAGGCGAGACATGGCGGCGGGGAGCACTCGAGCACTTGTCCGTGTGTGGCTGCTGATGTGGCAGTGTCGCGTGTCTCGGGCCAGGGAGCTCGCTGGGCGACTGTACCGGGCCAGCGGCCGCGTCCTCTTAAGAGCGCGCGAGTTCCTCCAGCGCGGAGGCGGAGGCGTGGTTGCTCAACGCGCGGACACCGCGTCAGGCGGGGACTTTTCTCCGACGCGGGCGCCCCGGGCGCTCTCAGCGGTCCAGTACCCCACACGGGAGTGAGCAACGCCTCCTGCCACTCTCCGCGACCGGACGCCCTCGTGCGTGCTGCCGTGACGTCGTGCGCCTCGGCCGGAAAACAATCTAAATCTGACCCGGGCATGTTGCTGCACATCTTTGTCCGGCAGAGGTTCCGCGGGGCGCTTTTCGATACCCAGAATTCGAAACTTTACAGTTGTTAGAAGACACCATCATTTTACACAGAGAAGTTAAAGGGCTAAAGCTTGATCTTTAGGAAGATCTTGAGATCTTTAAACATCTAGAACACAAGGATGGCAGTTTACTAAATGATCAGTTAAATCTCGCCTCTAGACAAATTTTTGAAGCCTTCAAACCCATACTGGTCACAAAATCTTACAACTGGCGGTATCCTTTCCGATTTGTTCATTTCCTCAAAAATCTAAAACCTGCTTACCTTTGTAATTCTCCATTGTAATTGACATGGCATTTATTATCCATTTTATCTGATTTGTGTCACCATACTATAAGCTATGTAGGAGAGAGAAGTACACAATGAAACACGATACACAATGAAACACGGTACACAATGAAACATTCTATCTCAATTGTTTTTAGTAATTTTTTTCTACTTGTTGGTTTCCTTCTATGTTTATTAAGATACATCTTTGACTGTAATGGTGGACAGTTTGATTAATTATTCTTGGATCTTTACGTTATTATTGATTTTCGGTGGTCAGAAGTTACAGTTAGCGTCTCTTTGAAAGTATAATATTTTCGATATAACATACAGCTAAAAAAATATTAAACACTTTAATGTGGTACACAGTGATACAGGACCATTAGCCGCAGGTGCATGTATGACTCCTCCTAACACTAGAGCGAGCAGTTTTTGAAGAAAGGACTTTGAGAAAAAGTACAGAGCTGGAAGAAAAGGAGAAAAGAAGTATGAAGAGAATCAACAATCAATAAATAACTGGTGTGTAAGTAAAACAGTTTCAAGTGAAAGTGTTGAAGACAGTGACAAAGATCTAGTGAAACAGAGATAAGTGTATCATTTCATCTTTTTAATCTGAAGCGAGACGTTATGATTGGTGACTACATTTTAGTAAAATTCCAAAACATTGTATATTTTGAAGCTAAAGTCTTGAAGTCAGTAGTTTGTGGTACTGAGTATGAAGTCTCATACTTTCGGAACAGCAAAAAAGAAGTTACTGGTTTTGTATTCCCAGTTGCAGAAAACATAGTCTGTCTTTCACATGACATTGCAATGATTTTGCCACCTGTGTTAGCTATTGTTACTAAGAGACTCTCCAACCACCAGTATATTCGTTTTTCAATCAATTTTGGTGGACTTAATATTCACTGACAAAATTTAGTATATTTTAATGTTTCTTCCTGTATTTAACAAAAACATTCATGTTGAATAAGTCACTCAGCAAGTAATAAATATAAAAAATGGCAGCTGTTTCACTGTGTACTATACAGGGTACACAGTGAAACATTTGCGGAGGTTGTTTAAAATTGTTATTTCACTTACTAATTAGCAGCAAAATTATTATTTTTTGTTCCAAAATATTGAGAAAGTATTGTTCTTTCAAGTAAACGAAGAAAATTTGTTTTGTGAGTATTATTTTATACGAAACAATCAAAAGGGTAATTTTTGTTTCACTGTGTACTAATCTCCCCTACTAATCCAGTTTACTTTTGTTTATCTGGTACATTTTTCTGTTATTGTTGTTCGTTTACGCAATGTATTTTAACGGTTTCATAAAATGCATTTTTAAAAGCATCGGCTGTTTATTAAAAACCTTATTTATCAACCAGTTTCGGTCAATAGACCATCTTCATGGATAAAAAGGTGTTAAAACTGAATGGTAAAATGCATTAAATAAAATACATATAGTTGAGACAAACAGGAGTCAGTATAACTAAAAATATTAAAAATACAGTGGTCATCTTAGATAAGACTTATCATTCAACATGAAGATGGTCTATTGACCGAAGCTGGTTGGTGAATAAGGTTTTTAATAAACAGCCGATGGTTTTAAAAATGCATTTTATGAAATATATTACTGCTGTTGACACTCGCCTCACCAAAGTATTTTAACGGTAACTGTTAGCATATTTTTACAATTGACCAATGTAAAATTGTTTGCATAGCTTCCCTCAGTGCACCTCGGTTGCACAGTGGTAGAGTGCCAGACTACAAATCCAAAGTTCACGGGTTCGATCTCCGCCGGTTTCTAGCGTTATTGTCTGTCCCTTTCCACTTCTTTCACCTATGACAGTACTGCTCATGTGAAAAATACCGAGTAGCACCGTGGTTCGGAACCCACGTTAAACTGTAGGTCCCGCTATAACTGGCTTGGTAAGTCAGTTCGAAGGTCGGAGGAAGGCAACGGCACACCACCTCAAAACAGGACCATGCCTAGTACAGTACTGTGGTGTTCAAACCAATCTGAGGCACGCCAGTCACGTTCTGCACGGCCACTACTGTCGGGGGTTCGAATCCCCTCTCGGGCATGGATATTTGTGCCATCCTTAGTATTAGTTCATAAGTAGTTTGTAAGTTTAGGGACTGATGACCCCGTAGTTAAGTCCCATAAGCTATACAAACATTTGATTTTGCACGCTCCTTGCTTCCCATCAGTACACGTGAATGACTCCAAACACGCTGACCTATCTTTCGTCTAAATCACTTTCCATGGTCGTCCATTACTGTGATATGCAAGTATAGTAAGTAAGTTTTATTCTGATTCTGTATTTCACAATGTTTTTCACAATAGGCTTGGTATGACTCATGTTTCAGGCATAATGATTATGAATTTGCAATTTATGATGTCACATTGTATATAGGTATAACATGTATTTCTGAAGAAAACTGGGTTTATATCCGTTGAAGATGTCGTCAATTTTTTTAAACTACTATTATTTCAAATGGTTGGCTGATTATTAATTTGCTATCTTTTAAGTCATGTTTAAAATATTCAACTTAAATCACTTCACAAAGGAAGTCTATCGGTCCAGATTGTATACCAATTACGTTTCTGTTAGAACATGTTGACGCAATATCTCCATACCTCGCTTAGTGAAGAATCCGTACTCAAAGACTAATGAACACTGAAACACACAAAATTGTGTGTGGTCTACAGGTTTGTTTATTTTGTGAATCAATTTTCTCATTATTAGGCCATCACCAGACATTTACTGACGTTCAGTCAAAGAACTTGTCGGTAATCAAGAAGACAAGTCACATACAGAAAAGTAAATTAACTTCTTTGATACAGCAGTTACAGTTAAACACAAATTCCTATAACATGACTACATTGAATAAAAACAAAATTAAACAAGAATCTAATGTTTCAAAACACAAGGTAACACAAATATTAGAAATATTGGAAACGTGGCACACAATAATAACTTAAATAAACAAGTAGACAAAAATATACGGGTGGGATAGAAAGGGTATAGGTGGGGTGCATTGTAGAACAGAGAAGCTTAACAAATCGGAGGTATGTACTGAAAAACGGTGAAAATAGACATAGTCACTTATAGTGTTCACAATTAAATAAAGAATTACTGTAAAATTTACCATGATACGTCTGTTCCTGAGGAGCAGACGTTGCTGATGGTCTGCAGCTATAAATGTTAAATATACATTCATAACTACGCAATTTACGAGAATAGCAGCTAAAGTCGGAAATTGCGAAGTAAGGAATGTATATTTAAAATTTATAGCTGTAGACCATCAGCAACGTCTGTTCCTTAGGAACAGACGTATCATGGTAAATATGACAGCCAAGACAAGCTAAAGATGGTGTAGTATGTCTCTCTCTCCTTCACGGGAATCACTGCTATACGCGTCCGAGCACTAAGGGAAATAGACAACTGTGACATGTGGAAGTTTGGGTCTGGCCGGAAGCGTGTCCGGGTGGCCGAGTGGTTAAGGCGACCGCTCGCGAAAAGCGGGAGACCCGGGTTCGAGTCCCGGTCCGGCACAAATTTTCATATGTTACAATATGATAGACCACCTGAAGAAGAGCAGCTAAAGTCGGAAATTCTCGCAAATTGAGAAGTAATGAATGTATAATTACTGTAATGACAGTGTACAGATGGATTCACAAAATAAACAAACACAAATTTTTTATTTTTATAATGAATTTGTTCTACCAAGAAGCGACGGAAGAATCAGTTAACATGCAAAGACTGTAAAGTTTCACAGGTCACTCCGGTATTCTAAACTGGAGTAGGAGTGATCCGACAAAATTATAGGCGCAAATCATTTACGTCGGTTTGCAGCATCATTTTTCAACATATACTGTGGTCGAACATTATGAACTACCTCGAAGAAAACACCGATTCAGAAAGTATCGTTCTTGTGAAACGCAGCTACACTGTGTGATCAAACGTACCCGGATACCTGTCTGAACATGACTAACAGATTGGTGGCGCCGTCCATCGGTAATGCTGCGTTTCTGTATGGTGTTGGACCACCCCTAGCCTTGATGACAGATTCAACTCCTGCAGACATACGTTCAGTAAGGTGCTGAGAGCTTTCTTTGGGAATGGCAGCCCATTCTCCACGAGTGGTGCAGCACTGAGGAGAGTCATCGATGTAGGTCGCTGAGGGCTGGCACGAAGTCGACGTTCGAAAACACCCCAAAGGTATTCTATACGATTTAAGTTAAGACTCTGTGCAGTCCAATCCCTTGCATGGATGTTATTGTCGTGTGACCTCTCCGACACAGACTGTGCATTATGAACAGGTGCTCGATACTGTTAAATAGCTGCAATTGCCATTCCCGGATGATATTCAACAGTGGGAAGCAAGGAGGTGATAAAAAAACCTCAATGTAGGCCTTTGCTGGTGCTGTGATACAGCCTCGCAAAACAACAAGAGGTGCAAGCTCCCTCCATGAAAGACACGACCACACCATAGCACCACCGCCTCCGAATTTTGCCATTGGCACTACAGACACTGGCAGATGACGTTCACCGGGCATTTCCCACACCCAGCCATCGGATCACCACATTCTGTATAGTTATTCGTCACTCCACAAAACGTATTTCCACAGTTCAATCCGCCAATGTATACACTCCTTGCGTCAAGCGAGGTGTCGATTGGCAATGACCTGCGTTGTATGTGGCTTATCGGCAACCGCTCGACCACAAAATTGAAGTTTTCTTATGTCTCTGATGTTATGATCCTGATGCAGTTTGCAATACCCGAGTCATGGTCTGGATAGATGCCTGCCTATTAAACTGTATACCATGCTCTTCATCCTCTTTTGCGTTCTCTCAGTCAACAAACGAGGTCGGCTTGAACGCTTTCGTGCTGTGCGAGTCCCTTCAAGTTTCCACCTCACTATCTCATCCAAAACAGTGAACCTAGTGATGGTTAGCAGTGTGGAAATCTCGCATGCAGAATTCTGACACAAGTGACACTCTATCACCTGACCACGTGCGTGATTCCGCAGAGCGCCCCATTCACCTCTCTCACGGTGTCTAATAACTGCTGAGGACGCTGATATGGAGTGCCTGGTAGTAGGTGACAACGCAACTTTTTTGAGAATGTCCTGATACTTTAGATGACATAGTGTAGCTGTTTGCTGTCGACAAGGAATCTCGAATCAATTCCATATTTATAGATATCCGGAAGGTTTTTGACACTGCACCTCACATGCGTCTTTTAATCAAACTGCATGATTATTGAATATCGCCACAGTCGTGTAATTACAATCGTGGTTTTCTTGCAGTAAGGATAAAGTGCGTCGTAATTGACGAGAGGTCATCGAATAAAATGAAGTGATATCTGGCGTTCCTCAGGGAAGAACGCACAGGAACTATCGTGGGAAGGGGAAGTGTAGGTTGAGTTTCACCAGCAGAACACTTGAAGGTGTAACAGTTCTACTAAAAAACTACCTACACTGTATTTGTCCGTTCCTTTTTCGAGTACTGCTGCGCATTGAGGGATCCTCATCAAGTGGAAAGACGGAGGACACAGAGAAAGTTCAGAGAAAGGCAGTCGTTTTGGATCACGAATGTGATGCAACAGTTGGGGTGGAACTCATTAAAAGAATGGTGTTATTCGTTGCGTCGTTCACCAACTTTCTTATCCGAATGCGAATACATTTTGATACTACCCTCCTATATAGAGAGTCATGAGATACATAAGAGAAATCAAATGGAAAGATTTTTCCCGCACGCTATTAGAGAATGAAGCGGAAGAGAAATAGTATGAAAGCGGTTCGATGAAACCTTTTTCAAGCATTTAAATGTGATTTGAATAGTATTTATGTAGAATAAGACGAAAGTCTAATGTTGAAGAACTGAGGAATTAAAAGCGGTGTTTTAAGTTCGCTAAGGATGTGATTACTACGATAAGAAATAGCACAGTTGCTAGTTCAGTTGAGCAGGAACAGACAGCTCTAGAAACGGCAGCCATTCCGGGGCAATTACAAAAGTCTTTCAAATGTTTGTAAATCTAACGGACTCAACTGCTTGGACATTAGTCCGTAGCTTACAAACTACTTAAACTAAGGTAAACTAACCTAAGGACGACACAAACACCCATGCACCAGGGAGGACTCGAACCCCCGACGGCGGACGGCCGCGGGGCAATTATTTTCAAACAGTAAGTACCCCCAACCCTGCCCCACTCTCCCACCATTCCACCATCCCTCCGACCAGAAAATGTACACAACCAAACTCTCACGCTTAACACAGTTTTGAAAATAACTACTTAATTTGTAAATGGCCTAATAATTACAGTGTGGGTTATCTCGGACCAGCGCACATTTCTATGACCAGTCGAACAGTGAAGCACTAGGTAGGTTACAGCATACAAGCAAAGTCAGTAACGTTTGCACGATGAAGCAAAACTGATGCCTAGGAAAAAAGTACGAATCGATTAATTCTTTTCGAATAAAATGTCATCTGGGATGAAATTAATACTCAGCTATTTGCATCACTTTTAAGTGCACCGTTAGGCTTTTATGTTACATCTAAAAAAACAATAATTGATTTTCGCACATCAGTGTGAGATCCTGACCACATAAGGTTAATAGAAGAGGTAGTAAAGATGGTCTTCTTACAAAGTTCCGAGAGCATAAGTTTCACGAACAGTCACCATTATATTGCACCCTCCTGCATATATCTCACGAGAAGTTCCCAAGGATAAAATGAGAGAGATTGGAGCACACATGGAGGCATAATGGCAGTAGTTTTCTCTGCCAACTAAACGCGAATGTATTTGGGAGGATGAAATGACAGCCGCGGTGGAGTACCCGAGCGGTCTATGGCGCCTCGCTGCGGAGCGCGGTTTGCTCACCGTCGGAGGTTCGAGTCCTCCCTGGGGCAATGGTGTGTGTATGTGTGTGTGTTAACCTTAGGTTAGCTTACCTTAGTTTAAGTAGCAAGCTACGGACTGATGACCACGCAGTTTGGTCCGATAGATTTACAAACATTTGAACATTTGATTAGGAAATGTCAATGATACACAAAGTACGCTCCACCACACACCGTGAGATGGCATGCGAAATATAGATGTCGATGGTGGTGTGTAAGAGTTTCTTTCGGGTCTCTTTCACACTTTCTAGATTTACATGTATAGAATCACAAATGTTTGTATTCGGAAGATACACTGAAATATATTTCGTAAATACATTTCGCCGCTATGAATAACGTACTTTTATAATGATTTATACTCCAACTGCTACATCATTTCTATGACAATCTTTCCCCTGTATCGCAATAACTAAAAACTAACTGACGTTCTATGAACTCTCTCTCTATGTCCTCCGTTAGGCCCTCCACGTGAGGAACTCACAATGAGCAGAAATACTCCAAAACATTAGACTTGCGCATAATAGTTCGCGATCGGGAGCGCTAACTTTCGTTCTTTTAGTTCGTCCGCTCCCAGTTACGGCTGAGAGGCGTGGTCTGCGCATGCAGGTGGAGGGTGAAATTCCCCTACCTGCCTCATACGCTTGCTGCTTGAGCCGCTAACAATATCACTCAAACCAAAAGAAACAGTTTGTGGATAATTTCTCGCGTTAAAGTTTAGAATTGTCTCTATATCTTGGCATTATGGAATTTATTAGTCAGATATTGCAGAGTGAGAGTGCAGAATACTTCAAAGCAGAAATTTTGTTGCACTGAACTATGTAATCTAGCAGGCAGATGCTAAACTCAAAATGGCTCTCATCAGCAAAAGGCAAACAAGTGATTTTTAATTCTGTTCGCGACCTATCGCGCATATTTTAGTTCGCGAACTATCGAACATATTTTAGTTCGCCACCGTTAGCCTTCTTTTTAAGTCGCAGCTCGTCCGCGATGTAGGTCGCTGTTTTTAGTTCCTCCGCTCGCTTTCGCTTTTGCTACCACTACTAAAACTACAGCTGAGCTGCATGTCAGCTCGCAGTGACAGCAACTGGCAGAAGGAAATCACGCGATTCTGCGCGCTTTCGCGTCCTCTCGCTGTTACACGTCAGTCTTCGGAAAAGGAGCGCTCGAACTAAGAGGCGAGCGATCTGCGAACTAGTTCGCGTATTTCGCCTGTGGGAGCGATCTTCCGAACTACTTCGTTTTCGAACTACACAAGACTACAAAACAGGACAGACAAGTGTTGTGCATGCAATCTCTTTACTATATCTGTTACGTCTACTAATTGCTCTGTTAATGAAACTATTCTCTCAATAGATGTCGGTACTACTTTTCTGAGTTTAAGCCACACTTGATCTACATTGTGAATTTAGAAAAAGTGAATTTGAGTCTTCGTTTTTGGATAGGTTCATTTTTCGTTTGGTGAATTTGAGAATTTCAGTGATCTGTTTTTCTGCGACAACTCTGTATTCAATAATCTCTGTATCGGTTGTGATGTTCGTTGATAGCTCAGGATTATTTGTTGCTGGGAGTTCAAATGTATTTCTCAACCACTTACTATTCTAATGGTATCACGAACCAACTGCTCGCAATACACTGAAGAGCCAAAGAAACTGGCACACCTGCCTCATATCGTGTACAGCCCCCGAGAGCACGCAGAAGTGTCCCAACATGATGTGGTATGTACTCGAGTAAAGTCTTAAGTATTGCTGGAAGGAATTGACACCTTTCATCCTTCACAGCTGTGCATAAATTCCTAAGAGTACTAGGGCTGGAGATCTCTTCTGTCCAACATGTCACACGACATTCCGAATATGCTCAGTTATATTCATGTTAGGGGATTTTGATGACCAGCGGGAGTGTGTAAACTCAGCAGAGTGTTCCTGGGGCCATCTGTTAAAATTCTGGACGTGTGGGGTGTCGCATTGTCCTGCTGGAATTGCCCAAATCAGTCATAATGATCAGTGGGCATGAATGGATATATGCCATCAGCCAGGATGCGAACGTACGTACCACCTGTCAGACTCGTATCTATACGTATCAGGGGTCCCATTTTACTCCAACATCACTCGCCTCGTACCATTTCAAAGCCTCCACCAGCTTGGTCTTCCCTGCTGTCATGTAGGCTAACAGAGTAATGAAGTAGTATCCATACCCGTACACGTCAATCCGATGGATAAAATTGGAAACGACACTCGTCAGACCAGACATCAACATTCCAATGTGGGCATCGACGGTCCCAGGTAAGGCGTAAAGCATTGCGTCCTCCAGTCAGCAAGGGCACACGAGTGGGCGCGACTTATGCCAAGTTGAACGGTTCTCTTCATTCGTCTTTGGTCCCGTTATTGTACGATCTGTTTCCAGCCGCAGCGATGACGGAGATTTGATGATTTACCGGATTCCCGATATTGACGGTGCACTCGTGAGATGGCCCCACGGGAAAATTCCTACCTCGTCGCTACCTTGGAAATGCTATGTCCCATTTCTCTTCCGCCGACTATAACACTAGGTTCAAACTCTCTTAAATCGTGATAACATGCCGTTGTACCAGCAGTAAAAGATGTGACGTCTGCACCAGATACCTGGTGAATGTGAATCTGACACTTACTTGTAGCGGCAGAAAGATTTCTGGTAGAGGTTCCACTTACTATTTTAGATTCCCAGCAACGTCAGGCAACTACGCAGCTTAGTAGTCGCAGAAACCATTTTGGGGCCATTATTTCCATGTAGCAAATCTCCAACTCCGAATATTTACGCAGTAGAAACCCAATACATAAAACAGATGCAAACGACTACTTACTTTGTTAATGAAGTAAAATCTTGAATCAATGGCAACAAGCGTATGAACGAGAAAAAGCGAAGAAAATTTTAAAAGTTTATTTCATAGTTTGTTGGATAACGCTGAGTGTTCTCATACTGCGGCCGTTTCTAGGGACCGAAACGTGCCAACCGCTATGGGCGATACGTTTCAGCCAGCGGCAAAACTTTAAATTTTAATGTGGTTTTAAATGCAGGAATTAACAGGAGACTGACAGTTTTGCTGAAATGTGTAAGTAAATCAATAAGTCCTGAATACTAATTATTTATGAAATCTTCTGTATCACCGGATATTATCAACAGTGTAATTGCCAGCATACGTCTTCACTACAGTTGAAAATTTCACAATAGCTGGAAAGCTCCTACAGAAGCGAAAATAAGAAAATGAATATCTGAATGTTTGCCCTTTATGCGTTACTATACGAGACATCTGTGCTGAATCTTTGGTGAGTTGTTTCCTGTGTACGTCTGCGTAGGTTTCTGGTCTCAAAACAAAGCATTCCGATACAGCATAAATAATGAAATAGCGCTGCACGAAAATATCCGGATTTCTGCATTTATCTTAGTGACATGCAACAGACTTTACTTACAATTTCAAATCTTTACGGAGAAGAGTTTATTATTTACTGTATTTTCGCTGTACGTGACATTGCACTGTCGCATATATATATATATATATATATATATATATATATATATATATATATATATATATATATATATATGCTATCAAAATGGAAAAGCAGTGTCGAGAACTTTCGGAGATTTGCGATTAAGAGAATATATATTTTATGTTAGTCTGTTTTTGATAGCAAATATCGGAAAGTTCCTCAAGTACTAGTCTGAAATTATGACACAGCATTGCATTTTAATATGAGAAAAGAAAGAAGACGAAAATCGGGCTCCGTTTATTGGAGAGGGAGTGAAAATTAGTCCATCTTCAACGAAATACTTGAATCCCGAGTGCTCCTGTGATAGCTACATCCCAAGTGCTTCATTTGACAGGTTGGAATGCAGGTGACCAAACATAGTAACAGCTACGAAAGTTCATGATTAAGGAACTGATAACGCGTGATATTGGAGAAAATACGGACTCTTTAAACAATTACAAATAGATCTAAAATCCATAAGAAATCAGAAGGCTTAGTTTAGCTCCGAAGTGAGTGGAAAACGAAAACTTGAATCCGCAGAAATTGTGAAGTATTTTATGTAGGTTGCACACCATGCAAAACATAGTGGGCCTATACGAGTGTACTTCGACATCACTTCTTAGAAATGTACAGAATATTCTCCCCTGCTACAGATACCTTGATTGAGAAGTTTAAAGCATAATACATACTGTCAGTGAATTTTAACCCGTAATGCCTGATTTTAGCTACTGTTCTGGAAAAATGTCATATATGTGCAACAACCAATGTGGTTTTCTTCAAATGTACCGCATTTTTTCGTTTTATGCAATTTTGACAGAGCGTTAAAGGACTTGTGCCGAAACAAGGCCCCTGGAGTAGATGATATTCAGTCTGAACTGATATCGTTAGGAGAGCCAGTCGTGTTGTAGCCTTTCCCCTGTGTTGTTCAATCTGTACATTGAGCAGGCAGTGAGGGAATGGAAGGAAAAATTTGAAGTGGGCATTTAAGTGCAGGGAGAAGAAATAAAAACATTGCGGTTTGCCGATAACATAGTAATTCTGTCAGAGACTGCAAAAGATCTGGAAGAGCAATTGAATGAAATGGATATTGTCTTGAAAGGAAGATAAAAGATGAACATTAACAAGAGTGAAACGAAAGTAATGGAATGCAATGTCAGAAAATCAGGCGTTGCTGAAAGAATGAGACAATAAAAGTAGTAGATGAATTTTGTTATTTGGGTAGCAAGATAACTTCTGATGGCCGAAGTAAAGAAGATGTAAAATGCAGAATGGCTATGTGAAGAAAAGAGTTTCTAAAGAAGCGAAACTAGTTAACTTCCCATATTAATTTAAATGTTAGGAAGTCCTTTCTGAAAGCATTTGTCTGGAGTGTAGCACTGTATGGGAGTGAAACCTGGACGATAAGGAGTTCACATAAAAATATGGTAGAAGCTTTTGAAATGTGGTCCTACAGAGGAATGATGAAAATTAGATGGGTAGATCACGTAACTAATGAGGAGGTGCTTAACCGAATTGGGGAGAAAAGGAGTTTCTGACACATCCTGACTAAGAGAAGGTATAGATTGGTTGGACACACTCTGAGACATCAAGGAATGCTCAACTTACCATTAGAAGGAAGCGTGCGCGGTAAAAATCGTAGAGGGAGACCGAGGGACCAATATAGTACGCAGATTCAAAAGGATGTAGTTTGCCGAACCTATTCTCAGATGAAGAGACTTGCACAGGACAGGGTAGCGTGGAGAGCTGCATCAAACCAGTCTGCGTACTGAAGACCGCAACAACAAGAAGTTTTAATTAGTTGATTGGAAGGTTATACTGCCTGTTGGCAGATACAACTATTGACAAACATGTAAACTGATCCGAGAATGACTCAGAAAGGAGTTGAAACCGGTCATCACTGCTAA
The DNA here is from genome assembly GCA_026315105.1 of Locusta migratoria. NCBI lineage: Eukaryota > Metazoa > Arthropoda > Insecta > Orthoptera > Acrididae > Locusta > Locusta migratoria. The sequence goes on from CM048746.1 coordinate 181,218,093, forward strand.
TAACTTTGCGGTAAAGATTACAGATATTGTCTACTGAATGGATGTCTTTATAGGCTAAAATTAAAATTCTTTTGAGCTATTTGCCGCGATATTATGGTAAAATATTTCCAACGTCTCGGCTCCGTTGCAGGAGCCTTCCTCAGCTTGTCTTATAAAGCCAGTTATGTCCCTACGAGTGGTTCTGATTGGTTGAAATTTGGTAGCAGAAAGGGAAGGGATAACTTTATTGGTGCTTGCATTGGTGTTTGTGATAGGTGGAAATAAGGGACGAAAATGCGCTCATTGGTTTTTTTAATCGGTGGAAAACAGGAAGGTGTAAGCTTGTTGGTGTTTGCATGTAATTGGCCAACAACAGCATTGGAAATATTTTTTCATCATGATGCGGCAGTTAGTTCAGAAGAATATTTATTTTAACAATAATGGCTGCGAAAGCCTTTCTTCGTTCTTTCTTTATGCTGTCGGCTATTTTCTTTCGAATCCACGAGACGTGTTGGAAGTTTTTGAGTAGCACCTGCCCTATTCTGCTGGAGGAGAATCTAACTGAAGGCGCCGAGCTTCATTGGTGAGGCACGGTACTATTCAGCTGCCGGACCTTGGTGCACCGTTTGGAATGTATGAGCAGCATCGCACCAGTGGGCTATGTCTCTTTCCAAAGTTAGCCAACTCCTATTACGTATTTGGTTCATTATCAACCGAAAACTTGATTTTTTGTTCAGAATAACTGATTCACGTATGCTTATTGTAAATAAATTTATATATAATTTCATCTGCCAGTTTTTCAAGGATCCTCAAGAAATTCAATGTTTGTAAACCTAAGGGACCAAACTGTGAAGGTTTTCGGTCCCTAAAATTACAAAATACTGAAATTAACTTATGCTGAAGACAAACGATACTGCTTACTTTCTTCACATATTTTCGGTGCTTCATGTTGGCAAAGCATTTAGTTTAGTTCTTTAATAGTATGATGACTTCTTCTTTCGTCCCAGGGCGATATTTAGTTTCAAACATTTTACAACTATGTGCATTGAAAGTAAGAGATAGGAAAAAGGGTGTAATTTTGTGGTGACGATCACTAATATTCAACAAAAAACATTTTAATGTTTCAAAACAAATATTTTTATTATGAACTGTGCTTAAATGCACATCATATAACTAAAGTAGTAAATTATATATAGGTTAATCATTTACACATGCAGCAATAAATAATACAACACAATCAAAAATTATGTACAAATTTCGTGTAACGTAAGGAGAAACATTGCTATCTAACTTTTAAGTTGTTCGAAGATATTAAAATGACTGGTAATAACTGCAGACTTTAAGTTGGTTTCACCTGCTGCTTTATCTCTCGTTTTCACCAAATTGTTCATCCTTTTGTAGCAGTAGGAATATTCAACTGGGTTTGATAACGGTACAATATCAATCGATGGTAAGTATTAAGTATCAGTTGTGAGGTACTCTTAATTTTCTCCACAGTAAGAGAATTCGGATTATGATACTTTTACATTACACTTTTTACGCTTCCTATGATCTATGATTTACAATAGAGAATATAATATCGTGATGCGTAACTGAGGAACTGCAGTAAGGAATGACATTAAGGAAAGGGACGGAACAAATCGCCTGCCACGCGTCAGTCTGTTGCAGACTGGATGGCGTCGCTCCGCACGACAGGCAGGAGGCGCGCGACGCAGCCGGCGGGCACGTCGACGTCAGAGCCGGCCGCCGGCAGAGTGAGGCGCACGCTCCTGCAGACGAACTGCCGGCCGCGGGCGTCGAACTCCTGCCCGTCGACGCCGTCGGCGCACCAGGCCTGCACGACGCGCAGCCTGGCGCTGTACTGCACCTGGGCGCGGCACACGCTGCTGTTGAACACACTCTCCCAGCCGGGCAGGCGAGAGAGGGCGTGCGCTCTGGCCTGCAGGGGCTCCACACCAGCGACTTCCGTGGACACTGCGCCTTCTGCCGTAGGCCGGCTGCCTTCTGTTGCAGCCTGCACGCCTGCGGTGGTAACTGCACCACTTGCTTCAGCCTGCAGAGTGGCAGTCACCAGGAAAACGAGTGGGAACACACACCGCCAGCACGAGCCTGCCATTGCTGTGTAGAAAATGTGGTTTCGGGAAAGCTGAGAAGGCCACGGATCTAGCTGCGATGTCAACTCGAAGGAGCTGTGTGACCGACTATGTTTTTGCTACAGGTCCGAGTATATATACAGAGGTCCAAATCGCACGGGGAATCTCAGTATCTTGTTAAACGCTTGAAGCGTCTTGACCGGACGTTCATTCCGGAAGCTCTATCTGTTCTGTCCCCGACGCTGCATTATCACTCCTACGCAAAACGGTTCGAGTGAAAAACTGACTCGCAAAAATACCCCTGTCATAAATATCACGCAACCCATTATTGAACATTTATATGTGGGTCACTAGCTGTGGAGGTTGGTGCTTCAGATGACTGGGGGTTCACGTCTTTCAGTGTCAGATCTTGATAGTGGCACCTCTTCCAGTGGCGCCGGGGAAACAACCCGGTTTCCAAAAAAAAAAAAAGTTCAAATGTTTGAATCGGTTATGGGACTTAACTACGGGGTCATCAGTCCCTAAACTTACAAACTACTTATGAACTATCTAATACTAGGGACGGCACAAATACCCATGCCCGAGGGGGGTTTCGAACCCCAGACCGTACTGGCCGTATGTACCGCGGCCGGCCACGAATTGGCAACATGGATAAAATTAGACAGCTTAGAGCCCGCAATGTGGCTTAGGATTACCGACGGTAAGTTTCCCCTCGAACAATAAGTGAACAGAAAAAAGGAAGGCACAATGATGCACAAAATACCCCCCGCCTCATAATGAGAGGTGGTTTTTTGGATACCCCTTTCGGACCCGATACGCACAATTGTGTTAATTATTTTTCATATTATTGCGGTAAGAAGTTGATTCCAGAGATAAAGCATTGAGCAGTAATCGATACATAGAATAAACCTCTAAGCGTATCGCTATCTGTTTGGACACGCAAGATATTGTGTGTTAATCAATGAAAATTTTCAAGATGGTGGGTCGAAAGAATCTACATCGAACTACGACTTAATTTTGCATTATTTATGGTGCTTTAACATTTGAAAAAGTGCGTTTTGAGAATCAGAAAAGTCGAAAGAAATATGTAAACATAAGTTTGAATGTACTTAATTCATTAGATAATAAATTGCAAGCAGCAGGTATTTTCTGTGATTCGTCAAAGCGATTTGATTGTGTGCACTATAACATCCTTTTATGTAAATTACAGTTCTATGGTGTCACGGGAAATGCTGCAAAATGATTCAAGTCGTACCTCACCAACAGGAAACAAAGGGTGACTAGAGAATTAAGCCAACAGTCATCATCGGATTGGGAAGAAATTATATGTGGTCATTAGGGCCATTGCTTTTTCATGTGTACATTAATGATCTCTCATCAGTTACACTACCAGAAGCAGAGTTCGTTTTGTTTGCAGATGATTCAAGTATTGCAATAAAAAGCATGTCAAGCATAGTTATAGAAAAGTGTGCTAATGATATTTTCAAGAACATTAATAAATGGTTTAAAGACAACTCATTGTCATTAAACTCTGAAACGACTCACTACATGCAGTTCAAAACATGTAGGAGATTTCCCGCCAGCATATGCATTAAGTATGAAGAACAGCACATAGAAGAGGTAGACAGTATTAAATTCCTGGGATTACAGCTTGATAATAAATTTATTTGGGAGGAGCACACCACAGAACTGCAGAACCGACTCAACAAATCTGTGTTTTCAATACGAGTGTTATCAGACATATGAGACTTAAAAATAGAAAAGCTTGCATACTTTGCTAACTTTAATTCCATAATGTCATATGGTATAATATTTTGCAGTAACTCTTCAAGTCAGTCAAAAGTCTTCAGAGTCCAAAAGCGTGTAATACGTATTATTTGTAGAGTAAATTCACGGACGTCCTGTAGAAGCCTCTTCAAAGAACTGGGTATATTAACTATAGTATATTTATTCTTTAATCTTGCAGTTAATACTCCCAGACTGGGAGACAGCTCTGAATTTTCAGTTATGATAACTTTTCCACTCAGCTCAATGAAAACAATGTACAACAAACAAATGATGCTTGTCATGGTGTATGTCAAAATACAGTATCTCCTTTCGTGAATATCACTGTAACAAATGATTCAAATAAAGTGGGAAATATTTGTATTGTATTTAAGATAGTTCTGACGCTCACATTTGTATTGGTTCTAAATTTTTGTGAAAGCGAAAAATTAATATAACATTCTATGGTGTTTTGTTATATAATCCCAGTGGCTTTAAAATTACTGATTTTGGTTCAATCAGGGTCTGAAAGGGTTGCAGATGTAGATGCGGAAAATATTTCTTAGAACATCAATAATTTTTTTGTTTGTTTTTTTGTTTTTTGCCATTCGCATTCTTTATTTCCTATCTTCTCTGGCCTGATAATCACACAGTTTTGACTGCCTAAATAACGAAACACACATCCTATTTTTATCGTCTCGTTTTCTAATGTAGTTCCCTTAGCATCACCTGATACACTTGTAGAACAGTCATATACGGTTATTTCGGCCTGGTTAATGTTCATCTTATGCCTGCCTTATGTTCAGTTGCTCTTCAAGTTCCTTTGCTATCTGTGATAGAATTAAGAAATCATCGTCAAAATGCAAATATTTTATTTCTGCTCCCTGAACTATCTGTTAGATTTCTTTACATCTTGCTCAATAACAATGGTGAAAGGCTGAAACCCTATCTTATTTCCTTCTCAACCACTGTGTCCTTCGACTCTTTATAGCTGGTCAATGATTTTTCTACATATTGTATACAACTTTTCGTTCGCCGTATTTTACACTTGATAACTTCAGAATTTTTAAGTGTGTATTTCAATTCTAAAAAGATTTTACCAAATCTACATAAGCTTACCTTAAGTTATTTTCTAAGATTAGTCGTTGGGTCATTATTGCCTCGCGTGTTACTAAGTTTTATAGCAATCTTCTCCAAGGTCATATTTTACACTTATCCAGTCTTTCGTAAATAATACAGCATACATTAAGTTACGTATTCTTTATGTACCTACGCTAAACATTTCAACTAGTATGTTAAATATTTGTGTGCTGACAAATGTTACAATGGCAGTTTAAAACCCACTTGAATCTGACATCGTGTAAACGCTGTAGTCGACTTAGAAGTTGCTAGAAAAAACGGAGGTGGTTTTTCATCATTTAATTATTCTGTTGCGGAATTAGAACCCTGTGAACAAGAATAAACTGCTTGTTGTGTATGAAATCTAAATTTCTTCTGAAATTTCAAATACATGTTGGAAGTTCCACTATGCTTTTTTTAGTAACAGGCCTTCATTACCTCACTGAAGCAGTCCTTTGAAAAACAAGGACAAACATTATCCTTTACTTTAATTTCGTGTTGTAATTCAAACATATTTAAAATAAAAACTCAAGGGAAATGTATTTCAATGCATTTATTTTTTATAAAAAGCTTCAATCACTGTACATAATTAACAGAGATTCACATCAGAAACTTATGAACACGTAATCTAGGAACATTGAACAAATAGTATCTACTATAACTAAGGTCACTACATATCACATTATTTGGCAATAAACGAGAGAACTTAATTGACGAAGTTTCTCGTATATATTTGGCGGTAGTGACTAAATACAAGCCAGTGGCATTTGAAAACTGAGATCACAATAATTCTTACAACTAGAACAAAGTATGGAGCATCAAGTATGCACCTGCAGTGCCAAAATATGCACAAAACAGTACAAAGCAAACACGGCAATTTTGGTTAATTGTATCGGTATTTTACATAAATATGCAGTGGGACAAAAATAAATAAATAAAAAATTATGAGACCGTAGCATTTGTGTATGAATGTTATTTACTATTCAAAACACTCATTTGCTACGCATTTTAATGATTTCTTGTTTTTCTACTAAGTTATATGTAGTACATCTCCATCCAAGGCCGTGTTTCAGTCGTCTGCCTTAATATAAGTCCAACGCAATTGACGCAGTCATTTCGAAAAGGCCATATGTCCATCCCCATCACATTTCCATTTTAGTTCGAAATCTGGAATGTACTCGAACAAACGTCCATTCTCTGCGAAAATGTAATATCCTACACTTTGTAATCTACATATAAAATACATTTTAAATCTGGATATTGAAATACAAACAGTTTCTTTTTTCTTGTGAGACATTTACTTTGGCGTATATGGCGTTCTCTAAATGGCTGATTCGTTTAATCTCGAACTTCAAAGGAACTATAAAAGTTAAGGAACTACGGTTTCATACAACCTAAATCACAAAACATATTAAATAATATCACAGCATAACTTCCAAGTCTTGTAGCAAAGCGACACGCGCTACCATGTTGTAAAACTTCCTAACATACGGATTACAGTGCCGAATAAACTATTCCATAAACTGGTGGAATAATTTAAACACTTTGCCAACACGGCAAGAAAATAAATAAGTAAATAAATAATAAATAAATAAAAATGAGGAATGAGTATTCGATAAATTGACGGAATCACATGACGTGGTAAGCAAATAAATAAGAAAAAAATAAATATAAAAATACTGTGTTTCTGAGGATGATAAATTAAAGCATTCTAATATAGTTGTATTGCTCAGACACAATACTTTCATCAAGCCGCAAAGTGGAATTTACAAGCTTCGTAAAACATTGAGAGATATTGCAAAAAAAAAAAAAAAAAAAAAAAAAAAAAGTCTTATGAAGAATAAATTAGGTTCTTAATCCAAATGACGAAAAACGACAGATGAGGTGAAGAAAAAACGCGTTACATCCTATTCACGTCTAGAGAAAAAAAAGCAAGACACATAAACAAATCAGATCGATATATTGTTTCTGCACAGAGAAACAAACCAGAAAGTGTTTGGGGCAGGACAACAAATGATTTAGAAGAGTAGCAGATTTAACCAGAGTCATTATACAACTGAATTGAGACTGAAATTGTATAAATTGAAATGTTTTAAGGAGAATAAAACAATGTGTCAGATGGTGATAAGAGGGGTAAAGAACCAATTGTGAGAAAATTATAGATTTGGGGAGAATGAAGGAAATGATTAAGTAGTAGTTATTTTGAATAGATCCTTAGTTCGCTTGAAATAATAAATAAATAAATAAATACGCCATAATGAATATGTGAAGTGTGACGAGAGGTGTCAGTCTCGGGGTTCCAGGTTGGCGTCGACCTCAGAGACGTGCGACACGAGAGCGACGCAGCCGCCGGCGATGTCGACGTCAGAGTCCGCTGCTGGCACTGGCAGGGAGTACCTGAGCGTGGTGCACGCGTACTTGCCACCTCGGGCCTCCACCTCGTCTCCCTCTTTCTGGCACCACACTTCGTACACGCGCAGTCTGCGGTTGAACTGGACCTCCGCGGGGCACAGGCTGTACTCGGCGATGCTGGTCCAGTCTTCCAGATCACTGACGTCGGGGGCGGCGGACCGCCGCTGGCGAAATCTCGGGGCGGCGTAGGCGAGAGAAGCGACGACAGCCAGCAGCGCGGTGCAGCTGAAGCTCAGGCGAGACATGGCGGCGGGGAGCACTCGAGCACTTGTCCGTGTGTGGCTGCTGATGTGGCAGTGTCGCGTGTCTCGGGCCAGGGAGCTCGCTGGGCGACTGTACCGGGCCAGCGGCCGCGTCCTCTTAAGAGCGCGCGAGTTCCTCCAGCGCGGAGGCGGAGGCGTGGTTGCTCAACGCGCGGACACCGCGGGGACTTTTCTCCGGCGCGGGCGCCCCGGGCGCTCTCGGCGGTCCAGTATTTTTATTTTATTTTATTTATTTATTTCTCATTTATAATTCTGCTACGTATTCATATAAATCAGGTCGTACATTTGTAGTTTTACATGTTATACATTCGTTCATTAATGTTACATAAATTGATCATTTTAGATAAATTGAAATAAGAGGGGTAAAATAAAAGCAAAGAGGAAATACATATATACCATTGCTTACAGTTGTTGCTACAATTATAATATAACAAATTACTATTCGTGCATTTTACAATGATATATTGGAGAACATAAAAACATGATTGGTTACGTGGTTGTTATACATATGTCGAAATTCAATGTATTCTGAAATTTGTTTTAATAGGGCTAAACAATGTAATAGGAAAGAACTGGGCTTTTCTGTCCTTATGGTTAGCTCCATTGTACGGGGCTGGGCGTTGAGTACGTTGGAATGTTTCCTTCAAGCCACTGATCACCCAGCACAGTTTCCATGGTTTTGGTGATATTAGTCTCCTTTCTTTATATTTTTCTCTCTTTCTTGCGTCTCAGATGTTAGTATCCATATTAATGGAAAGAAGGTCTGGTTTCGGTTGTTGACAGTGGGAGATTGCTCCCCTGACGATGTTGAGTCTCATCGATGTCACTTCCTTCATTTATGAAAGTTTCTTCGCCTTCTTCCTTGTCTTTTTGTTCCCAACTATACCTGTCCACACTGCGGTGCATATGGGCACGCCTCTTGTAGGGCCTTGTCCTTTTGTATTCTTCTTAGGTTGCTGCTAGTGTGTTGAGTTGTGTCCATTTTTGTTCCTCTCTTATTATGTCATATATCGTATCGTCTGTTGTAAAGTCTAGCTGCTGTGTGTCTCTGACATGTGTCTATCGTCCGCAGAGTAAGACAATGTGTTCAGGGGAGCCTTCGGTGTTTTGGCAGGTGCAAGTGTTGGTATCGCCCAGTCCCATTCGGAACAGGTGAGTGGCATATGGACAACGTCATGTAAAGAAGTGAACCATACCGCGGCTGGGGTCGATATGCTTCATCTTTTTTCTTTCTCTAATGTCTGGTTGTAGTGTGTATAGTCTACGTCCCTTTTCGCAGGCCTCCCATTCCTGTTGCCATGTGTCTGTTCGCCATGTTCTCAGTTGGCGGTTTGTTACGATATGTGTGCCAGTTATTTCGTGCACTTTGTCTAGCTTCTCCAGTTTAAGCCAGTATGCTGCAGCTCTATATTTTATTGTGATGTCAACTAGACACATACCGAGAAGGACGCATAGCGTTTCTATCGGTATTGATTTGAATGCACCTGTAAGTTGTAATAACACACTTCTCTGCCCTCGTCTCAGAATTGTTTTGTTGGCTACTACGCTCAATCTTTGAGTATAGGTACTGGCTGCAAAGCATAATACTGACTCGAAGAGAGCACAGTGATATGTTCATATAGTTGTCAGAGGCAGTCTGTACATGGTAGAATGAAGCCTTGCCAACTTGTGTAGTATTTTCTCTGCTATGTCTGTGGTTATCTTAATGTGTTCGTGGAAATTTTGTCACTGTTTCACGTGCCTTCTCCTCTTGCTGGGCCCTGTTGTTGGCGGAGACAACCACTAGGTCATCTGCGTATGCGACGACTCCGTCAACCCTGACATCCTTATGCAGGAGCGGTTCAATTGCCAGGTCCCAGAAAATGGGGCCGCAGATTGATCCTTGTGGACATCCTTTCGTTATTTTCTTTATAATCTTCTGGCCATCTGTCCTCCATTCCACTACCCTTCCTCTGCAGTAGTCTAACAGACTGTGATACAGAGGCTCTGGAACCTGCAGTTGCTTCAACCTCCAGAACAAGGCGGGCCACCAAAGATTATCAATGGCGCCCGCTATGTCAGTCATTATTGCAATAACATATTTGGTATCGGAGTTATTTACGCTTTCCAGTGCCCGGTTGATGGCGTCATCTATGCTTTTCCCAGGTCTGAATCCGTATTGATTTTCATTTAGGCCGTGCAAGGACCTGAGTTCCTATAATCGTTTACAGAGCAATTTTTCCTGTATTTTGGCGAGTGTGTTTATAAAGCATATTGGCCTGTAAGTTTTGGTATCCGCTGGGTCCCGGTCAGCTCCTTTTTTAATAATGACAGCCTCGGAGGTTTTCCACAACAGAGGCACCCTGTCCAGCCGTAGGGCTTCATTGAGAAGTGTCGTTAGGAATGGCGTAATCTGTGCTAAAATTTGTTAAGTTTTTGTTATGTATCCCGTCTGGACCAGGCGCCTTTTTGTTTTCAAATCAATTAAGGCCTTCGCGACTTCTTCTTGAACAAAGGGACCTGTTATAAAAGAGCAGTTTGTTCAGCAAAAAATCTGCTGTTTGCCTCCATCCCACGGTCATGTCACCATTGTCTTTGCGTAAAGTGCCAAGAACCAGTGGTTTTTATTTTATTTTATCTGTTGTTACCTTATAAGGCTCACCCCATATGTTGTGATCTGTGTGATCAGCGACAAACCTGTCCCAATGGCTCTGTCTGGTGTCATTTAGTTTCTGTTTGTAGACGTCTTTGGCGTGCATATATGCCTCTAGTCGGATTTTGTGAGGCGTATTTGTCCTTAAAAGTGGTTTTAGTTTCCATCATCTGTTGATTCTATGAGCCTATCCTTGAGTGGTTTGTGAGTCTGACACTCTCCTCCTTTCATGGTGTTACGAAATTTCCCTCTGTTTTCACACGGTATACACGCCACTCTATCGTTTAACCTACAATGGCTACGAATGTGCCCTGATTGGACGTAGGTGACACAGACTGGGTCTTTTTTCGGACAGTTTCTGGTTGAGTGGCCGATGTCGCATCACTTATAGCACTGGTTGACTACTGTGTTGTCTTTGACCGAGAGGGCTTCAGAGTCGATGAAGACCTTCTGCAGCCTAGTTAGTGGTCTGTATAGGGGTCCAGTACCCCACACGGTATTGTGCAACGCCTCCTGCCACTCTCCGCGACCGGAAAACAATTTAAATCTGACCCGGGCATCTTCGCTGCACGTCTTCTTACAGCTGCCGGCTGCCTTTCCGATTTGTCCATTTCCTCAAAAATCTAAAACCTGCTTACATTTGTAATTCTCCATTGTAATTTACATGACATTTATTATCCATTTTATCTGATTTGCGACACCATACTAAAAGCTCTGTACTAATCCAGTTTTGTTCATCTGGTACATTTTTCAGTTATTGTTGTTCGTTTACGCAATATATTTTAACGGTTTCATAAAATGCATTTTTAAAAGCATCGGCTGTTTATTAAAAACCTTATTTATCAACCTGTTTCGGTCAATAGACCATCTTCATGGATAAAAAGGTGTTAAAACTGAATGGTAAAATGCATCAAATAAAATAAATTTAGTTGAGACAAACAGGAGTCAGTATAACTAAAATATTAAAAATACAGTGGACATTTGAGATAAAACCTATCAGTCAACATGAAGATGATCTATTAACCGAAACTGGTTGATAAGTAAGGTTTTTAATAAACTGCCGATGGTTTTAAAAATTCATTTTATGAAATATAATACTGCTGTTGACTCTCGCCTTATCAAAGTATTTTAACGGTAACTGTTAGCATAATTTTACAATTGACCATTGTAAAATTTGTTTGCATAGCTTCTCTCAGTGCGCCTCGGTTAGAGTGACAGACTACAAATCAAAAGGTCACGGGTTCCATTCTTGCCAGGTCCTAGGGTTATTATCTGCCTCTTTCCACTTCTTTCACCTCTGACAGTACTGCTCATGTGAAAAATACCGAGTAACACCGTGGTTCGGGACCCACGTTAAACTGTAGGTCCCCCTATAACTGGCTGGGTAAGTCAGTTCGAAGGTCGGACGAAGGCAACGGCCTACCACCTCCAAACAGGACCATGCCTAGTAAAGTACTGTGGCGTTGAAACCAATCTTCGGATTGTTGACTGCTTTACCTTTTAGCTTCCCTTGACCTTGTTACCCTTTTTTTTATCCAAATATTCCATTTATTAACATCGGTGTAAATTCAATGAACGTTCTCCCAATGGCTACTTAAGCCACTGAACGTTTATGTTCCACGGCGCATGCGCCACCGGTCCCGGTATGCACGCTCCTTGCTTGCCATCAGTGAGCGTGAATGACTCCAAACACGCTGACGTATCTTTCGTCTGAATCACACTCCCTGGACAGTCAATTACTGTGATATGCATGTAGAGTAAGTGACAGTTTTATTCTGATTCTGTATTTCACAATATTTTACACAACAGGCTTGGTATGACGCATGTTTTACGCAAAATGATTATGAATTTGCAATTTATGACGTCACATTATCTATAGGTATAACATGTATGTCTGAAGAAGACTGGTTTATAACCGTTGAAGATGTCGTCAATTTTTTTAAACTACTATTATTGCAAATGGTTGGCTGATTATTAATTTGCTATCCTGTAAGTCATGTTTAAAATATTCAACTTAAATCACTTCACACAGGAAGTCTTTCGGTCCAGATTTTCTGTTTCGTTTCTGTTAGAGTGTGTTGACGCAATATCTCCAAACCTCGCTCAGTGATGAATCGATACTTAAAGACTAATCAAAACTAAAATACACGATTTTGTCTTTGTTCTACAGGTTTGTTTATTTTGTGAATCGATTTTCGGCTTATTAGGTCATCATCAGACATTTACTGACTTTCAGTCAAAGAACTTGTCGGTAAATCAGAAGACATGTTACATACATAAAAGTAAATGTACTTCTTTGATGTAGCTGTTACAGTATGAATAAGTATTTGAATGAAATCTGTAACTTAATAGTACTGAAAAAAGGGACATACATAGATAATAGTGTAAACATAAATGCTTACAGCATGAATAAAGTGAATAAAAATAAAATTAAACAAGAATCTAATGTTTTAAGGGTTGTTCAAAACACAAGGTGACACAAATTTTAGAAATATTTGAAACCTGGCACACTAATATAAGTTTAAAAAAAAAACAGACAAAAAATAGGGGTGGGTTAGGAGGGTATAGGTGTGGTGCATTGGAGAACACAGACGCTTAACAAAATCGAATGTATGCACTCTAACTGAAAAACGTTTTAAAATAAACATATTCAGTTATAGTGTTCACAACTAAATAAAGAATTACTTTACTCGTATTTAATATGATAGTCTGTTTTTAAGGAACAGACATTGCTGATTGTCTGCAGCTATAAATGTTAAATATATATATTCATTACTTCGCAATTAGCGACTTTAGCCGCAGACCATCAGCAAAGTCTGTTCCTTAGGAACAAACGTATCATGGTAAATATGACAGGCTAAAGATGGTGTAGTATGTCTCCCCCGTCGCGGGAATCACTAAGGGAAGTAGACAACTGTAACATATGGAAGTTTGGGTCTGGCTGGGAGCGAGTGGTTACAATATGATAGACCACCTGAAGAAGCTTAAGTCGGAAATTCTCGCAAATTATAATTACTGTAATGACAGTGTACATATGGTATCACAAAATAAACAAACACAAAATTGTGTATTTTAATTTTTATAATGAATTTGTTCTACCAAGAAGAATCATTTAAGATGGAAAGACTGTAAAGTTTCACAGGTCACTCCGGTATTCTAAACTGGAATAGAAGTGATCCGACAAAATTATAAGCGCAAATCATTGACGTCGGTTTGCAGCAGCATTTGCCAACAGATACTGTCATCGAACATTATGAACTACCTCGAAGGGAGCACAGATTCAGAAAGTATCGTTCTTGTGAAACGCAGCTACACTGTTTGATCAAAAGTACCCGGATACCTACCTGTCTGAACATGACTAACAACTTCGTGGCGCCCTCCATCAGGAATGCTGGGATTCAGTTTGGTTTTGGACCACCCCTAGCGTGGATCACAGATTCAACTCTTGCAGACATACGTTCAGTCAGGAGCTGGAAGGTTTTTTTGGGAATGGCAGCCCATTCTCCACGAAGTGCTGCACTGAGGAGAGTCATCGATGTAGGTATTCTATAAGATTTAAGTTACGACTCTGTGCAGACCAGTCCATTGGATGGATGTTATTGTCGTGTGACGTCTCCGAAAAAGACCGTCCATTATGAACAGGTGCTCGATAGTGTTAAACAGCTGCAATTGCCGGATGAAATTCAACAGTGGGAAGCAAGAAGGTGATTAAAACATCAATGTAGGCCTTTGCGGGTGCAGGCTCCCTACATGAAAGTATTCTGTATCGTGATTGGTCACACCACACAACGTATTTCCACAGTTCAGTCCGTCAAGCGAGGTGTCGAGTGGCATTGACCTGCGTTGTGTGTGGCTTACTGTTCTACTGTTCCTGTCTTTATAATCAATTTAGCAGATAATCTTAACTGTCCACAGCCTATGATGTCGTTCATGGATTAGTAAAGTGAGCAGAAGATCAAAAGAAAATGCAAAACTATTTATAGTAGACATTTGCATGATGGGAAAATTGACAGTTGACCCTAAATAACGAAAAGTGTAGAGTCATCCATATGAGCATTAAAAGAAATGCTTTAAACGTTATTTACACAATCAATCAGTTCAATCTAAGGGAGATAAGTTCAGTTAAATACTTGGGAATTACCTTCACGAACAACTTTAATTGGAAAGAACACACAGAAACTATCGTGGGAAGGGGAAGTGTAGGTTGAGTTTCACCAGCAGAACACTTGAAGGTGTAACAGTTCTACTAAGAAACTACCTACACTGTATTTGTCCGTTCCTTTTTCGAGTACTGCTGCGCATTGAGGGATCCTCATCAAGTGGAAATACGGAGGACACAGAGAAAGTTCAGAGAAAGGCAGCTTGTTTTGGATCACGAATGTGATGCAACAGTTGGGGTGGAACTCATTAAAAGAATGGTGTTATTCGTTGCGTCGTTCACCAACTTTCTTATCCGAATGCGAATACATTTTGCTACTACCCGCCTATATAGAGAGTCATGAGATACATAAGAAAAATCAAATGGAAAGATTTTTCCCGCACACTATTAGAGAATGAAGCGGAAGGGAAATAGTATGAAAACGGTTCGATGAAACCATTTTCAAGCATTTAAATGTGATTTGAATAGCAGTTATGTAGAATTAGACGAGATCGTCTCAAAGATGCGAGATGTTTAAGAACTGAGGAATTAAAAGCGGTGTTTTAAGTTCGCCAAGGATGTGATTACTTCGATAAGAAATAGCACAGTTGCTAGTTCAGTTGAGTAGGAACAGACAGCTCTAGAAACGGCAGCCATTTCGGGGCAATTACAAAATGTCTTTCAAATGTTTGTAAATCTATCGGTCTCAACTGCTTGGACAGTAGTTCGTAGCTTACAAACTACTTAAACTAAGGTAACCTCACATCAGTGTGAGATCCTGACCACATAAGGTTAATAGAAGAGGTAGTAAAGATGGTCTTCTTACAAAGTTTCGAGAGCATAAGTTTCACGAACTGTCAAACATTATATTGCACCCTCCTACATATATCTCACGAGAAGTTCCCAAGGATAAAATGAGAGAGATTGGAGCACACATAGAGGCATAATGGCAGTAGTTCCCTCCGCCAACCAAACGCGAATGTATTTGGGAGGAGGAAATGACAGCCACGGTGGAGTACCCGAGCGGTCTATGGCGCCACGCTGCGGAGCGCGGGTTGTTCGCCGTCGGAGGTTCGAGTCCTCCCTGGGGCACGGGTGTGTGTGTGTGAGTTAACCTTAGGTTAGTTTACCTTAGTTTAAGTAGTTTGCAAGCTACGGACTGATGACCACGCAGTTTGGTCCGATAGAACTTACAAACGTTTGAACATTTGATTAGGAAATGACAATGACACACAAAGTACCCTCCACTACACACCGTGAGATGGCATACGAAATATAGATGTAGATGGTGGTGTGTAAGAGTTTCTTTCGGGTCTCCTTCACAAATTTTTGTATTCGGAGGATACAGTTAAATATATTTCGTAAATACATATCGCCGCTATGAATAACGTCCTTTTATAATGATTTTTACTCCAATGCTACATCATTTCTATGACAATCTTTCCCCTGTATCGCAATAACTAAAAACTAACTGACGTTCTATGAACTCTCTCTCTATGCCCTCCGTTAGTCCCACCACGTGAGGAACCCACAACATTAGACTTGCGCATAATAGTTCGAGATCGGGAGCGCTAACTTTAGTTCGCGGATCTGCCGTGAACTAGTTCGTTCTTTTGGTTCGTCCGCTCCCAGTGACGGCTGAGCGGCGTGGTCTGCGAATGCAGGTGGAGGGAGAAGTTCCCCCACCGAGCTGCTTCATGCGCTTGCTGTTTGAGCCGTTAACAATATCACTCAAACCAAAAGAAACAGTTTGTGGATAATTTCTCGCGTTTATGTTTAGAGTTATCTCTATATCTTGGCATTATGGAATTTATTAGTCAGATATTGCAGAGTACAGAATACTTCAAAGCAGAAATTTTGTTCCACTGAACTATGTAATCTAGCAGGCAGACGCTAACCTCGAAATGGCTCTCATCAGCAGAAGGCAAACATGTGATTTTTACTTCTGTTCGCTACCTATCGCGCATATTTTATTTCGCGACCTATTGCACATATTTTAGTTCGCGACCGTTAACTCACTTTTTAGTTCGCAGCTCGTCCGTGATGTATGTCGCTCTTTTTAGTTCCTCCGCTCGTTTTGGCTTTTGCTACCGCTACTAAAACTACAGCTGTGCTGCATGTCAGCTCGAAATGACGGCAACTGGCAGAAGGGATTCATGCGATTCTGCGCGCTTTCGCGTCCTCTCGCTGTTACACGTCAGTCTTCGGAAAAGGAGCGGACGAACTAAGAGGCGAGCGATCTACGAACTAGTTCGCGTAGTTCCCATGTGGGAGCGCTCTTCCGCAGTACTTCGTTTGCGAACTACACAAGACTCAATAACTGGTCAGACAAGTGTTGTGCATGCAATCTCTTTACTATAACTGTTTCATCTACTAATTGCTCTTTTAATGAAAACATTTTTTTTTGCCTTCCTCAATATTTTATAGGTGTTATTTCCAATATATTCCACAGTAGATTGGCGCCTTGCCGCAGAGCGCGTGGTTGCTCGCCGTCGGAGCATGCCTCTTGGGCGTGGCTGTGTATTGTAGTCGAGTCTCATAGATTTGCAAACATTTGAACAACTTTTTCCAATATATGCGTATCGCATTTAAGTCCGCACCACATTTCGAAAATGTGCAAATTACCGCCAATCTTGAAATTTTGTATTCGTTCAGATTTGGTATGTTTTTTCGTCGTTTCTGCAACACTGTTCTGACGTGTTTTGTGTCAGCTGTTTTGTGTCAGCTTCTTCCTTCGTTAATTTCTTTGAAATAGTTCTCTCAGTAGATGTCGGTACTATTTTTCTGAGTTTAAGCCACACTTGATCTACATTGTGAATTTAGAAAGAGTGAATTTGAGTCTTCGTTTTTGGATAGGTTCATTTTTCGTTTGGTGAATATGAGAATTTCAGTGTTCTGTTTTTCTGCGACAACTCTGTATTCAATAATCTTTGTATCGGTTTTCATGTTCGTTGATAGCTCAGGATTATTTGCTGCTGGGAGTTCAAATGTATTTTTCAACCATTTTGTATTCTAATAGTATCATGAACCATCATGCTCGAAATACACTCAAGATCCAAAGAAACTGGCACACCTGTGTAATATCGTGTAATATCTCGAGAGCACGCAGAAGTGTTGCATCATGACGTGGCATTCAATAGACTAATGTCTGAAATAGTGCTGCAAGGTGTACTTCAAACCGTTTGTTATGCACACTGCTGGATACTTTCTGGAAGTAATTGCTTCAAGTGATTCTTCTGCAGTTGCCTTGTCATACAAAAGGGATTTTTCTTTCAATATAATGTCATCTGGACAAATGTGAATCTGACACTTACTTGTAGCGGCAGAAAGATTTCTGTTAGAGGTTCCACTAGTCCAATAGTCGCTGAAACCATTCTGGGGCCATTATTTCCATGTAGCAAATCTCCAACTCCGAATATTTACGCAGTAGAACTCCCATACATAAAACAGATGCAAACGACTACTTACTTTGTTAATGAAGTAAAATCTTGAATCAATGGCAACAAGCGTATAAACGAGAAAAAGTGAAGAAAATGTTGCCCTTTATGCGTTACTATACGAGACATCTGTGCTGAATCTTTGGTGAGTTGTTTCCTGTGTACGTCTGCGTAGGTTTCTGGTCTCAGAACAAAGCAGTATGATATATAATAAAATATCATAAATAATGAGATAGCGCTGCACGAAAATAACGGGATTTTCGCATTTATCTTAGTGACATGCAACAGACTTTACTTACAATTTCAAATCTTTACGAAGAAGAGTTAATTATTTACTATACTTTCGCTATACGTGAAATAGCACTGTCGCAGGAGGCAATTTTAATTTATTACTTCGTAACTAGTCAACTCATTTGCAATATATTTTACATACAGAATCGACATATATAGCTGCATGAGTCAACAAATTTAAATCACCGTACGATATATACTTCAGGAGGTATGTCATATCGTGAAACTGCGCGTCAAGCATGACGTTTTGTTTTATTACTTCTTTACTACTAAAATCAAAGTGGAAAAGCAGTGTCGAGAACTTTCGGAGATTTGCGATTAAGAGAATGTATATTTAATGTTAGTCTGTTTTTGATAGCAAATACCGCAAAGTTCCTCACGTACTAGTCTGAAATTATGACACAGCATTGCATTTTAATATGAGAAAAGAAACTAAGGCGAGGCAGAGTTAGTAAATAAATAAATATCAGCATATGATACCGGACAGTTGCTACCCTTACAAGTAAACCTACGGACGTGTCATCCCTCTTTTTCTAAAATTTAGATATAATATATGAAAAACTAAGGGACACGTATTTTTTTAGCGATGGTAAAACATATTTCACTGGTGAAACGGCCGTCGAAAATGGGTGCTAAACTGAAAAAATTTCGATAATTTAGAGATTAGTGAAGCGATTTTAATGATTTTTGTTACGAAATTATCTTTTCATAGAAGACGAAAATCGGCCTTCGTATATTGGAGAGGGAGTGAAAATTAGTCCATCCTCAACGAAATACTTGAATCCCGAGTGCTCCTGTGATAGCTACAACCCAAGTGCTTCATTTGATAGATTGGAACCATAGTAAGTAACCGTAGTAACAGCTATTATTATGATTAAGGAACTGATAACACGTGATATTGGAGAAAAAACGGACTCTTTAAACAATTACAAATAGATCTAAAATCCATAAGAAATCAGAAGGCTTAGTTTAGCTCCGAAGTGAGTGGAAAACGAAAAATTGAATCCGCAGAAATTGTGAAGTATTTTAAGTAGGTTGCACATCATGCAACACATAGTCGGCCTATTCGAGTGAACTTCGACAACACATCTTAGAAATGTAAAGAATATTCTCACATTGACCCCTGCTACAGATACCTTGATTGAGAAGTTTAAAGAATAATACATACTGTCAGTGAATTTTAACCCGTAATGCCTAATTTTAGCTACTGTTCTGCAAAAATGTCATATATGTGCAACAACCAATGTGGTTTTCTTTAAATGTACCGCATTTTCGTTTTGTTTTGTTTTGTTGTAATTTTGACATAACGCTGAAGGACTTGGACCGAAACAAGGCCCCTGGAGTAGATGATATTCCGTCTGAACTGCTGATATCGGTAGGAGAGCCAGTCGTGAAAAAGTTGTATCACCTAGCATGCAAGATGTATGAGAAAGGGGAAATACCCTCTGGCTTCAAGAAGAATATCGTAATTCCAATTCCAAAGAAAGCAAGTGCAAGTGTGAAAATTACAGAACTATCAGTTTAATAAGTCAAGGTTGCAAAGTACTAACAAGAATTATTTTCAGACGAATGGAAAAACTTGTGGAATCACATCTCGGGAAAGATCAGTTTGGTTTTAGGAGAAATATAGGAACACGGGAGGCAATTACGACTTACCTTAGAAGATAGGCTAAGGAAAGGAAAACCTACGTTTTTAGCGTTTGTAGATTTGGAGTAAGCTTTTGACAGTGTCGACTAGAATACACTCCTCCAAATTCTGAAGGTAGCAGGGGTAAAATATAGGGATCGAAGAGTTATATTCAACCTATACAAAAACCAAACAGCGGTTATTAGAGTCGAAGGGCAAGAAAGGGACGCAGAGGTTGGGAAGGGGGCAAGAAAGGGACGCAGAGGTTGGGAAGGGAGTGAGACCGGGCTGTAGCCTTTCCCCAACATTGTTCAATCAGTACATTGAGCAGGCAGTGAAGGAATGGAAGGAGAAATTTGAAGAGGTCATTAAAGTGCAGGGAGAAGAAATAAAAACATTGCGGTTTGCCGATAACATAGTAATTCTGTCAGAGACCGCAAAAGATCTGGAAGAGCAATTGAATGGAATGGATATTGTCTTGCAAGGAAGATAAAAGATGAACATTAACAAGAGTGAAACGAAAGTAATGGAATACAATGTCAGAAAATCAGGCGATGCTAAAGGAATGAGACAATAAAAGTAGTAGATGAATTTTGTTATTTGGGTAGCAAGATAACTTCTGATGGCCGAAGTAAAGAAGATGTAAAATGCAGAATGGCTATGGGAAGAAAAGCGTTTCTAAAGAAAGAACTTATTAACATGCAATATTAATTTAAATGTTAGGAAGTCCTTTCTGAAAGCATTTGTGTGGAGTGTAGCACTGTATGGGAGTGAAACCTGGACGATAAGGATTTCAGATAAAAAGATTGTAGAAGCTTTTGAAGTGTGGTGCTACAGACAAATTATGAAAATTAGATGGGTTGATCACGTAACTATTGAGGAGGTGCTTCACCGAATCGGGGAGAAAAGGAGTTTCTGGCATATCCTGACTAAGATAAGGTATAGATTGGTGGAACACACTCTGAGACATCAAGGAATGCTCAACTTACTATTAGAAGGAAGCGTGCGGGGTAAAAATCGTAGAGGGAGACCGAGGGACGAATATAGTAAGCAGATGCAAAAGGATGTAGGTTGCCGAACGTATTCTCAGATGAAGAGACTTGCACAGGACAGGGTAGCGTGGTGAGCTGCATCACACCAGTCTGCGCACTGAAGACCACAACAACAAGAAGTTTTAATTAGTTGATTGGAAGGTTATACTGCCTGTTGGCAGATACAACTATTGACAAACCCGTAAACTAATCCGAGGATGACACTGAAATGAGTTGAAACCGGTAATCACTGCTAATAACTTTGCGGTAAAGATTATAGATGTTGCCTATTGAATCGATGTCTTTATAGGCTAAAATTAAAATTCTTCTGAGCTATTTGCCGCGACATTATGGTAAAACATTTCCAACGTGTCGGCTCCGTTGCAGGAGCCTTCATCAGGGAATACTGACGTGTTTCCTCCTGTGCTTGTCTTATAAAGCGAATAATGTCCCTACGAGTGGTTCTGATTGGTTGAAATTTTGTTAGCAGAAAGGGAAGGAATAGCTTTATTGGTGCTTGCATTGGTGTTTTTAATATGTGATTCTCACTGGTGGTAAACAGGAAGGAGTACGCTTGTTGGTGTTTGCTTGTTATTTGTCAACAACAGCGTTGGAAATATTTTATCATCATGACGCAGCAAATAGTTGAGAAGAATTTTTATTTTAACAATAAGGACTGCGAAAGCCTTCCTTCGTTCTTTCTTTATGGCTGTCGGCTATTTTTCTCTCGAATCCACGAGACGCTTTGGAAGTTTTGGAGTAGCACCTGACCCTATTCTGCTGGAGGAGACTCTAACTGAAGGCGCCGAGCTTCATTGTTGAGGCACGGTACTATTCAGCTGCCGGACCTTGGTGCACCGGTTGGAATGTATGAGCAGCATCGCGCCAGAATGGTAAGCCATCAGAGTTTCATTTTACTTAATGTCTGTTGCTGCTTGGAGACACTCACTTGGAGTAGGTTATAGAGTAGATTGCATCATCAATATAAGTGCGTTGGATTATACTGTTATTTTAATTTGTGGGGAAGAGTGCTATGCCTCTCTCCCATGTTAGCCAACTCCCATTACGTACTGAATTTAACTTAAGCTAAAGACAAACGATACTGCCTACATTCTTCACGTATTTTCGGTGTTTTATGTTGGCAAAGCATTTAGTTGAGTTGTTTAATAGTATGATGATTTCCTCCTACGTACCAGGGCCATATTTAGTTTCAAGCATTTTACAACTATTGCGTATAGGAAATAAGAGATAGGAAAAAGGGTGTAATTCTGTGGTGACGATCACTCCAATTCAACAAAGCAACCACATTTTAATGTTTCAAAACAAGTATTTTTATTATCAACTGTGTTTAAATGAACATCATATAACTAAAGTAGTAAGTTATATATAGACTAATAATTTACACATTGAAAAATAAATAACAGAACAAAATCAAAAGTTATGTACAAATTTCGTGTAACGTAAGGAGAAACATTGCTATCTAACTTTTAAGTTGTTCGAAGATATTAAAATGACTGGTAATAACTGCAGACTTTAAGTTGATTTCACCTCCTGCTTTATCTCTTGTTTTTACCAAATTGTTTATCCTTTTGTAGGAATAGGAATATTCAACTGGGTTTGATAACGGTACAATATCAGTCGATGGTAAGTATTAAGTATCAGTTATGACGTATTCTTAATTTTCACCACAGGAAGAGAATTCCGATTATGATACTTTTACAGTATACTTTTTACACTTCCTATGATCTATGATTTACAATAGAGAATATAATATCGTGATGCGTAACTTAGGAACTGCAGTAAGGGATGCTATTAAGGAAGGGGACGGAACAAATCGCCTGCCACGCGTCAGTCTGTTGCAGACTGGATGGCGTCGCTCCGCACGACAGGCAGGAGGCGCGCGACGCAGCCGGCGGGCACGTCGACGTCAGAGCCGGCCGCCGGCAGAGTGAGGCGCACGCTCCTGCAGACGAACTGCCGGCCGCGGGCGTCGAACTCCTGCCCGTCGACGCCGTCGGCGCAACAGGCCTGCACGACGCGCAGCCTGGCGCTGTACTGCACCTGGGCGCGGCACACGCTGCTGTTGTACACACTCTCCCAGCCGGGCAGGCGAGAGAGGGCGTGCGCTCTGGCCTGCAGGGGCTCCACACCAGCGACTTCCGTGGACACTGCGCCTTCTGCCGTAGGCCGGCTGCCTTCTGTTGCAGCCTGCACGCCTTCGGTGGTAACTGCAACACTTGCTTCAGCCTGCAGAGTGGCAGTCACCAGGAAAACGAGTGGGAACACACACCGCCAGCACAAGCCTGCCATTGCTGTTCAGAAAAAGTGGTTTCGGTAAAGCTGAGAGGGCCACGGATCTAGTTGCGATGTCTACTCGAACGAGCTGTGTGACCGACTATGTTTTTGCTACAGGTCCTAGTCTATATATAGAGGTCCAAATCGCGCGGGGAATCTCAGTATGTAGCCTTATTAAACGCTGGAAGCGTCTTGACCGGACGTTCGTTCCGGAAGCTCTATCTGTTCTGTCCCCGATGCTGCATTATCATTCCCACGCAAAACGGCTCGAGTGAAAAACTGACTCGCAAAAATACCCCGGCCATAAGTATCCCGAAACCCATTAGTGAACATTAATATGTGGGCACTAGATGACTCGGGGTTCACGTCTTTCAGTGCTGGATCTAGATAGTGACACCTCCCGAGAAAGGCGGATGGTAAACTGACATTCTTTGGAAGGATACTCTGGAAGTCCATCAAGGAAGCAGGTACCTTGGAAAAGAAACGAATATTGCTCGTCATTGTGTGAACCGTAATAGAAGGATACGCGGTGAGTGGGAGAGTCACTGGGATGACCAGTAGTAGGCGCAAGGTGGGCCATGTGGACTACTGTTCACTGCAGAGTGCATACGTTCCTCAAAGGCATCCAGTATCCTGCTTCTTCCTATACATATTCACGAATAGGCAACTGGGATATAATTAGACAGCTTAGAGCGTGCAATGTGGCTTAGGATTACCGACGGTAGGTTCCCCGCGAACCATCCGCGACTGGAACAGAAAAAATGAAGTCACACTGAAATATAAAATATCCTCCGCCACACATTGTGAGATGGCTTTCTGAATACCCCTTTCGTTCCTGATACGCACAATTGTGTTAATTTCTTTTCATATTATTGCGGTACTAAGTTGAATCCAGAGAGAAAGGATTGTGCAGGAATCGATACATGGAATAAACCTCTAAGCGTATCGCCACCTGTTTGGATATGCAATATATTAATTTCAAAGATGGTGGGTCGAAATAATCTGCATCGAGCTACGTCTTAATTTTACATTATTTGTGGAGTTTTAACATTTGAAAAAGTGAGTTTTGAGAATCAGACAATTATATAGAAGTATGTAAACATAAGTTTGAATATACTTAATTCATTAGATAATAAAATGCAAGCAGCAAGTATTTTTCTGTGATTTGTCAAAGGCATTTGATTGTGTGATCCATAACATCCTTTTTTCTCTGGTGTCGCGGGATATGCTGCAAAATGGTTCAAGTCGTACCTCACTAACATTAAACAAAGTGTGTCAGTGCAAGTGACTAGTGAATTAAGCCAACAGTCATCATCGGATTGGGAAGAAATTACATGTGGTCATTAGGGCCAGAAGCAGAGTTCGTTTTGTTTGCAGATGATACAAATATTGCTATAAAAAGTATATTTTCATGAACAATAATAAATTGATTAAAGACAACTCATTGTAATTAAAGTCTGAAATGACTCACTACATGCAGTTCAAAACATGTAAGAGATTTCCCGCCAGCATATGCATTAAGTATGAAGAAGAGCAGATAGAAGAGGTTGATAGTATTAAATTCCTAGGATTACAGTTTGATGATAAATTCAGTTGGGAGGAGCACACCACAAACTGCAGAAACGACTCAACAAATCTGTATTTTCAATACGAGTGATATCAGACATATGAGACATAAAAATAAAAAAGCCTGCATACTTTGCTTACTTTAATTTCATAATGTCATATGGTATAATATTTTGGGGTAACTCTTCAAGTCAGTCAAAAGTCTTCAGAGTCCAAAAGCGTGTAATACGTATTATTTGTGGAGTAAATTCACGGACGTCCTGTAGTAGCCTCTTCAATGAACTGGGTATATTAACTTCTGCCTCTCAGTATATTTATTCTTAAATGAAATTTCAGATAAATAATCTATCCCTTTTCCCAACAAATAGCTCAGTCCATACATACAATACTAGGACCAAAAATGATCTACACAAGGACTTAAAAACGCTTACTTTAGTTCAAAAAGGTGTCCACTACTCAGGAACACACATTTTCAATAATTTACCCATTAAGTGTAAAAAATTTAGCTAGAAATAAGGATCAGTTTAAGAGCAGCCTAAAAGACTTTCTAGTGGCCAACTCCCTCTACTCCATTAGTGATTTTCTAAATTGTACCAAATGATGCTTGTATCAGCATTCATACTATATTAGTATTATTGTATTATGATGTATGTATCTGTATTTATATTATTAGTATTATCTATTATTCAGCTTGTTAATTTTGTTTCTTGACATGTTCCGCATCCACGAGGATGTCCTCAACATGGATCTACGGAACGAAAACTAATCTAAGTTTACATAAAAAATATTTTAAATACATTCGTAACTTCAATGACCGTTACTTCCATACGCACAATTGTGTAGGTTGAGACTATATCATTGGCGTATGCTCCTCGATGTATGAGGCTCTGATTAGGAAGAGATGACGAAATAAATAGATCGTATTACGATTGGGCTTACATATTATTGTTTCAGTAAATTCATTATTTTATTGTGAGAGCTTACTGATGAGGAAATACTAATATTAGTGAATGATTTGCAAGTGGAAAACTTCAGTGACGATTGTGAATTGTCAGATTTAACCTGGAATCTTGCAGATAATTGTTTTTAGTTATATAAACCCAGTGGTGCGGAAAAGCTTTCCTAGAACATCAATAATATTCTGTGTTAACAAGTATCTCTTCTACAAAAATGCCTTCCTTCCCATTGGCATTCTTCATTTTCTATCTTCTCTGGACTGATAATCACACAGTTTTAACTGCCTAAATAACAAAACACACATCCTATTTTTATCATCTCGTTTTCTAATCTAGTTCCCTTAGCATCACCTGATATACTTGTAGAACAGTCCAATACGCTTATTTCGTCCTGGTTAATGTTCATCTTATGCCTTCCTTTCAATTCACAGGCCATTGTTTTCAGATGCTCTTCAAGTTCCTTTGCTATCTGTGATAGAATTACAAAATCATCGGCAAAACGCAAATATTTTATTTCTGCTCCCTGAACTTTCTGTTAGCTTTCTTTACATCTTGCTCAATAACAATGGTGAAAGGCTGAAACCCTGTCTTATTCCCTTCTGAACAACTGTGCCCTTCGACTCTTATAGCTGATGATTTTTCTACATATTGTATATAACTTTTCGTTCCCTGTATTTTACACCTGATAGCTACAGAATTTGAAAGTGTGTATTTCAATTCTAAAAAGATTTTACCAAATCTACATAAGCTTACCTTAAGTTATTTTCTAACATTAGTCGTTGGGTCATTATTGCCTCGCTTGTTACTAAATTTTATAGCAATTTTCTCCAGGGTCATATTTTACGTTTATCCATTCTTTCGTAAATGATACAGCATACATTAAGTTACCTAGTCTTTATGTACCTACGCTATACATTTCAACTAGTATGTTAAATATTTATGTTCTGATAAATGTTACAATGGCAGTTTAAAGTCCACTTGAATTTGACATCGTGTAAAAGCTGAGACCAGTCGTCGACTTAGAAGTTGCTAGAAAAATCTAGAGTGATTTTTCATCATTTAATTATTCTGTTGCCGAATTAGAACCCTGTTGTGTATGAAATATAAATTTCTTCTGTAATTACAAATACATGTTGGAAGTTTCACTTTGCTTTTTTTAATAACAGGCCTTCATTACCTCACTGAAGCAGTCCTTTGAAAAACAAGGTCATCAGTAACAAACATTATCCTTGCTTTAATTTCATGGTGTAATTGAAACATATTTAAAATAAAAAATCAAGGAAAATGTATTTAAATACGTTTATTTTTATAAAAAAAACTTCTTTCAACTTTAAATAATTAACAGAGATTCACATCACAATCTCATGAATACGTAATCTAGGAACATTGATTAAATACTATCTAGTATAAATAAGGTCTCTACATATCACATTACTTGGCAATAAACGAGAGAACTTAGTTGACGAAGTTTCTCGTATGTATTTGGCGGTAGTGACTAAATACATGCCAGTGGCATTTGAAATCTGAGATCACAAATAATTCTTGCAACTAGAACAATCTATGGAGTATCAATTATGCACCTGCAGTACCAAAATATGCATAAAACAGTACAAAGCAGACATGTCTGATTCATTAACGACAATATTGGTGAACTGCATCGGTATTTTACATAAAAATGCAGTGGAACGAAAATAAATAAATAAATAAATAAAAATTATGAGACCGTAGCATTTGTGTATGAATGTTATTTACTATTCAAAACACTTATTTGCTACGCGTTTTAATGATTTTTTGCTTTTCTGCTAAATTATATGTAGTACATCTTCATCTAAACCCCTGTTTCAGTCGTCTGCTTTAATGTAAGTCCAAAGCGATTGAGGCAATCATTTCGAAAAGGAGATCTGGAAAGTACTCGAAGAAACGTCCATTCTCTACGAAAATATAATATCCTACACTTTGAATCTACATATAAAAAATACATTTTACATCTCTATATTTCTTTTTTCTCGTGAGACATTTACTTTGTCGTATATGGCCTTTTCTAAATGGCTGATTCATTTAATCTGGAACTTCAAGGAACTATAAAACTTTAGGAACTATGGTTTCATACAACCTAAATCAGATAAATAACACAACATATTAAATAATATCACAGCATAGTTTCCAAGTCTTGTAGGAAAACGACCATCGCTACCACGTTGTAAAACTTCCTAACATACGGATTACAATGCCCAATAAACTATTCCATAAACAGGAGGAATAATTCAAAACAATTTTCCAACACGGCCAGAAAATATAAAAGTAAATAAATAATAAATGAATAAAAATGAGGAATGAGTATTCGATAAATTAGCGGAATCACAGGACATACTTTCTTGACGTGGTAAGCAAATAAATAAACAAATAAATAAATAAATATAAAAATAATGTGTTTTTAGGATGATAGATTAAAGCATTCTTATATAGTTGTAAAAACAGTGTCCTCTATAGCTCAGACAGAATACTTTCATCTGGCAGCAAACTGTAATTTACAAGCTTCGTAAAAGATTGAGAAATCTTGCGAAAATATCAGGTATAATGAAGAATAAATTAGGTTCTGAAACCAAATGATGAAATCCGACAGATGAGGTGAAGAAAAAACGTGTTACATTCTATAGACGTCCAGAGACAAAAAAGCAAGACACATTAACAAATCAGATCGATATATTGTTTCTGCAGAGAGATTCAAATTCAAATGTTTGTTAAGCTTATGGGACTTAACTACGGGGTCATCAGTCCCTAAACTTACAAACTACTTATGAACTACTTACAAACTAGGATGGCACAAATATCCATGCCCGAGGGGGGATTCGAACCCCCGACCGTAGTGGCCGTGCTGACCGTGACTGGAGCGCCTCAGTCACCTCGGCCACCGCGGCCGGCCTGCAGAGAGAAACAAACTAGAAAGTGTTTGGAGCAATACAAAAAATGAATTAGATGAGTAGCAGGTTTAAGTATACTCATTTCAAACAGAATTGACAATGAAATTGTATAAACTGAAATGTTTTCAGGAGAATGAAACAATGAGTAAGATGGTGATAAGAGGGGTAAAGAACCCATTTGTGAGAAAATTATAGTTTTGCGGAGAACTTCCTAACATACGGATTACAGTGCCGAATAAACTATTCCATGAACTGGTGGAATAATCCGTCACACTTTGCCATCACGGCAAGAAAATAAATAAGTAATTAAATAATAAATAAATAAAAATGAGGAATGAGTATTCGATAAATTAGCGTAATCACAGCACATAGTTTCTTGACGTGGTAAGCAAATAAATAAACAAATAAATAAATATAAAAATAATGTGTTTCTGAGGATGATAAAGTAAAGCATTCTAAAATAGTTGTAAAACAAGTGTCCTCTATAGGTCAGACACAATACTTTCATCTGGCCGCAAAGTGGAATTTACAAGCTTCGTAAAAGATTGAGAAATTTTTCGAAAATATCAGGTCTAATGAAGAATAAATTAGGTTCTTAAACCAAATGATGAAAAACGACAGATGAGGGGAAGAAAAAACGTGTTGCATTCTATAGACGTCTAGAAACAAAAAAAGCAAGACAAATCAGATCGATATATTGTTTCTGGACAGAGAAACAAACTAGAAAGTGTTTGGAGCAATACAAAAAATGAATTAGATGAGTAGCAGATTTAAGCATTGTCATTTCAGAGAGAATTGACAATGAAATTGTATAAACTGAAATGTTTTCAGGAGAATGAAACAATGAGTAAGATGGTGATAAGAGGGGTAAAGAACCCATTTGTGAGAAAATTATAGTTTTGCGGAGGATGAAGGAAATGATTAAGTAGTAGTTATTCCGACTAGATCCTTAGTTCGCTTGAAATAATAATAAATAAATAAATACGCTATAATAAACATGTGAAGTGTGACGAGAGGTGTCAGTCTCGGGGTTCCAGGTTGGCGTCGACCTCAGAGACGTGCGACACGAGAGCGACGCAGCCGCCGGCGATGTCGACGTCAGAGTCCGCTGCTGGCACTGGCAGGGAGTACCTGAGCGTGGTGCACGCGTACTTGCCACCTCGGGCCTCCACCTCGTCTCCCTCTTTCTGGCACCACACTTCGTACACGCGCAGTCTGCGGTTGAACTGGACCTCCGCGGGGCACAGGCTGTACTCGGCGATGCTGGTCCAGTCTTCCAGATCACTGACGTCGGGGGCGGCGGACCGCCGCTGGCGAAATCTCGGGGCGGCGTAGGCGAGAGAAGCGACGACAGCCAGCAGCGCGGCGCAGCTGAAGCTCAGGCGAGACATGGCGGCGGGGAGCACTCGAGCACTTGTCCGTGTGTGGCTGCTGATGTGGCAGTGTCGCGTGTCTCGGGCCAGGGAGCTCGCTGGGCGACTGTACCGGGCCAGCGGCCGCGTCCTCTTAAGAGCGCGCGAGTTCCTCCAGCGCGGAGGCGGAGGCGTGGTTGCTCAACGCGCGGACACCGCGTCAGGCGGGGACTTTTCTCAGGCGCGGGCGCCCCGGGCGCTTTCGAGGGTCCAGTATTTTTATTTTATTTATTTATTTATTTCTCATTTATAATCCTGCTACCTTTTAATATAAAGCATAACGTACATTTGTAGTTTTACATGTTATACATTAGTTCATTAATGTTACATAATTTGAATATTTTTGATAAACCGAGATAAGAGGGAAAAAAATAAAAGCAAAGAGAAAATACATATATACAAGTGCTTACAGTTGTTGCTACAATTATAACAAATTACAATTCGTGCATTTTACAATAATTAGATATATTGGTTAACATAAAAACATGATTGGATATGTGCTTGTTATACATATGTCGAAATTCAATTTATTCTAAAATTTGTTTTAATTGGGCTAAACAATGTAATAGGATATATATATATATATATATATATATATATATATATATATATATATATATATGTGATTACCTTGAAATGCTTCCTTCAAGCCACTGATTACCCAGCACCGTTTCCATGGTTTTCGTGATATTAGTCTCTTTTCTTTATATTGTTTTCTCTTTCTGGTGTCTCAGGTGATAGTATCCATATTAATGTAAAGAAGGTGTGGTTTGGGTTGTTGACAGCGGGAGATTGCTCCCCTGTCAATGTTGAGTTTCATCGGTCTCACTTCCTTCATTTATGAGAGTTTCATCGCCTTCTTTCTAGTCTTTTTGTTCCCAACTATTCCTGTCCACACTGCGGGGCACATGGACACGCCTCCTGTAGGGCCTTGTCCTTTTGTATTCTTCGTAGGTTGCTTTGGATATCTTGTCTGCTAGTGTGTTGTCCATTTTTGTTCGTCTCTTATTGTGGCATATATCGTATCGTCTGCTGTAAAATTAAGCTGCTGTGTGTCTCTGACATGTGTGTATCGTCCGCAGAGTAAGACGATGTGTTCAGGGGAGCCTTCGGTGTTTTGGCAGGTGCTAGTGTTGGTGTCGCCCAGTCCCATTCGGAACAGTTGAGTGAGATATGGACCACGTCCTGTAAGAAAGTGAACCATACCGCGGCTGGGGTCGATATGCTTCATCTTTTTTCTTTCTCTAATGTCTGGTAGTAGTGTATAAAGTCTACGTCCCTTTTCGCAGGCCTCCCATTCCTGTTGTCATTTGTCTGTTCGCAATTTGTCAGTTGGCGGTTTGTTACGATATGTGAGCCAGTTATTTCGTGCACTTTGTCTAGATTACCCATTTTAATCAAGTACGCTGCAGCCTTATATTTTATTGTGGTGTCAATTGGACAGATACCGAGAAGGACGCATAGCGGTGTTGATTTGAATGCACCTGTAAGTTGTAATAACACACTGCTCTGCCCACGTCTCACAATTGTTTTGTTGGATAGTAGGCTCAATCTTTGCGCATATGTACTAGGTGCCAATCATAATACTGACTTGAAGAGAACACGGTGATATGTTCGTATAGTTGACATAGGCAGTCTCGACGTGGTAGAATTAAGCCTTGCCAACTTGTGTAGTATTTTCCCTGCTTTGTCTTAATGTGTTCGCGGAAATTTTGACTTTCATCAATGTGGTCACCCAGATGGCGTGTGACTACTTTTCGCTTTATATTTGTGTTATCTAATTTAACTGATGGGTTTCGTTGTAATGAACCTTTGAGTAGAGTGTATGTCGTTTTGTTGGTTGCTGTCTTGAGTTTGTTGTGTTCGCACCACTGTGTTATTGTTGTCAGTGTTTCACGTACCTTGTCCTCTAGCTGGGCCCTGTTGTTGGCGGAGACAACCACTAGAAGGTCATCTGCGTATGCGACGACTCCGTCAACCCTGACATCCTCATCGAGTCCGGCAGAGGTTCCGCGGGGCGCTTTTCGATACCCAGAATTCGAAACTTTAGAGATGTTAGAAGACACAATGATTTTACACAGAAGTTAAAGGGCGAAAGCTTGATCTTTGGAAAGAACTTGAGATCTTTAAACATCTAGAACACAAGGATGGCAGTTTACTAAATGATTGGTTAAATGTCGCCTCTAGACAATAGTTTGAAGGCTTGAAACCCTTACTGGTCATAAAATCTTCTTAGAGCTGCCGGGATCCTTTCTGATTTGTCCATTTCCTCAAAAATCAAAAACCCGCTTACATTTGTAATTCTCCATTGTAACTGACATGACGTTTATTGTCCATTTTATCTGATTTGCGACACCATACTATAAGCAATGTACTAATCCAGTTTATTTTTGTTCAACTGGTATATTTTTCTGTTATTCTTGTTCGTTAACGCAATGTATTTTAACGGTTTCATATAATGCATTTTTAAAACCATCGGCTGTTTATTAAAAACCTTATTTATTAACCAGTTTCGGTCAATAGACCAGCTTCATGGATAAAAAGGTGTTAAATCTGAATGGTAAAATGCGTCAAATAAAATACATCTAGTAGAGACAAACAGGAGTCAGTATAACTAAAAATATTAAAAATACAGTGGTCATCTTAGATAAAACCTATCAGTCAACATGAAGATGGTCTATTGATCGAAAATGGTTGATAAGTAAGGTTTTTAATAAACAGCTGATGGTTTTAAAAATTCATTTTACGAAATATATTACTGCTGTTGACACTCGCCTCGCCATAGTATTTTAACGGTAACTGTTTGCATATTTTTACAATCGACCAATGTAAAATTTGTTTTTATAGCTTCTCTCAGTGCGCCTCGGTTGCACAGTGGTTGAGTGCCAGACTACAAATCCAAAGGTCACGGGTTCAATCCCCGCCAGGTCCTAGGGTTATTATCT
This sequence comes from Locusta migratoria, assembly GCA_026315105.1. Classification (NCBI taxonomy): domain Eukaryota; kingdom Metazoa; phylum Arthropoda; class Insecta; order Orthoptera; family Acrididae; genus Locusta; species Locusta migratoria. The sequence goes on from CM048746.1 coordinate 181,250,974, forward strand.
GTCCCTTTCCACTTCTTTCAACTCTGATAGTATTGTTCACGTGAAAAATACCGAGTAGCGCCGTGGTTCGGAACCCACGTAAAACTAAAGGTCCACCTATAACTGGCTGGGTAAGACAGTTCGAAGGTCGGAGGGAGGCAACAGCATACCACCTCCAAACAGGACCATGCCTAGTAAAGTACTGTGGTGTTCAAACCAATCTTCGGATTGTTGACTGCTTTACCTTTTAGCTTCCCTCGACTTTGTTACCCTCTTTTTATCCCAATATTCCATTTATTAACATCGTTGTAAATTCAATGTACGTTCTCCCAATGGCTACTTAAGTCACTGAACGTTTATGTTCCACGGCGCATGCGCCACCGGTCCCGGTATGCACGCTCCTTGCTTCCCATCAGTAAGCGTGAATGACTCCAAACACGCTGACGTATCCTTCGTCTAAATCACACTCCCAGGAGATCCAATTACTGTGATATGCATGTAGAGTAAATGACAGTTTTATTCTGATTCTGTATTTCATAATGTTTTACACAACAGGCTTGGTATGATGCATGTTTCAGGCATAATGATTATGAATTTGCAATCTATGATGTTACATTGTCTAAAGGTATAACATGTATTTCTGAAGAGCACTAGTTTATAACCGTTGAAGATGACGTTAATTTCTTTAAACTACTATTATTGCAAATGGTTGGCTGATTATTAATTTGCTATCCTGTAAGTCATTTTTAAAATATTCAAATTAAATCACTTCCAAAGCAAGACTTTCGGTCCAGATTTTATACCAATTACGTTTCTGTTAAAGTGTGTTGACGCAATATCTCCATACCTCTCTCAGTGAAGAATCCATACTCAAAGACTAATGAAAACTAAAATACACAATTTTGTGTTTGTTCTACAGGTTTGTATATTTTGTGAATCGATTTTCGGCTTATTAGGTCATCACCAGAAATTTACTGACTTTCAGTAAAACAACTTGTCGGTAAATCAGAAGACATGTTACATACAGACAAGTAAAATAACTTCTTTGATGGGGCAGTTACCAGTGTAAATAAGTGTTTAATGAAATCTGTAACTTAATAGTACTGAAAGAAGGAAACATAAATACCATCGTAGAGAATAGTGTAAACACAAATTCTCACAACATGACTAAAGTGAATAAAAATAAAATTAAACAAGAATGTAATTTTTGAAGGATTGTTCATAACACAATGTGACACAAACATTAGAAATTTTGGAAACCTGACACACTATTATAACTCGCAAATTGCGAAGTAAGTGTGGTGTCGCACAAGTCTAAAACGCCACCTACTTTTGCCGCGCGCCGCCATGCACGCACGGCGCGGCGTTCTTACGACGTCTGCGCCCTCTGCTACAACTCCGCTCGTGGCCACCACTGGACGCATCGTTCACTTTGGACTGAGATAGGTACCAGTTAAAACTTCGGAATCAGATAGGCACCAGTGAAGACTTGGCTATCGGATAGGCACTAGGCAGACCTCTAGCTCAACTATGTGTCAGCATTCTGCAGTACTGAGCTATGTAAAAGTTAAGTATTACTAGGTCTCTAAGAAATTTATATCTCGTTTTAATTTACTCTAGTGTTTCTAGTTTCTGCTGTCCCACTGGCTGTTCACCTTCGTACCTGCACAAGCGTGCATCCTTTATTCCTGTGTCGGTCTCTTTCTACTCGGCCACGGACACCTACGACAAAAACGAGACACAAAAGCGGCGACGAGGCTGTGACAGAAAAGTAAGGAATGTATATTTAACATTTATAGCTGCAGACCATCAGCAACGTCTGTTCCTTAGGAACAGAGATATCATGGTAAATATGACGTCAAGACAGGCTAAAGATGGTGTAGTATGTCTCTCCCCGTCGCGGGAATCACTGCTATACGCTTGCGAGCACTAAAGGGAAGTATACAACTGTAACATATGGAAGTTTGGGTCTGGCTGGAAGCGTGTCTGGGTGGCCGAGTGGTTAAGGCGACCGCTCGCGAAACGCCGGGGACCCGGGTTCGAGTCCCGGTCCGGCACAAATTTTCATGTGTTACAATGTGATAGACCACCTGAAGAAGAGCAACAAAATTCGGAAATTCTTGCAAATTGCGAAATAATGAATGTATAATTACTGTAATGACAGTGTACAAGATGGGTTCACAAAATAAACAAACACAAAATTGTGTACTTAAATTTTTATGATGAATTTGTTCTACCAAGAAGCGACGGATGAATCAGTTAAGATGCAAAGACTGTAAAGTTTCACAGGTCACTCCAGTATTCTAAACTGGAATAGGAGTGATCCGACAAAATTATAGGCGCAAATCATTGACGTCGGTTTGTAGTAGCATTTTCCAACATATTATTTCCATCACATTATGAATTACCTCGAAGAGAACACCGATTCAGAAAGTGTGGTTCTAGTGAAACGCAGCTACACTGTGTGATCAAACGTACCCGGATACCCGTCTGAACAGGACTAACAGATTGGTGGCGCCGTCCATCGGTAATGCTGGGATTCAGTATAGTGTTGGCCCACCCCTAGTCTTGCTCACAGATTCAACTCTTGCTGACATACGTTCAGTAAGGAGCTGGAAGGTTTTTTTGGGAATGGCAGCCCATTCTCCAAGAAGTGCTGCACTGAGGAGAGTCATCGATGTAGGTCGGTTAGGCCTGGCACGAAGGCAGTGTTCGAAAACACCACAGATGTATTCTATACAATTTAAGTTAGGTCTCTGTGCAGGTCAGTCCCTTGCATGGATGTTATTGTCGTGTGACCTCTCCAGCACAGACCGTGAATTATGAACAGGTGCTCGATAGTGTTAAACAGCTGCAATTGCCATTCCCGGATTGATATTCAACTGTGGGAAGCAAGAATGTGCTTAAAACATCAATGTAGAACATTGATGGTGCTGTGATACAGCCTCGCAAAACAACAAGGGGTGCAAGCTCCCTCCATGAAAGACACGACCAAACCATAGCACCACCACCTCCGAATTTTGCTATTGCCACTACAGACACCGGGCATTCCCCACACCCAGCCATCGGATCACCACATTCTGTATTGTGATTCGTCACTCCACACAACGTATTTCCACTGTTGAATCCGCCAATGTGTACCTTCATTTCGTCAAGCGAGGTGTCGAGTGGCATTGACCTGCGTTGTGTGTGGCTTATCGTCAACCGCTCGACCATAAAATTGAAGTTTTCTCATGTCCTGCCTAACTGTCATATTACTTGCAGTGGATCATGATGCAGTTTGCAATACCTGTGTCACGGTCTGGATAGATGGCTGCCTATTACACTGTATACCACCCTCTTCAACAGTTTGCGGTCTTCGTCAGTCAACAAAAGAGGTCCGCTTCAACGCTTTCGTGCTGTGCGCGTCCCTTCAAGTTTTAACTTCACTATCTCAACCAAAACAGTGAACCTAGTGATGGTTAGCAGTGTGGAAATCTCGCGAGCAGAATTCTGACACAAGTGACACTCAATCACCTGACCACGTCCGTGATTCCGCAGAGCGCCCCATTCAATGACTGCTGAGGTCGCTGATATGGAGTGCCTGGTAGTAGGTGACAACGCAACTTTTTTGGGAGTTACCTGATACTTTAGATGACATAGTGTACTTGTTTGGTCATATGGAGTAACGATTGCTGTCGACAAAGAATCTCGAATCGATTCCATATTTATAGATATCCGGAAGGTTTTTGACAGTGCACCTCACATGCGTCTTTTCATCAAACTGCATGATTATGGAATATTGCCACAGTCGTGTACTTACAATCGCAGTTTTCCTGCAGTAAGGACAAAGTGCGTTGTAATTGACGAGAAGTCATCGAATAAAATGAAGTGATATCTGGCGTTCCTCTGGGAAGTGTTATAAGGTCCTAATGTTCCCTGTCTTTATAATCGATTTAGCAGATAATCTTACATTGTTCACAGCTTATGCTGTCGTTCATGGATTAGTAATGTGGCCAGAAGATCAAAAGCAACTGCAAAGCTATGTAGAGTAGAAATTTGCATGATGTGAAAATTGGCTGTTAATAACGAAAAGTGTAGAGTCATCCATATGAGCATTAAAAGAAATGCGTTAAACGTTATTTACACAATCAGTCAGTTCCATCTAAGGGAGATAAGTTCAGTTAAATACTTGGGAATTACCTTTACGAACAACTTTAATTGGAAAGAACGCACGGAAACTATCATGGGAAGGGGAAGTGTAGGTTGAGTTTCATCAGCAGAACACTTGCAAGATTGAACAGTTCTACTAAGAAACTGCCTACACTGTATTTGTCAGTTCCATTTTCGAGTACTGCAGCGCATTATGGGATCCCCATCAAGTTGGAAGGACGGAGGAAACAGAGATAGTTAAAAGAAAGGCAGCTCGTTTTGGGTCACGAATGTGATGCAACAGTTTGGGTGGAATTTATTAAAAGAATGGTGTTATTCGTTTCGTTGCGTCGTTCACCAACTTTCTTATCCGAATGCGAATACATTTTGTTACTACCCGCCTATATAGTGAGTCATGAGATACATAAGAGAAATCAAATGAAAAGATTTTTCCCGCACACTATTAGAGAATGAAGCGGAAGGGAAATAGTATGAAAGCGGTTCGATGAAACCATTTTCAATCATTTAATTGTGATTTGAATAGTAGTTATGTAAAATTATACGAGATCGTCTCAAAGATGCGAGATGTTGAAGAACTGAGGAATTAAAAGCGGTGTTTAAGTTCGCTAAGGTTGTGATTACTACGATGAGAAATAGCACTGTTGCTAGTTCAGTTGAGTAGGAACAGACAGCTCTAGAAACTGCAGCCATTCCGGGGCAATTACAAAATGTCTTTCAAATGTTTGTAAATCTATCGGACTCAACTGCTGGACATTAGTCCGTAGCTTACAGACTACTTAAAATAAGGTAAACTAACCTCACATCAGTGTGAGATCCTGACCACATAAGGTTAATAGAAGAGGTAGTAAAGATGGTCTTCTGACAAAGTTCCGAGAACATAAGTTTCACGAACAGTCAAACATTATATTGCACCCTCCTGCATATATCTCACGAGAAGTCCCCAAGGATAAAATGAGAGAGATAGTAGCAAACATGGAGGCATAATGGCAGTAGTTTTCTCCGCCAACGAAACGCGAATGTATTTGGGAGGAGGAAATGACAGCCGCGGTGGAGTACCCGAGCGGTCTATGGCGCCACGCTGCGGAGCGCGGCTTGCTCGCCGTCGGAGGTTCGAGTCCTCCCTGGGGCATGTGTGTGTGTGTGTGTGTGTGTGTGTGTGTGTGTGTGTGTGTTAACCGTAGGTTAGTTTACTTTAGTTTAAGTAGTTTGCAAGCTACGGACTGATGACCACGCAGTTTGGTCCGATAGATAAACAAACATTTGAACATTTGATTAGGAAATGACAATGATACACAAACTACGCTCCACCCCACACCATGAGATGGCATGCGAAATATAGATGTAGATAGTGGTGTGTAAGAGTTTCTTTCAGGTCTCTTTCACAAATGTTTATATTCGGAGGATACACTGAAAAATATTTCGTAAATACATTTCGCCGCTATGAATACCGACCTTTTATAATGATTTTTACTCCAATGCTACTTCATTTCTATGACAATCTTCCCCCTGTATCTCAATAACAAAAAACTAACTGACGTTCTATGAACTCTCTCTCTATGTCCTCCGTTAGTCCCACCACGTGAGGAACCCACAATGAGCATAAATACTCCAAAACATTAGACTTGCGCATAATAGTTCGCGATCGGGAGCGCTGACTTTAGTTCGTGGCTCTGCCGCGAACTAGTTCTTTCTTTGGGTTCGTCCGCTCCCAGTGACGGCTGAACAACGTGGTCTGCGCATGCAGGTGGAGGGAAAAGTTCCTCCACCTAGCTGCTTCATGCGCTTGCTGCTTGAGCCGCTAACAATATCACGCAAACCAAAAGAAACAGTTTGTGGATAATTTCTCGCGTTTAAGTTTAGAGTTATCTCTATATCTTGACATTACGGAATTTATTAGTCAGATATTGCAGAGTGCAGAATACTTCTAAGCTGAAATTTTGTTGCACTGTACTATGTAATCTAGCAGGCAGACGCTAACCTCGAAATGGCTCTCATCAGCAGAAGGCAAACATGTGATTTTTAATTCTGTTCGCGACCTATCGCGCATATTTTACTTCGCGACGTATAGCACATATTTTAGTTCGCGACCGTTAGCTCTCTATTTAGTTCTCAGCTCGTCCGCGATGTAGGTCGCTCTTTTTAGTTCCTCCGCTCGTTTTTGCTTTCTCTACCACTACTAAAACTACAGCTGAGCTGCATGTCAGCTCGAAATGACGGCAACTGGCAGAAGGGAATCACGCGATTCTGCGCGCTTTCGCAGCCTCTCGCTGTTACACGTCAGTCTTCGGAAAAGGAGCGGACGAACTAAGAGGACCGGCCGCGGTGGCCGAGGGGACTGAGGCGCTCCAGTCACGGTCTGCACGGCCACTACGGTCGGGGGTTCGAATCCCCCCTGGGGCATGGATATTTGTGCCGTCCTTAGTGTTAGCTAGTTCATAAGCAGTTTATAAGCTTAGGGACTGATGACCCCGTAGTTAAGTCCCATAAGTTATACAAACATTTGAACATTTGAACTAAGAGGCGAGCGATCTGCGAACTAGTTCGCGTAGTTCGCCTGTGGGAGCGCTCTTCCGAACTACTTCGTTTGCGAACTACACAAGACCACAAAACAGGTCAGACAAGTGTTGTGCATGCTATCTCTTTACTATAACTGTTTCATCTACTAATTGCTCTGTTAATGAAAACATTTTTTTGCCATCCTCAATATTTTATAGGTGTTATTTCCAATATATTCCACAGTAGATTGGCGCCTTCCCGCAGAGCGCGTGGTTGCTCGCCGTCGGAGCATGCCTCTTATGTGTGGCTGTGTATGGTAGTCGAGTCTCATAGATTTACAGACATTTGAACAACTTTTTCCAATATATGCTTATCGCATTTAAGTCCGCAGCACATTTCCAAAATCTGCAAATTATTGCCAATCTTGAAATTTTGTGTTTGTTCAGATTTGGTATGTTTTTTCGTCGTTTCTGCAACACTGTTCTGTGTCAGCTTTTTTGAGTCAACTCCTTCCTTCGTTAATTTCTTTGAAATAATTCTCTCAATAGATGTCGATACTATTTTTCTGAGTTTAAGCCACACTTGAACTACATTGTAAATTTAGAACGAGTGAAAGAGTAAATTTTAGTCTTATTTTGGATAGGTTCATTTTTCGTTTGGTGAATTTGAGAATTTCAGTGTTCTGTTTTTTTGCGACAACTCTGTATTCAGTAATCTCTGTATCGGTTTTCATTTTTGTTGATAGCTCAGGATTATTTGCTGCTGGGAGTTCAAATGTATTTCTCAAACACTTGCTATTCTAATGGTATCATGAACCAACTGCTCGCAATACACTGAAGATCCAAAGAAACTGGCACACCTGCCTAAAATCGTGTACGGCCACCGAGAGCACACAGAGGTGTCGCATCATGACGTGGCATGTACTCGAGTAAAGTCTGAAGTAGTGCTGGAAGGAATTGAGACCTTCCATCCTTCAGAGCTGTGCATAAATTCCTAAGAGTACTAGGGGCTGGAGATCTCTTCTGTCCAACTAGTCACATGACATTCCATATATGCTCAATTATATTCACGTTTTGATGACCAGCGGGAGTGTTTAAACTCAGAAGAGTGTTCCTGGAGCCATCTGTTAAAATTCTGGACGTGTGGGGTGTCGCATTGTCCCGCTGGAATTGCCTAAATTAGTCATAATGCTCAGTGGGCATGAATGAACATATGTCATCAGCCAGGATGCGTACGTACGTGACACCTGTCAGACTCGTAACTATACGTATCAGCGGTCCTACTTCCTTCCAACAGCACACGCCTCATACCATTTCAGAGCCTCCACCAGCTTTGTCTTCCCTGCTGTCATGTAGGGTAGTAGAGTAATTAAGTAGTATCCATACCCGTACACGTCAATCCGTTCGATAAAATGGGACATCAACATTCCAATGTGGGCATCGACGGTCCCAGGTAAGGCGTAAAGCCTTGCGTCCTCTACTCAGCAAGGGCACACGAGTGGGCGCGACTTATGCCACGTTGAACGGTTCTCTTCATTCGTCTTTGGTCCCGTTATTGTATGATCTGTTTCCGGCCGCAGCGATGACGGAGATTTGATGATTTACCGGATTCCCGATATTGACGGTGCACTCGTGAAATGGCACTACGGGAAAATCCCTACCTCGTCGCTACCTTGGAAATGCTGTGTACCATCTCTCGTCCGCCGACTGTAACACTAGGTTCAAACTCTCTTAAATCGTGATAACATGCCGTTGTAGCAGCAGTAAAAGATGTAACGCCTGCACCAGATACCTGGTGAATGTGCATCTGACACTTACTTGTAGCGGCAGAAAGTTTTCTGATATAGGTTTCACTTACTAGCAACGTCAGCTCAGTAGTCGCAGAAACCACTCTGGGACCATTATTTCCATGTAGCAAATCTCCAACTCCGAACATTTACACAGTAGAACTCCCATATATAAAACAGATGCAAACGACTATTTACTTTGTTCATGAAGTAAATCTTGAATCAATGGCAACAAGCTGAACGAGAAAAAGTGAAGAAAATTTTTAAAGTTTATTTTATATTTTTTTGGATATCGCAAAGTGTTCTCAAACTGCGGCCGTTTCTAGTGAGCAAAACTTTGCCACCGCTATGGGCGGTACGTTTCAACCAACGGCAAAACTTTAAATTTTAATGTGGTTTTAAACGCAGGAATTAACAGCTGTCTGATAGTTTTGCTGAAATGTATAAGTAAATCAATAAGTATTGAATTATTTATGAAATCTTCTGTATCACTGGATATTATCAACAGTGGTGTGAGAAGAGGACCGATGGATTTGTCTTCGAAAATATCTAAAGTCACCAATGTAATTGCCAGCATACGTCTTCACTACAGTTGAAAATTTCACATGAGCTGGAAAGCTCCTACAGAAGCAAAAATAAGAAATTGAATATCTGAATGTTGGCCGTTTATGCGTTACTATACGAGACATCTGTGCTGAATCTTTGGTGAGTTGTTTCCTGTGTACGTCTGCGTAGGTCTCAAAACAAAGCAGTACGATACATCATGAACAATGAGATAGCGGATTTCCGCATTTATCTTACTGACATGCAACAGACTTTACTTACAATTTCAAATCTTTACGGAGAAGAGTTTATTATTTACTATTTTTTCGCTGTACGTGGCATAGCACTGTCGCACCAGGCATGCCATTTTAATTGATTACTTCGTAACTATTCAACTCATTTGTAATATATATTACATACAGTATCGACATATATAGCAGCATGTGTCAACAAATTTAAATCACCGTACGATATATACTTCAGGAGGTATGTCATATCGGGAAACTGCGCGTCAAGCATGCCTTTTTTTTATTACTTCTTTACTACTAAAGCTATTCGCAACAACTGAAATATATATATATATATATATATGCTATCAAAGGGGAAAAGCAGTGTCGAGAACTTTCCGAGATTTGCGATTAAGAGAATATATATTTAATGTCAGTCTGTTTTTGATAGCAGATAGCGCAAAGTTCCTCACGTACTAGTCTGAAATTATGACACAGTATTGCATATTAATATGTGAAAAGAAACTAATGCCAGGTACAGTTAGTAAATAAATAATTATCAGCATATGATGCCGGATAGTTGCTACCCTTGCAAGGTAAACCTACGGACGTGTCATTCCTTTTTTTTGTAAAATTTAGATATAATACATGAAAAACTAAGGGACACGTATTTTTTTTAGCGATGGTAAAACATATTTCACTGGTGAAACGGCCCTCGAAAATGGGTGCTAAACTGGAAAAATTACGATAATTTAGAGATTAGTGAAGCGATTTGAATGATTTTTGTTACGAAATTATCTTTTCATAGAAGACGAAAATCGGCCTCCGTATATTGGAGATTGAAAATTAGTCCATCCTCAACGCATTTTTTGGTTTTATAAGTTCTAATTTTGACAGAGCGCTGAAGGTTTTGAGCCGAAACAAGGCCCCTGGACGAATGGACGAATGGAAAAACTTGTGGAATCAGATCTCGGGGAAGATCAGTTTGGATTTAGGAGAAATGTAGGAACACGGGAGGCAATTACGACTTACCTTGGAAGATAGGCTAAGGAAAGGGAAACCTACGTTTTTAGCGTTTGTAGATTTAGAGTAAGCTTTTGACAGTGTCGACTGGAATACACTCTTGCAAATTCTGTAGGTAGCAGGGGTAAAATATAGGGATCGAGGAGTTATATTCAACCTATACAAAAAACAGACAGCCGTTATTAGAGTCGAAGGGCAAGAAAGGGTCGCAGAGGTTGGGAAGGGAGTGAGATAGGGTTGTAGCCTTTCCCCAATGTTGTTCAATCTGTACTTTGAGCAGTCAGTGAAGGAATGGAAGGAGAAATTTGAAGAGGGCGTTAAAGTGCAGGGAGAAGAAATAAAAACATTGCGGTTTGCCGATAACATAGTAATTCTGTCAGAGACCGCAAAAGATCTGGAAGAGCAATTGAATGGAATGGATATTGTATTGAACGGAAGATAAAAGATGAACATTAACAAGAGTAAATCGAAGGTAATGGAATGCAATGTCAGAAAATCAGGCGATGCTGAAGGAATGAGACAATAAAAGATATAGATGAATTTAGTTATTTGAGTAGCAAGATAACTTCTGATGGCCGAAGTAAAGAAGATGTAAAATGCAGAATGGCTCTGAGAAGAAAAGCGTTTCTAAAGAAGCGAAACTTGTTAACATGCAATATTAATTTAAATGTTAGGAAGTCCTTTCTGAAAGCATTTGTCTGGAGTGTAGCAAGGTATGGGAGTGAAACCTGGACGATAAGGGGTTCAGATAAAAGATGATAGAAGCTTTCGATGTGTGGTGCTATGAAAATTAGATGGGTTGATCACGTAACTAATGAGGAGGTGCTTAACCGAATCGGGGAGAAAAGGAATTTCTGGCATATCCTGATTAAGAGAAGGTATAGATTGGTTGGACACACTCTGAGACATCAAGGAATGTTCAACTTAACATTAACCGAGGGACGAATATAGTAAGCAGATTCAAATGGATGTAGGTTGCCGAACGTATTCTCAGATGAAGAGACTTGCACAGGACAGGGTAGCGTGCAGTCTGCGCACTGAAGACCACAACAAGAAGAAGTTTTAATTAGTTGATTGGAAGGTTATACTGCCTGGCAGATACAACTATTGACAAACCTGTAAACTGATCCGAGGATGACTCAGAAATGAGTTAAAACCGGTCATCACTGCTAATAAATTTGCGGTCAAGATTATAGATATTGTTTATTTAATCGATGTCTTTATAGGCTAAAATTAAAATTCTTCTGAACTATTTGCCCGCTACATTATGGTAAAATATTTCCAATGTCTCGGCTCCGTTGCAGGAGCCTTCCTAAGGAAATACTGACGTGTTTCCTTCTGTACTTGTCTTACAAAGCCAATTATGTCCCTATGAGTGGTTCTGATTGGTTGAAATTTGGTAGCAGAAAGGAAAGGAATAACTTTATTAGTGCTTGCATTGCTGTTTGTCATCGATGGAAATACGGGAGGAAGATGCGCTTATTGGTGTTTTTAATCTGTGGTTCTTACTTGTGGAAAACAGGAAGGTGTACGCTTGTTGGTGTTTGCATGTAATTGGCCAACAACAGCGTTGGAAATATTTTATCATCATGAAGCAGCAAATAGCTGAAAAGAATTTTTATTTTAACAATAATGACTGCGAAAGCCTTCCTTCGTTCTTTGTTTATGGCTGTCGGATATTTATCTCTCGAATCCACGAGACGTGTTGGAAATTTTGGAGTAGCACCTAACCCTATTCTGCTGGAATGTATGAGCAGTATCGCTCCAGTATTTTAAGCCGTCAGAGTTTCATTTTACTTAGTGTCTGTTGCTGCTTGGAGACACTCGCTAGGAGTAGGTTCTAGAGTATATTTCAAGCACTGTAGGTTGAATCATCAATATATGTGCGATGGATTATACTGTTATTTTAATTTGTGGGGAAGTGGACTATGCCCCTTTTCCATGTTAGCCAACTCCTATTACGTATTTGGTTCAGTATTAATTTAAAACTTGATTTTGTTGTTCAGAATAACTGATTCACGTACGCTTAATGTACATAAATTGATGTATAATTTAATCTGCCAGTTTTTCAAGGATGCTGAAGAAATAAAATGTTTGTAAACCTAAGGGACCAAACTGTGAAGGTTTTCGGTCCCTAAAGTTACAGAATACTGAAATTAACTTACGCTAAAGACAAACGATACTGCCTACTTTCTTCACGTATTTTCGGTACTTCATGTTGGGAAAGGATTTAGTTGAGTTGTTTAATAGTATGATGATTTCTTCCTACGTACCAGGGCCATATTTAGTTTCAAGCATTTTACATCTGTTGCGCATAGAAACTAAGAGATAGGAAAAAGGGTGTAATTATGTGGTGACGAACACTCCCATTCAACAAAGCAACCACATTTTAACGTTTCAAAACACGTATTTTTATTATCAACTGTTTTTACATGAACATCATATAACTAAAGTAGAATATAATATCGTATTGCTTAACTTAGGAACTGCAGTAAGGGATGACATTAAGGAAAGGGACGGAACAAGTCGCCTGCCACGCGTCAGTCTGTTGCAGACTGGACGGCGTCGCTGCGCACGACAGGCAGGAGGCGCGCGACGCAGCCGGCGGGCACGTCGACGTCAGAGCCGGCCGCCGGCAGAGTGAGGCGCACGCTCCTGCAGACGAACTGCCGGCCGCGGGCGTCGAACTCCTGCCCGTCGACGCCGTCGGCGCACCAGGCCTGCACGACGCGCAGCCTGGCGCTGTACTGCACCTGGGCGCGGCACACGCTGCTGTTGAACACACTCTCCCAGCCGGGCAGGCGAGAGAGGGCGTGCGCTCTGGCCTGCAGGGGCTCCACACCAGCGACTTCCGTGGACACTGCGCCTTCTGCCGTAGGCCGGCTGCCTTCTGTTGCAGCCTCCACGCCTTCGGTGGTAACTGCGCCATTTGCTTCAGCCTGCAGAGTGGCAGTCACCAGGAAAACGAGTGGGAACACACGCCGCCAGCACGAGCATGCCATTGCTGTTCAGGAAATGTGGTTTCGGTAAAGCTGAGAAGGCCACGGATCTAGCTGCGATGTCAACTCGAACGAGCTGTGTGACCGACTATGTTTCTGCTACAGGTCCGAGTATATATACAGAGGTCCAAATCGCACGGGGAATCTCAGTATCTTGTTAAACGCTTGAAGCGTCTTGACCGGACGTTCATTCCGGAAGCTCTATCTGTTGTGTCCCCAACGCTCCATTATCGCTCCCACGCAAAACGGCTCGAGTGAAAAACTGACTCGCAAAAATACCCCGGTCATAAATATCACGAAACCCATTAGTGAACATTAATATGTGGGTCACTAGCGGTGGAGGCTGGTGCTTCTGATGACTGGGGGTTCACTTCTTTCAGTGTCAGATCTTGATAGTGGTACCTCTTCGAGTGGCGCCGGGGAAACAACCCGGTTTTCAAAAAAATGTTCAAATGTTTGTTGAATCTATGGGACTTAACTACGGGGTCATCAGTCCCTAAACTTACAAACTACTTATGAACTAGCTAATACTAAGGACGCCACAAATATCCATGCCCAAAGGGGGATTCGACCCCCCGACCGTAGTGACTGTGCAGACCGTGACTGGAGCGCCTCAGTCCCCTCGGCCACCGTGGTCGACGAACCCGGTTTTCTTCCTCTCCCCCTCCCCCCATTTTAGATATACTTTCGTTAAAAGATCAGCAGAATGTCTTACCTCGGCTTGTTTGCGCTTCCTTCAACTCGAGCTGAGGCGTCAGCCTACCAAGTTTCTTTAGTGCCGATAAGAGTGTTTCAGCTCATTTTGCACTGCCTTTCACTGCATCTTATAATTTTTTTTTAAACTGAACTGATCCTTATAACAAGGATTTGTGCATATCCATACGAAACTAGATGGTTTTATGTGCCAGGTCACAATAAGTAGAATTAAATAGGATTTACATATGATATTTAATGTGAATCTCCTTACGACGCCGATAACTGGTACACTTGCCCTAGATAACCTCCAGATCTCACAACACACTGAGAACGGTAGGACAATGGATTTCCATTAGGACATTGAGATTCATGTGCAAAAGGACACATTTCCTAATCTCATTTGAAATGAATAGTCATACAAAGCTCCCTTCCGAAACTACATTCTGGTGGCCTTCTCAACGTTGAAACCAATATAACTTGCACACATTCCATGTACTGAAAAGTATTTTCAGAAAATAAAATCGTTTTGTACGTAACTTATACGAATCCAATGTAAAGCAGCTTACATCTGATCTGTAAAATTCATATTCAAATGATAGCCATAGTCTGATAAAGTAAAACATTACTGCTTACTTGTTACAACTGAAATTACTGATCAGTAAATTACTTTTTGATTAACAAGTAAGTATAACTTGAAAACTTAATAAATCACGGAATAATGTATTTAGAGAGGTACAAATTGACACACATGCTTGGAATGACATGTGGTTTTGTTAGAACAAAAAAAAAAAAGTATTGAAAGACGCGTGAAAGATCTCATGCGCGCATCGTTTGGTGATGATCGCGTGCTGAAGCCGCCACTTGCGTCATGCTTGGCCTCCCAGTTCCCCAGCCCTCAGTCCATGCGATTATTGGCTTTGAGGTTACCTGCAGTCACAAGTGTATCGTGATCGATCGACATCTCTAGGGATGCTGAAAGACAACATCCGACACCAATGCCTCACCGTAACTCCAGACATGCTTTACAGTGCTGTTCAAACATTATTCCTCGACTACAGCTATTGTTGAGGAATGATGGTGAACATATTGAGCATTTCCTGTAAAGAACATCATCTTTTATTTGTCATTATTTGTTATGCTAATTATTGTTTTTCTGATCAGCGCCATCTGTCGGACATTTTTGAACTTCTTTTCGGTTCTAATAAAACCCCATGTCATTCCAAGCATATGTGTCAATTTTTACCTATGATCGGAAAAGGGACCTGGGATCACGTCAGGCCTTTAACTCGTCCACTTAGGTGTGACGACACATAAACCCTATCGAGTCGGCTACTTGATTTTGGGGTAAATAAAGTAAATTAAAAAAGGGTGGGGTAGATTACTTCCCAAGAATCCTGAAGACCGATACGTTGAAGAAGTGTATGGAGTTCTTTAAATTAGTTAAAATTCGACTGCTGCTCTTTTTGATGCAACACACAATTAAAAACCCCTCCCAATACTATGTGATCAGGGTTATTACGTAGGAGACATATAATTTCTTTCATATTCACAGAATATATGACATCAACTGCGAATGGGCAAAGCTGAAAAATGTGTACCCAGCCGGGATTCGAACCCGGGTCTCCTGCTTTCTGTGTGCTTATGCTGTCTCGCTAGTGGTGTAGTGGTCAGCGCAACTGCCTAGAAAGCAGGAGACCCGGGTTTGAATCCCGGCTGGGTACACATTTTTCAGCTTTGCCCATTCGCAGTTGATGTAATATATTCTGTGATTATGAAAGAATAACAACCCCTATATATATATATATATATATATATATATATATATATATATATATATATATATATATATATATATTTCTTTGAAGCATTCACTTCTTTCCAACTTTTTACTGTTGCCGGAGGGGGCGTACACATTTGTGAACGTCAGATCATAAATTTTACAAAAATGTGCAAATGTTTGTATAGCTTATGGGACTTAACTACGGGGTCATCAGTCCCTAAACTTACAAACTACTTATGAACTAGCTTATACTAAAGACGGCACAAACATCCATATCTGAGGGGGGGATTCGAACGCCCGACCGCAGCGGCCGTACAGACCGTGACTGGGACGCCTCAGAGCGCTCGGCCACAGCGGCCGGCCATAAATTTTACAAGCTAAACCCAGCACAGATTGTAGTTTCTTTATCTCGATTATGGGGATTTCTTCTCGGACGAATACAGCTGTTTCTGTTTCAGGGGCGGCATTGTCTAAAGTACTATAACCATGGACTAAAATGTCTAACCTTAAAACTTCCTGCAGAAGTCTTACGAGGACATGAAATAACGGCAGAGCTAAAAGAATGCGTATTGGTCGTCGTATCCAATCAGCGCTGTCATCAAAATGTAGACGACATTGGGAGGAGCACACCACAGAACTGCAGAAACGACTCAACAAATCGGTATTTTCATTACGAGTGTTGTCAGACATATGAGACATAGAAATAAGAAAGCTTGCATACTTTGCTTCCTTTCATTCCATAATGTCATATGGTATAATATTTTGCGGTAACTCTTCAAGTCAGACAAAAGTCTTCAGAGTCCAAAAGCGTGTAATACGTATTATTTGTGGAGTAAATTCACGGACGTCCTGTAAAAGCCTCTTCAAAGAACTGGGTATATTAACAACTGCCTATATAATGAAATTTCTCATAAATAATATATCCCTTTTCCCAACAAACAACTCAGTTCATAAATACAACACTAGGAACAAAAATGATCTACACAAGGACTTATAAATGCTTACTTTAGTTCAAAATAGTGTCCACCACTCAGGAACATACATTTTCAATAATTTACCCATCAAGTGTAAAATATTTAGCTAGAAATAACGATCAGTTTAAGAGCAGCCTAAAAGACTTTCTAGTGGCCAACTCCTTCTACTCCATTAGTGAATTTCTAAATTGTACCAAATGATGCTTGTATTGGTATTCATACTATATTAGTATTATTGTATTATCAACTAAAAAAAAGCTTAGAAAATGTATGGATCTGTATTTATATTATTAGTATTATCTATTATTCAGCTTGTAAATTTTGTTTTTTGACAACTTCCACATCCACTAGGATCTCCTCAACATGGATCAACGGAACGAAAAACTAATCTAATCTAAAAGTTTGGATAAAAATAATTTAAATACATTCGTAGCTACAATGACTGTAACTTCCATGCGCACAATTGTGTAGGTTGAGACTATATGATGGCGTATGCTTACTTGACGTCGATGTATGAAGCTCTGATTAGGATGAGATGACGAAATAAATAGATCATATTACGATTGCACTTACATATTATTGTTACAGTAAATTCATTATTTATTGTGAGAGCTTATTGATGAGGAAATACTAGTATTAGTGAATGATTTCGAAGTGGAAAACGTCAGTAACTATTATGAATTGTCACTTTCAACGTGGAATCTTGCAGATATTACACAAAGACTGGGAGACAGCTCTGAATTTTGGAATGGAGAGAGAAAATGAAGTTACTAAATCAGCAGTAATGTTAGTGACTGCAGAAGTTCAGGATAACTTCTCCACTCAGCTCAATGTAAACAATGTAGAAGAAACAAATGATGCTTGTCATGGTGTATCTCAAAATACAGTATCTCCTTTCGTGAATATCACTGTAATAAATGATTTAAATAAAGTGGAAATGATTGTATTGTATATATGATACTTCTGACGCTCACATTTGTGTTGGTTCTAAATTTTTGTGAGAGCGAAAAAATAATATACCATTCTATGGTTTTTTGTTATATAAACCCAGTGGTTTTAAAATTACCGATTTTGGTTCAATCACGGGTCTGAAAGGGTTACAGATGTAGATGTGGGAAAGATTTCAAGAACATCAATAATATTCTATGTTAACAAGTATCTCTTATACAAAAATGCTTTTCTTCCCATTGGCATTCCTTCTTTCTATCTTCTCTGGCCTGATAATCTCATAGTTTTCACTGCCTAAATAACAAAACACACATCCTATTTTTATCGTCTCGTTTTCTAATCTAGTTCCCTTCGCATCACCTGATATACTTGTTGAACAATCCAATACGCTTATTTCGTCCTGGTTAATGTTCATCTTATGCCTTCCTTTCAATACACAGGCCATTGTGTTCAGTTGCTCTTCAAGTTCCTTTGCTATCTGTGATAGAATTAAGAAATCATCGTCAAAATGCAAATATTTTATTTCTCCTCCCTGAACATTCTGTTAGCTTTCTTTACATCTTGCTCAATAACAATGGTGAAAGGCTGAAACCCTGTCTTATTCCCTTCTCAACCACTGTCCCCTTCGACTCATTATAGCTGGTGAATGATTTTTCTACATATTGTGTATAACTTTTCGTTCCCCGTATTCTACACCTGATAACTTCAGAATTTGAAAGTGTGTATTTCAATTACCTATTCTCTATGTACCTACGCTATACATTTCAGCTAGTATGTTAAATATTTAAGTGCTGATAAATATTACAATGGCAGTTTAAAATCCGCTTGAACTTGACATCGTGTAAAAGCTGAGTCCAGTCGCCGGCTTAGAAGTTGCTAGAAAAAATTGGAGTGGTGTTTCATCATTTTATTATTCTGTTGAGGAATTAGAACCGTATGAACAAGAATAAATTGCTTGTTGTGTATGAAATCTAAATTTCTTCTGAAATTACAAATACATGTTGGAAGTTCCACTTTGCTATTTTTAATAACAGGCCTTCATTACCTCACAGAAGCAGTCATTTGAAAAACATGGACATCAGTAACAAACATTCTCCTTGCTTTAATTTCATGGTGTAATTCAAACATATTTAAAATAAAACCTCAAGGAAAATGTATTTCAATGCGTTTATTTTTATAAAAAGCTTCATTCGCTTTACATAATTAACAGAGATTCACATCAGAAACTTATGAACACATAATCTAGGAACATTGATTAAATAGTATCTACTATAACTGAGGTCACTACATGTCTCATTGCTTGGCAATAAACGAGAGAACTTAGTTGACGAAGTTTCTCGTATATATTTGGCGGTAGTGACTAAATACACGACAGTGGCATTTGAAAACTGAGATCACAAATAATTCTTACAACTAGAACACACTATGGGGTATCAAGTATGCACCTGCAATACCAAAATATGCTAAAACAATACGAAGCAGACATGTCTGATTCATCAGCGGCAATATTGGATCACTGAATCGGTATTTTACATAAAAATGCAGGGGACAAAAATAAATAAGTAAATAAAAGTTATGATACCGCACATTTTCTACGCATTTTATTGGTTTTTTGCTTTTCTACTAAGTTATATGTAGTACATCTCCATACAAGCCCCTGTTTCAGTCGTCTGCTTTTATGTAAATCCACCTTAATTGAGGCAGTCATTTCGAAAAGGCCATATGTCCATCCCAATCTTATTTCCATTGTAGTTCTAAATCTGGAAAGTACTCGAACAAAAGTCCATTCTTTGCGAAAATATAATATCCTACACTTTGTAATCTACATATAAAAATTACATATTCCATCTCGATTTTGAAATACAAACAGTTTCTTTTTTCTCGTGAGACATTTACTTTGGCGTATATGGCCTTTTCGAAATGGCTGATTCATTTAATCTTGAACTTGAAGGAACTATAAAAGTTAAGGAACTACGGTTTCATAAAACCTAAATGAGGTAAATCACACAACATATAAATAATATCACAGCACAGCTTCCAAGTCTCGTAACAAAGCGACATGCGCTACCATGTTGTAAAACTTCCTATCATACGAATTACAGTGCCGAATAAACTATTCCATAAACTGGTGGAATAATTCATCACACTTTGCCAACACGGCAAGAAAATAAATAATAAATAAATAAATAAAAATGAGGAATGAGTAATCGATAAATTAGCGGAATCAGTGGACGTACTTTCTTGACGTAGTAAGAAAATAAATAAGGAAATAAATAAATAAATAAATATAAAAATAATGTGTTTCTGAGGATGATAAATTAAAGCATTCTAATATAGTTGTAAAACCAGTGTCCTGTATAGCTCAGACACAATACTTTCATCTGGCCGCAAAGTGAAATATACAAGCTTTCTTAAACGATTGAGAAATCTTGCAAACATAGCAAGTCTTATGAAGAATAAATTAGGTTCTGAAACCAAATGACGAGAAACAACAGAGGAGGTCAAGAAAAAACGTGTTATATTCTATAGACGTCTAG
This sequence comes from Locusta migratoria, assembly GCA_026315105.1. Classification (NCBI taxonomy): domain Eukaryota; kingdom Metazoa; phylum Arthropoda; class Insecta; order Orthoptera; family Acrididae; genus Locusta; species Locusta migratoria. Next base: position 181,271,114 of record CM048746.1, read on the forward strand.
AGAAAAAAGCAAGACACATTAACAAATCAGATCGATATATTGTTTCTGCACAGAGAAACAAACCAGAAAGTGTTTGGAGCAAGACAAAAAATGAATTAGATGAGTAGCAGAGTCATTTCACAACAGAATTAACACTGAAATTGTATAAATTGAAATTTTTTCAGGAGAATAAAACAATGAGTCAGATGGTGATATGAGGGGTAAAGAACCCATTGTGAGAAAATTATAGTTTTGGGGAGAATGAAGGAAATGATTAAGTAGTAGTTATTTTGACTAGATTCTTAGTTCGCTTTAAATAATAAATAAATAAATAAATAAATACGCTATAATAAATATGCGAAGTGTGACGAGAGGTGTCAGTCTCGGGGTTCCAGGTTGGCGTCGACCTCAGAGACGTGCGACACGAGAGCGACGCAGCCGCCGGCGATGTCGACGTCAGAGTCCGCTGCTGGCACTGGCAGGGAGTACCTGAGCGTGGTGCACGCGTACTTGCCACCTCGGGCCTCCACCTCGTCTCCCTCTTTCTGGCACCACACTTCGTACACGCGCAGTCTGCGGTTGAACTGGACCTCCGCGGGGCACAGGCTGTACTCGGCGATGCTGGTCCAGTCTTCCAGATCACTGACGTCGGGGGCGGCGGACCGCCGCTGGCGAAATCTCGGGGCGGCGTAGGCGAGAGAAGCGACGACAGCCAGCAGCGCGGCGCAGCTGAAGCTCAGGCGAGACATGGCGGCGGGGAGCACTCGAGCACTTGTCCGTGTGTGGCTGCTGATGTGGCAGTGTCGCGTGTCTCGGGCCAGGGAGCTCGCTGGGCGACTGTACCGGGCCAGCGGCCGCGTCCTCTTAAGAGCGCGCGAGTTCCTCCAGCGCGGAGGCGGAGGCGTGGTTGCTCAACGCGCGGACACCGCGTCAGGCGGGGACTTTTCTCCGGCGCGGGCGCCCCGGGCGCTCTCGGTGGTCCAGTATTTTTATTTTATTTATTTATTTCTCATTTATAATCCTGCTACCTTTTAATATAAAGCAGGACTACATTTGTAGTTTTTCATGTTATACATTAGTTCATTAATGTTACATAATTTGATTATTTTAGATAAATAGAAATAAGAGGGGGAAAATAAAAGCAAAGAGAAAATACATAGATACAAGTGCTTACAGTTGTTGATACAAATTACAATTCGTGCATTTTACAATAATTAGGTATATTGCAGAACATAAAAACATGATTGCTTACATGGTAGTTATACATATGTCGAAATTCAATGTATTCTGAAATTTGTTAATTTTAATTGGGCTAAACAATGTAATGGGAAAGAAAGGAATAATATATATATATTATAGGTTTTCTGTCCTTATGGTTAGCTGCATTGTACCGTGCTGGGCGTTGAGTACCTTGGAATGTTTCCTTCAACCCACTTATTACCCAAAGTACTTTCCATGGTTTTGGTGATATTAGTCTCTGTTCTTTATATTGTTTTCTCTTTCTTGTGTCTCAGGTGTTAGTATCCATATTAATGTAAAGAAGGTCTGGTTTGGGTTGTTGACAGTGGGAGATTGCTCACCTGTCAATGTTGAGTCTCATCGGTGTCACTTCCTTCATTTAGGAAAGTTTCATCGCCTTCTTCCTCGTCTGTTTGTTCCCAACTATACCTGTCCGCACTGTGGGGCATATGGGCACGCCACCTGTAGGGCCTTGTCCTTTTGTATTCTTCCTAGGTTGCTTTGGATATCTTGGCTCCTAGTGTGTTGTCCATTTTTGTTCGTCTCTTATTATGTAATATATCGTATCGTCTGTTGTAAAGTCAAGCTGCTGTGTGTCTCTGACATGTGTGTATCGTCCGCAGAGTAAGACGATGTGTTCAGGGGAGCCTTCGGTGTTTTGTCAGGTGCAAGTGTTGGTGTCGCCCAGTCCCATTCGGAACAGGTGAGTGGGATATGTACCTTGTCTAGGGTCGATACGCTTCATCCGTTTTCTTTTTCTAATGTCTGGTAGTAGTGTATATAGTCTACGTCCCTTTTCGCAGGCCTCCCATTCCTGTTGTCATCTGTCCGTTCGTCATGTTTTCAGTTGGCGGTTTGTTACGATATGTGTGCCACTTATTTCGTGCACTTTGTCTAGATTCCCCATTTTAAGCCAGTACACTGCAGCTCTATATTTTATTGTGTTGTCAACTGGATAAATACTGAGAAGGACGCATAGCGTTTCTATCGGTGTTGATTTGAATGCACCTGTAAGTTGTAATAACACACTTCTCTGCCCACGTCTCACAATTGTTTTGTTGGTTACTAGGCTCAATCTTTGAGCATAGGTACTAGCTGCAAAGCATAATACTGACTCGAAGAGAGCACAGTGATATGTTCGTATAGTTGACATAGGCAGTCTGTACGTGGTAGAATTAAGCCTTGCCAACTTGTGTAGTATTTTCTCTGCTTTGTCTGTGGTTATCTTAATGCGTTCGTGGAAATTTTTGCCTTTCATCAATGTGGACACCCAGGTAGCGTGTGCCTACTGTTCGTTTTATATTTGTGTTGCTTAATTTAACTGATGGGTTTCGTTGTAATAACCCTTTGAGTAGAGTGTATGTCGTTTTGTTGGTTGCTATCTTGAGTTTGTTGTGTTGGCACCACTGTGTTATTGTTGTCAGTGTTTCACGTGCCTTCTCCTCTAGCTGGGCCCTGTTATTGGCGGAGACAACCAGTAGAAGATCATCTGTCCGCCATTCCACTACCTTTCCTCTGCAGTAGTCTAATAGACTGTGATATAGAGACTCTTGAACCTGCAGTCGCTTCAACCTCCAGGACATGGCGGGCCACCAAAGATTATCAAAAGCGCCCGCTATGTCAATCATTATTGCAATAACAAATTTATTATCGGAGTTATTTACGATTTCCAGTGCCCGGTTGATGACGTCATCTATGATTTTCCCATGTCTGAATCCGTATTGATTTTCATTTAGGCCGTGCAAGGACCTGAGTTCCTGTAATCGTTTACAGACCAATTTCTCCTGTATTTTGGCGAGTGTGTTAATTAAGCATATTGACCTGTAAGCCGGTCAGCTCCTTTTTTAATAATGACAGCCTTGGTGGTTTTCCAGAACAGAGGCACCCTGCCCAGCCGTAGGGCCTCATTGAGAAGTGTCTTTAGGAATGGCGTAATCTGTGGTACAATTTGTTTAAGTGTTTCGTTATGTATCTCGTCTGGACCAGGCGCTTTTTTGTTTTTCACATCCATTAAGGCCTTCGCGACTTCTTCTTGAACAAAGGGTCCTGTTATAGTATCTGTGGTGTATGGTGCATTCATTTCATCCCTGAGCTGTTTGTTTTCTTGGATGTCTGTAAGTATATCGTCGTCTGGAAGCAGTTTGTTCAGCAAAAATTCTGGTGTTTGCCTCCATCCCATGGTCATGTCACCATTGACTTTGCGTAAAGTGCAAAGAACCAGTGTTTTTTTTATTATTTTATCTGTTGTTACTTTATAAGGCTCACCTCATATCTTGTGTTCTGTGTGAGCAGCGACAAACCTGTCCCAATGTCTCTGTCTGGTGTCATTTAGTTTTTGTTTGTAGACGTCTTTGGCGTGCCTAAATGCCTCTAGTCGGATTTGTTTGTCTAGCTCGAATGTCGTTCTCTGGTATAGCTTCCTTTTACGTCTTACGTCTTGTTTAAGTCTTGTCAATTCGTCGTTCCAAGGCATTTGTTGCGGTTTGGAATCGTTGACCGTTGGTATTGTTATTTTGTGGGCTCTACTAATGATGCCCGTTATCATGTGAGCTCTGTTGTCAACACTACCTTGTATGTTGTTAATGTTGTGTCTGTCAATAGTTGATCTCAATTTGTTCCAGTCTGCTTTATGGAAAAGTAGTCTTTTGTTAACATTCGTGTTAGTATTGTTCAGTCGACTGTGTAGTTTGAAGGTAATCATGTTGTGCTCACTTAATGTAATTTTATCATGTACGGTCCTGTGGTGTATCCAGTTAATGGCTGATTTGTTAGCGATCCGTCATGTCCAATATGGGTCGGTATGTGGCCTTCAATGTTTGCTATTTTTAGTTGGCATTCGTGTAAGATGTCATTGACGTACGGCCCTCTGTCAGAGATCCTGTCAGAGTTCCATAGAGTGGATCTAGCATTTATGTCTGCATAGATTAGTAGTTTTTTCCTAGCTGCGTAGTTCGTTAAGTCTTTGATGTAGTTGGCATACGGTTCGATTCTATGACTATATTGAGCGTAGAGGGAGGCAATCACCCACGTGTCTCCCCTGTATGATATCTCTACAGATACATGATGTTGATTACAAAATTCAGAGATATTGATTACATTAACTTTCCCATTTAACATTATAATAGCTGCTTTGCAGTCAGTACTTTCTGTTATGACAACTGCATCCCTGGGGAGACCCGGCAGCTTTCACTTCTTGCATAGGGTTCTTGTAAGCAAATTACATCAGGTTGCTGTTCTAGAATGATTTTGGGGAGTTCTTCGCTGACTGATTTACAGTGTATTGCATTTAGTTGGAGAATCTGCATCATGTTTAAGGATGTTTAATAAATACGAAACATTTACTACTATTTTGGCTATAGTCTAAATACATTCTCCCGTGTGCTTTATCATGGTCTTTGTATGATTGTTCTAGATCGAACTGCATTGATCTGCATGTTGCTACTTGCTGAACTAGGTTTAGTAGTTCGTTGGGTTCGGCTGGAATGTATTCTGATCTAAGAGTTACCCGGTAAGTTTGTTTTGTTGTGGGAAAGCATACCGACCTGTCCCAAGGAAGCATCCGTCTAATTAACATCCATTGTGCTGCTTGGAAAATATCTTTTCTTTCTAATCTACTTAGTTTTAGCATTTTTCCCATGGTTTCGTAACTTAGTTCGTGTATGTTTGTGTCTGGATTATCTATCAGGCTCTGTTGAGATTGGTTGTTAGTGGTTTCTGCATTCCTAAAGCTGGTAGAGGTGTTGTTGTTGTTGTTGTGGTTAGTCGAGGTATTAGAAATAGATTTTGGTTTATTTTTATTTACGGCTTTATGGGCATCATTTGTGATACTGTCCCAGTCCCAGTCACTCTATCGTTTGACCTACAATGGCTCCGAATGTGCCCTGATTGGACGCAGGTGGCACAGACTGGGTCTTTTTTCGGATAGTTTTTGGTTGAGTGGCCGAGGTCGCAGCTCATGTAGCACTGGTTGACTACTGTGTAGTCTTTGACTTCAGAGTCGATGAAGACCTTCTGCAGCCTAGTTAGGGGTCTGTATAGGGGTCCAGTACCCCACACGGGATTGTGCAACGCCTCCTGCCACTCTCCGCGACCGGACGCCCACGTGCGTGCTGCCGTGACGTCGTGCGGCTCGGCCGGAAAACAATCTAAATCTGACCCGGACATGTTGCTGCACATCTTTGTCCGGCAGAGGTTCCGCAGGGCGCTTTTCGATACACAGAATTCGAAACTTTACAGATGTTAGAAGACACAATCATTTTACACAGAGAAGTTAAAGGGCGAAAACTTCATCTGTGGGAAGAACTTGAGATCTTTAAACATGTAGAACACAAGGATGGCAGTTTACTAAATGATCGGTTATATTTCGCCTCTAGACAATATTTTGAAGGCTTCAAACCCTGGTCACGAAATCTTCTGACTGCTGGAGGTAGCCTTTCCGATTTGTCCATTTCCTCAAAAATCTAAAACCTGCTTACATTTGTAATTCTCCATTGCAATTGACATGACATTTATTATCATTTATTCATCTGGTACATTTTTCTGTTATTGTTGTTACGCAATGTATTTTAACGGTTTCATATAATGCATTTTTAAACCCATCGGCTGTTTATTAAAAACCTTATTTCTCGACCAGTTTCGGTCAATAGACAATCTTCATGGATAAAAAAGTGTTAAAATTTAAATGGTAATCAGTCAACATGAAGATGGTCAATTGACCGAAACTGCTTAATAAGTAAGGTTTCTATTTAACAGCTGATGGTTTTAAAAAGGAATGTTATGAAATATATTACTGCTCTTGACACTCGCCTCACTTAAATAGTTTAACGGTAACTGTTAGCATATTTTTACAATTGATCGATGTAAAATTTGTTTTCATAGCTTTCCTCAGTGCTCCTCGGTTGCACAGGGGTAGAGTGCCAGACTACAAATCCAAAGGTCACGGGTTCGATCCCTGCCAGGTCCGAGAAGCGCCGTGGTTCGGAACTCACATTAAACTGTAGGTCCCCCTATAACTGGCTGGGTAAGTCAGTTGGAAGGTCGGAGGAAGTCAACGGCATACCACCTCCAAACTGGACCATGCCTAGTAAAGTACTGTGGTGTTCAAACCAATCTTCGGATTGTTGACTGCTTTACCTTTTAGCTTCCCTCGACCTTGTTACCCTCTTTTTATCCCAATATTTCATTTATTAACATCGTTGTAAATTCAATGTACTTTCTCCGAATGGCTGCTTAAGCCACTGAACGTTTATGTTCCACGGCGCATACGCCACCGATCCCGGTATGCACGCTCCTTGCTTCCCATCAGTAAGCGTGAATGACTCCAAACGCGCTGACGTATTTTTCGTCTAAATCACACTCCGAGGACATTCAGTTACTGTGATATGCATGTAGAGTAAGTAACAGTTTTATTCTGATTCTGTATTTACACAACAGGATTGGTATGACACATGTTTCAGGCATAATGATTATGAATTTGCAATTGATGATATCACATTGTCTATAGGTATAACATGAGTTTCTGAAGAACACAGTTTTATAACCGTTGAAGATGTCGTTAATTTTTTTAAACTGCTATTATTGCAAATGATTGGCTGATTATTAATTTGCTATCCTGTAAGTCATTTTTAAAATATTCAAATTAAATCACTTCCAAAGCAAGACTTTCGGTCCAGATTTTATACCAATTACGTTTCTGGGAGAGTGTGTTGACGCAATATCTCCATACCTCGCTCAGTGAAGAATCCGTACTCAAAGACTAATGAAAACTAAAATACACGATTTTGTCTTTGTTCTATAGGTTTGTTTATTTTGTGAATCGATTTTCGGCTCATTAGGCCATAATCAGAAGTTTACTGACTTTCAGTCAAAGAACTTGTCGGTAAATCAGCAAGACATGTAACACACAGGAAAGTAAAATAACTTCTTTGATGGAGCAGTTAACAGTATAAATAAGTATTTGAATGAAATCTGTAACTTAATAGTACTGATAAAAGGAAACATAAATACCATACGTAGAGAATAGTGTAAACACAAATTCTTACAACATGACTACAGTGAATAAAAATAAAATTAAACAAGAATGTAATTTTTTAAGGATTATTCAAAACGCAAGGTGACACAAACATTAGAAATTTTGGAAACCCGACACACTATTATAACTCGCAAATTGCGAAGTAAGGAATGTATATTTAACATTTATAGCAGCAGACCATCAGCAACGTCTGTTCCTTAGGAACAGACGTATCATGGTAAATATGACAGCCAAGACAAGCTAAAGATGGTGTAGTATGTCTCTCTCTCCTTCACGGGAATCACTGCTATACGCGTGCGAGCACTAAGGGAAGCAGACAACTGTAACATATGGCAGTTTGGGTCTGGCGGGAAAGCGTGTCCGGGTGGCCCAGTGCTTAAGGCCACCGCTCGCGAAACGAGGGAGACCCGGGTTCGAGTCCCGGCCTGGCACAAATTATCATATGTTACAATATGATAGACCACCCGAAGAAGAGCAGCTCAAGTCGGAAATTCTCGTATATTGCGTAGTAATGAATGTATAATTACTGTAATGACAGTGTACAGAAGGATTCACAAAATTAACAAACACAAAATTGTGCATTTTAATTTTTTTTAATGAATTTGTTCTACCAAGAAGCGGCGGAAGAATCAGTAAAGATGCAAAGACTGTAAAGTTGCACAGATTACTCCAGTATTCTAAACTGGAATAGGACTGATACGACAAAATTATAGGCGCATATCACTGACGTCCGTTTGCAGCAGCATTTTCCAACATGTACTGTCGTCGAACATTATGAACTACCTCGAAGAGAACACCGATTCAGAAAGTATGATTTTTGTGAAACGCAGCTACACTGCATGATACCTGTCTGAACATGACTAACAGATTTGTGGCGCCCTCGATCGGCAATGCTGGGATTCAGTATGGTGCTGGACCACCCCTAGCCTTGATGACAGCTTCTGCTCTCGCAGACATACGTTCAGTCAGGTACTGAGAGCTTTCTTTGGGAATGACAGCCCATTCTTCACGAAGTGCTGCACTGAGGAGAGTCATCGATGTAGGTCGGTTAGGCCTGGCACGAAGGCAGCGTTCGAACACACCACAGAGGTATTCTATACAATTTAAGTTAGGTCTGTGTGCAGGTCAGTCCCTTGCATGGATGTTATTGTCGTGTGACCTCTCCAGCACAGACCGTGAATTATGAACAGGTGCTCGATAGTGTTAAACAGCTGCAATTGCCATTCCCGGATTGATATTCAACTGTGGGAAGCAAGAATGTGCTTAAAACATCAGTGTAGGCCTTTGGTGGTGCTGTGATACAGCCTCGCAAAACAACAAGAGGTGCAAGCTCCCTCCATGAAAGACACGACCACACCATAGCACCACCGCCTCCGAATTTTGCTATTCGCACTACAGACTCTGGCAGATGACGTTCACTGGGCATTCCCCACACCAATCCATCGCATCACCACATTCTGCATCGTGATTCGTCACTCCACAAAACGTATTTCCACTGTTCAATCCGCCAATGTTTACGCTCCTTGCGTCAAGCGAGGTGTCGAGTGGCATTGACCTGCATTGTGTGTGGCTTATCCGCATTCGCTCGACCATAAAATTAAAGTTTTCTCATGTCCCGCATAACTGTCATATTACTTGGAGTGGATCATGATGCAGTTAGCAATACATTTGTCATGGTCTGGATAGATGCCTGCCTATTACACTGTATACCACCCTCTTCAACAGTTTGCTGTAGCCATCAGTCAACAAATGAGGTCGGCTTGAACGCTTTCGTGCTGTGCGCGTCCCTTCAAGTTTCCACTTCACTATCTCAACCAAAACAGTGAACCTAGTGATGGTTAGCAGTGTGGAAATCTCGCGAGCAGAATTCTGACACAAGTGACACTCAATCACTTGACCACGTCCGTGATTACGCAGAGCGCCCCATTCGGCTCTCTCACGGTGTCTAATAACTGCTGAGGTCGCTGATATGGAGTGCCTGGTAGTAGGTGACAACGCAATGCACCTAGTATGAAAAATGTACGTTTATGGGAGGGTCCTGATACTTTTGATGATAGAAGGTAGCTGTTTGGTCACATGGAGTAACGACTGCTGTCGACAAGGAATCTCAAATCGATTCCATATTTATAGACATCCGGAAGGCTTTTGACAGTGCACCTCACAATCGTCTTTTAATCAAAGTGCGCGATTATGGAATACCGCCACAGTCGAGTATTTACTATCACGGGTTTCTTGCAGTAAGGACAAAGTGCGTTGCAATTGACCACACGTCATCGAATGAAATGAAGCGACATCTGGTGTTCCTCAAAAAAAAAAAAAAAAGTTCAAATGTTTGTTAAGCTTACGGGACTTAACTACGGGGTCATCCGTCCCTAAACTTACAAACTACCTATCAACTACCTTATACTAAAGACGGCACAAATATCCATGCCCGAGGGGGGATTCGAACCCCCGACCGTAGTGGCCGTGCAGACCATGACTGGAGCGCCTCAGTCTCCTCGGCCACCGCGGCCGGCTGGTGTTCCTCAGGAAAGTGTTATAATGTTCTACTGTTCCCTGTCTTTATAATCGATTTAGCAGATAATCTTAACTGTCCACAGCCTATGATGTCGTTCATGGATTACTAAAATGACCAGAAGATGAAAAGCAACTGCAAAACTATTTAGAGTAGACATTTGCATGATGCGAAAATTGACAGTTAACCCTGAATAACGAAAAGTGTAGAGTCATCCATATGAGCATTAAAAGAAATGCGTTAAACGTCATTTACACAATCAATCAGTTCAATCTAAGGGAGATAAGTTCAGTTAAATACTTGGGAATTACAATTACAAACAACCTTAATTGGAAGGAACGCACAGAAACTATCGTGGGAAGGGGAACTGTACGTTGAGTTTCATCAGCAGAACACTTGCAAGATGGACCAGTTCTACTAAGAAACTGCCTACACTGTATTTGTCCATTCCATTTTCGAGTACTGCTGCGCATTGTGGGATCCCCATCAAGTTGGAAAGACGGAGGACACAGAGAAAGTTCAGGGAAAGGCTGCTCGTTTTGGGTCACGAATTTGATGCAATAGTTGGGGTGGAACTCATTAAAAGAATGGAGTTATTCGTTGCGTCATTCGCCAACTTTCTCCTCCGAATGCGAATACATTTCGCTTCTACCCTCCTACATAGAGAGTCAGAGACACAAAAGACAAATCAAATGGAGAGATTTTTCCCGCACGCTATTGGAGAATGAAGCGGAAGAGAAATAGTATGAAAGCTGATCGATCAAACCTCTTAAATGTGATTTGCGTAATAGTTATGTAGAATTAGACGAAAGTTTAAGAGATCGTCTCAAAGATGCGACATGTCGAAGAACCAAGGAATTAATAGCGGTGTTTTAAGTTCGCTATGGATGTGATTAATACGATAAGAAATTCCACAGTTGCTAGTTCAGTTTAGTAGGAACAGACAGCTTTAGAAACGGCATCCATTCCGGGGCAATTAAAAATGTCTTTCAAATGTTTGTAAATCTATCGGACTCAACTGGATGGTCATTAGTCCGTAGCTTACAAACTACTTAAACAAAGGTAAAATAACCTAAGGACAACACAAACACCCATGCCCCAGGGAGGACTCGAACCCCCGACGGTGGACGGCCGCGGGGCAATTATTTTCAAACAGTAAGTACCCCCAACCCTGCCCCACTCTCCCACCAGGCCACATCCCTCCTACCAGAATATTTACACAACCAAACTCTCACGCTTAAAACAGTTGAAAATAACTTTTTAATTTGTAAATTGCCTAAAATTGCAGTGTGGGTTATCTCGGACCAGCGCACATTTGTATGACCAGTCGAACAGTGAAGCTAGGTAGGTTACAGCATACAAGCAAAGTCAGCAACGTTTGCATGATGAAGCAAAACTGGTGTCCTGGAAAGTAGTACGAATCGATTAATTCGTTTCGAATCAAATGTCATCTGGGCTGAAATTAATAGCTATTTGCACCACTTTTTGTGCACCGTTAGGCTTTCATGTTACATTAAAAAAAAAAGCAATAATTGATTTTCGCACATCAGTGTGAGATCCTTAACAGATAAGGTTAATAGAAGAGATAATAAAGATCCAACGGAGAGCAGCACGCAATAGGTTCACTTAGCTAGCACGACAGTATCAAAGAGTATCAAACAGAAGTTCCACAAACAGGAAGGAGTACGCTCGTTGGTTTTTGCATGTAATAGGCCATCAACAGCGTTGGAAATATTTTATCATCATGACGCGGGAAATAGCTCAGAAGAATTTTTAATTTGACAATAATGGCTTAGAAAGCCTTCCTTCGTTCTTTTTTTATGGCTGTCGGCTATTTTTCTATCGAATCCACGAGAAGTGTTGGAAGTTTTGGATTAGAACCAGAGCCTATTCTGCTGAAGAAGACTCTAACTGAAGGCGCCGAGCTTCATTGGTGAGGCACGGTACTATTCAGCTGCCGGACCTTGGTGGCCCGGTTGGAACGTATGAGCAGTATCGCGCCAGTATGTTAAGCCATCAGAGTTTCATTTTACTTAGTGTCTGTTGCTGCTTGGAGACACTCGCTTGGAGTAGGTTCTAGAGTAGATTTCAAGCACTGTAGGTTGCATCATCAATATAAGAGCGATGAATTATACTGTCATTTTAATTTGTAGGGAAGTGGACTATGCCTTTTTCTCATGTTAGCCTACTATTACGTACTGAAATTAAATTACGCTAAAGACAAACGATACTGCCTACTTTCTTCACGTATTTTCGGTGCTTCATGTTGGCAAAACATTTAGTTGAGCTGTTTAACAGTATGATGACTTCTTCCTACGTCCCAGAGCCATATTTAGTTTCAAGAATTTTACAACTATTGCGCATAGAAAGTAAGAGACAGGAAAAAGGGTGTAATTCTGTGGTGACGATCACTCCTATTCAACAAAGCAACCACATTTTAATGTTTCAAAACAAGTATTTTTATTATCAACTGTGTTTAAATGAACATCATATAACTAAAGTAGAATATAATGTCGTGATGCGTAACTTAGGAACTGCAGTAAGGGATGCTATTAAGGAAGGGGACGGAACAAATCGCGTTACACGCGTCAGTCTGTTGCAGACTGGATGGCGTCGCTGCGCACGACAGGCAGGAGGCGCGCGACGCAGCCGGCGGGCACGTCGACGTCAGAGCCGGCCGCCGGCAGAGTGAGGCGCACGCTCCTGCAGACGAACTGCCGGCCGCGGGCGTCGAACTCCTGCCCGTCGACGCCGTCGGCGCACCAGGCCTGCACGACGCGCAGCCTGGCGCTGTACTGCACCTGGGCGCGGCACACGCTGCTGTTGAACACACTCTCCCAGCCGGGCAGGCGAGAGAGGGCGTGCGCTCTGGCCTGCAGGGGCTCCACACCAGCGACTTCCGTGGACACTGCGCCTTCTGCCGTAGGCCGGCTGCCTTCTGTTGCAGCCTGCACGCCTTCGGTGGTAACTGCACCACTTGCTTCAACCCGCAGAGTGGCAGTCACCAGCAAAACGAGTGGGAACACACACCGCCAGCACGAGCCTGCCATTGCTATGTAGAAAATGCGATTTCGGGAAAGCTGAGAAGGCCACGGATCTAGCTGCGATGTCTACTCGAACGAGCTGTGTGACCGACTATGTTTTTGCTACAGGTCCTAGACTATATATAGAGGTCCAAATCGCGCGGGGAATCTCAGTACGTATCCTTGTTAAACGCTTGAAGCGTCTTGACCGGACGTTCGTTCCGGAAGCTCTATCTGTCCTGTCCCCGACGCTGCATTATCACTCCCACGCAAAACGGCTCGAGTGAAAAACTGTCTCGCAAAAATACCCCGGTCATAAATGTCACGAAACCCATTAGCGAGCATTAATATGGGCCACTAGCTGTGGAGGTTGGTGCTTCAGATGACTGGGGGTTCACGTCTTTCAGTGTCAGATCTTGATAGTGGCACCTCTTCGAGTGCCGCCGGGGGAAAGAACTCGGGTTTTCCCCCTCCCCCTCCCATTTTAGATATATTTTCGCTAAAATATCAGCAGAATCTCTTACCTCGACTTTTTTGCGCTTGCTTCAACTCGAGCTGAGGCGTCAGCCTACCAAGTTTCTTTAGTGCCGATAAGAGTGTTTCAGCGCATTTTGCACTGCCAATCACTGATAGGAAAGGTGCATCTTATAAATTTAATTGTTTTAAATAGAACTGATCCTTATTAAAAGGATTTCTCATACCCATACGAAACCAGATGGATTGATGTGTCAGGTCACAATAAGTTACAACCAATATTATAGAATTAAATAGGATTGACATATGATATTTAATGCGAATCTCCTTATGACTCCAATAACTGGTACACTTGCCCTAAATAACCTCCAGATCTCACAACACACAGAGAACGGTAGGACAATGGATTTCCATTAGGACATTGAGATTCATGTGCAAAAAGGACACATTTCCTAATCTCATTTGAAATTAATAGTCATACAAAGCTCCCTTCCGAAACTACGTCCTGGTGGCCTTCTTAACGTTGAAAACAATGCAACTTGCACTCATTCGATGTACTGAACAGTTTTTTTTTCAGAAAATAAATTAATGTTGTATGTAACTTATATGAATCCAGTGTAAAGCAGCTTACATCTTACGAGATAAAACAAAACGTGCTGCCCTTCTCTGAACCATCCAATTTTTTTTCTTCTTTTCCAGGAAGCTGCTTTCAGCAAATTTAAAATCTGACCTACAAGATCACATAAGGAATGTTTTTTAGAGAACTCTTGCTCTCGTTTAAGAAAAATTTCGTACAGCTTGAATGGTTTACTGGTGTCGGGAACAATTGTTAACAATTAAAAAAACTTCGCTCCTCTTGAGAAAACTACTCAACCTAAGGAAAATTTGCTTGTATAAACAACACATATGATAAATAAATGGGGCAATTTCAAATACACAATTCAAGATGCCGCAGAAGGTACTTAAAACAACCATGAATAACGAAAAGGTCACAATCGCGGTCAAGTTTCAAAACACGTTAAGAAAACTTAAGTGACATCTTAGCTCACTGTTCAGTAATAACTCCAATCGATACAACAGTTACAGAAAAACACCTTACAGATACTCAATATAATAGAACCAAATTAAGAAGGGCTTTCCCCCTTCAGTAATTACAGTTACCAAATGAAAGACAGTGGCAACAGAATCACACGAGATCCCAAGGCAGATAGCCAGCACACCGATGGCCACGGCGCGACGGCTTTTTAGCTTTCGAAACACGGTAGCTTTTACCGCGGAGACTACCGAAGGAAGGTCACGGTATACGTCCTGATTCCTATTCACATTCTCCATGTGTTCGGCATGTGCCTCCTCGTGGTTTTCTTTTTTCTGTGTGCTCGTTTGGAGTCTGGCTGTTGCGCGACAGTAGCGGTAACGTGCTGTTCGGCGGCAGGTTCCGTAGTGTGCTGTGTATCGCCGCGCTGCTGTTGCCTAGCGACGGCTTGCAGGCAGACGCTCCCCTCGTGACGTGTGTATTTACCTCGTGCGTCTCTTCGCTCACCGGAGTGTTTAAAACCGGCGGCGCGTCCGGCACTACGACTACTTGTTATGTCTGAATGTGCGGGATTGGCAGCAAGGCGTCTCCAGTGAAGAGACCTATTTTGCTCCGTACACCTGGAAGTGTAACTTTGTAACTTGGGCGGCACGGTGTTAGTACTGGTTCAAATGTTTGTATAGCTTATGGGACTTAACTACGGTGTCATCAGTACCTAAACTTAGAAACTACTTATGAACTTGCTTAGGCTAAAGACGACACAAACATCCATGTCCGAGGAGGGATTCGAACCCCCGACGGGGAACGACCTCGCACAGCTTAGCATAGCGCCTCAATGCGCTCGGCCGCTCCGCCGTGGCTCCTCGTAACGGTTGGAGCCATTATGCAAATTAATCCGAAAGGGTTAACTACGAATAATGCGCAATACACACAGAAAACGAACACTAATAGAGAGACAGGCGAAAACTCGAAACGACGAACTTCAAATGAACAAGACGATCCACACGTACACAACATAAAACGCTACTGACTCGGAGCGCTCAGAGACGTGCTCGCTCTACCGCGTCGCAACCAAGACTGCACCATTGGGGACACAGCGATCACCTCACCTGCACGGAATTACTCAAGTACCCCTCCCGTCAGATGCAAATTCGCAACTTTATTCTGCCCATTGAAACCCAAACTCGTAATTTTTTTAAACTTCCGTAACAATAAGCGCCTAGGAGTGACTCCGCACTGAAGAAAGGATCCTTGTCCGTCATCGGCATGTTGTATATGGTGTCTGTTCTTTCGGACATGTCATAATGAACAAACGCCACTTTTTGATCTTGCAGTTATTATCAATTCATATTCACAGAATGACATTAACTACGAATGGGTAAAGTTGAAAATGTGCACCCAGCCAGGACTCGAACCCTGGTCTCCTGCTTTCTAGGAAGTTGTGCTGACCCCTGCACCACTGGGGACGCTAAATGTGCGTTTCTTCAGTGCGGAGACACTCCTAGGCTCTTACTCTTACAGGAATCTTTTACAAAAACTACGAGTTTGAGTTCTAATGTGCAGAGTAAAGTTGAGAATTTGTATCTGACGGGAGGCGTACTTCAGTAATTCCGTGCAGGTGTGGTGATCGCAGTGTCCCCAGTGGTGCAGTCTTGGTTGCGACGCGGTAGAGCTATCACGTCTCTGAGCGCTCCGAGTCAGTAGCGTTTTATGTTGTGTACGTGTGGATCGTCTTGTTCATTTGAAGTTCTTCGTTTCGAGTTTTCATCTGTCTCTCTATTAGTGTTCGTTTTCTGTGTGTATTGCGCATTATTCGTAGTTAACCCTTTCGGATTAATTTGCATAATGGCTCCAACCGTTACGAGCCGCGGCAGAGCGGCCGAGCGCATTGAGGCGCTATGCTAAGCTGTGATGATCACTGTATTCCTAGCGGTGTAGGGGTCAGCTCAACTGCCTAGAAACCAGGAGACCTGGGTTCGAATCTCGGCTGGGGGCACATTTTCAACTTTATCCGTTATCAGGTAATGTCACACATTCCGTGAATATGATTAATTACTTACCTAGCGATTTGTTTCTCGTAACAAAATCGCTTAATGCAACGATTGGATGTCATACTTAACAAAAAGTATCAGTGACGTACTGAAGTAAAAATAGGAGATGAGCAGGGCTTAAACCCAAGACCGTCGCGTTGGTATATATAAAAAAATTAACGCTGTACCAACTTGCCCGCAAGAGCTTGATGTGCTTTCACTGTTATACTTTTCCTCTACTCCGTTCGTCAGGTGTCATTGTTATAGTTTATTTACTAATTCTGGACGATGGCAGAAGGCACAAATTATATCGGAGGTTTGGTTGATACAGTCAAACCTCGATATATCTCTAGGGAAAACAAAATTAATTCAATATATCGAGGTGTTCCAGAAAAAAGTCAAGATATTTTATTACTGTACTTAATGTGAAGGATACTCTGCAGTTTTAACTTCCACTCATCACAAATTTTATTATTTACACTGGCTCTTTCCCCTCTCCTTTTTAAGAAAATAATGCCCTGTCTTTTTCCTGAAACTTTTAAGCCATCCATTACGAATCGTATCTTATCCCGACGCTGATGCAAAATAATTTGCCTTTTCTTTCAAAATAAATCTACCACTTATCACTTTATTATTCCTCTGCTGTCGGAACCACTGCTCTAAACCGTCTTCTAAATCTGGAAACTCAGCCATCCTTTGTCGTTTCCGATCTGCCCCTTTATCACGCGGTCTTCATTCTTCATTATTGCTGACAGTGTGCTTGCCGGAATCCCAAACTCAGCTGCTACAGTGTGTCCAGAAAAGGGCTCCCTGATTTCAAAATTAAATATCTCGAAAACAAAGATCGATAGAGGAATCCAGTAAACGGTATGTTTGTTGTGAAAGCTGTAAGAAGTTTCTACAGCAGTTTGAAATAAAAGTTACAAAAGCTGCGAACAGATGGCGCTGTACGCTGTACAGCTCATATCACCATACATACGGTATGAGTGTACGTTGTGGCCTTCACTCTGAAGACTGGTCTGATGCAGCTCACCTCGCTACTCTATCCTGTGCAAGCCTCATTATAAGGGGTGATCTCTTAGTTTCTCTAATGTTCAAATGTTTGTATAGTCTATGGGACTTAACTATGGGGTCATCAGTCCCTAAACTTACAAACTACTTATGAACTAGCTAAGACTAAGGACGGCTCAAATATCCATGCCCGAGGGGGTATTCGAACCCCCGACCATAGTGGCCGTGCAGACCGTGACTGAAGCGCCTCAGTCCCCTCGGCCACTGCGGCCGGCCTCTTAGTTTCTGTATACGACTTTTACCTCCCACACGTTTACATGGACTTTTTCTTAAAGACT
Source organism: Locusta migratoria (assembly GCA_026315105.1). Classification (NCBI taxonomy): domain Eukaryota; kingdom Metazoa; phylum Arthropoda; class Insecta; order Orthoptera; family Acrididae; genus Locusta; species Locusta migratoria. The sequence continues at coordinate 181,288,787 of CM048746.1, forward strand.
CAGTAAGTTTCACTACAGTACATGCCTTGAGGTAAAAAATACTGGAGAATAGTCAATGTAAAAAATTACTTCCATAAAGTATCTGGGAGCATATATACTGGGTGAACTGAAGTGGAAAGATCACATAAAATTTCCCTGTGGAGTAACCCAGCGGTCTAAGGCGCCTCGCTGCGGAGCGCGCGGTTGCTCGCCGTCGGAGGTTCGAGTCCTCCCTGGGGCATGTGTGTGTGTGTGTGTGTGTTGTCCTTAGGTTAGTTTAGCTTAGTTTAAGTAGTTTGTATGATACGGACTGATGACCACACAGTTTGGTCCGATAGATTTACGAACATTATTTTCACATAAAATTAATCCCGAGGAAGGCAGATGGTAAACTGACATTCTTTGGAAGGATACTCAGGAAGTCCATCAAGGAAGCAGGTAGGCCTACCTTGGAAAATATATGAATATTGCTCGTCATTGTGTGAACCGTAATAGATGGGTATGCGGGAAGGGCGGCATACTTGGCTACAGGTCTGTTTAGCAGGAGTGGGAGAGTCACTGGGATGACCTGCTTGGACCAGTGGCAGGCGCGGCGGAAGCCATGTGGACCACTGTTCACTGCAGAGTGCATACGATTTTTCAAAGTCATCCAGTATCCGGCTTTCTCCTATATGTATTGTCGAATAGGCAACATGGATAAAATTACACAGCTTGGAGCCCGCAATGTGGCTTAGGATTACCGACGGTAGGTTCCCCGCGAACCATCCTCGACTGGAACAGAAAAAAGGAAGTCACACTGATACACAAAATACAATCCGCCACAAATTGTGAGATGGCTTGCTGAATACCTCTTTCGGACCTGATACGCACAATTGTGTTAATTTCTTTTCATATTATTGCGGTACGAAGTTGATTGCTGAGAGAAAGGATTGTGCTGGAATCGCTAGATGGAATAAACCTCTAAGCGTATCGCTACCTGTTTGGACACGCAAGATATTGTGTATTAATCAATGAAAATTTTGAAGATGGCGGGTCGAAAGAATCTACATCGAGTTACGTCTTAATTTTACATTATTTTTGGTGATTAAAACATTTGAAATAGTGCGTTTTGAGAATCAGAAACGTCTAAAGAAGTAAGTAAACATAAGTTTGAATGCACTTCCTTCATTAGATAATAAATTGCAAGCAGCAGGTATTTTCTGTGATTTGTCAAAGGGATTTGATTGTGTGAACCATAACATCCTTTTCAGTAAATTAGAATTCTATGGTGTCACGGGAAATACTGCAAAATGGTTCAAGTCGTACCTCACTAACAGGAAACACAGGGTGTCAGTGCAAGTGCAAGTGTCAGTGCAAGTGACTAGTGAATTAAGCCAACAGCCATCATCGGATTGGGAAGAAATTACATGTGGTCATTAGGGCCATTGCTTTTTCTCGTGTACATTAATGATCTCTCATCAGTTACACTACCAGAAGCTGAGTTCGTTTTGTTTGCAGATGATACAAGTATTGCAATAAAAAGTACGTCAAGCATAGTTACAGTAAGGTCCGCTAATGATATTTTCATGAACATAAATAAATGGTTTAAAGACAACTCATTGTCATTAAACTCTGAATAAGAATCACTACATGCAGTTCAGAACATGTAAGGATTTCCCGCCAGCATATGCATTAAGTATGAAGAAGAGCAGATAGAAGACGTTGACAGTATTAAATTCCTGTGATTACAGTTTGATAATAAATTCAGTTGGGAGGAGCACACCACAGAACTGCAGAAACGACTCAACAAATCTCTATGTTCAATACGAGTGTTATCTGACATAAAAATAAAAAAGGTTGCTTACTTTGCTTACTTTAATTCCATAATGTCACATGGTATAATATTTTGGGGTAACTCTTCAAGTCAGTCAAAAGTCTTCAGAGTCCAAAAGCGAGTAATACGAATATTTGTGGAGTAAATTCACGGACGTCCTGTAGAAGCCTCTTCAAAGAACTGCGTATATTAACTATTTCCTCTCAGTATATTTATTCCTTAATGAAATTTCTCATAAAATAATATATCCCTTTTCCCAACAAAGAGCTCAGTTCATACATACAATACTAGGAACAGAAATGAGCTACACAAGGACTTAAAAACGCTTACTTTAGTTACAAAATGGGTCCACTACTCAGGAACACACATTTTCAATAATTTACCCATCAAGTAAAAAAAAAAAAAAAAAAAAAAAAAAAAAAAAAAAAAAAATTAAGCTAGAAATAAAGATTAGTTTAAGAGCAGCATAAAAGACTTTCTAGTGGCCAAATCCTTCTCCTCCATTAGTGAATTTCTAAATTGACGAAATGATGCTTCTATCAGTATTCAACCTATATTAGTATTATTGTATTGTAAGCTTAAAAACCCTTAGAATATGTATGTATCTGCATTTATATTATTAGTATTATCTATTACTTAACTTGTTAAATTTGTTTCTTGACATGTACCACATCCACAAGAATCTCCTCAACTTGGATCTACGTAACGAAAAACTAATCTAATCTAAAAGTTTGAATAAAAATATTTTAAATACATTCGTAACTACAATAACTGTAACTTCCATACGCACAATTGTGTAGGTTGAGACTATATCATTGGCATATGCTCACTTGACGTTGATGTATGAATTGTCAGATTTAACCTGGAATCTTGCAGATAATACTCCCAGACTGGGAGACAGCTCTGAATTTTCGAATGAAGAGAGAAAATGAAGTTGCTAAATCAGCAGTAATGTTAGTGAGTGCAGAAATTCAGTACAACTTTCCCACTCAGCTCAATGAAAACAATGTACAACAAACAAATTATGCTTGTCATGGTGTATGTCAAAATACAGTATCTCCTTTCGTGAATATCACTGTAATAAATGATTTAAATAAAGTGGAAAATGATTGTATTGTATTTAAGATAGTTATGACGCTCACATTTGTGTTGGTTCTAAATTTTTGTGAAAGCGAAAAATTGATATACCATTCCATAGTTTTTTCTTATATAAACCCAGTGGTTTGAAAATTACCGATTTTGGTTCAATCAGGGGTCTGAAAGGGTTACAGATGTCGATGCGTAGAAGATTTCATAGAACTTCAATAATATTCTATGTTAACAAGTATCTCTTCTACAAAAATGCTTTTCTTCCCATTGGCATTCTTCCTCTCTATCTTCTCTGGCGTGATAATCACACAGTTTTCACTGCCTAAATAACAAAACACACATCCCATTTTTATCGTCTCCTTTTCTATTCTAGTTCCTTTAGCACAGGCCATTGTGTTTAGTTGCTCTTTAAGTTCCTTTGCTATCTGTGATAGAATCTCAAAATCATCGGCAAACGCATATATTTTATTTCTGCTCCCTTAACTTTCTGTTAGCTTTCTTTACATCTTGCTCAATAACAATGCTGAAAGGCTGAAACACTGTCTTATTCCTTTCTCAACCACTATGCCCATCGACTGGTGAATGATTTTTCTACATATTGTATATAACTTTTCGTTCCTCGTATTCTACACCAGATAACTTCAGAATTTGAAAGTGTGTATTTCAATTCTAAAAAATTTTTCCAAATCTACAAAAGGTTTCCTTAAGTTATTTTCTAAGGTTAGTTGTTGGGTCATTATTGCCTCGCGTGTTACTAAATTTTATAGCAATCTTCTCCAAGGTCAAATTTTACATTTACCCACTCTTTCGTAAATAATACAGCATACATTAAGTCACCTATTCTTTATGTACCTACGCTATACATTTCAAATAGTATGTTAATTATTTAATTGCTGATAAATATTACAATGGCGGTTTAAAATCCACTTGAATTTGACATAGTGTAAAATCTGAGAACAATCGTCGACTTAGAAGTTGCTAGAAAAGTCTGTAGTGGTTTATCATCATTTAATTATTCTGTTGCGGAATTAGAACCCTATGAACAAGAATAAACTGCTTGTTGTTTATGAAATCTAAATTACTTATGAAATTGCAAATACATGTTGGAAGTCCCGCTCTGCTTTTTTTAATAACAGGCCGTCATTACCTCACTGAAGCAGTAATTTGAAAAACAAGGACAACAGTAACAAACATTAGTCTTGCTTTAGGTCATGATGTAATTCAAACATGTTTAAAATAAAAATTCAAGGAAAATGGTCTTCAATGCGTTTATTGTTTTATAAAACGCTTAATTCACTTTACATAATTAACACAGATTCACATCAGAAACTTATGAACACGTAATCTAGGAACATTGATTAAATAGTATCTACTATAACTGAGGTCACTACATATCACATTACTTGACAATAAACGAGAGAACTTAGTTGACGAAGTTTCTCGAATATTTGGCAGTAGTGACTAAATACATTCCAATGGCATTTGAAAACTGAGATCACAAATAATTCTTACAACTAGAACAAACTATGAAGTATCAAGTATGCACCTGCAGTAACAAAATATGCATAAAACAGTACAAAGCAGACATGTCTGATTCATCAACGGAAATATTGGTTAAATGCATCGGTATTTTACATAAAAATGCATTGGGACAAAAATAAAGAAATAAAAATTATGAGACCGTAGCATATGTTTATGAATGTTATTTACTATTCAAAACACTTATTTGCTACGCATTTTAATGATTTTTTTGCTTTTCTAATAAATTATATGTAGTACATCTCCGTCCAAGCCCCTGTCTCAGTCGTCTGCTTTAATGTAAGTCCAACGCAACTGACGCAGTCATTTCGAAAAGGCCATATGTCCATCCCCATCACATTTCCATTTTAGTTAGAAATCTGGAAAGTACTCGAACAAACGTCCATTCTCTGCGAAAATATAATATCCAAAATTTTGTAATCTACATATAAAAATACATTTTACATCTCGATATTGAAATACAAACAGATTCTTGTTTTCTCGTGAGGAATTTACTTTGGCGTATATGGCCTTTTCTAAATGGCTGATTCATTTAATCTCGAACTTCAAGGAACTATAAAAGTAGGAACTACGGTTTCATACAAACTAAATCAGATAAATGACACAAAATATTAAATAATATCACAGCGTAGCTTCCAAGTCTTGCAGCAAAGCGACATGCGCTACCATGTTGTAAAACTTCCTAACATACGGATTACAGTGGCGAATAAACTATTCCATAAACTGGTGGAATAATTTAAACACTTTGCCAACAAGACAAGAAAATAAATAGGTAAATAAATAACAAATAAATAAAAATGAAGAATGAGTATTCGATAAATTAACGGAATCACAGGACATACTTTCTTGGCGTGGTAAGCAAAAAAATAAGCAAATAAACAAATAAATAAATATAAAATAATGTGTTTCTGAGAATGATAAATTAAAGCATTCTAAAATAGTTGTAATACCAGTGTCCTCTATAGCTCAGACACATTACTTTCATCTGACCGCAAAGTGGAATTTACAAACTTCGAAAAAGATTGAGAAATCTTGCGAAAATATCAGGTCTAATGAAGAATAAATTAGGTTCTGAAAGCAAATGACGAAAAACGAACAGAAGAGATCAAGAATAATAGGTGTTACATTCTATAGATGTGTAGAAAAAAAGGTCACATTAACAAATGAGATCGACATATTGTTTCTGCACAGAGAAACAAACCAGAAATTATTTGGGGCAAGACAAAAAATGAATTAGATGAGTTGCAGAACTAAGCAGAGTCATTTCAAACAGAATTGAGACTGAAATTGTATAAACTGAAATGTTTTCAGGAGAATGAAACAGTGAGTCAGATGTTGATGAGGGGTAAAGAACACATTGTGAGAAAATTATAGTTTTGGTGAGAATGAAGGAAATGATTAAGTAGTAGTTATTTTGACTAGATCCTTAGTTCGCTTGAAATAATAAATAAATAAATAAATACGCTATAATAAATATGTGAAGTGTCAGTCTCGGGCTTCCAGGTTGGCGTCGACCTCAGAGACGTGCGACACGAGAGCGACGCAGCCGCCGGCGATGTCGACGTCAGAGTCCGCTGCTGGCACTGGCAGGGAGTACCTGAGCGTGGTGCACGCGTACTTGCCACCTCGGGCCTCCACCTCGTCTCCCTCTTTCTGGCACCACACTTCGTACACGCGCAGTCTGCGGTTGAACTGGACCTCCGCGGGGCACAGGCTGTACTCGGCGATGCTGGTCCAGTCTTCCAGATCACTGACGTCGGGGGCGGCGGACCGCCGCTGGCGAAATCTCAGCTCTGCCGCCGGGGCGGCGTAGGCGAGAGAAGCGACGACAGCCAGCAGCGCGGCGCAGCTGAAGCTCAGGCGAGACATGGCGGCGGGGAGCACTCGAGCACTTGCCCGTGTGTGGCTGCTGATGTGGCAGTGTCGCGTGTCTCGGGCCAGGGAGCTCGCTGGGCGACTGTACCGGGCCAGCGGCCGCGTCCTCTTAAGAGCGCGCGAGTTCCTCCAGCGCGGTGGGCCGCGGAGGCGGAGGCGTGGTTGCTCAACGCGCGGACACCGCGTCAGGCGGGGACTTTTCTCCGGCGCGGGCGCCCCGGGCGCTCTCGGCGGTCCAGAATTTTTATTTTATTTTATTTATTTCTCATTTATAATCCTGCTACTTTTGTAGTTATACATGTTATACATTCGCTCATTAATGTTACATAATTTGATTATTTTAGATAAATAGAAAAAAAGGGGAAAAATAAAAGCAAAGAGAAAAATATATACAGGTGACTACAGTTGTTGCTAGAATTATAATATAACAAATTACAATTCTTGCATTTTACAATAATTAGGTATATTGGAGAACATAAAAACATGATTGGTTACATAGTTGTTTTATATATGTCGAAATTCAATGTATTCTGAAAGTTGTTAATTTTAATTGTGCTAAACAGTGTAATAGGAAAGAAAGGAATAATATATATATAGGGAGTTTTGTGCCCTTATGGTTAGCTGCTTTGTACCGTGCTGGGCGTTGAGTACCTTGGAATGATGCCTTCAAGCCACGATCACCCAGCACAGTTTCCATGGTTTTGATCTGTTCTTTATATTGTTTTCTCTTTCTTGTGTCTCAGGTGTTAGTAGCCATATTAAGTAAAGAAGGTCTGGTTTCGGTTGTTGACAGTGGAAGATTGCTTTCCTGTCAATCTTGAGTCTCATCGGTGTCACCTCCTTCATTTATGAAAGTTTCATCGTTTCTTCCTCGTCTGTTTGTTCCCAACTATACCTGTCCACTCTGTGGGGCACATGGGCAAACCTCCTGTAGAGCCTTGTCCTTTTGTATTCTTCGTAGGTTGCTTTGTATACCTTGTCTGCGAGTGTTTTGTGTAAAATCAAGCTGCTGTGTGTCTCTGACATGTGTGTATCGTCCGCAGTGTATGGCGATGTGTTCAGGAGAGCCCTCGGTGTTTTGGCAGGTGCAAGTGTTGGTGTCGCCCAGTCTCATTCGGAACAGGTGAGTGGGATATGTACCATGTCCTGTACGGAAGTGAACCATTCCGCGTCTGGGGTCGATATACTTCATCCATTTTCTTTCTCTAATGTCTGGTAGTGGTGTATATAGTCTACGTCCCTTTTCGCAGGCCTCCCATTCCTGTTGTCATGTGTCCGTTCACCATGTTGTCAGTTGGCGGTTTGTTACGATATGTGTGCCACTTATTTCGTGCACTTTGTCTAGATTCCCCATTTTAAGCCAGTATGCTGCAGCTCTATATTTTATTGTGTTGTCAACTGGACAGATACCCAGAAGGACAAACAGCGTTTCTATCGGTGTTGATTTGAATGCACCAGTAAGTTGTAATAACACACTTCTCTGCTCACGTCTCACAATTGTTTTGTTGGTTACTAGGCTCAATCTTTGAGCATAGGTATTAGCTGCAAAGCATAATACTGACTCGAAGAGAGCATAGTTATATGTTCGTATAGTTGACATAGGCAGTCTGTACGTGGTACAATTAAGCCTTGCCAACTTGTGTAGTATTTTCTATGCTTTGTGTGTGGTTATCATAATGTGTTCGTGGAAATTTTTGTCTTTTTGATGGGTTTCGTTGTAATAACCCTTTGAGTAGAGTGTATGTCGTTTTGCTATCTTGAGTATGTTGTGTTCGCACCACTGTATTATTGTTGTCAGTGTTTCACGTGCCTTCTCCTCTAGATAGGCCCTATTGTTGGCGGAGACAACCACTACAAGGTCCTCCATTCCACTACCCTTCCTCTGCAGTAGTCTAATAGACTGTGATACAGAGACTCTGGATCCTGCAGTTGCTTCAACCTCCAGAACATAGTGGGCCACCGAAGATTATCAAAGACACCCGCTATGTCAATCATTATTGCAATATTTATTATCGAAGTTATTTACGATTTCCAGTGCCCGGTTGATGACGTCATCTATGCTTTTGCCAGGTCTGAATCCGCCCAAGGACCTGAGTTCCTGTAATCGTTTACAGAGCAATTTCTCCTGTATTTTGGCGAGTGTGTTAATGAAGCATATTGACCTGTAGGCCGGTCAGCTCCTTTTTTAATAATGACAGCCTTGGAGGTTTTACACAGCAGAAACGCCCTGCCCAGCCGTAGGGCGTCATTGAGAAGTGTCGTTAGAAATGACGTAATCTGTGGTACAATTTGTTTAAGTGTTTCGTTATGTATCCCGTCTGGACCAGGCGCTTTTTTGTTTTTCAAATCAATTAAGGCCTTCGCGACTTCTTCTTGAACAAAGGGGCCTGTTATAGTATGTGTGGTGTATGGTGCATTCATTTCATCCCTGAGCAGTTTGTGTTCTTGGGTGTCTGTAAGTATATCGTCGTCTGGAAGCAGTTTGTTCAGCAAAAATTCATCTGTTTGCCTCCATGCCACGGTCATGTCACCGTTGACTTTGTGTTAAGTGCCAAGACCCAGTGGGTTTTTTATTTTATCTGTTGTTTATCTGGAATGTATTCTGAGCTAAGAGATACCCGGTCAGTTTGTTCTGTTGTTGGAAAGCATACCGACCTGCGCCAAGGATGCATACGACTAATTAACATCCGTTGCGCTGCTTGGAAAATGTCTTTTCTTTCTAATCTACTTAGTTTTAGCATTTTACCCATGTTTTCTTAGTTTAGTTTGTGTATGTTTGTTTCTGGATTCTCTACCCGGCTCTCTTGAGATTGGTTGTTACTGGTTTCTGCATTCCTGAAGCTGGTAGAGGTGTTGTTGTTGTTGTTGTGGTTAGCCGAGGTGTGAGTAATAGATTTTGGCTTTTTTTTATTTGCGGCTTTATGAGCGTCATTTGTGATACTGTCCCAAACTCGATTTGAGCCAAGTTCTTCACTATTATTCCCTTGTTTGGTTTTGGTTACAATATGAGGGTGTTCGTCATGTGATAAGAAGAGCATGTTTCACATGTTTCGCCGTCGGAGTCATCACTTTGGATAGGGTTTGGTATGATTATTTTTTTCTCTTTCTCTTCATTGTTTCGTAAGATGGTGTTGGTGGGATATAGAATTCCTCCAGAGACAAAATTTACAGGTTTAATACAAGATTTACATTTTGTAGTGTCGTATGTCCTGGCTTGTTGTGTGTTATTGTTTAACAGGGTTGGCATTGTGTTCCCTCTTTGGCTTTCTAGTTCGATATTCGTGAGTTCAACCTCCAAATCATCCAATAGTTGTACAAGTGCTGATTGAAAATTCAGCCAATAGGCTATTTGCTTTTTAATTTCTTTTGCTACAATATGGTGAATCGTGCCTTCTAGCATCATTTCGTCAATATATTGACTTTTATTAATGTAAGTTTCGAGGAGTGTGGTGTTTTGTGTTAGTGTGGGATATGATCGCCGTCAGTGGGTAACAGGCCCATTTGTCTGCGCCAAGAGATAGCTCTTCTAAAGTTTCTGTTGATTGTGGAAGGAGATTTCTATTGCCCAGTATAATTTTGTGACGCGTATTTGTCCTTAAAAGTGTTTTTAGTTTCCATCATCTGTTGAATCTATGAGCCTAACCTTGATTAGTTTGTGAGTTTTATACTCTCCTCCTCCCGTGGTGTTACAAAATTTGCCTCTGTTTTCACACGGTATACACGCCACTCTTTCGTTTGACCTACAATTGCTGCGAATGTGCCCTGATTGGACGCAGGTGGCACAGACTGGGTCTTTTTTCGGATAGTTTTTGGTTGAGTGGCCGAGGTCGCAGCTCATGTAGCACTGGTTGACTACTGTGTAGTCTTTGACTTCAGAGTCGATGAAGACCTTCTGCAGCCTAGTTAGGGGTCTGTATAGGGGTCCAGTACCCCACACGGGATTGTGCAACGCCTCCTGCCACTCTCCGCGACCGGACGCCCACGTGCGTGCTGCCGTGACGTCGTGCGGCTCGGCCGGAAAACAATCTAAATCTGACCCGGACTTGTTGCTGCACATCTTTGTCCGGCAGAGGTTCCGCAGGGCGCTTTTCGATACACAGAATTCGAAACTTTACAGATGTTAGAAGACACAATCATTTTACACAGAGAAGTTAAAGGGCGAAAACTTCATCTGTGGGAAGAACTTGAGATCTTTAAACATGTAGAACACAAGGATGGCAGTTTACTAAATGATCGGTTATATTTCGCCTCTAGACAATATTTTGAAGGCTTCAAACCCTTACTGGTCACGAAATCTTCTGACTGCTGGAGGTAGCCTTTCCGATTTGTCCATTTCCTCAAAAATCTAAAACCTGCTTACATTTGTAATTCTCCATTGCAATTGACATGACATTTATTATCATTTATTCATCTGGTACATTTTTCTGTTATTGTTGTTACGCAATGTATTTTAACGGTTTCATATAATGCATTTTTAAACCCATCGGCTGTTTATTAAAAACCTTATTTCTCGACCAGTTTCGGTCAATAGACAATCTTCATGGATAAAAAAGTGTTAAAATTTAAATGGTAATCAGTCAACATGAAGATGGTCAATTGACCGAAACTGCTTAATAAGTAAGGTTTCTATTTAACAGCTGATGGTTTTAAAAAGGAATGTTATGAAATATATTACTGCTCTTGACACTCGCCTCACTTAAATAGTTTAACGGTAACTGTTAGCATATTTTTACAATTGATCGATGTAAAATTTGTTTTCATAGCTTTCCTCAGTGCTCCTCGGTTGCACAGGGGTAGAGTGCCAGACTACAAATCCAAAGGTCACGGGTTCGATCCCTGCCAGGTCCAAGAAGCGCCGTGGTTCGGAACTCACATTAAACTGTAGGTCCCCCTATAACTGGCTGGGTAAGTCAGTTGGAAGGTCGGAGGAAGTCAACGGCATACCACCTCCAAACTGGACCATGCCTAGTAAAGTACTGTGGTGTTCAAACCAATCTTCGGATTGTTGACTGCTTTACCTTTTAGCTTCCCTCGACCTTGTTACCCTCTTTTTATCCCAATATTTCATTTATTAACATCGTTGTAAATTCAATGTACTTTCTCCGAATGGCTGCTTAAGCCACTGAACGTTTATGTTCCACGGCGCATACGCCACCGATCCCGGTATGCACGCTCCTTGCTTCCCATCAGTAAGCGTGAATGACTCCAAACGCGCTGACGTATTTTTCGTCTAAATCACACTCCGAGGACATTCAGTTACTGTGATATGCATGTAGAGTAAGTAACAGTTTTATTCTGATTCTGTATTTACACAACAGGATTGGTATGACACATGTTTCAGGCATAATGATTATGAATTTGCAATTGATGATATCACATTGTCTATAGGTATAACATGAGTTTCTGAAGAACACAGTTTTATAACCGTTGAAGATGTCGTTAATTTTTTTAAACTGCTATTATTGCAAATGATTGGCTGATTATTAATTTGCTATCCTGTAAGTCATTTTTAAAATATTCAAATTAAATCACTTCCAAAGCAAGACTTTCGGTCCAGATTTTATACCAATTACGTTTCTGGGAGAGTGTGTTGACGCAATATCTCCATACCTCGCTCAGTGAAGAATCCGTACTCAAAGACTAATGAAAACTAAAATACACGATTTTGTCTTTGTTCTATAGGTTTGTTTATTTTGTGAATCGATTTTCGGCTCATTAGGCCATAATCAGAAGTTTACTGACTTTCAGTCAAAGAACTTGTCGGTAAATCAGCAAGACATGTGACACACAGGAAAGTAAAATAACTTCTTTGATGGAGCAGTTAACAGTATAAATAAGTATTTGAATGAAATCTGTAACTTAATAGTACTGATAAAAGGAAACATAAATACCATACGTAGAGAATAGTGTAAACACAAATTCTTACAACATGACTACAGTGAATAAAAATAAAATTAAACAAGAATGTAATTTTTTAAGGATTATTCAAAACGCAAGGTGACACAAACATTAGAAATTTTGGAAACCCGACACACTATTATAACTCGCAAATTGCGAAGTAAGGAATGTATATTTAACATTTATAGCAGCAGACCATCAGCAACGTCTGTTCCTTAGGAACAGACGTATCATGGTAAATATGACAGCCAAGACAAGCTAAAGATGGTGTAGTATGTCTCTCTCTCCTTCACGGGAATCACTGCTATACGCGTGCGAGCACTAAGGGAAGCAGACAACTGTAACATATGGCAGTTTGGGTCTGGCGGGAAAGCGTGTCCGGGTGGCCCAGTGCTTAAGGCCACCGCTCGCGAAACGAGGGAGACCCGGGTTCGAGTCCCGGCCTGGCACAAATTATCATATGTTACAATATGATAGACCACCCGAAGAAGAGCAGCTCAAGTCGGAAATTCTCGTATATTGCGTAGTAATGAATGTATAATTACTGTAATGACAGTGTACAGATGGATTCACAAAATTAACAAACACAAAATTGTGCATTTTAATTTTTTTTAATGAATTTGTTCTACCAAGAAGCGGCGGAAGAATCAGTAAAGATGCAAAGACTGTAAAGTTTCACAGATTACTCCAGTATTCTAAACTGGAATAGGACTGATACGACAAAATTATAGGCGCATATCACTGACGTCCGTTTGCAGCAGCATTTTCCAACATGTACTGTCGTCGAACATTATGAACTACCTCGAAGAGAACACCGATTCAGAAAGTATGATTTTTGTGAAACGCAGCTACACTGCATGATACCTGTCTGAACATGACTAACAGATTTGTGGCGCCCTCGATCGGCAATGCTGGGATTCAGTATGGTGCTGGACCACCCCTAGCCTTGATGACAGCTTCTGCTCTCGCAGACATACGTTCAGTCAGGTACTGAGAGCTTTCTTTGGGAATGACAGCCCATTCTTCACGAAGTGCTGCACTGAGGAGAGTCATCGATGTAGGTCGGTTAGGCCTGGCACGAAGGCAGCGTTCGAAAACACCACAGAGGTATTCTATACAATTTAAGTTAGGTCTGTGTGCAGGTCAGTCCCTTGCATGGATGTTATTGTCGTGTGACCTCTCCAGCACAGACCGTGAATTATGAACAGGTGCTCGATAGTGTTAAACAGCTGCAATTGCCATTCCCGGATTGATATTCAACTGTGGGAAGCAAGAATGTGCTTAAAACATCAGTGTAGGCCTTTGGTGGTGCTGTGATACAGCCTCGCAAAACAACAAGAGGTGCAAGCTCCCTCCATGAAAGACACGACCACACCATAGCACCACCGCCTCCGAATTTTGCTATTCGCACTACAGACTCTGACAGATGACGTTCACTGGGCATTCCCCACACCAATCCATCGCATCACCACATTCTGCATCGTGATTCGTCACTCCACAAAACGTATTTCCACTGTTCAATCCGCCAATGTTTACGCTCCTTGCGTCAAGCGAGGTGTCGAGTGGCATTGACCTGCATTGTGTGTGGCTTATCCGCATTCGCTCGACCATAAAATTGAAGTTTTCTCATGTCCCGCATAACTGTCATATTACTTGGAGTGGATCATGATGCAGTTAGCAATACATTTGTCATGGTCTGGATAGATGCCTGCCTATTACACTGTATACCACCCTCTTCAACAGTTTGCTGTAGCCATCAGTCAACAAATGAGGTCGGCTTGAACGCTTTCGTGCTGTGCGCGTCCCTTCAAGTTTCCACTTCACTATCTCAACCAAAACAGTGAACCTAGTGATGGTTAGCAGTGTGGAAATCTCGCGAGCAGAATTCTGACACAAGTGACACTCAATCACTTGACCACGTCCGTGATTCCGCAGAGCGCCCCATTCGGCTCTCTCACGGTGTCTAATAACTGCTGAGGTCGCTGATATGGAGTGCCTGGTAGTAGGTGACAACGCAATGCACCTAGTATGAAAAATGTACGTTTATGGGAGGGTCCTGATACTTTTGATGATAGAAGGTAGCTGTTTGGTCACATGGAGTAACGACTGCTGTCGACAAGGAATCTCAAATCGATTCCATATTTATAGACATCCGGAAGGCTTTTGACAGTGCACCTCACAATCGTCTTTTAATCAAAGTGCGCGATTATGGAATACCGCCACAGTCGAGTATTTACTATCGCGGGTTTCTTGCAGTAAGGACAAAGTGCGTTGCAATTGACCACACGTCATCGAATGAAATGAAGCGACATCTGGTGTTCCTCAAAAAAAAAAAAAAGTTCAAATGTTTGTTAAGCTTACGGGACTTAACTACGGGGTCATCCGTCCCTAAACTTACAAACTACCTATCAACTACCTTATACTAAAGACGGCACAAATATCCATGCCCGAGGGGGGATTCGAACCCCCGACCGTAGTGGCCGTGCAGACCATCACTGGAGCGCCTCAGTCTCCTCGGCCACCGCGGCCGCCTGGTGTTCCTCAGGAAAGTGTTATAATGTTCTACTGTTCCCTGTCTTTATAATCGATTTAGCAGATAATCTTAACTGTCCACAGCCTATGATGTCGTTCATGGATTACTAAAATGACCAGAAGATGAAAAGCAACTGCAAAACTATTTAGAGTAGACATTTGCATGATGCGAAAATTGACAGTTAACCCTGAATAACGAAAAGTGTAGACTCATCCATATGAGCATTAAAAGAAATGCGTTAAACGTCATTTACACAATCAATCAGTTCAATCTAAGGGAGATAAGTTCAGTTAAATACTTGGGAATTACAATTACAAACAACCTTAATTGGAAGGAACGCACAGAAACTATCGTGGGAAGGGGAACTGTACGTTGAGTTTCATCAGCAGAACACTTGCAAGATGGACCAGTTCTACTAAGAAACTGCCTACACTGTATTTGTCCATTCCATTTTCGAGTACTGCTGCGCATTGTGGGATCCCCATCAAGTTGGAAAGACGGAGGACACAGAGAAAGTTCCGGGAAAGGCTGCTCGTTTTGGGTCACGAATTTGATGCAATAGTTGGGGTGGAACTCATTAAAAGAATGGAGTTATTCGTTGCGTCATTCGCCAACTTTCTCCTCCGAATGCGAATACATTTCGCTTCTACCCTCCTACATAGAGAGTCAGAGACACAAAAGACAAATCAAATGGAGAGATTTTTCCCGCACGCTATTGGAGAATGAAGCGGAAGAGAAATAGTATGAAAGCTGATCGATCAAACCTCTTAAATGTGATTTGCGTAATAGTTATGTAGAATTAGACGAAAGTTTAAGAGATCGTCTCAAAGATGCGACATGTCGAAGAACCAAGGAATTAATAGCGGTGTTTTAAGTTCGCTATGGATGTGATTAATACGATAAGAAATTCCACAGTTGCTAGTTCAGTTTAGTAGGAACAGACAGCTTTAGAAACGGCATCCATTCCGGGGCAATTCAAATGTTTGTAAATGTTTGTAAATCTATCGGACTCAACTGGATGGTCATTAGTCCGTAGCTTACAAACTACTTAAACAAAGGTAAAATAACCTAAGGACAACACAAACACCCATGCCCCAGGGAGGACTCGAACCCCCGACGGTGGACGGCCGCGGGGCAATTATTTTCAAACAGTAAGTACCCCCAACCCTGCCCCACTCTCCCACCAGGCCACATCCCTCCTACCAGAATATTTACACAACCAAACTCTCACGCTTAAAACAGTTGAAAATAACTTTTTAATTTGTAAATTGCCTAAAATTGCAGTGTGGGTTATCTCGGACCAGCGCACATTTGTATGACCAGTCGAACAGTGAAGCTAGGTTGGTTACAGCATACAAGCAAAGTCAGCAACGTTTGCATGATGAAGCAAAACTGGTGTCCTGGAAAGTAGTACGAATCGATTAATTCGTTTCGAATCAAATGTCATCTGGGCTGAAATTAATAGCTATTTGCACCACTTTTTGTGCACCGTTAGGCTTTCATGTTACATTTAAAAAAAAAAAGCAATAATTGATTTTCGCACATCAGTGTGAGATCCTTAACAGATAAGGTTAATAGAAGAGATAATAAAGATCCAACGGAGAGCAGCACGCAATAGGTTCACTTAGCTAGCACGACAGTATCAAAGAGTATCAAACAGAAGTTCCACAAACAGGAAGGAGTACGCTCGTTGGTTTTTGCATGTAATAGGCCATCAACAGCGTTGGAAATATTTTTACATCATGACGCGGGAAATAGCTCAGAAGAATTTTTAATTTGACAATAATGGCTTAGAAAGCCTTCCTTCGTTCTTTTTTTATGGCTGTCGGCTATTTTTCTATCGAATCCACGAGAAGTGTTGGAAGTTTTGGATTAGAACCAGAGCCTATTCTGCTGAAGAAGACTCTAACTGAAGGCGCCGAGCTTCATTGGTGAGGCACGGTACTATTCAGCTGCCGGACCTTGGTGGCCCGGTTGGAACGTATGAGCAGTATCGCGCCAGTATGTTAAGCCATCAGAGTTTCATTTTACTTAATGTCTGTTGCTGCTTGGAGACACTCGCTTGGAGTAGGTTCTAGAGTAGATTTCAAGCACTGTAGGTTGCATCATCAATATAAGAGCGATGAATTATACTGTCATTTTAATTTGTAGGGAAGTGGACTATGACTTTTTCTCATGTTAGCCTCCTATTACGTACTGAAATTAAATTACGCTAAAGACAAACGATACTGCCTACTTTCTTCACGTATTTTCGGTGCTTCATGTTGGCAAAACATTTAGTTGAGCTGTTTAACAGTATGATGACTTCTTCCTACGTCCCAGAGCCATATTTAGATTCAAGAATTTTACAACTATTGCGCATAGAAAGTAAGAGACAGGAAAAAGGGTGTAATTCTGTGGTGACGATCACTCCTATTCAACAAAGCAACCACATTTTAATGTTTCAAAACAAGTATTTTTATTATCAACTGTGTTTAAATGAACATCATATAACTAAAGTAGAATATAATGTCGTGATGCGTAACTTAGGAACTGCAGTAAGGGATGCTATTAAGGAAGGGGACGGAACAAATCGCGTTACACGCGTCAGTCTGTTCCAGACTGGATGGCGTCGCTCCGCACGACAGGCAGGAGGCGCGCGACGCAGCCGGCGGGCACGTCGACGTCAGAGCCGGCCGCCGGCAGAGTGAGGCGCACGCTCCTGCAGACGAACTGCCGGCCGCGGGCGTCGAACTCCTGCCCGTCGACGCCGTTGGCGCACCAGGCCTGCACGACGCGCAGCCTGGCTCTGTACTGCACCTGGGCGCGGCACACGCTGCTGTTGAACACACTCTCCCAGCCGGGCAGGCGAGAGAGGGCGTGCGCTCTGGCCTGCAGGGGCTCCACACCAGCGACTTCCGTGGACACTGCGCCTTCTGCCGTAGGCCGGCTGCCTTCTGTTGCAGCCTGCACGCCTTCGGTGGTAACTGCACCACTTGCTTCAACCTGCAGAGTGGCAGTCACCAGCAAAACGAGTGGGAACACACACCGCCAGCACGAGCCTGCCATTGCTATGTAGAAAATGTGATTTCGGGAAAGCTGAGAAGGCCACGGATCTAGCTGCGATGTCTACTCGAACGAGCTGTGTGACCGACTATGTTTTTGCTACAGGTCCTAGACTATATATAGAGGTCCAAATCGCGCGGGGAATCTCAGTACGTATCCTTGTTAAACGCTTGAAGCGTCTTGACCGGACGTTCGTTCCGGAAGCTCTATCTGTCCTGTCCCCGACGCTGCATTATCACTCCCACGCAAAACGGCTCGAGTGAAAAACTGTCTCGCAAAAATACCCCGGTCATAAATGTCACGAAACCCATTAGCGAGCATTAATATGGGCCACTAGCTGTGGAGGTTGGTGCTTCAGATGACTGGGGGTTCACGTCTTTCAGTGTCAGATCTTGATAGTGGCACCTCTTCGAGTGCCGCCGGGGGAAAGAACTCGGGTTTTCCCCCTCCCCCTCCCATTTTAGATATATTTTCGCTAAAATATCAGCAGAATCTCTTACCTCGACTTTTTTGCGCTTGCTTCAACTCGAGCTGAGGCGTCAGCCTACCAAGTTTCTTTAGTGCCGATAAGAGTGTTTCAGCGCATTTTGCACTGCCAATCACTGATAGGAAAGGTGCATCTTATAAATTTAATTGTTTTAAATTGAACTGATCCTTATTAAAAGGATTTCTCATGCCCATACGAAACCAGATGGATTGATGTGTCAGGTCACAATAAGTTACAACCAATATTATAGAATTAAATAGGATTGACATATGATATTTAATGCGAATCTCCTTATGACTCCAATAACTGGTACACTTGCCCTAAATAACCTCCAGATCTCACAACACACAGAGAACGGTAGGACAATGGATTTCCATTAGGACATTGAGATTCATGTGCAAAAGGACACATTTCCTAATCTCATTTGAAATTAATAGTCATACAAAGCTCCCTTCCGAAACTACGTCCTGGTGGCCTTCTTAACGTTGAAACCAATGTAACTTGCACTCATTCGATGTACTGAACAGTTTTTTTTTTCAGAAAATAAATTAATGTTGTATGTAACTTATATGAATCCAGTGTAAAGCAGCTTACATCTTACGAGATAAAACAAAACGTGCTGCCCTTCTCTGAACCATCCAATTTTTTTTCTTCTTTTCCAGGAAGCTGCTTTCAGCAAATTTAAAATCTGACCTAGAAGATCACATAAGGAATGTTTTTTAGAGAACTCTTGCTCTCGTTTAAGAAAAATTTCGTACAGCTTGAATGGTTTACTGGTGTCGGGAACAATTGTTAACAATTAAAAAAACTTCGCTCCTCTTGAGAAAACTACTCAACCTAAGGAAAATTTGCTTGTATAAACAACACATATGATAAATAAATGGGGCAATTTCAAATACACAATTCAAGATGCCGCAGAAGGTACTTAAAACAACCATGAATAACGAAAAGGTCACAATCGCGGTCAAGTTTCAAAACACGTTAAGAAAACTTAAGTGACATCTTAGCTCACTGTTCAGTAATAACTCCAATCGATACAACAGTTACAGAAAAACACCTTACAGATACTCAATATAATAGAACCAAATTAAGAAGGGCTTTCCCCCTTCAGTAATTACAGTTACCAAATGAAAGACAGTGGCAACAGAATCACACGAGATCCCAAGGCAGATAGCCAGCACACCGATGGCCACGGCGCGACGGCTTTTTAGCTTTCGAAACACGGTAGCTTTTACCGCGGAGACTACCGAAGGAAGGTCACGGTATACGTCCTGATTCCTATTCACATTCTCCATGTGTTCGGCATGTGCCTCCTCGTGGTTTTCTTTTTTCTGTGTGCTCGTTTGGAGTCTGGCTGTTGCGCGACAGTAGCGGTAACGTGCTGTTCGGCGGCAGGTTCCGTAGTGTGCTGTGTATCGCCGCGCTGCTGTTGCCTAGCGACGGCTTGCAGGCAGACGCTCCCCTCGTGACGTGTGTATTTACCTCGTGCGTCTCTTCGCTCACCGGAGTGTTTAAAACCGGCGGCGCGTCCGGCACTACGACTACTTGTTATGTCTGAATGTGCGGGATTGGCAGCAAGGCGTCTCCAGTGAAGAGACCTATTTTGCTCCGTACACCTGGAAGTGTAACTTTGTAACTTGGGCGGCACGGTGTTAGTACTGGTTCAAATGTTTGTATAGCTTATGGGACTTAACTACGGTGTCATCAGTACCTAAACTTAGAAACTACTTATGAACTTGCTTAGGCTAAAGACGACACAAACATCCATGTCCGAGGAGGGATTCGAACCCCCGACGGGGAACGACCTCGCACAGCTTAGCATAGCGCCTCAATGCGCTCGGCCGCTCCGCCGTGGCTCCTCGTAACGGTTGGAGCCATTATGCAAATTAATCCGAAAGGGTTAACTACGAATAATGCGCAATACACACAGAAAACGAACACTAATAGAGAGACAGGCGAAAACTCGAAACGACGAACTTCAAATGAACAAGACGATCCACACGTACACAACATAAAACGCTACTGACTCGGAGCGCTCAGAGACGTGCTCGCTCTACCGCGTCGCAACCAAGACTGCACCATTGGGGACACAGCGATCACCTCACCTGCACGGAATTACTCAAGTACCCCTCCCGTCAGATGCAAATTCGCAACTTTATTCTGCCCATTGAAACCCAAACTCGTAATTTTTTTAAACTTCCGTAACAATAAGCGCCTAGGAGTGACTCCGCACTGAAGAAAGGATCCTTGTCCGTCATCGGCATGTTGTATATGGTGTCTGTTCTTTCGGACATGTCATAATGAACAAACGCCACTTTTTGATCTTGCAGTTATTATCAATTCATATTCACAGAATGACATTAACTACGAATGGGTAAAGTTGAAAATGTGCACCCAGCCAGGACTCGAACCCTGGTCTCCTGCTTTCTAGGAAGTTGTGCTGACCCCTGCACCACTGGGGACGCTAAATGTGCGTTTCTTCAGTGCGGAGACACTCCTAGGCTCTTACTCTTACAGGAATCTTTTACAAAAACTACGAGTTTGAGTTCTAATGTGCAGAGTAAAGTTGAGAATTTGTATCTGACGGGAGGCGTACTTCAGTAATTCCGTGCAGGTGTGGTGATCGCAGTGTCCCCAGTGGTGCAGTCTTGGTTGCGACGCGGTAGAGCTATCACGTCTCTGAGCGCTCCGAGTCAGTAGCGTTTTATGTTGTGTACGTGTGGATCGTCTTGTTCATTTGAAGTTCTTCGTTTCGAGTTTTCATCTGTCTCTCTATTAGTGTTCGTTTTCTGTGTGTATTGCGCATTATTCGTAGTTAACCCTTTCGGATTAATTTGCATAATGGCTCCAACCGTTACGAGCCGCGGCAGAGCGGCCGAGCGCATTGAGGCGCTATGCTAAGCTGTGATGATCACTGTATTCCTAGCGGTGTAGGGGTCAGCTCAACTGCCTAGAAACCAGGAGACCTGGGTTCGAATCTCGGCTGAGGGGCACATTTTCAACTTTATCCGTTATCAGGTAATGTCACACATTCCGTGAATATGATTAATTACTTACCTAGCGATTTGTTTCTCGTAACAAAATCGCTTAATGCAACGATTGGATGTCATACTTAACAAAAAGTATCAGTGACGTACTGAAGTAAAAATAGGAGATGAGCAGGGCTTAAACCCAAGACCGTCGCGTTGGTATATATAAAAAAATTAACGCTGTACCAACTTGCCCGCAAGAGCTTGATGTGCTTTCACTGTTATACTTTTCCTCTACTCCGTTCGTCAGGTGTCATTGTTATAGTTTATTTACTAATTCTGGACGATGGCAGAAGGCACAAATTATATCGGAGGTTTGGTTGATACAGTCAAACCTCGATATATCTCTAGGGAAAACAAAATTAATTCAATATATCGAGGTGTTCCAGAAAAAAGTCAAGATATTTTATTACTGTACTTAATGTGAAGGATACTCTGCAGTTTTAACTTCCACTCATCACAAATTTTATTATTTACACTGGCTCTTTCCCCTCTCCTTTTTAAGAAAATAATGCCCTGTCTTTTTCCTGAAACTTTTAAGCCATCCATTACGAATCGTATCTTATCCCGACGCTGATGCAAAATAATTTGCCTTTTCTTTCAAAATAAATCTACCACTTATCACTTTATTATTCCTCTGCTGTCGGAACCACTGCTCTAAACCGTCTTCTAAATCTGGAAACTCAGCCATCCTTTGTCGTTACCGATCTGCCCCTTTATCACGCGGTCTTCATTCTTCATTATTGCTGACAGTGTGCTTGCCGGAATCCCAAACTCAGCTGCTACAGTGTGTCCAGAAAAGGGCTCCCTGATTTCAAAATTAAATATCTCGAAAACAAAGATCGATAGAGGAATCCAGTAAATGGTATGTTTGTTGTGAAAGCTGTAAGAAGTTTCTACAGCAGTTTGAAATAAAAGTTACAAAAGCTGCGAACAGATGGCGCTGTACGCTGTACAGCTCATATCACCATACATACGGTATGAGTGTACGTTGTGGCCTTCACTCTGAAGACTGGTCTGATGCAGCTCACCTCGCTACTCTATCCTGTGCAAGCCTCATTATAAGGGGTGATCTCTTAGTTTCTCTAATGTTCAAATGTTTGTATAGTCTATGGGACTTAACTATGGGGTCATCAGTCCCTAAACTTACAAACTACTTATGAACTAGCTAAGACTAAGGACGGCACAAATATCCATGCCCGAGGGGGTATTCGAACCCCCGACCATAGTGGCCGTGCAGACCGTGACTGAAGCGCCTCAGTCCCCTCGGCCACTGCGGCCGGCCTCTTAGTTTCTGTATACGACTTTTACCTCCCACACGTTTACATGGACTTTTTCTTAAAGACTCAGTAAGTTTCACTACAGTACATGCCTTGAGGTAAAAAATACTGGAGAATAGTCAATGTAAAAAATTACTTCCATAAAGTATCTGGGAGCATATATACTGGGTGAACTGAAGTGGAAAGATCACATAAAATTTCCCTGTGGAGTAACCCAGCGGTCTAAGGCGCCTCGCTGCGGAGCGCGCGGTTGCTCGCCGTCGGAGGTTCGAGTCCTCCCTGGGGCATGTGTGTGTGTGTGTGTGTGTTGTCCTTAGGTTAGTTTAGCTTAGTTTAAGTAGTTTGTATGATACGGACTGATGACCACACAGTTTGGTCCGATAGATTTACGAACATTATTTTCACATAAAATTAATCCCGAGGAAGGCAGATGGTAAACTGACATTCTTTGGAAGGATACTCAGGAAGTCCATCAAGGAAGCAGGTAGGCCTACCTTGGAAAATATATGAATATTGCTCGTCATTGTGTGAACCGTAATAGATGGGTATGCGGGAAGGGCGGCATACTTGGCTACAGGTCTGTTTAGCAGGAGTGGGAGAGTCACTGGGATGACCTGCTTGGACCAGTGGCAGGCGCGGCGGAAGCCATGTGGACCACTGTTCACTGCAGAGTGCATACGATTTTTCAAAGTCATCCAGTATCCGGCTTTCTCCTATATGTATTGTCGAATAGGCAACATGGATAAAATTACACAGCTTGGAGCCCGCAATGTGGCTTAGGATTACCGACGGTAGGTTCCCCGCGAACCATCCTCGACTGGAACAGAAAAAAGGAAGTCACACTGATACACAAAATACAATCCGCCACAAATTGTGAGATGGCTTGCTGAATACCTCTTTCGGACCTGATACGCACAATTGTGTTAATTTCTTTTCATATTATTGCGGTACGAAGTTGATTGCTGAGAGAAAGGATTGTGCTGGAATCGCTAGATGGAATAAACCTCTAAGCGTATCGCTACCTGTTTGGACACGCAAGATATTGTGTATTAATCAATGAAAATTTTGAAGATGGCGGGTCGAAAGAATCTACATCGAGTTACGTCTTAATTTTACATTATTTTTGGTGATTAAAACATTTGAAATAGTGCGTTTTGAGAATCAGAAACGTCTAAAGAAGTAAGTAAACATAAGTTTGAATGCACTTCCTTCATTAGATAATAAATTGCAAGCAGCAGGTATTTTCTGTGATTTGTCAAAGGGATTTGATTGTGTGAACTATAACATCCTTTTCAGTAAATTAGAATTCTATGGTGTCACGGGAAATACTGCAAAATGGTTCAAGTCGTACCTCACTAACAGGAAACACAGGGTGTCAGTGCAAGTGCAAGTGTCAGTGCAAGTGACTAGTGAATTAAGCCAACAGCCATCATCGGATTGGGAAGAAATTACATGTGGTCATTAGGGCCATTGCTTTTTCTCGTGTACATAAATGATCTCTCATCAGTTACACTACCAGAAGCTGAGTTCGTTTTGTTTGCAGATGATACAAGTATTGCAATAAAAAGTATGTCAAGCATAGTTACAGTAAGGTCCGCTAATGATATTTTCATGAACATAAATAAATGGTTTAAAGACAACTCATTGTCATTAAACTCTGAATAAGAATCACTACATGCAGTTCAGAACATGTAAGGATTTCCCGCCAGCATATGCATTAAGTATGAAGAAGAGCAGATAGAAGACGTTGACAGTATTAAATTCCTGTGATTACAGTTTGATAATAAATTCAGTTGGGAGGAGCACACCACAGAACTGCAGAAACGACTCAACAAATCTCTATGTTCAATACGAGTGTTATCTGACATAAAAATAAAAAAGGTTGCTTACTTTGCTTACTTTAATTCCATAATGTCACATGGTATAATATTTTGGGGTAACTCTTCAAGTCAGTCAAAAGTCTTCAGAGTCCAAAAGCGTGTAATACGAATATTTGTGGAGTAAATTCACGGACGTCCTGTAGAAGCCTCTTCAAAGAACTGCGTATATTAACTATTTCCTCTCAGTATATTTATTCCTTAATGAAATTTCTCATAAAATAATATATCCCTTTTCCCAACAAAGAGCTCAGTTCATACATACAATACTAGGAACAGAAATGAGCTACACAAGGACTTAAAAACGCTTACTTTAGTTACAAAATGGGTCCACTACTCAGGAACACACATTTTCAATAATTTACCCATCAAGTAAAAAAAAAAAAAAAAAAAAAAAAATTAAGCTAGAAATAAAGATTAGTTTAAGAGCAGCATAAAAGACTTTCTAGTGGCCAAATCCTTCTCCTCCATTAGTGAATTTCTAAATTGACGAAATGATGCTTCTATCAGTATTCAACCTATATTAGTATTATTGTATTGTAAGCTTAAAAACCCTTAGAATATGTATGTATCTGCATTTATATTATTAGTATTATCTATTACTTAACTTGTTAAATTTGTTTCTTGACATGTACCACATCCACAAGAATCTCCTCAACTTGGATCTACGTAACGAAAAACTAATCTAATCTAAAAGTTTGAATAAAAATATTTTAAATACATTCGTAACTACAATAACTGTAACTTCCATACGCACAATTGTGTAGGTTGAGACTATATCATTGGCATATGCTCACTTGACGTTGATGTATGAATTGTCAGATTTAACCTGGAATCTTGCAGATAATACTCCCAGACTGGGAGACAGCTCTGAATTTTCGAATGAAGAGAGAAAATGAAGTTGCTAAATCAGCAGTAATGTTAGTGAGTGCAGAAATTCAGTACAACTTTCCCACTCAGCTCAATGAAAACAATGTACAACAAACAAATTATGCTTGTCATGGTGTATGTCAAAATACAGTATCTCCTTTCGTGAATATCACTGTAATAAATGATTTAAATAAAGTGGAAAATGATTGTATTGTATTTAAGATAGTTATGACGCTCACATTTGTGTTGGTTCTAAATTTTTGTGAAAGCGAAAAATTGATATACCATTCCATAGTTTTTTCTTATATAAACCCAGTGGTTTGAAAATTACCGATTTTGGTTCAATCAGGGGTCTGAAAGGGTTACAGATGTCGATGCGTAGAAGATTTCATAGAACTTCAATAATATTCTATGTTAACAAGTATCTCTTCTACAAAAATGCTTTTCTTCCCATTGGCATTCTTCCTCTCTATCTTCTCTGGCGTGATAATCACACAGTTTTCACTGCCTAAATAACAAAACACACATCCTATTTTTATCGTCTCCTTTTCTATTCTAGTTCCTTTAGCACAGGCCATTGTGTTTAGTTGCTCTTTAAGTTCCTTTGCTATCTGTGATAGAATCTCAAAATCATCGGCAAACGCATATATTTTATTTCTGCTCCCTTAACTTTCTGTTAGCTTTCTTTACATCTTGCTCAATAACAATGCTGAAAGGCTGAAACACTGTCTTATTCCTTTCTCAACCACTATGCCCATCGACTGGTGAATGATTTTTCTACATATTGTATATAACTTTTCGTTCCTCGTATTCTACACCAGATAACTTCAGAATTTGAAAGTGTGTATTTCAATTCTAAAAAATTTTTCCAAATCTACAAAAGGTTTCCTTAAGTTATTTTCTAAGGTTAGTTGTTGGGTCATTATTGCCTCGCGTGTTACTAAATTTTATAGCAATCTTCTCCAAGGTCAAATTTTACATTTACCCACTCTTTCGTAAATAATACAGCATACATTAAGTTACCTATTCTTTATGTACCTACGCTATACATTTCAAATAGTATGTTAATTATTTAATTGCTGATAAATATTACAATGGCGGTTTAAAATCCACTTGAATTTGACATAGTGTAAAATCTGAGAACAATCGTCGACTTAGAAGTTGCTAGAAAAGTCTGTAGTGGTTTATCATCATTTAATTATTCTGTTGCGGAATTAGAACCCTATGAACAAGAATAAACTGCTTGTTGTTTATGAAATCTAAATTACTTATGAAATTGCAAATACATGTTGGAAGTCCCGCTCTGCTTTTTTTAATAACAGGCCGTCATTACCTCACTGAAGCAGTAATTTGAAAAACAAGGACAACAGTAACAAACATTAGTCTTGCTTTAGGTCATGATGTAATTCAAACATATTTAAAATAAAAATTCAAGGAAAATGGTCTTCAATGCGTTTATTGTTTTATAAAACGCTTAATTCACTTTACATAATTAACACAGATTCACATCAGAAACTTATGAACACGTAATCTAGGAACATTGATTAAATAGTATCTACTATAACTGAGGTCACTACATATCACATTACTTGACAATAAACGAGAGAACTTAGTTGACGAAGTTTCTCGAATATTTGGCAGTAGTGACTAAATACATTCCAATGGCATTTGAAAACTGAGATCACAAATAATTCTTACAACTAGAACAAACTATGAAGTATCAAGTATGCACCTGCAGTAACAAAATATGCATAAAACGGTACAAAGCAGACATGTCTGATTCATCAACGGAAATATTGGTTAAATGCATCGGTATTTTACATAAAAATGCATTGGGACAAAGATAAAGAAATAAAAATTATGAGACCGTAGCATATGTTTATGAATGTTATTTACTATTCAAAACACTTATTTGCTACGCATTTTAATGATTTTTTGCTTTTCTAATAAATTATATGTAGTACATCTCCGTCCAAGCCCCTGTCTCAGTCGTCTGCTTTAATGTAAGTCCAACGCAACTGACGCAGTCATTTCGAAAAGGCCATATGTCCATCCCCATCACATTTCCATTTTAGTTAGAAATCTGGAAAGTACTCGAACAAACGTCCATTCTCTGCGAAAATATAATATCCAAAATTTTGTAATCTACATATAAAAATACATTTTATATCTCGATATTGAAATACAAACAGATTCTTGTTTTCTCGTGAGGAATTTACTTTGGCGTATATGGCCTTTTCTAAATGGCTGATTCATTTAATCTCGAACTTCAAGGAACTATAAAAGTAGGAACTACGGTTTCATACAAACTAAATCAGATAAATGACACAAAATATTAAATAATATCACAGCGTAGCTTCCAAGTCTTGCAGCAAAGCGACATGCGCTACCATGTTGTAAAACTTCCTAACATACGGATTACAGTGGCGAATAAACTATTCCATAAACTGGTGGAATAATTTAAACACTTTGCCAACAAGACAAGAAAATAAATAAGTAAATAAATAACAAATAAATAAAAATGAAGAATGAGTATTCGATAAATTAACGGAATCACAGGACATACTTTCTTGGCGTGGTAAGCAAAAAAATAAGCAAATAAACAAATAAATAAATATAAAATAATGTGTTTCTGAGAATGATAAATTAAAGCATTCTAAAATAGTTGTAATACCAGTGTCCTCTATAGCTCAGACACATTACTTTCATCTGACCGCAAAGTGGAATTTACAAACTTCGAAAAAGATTGAGAAATCTTGCGAAAATATCAGGTCTGATGAAGAATAAATTAGGTTCTGAAAGCAAATGACGAAAAACGAACAGAAGAGATCAAGAATAATAGGTGTTACATTCTATAGATGTGTAGAAAAAAAGGTCACATTAACAAATGAGATCGACATATTGTTTCTGCACAGAGAAACAAACCAGAAATTATTTGGGGCAAGACAAAAAATGAATTAGATGAGTTGCAGAACTAAGCAGAGTCATTTCAAACAGAATTGAGACTGAAATTGTATAAACTGAAATGTTTTCAGGAGAATGAAACAGTGAGTCAGATGTTGATGAGGGGTAAAGAACACATTGTGAGAAAATTATAGTTTTGGTGAGAATGAAGGAAATGATTAAGTAGTAGTTATTTTGACTAGATCCTTAGTTCGCTTGAAATAATAAATAAATAAATAAATACGCTATAATAAATATGTGAAGTGTCAGTCTCGGGGTTCCAGGTTGGCGTCGACCTCAGAGACGTGCGACACGAGAGCGACGCAGCCGCCGGCGATGTCGACGTCAGAGTCCGCTGCTGGCACTGGCAGGGAGTACCTGAGCGTGGTGCACGCGTACTTGCCACCTCGGGCCTCCACCTCGTCTCCCTCTTTCTGGCACCACACTTCGTACACGCGCAGTCTGCGGTTGAACTGGACCTCCGCGGGGCACAGGCTGTACTCGGCGATGCTGGTCCAGTCTTCCAGATCACTGACGTCGGGGGCGGCGGACCGCCGCTGGCGAAATCTCGGCTCTGCCGCCGGGGCGGCGTAGGCGAGAGAAGCGACGACAGCCAGCAGCGCGGCGCAGCTGAAGCTCAGGCGAGACATGGCGGCGGGGAGCACTCGAGCACTTGCCCGTGTGTGGCTGCTGATGTGGCAGTGTCGCGTGTCTCGGGCCAGGGAGCTCGCTGGGCGACTGTACCGGGCCAGCGGCCGCGTCCTCTTAAGAGCGCGCGAGTTCCTCCAGCGCGGTGGGCCGCGGAGGCGGAGGCGTGGTTGCTCAACGCGCGGACACCGCGTCAGGCGGGGACTTTTCTCCGGCGCGGGCGCCCCGGGCGCTCTCGGCGGTCCAGAATTTTTATTTTATTTTATTTATTTCTCATTTATAATCCTGCTACTTTTGTAGTTATACATGTTATACATTCGCTCATTAATGTTACATAATTTGATTATTTTAGATAAATAGAAAAAAGAGGGGAAAAATAAAAGCAAAGAGAAAAATATATACAGGTGACTACAGTTGTTGCTAGAATTATAATATAACAAATTACAATTCTTGCATTTTACAATAATTAGGTATATTGGAGAACATAAAAACATGATTGGTTACATAGTTGTTTTATATATGTCGAAATTCAATGTATTCTGAAAGTTGTTAATTTTAATTGTGCTAAACAGTGTAATAGGAAAGAAAGGAATAATATATATATAGGGAGTTTTGTGCCCTTATGGTTAGCTGCTTTGTACCGTGCTGGGCGTTGAGTACCTTGGAATGATGCCTTCAAGCCACGATCACCCAGCACAGTTTCCATGGTTTTGATCTGTTCTTTATATTGTTTTCTCTTTCTTGTGTCTCAGGTGTTAGTAGCCATATTAAGTAAAGAAGGTCTGGTTTCGGTTGTTGACAGTGGAAGATTGCTTTCCTGTCAATCTTGAGTCTCATCGGTGTCACCTCCTTCATTTATGAAAGTTTCATCGTTTCTTCCTCGTCTGTTTGTTCCCAACTATACCTGTCCACTCTGTGGGGCACATGGGCAAACCTCCTGTAGAGCCTTGTCCTTTTGTATTCTTCGTAGGTTGCTTTGTATACCTTGTCTGCGAGTGTTTTGTGTAAAATCAAGCTGCTGTGTGTCTCTGACATGTGTGTATCGTCCGCAGTGTATGGCGATGTGTTCAGGGGAGCCCTCGGTGTTTTGGCAGGTGCAAGTGTTGGTGTCGCCCAGTCTCATTCGGAACAAGTGAGTGGGATATGTATCATGTCCTGTACGGAAGTGAACCATTCCGCGTCTGGGGTCGATATACTTCATCCATTTTCTTTCTCTAATGTCTGGTAGTGGTGTATATAGTCTACGTCCCTTTTCGCAGGCCTCCCATTCCTGTTGTCATGTGTCCGTTCACCATGTTGTCAGTTGGCGGTTTGTTACGATATGTGTGCCACTTATTTCGTGCACTTTGTCTAGATTCCCCATTTTAAGCCAGTATGCTGCAGCTCTATATTTTATTGTGTTGTCAACTGGACAGATACCCAGAAGGACAAACAGCGTTTCTATCGGTGTTGATTTGAATGCACCAGTAAGTTGTAATAACACACTTCTCTGCTCACGTCTCACAATTGTTTTGTTGGTTACTAGGCTCAATCTTTGAGCATAGGTATTAGCTGCAAAGCATAATACTGACTCGAAGAGAGCATAGTTATATGTTCGTATAGTTGACATAGGCAGTCTGTACGTGGTACAATTAAGCCTTGCCAACTTGTGTAGTATTTTCTATGCTTTGTGTGTGGTTATCATAATGTGTTCGTGGAAATTTTTGTCTTTTTGATGGGTTTCGTTGTAATAACCCTTTGAGTAGAGTGTATGTCGTTTTGCTATCTTGAGTATGTTGTGTTCGCACCACTGTATTATTGTTGTCAGTGTTTCACGTGCCTTCTCCTCTAGATAGGCCCTATTGTTGGCGGAGACAACCACTACAAGGTCCTCCATTCCACTACCCTTCCTCTGCAGTAGTCTAATAGACTGTGATACAGAGACTCTGGATCCTGCCGTTGCTTCAACCTCCAGAACATAGTGGGCCACCGAAGATTATCAAAGACACCCGCTATGTCAATCATTATTGCAATATTTATTATCGAAGTTATTTACGATTTCCAGTGCCCGGTTGATGACGTCATCTATGCTTTTGCCAGGTCTGAATCCGCCCAAGGACCTGAGTTCCTGTAATCGTTTACAGAGCAATTTCTCCTGTATTTTGGCGAGTGTGTTAATGAAGCATATTGACCTGTAGGCCGGTCAGCTCCTTTTTTAATAATGACAGCCTTGGAGGTTTTACACAGCAGAAACGCCCTGCCCAGCCGTAGGGCGTCATTGAGAAGTGTCGTTAGAAATGACGTAATCTGTGGTACAATTTGTTTAAGTGTTTCGTTATGTATCCCGTCTGGACCAGGCGCTTTTTTGTTTTTCAAATCAATTAAGGCCTTCGCGACTTCTTCTTGAACAAAGGGGCCTGTTATAGTATGTGTGGTGTATGGTGCATTCATTTCATCCCTGAGCAGTTTGTGTTCTTGGGTGTCTGTAAGTATATCGTCGTCTGGAAGCAGTTTGTTCAGCAAAAATTCATCTGTTTGCCTCCATGCCACGGTCATGTCACCGTTGACTTTGTGTTAAGTGCCAAGACCCAGTGGGTTTTTTATTTTATCTGTTGTTTATCTGGAATGTATTCTGAGCTAAGAGATACCCGGTCAGTTTGTTCTGTTGTTGGAAAGCATACCGACCTGCGCCAAGGATGCATACGACTAATTAACATCCGTTGCGCTGCTTGGAAAATGTCTTTTCTTTCTAATCTACTTAGTTTTAGCATTTTACCCATGTTTTCTTAGTTTAGTTTGTGTATGTTTGTTTCTGGATTCTCTACCCGGCTCTCTTGAGATTGGTTGTTACTGGTTTCTGCATTCCTGAAGCTGGTAGAGGTGTTGTTGTTGTTGTTGTGGTTAGCCGAGGTGTGAGTAATAGATTTTGGCTTTTTTTTATTTGCGGCTTTATGAGCGTCATTTGTGATACTGTCCCAAACTCGATTTGAGCCAAGTTCTTCACTATTATTCCCTTGTTTGGTTTTGGTTACAATATGAGGGTGTTCGTCATGTGATAAGAAGAGCATGTTTCACATGTTTCGCCGTCGGAGTCATCACTTTGGATAGGGTTTGGTATGATTATTTTTTTCTCTTTCTCTTCATTGTTTCGTAAGATGGTGTTGGTGGGATATAGAATTCCTCCAGAGACAAAATTTACAGGTTTAATACAAGATTTACATTTTGTAGTGTCGTATGTCCTGGCTTGTTGTGTGTTATTGTTTAACAGGGTTGGCATTGTGTTCCCTCTTTGGCTTTCTAGTTCGATATTCGTGAGTTCAACCTCCAAATCATCCAATCGTTGTACAAGTGCTGATTGAAAATTCAGCCAATAGGCTATTTGCTTTTTAATTTCTTTTGCTACAATATGGTGAATCGTGCCTTCTAGCATCATTTCGTCAATATATTGACTTTTATTAATGTAAGTTTCGATGAGTGTGGTGTTTTGTGTTAGTGTGGGATATGATCGCCGTCAGTGGGTAACAGGCCCATTTGTCTGCGCCAAGAGATAGCTCTTCTAAAGTTTCTGTTGATTGTGGAAGGAGATTTCTATTGCCCAGTATAATTTTGTGACGCGTATTTGTCCTTAAAAGTGTTTTTAGTTTCCATCATCTGTTGAATCTATGAGCCTAACCTTGATTAGTTTGTGAGTTTTATACTCTCCTCCTCCCGTGGTGTTACAAAATTTGCCTCTGTTTTCACACGGTATACACGCCACTCTTTCGTTTGACCTACAATTGCTGCGAATGTGCCCTGATTGGACGCAGGTGGCACAGACTGGGTCTGTTTTCGGACAGTTTTTGGTTGAGTGGCCGATGTCGCAGCACATATAGCACTGGTTGACTACTGTGTAGTCTTTGACTTCAGAGTCGATGAAGACCTTCTGTAGCCTAGTTAGGGGTCTGTATAGGGGTCCAGTACCCCACACGGGATTGTGCAACGCCTCCTGCCACTCTCCGCGACCGGACGCACACGTGCGTGCTACCGTGACGTCGGGCGCCTTGGCCGGAAAACAATCTAAATCTGACGCGGGCATGTTGCTGCACATCTCCTTACAACTGCCGGTAGACTTTCCGATTTGTCCATTTCCTCAAAAATCTAAAACCTGTTTACATTTGTAATTCTCCATTGTAATTGACATAACATTTATTATCCATTTTATCTGCTTTGCGACACCATACTATAAGGTAATATACGTCTAGTTGAGACAAACAGGTGTCAGTATAACTCAAAATATTAAAAATACAGTGGTCATCTTAGATAAAACCTATCAATCAACATGAAAATGGTCTATTGACCGAAACTGGTTGATAAGTAAGGTTTTTAATAAACAGCGTATGATTTTAAAAATGCATTTTATGAAATATATTACCGCTGTTGACACTTACTTCACCAAAGTATTTTAACGGTAACTGTTAGCATATTTTTACAATTGACCAATGTAAAATTTGTTTGCATAGCTTCCCTCAATACGCCTCGGTTGCACAATGGTAGAGTGCCAGACTACAAATCAAAAGGTCACGGGTTCGATCCCCGCCAGGTCCTAGGGTTATTATCTGCTCCTTTCCACTTCTTTCACCTCTGATAGTACTGCTCATGTGAAAAATAACGGGTAGCGCCGTGGTTCGGAATCCACGTTAAACTGTAGGTCCCCCTATAACTGGCTGGGTAAGTCAGTTCGAAGGTCGGAGGAAGGCAACGGCATACCACCTCCAAACAGGACCATGCCTAGTAAAGTACTGTGCTGTACTGTGCTGTTAAAACCAATCTTCGGATTGTTGGCTGCTTTACCTTTTAGCTTCCCTCGACCTCGTTACCCTCTTTTTATCTAAATATTCCATTTATTAACATCGTTGTAAATTCAATGTACGTTATTCCAGTGGCTACTTAAGCCACTGAACGTTTATGTTCCACGGCGCATGCGCCACCGGTCCCGGTATGCACGCTCCTTGCTTCCCATCAGTAAGCGTGAATGACTCCATACGCGCTGACGTATCTTTCGTGTAAATAACATTCCTAGGACATCCAATTGCTGTGTTATGCAAGTATAGTAAGTATCATTTTTATTCTGATTCTGTATTTCACAGTGTTTTACACAATAGGCTTGTTGGTATGACGCATGTTTCAGGCATTATGATAATGAATTTGCAACTTATGATGTTTATATCCGTTGAAGACGTCGTCAATTTCTTTGAACTGCTATTATTGCAAATGGTTGGCTGGTTATTAATTTGCTATCCTGTAAGTCATGTTTAAAATATTCATCTTAAATCACTTCCAAAGCAAGACTTTCGGTGTAGATTTTATACTAATTACGTTTCTGTTAGAGTATGTTGACGCAGTATCTCCCTACCTCGCTCAGTGAAGAATCCATACTCAGAGACTAATGAAAACGAATATACACAATTTCGTGTTTGTTCTGCAGGTTTTTTTATTTTGTGAATCGAATTTCGGCTTATTAGGCCATCATCAGACTTATACTGACGTTCAGTCAAAGGACTTGTAGGTAAACCAGAAATGTTGAAATGTTTGTAAATCCATTGGAACAAACTGCGTGGTCGTCAGTCCGTAACTAAGGTAAACTAACCTAAGGACAAAACACACACCCATGCCCCTGGGAGGACTCGAACCTTCAACGGCCGCTCGGCTACTCCGCCGTGCGGTAAACCAGAAGACATCTTACACATAGAAAAGTGAGTTAATTTCTTTGATGGAGCAGTTACAGTGTAAATAAGTATTTGAATGAAATCTGTAAATTAATAGTACTGAAACATGAAAACATAAATACCATACATAGAGAAACCGTGTAAACATAACTTCTTAAAACATGTCTATAGTGAATAAAAACAAAATTAAACAAGAATCTAATGTTTTAAATCACAAGGTGACACAAATATTAGAAATATTGGAAACCTGGCACACTATTATAACTTCAATAAACAAGCAGCCAAAAATATAGTGGTGGGATAGAAGGTTGCAGATCGGAGGTATGCACTTGAACTGAAAAACGGTGAAAATAAACATATTCAGTTATAGTGTTCACAATTAAATAAAGAATTACTGTAATATTTTCCGTGATACGTCTGTTCTTTAGGAACAGACGTTGCTGATGGTCTGCAGCTACAAATGTTAAATATACATTCATTACTTCGCAATTTGCGAGAATTTCCGACTTTAGCTGCTCTTCTTCAGGAAATTCTCGCAAATTGCGAAGTAAGGAATGTATATTTAACATTTATAGCTGCAGACCATCAGCAACGACTGTTCCTTAGGATCAGGAGTATTATGGTGAATATGACAGCCAAGACAGGCTAAAGATGGTGTAGTATGTCTCTCCCCGTCGCGGGAATCACTGTTATATGCGTGCGAGCACTAAGGGAGGTAGACAACTGTAACATATGGAAGTTTGGGTCTGGCCGGGAAGCGTGTCAGGGTGGCCGAGTGCTGAGGGAGACCGCTCGCTAAAAGCGGGAGACCCGGGTTCGAGTCCCGCTCTGGCACAAATTTTCATATGTTATAATGTGATAGACCACCTGAAGAAGAAAAGCTAAAGTCGGAAATTCTCGCAAATTGCGAAGTAATGAATGTATAATTACTGTAATGACAGTTTACAGATGGATTCACAAAATAAACAAACACAAAATTGTGAATTTTCATTTTTAAAATGAATTTGTTCTACCAAGATGCGGCGGTAGATTCAGTTAACGTGCAAAGACTGTAAAGTTTCACAGGTCACTCCAGTATTCTAAATTGGAATAGGGTGATCCGACAAAATTATAGGCGCATATCATTCACTTCGGTTTGCAGCAGCATTTTCCAACATATACTGTCGTCGAACATTATGAACTACCTCGAAGAGAACACCGATTCAGAAAGTATGTTTCTTGTGAAACGCAGCTACACTGTGTAATCAAAAGTACCCGGATACCTGTCTGAACATGACTAACAACTTCGTGGCGCCTTCCATCGGTAATGCTGGGATTCAGTATGGTGTTGGCTCTCCTCTAGACTTGATGACAACCTCCACTGTCGCAGATATACGATCAGTCAGGTGCTGAAAGCTTTTTTTGGGAATGGCAACCCATTCTCCACCAAGTGCTGCACTGTTATTGTCGTGTGACATCTCCGACACAGACCGTGCATTATGAGCAGGTGCTTGGTAGAATTAAAAAGCTGCAATTGCCATTCTCGGATTAATATTCAACAGTGGGAAGCAAGGAGGTGATTAAAACATCAATGTAGGCCTTTTCTGGAGCTGTGATACAGCCTCGCAAAACAACAAGGGGTGCAGGCTTCCTCCATGGAAGACACGACCACAACATAGCACCACCGCCTCCGAATTTTGCTATTGGCACTACAGACACTGGCAGATGACGTTCACTGGGCATTCCCCACACCCAGCCATCAGATCACCACATTCTGTATCGTGATTCGTCACTCCACAAAACGTATTTCCACAGTTCAACCCGTCAATGTTTAAGCTCCTTGCGTCAAGCGAGGTGTCGATTGGCATTGAGCTGCGTTGTGTGTGGCTTATTGGCAACCGCTCGAACATAAAATTGAAGTTTTCTGATGTCCCGTCTGTCATATTACTTGGAGTGGATCCCGATGCAGTTTGCAATACCCGAGTCATGGTCTGGATAGATGCCTGCCTATTACACTGTATAACATCCTCTTCAACAGTTTGCGGTCTCCGTCAGTCAACAAACGACGAGGTCAACTTGAACGCTTTCGTGCTGTGCGTGTCCCTTCAAGTTTCCACGTCACTATCTCATCCAAAACAGCGAACCTAGTGATGGTTAGCAGTGTGGAAATCTCGCGTGCAGAATTCTGACACAAGTGACACTCAATCACCTGACCA
Organism: Locusta migratoria; assembly: GCA_026315105.1. NCBI lineage: Eukaryota > Metazoa > Arthropoda > Insecta > Orthoptera > Acrididae > Locusta > Locusta migratoria. The sequence continues at coordinate 181,325,571 of CM048746.1, forward strand.
TATTCATAAACCGTGATTCCGCAGAGCGCCCCATTCAGCTCTCTCACGATGTCTAATGACTGCTGAGATCTCTGATATAGACATCCGGAAGGTTTTTGACAGTGCACCTCACATGCGTCTTTTAATCAAATTGCATGATTATGGAATATCGCCACAATCGTGTAATTACAATCGCGGTCTTCTTGCAGTAAGGACGAAGTGCGTTGTAATTGACGAGAGGTCATCGAATAAAATGAAGCGATATCTGGCGTTCCTCAGGGAAGTGTTATAAGGTAGTAAAGTTCCCTGTCTTTATAATCGATTTAGCAGATAATCTTACACTGTTCACAGCTTATGCTGTCGTTCATGGATTAGTAATGTGGCCAGAAGATCAAAAGCAACTGCACAGCTATTTAGAGTAGACATTTGCATGATGTGAGAATTGGCAGTTGACCCTAAATAACGAGACGTGTAGAGTTATCCATATGAGCATTAAAAGAAATGCGTTAAACGTTATTTACACAATCAATCAGTTCCATCTAAGGGAGATAAGTTCAGTTAAATACTTGGGAATTACCTTTACGAACAACTTTAATTGGATAGAACGCACATAAATTATCTTGGGAAGGGGAAGTGTAGGTTGATTTTCATCAGCAGAACACTTGCAAGATGAAACAGTTCTACTAAGAAACATCCACTGTATTTGTCCGTTCCATTTTCGAGTACTGCTGCGCATAATGGGATCCCCATCAAGTTGGAAAGACGAAGGACACAGAGAAAGTTCAGAGAAAGGCAGTCGTTTTGAATCACGAATGTGATGCAACAATTGGGGTGGAACTCATTAAAAGAATGGCGTTATTCGTTGCGTCATTCACCAACTTTCTTATCCGAATGCGAATACATTTTGCTACTACCCGCCTGTACATAAGATACATAAGAGAAATCAAATGGAAAGATTTTTTCCGCACCCTATTAGAGAATGAACCGGAAGAGAAATAGTATGAAAGCGGTTCAATGACACCTTTTTCAAGCATTTAAATATGATTTGAATAGTTTCTTTTTGTAGAATAAGACGAAAGTTTAATTTTAAAGAACTGAGGAATTAAAAGCGGTGTTTTACGTTCGCTAAGGATGTGATTGCTACGATAAGAAATACCACAGTTGCTATATCACTTGAGTAGGAACAGACAGCTCTGGAAACGGCAGCCATTCCGGGGCAATTACAAAATGTCTTTCAAATGTTTGTAAATCTATCGGACTCAACTGCTTGGACATTAGTCCGTAGCTTACAAACTACTTAAACTAAGGTAAACTAACCTAACGACAACACAAACATCATATTTACACAACCAAACTCTGACTTTTAAAACAGTTGAAAATAACTATTTAATTTGTAAATGGCCTAATAATTACAGTGTGGGTTATCTCGGGCCAGCGCACATTTGTATGACCAGTCGAACAGTGAAGCACTAGGTAGGTTACAGCATACAAGCAAAGTCAGTAATGTTTGCACGATGAAGCAAAAAAAGGCCGAAACAATTAATTCTTTTCGAATAAAATGTCATCTGGGATGATATTAATACTCAGCTATTTGCACCACTTTTGAGTGCACCGTTAGACTTTTATGTTACATCTAAAAAACAATAATTGATTTTCGCACATCAGTGTGAGTTCCTGACCACATAAGGTTAATAGATGAGGTAGTAAGGATGGTCTTCTGACAAAGTTCCGAGAGCATAAGTTACACGAACAGTCAAACATTATATTGCATCGTCCTACATATATCTCACTAGAAGTCCCCAAGGATAAAATGAGAGAGATTGGAGCACACATGGAGGCATAATGGCAGTAGTTTTCTCCGTCAACAAAACGCGAATGTATTTGGGAGGAGGAAATGACAGCCGCGGTGGAGTACCCGAGCGGTCTGTGGCGCCACGCTGCGGAGCGCCGCTTGCTCGCCGTCGGAGGTTCGAGTCCTCCCTGGGGCATGGATGTGTGTGAGTTAACCTTAGGTTAGTGTACCTTAGTTTAAGTAGTTTGCAAGCTACGGACTGATGACCACGCGGTTTGGCCCGATAGATTTACAAACATTTGAACATTTGATGAAAATGATACACACAGTGAGCTCCACCACACACCGTGAGATGGCATGCGAAATATAGATGTAGATGGTGATGTGTAAGAGTTTCTTTCGGGTCTCTTTCACACTTTCTAGATTTACATGTATAGAATCACAAATGTTTGTATTCGGAAGATACACTGAAATATATTTCGTAAATACATTTCGCCGCTATGAATAACGTCCTTTTATAATGATTTTTACTCCAATGATACATCATTTCTATGACAATCTTTCCCCTGTATCACAATAACTAAAAACTAACTGACGTTCTATGAACTCTCTCTCTATGTCCTCCGTTAGGCCCACCACGTGAGGAACCAACAATGAGCAGAAATACTCCAAAACATTAGACTTGCGCGTAATAGATCGCGATCGGGGGCGCTAACTTTCGTTCGCGGCTCTGCCGCGAACTAGTTCCTTCTTTTAGTTCGTCCGCTCCTAGTGACGGCTGAGCGGCGTGGTCTGCGCATGTAGGTGGAGGGAGAAGCTCCCCCACCTAGCTGCATCATGCGCTTGCTGCTTGAGCCGCCTACAATATCAAGCAAACCAAAAGAAACAGTTTGTGGATAATTTCTCGCGTTTAAGTTTAGAGTTATCTCTATATCTTGGCATATGGAATTTATTAGTCAGATATTGCAGTGTAGAATACTTCAAATCAGAAATTTTATTGCACTGAACTATGTAATCTAGCAGGCAGACGCTAACCTCGAAATGGCTCTCATCAGCAGAAGTAAATACGTGATTATTAATTCTGTTCGCGACCTATCGCGCATATTTTATTTCGCGACCTATCGCACATATTTTAGTTCGCGACCGTTAGCTCTCTTGTTTGTTCGCAGGTCGTCCGCGATGTAGGGCGCTCTTTTTAGTTCCACCGCTCGTTTTGGCTTTTGCTACCACTACTAAAACTACAGCTGAGCTGCATGTCAGCTCGAAATGACGGCAACTGGCAGAAGGGATTCACGCGATTCTGCGCGCTCTCGCGTCCTCTCGCTGTTACACGTCAGTCTTCGGAAAAGGAGACCTGTTTCTGTGTCTCTTCAGTGTACTTCAAACCGTTTGTTACGCACACTGCTATATACTTTATGGAAGTAATTGTTTCAAGTGATTCTTCTGCGGTTGCCTTGTCGTACGAAAGTGATATTTCTATCAATATACAGTCCTCTGGACAAATTTGAATCTGACTCTTACTTGTAGCGGCAGAATGTTTTCTGGTAGAGGTTACTATTTTTAGATACTAAGCAACGTCAGGCAACTTCCCAGCGCAGTAGTCGCAGAAACCATTCTGGGGCCATTATTTCCATGTACCAAATTCCCAACCCCGAATATTTACGCAGTAGAACTCCCATATATAAAACAGATGAGAACGACTACTTACTTTGGTAACAAAGTAATATCTTGAATAACTGGCGAGAAACGAACAAACTAGAAAAAAGTTAAAAACATTTTAAAACTTTATTTTATAGGTTAATGGTTATCGATGAGTGTTCTCATACTGCAGCCGTTTCTAGGGAGCCAAACGTGATAGGCGGTACGTTTCAGCCAGCGGCAAAACTTTACATTTTAATGTAGTTTTAAACGCAGGAATTAGCAGCAGGCTGATAGTTTTGCTGAAATGTATAAATAAATCAATAAGTCCTGGATACTAATTACTTATGAAATCTTCTGTATCACTGGATATTATCAACAGTGGTGTGAGACACAGGACCGATGGATTTGTCTTTGGAAATTGCCAGCATATGTCTTCACTACAGTTGAAAAGTTAACATGAGCTGAAAACCTCCTACAGATACAAAAATAAGGAAATGAATATTTGAATGTTTGTCCTTTATGCATTACTATACGAGACATCTGTGCTGAATCTTTGGTGAGTTGTTTCCTGTGTACGTCTGCATAGGTTTCTGGTCTCAAAACAAGGCAGTACGATACATCATGAATAATGAGATAGCGCTGCACGAAAATAACAGGATTTCCGCATTTATCTTAGCTGCATGCAACAGACTTTACTTACAATTTCAAATCTTTACGGAAAAGAGTTTATAGTTTACTATATTTTCGCTGTACGTGACGTAGCACTGTCGCATCAGGCATGCCACTTTAATTTATTACTTCGTTACTACTAAACAAATTTGCAATATATTTTGCATGCAGTATCGACTTATATATATATCTGCATGTGTCCACAAATTTAAATCACCGTACGACATATACTTCAGGAGGTATGTCATATCGTGAACCTGCGTGTCAGGCATGACATTTCGTTTTATTACTTCGTTACTACTAAAGCTGTTCACCATTCCTGAAAAAACCACGTGCGTATTGCAATGCAACGTGGTATCAAAGTGGAAAAGCAGTGTCGAGGACTTTCGGAGATTTGCGATTAAGAGAATTTATATTTGATGTTAGTCTGTTCTTGATAGCAAATGCCGGAAAGTTCCTCACGTACTAGTTTGAAATTATGAAACAGCATTGCATTTTAATATGAGAAACTAAACTAATGCCAGGAACAGTTAGTAAGTAAATAAATATCAGCATATGCCGGACAGTTGCTACCCTTACAAGTAAACCAACGGATGTGTCATTCCTATTTTTCTAAAAATTAAGATATGTTATAAGGCATGAAAAACTAAGGGACACGTATTTTTTTAGCGATTGTAAAACGTATTTCATTGATGTTACGGCCCTCCAAAATGGGTGCTAAACTGGAAAAATTGCGGTAACTTAGAGATTAGTGAAGCGATTTTAATGATTTTTATTACGAAATTATCTTTTCATAGATGACGATAGTCGGCCTCCGTATATTGGAGAGGGAGTGAAAATTAGTCCATCTTCAACGAAATACTTGAATCCCGAGTGCTCCTGTGATAGCTACATCCTAAGTGCTTCATTTGACAGGTTGGAATGCAGGTGACCAAACATAGTAACAGCTACGAAAGTTCATGATTAAGGAACTGATAACGCGTGATATTGGAGAAAATACGGACTCTTTAAACAATTACAAATAGATCTAAAATCCATAAGAAATCAGAAGACTTAGTTTAGCTCCGAAGTGAGTGGAAAACGAAAAATTGAATCCGCAGGAAATGTGAAGTATATGACGACCTTCATTTTAAGTAGGTATAAAACTGTATTCAACGACATATCATTCAACACATAGTAGGCCTATACGAGTGTACTTCGAACATCACATCTTAAGAAATGTAAAGAATATTCTCACACTGACCTGTGCGTGATACAGATACCTTGATTGAGAAGTTTAAAGAATAATAGACACTGTCAGTGATTTTTAACCAGTAATGCCTGATTTTAGCTATTGTTCTTCAAAAATGTTTGTTGTACCGCATTTTTTTTTTGTTGGTATTTTATAAGTTGTATTTTGATGAATGGAAGTTTATACTGTCGGTTGGCAGATGCAGATGAGTTGAAACCGGTCATCACTGCTAATAACTTTGTGGTCAAGATTATAGATATTGTCTGTTTAATCGATGTCTTTATAGGCTAAGATTAAAATCATTCTGAGCTATTTGCCGCGCCATTATGGTACAATATTTCTAACGTCTCGGCTTCGTTGCAGGAGCCTTTTCAGGGAATTACTGACGTGTTTCCTTCTGTGCTTGTCTTATAAAGCGAATTATGTTCCTACGAGTGGTTCTGATTGGTTGAAATTTGGTAGCAGAAAGGGCAGGAATAACTTTATTGGTGTTTGCATTGGTGTTTGTGATAGATGGAAATACGGGTGGAAGGTGAGCTCATTGGTGTTTTTAATCGGTGGCTCTGACTGGTGGAAAACAGGAAGGTGTACGCTTGTTGGTGTTTGCTTGTAATTGAACAACAACAGCGTTGGAAATATTTTATCATCATGACGCGGCAAATAGCTCAGAAGAAGTTTTAATTTACCAATAATGGCTTCGAAAGCCTTTCTTCGTTCTTTCTTTACGGCTGTCGGCTATTTTTCTCTCGAATCCACGAGACGTGTTGGAAATTTTGTAGCAGCACCTGACCCTATTCTGCTGAAGGAGACTCTAACTGAAGGCGCCGAGCTTCATTGGTGAGGCACGGTACTATTCAGCTGCCGGACCTTGGTGCACTGGTTGGAACGTATGAGCAGTATCGCGCCAGTATGTTAAGCCATCAGAGTTTCATTTTACTTAGTGTCTGTTGCTGCTTGGAGACACTCGCTTGGAGTACGTTCTAGATTATATTTCAAGCACTGTAGGTTGAATCATCAATATATGTCTGATGGATTACACTGTTATTTTAATTTGTGGGGAAGTGGGCTATGTCTCATTCCAATGTTAGCCAACTCCTATCAGGTATTTGGTTCAGTATCAATTGAAAACTTGATTTTGTTGTTCAGAATAACTGATTCATGTATGCTTATTGTAAATAAATTTATGTATAATTTAATTTGCCAGTTTTTCAAGGAAGCCGAAGAAATCCAATGTTTGTAAACCTAAGGGACCAAACTGTGGTTTTCGGTCACTAAAGTTACAGAATATTGAAATTATCTTATGCTAAAGACAAACGATACTGCTTACTTTCTTCACATATTTTCGGTGCTTCATGGTGGCAAACCATTTAGTTAAGTTGTTAATAGTATGATGACTTCTTCCTACGTCGCAAACCAATTTAGTTTCAAGCATTTTACAACTATTGCCTATAGAAAGTAAGAGATAGGAAAAAGGGTGTAATTATGTGGTGACGATCACTCCTATTCAACAAAGCAACCACAATGTAATGTTTCGAAACAAGTATTTTTATTATGAACTATAGTCAAATGAACATCATATAACTAAAGTAGTAAATTATATATATATATATGTTAATCATTTACACATACAGCAATAAATAAAACAACACAATCAAAAATTATGTACAAATTTCGTGTAACGTAAGGAAAATCATTACTATCTAACTGTTAAGTTGTTCGAAGATTTTAAAATGACTGGTAATAACTACAGACTTTAAGTTGATTTCACCTCCTGCTTTATCTCTCGTTTATACCAAATTGTTTATCCTTTTGTAGCAGTAGGAATATTCAACTCGGTTTGATATCGGTACAATATCAGTCGATGGTATGTATTAAGTATCAGTTGTGAGGTAGTCTTAATTTTCATCACAGTTAGAGAATTCGGACTACGATACTTTTACAGTACACTTTTTACGCTTCCTATGATCTATGATTTACAATAGAGAATATAATATCGTGATGCGTAACTTATTAGGAAAGGAACGGAACAAGTCGCCTGCCACGCGTCAGTCTGTTGCAGACTGGATGGCGTCGCTGCGCACGACAGGCAGGAGGCGCGCGACGCAGCCGGCGGGCACGTCGACGTCAGAGCCGGCCGCCGGCAGAGTGAGGCGCACGCTCCTGCAGACGAACTGCCGGCCGCGGGCGTCGAACTCCTGCCCGTCGACGCCGTCGGCGCACCAGGCCTGCACGACGCGCAGCCTGGCGCTGTACTGCACCTGGGCGCGGCACACGCTGCTGTTGAACACACTCTCCCAGCCGGGCAGGCGAGAGAGGGCGTGCGCTCTGGCCTGCAGGGGCTCCACACCAGCGACTTCCGTGGACACTGCGCCTTCTGCCGTAGGCCGGCTGCCTTCTGTTGCAGCCTGCACGCCTTCGGTGGTAACTGCACCACTTGCTTCAACCTGCAGAGTGGCAGTCACCAGCAAAACGAGTGGGAACACACACCGCCAGCACGAGCCTGCCATTGCTATGTAGAAAATGTGATTTCGGGAAAGCTGAGAAGGCCACGGATCTAGCTGCGATGTCAACTCGAACGAGCTGTGTGACCGACTATGTTTTTTCTACAGATCCGAGTCTATATATAAAGGTCCAAATCGCGCGGGGAATCTCATTACGTAGCCTTCTCAATCGCTTGAAGCGTCTTGACCGGACGTTCGTTCCGGAAGCTCTATCTGTTCTGTCCCCGACGCTGCATTATCACTCCTACGCAAAACGGCTCGAGTGAAAAACTGACTCGCAAAAATACCCCTGTCATAAATATCACGTAACCCATTAGTGAACATTAATATGGGCCACTAGCTGTGGAGGCTGGTGCTTTAGATGACTGGGGGTTCACGTCTTTCAGTGTCAGATCTTGATAGTGGCACCTCTTCGAGTGGCACCGAGGGAAAGAACTCGGGTTTCCCCCTCCCCCCCCCCATTTTAGATATATTTTCGTTAAAATATCAGCAGAACGTCTTACCTCGACTTGTTTGCGCTTGCTTCACCTCGAGCTGACGCGTCAGCCTACCAAGTTTCTTTAGTGCCGATAAGAGTGTTTCACCGCATTTTGCACTGCCAATCACTGATACGAAAGGTGCATCTTATAAATTTAATTGTTTTAAATTGAACTGATCCTTATTACAAGGATTTCTCATACCCATACGAAACCAGATGGATTTATGTGTCAGGTCACAATAAGTTAGAACCAATATTGTAGAATTAAATAGGATTTACGTATGATATTTAATGTGAATCTCATTACGACGCCGATAACTGGTACACTTGCCCTAAATAACCTCCATATCTCACAACACACAGAGAATGGTAGCAAAACTGATTTATGGATTTCCTTTAGAACATTAAGATTCATGTGCAAAAGAACTCATTTCCTGATCTCATTTGAAATGAATATTCATACAAAGCTCCCTTCTGAAACTACATTCTGGAGGCCTTCTCAACGTTGAAACCAATGTAACTTGCACACATTCCATGTACCGTAAAGTTTCGTCAGAAAAGAAATTAATTTTGTACGTTATATGAATTCAGTGTAAAGCAGCTTACATCTGACCCGTAAAATTCATATTCAAATTATATCCATAGTCTGATAAAGCAAAACATTACTGCCTACTTGTTACAACTGAAATTACTGATCAGTAAATAACTTGGTGATCAACAAGTAAGTATAAATTTAGTTAGAGAGGTAACACGCAAGCTTGGCATGACATGGGGTTTTACTGCAAAAAAAAAAAAAAAAAAAAAAAAAAAAAAAGTATTGCAAGACGCGTGAAAGATCTCATGCGCGCGTCGTTTGGTGATGATCGTGTACTGAAGCCGCCACTTGCGTCATGCTTGGCCTCCCAGTTCCCAGACCTCAGTCCGTGCGATTATTGGCTTTGAGGTTACCTTCAGTCGCAAGTGTATCGTGATCGACCGATATCTCTTGGGATGCTGACAGAGAAAATCCGACGCTAATGCCTCACCGTAACTCCAGGCATGCTTTACAGTGCTGTTCAAACATTATTCCTCGGCTACAGCTATTGTTGAGGAATGATGGTGAACATATTGAGCATTTCCTATAAAGAACATCATCTTTAGTTTGTCATAATTTGTTATGCTAATTATTGTTTTTCTGATCAGATGAAGTGCCATCTGTCGGACATTTTTTGAACTTTTTTCGGTTCTAATAAAACCCCATCTCATTACAAGCATGTGTGTCAATTTTTACGTCTCTATCTACAATATTCCGTGATATATTAAGTTTTCAAATTTATACTGACTTTTTGATAACCAGGTATATTACATTGTTTAATGTACAGTGCAACCATAGATTTAAAATTCGACGACGATTTTATATCCGTAACAGAAACACGGCGTCCCTCTTAAACTTTTCATCCAAAACTATCTCTCGAAAAATAACAAATATTGAAAAACGAATTTCATTGGCAAGAGCGTACGGCTGGGGTGTGTGTGACTAAATCGTTCTCCGTGTATGTTAAGGATTTTTTAAATCGTATGTTTTTGCACATACATTGTGTGAAAGTTGATCACTTTAATGAGAAGCACTTTACTGCACACCATTCTACACGTAATGTGTTATTGACTATAATACCTTTTCTTGTGTTGATAGAAATCAAAATAAGTCTGAGTAGAAGTAGCTGAGCGATCTGGAGCGCCACGTTACGGATCGCGCAGCACGGGGGTTCGAATCCTTCCTCGAGCAGGTTTATTAACCACTTTCATAACCTCTCTCTACCGTTCCATTCTCTAATAGCGCGCAGGAAGAAAATTTAAAATCTGAACTGGAAGTCCCGTAAGGAACCTTTTTTGTAGAGAACTCTTGTTCTCCCTGAGTCAACAGATAGACCATCACTGCGGTTACCCTTGACGCTGCGTCACAGACAGGAGCGCCTGCGATGGTGTACGCAACGACGAACCTGGGTGCACGAATGGCAAAATGTAACCTTTTCTTCGGATCGATCCAGGTTCTGTTTACAGCATCATGATGGTTGCATCCGTGTTTGGCGACATCGCGGTGAACGCACATTGGAAGCTTGTATTCGTCATCACCATACTGGCGTGGTGGTATCGGGTGCCATTGGTTACACCTCTCGGTCACCTCTTGTTCGCATCGACGGCACTTTTAACAGTGGCTCTACCGTTCATTCGATCCCTGAGAAACCCTACATTACAGCAGGATAATGCACGACCGCATGTTGCAGGTGCTGTAAGGGCCTTTCTGGATACGGAATATGTTCGACTGCTGCCCTGGTTAGCACATTCTCCAATCTCTCACTAATACATTTCTATTTCCCGTTTGGTTGTGCCTAAGACCTCCGCATCACTACTGCACATCGGGTGCTTATGCCCCAACCAAAGAAATACCTGGTAATTGACTGAGAATACGTTCAAGGGAAAAGGCGTAAAGCATCATAGAAAGGAGGCTCCTCTGTTGCGAGGGTGAAGGTTGGGGTGAGAGTTTAAAATAGAGAAAGTTTAATTTTTAAAACTCACAAGCACCAGCTGCGAACCAATTTCCTAAACATGCAAAAACACTGGAACTGTGATTGCGACTGTTTGACTCGTTTTCTAGGGGATGATATCACACGTCGCAGCTTTCCGTCCCTGCATATGATTAACAAAACAAATTCATAATAAAATCAAGTTCATGAGAGAAAAGGGTGTACTAACTACTATTTTTGAAAACACGTGAAAGTTCACTTTATGTTGTTTATTTCACAATATTTGAATCCTGTGGCTGATACGTCTGTACGTCGACACATTTACCAAATAAAGTTATAGCTCGTGAGCCCCCAGACAAAATGAATATTTGTCGCGAATTGTTTTCACACCACGTGGCTGTCTCAAACACCGTTTATGTTCATGCCTATGCGACGACACGTGTTACATTAACAAATCACAGTCACTTTAATTCAATGCGATGCACACCTTGTTGCACTGGCTAAATATTCACAAACACACAGTAACACTCGATTTAACTTGGTGCAGTCTACGACGAGCAACCACACGTGGCGATTGCCACACACAAATCTAAAGTCACCACCTCCAGATCCACATGCCGACTGCTGCAGAGCGACGCCGCCCGGCCAGTTCTCCACGTGCTCCCGACCTCGTCACCTCCTGCCCTCGCGCGCGCGCGCCAAAAGCTCAACTGCCGGAGTTTTTTCCCCTACTTCCCCATGTGAACTGTTCTAGCCGATTTGCCAACGTACAGCGCTCAGCCAATACATTTCTAAAACTTTACTTAAAATCAAAATAATTACACTACACATTAAACAAATATTTTCTTACGTTTTTATATTAGTATAAACATCCTTTGTACTGTTTACCATAATCGTGCAATTTCTTATACCACAGATAAGTGATTTAACTGAATACTTCAAGATAAAATACAAAAGATTAATTGAAAATAAAATGAGAAATAGTTAATATATTATTTTTATAAACAAACATTGCCATGCTAGTTGTGTAACTGTCTTGTCTTTGTTGGTAATTTATTACTTTTCATTGTCAATTAAACATATTACGTTAGATGTGACTATATCAGCTAATGTATTGTTTATTTATCAACAGGCTATTTTGTAATGAGGGCCTTAAAGGTTCCTAACTGCATCGTATTACTTCGAATGCCAGTAGTATTACAATATTTGTGCATTGCACTGTGCCTGGCACTCGCCATTGTCCCTCTCTTCCCTCACCGGAAACGAACTGGAAAATCCTAAGTTGGAACAAGCCACCAACGTCGGCCTGCTCGCTGGCCTCCCGTCAGCTACAAGCACACAGCAAATCTCAACGTGGAGAATTTCTACCTATGGCCTAACTATAAATGTTGTCACCCAACTGTGTACATACATTGCTACCATAATTAATAAGATTAAAATTGTGTAACATTTAGTGCATTGGCATGGTCAATGTTTGCACTGAACTTCATACTGTTTAATTATCAATTGCTATTGATTACCGGTATTTCTATTAAGGCGGTAATCTCACAATACCCCCACTTGCGGCATCCAAACCATGTGCAGGATGGCGCAAGTAGCACCAAAATTAATACATTCAAATGAGCAAAATTTTAAATTACAGAAATATTGAATCGGATTGGCTCAAACACTATGTCAATTATGACCTCAACTAATGTAAAAAATAAATAAATAGATAAATAAAAAATAAACAGGGCAGTGAGAAAATTTCCCAATATTTGTACCATTAAGATCACTTGTAGTGTGTGCATATTTTTAAGAAAAGAATCCTTATAACTAATTACATCCATGAAATTCAAGTGTGCCTGCTGTTTATACACAGAATTGGCACCAAATTTATAATATTATTAAACTTTAGTCTTTAGAGAACCTTGTCCTACATGGAAAAACTAGAATTCTCACTATAAAAACTTTTCACGGTGTACACTCCACTTGTTTAAAGGAAATCTCTCACCACTTTGACACTGAGAACCCCAGAGTCATCGTTGCAGCAACTCTGGTCCATGGTGTACGGTCCTATGTCTCCGTCATTTCAACCAACATGCTGTTGCAGCTTAGATTCATGGCACTGGATCAAGCTTTCTTGTTCACACACGTCATATGCACCTTAAATGGAACAGGAAGAGCAGAAGGCACTCATGAGTCAACATAGACAAAGTTTGTCTGGACACCAGGATTCGGTTGGATTTGTATCCCACCCCTCTGCCATCCAGACTTGGTGCAATTGAAACTAAGCATTGAGACATGTACAGTAACATGTAAATCAACAGAATTAAGAACTGAAAGTGGCTGGTGTTAGTCATTATCAGATCAATCCGAACCACCATGCCTGCACTCTCATCAGCCATAGCTTCAGATGAAACAGACAAGAGAATATGTGGCCTACTTGGAGTAGTACTCCATAAAAAAAAAACCCTCCCCATGTCAAAAATATATCTTAAGGCTCAAATAATACTACCAAAAGAATGTTATCATAGAGAATTTTCTCTTCCATCATAATGACACCTACAAACATAAATGCAAATCCTACCCCCTCGCACCAAAAAAAATTATTTTTGCTGGTGTGAGATTAAATTTGGATCCCTGTCATCAGTCTCATGTGCTTTCCACAAGTACTCCCCACAATAAAAATATCTAAGGTTAAAGTCTAATTTCTAAATTAGTTTATCACAAAACATCTACATTTTTTAAAATGAAGTATCACCAAACCCTATTGATACTCAGGCTAGACAGAAAAATAGTTCTCATCAACTGTTGTTGCAGAAATTGTTCAGTCAACAGTTGAGCACCATTAAAGAAACCAAAATGTGTTATCAGAATCAGTTTAATATAACAATACAGAGCATTCCCTATTACACACATTACCTACCAAACACTCAAAGAGACAGACATTAAAGAGCAAACACTTTCTCTCATTGAAACATTTCTCAATCCAACCCACCTTTAGTCAAAACAGCCACAACAAACATACATTCCTCACTTCTGATCCATATGGTCAGTCACACTCACATATGCAACACTGTCAGCTGATATCTTCATCACAATTTATCTAAGCCACAGACCCCACTGCCTGCATCAATGTCCACCACTTTCTCATTCTCCGAGTCACCCCACAACTCACATCACATATCCAGCCCTGCTCACATATACACACACATAAACAGTACGCTCCCACTTCCTCTATCCTTTGGTGTTGGCATACATACATACTTATTTACCTCATGTACCACTGTTGATCTGCAAATCTGATACAAGCACATGTTTTAACACAAACAACAAAAGAAAAACATTTACAAAGATTACTTGTAAACTTGACCCCAATGCTTAAATCTAAACACGCAAGTAGATACTAACACAGACCACAGAATAAATATACACAAATTCTTAACCTACTATCTATAATGCATTGAATCTCATAGTTCATGATTTACACTGGTTTATGGCAGTTACTTGTGTAAACATGCCATTAAATCTTTATCACTTATAAAATTTTTGAATTTCACCCTCTTCATGCATTCCTCCAGACTCAATTCTAACACTTTATCTTTATACTTCAACTGAGCTTCATATTTGCATGGGAAATCACTTCCTAACATTAGATTTAAACAAAGTCCCTTTATGACTAATAAATCTTGAATAAACAGCTCCTCCTCAATGATTACTTCAAATTCTCTCGACGGTCCAGTATTTTTATTTATTTACTAGCAGAACGCCCGCTGCTTCGCATGCGTAGGCTGGTTGGTCTGCACCAGTTCTTTCTTTTTAATCCTGATGAAGAATCCATATCTTAAGTTTCGTAGTTATAGCTTGAAATTTGAGTTAACAGAACAATATCTTTGAAAAGCAATTTTTGCATCTCGTAGTTCACCCCCTTATTGGTCGAATTTAAAAATACCGAAACACGTGTCTTTTTAATTCAAATCCCAAATCCAAATAGGAAAATTTGTAATTGTAACTTCACAATTGCATAAATGGCAACAGATTTTCGAAAAACGCCTCCTCTCCAATTTAACCCCCTTGATGGTTGAATTTGAAAAAAAATACCGAAACACGTATTTTTAAATCATAACGAACAATACAAATACCAATTTTTGTAGCTACTGCTTCAAAATTGTCTTGACAACAATGTGTTTTCGAAAAGAATTTTTGATCCCATCTTTTACCCCCTTAGTTGTTGAATTTCCAAAAATACCGAAACACGTGTCTTTTTAATCATGATCAAGAGTCCATATACTAAGTTTCGTAGTTATAGCTTGAAATTTGAGTTAACAGAACGTATTTTTTAAAATCATTTTTTTCGTCCTCTATTTTATCCCATTAATGGTTGAATTTCAAAAAATGCCGGAACACGTGTCTTTTAAAGTCGAACCCCGAATCCAAATCCGAAAATTTATAGTTTTAACTTCAAAATTGCTTAAATAGCAACATATTTTTGAAAAATACCCCTTCTCCAATTTAACCCCGTTGATGGTTGAATTTCCAAAAATATCGAAACACGTATATTTTAACATCCAACCAAGTATACAAATATCAATTTTTGCAGCTCTAGCTGCACAATTGTATCAATAGCAACGTGTTTTCAAAAAGAATTTTTGATCATCTATTCAATCCTCTCACTTGTCGAATTTCAAAAAATACTAAAAAACATGCATTTTAATCATGACCAAGATTCCATATCCGAAGTTTCGTAGTTGTAGCTTAAAATTTGAGTTAACAGCAACATATTTTTGAAAATAAATTTTTGCGTCACCTATTTTCCCCACTTATTTGTCGAATTTCAAAAAATGCCGAAAAAGTGTCTTTTAAATTCGAACCTTTTTGTTGTTCTAGCTTCAAAATATTGCCTAAATAGCTACGTATTTTGAAAAACCGTTTCATACCCTATTTCACCCCCTTACGGAATATCGAAAAATTGGTTCTTAAATGACGCCTACACCGTAAGATCAACACCGTCAACAAATTTCAAGTTTCTATCTTCAGTGGTTTGGGCTGGGCGATGATGAGTCAGTCAGTCAGTCAATCAGTCAGTCAGTCAATCGGGTCACTTCCTTTTATATATAGAGATTTATTTATCTCTACCTTTTAATATAAAGCAAGACGTCATTTGTAGTTTTACATATTATACGTTAGTTCATTAATGTTACGTAATTTGATTATTTTTGATAAATAGAGATAAGAGGGAAAAAAATAAAAGAAAGAGAAAACACATATATAGAAGTGCTTACAGATGTTGCTACAATTATAACAAATTACAATTCGTGCATTTTACAATAATTAGATACATTGGAGAACATAAAAACATGATTGGTTAAATGGTTCTTATGTCGAAATTCATTGTATTCTGAAATTCGTTAATTTTAATTGGATATTGGGCGTGGCTGTGTATGGTAGTCGAGTCTCATAGATTTACAAACATTTGAACAACTTTGTCCAATATATGCTTATTGCATTTAAGTCCGCACCACATTTCGAAAATCTGCAAATTGTCGCCAATCTTGAAATTTTGTGTTCGTACAGTTTTTGTGTTTTGTGTCAGCTCCTTCCTTCGTTAATTTCTTTGAAATAGTTCTCTCAATAGATGTCGGTACTATTTTTCTGAGTTTAAGCCACACTTGATCTACACTGTGAACTTAGAAAGAATGAATTTGAGTCTTCGTTTTTGGATAGGTTCATTTTTCGTTTGGTGAATTTGCGAATTTCAGTGTTCTTTTTTTCTGCGACAACTCTGTATTCAATAATCTCTGTATCGGTTTTGATGTTCGTTGATAGCGCAGGATTATTTGTTGCTGGGATTTCAAATGTATTTCGCAAACACTTACTATTCTAATAGTATCATGAACCAACTGCTCGCAATACTGAAGAGCCAAAGAAACTGGCACACCTTCCTAATATCGTGTACGAACCCCAAGAGCACGCAGACTTCGTCGCAACATGACGTGGAATGGACTCGAGTAAAGTCTGAAGTAGTGCTAGAAGGAATTGACACCTTTCATCCTTCAGAGCTGTGCATAAATTCCTAAGAGTACTAGGGGCTGGAGATCTCTTCTGTCCAACATGTTACATGACATTCCAAATATGCTCAATTATATTCACGTTTGGGGGATTTTGATGGCCAGCGGGAGTGTTTAAACTCAGCAGAGTGTTCCTGAAGCCATCTATAAAAATTCTGGACGTGTGGGGAATCGCATTGTCCTGTTGGAATTGCCCAAATCAGTCATAATGCTCAATAGACATGAATGGATATATGTCAGCAGCCAAGAGGCGTACGTACGAGACACCTGTCACACTCGTATCTAGACGTATCAAGAGTCCCATTTTCCTCCAACAGCACACGCCTCATACGATTACAGAGCGTCCACCAGCTTGGTCATACCTTCTGTCAAGTAGGGTATCAGAGTAATGAAGTAGTATCCATACCCGTACACTTCAATCTGATCGATAAAATTGGAAACGACACTCGTCAGACCAGACATCAACATTCCAGTGTGGGAATCGACGGTCCCAGGTAAGGCGTAAAGCCTTGCGTCCTCTAGTCAGCAAGGGCGCGACTTATGCCACGTTGAACGGTTCTCTTCATTCGTCTTCGGTCCCGTTATTGTATGGTCTATTTCTGGTGCACACGTGGAATGGTCCTACGGGAAATCCCTACTTCATCGCTACCTTGGAAATGCTGTGTCCCATCTCTCGTGCGCCGACTGTAACACCAGTTTCAAACTCTCTTAAATCATGATAACATAGCGTTGTAGCAGCAGTAAAAGATGTAACGCCTGCACCAGATATCTGTTGTCTTCGCCGTCCCGTGAGCGTTTACCTATCCCTGCGTTTTCATACTCACCCCTATACCTTTTTCTGTGTCTCTTCAGTGTACTTCAAACCGTTTGTTATGCA
This sequence comes from Locusta migratoria, assembly GCA_026315105.1. NCBI lineage: Eukaryota > Metazoa > Arthropoda > Insecta > Orthoptera > Acrididae > Locusta > Locusta migratoria. The sequence continues at coordinate 181,343,293 of CM048746.1, forward strand.
CACTGATAGATACTTAGTGGAAGTAATTGCTTCACGTGATTCTTCTGCAGTTGCCTTGTGGTACAAAAGTGATATTTCTTTCATTATAAAGTCATATGGGCAAATTTGAATCTGACTCTTACTTGTAGAGGCAGAAAGTTTTCTGGTAGAGGTTACTATTCTTAGCTACCCAGCAACCCAGCTCAGTAGTCGCAGAAACCATTCTGGGGCCATTATTTCCATGTAGCAAATCCCCAACTCCGAATATTTACGCAGTAGGACTCCCGTACATAAAACAGATGCAAACGACTACTTACTTTTTTAATGAAGTAAAATCTTGAATAACTGGCGACAAGCGAACGAACTAGAAAAAAGTGAAAAACAGTATAAAACTTCATTTTATAGCTTGTTGGATATCGATGGGTGTTCTCATACTGCAGCACTTTCTAGGGAGCGAAACGTGCCAAACGCGATAGACGGTACGTTTCAGCCAGCGGAAAAATTTAAATTTTAATGTAGTTTTAAAAGCAGGAATTAGCAGCAGACTGATAGTTTTATGAAATGTATAAATAAATCAATAAATTTTTGGTCAAAATTATAGTTATAGTCTATTTAATCGATGTCTTTATAGGCTAAAATTAAAATTCTTCTCAGTTTTTGCCGCGTCATTTTGGTAAAATATTTCCAACGTCTCGGCTCCATTGCAGGAGCCTATCTCAGGAAATACTGCGTGTTTTGTAGCAGAAAGGGAAGGAATAACTTCATTTAGGGACTGATGACCCCGTAGTTAAGTCCCATAAGCTCTACAAACATTTGAACATTTGAATAACTTTATTGGTGCTTGCATTAGTGTTTGTGACAGATGGAAATACGGGAGCAAGATGCCGTTATTGGTGTTTTTAAACTGTGGTTCTGACTTGTGGAAAACAGGAAGGTGTACGCTTGTTGGTGTTTGCATGTAATTGGCCAACAACAGTGTTGGAAATATTTCATCATCATGACGCGGCAAATACCTCAGAAGAATGTTTAATTTTAACAATAATGACTGCGAAAGCCTTCCTTCGTTCTTTCTTTATGGATGTCGGCTGTTTTTCTCTCGAATCCACGAGACGTGTTGGAAATTTTGGAGTAGCACCTAACCCTATTCTGCTGGAATGTATGAGCAGTATCCCCCCATCAGAGTTTCATTTTACTTAGTGTCTGTTACTACTTGGAGACACTCACTTGGAGTAGGTTCTAGAGTATATTACAAGCACGGTAGGTTGAATCATCAATATATGTGCGATGGATTAAACTGTTATTTTAATTTGTGGGGAAGTGGGCTATGCCTCTTTCCCATGTTAGCCAACTCCTATTATGTATTTGGTTCATTATCAATTGAAAACTTGATTTTGTTGTTCACAATAACTGATTTACGTACGCTTATTGTAAATAAATTTATGTATAATTTAATCTGCCAGTTTTTCAAGGATCCTCAAGAAATCCAATGTTTGTAAACCTAAGGGACCAAACTGTGAGGTTTTTCGGTTCCTAAAATTAGAAAACACTGAAATTAAATTATGCTGAAGACAAACGATACTGCCTACTTTCTCCACATATTTTCGGTGCTTCAGGTTGGCAAAGCATTTAGTTGAGCTGTTTAACGGTATGATGACTTCTTCCTACGTCCCAGGGCCATATTTAGTTTCAAGAATTTTACAACTATTGCGCATAGAAAGTAAGAGATAGGAAGAACTCTGTAATTCTGTGGTGACGATCACTCCTATTCAACAAAGCAACCACATTTTAATGTTTCAAAACAAGTATTTTTATTATCAACTGTGTTTAAATGAACATCATATAACTAAAGTAGAATATAATATCGTGATGCGTAACTTAGGAACTGCAGTAAGGGATGACATTAAGGAAGGGGACGGAACAAATCGCGTTACACGCGTCAGTCTGTTCCAGACTGGACGGCGTCGCTGCGCACGACAGGCAGGAGGCGCGCGACGCAGCCGGCGGGCACGTCGACGTCAGAGCCGGCCGCCGGCAGAGTGAGGCGCACGCTCCTGCAGACGAACTGCCGGCCGCGGGCGTCGAACTCCTGCCCGTCGACGCCGTCGGCGCACCAGGCCTGCACGACGCGCAGCCTGGCGCTGTACTGCACCTGGGCGCGGCACACGCTGCTGTTGAACACACTCTCCCAGCCGGGCAGGCGAGAGAGGGCGTGCGCTCTGGCCTGCAGGGGCTCCACACTAGCGACTTCCGTGGACACTGCGCCTTCTGCCGTAGGCCGGCTGCCTTCTGTTGCAGCCTGCACGCCTTCGGTGGTAACTGCACCACTTGCTTCAACCTGCAGAGTGGCAGTCACCAGCAAAACGAGTGGGAACACACACCGCCAGCACGAGCCAGCCATTGCTGTGTAGAAAATGTGGTTTCGGGAAAGCTGAGAAGGCCACGGATCTAGCTGCGATGTCAACTCGAACGAGCTGTGTGACCGACTATGTTTTTGCTAAAGGTCCTAGTCTATATAGAGAGGTCCAAATCGCGCGGGGAATCTCAGTACGTAGCCTTCTTAATCGCTTGAAGCGTCTTGACCGGACGTTCGTTCCGGAAGCTCTATCTGTTCTGTTCCCGACGCTGCATTATCATTCCCACGCAAAACGGCTCGAGTGAAAAACTGACTCGCAAAAATACCCCGGTCATAAATATCACGAAACCCTTTAGTGAACATTAATATGTGGGCCACTAGCTGTGGAGGCTGGTGCTTCAGATGACTGGGGGTTCACGTCTTTCAGTGTCAGATCTTGATAGTGCCACCTCTTCGAGTGGCGCCGGGGGAAAGAACCCGCATTTTCCTCCCCCCCCCCCCCATTTTAGATATATTTTCGCTAAAATATCAGCAGAATGTCTTGCTTCGACTTTTTTGCGCTTGCTTCAACTCGAGCTGAGGCGTCAACCTACCAAGTTTATTTAGTGCCGATAAGAGTGTTTCAGCGCATTTTGTACTGCCAATCACTGATACGAAAGGTGCATCTTATAATTTTAATTGTTTTAAATTAAACTGATCCTTATTACAAGGATTTGTGCATATCCATACGAAACCCGATGGATTTATGTCTCAGGTCACAATAAGTTACAACGAATATTGTAGAATTAAATATGATTTACGTATGATATTTAATGTGAATCTCATTACGACGCCGATACCTGATACACGTGCCCTAAATAACCTCCAGATCTCACAACACACAGAGAACGGTAGGCAATGGATTTCCTTTAGGACATTAAGATTCAAGTGTAAAAGTTCACATTTCCTAATCTCATTTGAAATTAATAGTCATACAAAGCTCCCATCCGGAACTACATCCTGGTGGCGCGCGAGATTTCCACACTGCTAAACATCCATAGGTCTACTGCTTTTGTTGAGATAGTTAAGTGGAAACTTGAAGGAACACGCACAGCACGAAAGCGTTCAAGCCGACCTCGTTTGTTGACTGACGGAGACCGCAAACTGTTGAAGAGGGTGGTATACAGTGTAATAGGCAGGCATCTATCCAGACCATGACACAGGTATAGCAAACTGTATCAGGATCCACTCCAAGTAATATGACAGTTAGGCGGGACATGAGAAAACTTCAGTTTTATGGTCGAGCGGTTGCCGATAAGCCGCACACAACGCAGGGCAATGCCAAACGACACCTCGCTTGACGCAAGGAGCGTATACATTGGCGGATTGAACTGTGGAAATACGTTGTGTGGAGTGACGAATCACGATACAGAATGTGGTGATGCGATGGCTGGGTGTGGGGAATGCCCGGTGAATGTCATCTGCCAGTGTCTGTAGTGCCAACAGTAAAATTCGGAGGCGGTGGTGGTATGGTGTGGTCGCGTTTTTCATGGAGGGTGCTTGCACCCCTTGTTGTTTTGCGAGGCTGTAACACAGCACCAGCAAGGGCCTACACTGATGTTTTAATCACCTTCTTGCTTCCCACAGTTGAATATCAATCCGGGAATGGCAATTGCAGCTTTTTAATACTACCGAGCACCTGTTCATAATGCACGGTCTGTGTCGGAGATGTCACACGACAATAAAATCCATGCAACGGACTTGTTTGCACAGAGTCCTAACTTAAATCGTATAGAACATCTTTGGGCTGTTTTCGAACGCCGACTTCGTGCCAGCCCTCACCGACCTACATTGATACCTCTCCTCAGTGCAGCACTTCGTGGAGAATAGGCTGTCATTCCGAAAGAAAGCTCCCACTGACTGAACGTATGCCTGCGAGAGTAGAAGCTTGCATCAAGACTAGGGATGGTCCAACACCATACAGAATCCCAGCATTACCGATGGAGGGCGCCACGAATCTGTTACTCATTTTCAGACAGGTATCCGGGTACTTTTGATCACACAGTGTAGCTGCGTTTCACAAGAACCATACTTTCTGAATCGGTGTTTTCTTCGAGGTAGTTCATAATGTTCGACGAGAGTATATGTTGGAAAATGCTGTTGAAAACCGACGTCAATGATTTGCGCCTATAATTTTGTCGGATCACTCCTATTCCAGTTTAGAATACCGGAGTGATCTGTGCAATTTTACAGTCTTTACATCTTAACTGATTCTTCCGTCGCTTCTTGGTAGAACAAATTTATCAGGAAAATTAAAATACACAATTTTGTGTTTGTTTATTTTGTGAATCCATCTGTAACTTCTCAGTTTGCGAGAATTTCCGACTTTAGCTGCTCTTCTTCAGGTGGTCTATCATATTGTAACATATGATAATTTGTGCCGGACTGGGACCGCCTTAAGCATTGGGCCACCCGGATACGCTTCCCCGCCAGACCCAAACTTCCATATGTTACAGTTGTCTACTTCCCTTTAGGGCTCGCACGCATATAGCAGTGATTCCCGCAACGGGGAGAGACACACTACACCATCTTTAGCCTGTCTTGGCTGTCATATTCACCATAATACTTCTGTTCCTAAGGAACAGACGTTGCTGATGGTCTGCAGCTTTAAATGTTAAATATACATGCCTTACTTCGTAATTTGCGAGAACTTCCTGAAAAAGAGCAGCTAAAGTCGGAAATCCTCGCAAATTGCGAAGTAATGAATGTATATTTAACATTTATCGCTGCAGACAATCAGCAACGTCTGTTCCTTAAGAACAGACGTATCATAGTAAATACGAGTACAGTAATTCTTTATTTAATTGTGAACACTATAACTGAATTTGTTTATTTTAAAACGTATTTCAGTTCGTGTGCAAACATCCGATTTTGTTAAGCGTCTCTGTTCTCCAATGCACCACACCTATACCCTCCTAACCCACCCCTATTTTTTGGCTATTTGTTTATTTAAGTTATAATAGTGTGCCAGGTTTCAAACGTTTCTAAAATTTGTGTCACCTTGTCTTTTGAACAACCCTTAAAACATTAGATTCTTGTTTAATTTTATTTTTATTCACTGTAGGCATGCTGTAAGCATTTATGTTTACACTATTCTCTATGTACTACCATGCGCAAAAATATCCGAACGACCTGAATTGCGTTTCGCCTGATGTGCATGCAACACAACTAACGTACGTGTCTTGCAGGTGCTCTGCTCGCTCCGCGGTATAGTCGTTAGACTATTCATAATGGATCCACTACAGACAACTGCTCTTTATGACAAATCACTCCAGTTGTAAATTAACACCACGATTTTTCAAATACAAGGAAACACGTTATTAAGTTCTTAACGTTTATTAAATCCAATTTGTTGCAATGACATATCTTAAGTATTATCACACTTATTACAGTCTCATATAACAATCTCCGTCACATAAAACATTAATTAATCCTTAAACAACATTTAATATTGTTACAAACAACAGATTTTACTATAATATCGGAAATCCTAAAGTCCTGTAGAAATTCGAAGTACTTTTGTTCTCTAAATAGTTTTCTCACAATTGCGAAACGTCGTTCCACTGGCGAGCGGATTTTTATTAACCGATTGTAGAACTAACCAGATAATAAAAACTCAATTAACAGCAGCAAACGCACTATGGAAACTTCAATATTAACTGTGTATCACCAATATTTTCTCCGTATTCATACCTGAACAAATATTGTCCACATCTTGGAACTTGAATTGATATGACAAACTACCTTGTTCTGGAATCAAACCAACCACCTTTAGCCGTAGCTAACTAAGCAATGTCTTATAGATACTTGATTATGCCTAATATTGTCACAGCTGACGAAGCATAAAGATGTGTGAAATATTGGAGATTTCCTCACAAATCAAATCATATAAAATGCCAATTCTTAAAATATTTTTATTTATTTATTTATTTATTAACCAGGAACTTAATAATCACCGTTATGTCCCTAATCACAAGTGCCCAGACTCAGTTCTGTGTGCGACTTACATACGAGGCTGCTCCTGTCGGAGGTTAGAGTCCTTCCTGGGTCAGGGGTGTGTGTGTTGTCCTTAGATTAGTTTAAGTAGTTCTAAGCCTAGGGACTGATGACCACAGTAGTTTGGTCCCATAGATTTACAAACATTTGATTTTGAGTTACATACCCGCTATCTAAATGGAAGATAACTAAGTGAATTCAGATGTTAGTAGTCTAATTATTTCACCAGTAGCGGGATGTTTGAATCTGTAATCAGGATATAATTACGTTATGCGTCACCGGGAATCGAACCCCGAACCTACCGGTGTCCTTTCTAAGCACGAATGGACGTTAAATCTCAAATGTTAACTCAACAGGAATGATGATGCGTGCGTGTCTGACTAGTACAACAGCACATATTGTTGTTATAATAATAATAATAATAATTTCGTGTGGTTCAGAGTCCTGGTGTATGTCATCCAACTGTGCGCCACTTCAGAGACTAGCATGTCCCTAACCTGCCCCAATTATCCAACCAGGAAAGGCGACCTACAGTTTAACGTGCAATCCAAACCACGTGTAATTTATGAGACACATTGTTGAGACGTGAATGCTGGGTTAAAACACAGATTGAAAAAAATCGGTGATCTGACTAGGTTTCGAACCCGCGACCCATCAGTTACCATTCAAGCGCTTTACCCCAAGACCACCGCAACACCTTAGCTTGCGTACATAGGGCACGAAGAGACATTCAAAATAATTTTTTGTTAGTAGTCCAGTGTGCTCTATCTAGGGCGTCAAATGAAATTATGAATATTTTGTGCTGGACCTGGACCTGGATTCGAATCCATATACGTGCCTTTCGTGGAGACCTAGAGGAGTCGGCAGTCTTGGAGAAAGCAACGAAATGATTCAGCTATATAATTCCGAGAGGGTCGAGTGCGAAAAAGGAGATCCGAATTAGAATCCAGCACCATAATTTTTAACGACTCAAGTTAAATTCAATACGAGACACATGACCTTAAAGGACCAATGGTTTATAAAATAGAATAAAGTTTTGTAATATAAGAAAAGCTTTCTAGCGACAGAGTTACTGGTAGCCGTGTATTCTGTCTGTTAGTGGCCGCGATTTTTTTTTTTTTTTTTTCTTAGAACTTTTTTTTTTTTTTTTTTTTTTTTATTCTTTTTTATTATGTTTTTTATTTTCGGGTCTCCTTCCTCCCCTACAACCCGTCCTTCCGCTCGCCGAAATCGCCTTCTCCGGCTAGCTTCTGTAGCTTTGATATTTGTGTGTTCATTGGCAAATGAATGGAAACTTCTTATTGATTACGAAATGAAACTGACGCTTAGAAAATAATCAAATTGTCTTGTTGGCTTCTTCATCAACAGACGTGAAAAACTTAATTCCTTTGAAACCAAATTAAGGACCTGCTTTGTAGGGTTTATAAAACCCATTCCTTCCATAAAGGAATGAAATGTGTCTCCAGGTAAATTATAATTATTGTTCCTTTTCTTCTTCTGTACTTTCATGGTTGCACATGCGCTGTTTCGGCTTACCGAGTACTTCAAAGTTGTCTTCACGTAAAGGCTGCTACTGCAGTTTATGCCGTTTCACTCGTTTTCTTTGTTTCCTAATTATCGTTTTCTATTTGTTTGTCTTCTCAGTATACCTTGAAGTATCGGCCAGCAACAGCTCAGGACTACCTTACGAAATCCCAGAAGTTTTAAGGACATTAAAAAAAAAAAAAAAGAGTTAAAACTTAAATATAGAAAATTAAAAATACTTCTATGGGTGCTACCCATCTTTTCTTATGTTATGGTTCTAAGTAGAAAATTCGCATACTTGTCTTTATATTTCTTAGTTCTCGTAAGTTTTTCGTGTTCTGACGTGAGATAAATCCAATAGTCTTCTTTAGTCTTGTTCTTTTCTGAAAAAATGTAGTACACAGTATGACCTTTAATCCAGTTTATTGCTCTTCGTTTTGTGTTTGGGTAGGGGACTTCGTCTGGGTGGAGCATTCTAGCTGGTGTGATTGTTCTGGGAGATGTTCGCAGTACATTTGCGAGTTTCGTTGTACAGAGTGTCCAGATGTTTTTCACAGCGTCGCATGTGAAACGGTGTTCCTCTGAGTCAACTAAATTACAGGTGATGCAATTAGGCGTTTCTGCGAGATGAATTGCATGCAACTTTGAATTTGTGGGAATTTTTCTGTTAACTGCCGTGTACCATGTCGATCGCACGTTAGTCGGTAAGTAAGGGTCTTGAAAGTTTTCCCAGATCTTTTCCCAGTTGTATTCTTTGTACTTCTCCTCTATTCTGTTTCTCGTTTTGTTTTTCGTCATGTTGTGATAGACTTCTTTGACTTTGTATAGATCTTTCTCGGGAGTATTTCGTCGAATATAGCTCAGTTCTATAAGAAAATGTCTGATATGATGGAACGAGTTGGGGATGTGATGCACGTCTACGGGTGCGTCCATACTAATCGGTGTCATTTCGTTTAAAAGACGAGCTGTAAGAGAATCGGGCGATTGTTTCCACTGTTTGTAGAACTTGCTGACGAACAGCGCCTGTGATTTACTGTAAATATGTGTCAACTGTAAGCCTCCGTTCCTGAAAGGTAGCGTTAAGGTCTCATACTGGACCTTAAAAATTTGTCCTCTGGTGACAAAGTGGCCGAGTGCTGCTAGCATTTGTTGAGCTATTATCTTTGGTATTGGTAGTACTTGGGCGACATAATTAACTTTAGAAGTTATGTAAGTGTTTGCTAATTGCACTTTTTGGATGGCATTTAGATTACGTAAACTGTGTTGCTGTATGGCAGCTCGTAGTTTTGCCAACAATTTTTTGAAGTTAAGGGCAGCCGTGCGGCGGATATTTGGCGTGTATTCGATGCCAAGCGTCTTGATAGTACCTACGTAATTTATTTGTTCGTCGGCTCTATGTTCTAATCCCCGGCCGATGTTCATTATTCCCGATTTATTACGGTTTAATCTTGCTCCTGACGCCTCTTCATAGGTCTTTATATTTTGGAGCGCTTTCCGTAGTTCGTCACTTTCCGTGATAACGAAACTGACGTCGTCTGCATACGCTTGACATGTTATTTTGCGGCCGTGTATATGTAGCCCTGCGAGGTCCTGCGTCAGGGAGCATAGCAGAGCTATCGCAAACAAAATCAGGGACATTGGGCATCCCTGGCGTACTGAGCTCATAATTCTGACCGGTCTGCTTAATTGGCCGTTGACACATATTCGAGAGGTGGAACTCTTTAGTAGGTTTTTGGCTGTAGTGATAATTTTTTGTGGAATGTTCATTGCTTCCATGGTCCGAAAAAGATATGAATGGTTAACTCTATCAAAGGCTTTTTCAAAATCAAGAGATACTATCGCACCTGGAATGTCCAGAGCTTCTGCTGTTGCAATAATATCTCTGTATTCACACAATGACTGGTAAATGGTTCTATTTTTCCCAACACTCGTTTGATATTTCCCGGTAATGGTTGTTATAACCGAAGTTAATCTTTGCGTCAAGATGCGCGTGAAGATTTTGTAGTCGGTATTGAGTAGTGTTATTGGACGCAGGTTGTTGACGGTCTTCCCTCCTGGCGTTTTAGGGACTAACACCACTATACCTTCACAAAATTCTAGTAACATGTCACTACCGGCGTTCAGAATTTCATTACATATAAGCGTCAGTTTGCTGATTAGCTGTTGTTCAAACGTATGATAAAATTCTGCTGGTAATCCGTCAGGACCAGGGGACTTATTCTTCGCGCTTCTTCGAATGGCCTCTGCCACTTCCTCTTCTGTTACATCTACTGACAGGTTTGCCGCTTCTTCCGGATTTAACTTCGCGGTTAGCCTTGCGATGACGGCTTGTTGCGCCACTTCATTCACTTGTTTGTCAGTTAAAAGTGTCGTAAAATATTTATAGATTTCTTCTCGTATGTCATGTTGTGTTGTCAAAATGTTCCCGTCTACTGATTTCAATTCTGTTAAAATTTTTCGGTTTGTTCTTTTCCGTTCTTGTAGTATATGATACATGGATGTTGTTTCTCGTTGAACTGTATTTTGTAGTCGTGTTCTTACTATGCAGCCTTCTAACTGCTTTCGCTTGAGGCTTAAAATTGTGGCCTTTATTCTTTTGATCTGTGTATAATTTTCTATGATGGTAGCATCTTGTTTGTATAGATCTCTGAGGCACTGATAATAAAATTCTATGGTATTCTTTGTCCAAACACCTTTCTCCCAAGAGTAATGTTTCATGGCCTTTACTAACGCGGGTTTTGCGCATTTCACCCACCACTTAAGGGCTGAGTCGTACTTTGGAAACTTTCTCTCGCATTCTCTCCACGTATTCTGGAAGGTATCTTGGCATCCTGGATCTGTCAGATGTGTGACGTTCAGTTTCCATTGTCCTTTTGCTCTGTACGTTCCTTGTTTTTGTAGATTAACGGTGCATATGTAGGCCACATGATCGGAAAATATATTCGGCCATAGTTCTGCTTGCAGAACGTGATGCTGTAAATTCGGCGTGACGTAAATTCTATCAATACGGCTAGCGGAATGGTTGGTGATGTAGGTAAAACCGGCCTTATCACCATGTTTGAGTTCCCATGTGTCTATTAATTTGACCTCTCTGATGATATTCGCAAGTTCGATACAGTTATTGAAATTTGGTATCTGATCTTTAGAGTTGATGACACAGTTAAAGTCGCCTGCAAATATGATTTGTTCGGGACGGCGCATGAAAAGTGGCACTATTTCTTCTTTAAAAAATTCCGCTCTCTGGTGTTTTTTCCCCGTTCCGGAAGGAGCGTAAATATTAATGATCCTGGTATTATTTACTGTGCAAGCTATGCCCCTGCTGTTCGTGAGCCTCTCGACGTTTGTTGTCAGGATACCTTCTTTTGTCATGATCGCTGTCCCGAGTTCACTGCCGTAACCAGGATTAATTAAGGTGTTGTATCCTGTTATACGTTCCAGGTTAATGTCTGTTACTTCCTGTAATAGCGCAATGTCTATATCTGCGGCGTACAAGAAGTCTTGAAGGTTTTTTAATTTAAATGTGCAGCTTATTTTATTAATATTAACGGTAGCAATCCGATACGCTTGCAAAGATGTCACATGTGCAGGCATACTTGATGTCATGCTTCCTCTTAACTGTTGTTAAAGACACATGACTTAAAAGTATTCTGGATCATCGTCTATTCCACCCGATGTAACGGCAGTGTTTTGCTGATGTTCAGGTTTGCCTCTACAAACATCAGACGACGCCGCTGCTGTGTTTTCCTGAGACTCTGGCATCTCTTCCTCTCGAGTGTCCTCAACTGTGTCATCTGACCATGCTTTTGGGTTCGTATTTCCCCTGTCTTTTCCATGTTCAAGATTTCCTTCCTGATAGGTTGTTGTATGTTCTTTCGACGTTATTTGCATTTGGTCAGAATCGGATTCCTGTGCTCGGGTTTTCTTTTGCGCTGGAAGGTTTCCCGGAGGGATTTGTGGTGTCCCTTCCGTTAGTGTTTTGCGAATCTGCACGGCTTTCTCGCGCATTATTCGTGCATTTTCTTCGGCACCTTCGCGTGCAATACGGCGTTTTTTATGTTTCTTTGGAGATTTCGTAGACTCATGGTCAGTTAATTCGTTTGTTTCAGTTGGTAATGACGGTGATGTCAGGTCTACTTTTACTATTTGTTCCATACTTGGCTCGTTATTGCTGTTTTCACATACGGCTGTCTGTTTACCTTCTTCCGCAGCCTGGGCAGTAGAAGGAAGGGAATCTTGTGTGCTCGTGTCCATTGCTGTTTCCTGTTCGTTCAGATCGTTGTAGGCCTCCAGAGCTGCGTCTAGGTTTTGTTGTGGGGCAATGTTTCCTCGCGCGGCGGCTACGTAGCTAATAGGCAACGCAGACATGACGCCAGGTCTGTCTTGCTCGCCGGTCGGTATCTGCGTCACGCGCCGTTGTAAACACTGCGCGCGAACGTGTTCTGTCGAACCACATCCAGAGCAAGTGCGTGGTTGCCCGTCGTAAATTACGATCGCTCTATAGCCACAAACTGTAATGTAAGACGGTATGTGCTTCATCATATCTATTTTTACTTGCCTGACACCATTTAAAACCGGGAAGATGTGAGAGTCTGACCATCGTTCCGCGATGTTACTTATGACTGTGCCGTATTCCCTGAGTTGTTCGTTAATTGCTTCAGAAGAAATTTCGAAAGGCAGTTCGAAGATACGTACAGTTTTAATACCCATGCCAGCTCGTGATACCGTAACGTCTCCAATATTGCCGTCTGAATGTTTAAATTGTAAACGTCCTCCACAGGATTCAAATATTTTCTTGCATTTTTCTGGGCTTATCAATTTTAAATACACTGTACTGCTGACAATCGATAAGTGTATTCCTATCAGTTCGTCGATAGTAATCTTCATAACATCTCTAACAAACAATTCCACTTCAAATGATTTTGGTCTACTAAATTTCGGGTCGAAACTCAGTCTTAGCGTGTCTTTTCGTTGTGGTCGATCCATTATGCTCGTGTGCAAGACATTCTAGGAGGTAAATATGAACGCTAAAAGCGCGCACTCACCGTGTAACTCCGCTCGGCTGCCAAATAGCGAGGACGTAAACAAGACGTCCGCACGGCACGGCTGCCCGGCGAACACAAGATAAATCGGCTCTGTCCGAGCTGATGGCGAAATAATTCGGTTTAATACGGATTGTTAACTACGGCGCAACTTGACGTTCTTCACTTGGTGTTACCAACGGTGAAGTAGCCAGTTAAAAATATACACATGTCAGACCCTCTCCTTGTTAGTCCCGTCAGCTGAAGCAGTACGATGTAGTGAAGACTGTTAACCTCTGCTCTTTCTTACCGGAAAGTAAGGCATTGGATTATTTGGCTCCATAACAACACTACAACACTTATTGCGCGTGTATGCAATACATAAGGATTCGAAAATTTACTTGTACTGCGGCTTACTTTTCTGTATATTCTTGCCCTAAACTGCAACTTCATTGTTTGTTTTACTTTATTTTTGTACTCACTGAAATAAAATTGCCTGACCTTCCAGTACGAGACCTTTCTCTCGTCCTTACCTCCTGGTAGATTTACTTTCTAACCAGAGAAATAAACCCGGTAATTGATTCACAAACGACTAGTTCACGCTGTTAAGAAATTTCGCGAAGGAATTTCATTTCCTCTTAAAACGTGCTAAAATTTCGTGTGGCTCATTGGCCTGGTGCAAGTCTTTCGACTGCACGCCACTTCGGCGACTTGCGTATCCCTAGCCTACCCCAGTTATCCAACCGGGGAAATGGGACCCACAGCTTATCGTGAAATCCAAACCACGTGTCGTTTCTGGCGACTCCTCACATCGTTAAGAGGTGAAGGCCGGAATAAAACGCAGACTTAAAAGAAATCCGAGGCCCGACCGGGTATCGAACTCGGTACCCTGCGGATTCTAGTCAAACGCTTTACCCCGAGACTACCGGGCCAGACATATCATTTTTCTCAAATTTCCTTAATAAGAAAAAGCTCGTTGTCAGGGTAGGATGAGGTCTGGGCCAGATTAATCTTTTCGTCTGATAGCATAAGTATTTTGCCGTAACAAGTATCATAAGTTGTTTCTGTAGCTATGGAAATCATCAGCTGAAATAAAGACCATAAAGTGCGGTACAGATAAAAATGCAAAACCGAAGGCAGAGCTAATGCTCAAACTGAGGTGTATTTTTTTTCCATGCCTTCCTCGGCCGAGTATCGGAAGGCGTATGCAAAAATGTATGTGTTATGTATACTTGCAACGCTACATTTACGTTGACTCTTCAAAAAAGAATACTTTGTTTACAACGAATTAAAATTAGTAGCCATGACGGAATTTGAGTCGATTTATGACAGATTACCAACTTACTCACTATGCAAAGCTTCCATTCGAATACACTCGCCTTACTGACTGGTATAATGTCTTACGTGAGGTAACACACTTTCTTAAGAAGATACGATAGCCGGGACAATCTAAATTTTACTTTTAATCTCAGAAACACTGTCAGTATTACTACGATATTCGTAATAATACTAGGAACTTGTTTATGAAAGCTTTTTCAGAGCAAGTAGTTGGGAATGAATTTGACTTCTGAGGCAAAGAAGTGTTTCCACATCGTATGGCACTTGCTTCCTCTTGCCTTGTCGATGGGTGCTTAGTGCGAAATGACACAACTCAAGAGCTTTGAAAAATGTCGTATTCTTGCACTTTATGAAGAGGGATACAGTATCAGCGCCATTTCCTGTGCTCTAGGATACAGCAAATCCACGATACACCTGTGGGTGAAGAGGATGGCAGATGAAGGCCATGTTAACAGTCATCGTCGCCCCGGACGTCCACGCACTATGACAAAGGAGCAAGACAATGATATACTCCGCTGCAGTGATGAAGACCCATTCCGCACCAGCACCGAAATTAGGAACGTTCTACAACTACCTGTAAGTAGACAGCCCATCCACCGTAGTCTCAACGAGGAAGGAAGATATGGACAAAAATCGGCGATAAAGGAAATGTTGACAGAACAACATAAGACTGCCAGATTAAACTTCGTACTGGCATCTGGCATACGTAAGCAAACCAATTTCATTCTGGGAGCAGAGAAGGTATTTTACACAGCACCAAAGGGTTCTGTCCATGTGTTTCGTCCAACTGGACCGAGATTCGACAGAAAATATGTCCGTCAGAGGCAAAGGGGTGGCCGATCTGCTGTCACAGTTTGGGGATGGATGTCGGCAAATGGTTGCGGCATTCTGTGGGAACTGGACCGTCTGCCTACCAGTAGTTACTACTGTGAAATACTAGATAACATAATGCTTCCTTCTGTTCGTGAGACGTTTCCGGAAGGCAGAATAATATTCCAACATGACCGTTCCCCGGACTACACCGCAAATTGTGAATTGTGTGAAACAGTGGTTTCGAGTGAACGGAGACGTTGATGTGTAGGACTGGCCTCCCAAAGATGCTGACCTCAATCCCATACAGCACGTGTGGGCAGAGATGGAGAAGATTATTAGCAGCCGAAGACCTACGCCAGCAACGAAGGCAGCGCTATCTGAAGCAGTTCAGGATGGATGGGAAGAGCTTTCCCAGAATAATGGGTTTGTAAGAAAACTAGTTACCTCTGTTCCCCGGCGGCTAAGTGCAGTTGTAGAGGAGAATGGAAACTGGACACGATACTAAATTATGTTGTTATCAGAGACAAAGCTTTGTTTGTATTAAATGGAAGTGTCTTATTTTCTCGATTATTTTTCTTGAAGATTTACATTACTTCGAAGAAAATAAAAATTATTTTGTGTTAATTTCAACCCTTCTGTAATAAAGTATTTCATCTTAAATTATTACACGAACTTTAAGAAAAACCAAAACCAGCATGAAAATTAAGAAGGCTTATGACGTCGATGCCAATGAAGGCATCAAAGAAAGAACTATTTACTTTTTTTTTATTAAGTGAAGAAGGCATTTTATTTATTAAAGTTCTGTTTGTTTAGATGTAGGCATGGTACCAGTAAGGATAAAATCATGAGAGAGGTGTCATTTTTAAAAGTGTTGAAAGGCCAGCTGGTAGACGCAAACTCGAGCGTTTGGGTCCACTAGATCCCCATATTTACTAACTTGCAGTCGAATATAACTCAGTGGTCAAAGCCTACTGTAATTTCATCTTACAACCCATTAAAACCTCTAAGTAACGCTTTTAGAGTAGACCCTGTTCATATTAACTTGGCGTCCAGTACACCTGTTCATCGACATTGTTGAGTATCACGTAAAATTTACGAAACCAGAAAAGGAGAATTAGGATTTAATATCCTGTCGACGTCGTGGTTATTTGAAATGTAGCCCAAGCTGGGATTGTTTCGTTAAGAATGTAGAAGTAAATTGGCTATGCTTTCGAAAAGGAACCATGTTGCCATTTGCCTAGAATAATTTCAGGAAATCACTTGAAAAACAGAAGGACAAACAGACATGGAAACTATACACTTTCGCCATTGTATCACTGAGCAGTCAAAATTCACATAGTCGAAAACGAAAAGTGAAATACCGAGTTTAATACTAGTTATACCTGGAGGCAACAGAAACTTACATGATACGAAATTAAAAGTCATTTCTACACGTTGCCGTTAAGAGTGATGTTGCCGGCCGCGGTGGCCGAGGTGACTGAGGCGCTCCAGTCACGGTCAGCACGGCCACTACGGTCGTGGGTTCGAATCCCCCCTCGGGCATGGATATTTGTGCCGTCCTAGTTTGTAAGTAGTTCATGAGTAGTTTGTAAGTTCAGGGACTGATGACCCCGTAGGTAAGTCCCATAAGCTTAACAAACATTTGAACATTTAAGAGTGATGTTGCCTTTCTATTGAGCACTGAAATCTCTAATAATGATTACTGAATCGAAGTTTTAAAATAATACCAACTTCTGGCCTGTGTACCGATCCGGTTTTATGGTAGAAATGACACATAAAAGTAGTAAGGTTTCGTGAAATCACATTATATAGACGTTTCGGTTAAATGGTTTATTTGCAGTAACACTCGTACAACGCTAAACTACAATCTCACAACATCTAGTTTTACGATCTGGTCAGCAGTGGAAATCAAAACATCTTAGTAATAAAGTCTGTAAATAACATTGCTTCTTGCATTCGTTATTTCGCTTTCTTTATCTGTAAGAGAAGCTTCCTCGTCACCTTCTTATCACATAATCCTATGAAGTCCTTAAGTTTTTATTTCCTTAATTCCCAGAATCTATGACGAGGTAAAGAGAGGCAGAAAGGAAGAGGAGACGGTGAGAGAGAGAAAGGAAGAAGAGAGGGAAGACAGGATGAAAGGAAGTACAGGACGTACAGGATTGCGGGATAGACACAGGGAAGAGGAGGAGCTTACAAAACTACTTATGAACTAGCTACAACTAAGGACGGCACAAATATCCATGCCCGAGGGGGATTCGAACCCCCGACCGCAGTTGCCGTGCTGACCGTGACTGGAGCGCCTCAGTCCCCTCGGCCACTGCGGCCGGCGACGAATGCACAGACAATATACCACTGTTAGTGAATGTTACAACAGTTGTTTGTTTGTTAAGCTTATGGGACTTAACTACGGGGTCACCAGTCCCTAAACTTACAAACTACTTATCTACTACCTTATACTAAGGACGGCACAAATATCCATGCCCGCGGGGGGGATTCGAACCCCCGACCGTTGTGGCCGTGCAGACCGTGACTGGAGCGCCTCAGTCCCCTCGGCCACCGCGGCCGGCATGTTACAACAGTAGGAGCACACCCTGTGGGTTGAGTTTACAGGCATCACATGACTCAAAAGAAGCGTTTTAGCTGGATTTCAAATTATATTTGAATTCCATTTCCGTTTGTTTTTAAAGAATACTGCAATTGACGAGGAAAACAAGTCATGTTATGAAATGTTCAAATGTTTGTAAAGATTTGGGACTGAACTGCCGCGGTTATCAGTCTAGGCTTACAAACTGCTTAAACTAACGTAATGTAAGGACAACACCACACATACATACACACACACACACACACACACACACACACACACACACACATGCCCGAGGGGCGACGCTATTTCCGACGAGGAGCAACCGCGCGCTCCGCAGCAAGGCGCCTTAGAGCGCTCGGCCATTCCACCGCAGCTCATGTCATGAGCGTAAGATGACATGATCACCCATTTAAGATGATTACCAGAGAACAGTCAAATACCCTGTTGCCCTTGAGAAAAGCATTTGCTTTCTGAATTCTGTCTACCATTCCCCATTCTCTCTCTCTCTTACGATCTGCCTCTGTCTCTTCGCCCCCTTCTACCTCCTCCAGCTCCTCCTCTTCCCTCTGTCTACCCCGCAATCCTGTCCGTCCTGTACTTCCTTTCATCCTGTCTTCCCTCTCTTCTTCCTTTCTCTCTCTCACCGTCTCCTCTTCCTTTCTGCCTCTCTTTACCTCGTCATAGATTCTGGGAATTAAGGAAATAAAAACTTAAGGACTTCATAGGATTATGTGATAAGAAGGTGACGAGGAAGCTTCCCTTACAGATAAAGAAAGCGAAATAACGAATGCAAGAAGCAATGTTATTTACAGACTTTATTACTAACCGTAGTGGCCGTGCAGACCGTGACTGAAGCGCCTCAGTCCCCTCGGCCACCGCGGCCGGCAGTTGTATAGTATTATTGTGTACACATCAGTGAACTGATGTTTATATTTGTGAAACAGGTGTTCACGATATATTTATATTTTAAGTCGTTTATAAACGTAGTTGGTGAAAGTACAAATTTCATTATGGTTGTCTTTTCAATATTTACTTCG
The DNA here is from genome assembly GCA_026315105.1 of Locusta migratoria. Taxonomy (NCBI): domain Eukaryota; kingdom Metazoa; phylum Arthropoda; class Insecta; order Orthoptera; family Acrididae; genus Locusta; species Locusta migratoria. Next base: position 181,361,980 of record CM048746.1, read on the forward strand.
GTGAGGCAGTGTTTCGGTATATGATAAAGACATCAACAATTTGTCTCAAAAACGCCTTTTTAGCGCATATATGAAACCAACTGGATTTGAATACGGAATGCAAAATTTGTGAACGCTACTGGAACCGCATCGCTACCAAGCTTATGTGGAACTGATTAAGTCTATTCGAAACTTCGACATTTTTTCTTGGAATATTTTAATTTTGGCACGTAAGCCAAGATAGTTATCCTTTTAATTTCATTCTTCTTTAGCCTAACAAGTTCCGATTTAACATGACAAATTTCTTTGTAACCAAACAGCACGAGAAAAATGCATAGTAATTTGTGGAAAGTGGCTAGCGCGCAAGATTAAATTGCTTATACACAAGAATTAATCGGAATCGGAAATGTAACTACGTAGTAGCGCACTTACCGTGTAATTTTTGCAGTGGCTTTTATAACAGAGTTAATTTAAATGTGAAATGCATTTGGTAGAAAAACGAAGACTTAATCTAAGACGCAGTCCATATTTACACACGTTTATGGTGTGTAATAGTTTGTATCTTTGGACTAGAGTCAGTCTGTTGACATAAACAAATATACGTATATTGTATTTTAAATGCAGCTTTCACCTTTCTTACTTACGGTACGTAAAAGTCTGGATTGTTGTCGAGAAACTAAGATACCTTAAGCGCATCAACTTAAGGAAGGTTTTTTCACTATCAGACTTCACATAATTTTCTCCCTTCTTACAAAAAAGTTATAAATGCGTTTTCCATCACAAGTAACTTAATTGTTCACAGGAAAAGTCAGGAAAAATATTGTAACCTTCGCTAACACTGCTCTAACACGCATATGGCTTCTTCTTCCTCGTGTTGTGTGAAATCACCAGAGCTTAAGCCAATAACAGAGCGTTTTTGATCACGTGACCTAAACTTGAAATTTAATTATATTCATGTTATAATTTCAAAATAATAACAAATGTTTTGTAAGAACAACGACGGAAAATTCTATTTGAACATTACAATCATCCAGATTGAAAACAATTCGAATCCAATTTTAAACATAGCATAATAGCCTACTATATATGCCACATTCCAGCTTTGGTAACCCATTTCAATGTGTAAGTAGGAAAAGGGGAACAAAATAATATGTTCTCATTAGACTGATGTATTTTCTCGGTACGTCTATGTTAGCAAGAATACTTTTGCTTACTGTCCCATTCATTTCATACCAGACTGAGCTACAGTAAAGCGTAGCCAGGTTTACCTAGTTAACATGAAAATTTCTAATGTTGGTAAGGCAACAAAATTAGAAGAAGTAAGGATGGTGAAATTAATAAAATATTTCGAAATGAAACATAAATCATTTCTTCCGTAAGACCTATGATTGTAAAATCGCTCCTACACAGATATTAAATGCCAAATGAGTAATTAACCCTTTAACTATAGTGAACTTCTACAGACGTCCATTGTAATCGGACCTTGTAGAAGGTAGACTGCTTTAAAAGCTAGGGAAAAGAAGTCCCCTCTGATGAACTTCCGTCTCTAATGACCACTCTGTCGACGGGACGTTAAACGTTAATCTTCCTTCTTGTTTTCGCGTGAACTGGTGCAGTCCTCTGGAGGGAAAGACTTTCCAAGGCAATTTAAAAAACAGTTCACCTCTGCAAGGCCATATTATTGTGGTATTTTAATAAGTCAGCAGTTGTTACAGAGCTAAACGTTGCTCTCTGCGTGACATTCAAGTAAAAGCCGATAAACAACTGCATCGGGTGACCATTTGATAAATACAGGACCTATTTTAAGGCGTTAATATCACTTCTCACTCTAAAACAAAATGTAAATGATCGCTTTCCAGTGAGTTAGTCACCGAAAGTGACATCTTTCCAACATTTCAGCGTATTGTAACAATTACATATCGATAATTATTGTCCGCGGTGGGCGTCAGACTAGAACTACGAACAAACTATACCAAATGCGAGATACTATACAGTAATCCCACCTCACGCACTCTTAGGGCAACCTCTTCCTGTTTCTTTCGCACCTCTATGTTTCTGGGAGACTGGAAACTGGAGAGTTCATTCATCAGATGCTTTTCACTTTTATTTAAACAGCATCACCAGCAGTTACACTGTAATCTTTACGAGTAGACCATACTTATGGTCCCTTTCGATTTTATAGAATGAATTACATATTCTAAAAATTACTTTCGCGACTTTTTTCTCTTGTCTCATATTCTTATCATAAATGCTTCTCCTGTCACTTATAAGCTTGAATCGAAATATCATTGAAATTGTTCAGATGCTTAATTTTTTCGCGGATGATCTATTTTTCAATCACTGGAAAAGATTTATTTGCACGGTTCGTCTGATTGGAAACTATGTGCTCGAAACTTATGAAATATGTTTGTGAAGTTTGCATTTTGTAATCAGGGTAATTCTATCTTTACATTTCTGCAGTTATGTGTTAGAGGTGGTGCCAACGAAAAAATTCATAAGGAAAATAGTATTCAGGTATATAACATTAAAAAGTATTGTGCAGAAAATGTTAATAACGTCTCGTGATGCTATAGTTAAAGAAATCGATGAGGACTTATTCTTCTATGCTGGGTATATCTCTTCTCAGTCAATACAGTGGCAGGCTGCGCGCCGCGCCTTCGAAGCCGCATCTCCGTCAGCGCTAAGGCAGCGCGAGGAACACAGACGCCCAGCAAACGTATTCTGCCTGTCGCTAGTCTAATGGAGAATTGGCAACATAGCAGAGTACGCTTGGCAACTCTGTGAGCGGGGAGTTACTTCCTGGTAAGCACAGAATTAAGCTGATAAATTCACTTGATTTTTCATGTCATTTCCATTCAATAATCTGAGTGATTTTCACTTAAGGTGTGACATAAAGTTATTAATTCATATTTTTGGGTCCAGGAAATTCGTTCCACACGAAAATTGCAACCAATCTCTTCTTTTAAAGTTACGCCTGATCTGGTCTCCTAACTTGTCGGCCAGTAAGGAGGAACCAAATACTCGAAGTCCTCGCTAGCCTTCGGGTAACGTAGTCGGCTGCGAAACGAACGTGCTGTCAACTTTCGATGCCAATCGTGGTGAGAGCAAATATTTTTAGCTCTTCTCTGACAGAGATACAGATATCCAGATTGAAAATCAATAGGGAATTCTTAAAAAACTACTCAGCCAAAAGGTGTTTAGCTGTTTCCAGGACGGCATTCTCTCATATACTCTGTAAGTGACTAACAATGCTCAGGTGGTTGACCGATTCTGTGCGTGTAGAAACCAATTCCTTTCGAGTTAAAGCTGTCGCCGAACCATGTTGAAGTCAATTTGTCGAGAAATACATTTTCTTGACGGTTGGACAACTACTTCCAAAAATGAGTAAAAAGTCTTAATTTCTGTGACAGATGCTTGCTTATAGTTAATCATTTCATTGAGCACCAAATTGTCTTAACTGCCTCTAAACGATATGCTAAGTGCAGTTTCCGTTACATTGACGTAGTAGTGTGGTGGATCGGTTGTAGTTTAGAATCTGTCATGTGTGCGTACGATTGCACCTCTTGTAACACCAAGTGAAGAACGTCAAGTTGCGCCGTAGTTAACAATCCGTATTAAACCGAATTATTTCGCCATCAGCTCGGACAGAGCCGATTTATCGCGGCCACTAACAGACAGAATACACGGCTACCAGTAACTCTGTCGCTAGAAAGCTTTTCTTATATTACAAAACTTTATTCTATTTTATAAACCATTGGTCCTTTAAGGTCATGTGTCTCGTATTGAATTTAACTTGAGTCGTTAAAAATTATGGTGCTGGATTCTAATTCGGATCTCCTTTTTCGCACTCGACCCTCTCGGAATTATATAGCTGAATCATTTCGTTGCTTTCTCCAAGACTGCCGACTCCTCTAGGTCTCCACGAAAGGCACGTATATGGATTCGAATCCAGGTCCAGGTCCAGCACAAAATATTCATAATTTCATTTGACGCCCTAGATAGAGCACACTGGACTACTAACAAAAAATTATTTTGAATGTCTCTTCGTGCCCTATGTACGCAAGCTAAGGTGTTGCGGTGGTCTTGGGGTAAAGCGCTTGAATGGTAACTGATGGGTCGCGGGTTCGAAACCTAGTCAGATCACCGATTTTTTCAATCTGTGTTTTAACCCAGCATTCACGTCTCAACAATGTGTCTCATAAATTACACGTGGTTTGGATTGCACGTTAAACTGTAGGTCGCCTTTCCTGGTTGGATAATTGGGGCAGGTTAGGGACATGCTAGTCTCTGAAGTGGCGCACAGTTGGATGACATACACCAGGACTCTGAACCACACGAAATTATTATTATTATAACAACGATATGTGCTGTTGTTACTAGTAAGACAGGCACGCATCGTCATTCCTATTGAGTTAACATTTGAGATTTAACGTCCATTCGTGCTTAGAAAGGACACCGGTAGGTTCGGGGTTCGATTCCCGGTGACGCATAAGAAATTATATCCTGATTACAGATTCAAACATCCCGCTGCTGGTGAAATAATTAGACTACTAACATCTGACTTCACTTAGTTATCTTCCATTTAGATAGCGGGTATGTAACTCAAAATCAAATGTTTGTAAATCTATGGGACCAAACTACTGTGGTCATCAGTCCCTAGGCTTAGAACTACTTAATCTAATCTAAGGACAACACACAAACCCCTGACCCAGGAAGGACTCGAAACTCGTATGTCAGTCCCACACAGCAATGAGTCTGGGACCTTGTGATTAGGGACATAACGGTGATTATTAAGTTCCTGGTTCAGTAAAAAAATAAGTAAATAAATAAAAATATTTTAAGAATCGGCATTTTATATGATTTGATATGCCCGTTCTGATATTTGTGAGGGAATCTCGATTATTTCACACATCTTTATACTTCGTCAGCTGTGACAATCTTAGGCACAATCAGGTATCAATTACACATGAATGCATTGCTTGGTTAGCTATGGCTACAGGTGGTTGGTTTGATTCCAGAAGAAGGTGTTTGTCATATCAAGTTCAAAGATGTGTACAAATATTAGTTCAGGTATGAAAGCGGAGAAAATGTTGGTGATACGCAGTTAATATTGAAGTTTCCATAGTGCGTTTGCTGCTGTTAATTGAGTTTTTATTATCTGGTTAGTTCTACAATCGGTTAATAAAAATCCGCTCGCCAGTGGAACGACGTTTCGCAGTTGTTAAAACGATTTACAGAACAAAAGTACTTCGAATTTCTACAGGACTTTAGGATTTCCGATACTATAGTAAAATCTGTTGTTTGTAACAATATTAAATGTTGTTTAAGGATTAATTAATGTTTTATGTGACGGAGTTTGTTATATCAGACTGTAATAAGTGTGATAATTCTTAAGCTATGTCATTGTAATAAATTGGATTTAATAAACGATAAGGACTTAATAACGTGTTTCCTTGTATTTGCAAAATTGTGGTGTTAATTTACAACTGGAATGATTGCCATAAAGAGCGGTTGTCTGTAGTGGATCCATTTTAATAGTCGAACGACTATACCGCGGAGCGAGCAGAGCACCCGCAAGACACGTACGTTAGTTGTGTTGTATGCACATCAGGCGAAACGCAATTCAGGTCGTTCGGATATTTTTGCGCATGGTAGTACGTTCCTTTTTTTCAGTACTATTAAGTTACAGATTTCATTCAAATACCTATTTACACTGTAACTGCTCCATCAAAGAAGTTACTTTACTTTTATGTGTGTAACATTTCTTCTGATTTACCGACAAGTTCTTTGACTGAAAGTCAGTAAGTGTCTGATGATGTCCTAATAAGCCGAAAATCGATTCACAAAATAAACAAATTTGTAGAACAAAGACAAAATTGTGTATTTTAGTTTTCATTAGGCTTTGAGTATGGATTCTTCACTGAGCGAGGTTTGGAGATATTGCGTCAACACACTCTAACATAAACGTACTGGGAATTAAATCTGGACCGAAAGACTTCCTTTGAGAAGTGATTTAAGTTTAATATTTTAAAAATGACTTACAGGATATCAAATTAATAATCAGCCAACCATTTGCAATAATAGTAGCCGGCCGCGGTGGCCGAGGTGACTGAGGCGCTCCAGTCACGGTCAGCACAGCCACTACGGTCGGGGGTTCGAATCCCCCCTCGGGCATGGATATTTGTGCCTTCCTAGTTCGTAAGTAGTTCATAAGTAGTTTGTAAGTTTAGGGACTGATGACCCCGTAGTTAAGTCCCATAAGCTTTACAAACATTTGAACATTTGAATAATAGTAGTTTAAAAAAATTAACGACATCTTCAACGGTTATAAACCAGTGTTCTTCAGAAATACATGTTATACCTATAGACAATGTGACATCATAAATTGCAAATTCATAATCATTATGCCTGAAACATGCGTCATACCAAGCCTGTTGTGTAAATGATTATGAAGTAAAGAATCAGAATAAAACTGTCACTTACTCTACATGCATATCACAGTAATTGAATGTCCTGGGAGTGTGATTTAGACGAAAAATACGTCAGCGTGTTTGGAGTCATTCACGCTCACTGATGGCAAGCAAGGAGCGTGCATACCGGGACCGGTGGCGCATGCGCCGTGGAACACAAACGTTCAGTGGCTTAAGTAGCCATTGGGAGAACGCACATTGAATTTTCAACGATATTAATAAATGGAATATTTGGATAAAAAGAGGGTAACAAGGTCGAGGGAAGCTAAAAGGTAAAGCAGTCAACAATCCGAATATTGGTTTGAACACCACAGTACTTTACTAGGTATGGTCCTGTTTGAAGGTGGTAGTCCGTTGCCTTCGTCCGACCTTCGAACTGACTTACCCAGCCAGTTATAGGGGGACCTACAGTTTAACGTGGGTTACGAACCACGGCGCTACTTGGTATTTTTAACATGAGCAGCACTGTCAAAGGTGAAAGAAGTGGAAAGGGGCAGATAATAACCCTAGGACCTGGCGAGAATCGAACCCGTGACCTTTTCATTTGTAGTCTGGCACTCTACCACTGTGAAACCGAAGCGCACTGAGGGATGCTATGCAAACAAATTTTACATTTGTCAATTGTAAGAATTGTCCACTGTATTTCTAATATTTTAGTTATACTGATTCCTGTTTGTCTCAACTAGATGTATTTTATTTGATGCATTTTACCATTCAGTTTTAACGCCTTTTTATCCATGAAGATGGTCTGTTGACCGAAACTGGTTGATAAATAAGGTTTTTAATAAACAGACGATGGTTTTAAAAATGCATTTTATTAAACCGTTAAAATATATTGCGTAAACGAACAACAATAACTGAAAAATGAACCAGATGAACAAAAATAAACTGGATTAGTACACAGCTTATAGTATGGTGTCGCAAATCAGATAAAAAGTATAATAAATGTCATGTCAATTACAATGGAGAATTACAAATGTAAGCAGGTTTTTGATTTTTGAGGAAATGGGCAAATCGTAAATGCTACCGGCAGTTGTAAGAAGACGTGCAGCAACATGCCCGCGTCAGATTTAGATTGTTTTCCGGCCGAGCCGCACGACGTCACGGCAGCACGCACGTGGGCGTCCGGTCGCGGAGAGTGGCAGGAGGCGTTGCATCATCCCGTGTGGGATACTGGACCCCTATACAGACCCCTAACTAGGCTGCAGAAGGTCTTCATCGACTCTGAAGCCCTCTCAGTCAAAGACTACACAGTAGTCAACCAGTGCTACATGAGCTGCGACCTCGGCCACTCAACCAAAAACTATCCGAAAAAGACCCAGTCTGTGCCACCTGCGTCCAATCAGGTCCAATCAGCCATTGTAGGTCAAACGATAGAGTGGCGTGTATACCGTGTGGAAACAGAGGGAAAATTTGTAACACCGTGAGAGGAGGAGAGTGTCAGACTCACAAACTACTCAAGGATATGCTCATAGAATCAACAGATGATGCAAACTAAAACCACTTTTAAGGACAATTACGCCTCACAAAATTATACCAGACAGTACAAATGTCCTTCCACAATCAACACAAACGTTAGAAGAGCTATCTCTCGGCGAAGACCAATGGGCCTGTTACCCAGTGACTTCACTGACAGCGATCATATCCCACCACCAACACAAAAGACAACACTCCTCGAGACTTACATTAATACCAATCAATATATTGACTAAATGATGCTAGAAGGCACGATTCACCATACTGTAGCAAAAGAAATTAAAAAGCAAATAGCCTATTGGCTGCATTTTCAATCAGCACTTGTACAACGATTGGATGATTTGGAGGATGAACTCACGATAACGAACTAGAAAGCCAAAGAGACAACACAATGGCAACCCTGTTAAACAATAACACACAACAAACCAAGACATACGACACTACAAAATGTAAATCTTATATTAAACCTGTAAATTTTGTCTCTGGAGGAATTCTATATTCCACCAGCACACAATGGCAACCCTGTTAAACAATAACACACAACAAACCAAGACATACGACACTACAAAATGTAAATCTTATATTAAACCTGTAAATTTTGTCTCTGGAGGAATTCTATATTCCACCAGCACCATCTCACGAAGCAATGAAGAGAAAAAGGAAAAAAAATAATCTTACCGAACCCTATCCAAAGTGATGACTCCGACGGCGAAATATGTGAAACATGCTCATCTTATCACATACAGAATGATCATGACGAATACCCTCATATTGTTAACAAAAGCAAACCAGGGAATGATAGTGAAGAAGTTGGCTCGAATCTAGACTGGGACAGTATCACAAATGACGCCCATAAAGCCGTAAATAAAAATAAACCAAAATCTATTACTAACACCTCGACTAACCAAAACAACAACACCTCTACCAGCTTCAGGAATGCAGAAACTACTAACAACCAATCTGAAGAGTGCCGGATAGAGAATCCAGACACAAACATACACAAACTAAATTACAAAAACATGGGTAAAATGCTAAAACTAAGTAAATTAGAAAGAAAAGACATTTTCCAAGCAGCACAATGGATGTTAATTAGACGGATGCTTCCTTGGGACAGGTCGGTATGCTTTCCCACAACAAAACAAACTTACCGGGTAACTCTTAGATCAGAATACATTCCAGCCGAACCCAACGAACTACTAAACCTAGTTCAGCAAGTAGCAACATGCAGATCAATGCAGTTCGATCTAGAACAATCATACAAAGACCATGATAAAGCACACGGGAGAATGTATTTAGACTATAGCCAAAATAGTAGTAAATGTTTCGTATTTATTAAACATCCTTAAACATGATGCAGATTCTCCAACTAAATGCAATACACTGTAAATCAGTCAGCGAAGAACTCCCCAAAATCATTCTAGAACAGCAACCTGATGTAATTTGCTTACAAGAACCCTATGCAAGAAGTGAAAGCTGCCGGGTCTCCCCAGGGATGCAGTTGTCATAACAGAAAGTACTGACTGCAAAGCAGCTATTATAATGTTAAATGGGAAAGTTAATGTAATCAATATCTCTGAATTTTGTAATCAACATCATGTATCTGTAGAGATATCATACAGGGGAGACACGTGGGTGATTGCCTCCCTCTACGCGCAATATAGTCACAGAATCGAACCGTATGCCAACTACATCAAAGACTTAACGAACTACGCAGCTAGGAAAAAACTACTAATCTGTGCAGACATAAATGCTAGGTCCACTCTGTGGAACTCTGACAGGATCTGTCACAGAGGACGGTACGTTAATGACATCTTACATGAATTCCAACTACAAATAGCAAACATGGAAGGCCACATACCGACCCACATTGCACATGACGGATAGACCAGAAACATTGACATCACAATCGCTAACAAATCAGCCATTAACTGGATACCCCACTGGACCGTACATGATAGAATTACATTAAGTGACCACAACGTGATTACCTTCAAACTACACATTCAACTGAACAATAACAACACGAATGTTAACAAAAGACTACTTTTCCATAAAGCAGACTGGAACAAATTGAGATCAACTATTGACAGACACAACATTAACAACATACAAGGTAGTGCTGACTACAGAGCTCACATGCTAACGGGCATCATTAGTAGAGCCCAAAAAATGGCAATACCAACGGCCAACGATTCCAAACCGCAACAAATACCTTGGAACGACGAATTGACAAAACTTAAACAAGACGTAAGACGTAAAAGGAAGCAATACCAGAGAACCACATTCGAGCCAGAGGCATATAGGCACGCCAAAGACGTCTACAAACAAAAATTAAATGACACCATTGGGACAGGTTTGTCGCTGCTCACACAGAACACAACATATGGGATGAGCCTTATAAAGTAACAACAGATAAAATAAAAAAAAAAAAAAAACACTGGTTCTTGGCACTTTACGCAAATTCAATGGTGACATGACCGTGGGATGTATTTTTGCTGAACAAACTGCTTCTAGACGACGATATACTTACAGACATCCAAGAACACAAACAGCTCAGGGATGAAATGAATGCACCATACACCACAGATACTATAACAGGTCCCTTTGTTCAAGAAGAGGTCGCGAAGGCCTTAATGGATGTGAAAAACAAAAAAGCGCCTGGTCCAGACGGGATACATAACGAAACACTTAAACAAATTGTACCACAGATTACGCCATTCCTAAAGACACTTCTCAATGAGGCCTTACGGCTGGGCAGGGTGCCTCTGTTCTGGAAAACCACCAAGGCTGTCATTATTAAAAAAGGAGCTGACCGGCTTACAGGTCAATATGCTTAATTAACACACTCGCCAAAATACAGGAGAAATTGCTCTGTAAACGATTACAGGAACTCAGGTCCTTGCACGGCCTGAATGAAAATCAATACGGATTCAGACATGGGAAAAGCATAGATGACGCCATCAACTGGGCACTGCAAATCGTAAATAACTCCGATAATAAATATGTTATTGCAATAATGATTGACATAGCGGGCGCTTTTGATAATTTTTGGTGGCCCGTCATGTCCTGAAGGTTGAAGCAACTGCAGGTTCCAGAGTCTCTATATCACAGTCTATTAGACTACTGCACAGGAAGGGTAGTGGAATGGAAGACAGATGACCTTCTAGTGGTTGTCTCCGCCAATAACAGGGCCCAGCTAGAGGAGAAGGCACGTGAAACACGGACAACAATAACACAGTGGTGCAAACACAACAAACTCAAGACAGCAACCAACAAAACGACATACACCTCACTCAAAGGGTTATTACAACGAAACCCATCAGTTAAATTAGACAACACAAATATAAAACGAACAGCAGTCACACGCTATCTGGGTGTCCACATTGATGAAAGACAAAATTTCCACGAACACATTAAGATAACCACAGACAAAGCAGAGAAAATACTACACAAGTTGTCAAGGCTAAATTCGAACACGTCCAGACTGCCTCTGTCAACTATACGAACATATCAATGTGCTCTCTTCGAGTCAGTATTATGCTTGGCACCTAGTACCTATGCCCAAAGATTGAGCCTAGTAACCAACAAAACAATTGTGAGACGTGGGCAGAGAAGTGTGTTATTACAACTTACTGGTGCATTAAAATCAACACCGATAGAAACGCTATGCGTCCTTCTCGGTATCTATCCAGTTGACAACACAATAAAATATAGAGCTGCAGCGAACTGGCTTAAAATGGGTAATCTAGACAAAGAGCACGAAATAACCGGCACACATATCGTAACAAACCGCCAACTGACAACATGGCGAACAGACACATGGCAACAGGAATGGGAGGCCTGCGAAAAGGGACGTAGACTATATACACTACAACCAGACATTAGAGAAAAAGAGGATGAAGCATATCGACCCCAGCCGCGGTATGGTTCACTTCTTTAGAGGACGTGGTCCATATCCTATTCACCTGTTCCGAATGGGACTGGGCGACACCAACACTTGCACCTGACAAAACACCGAAGGCTCCCTTGAACACATCGTCTTACACTGTGGACGATACACACACGTCAGAGACACACAGCAGCTTGACTTTACAACAGACGATACGATATATTACATAATAAGAGACGAACAAAAATGAACAACACACTAGGAGCCAAGATATCCAAAGCAACCTGGGAAGAATACAAAAGAACAAGGCCCTACAGGTGGCGTGCCCATATGCCACACAGTGCGGACAGGCATAGTTGGGAACAAAAAGACTAGGAAGAAGGCGATGAAACTTTCATAAATGAAGGAAGTGACACCGATGAGACTCAACATTGACAGGGGAGCAATCTCCCACTATCAACAACCCAAACCAGACCTTCGTTACATTAAAATGGATACTAACACGTGAAACACAAGAAAAAGAAAATAATATAAATAACAGTGACTAATATTACCAGAACCATGGAAACTGTGCTGGGTGATGAGTGGCTTGAAGGCACCATTGCAAGGTACTCAACGCCCAGCATGGTACAATGCAGCTAACCATAAGGGCAGAAAACTCCCTATATATATATATATATATATATATATATATATATATATATAATACTTTTTTTCTTTCCTATTACATTGTTTAGCCCAATAAAAATTAACAAATTGCAGAATACATTGAATTTCGACATATTTATAACAATCATGTAACCAATCATGTTTTTATGTTTTCCAATATACCTAATTATTGTAAAATGCACGAATTGTAATTTGTTATATTATAATTGTAGCAACAACTGTAAGCACTTGTATCTATGTATTTTCTCTTTGCTTTTATTTTCCCCCTCTTATTTCTATTTATCTAAAATAATCAAATTATGTAACATTAATGAAGTAATGTATAACATGAAAAACTACAAATGTAGTCCTGCTTTATATTAAAAGGTAGCAGGATTATAAATGAGAAATAAATAAATAAAATAAAAATACTGGACCACCGAGAACGCCCGGGGCGCCCGCGCCGGAGAAAAGTCCCCGCCTGATGCGGTGTCCGCGCGTTGAGCAACCACGCCTCCGCCTCCGCGCTGGAGGAACTCGCGCGCTCTTAAGAGGACGCGGCCGCTGGCCCGGTACAGTCGCCCAGCGAGCTCCCTGGCCCGAGACACGCGACACTGCCACATCAGCAGCCACACACGGACAAGTGCTCGAGTGCTCCCCGCCGCCATGTCTCGCCTGAGCTTCAGCTGCGCCGCGCTGCTGACTGTCGTCGCTTCTCTCGCCTACGCCGCCCCGGCGGCAGAGCCGAGATTTCGCCAGCGGCGGTCCGCCGCCCCCGACGTCAGTGATCTGGAAGACTGGACCAGCATCGCCGAGTACAGCCTGTGCCCCGCGGAGGTCCAGTTCAACCGCAGACTGCGCGTGTACGAAGTGTGGTGCCAGAAAGAGGGAGACGAGGTGGAGGCCCGAGGTGGCAAGTACGCGTGCACCACGCTCAGGTACTCCCTGCCAGTGCCAGCAGTGGACTCTGACGTCGACATCGCCGGCGGCTGCGTCGCTCTCGTGTCGCACGTCTCTGAGGTCGACGCCAACCTGGAACCCCGAGACTGACACCTCTCGTCACACTTCACATATTTATTATAGCGTATTTATTTATTTATTATTATTTCAAGCGAACTAAGGATCTAGTCAGAATAACTACTACTTAATCATTTCCTTCATTCTCCCCAAAACTATAATTTTCTCACAAATGGGTTCTTTACCCCTCTTATCACCATCTTACTCATTGTTTCATTCTCCTGAAAACATTTCAAGTTTATACAATTTCATTGTCAATTCTCTTTGAAATGACAATGCTTAAATCTGCTACTCATCTAATTCATTTTTTGTATTGCTCCAAACACTTTCTAGTTTGTTTCTCTGTCCAGAAACAATATATCGATCTGATTTGTCTTGCTTTTTTTGTTTCTAGACGTCTATAGAATGCAACACGTTTTTTCTTCACCTCATCTGTCGTTTTTCATCATTTGGTTTAAGAACCTAATTTATTCTTCATTAGACCTGATATTTTCGAAAAATTTCTCAATCTTTTACGAAGCTTGTAAATTCCACTTTGCGGCCAGATGAAAGTATTGTGTCTGACCTATAGAGGACACTTGTTTTACAACTATTTTAGAATGCTTTACTTTATCATCCTCAGAAACACATTATTTTTATATTTATTTATTTGTTTATTTATTTGCTTACCACGTCAAGAAACTATGTGCTGTGATTACGCTAATTTATCGAATACTCATTCCTCATTTTTATTTATTTATTATTTAATTACTTATTTATTTTCTTGCCGTGATGGCAAAGTGTGACGGATTATTCCACCAGTTCATGGAATAGTTTATTCGGCACTGTAATCCGTATGTTAGGAAGTTTTACAACATGGTAGCGCATGTCGCTTTGCTACGAGACTTGGAAGTTATGCTGTGATATTATTTAATATGGTGTGTGATTTTTCGGATTAGGTTGTATGAAACCGTAGTTCCGTAACTTTTATAGTTCCTTGAAGTTCCAGATTAAATGAATCAGCCATTTAGAGAAGGCCATATACGCCAAAGTAAATGTCTCACGAGTAAAAAGAAACTGTTTGTATTTCAATATGGAAATGTAAAATGTATTTTTATGTGTAGATTTCAAAGTGTAGGATGTTATATTTTCGTAGAGAATGGACGTTTCTTCGAGTACTTTCCAGATTTCGAACTAAAATGGAAATGTGATGGGGATGGACATATGGCCTTTTAGAAAAGACTGCCTCAATTACGTTGGACAGGCCAGACGACTGAAACAGGGCCTTGGATGGAGATGTACTACATATAATTTAGTAGAAAAGCAAAGAATCATTAAAATGCGTAGCAAATGAGTGTTTTGAATAGTAAATATCATTCATATACAAATGCTACGGTCTCAAAATTCTTATTTATTTATTTATTTTTGTCCCACTGCATTTTTTATGTAAAATACCGATGCAGTTAACCAATATTACCGTGTCTGCTTTGTACTGTTTTGTGCATATTTTGGTACTGCAGGTGCATACTTGATACTCCATAGTTTGTTCTAGTCGTAAGAATTATTTGTGATCTCAGTTTTCAAATGCCACTGGCATGTATTTAGTAACTACCGCTAAATATATACGAGAAACTTCGTCAACTAAGTTCTCTCGTTTATTGCCAAGTAATGTGATATGTAGTGATCTTAGTTATAGTAGATATTATTTAATCAATGTTCCTAGATTACGTGTTCAAAAGATTCGGATGTGAATCTCTGTCAATTATGTAAAGTGAATGAAGCTTTTTATAAAAATAAACGCTTTGAAGTACATTTCCCGTGAGTTTTTATTTTAAATATGTTTGAATTACACCATGAAATTAAAGCAAGGATAATGTTTGTCCTTGTTTTTCAAAGGACGATTAAGGATGGAAAAGATCCACCGTGGTATAATAATAATGTTAGAAAGCTGCTGAGAAAGCAAAGGCTGTTGCACTCTCGATTCAAAAAAGAACACGCAAATGATGACAGGCAAAAGTTAGTAGAGATTCGTGCGTCTATAAAAAGATCGATACGTGAAGCATACAATAATTATCACAGCCATACCTTAGCGAAAGATCTTTCCGAGAACCCGAAAAAATTCTGATCGATAAGCGGGTCAAATCCCACTGTCCAGTCACTAGTTGATCATTCCGGGGCAGTAATATAAGAAAGCAAACGGAAAGCTGAAGTTCTAAATTTAACCTTTAAGAAATCTTTCACGCAGGAGGACCGCACAAATATACCATCATTTGATCAACGTACTAATTACGAAATGGGGGACATAGCAATAGGTATTTCCAGTGTAGAGAAGCAGCTGAGAGAGCTAAATACGAAAAAGTCTGCTGGTCCGGATGGAATACCAGTTCGGTTTTACAAAGACTATTCTGCGGCGTTGGCCCCCTACTTAGCTTGCATTTATGGCGAATCTTTAATTCACCGCAAAGACCTTGGAGAAGATTGCTATAAAATATAGTAACACGCGAGGCAATAATGACCCAACGACTATTGTTAGAAAATAACTTAAGGAAAGCTTTTGTAGATTTGGTAAAATCTTTTTAGAATTGAAATACACACCTTCAAATTCTGAAGTTATCAGGTGTAGAATACACGAAAAGTTATATACAATATGTAGAAAAATCAATCACCAGATATAAACAGTCGAAGGGCACAGTGGTTGGGAAGGGAATAAGACACGGTTTCAGCCTTTCACCATTGTTATTGAGCAAGATGTAAAGAAAGCGAACAGAAAGTTCAGGGAGCAGAAATAAAATATTTGCGTTTGCCGATGATTTTGTAATTCTATCACAGATAGCAAAGAAACTTGAAGAGCAACTAAATACAATGGCCTGTGCTAAAGGAACTAGATTAGAAAACGAGACGATAAAAAAAGGATGTGTGTTTTGTTATTTAGGCAGTGAAAACTGTGAGATTATCAGGCCAGAGAAGATAGACAGAATGCCAATGGCAAGAAAAGCATTTTTGTAGAAGAGATACTTGTTAACATAGAATATTATTGATGTTCTAGGAAATCTTTTCCGCATCGACCTCTGTGACCCTTTCAGACCCCTGATTGAACCAAAATCGGTAATTTTAAAACCACTGGGTTCATATAACAAAAAAACATAGAATGGTATATTATTTTTTCGCTTTCAAAAAAATTTAGAACCAACACAAATGTGAGCGTCAGAACTATCTTAAATACAATACAATTATTTCCCACTTTATTAAAATCATTTATTACAGTGATATTCACGAGAGGAGATACTGTATTTTGACATTCACCATGACAAGCATCATTTGTTCGTTGTACATTGGTTTCATTGAGCTGAGTGGAAAAGCTATCCTGAACTTCTGCAGTCACTAACATTACTGCTGATTTAGTGACTTCATATTCTCTCTTCATTCGAAAATTCAGAGCTATCTTCCTGTCTGGGAGTATTATCTGCAAGATTCCAGATTAAATCTGACAATTCATAATCGTCGCTGGTGTTTTCCACTTCGAAATCCTTCACTAATGCTAGTATTTCCTCATCAGTAAGCTCTCACAATAAAATAATGAATTTACTGTAACAATAATATGTAAGCCCAATCGTAATATGATTTATTTATATCGTCATCTCTTCCTAATCAGAGCCTCATACAATGACGTCAAGTGAGCATACGCCAATGATATAGTCTCAACTTACACAGTTGTGCGTATGGAAGTTACAGTTATTGTAGCTACGAATGCATTTAAAATAATTGTATTCAAACTTTTAGATTAGATTAGTTTTTCGTACCGTAGATCCAAGTTGAGGAGATCCTCGTGGATGTGGAACATGTCAAGAAACAAAATTTACAAGCTGAATAATAGGTAATACTAATAATATAAATACAGATATATATATTTTCTAAGCTTTTTTTTGTTTTGTTATTTTTTTTTTTTTTTAGCTGAGAATACCATAATATTAATATAGTATGAATACCGATACAAACATCATTTGGTACTTTTTAGAAATTCACTAATGGAGTAGGAGTTGGCCACTAGGAAGTCTTTTAGGCTCCTCTTAAACTAATCTTTATTTCTAGCTAAATTTTTTATACTTGATGGGTAAATTATTGAAAGTGTGTGGTCCTGAATAGTGGACCCCCTTTTGAACTGAAGCAAGCAGTTTTAAGTCCTTGTATAGATAATTTCTTTCTCCTAGTATTGTACGTATGAACTGAGCTGTTTGTTGGGAAAAGGGATATATTATTTATGAGAAATTCATTAAAATGTTCAAATGTTTGGGACTTAACTACGGGGTCATCAGTCCCTAAGCTTACAAACTACTTATGAACTAGCTAAGACTAAGGACGGCACAAATATCATTGCCCGAGGGGGGATTCGAACCCCCGACCGTAGTGGCCGTGCAGACCGTGACTGGAGGGCCTCAGTCCCCGCGCCTCAGCCATTAAAGAATAAATATACTGAGAGGCAGTAGTTAATATACCCAGTTCTTTGAACAGGCTTCTACAGGACGTCCGTGAAAATGTAAATGAAGCCAGCAAAGTATGCAAGCTTTTTTATTTTTATGTCTAATATGTCTGATAACACTCGTATTGAAAATACAGATTTGTTGAGTCGTTTCTGCAGTTCTGTGGTGTGCTCCTCCCAACTGAATTTATTATCAAACTGTAATCCCAGGAATTTAATATTGTCTACCTCTTCTATTTGCTCTTCTTCATACTTAATGCATATGCTGGCACGAAATCTCTTACATGTTCTGAACTGCATCTAGTGAGTTTTTTCAGAGTTTAATGACGAGTTGTCTTTAAACCATTTATTAATATTCATGAAAATATCATTAGCAGACCTTGTTTAACTATGCTTGACATACTTTTTATTGCAATACTTGTATCATCTGCAAACAAAACGACGGTAGGTTTCCCCGCGAACCATACGTGACTGGAATAGAAAAAAGAAAGTCACACTAATACATAAAATATCCTCCGCCACACATTGTAAGATGGCTTGCTGAATACCCCTTTCGGACCTGATATGCACAATTGTGTTAATTTCATTTCATATTATTGCAGTACGAAGTTGATTCCTGAGAGAAAGGATTGTGCTCGAATCGCTAGATGGAATAAACATCTAACCGTATCGCTACCTGTTTGGACACGCAAGATATTGTGTATTAATCAATGAAAATTTTGAAGATGGCGGGTCGAAAGAATCTACATCGAGTTTCGTCTTAATTTAACATTATTTATGGTGTTTAATACATTTGTAAAAGTGCGTTTTGAGAATCAAAAAAGTCTAAAGAAGTATGTAAACATGAGTTTGAATGTGCTTAATTAATTAGATAATGAATTGCAAGCAGCAGGTATTTTCTGTGATTTGTCAAAGGGATTTGATTGTGTGAACCATAACATCCTTTTAAGTAAATTATAATTAATTGGTGTCACGGGAAATGCTGCAGTTGTTTCAAGTTGTACTTCACTAACAGGAAACACAGTGTGTCAGTGCAAGTGACTAGTGAATTAAGCCAACAGTCATCATCGGATTAGGAAGAAATTACATGTGGTCATTAGCGTCATTGCATTTTCATGTGTACATTAATGATCTCTCATCAGTTACACAACCAGAAGCAGAGTTCGTTTTGTTTGCAGATGATACAAGTATTGCAATAAAAAGTATGTCAAGCATAGTTATAGAAAGGTCTGCTAATGATATTTTGATGAACATTAATAAATGGTTTAAATACAACTCATTGTCATTAAACTCTGAAAAGAATCACTACATGCAGTTCAGAACATGTAAGATATTTTCCGCCAGCATAGGCATTAAGTATGAAGAGGAGCAGATAGAAGAGTTTGACAGTATTAAATTCCTGTGATTACAGTTTGATAATAAATTCAGTTGGGAGGAGCACATCACAGAACTTGCAGAAACGACTTAACAAATCTGTATTTTCAATACGAGTGTTATCAGACATATGAGACATAAAAATTAAAAAGCTTGCATACTTTGCTTATTTTAATTCCATAATGTCATATGGTATAAAATTTGGGGTAACTCTTCAAGTCAATCAAAAGTCTTGAGAGTCCAAAATCGTGTAATACGTATTGTTTGTGGAGTAAATTCAGGGACGTCCTGTAAAAGCCTCTTCAAAGAACTGGGTATATTAACTACTGCCTCTCAGTATATTTATTCCTTAATGAAATTTCTCATAAATAATATATCCCTTTATCCAACAAGCAGATCAGTTCATACATACAATACTAGGAACAGATAAAAATCTACACAAGGACTTAAAAACGCTTACTTTAGTTACAAAATGGGTCCACTAGTCAGGAACATATATTTTCAATAATTTATCCATCAAGTGAAAAAAAATTAGCTGGAAATAAAGATTAGTTATGAGCAGCCTGAAAGACTTTCTAGTGGCAACCTCCTTCTCGTCCTTAGTGAATTTCTAAATTGACCAAATGATGATTGCATCAGTATTCATACTATATTAGTATTATTGTATTATCAGCTAAAAAAGCTTAGAAAATGTATGTATCTGTATTTATGTTATTAGTATTATCTATTATTCAGCTTGTAAATTTATTTCTTGACATGTTCCACATCCTCAACTTGGATCTACGGAACGAAAAACTAATCTAATCTAAACGTTTGAATAAAATTATTCAAATTATTCATTATTTTATTGTGAGAGCTTACTGATGAGGAAATACTAGTATTAGTGAATGATTTGGAAGCGGAAAACTTCAGTGACGATTGTGAATTGTCAGATTTAACCTGGAATCTTGCAGATAACACTCCCAGACTGGGAGACAGCTCTGAATTTTCGAATGAAGAGAGAAAACGAAGTCACTAAATCAGCAGTAATGTTTGTGAGTGCAGAAGTTCAGTATAACTTTTCCACTCAGCTCAATGAAACCAATGTACAACAAACAAATGATGCTTTTCATGGTGTGTGTCAAAATACAGTATCTCCTTTCGTGAATATCACTGTAATAAATGATTTAAATAAAGTGGGAAATGATGGTATTGTATTTAAGATAGTTCTGACGCTCACATTTGTGTTGGTTTTAAATTTTTGTGAAAGCGAGAAAATAATATACCATTTTCTGATTTTTGTTATGTAAACCCAGTGGTTTTAAAATTACCCATTTTGGTTCAATCAGGGGTCTGAAAGGGTTACAGATGTCGATGCGGAAAAGATTTCCTTGAACATCAATAATATTCTATGTTAACAAGTGTCTCTTGTACAAAAATGCTTTTCTTCCCATTGGCATTCTTTCTTTCTATCTTCTCTGGCCTGATAATCACACAGTTTTCACTGCCTACATAAGAAAACACACATCCTATTTTTATCGTCTCGTTTTCTAATCTAGTTCCCTTAGCCTCACCTGATATACTTGTAGAACAATCCAATACGCTTATTTCGTCCTGGTTAATGTTCATCTTATGCCTTCCTTTCAATACACATGCCATTGTGTTTAGTTGCTCTTCAAGTTCCTTTACTATCTGTGATAGAATTTCAAAATTATCGGCAAACGCAAATATTTTATTTCTGCTCCCTGAACTTTCTGTTAGCTTTCTTTACATCTTGCTCAATAACAATGGTGATAGGCGAAAACACTGTCTTATTCCTTTCTCAACCACTATGCCCGTCGACTCTTTATAGCTGGTGAATGATTTTTCTACATATTGTATATAACTTTTCGTTCCCGGTATTTTACACCTGATAACTTCAGAATTTGAAGGTGTGTATTTCAATTCTAAAAAGATTTTACCAAATTCCTCGATAGCTTAGCTTAAGTTATTTTCTAACATTAGTCGATGGGTCATTATTGCCTCTCGTGTTACTAAATTTTATAGTAATCTTCTCCAAGGTCATATTTTACATTTATCCACTCTTTCGTAAATAATACATCATACATTAAGTTACTTATTCTTTATGTACCTATACCTTTCCACTGGTATGTTAAATATTTAAGTGCCGATAAATATTACAATGGCAGTTTAAAATCCACTTGAATTTCACATCGTGTAAAAGCTGAGACCAGTCGTCGACTTAGAAGTTGCTAGAAAGAACTGGAGTGGTTTTTCATCATTTAATTATTTTGTTGCGGAAATAGAACCCTATGAACAAGAATAAACTGCTTGTTATTTATGGAATCTAAATTAATTCTGAAATTACAAATACATGTTGGAAGTCCCACTCTGCTTTTTTAATAACAGGCCGTCATCACCTCACAGAAGCAGTCCTTTGAAAAACAAGGACAAACATTATCCTTGCTTTAATTGCGTGGTGTAATTCAAACATATTTAAAGTAAAAACTCAAGGGAAATGTATTTCAATGCGTTTATTTTTATAAAAAGCTTCATTCACTTTACATAACAGAGATTCGCATCAGAATCTTATGAACACGTAATCTAGGAACATTGATTAAATAGTATCTACTATAACTAAGCTCACTACATATCACAATACTTGGCAATATGCAAGAGAACTTAGTTGACGAAGTTCGTCGTATATATTTGGCGGTAGTTACTAAATAGATGCCTGCGGCATTTGAAAACTGAGATCACAAATAATTCTTACAACTAGAACAAGCTATGGAGTATCAAGTATGTACCTACAGTACAAAAATATGCATAAAACAGTACAAAGCAGACGCGGCAATATTGGTTAACTGTATCGGTATTTTACATAAAAAAATAGTGGGACACAAATAAATAAATAAATAAAAATTATGGGACCGTAGCATTTGTGTATGAATGTTACTTACTATTCAAAACACTCATTTGCTACGCACTTTATTGATTTTTTGGTTTTCTACTAATTTATATGTAGTACATCTCCATCCAAGGCTCCGGTTCAGTCGTCTGCCTAAATGTAAGTCCAACGCAATTGAGGCAGACATTTCGAAAAGGCCATATGTCCATCCTCATCACATTTCCATTTTAGTACGAAATCTGGATTCTCTGTGAAAATATAATATCCTACACTTTGTAATCTACAAATAAAAATACTTTTTACATGTCGATATTGAAATACAAACAGTTTCTTTTTTCTCGTGAGACGTTTACTTTGGCGTATATGGCCCTTTCTAAATGGCTGATTCATTTAATCTGGAACTTCAAGGAACTATAAAAGTTAAGGAACTACGGTTTCATACATCTTAAATCAGATAAATCACACAACATATTAAATAATATCACAGCATAGCTTCCAAGTCTCGTAGCAAAGCGACAAGCGCAACAAGTTGTAAAACTTCCTAACATACGGATTACAGTGCCGAATAAACTATTCCATAAACAGGTGGAATAATTCGAAACACTTTGCCAACACGGGAAGAAAATAAATAAGTAAATAAATAAAAATGAAGAATGAGTATTCGATAAATTAGCGGAATCACAAGACATACTTTCATGACGTGGTAAGCAAATAAATAAGCAAATAAACAAATAAAAAATATAAAAATAATGTGTTTCTAAGGATGTGAATTAAAGCATTCTAAAATAGTTGTAAAACAAATGTTCTCTATAGCGCAGACACAATACTTTGATCTGGACGCAAAGTGGAATTTACAAGCTTCGTAAAAGATTGAGAAATATTGCGAAAATATCAGGTCTAATGAAGAATAAATTAGGTTCTGAAACCAAATAATGAAAAACGACAGATGAGATGAAGGAAAAACGTGTTACATTCTAAACACGTCTAGAGAGAAAAAAGCAAGACACATTAACAAATCAGATCGATATATTGTTTCTGCACAGAGAAACAAACCAGAAAGTGTTTGGGGCAAGACAAAAAATGAATTAGATGAGTAGCAGATTTAAGCAGAGTCATTTTACAACTGAATTGAGACTGAAATTGTATGAATTGAAATGTTTTCAGGAGAATGAAACAATGAGTCAGATGGTGATAAGAGGGGTAAAGAACCAATTGTGAGAAAATTATAGTTTTGGGGAGAATGAATGAAATGATTCCGTAGTAATTATTTTGACTAGATCCTTAGTTCGCTTTAAATAATAAATAAATAAATAAATACGCTATAATAAATATGTGAAGTGTGACGAGAGGTGTTAGTCTCGGGGTTCCAGGTTGGCGTCGACCTCAGAGACGTGCGACACGAGAGCGACGCAGCCGCCGGCGATGTCGACGTCAGAGTCCGCTGCTGGCACTGGCAGGGAGTACCTGAGCGTGGTGCACGCGTACTTGCCACCTCGGGCCTCCACCTCGTCTCCCTCTTTCTGGCACCACACTTCGTACACGCGCAGTCTGCGGTTGAACTGGACCTCCGCGGGGCACAGGCTGTACTCGGCGATGCTGGTCCAATCTTCCAGATCACTGACGTCGGGGGCGGCGGACCGCCGCTGGCGAAATCTCGGCTCTGCCGCCGGGGCGGCGTAGGCGAGAGAAGCGACGACAGCCAGCAGCGCGGCGCAGCTGAAGCTCAGGCGAGACATGGCGGCGGGGAGCACTCGAGCACCTGTCCGTGTGTGGCTGCTGATGTGGCAGTGTCGCGTGTCTCGGGCCAGGGAGCTCGCTGGGCGACTGTACCGGGCCAGCGGCCGCGTCCTCTTAAGAGCGCGCGAGTTCCTCCAGCGCGGAGGCGGAGGCGTGGTTGCTCAACGCGCGGACACCGCGGGGACTTTTCTCCGGCGCGGGCGCCCCGGGCGCTCTCGGCGGTCCAGTATTTTTATTTTATTTATTTATTTCTCATTTATAATCCTGCTACCTTTTAATATAAAGCAGGACTACATTTGTAGTTTTTCATGTTATACATTAGTTCATTAATGTTACATAGTTTGATTATTTTAGATAAATAGAAATAAGAGGGGGAAAATAAAAGCAAAGAGAAAATACATATATACAAGTCCTTATAGTTGCTTCTGCAATTATAATATAAGTAATTACAATCCGTGCATTTTACAATAATTAGGTATATTGGAGAACATAAGAACATGATTGGTTACATGGTTGTTATACATATTTCAATGTATTCTGAAATTTGATAATTTCAATTGGGCAAAACAGTGTAATAGAAAAGAATTATTTTCTGTCCTTATGGTTAGCTGCATTGTACCGTGCTGGGTTTTGAGTACCTTGGTATGATGCCTTAAAGCCACTGATCACCCAGCACAGTTTCCATGGTTTCGGTGTCTCAGTCGTTAGTATCCATATAAATATAAAGAAGGTCTGGTTTGGGTTGTTGACAGTGGGAGATTGCTCCTCTGTCAATGTTGAGTCTCATCGGTGTCACTTCCTTCGTTTATGAAAGTTCCATCGCCTTCTTCCTCGTCTTTTTGTTCCCAACTATACCTGTCCACACTGCGGTGCATATGGGCACGCCTCTTGTAGGGCCTTGTCCTTTTGTGTTCTTCTTAGGTTGCTGCTAGTGTGTTGAGTTGTGTCCATTTTTGTTCCTCTCTTATTATGTCATATATCGTATCGTCTGTTGTAAAGTCTAGCTGCTGTGTGTCTCTGACATGTGTCTATCGTCCGCAGAGTAAGACAATGTGTTCAGGGGAGCCTTCGGTGCTTCGGCAGGTGCAAGTGTTGGTGTCGCCCAGTCCCATTCGGAACAGGTGAGTGGGATATGGACCATGTCCTGCACGGAAGTGAACCATACCGCGGCTTGGGTCGATATTCTTCATCCTTTTTCTGTCTCTAATGTCTGATAGTAGTGTTTATAGTCAACGTCCCTTTTGCAGGCCTCCTATTCCTGTTGTCATGTGTCTGTTCGCCATGTTGTCACTAGGCGGTTTGTTACGATATGTGTGCCAGTTATTTCGTGCACTTTGTCTAGATTCTCCATTTTAAGCCAGTGTGCTGCAGGTCTATATTTTATTGTGTTGTCAACTGGACAGATACCGAGAAGGACGCATAGCGTTTCTATCGGTGTTTATTTGAATGCACCTGTATGTTGTAATAATACACTTCTCTGCCCACGTCTCACATTTGTTTTGTTGGTTACTACGCTCAATCTTTGGGCATAGGTACTAGGTGCCAAGCATAATACTGACTCGAAGAGAGCACATTGATATGTTCGTATCGTTGACAGAGGCAGGCTGTACGTGTTAGAATTAAGCCTTGCCAACTTGTGTAGTATTTTCCCTGCTTTATCTTAATGTGTTCGGGGAAATTTTGACTTTCTTCAATGTGGACACGCAGATGGTGTGTGAGTACTGTTCGTTTTATATTTGTGTTGTCTAATTTAACTGATGGGTTTCGTTGTAATGACCCTTTGAGTAGAGTGTATATCGTTTTGTGGTTGCTATCTTGAGTTTTTTGTGTTCGCACCACTGTGTTATTGTTGTCAGTGTTTCACGTGCCTTCTCCTGTAGATGGGCCCTGTTGTTAGCGGAGACAACCACTAGAAGGTCATCTGCGTATGCGATGACTCCGTCAACCCTGACATCCTCATCCAGTAGATGCAGAAGCGATTCAATCGCTTTCCATCAGTAAGCGTGAATGACTCCAAACACGCTGACGTATCTTTCGTCTAAATCACACTCCGAGGACATTCAATTACTGTGATATGCATGTAGAGTAAGTGACAGTTTTATTTTGATTCTGTATTTACACAACAGGCTTGGTATGACACATGTTTCAGACAATATGATTATGAATTTGCCATTTATGATGTCACATTGTCTATAGGTATAACATGTATTTCTGAAGAACACTGTTTTATAACCGTTGAAGATGTCGTTAATTTTTTTAAACTACTGTTATTGCAAATGGTTGGCTGATTATTAATTTGCTATCCTGTAAGTCATTTTTAAAATATTCAAATTAAATCACTTCCAAAGCAAGACTTTCGGTCCAGATTTTATACCAATTACGTTTCTGGGAGAGTGTGTTGACGCAATATCTCCATACCTCGCTCAGTGAAGAATCCGTACTCAAAGACTAATGAAAACTAAAATACACGATTTTGTCTTTGTTCTACAGGTTTGTTTATTTTGTGAATCGATTTTCGGCTCATTAGGCCATAATCAGAAATTTACTGACTTTCAGTCAAAGAACTTGTCGGTAAATCAGAAGACATGTTACATACAGGAAAGTAAAATAACTTCTTTGATGGAGCAGTTAACAGTATAAATAAGTATTTCAATGAAATCTGTAACTTAATAGTACTGAAAAAAGGAAACATAGATACCATACGTAGAGAATAGTATAAACGCAAATTCTTATAAGATGGCTACAGGGAATAAAAATAAAATTAAACAATAATATAATTTTTTAAGTATTGTTCAAAACACAAGGTGACACAAACATTAGAAATTTTGGGTACCTGACACACTATTACAACTCACAAACTGCGAAGTAAGGAATGTATATTTAACATTTATAGCTGCTGACCATCAAGCTAAATTTGACAACCAAGACAGGCTAAAGATGATGAAGATGATGTAGTATGTCTCTGCCCGTCGCGGGAATCACTGCTATACGCGTGCGAGTACCCAAGGGAAGTATACAACTGTAACAAATGGAAGTTTGGGTCTGGCCGGGAAGCGTGTACCAGTGCTTAAGGCAACCACTCGCGAAAAGCGTGAGACCCGGGTTCGAGTCCCGGTCCGGCACAAATTTTCATATGTTACAATATGATAGACCACCTGAAGATGAGCAGCTAAAGTCGGAAATTCTCGCAAACTGCGAACTAATGAATGTATGATTACTGTAATGACAGTGTACGATGGATTCACAAAATAAACACAAAATTACTGTAATGACAGTGTACAAGATGGGTTCACAAAATAAACAAACACAAAATTGTGTACTTTAATTTGTATGATGATTTTGTTCTACGAAGAAGCGGCGGATGAATCTTGTCTGAACATGACTAACAACTTCGTGGCGCCATCCATCGGTAATGCTGGGATTCAGTATAGTGGTGGCCCGCCCCTAGATTCAGCTCTTGCAGACATACGTTCAGTCAGGAGTTGGAAGGTTTGTTTGGGAGCCCATTCTCCACGAAGTGCTGCACTAAGGAGAGTCATCGATGTAGGTCGGTGGGCCTGTCACGAAGTCGGCGTTTGAAAACACCCCAGAGGTATTCTATACGATTTAAGTTAGGACTCTGTGCAGGCCAGTCCCTTGCATAGATGTTATTGTCGTGTGAGCTCTCCGACACATACCGTGCATTATGAACAGGTGCTCGATAGTATTAAAAATCTGCAATTGCCATTCCAGGACGGATGATGTTCAACAGTGGGAAGCAAGGAGGTGATTAAAACATCAGTGTAGGCCATTGCTGGTGCTGTGATACAGCCTCGCAAAACAACAAGAGGTGCAAGCTCCCTCCATGAAAAACGCGACCACACCATAGCACCACCGCCTCCGAATTTTGCTATTGCCACTACAGACACTGGCAGATGACGTTCACCGGGCATTCCCCACACCAATCCATCGCATCACCACATTCTGCATCGTGATTCGTCACTCCACAAAACGTATTTCCACTGTTCAATCCGCCAATGTATACGTTCCTTGCGTCAAGCGAGGTGTCGATTGGCATTGACCTACGTTGTGTGTGACTTATCGGCAACCGCTCGACCATAAAATTGAAATTTTCTCATGTCTGGATAGATGCCTGCCTATTACACTCTATAACATCCTCTTCAACAGTTTGCGGTCTCTGTCAGTCAATAAACGAGATCGCTTGAACGCTTTCGTGCTGTGTGTGTCCCTTCAAGTTTCCACTTCACTATCTCATCCAAAACAGTGAACCTAGTGATGGTTAGCAGTGTGGAAATCTCGCGTGCAGAATTCTGACACAAGTGACACTCAATCACCTGAC
This sequence comes from Locusta migratoria, assembly GCA_026315105.1. Classification (NCBI taxonomy): domain Eukaryota; kingdom Metazoa; phylum Arthropoda; class Insecta; order Orthoptera; family Acrididae; genus Locusta; species Locusta migratoria. Next base: position 181,390,252 of record CM048746.1, read on the forward strand.
CATATTCATAAACCGTGATTCCGCAGAGCGCCCCATTCAGCTCTCTCACGATGTCTAATGACTGCTGAGATCGCTGATATGGAGTGCCTGGTAGAAGGTGAAACGCAACTTTTTTGGGAGTGTCCTGATACTTTAGATGACATAGTGTAGCTGTAGGGTGACATGGTGTAACTAACGATTGCTGTCGACAAGGAATCTCGAATCGATTCCATATTTATAGATATCCGGAAGGTTTTTGACAGTGCACCTCACATGCGTCTTTTAATCATGTTGCATGATTATGGAATATCGCCACAGTCGTGTAATTACAATCGCGGTTTTCTTGCAGTAAGGATAAAGTGCGTTGTAATTGACGAGAGGTCATCGAATAAAATGAAGTGATATCTGGCGTTCCTCAGGGAAGTGTTATAAGGTGCTAATGTTCCCTGTCCATATAATTGATTTAGCAGATAATCTTACACTGTTCACAGCTTATGCTGTCGTTCATGGATTAGTAATGTGGCCAGAAGATCAAAACCAACTGCAAAGCTATTTAGAGTAGACATTTGCATGATGTGAAAATTGGCAGTTGACCCTAAATAACGAAACGTGTAGAGTCATCCGTATGAGCATTAAAAAATGCGTTAAACGTTATTTAAACAATCAATCAGTTCCATCTAAGGGAGATAAGTTCAGTTAAATACTTGGGAATTACCTTTACGAACAACTTTAATTAGATAGAACGCACAGAAACTATCGTGGGAAGGGGAAGTGTAGGTTGAGTTTCATCAGCAGAACACTTGCAAGATGGAACAGTTCTACTAAGAAACTACCTACACTGTATTTGTCAGTTCCATTTTCGAGTACTGCTGCGCATTATGGGATCCCCATCAAGTTGGAAAGACGGAGGACACAGAGAAAGTTCAGAGAAAGGCAGCTAGTTTTGGGTCACGAATGATGTTTGGACTCGCAGTTGTCATCTGGTGGTGGTTGGTAGCTGGGCGGAGATGCCGCCTAGTCAGGTCTGCCCCCTGGGAGAAATGCTGGAACCGCAAGGGCAGCTTGACCACCACCGCGGGCCCGCCGGCAGGTATACTGCCTTTGTTCCGATGCCGCCGCAGCCCTCGTGCTGGGTGCGCGACACTCGGCACGGCAGCGGGCAGACTAGGGATGGGCTAAACTGCGATTTTTCGATATCAGTGATTTCTGTGACTGCTACATTTATATATCTGTGATTCTTAGTTGCGATTTGTCACTGTTTAAAATCGCACTCTACAAATCCTCGACATGTATCCCTCCGCACTCAAACTGCGATTTCGGTGACTCTGAATGCTACTTCTGCGATTTCTGCTACTGATATTGCTACATTGCTACTTCTGCGATTTCTGCTACTGATATTGCTACTTCTGCGATGTCTGCTACTTCCGTGATATCTGCTACTTCCGTGACTTATGCGATGTGTGTGGCAAATGCAAATATATATATATATATATATATATATATATATATATATATATATATATATATCCATAACAGATCCTCTTCCTACGTGTAAATATATACACAAAAAAAAAAAAAAAATTGATGCTCAATTTACGTGTAATGTTGGGATTAGTTACACATCGACAAATGTCAATTAGTCTTATAAAAGCTATTTCAGTGTTGGGGTGTGTAATGTATAGTTAAAAGTGAGGTTATTCGCAAGTAATGTGTAACCTAAATCGGAAAGTAGGCCTATAGTCTATCTGAACAGAAACATTTGGTAGATTAGGCACACAGCAACTATAACAGTGCAACGAAAGTGCTATGTTCTTGCCTGTAGAATGAATGGATTTTTTTAACATTGTGTGATATAAGTCACTTACCAATTTGAAAGAGATAACTAAATGTGAAATACAACGTGAGTGACTTCTGAAAATTCCCTTTTCTCTTTAAAACCTTTCGGTATCACTGCATATTCTGCTAAATAACTATAGATAAGAGCTTGCGTTATATTTTACTAATCGACGTGCCGACCTAGTGTGCTCATGTTGGCAACTAAAGCTTCATTTTAGAAGAATTTTTAACTTACTGACTGTACAGGGTTACACACAAGAAATCTTACAACCACAGATTAAGAATAACAATTATTTATTTTATGATAAACAAAATATTATTTCAATCATTCTGTATGATTTAGATTTCTAGGATCATTCATAGGTCGTTGCCAACATAAGCACACTATGCCACCACTGCAGTAAACAAAAGTGTTAATAATACTGAAGGATCCGATACCACCCTTCTGCTTTCACTCATGTCATCACAGGACGGAATGTACGAAAAAGAAAAAGACGGAAAACAACATTCCTAAACCTAAAACAAATCTGATAAAATAAAACTTTCCATTACGCGAAAAACTTGAAAATAAACAAGTGTAATATTTTTATAGAATCCTCGAAGATACAAGTTTACTCCTATATAGCAGTACTTAACACAGTCCACATTGAAAATGGAGTTGGCCTACTGTTAAACATTTCGTAAAATTACCTGTACTTAGTTGACAACTTGATACCACCCCCTTGGAATATTTATTTTATGTACGATGTATAACGCAAGCAAAAATATTCGTCGAAACCAGATTTGCAATGTAACAAACGTATTCTGAATTCCCATAATAGTTGCAGGTTCTATGACGAAAAATTATTTTAAACAGGGATCAAGTCCGTAAGACAATGTTTATTTGGCATTCTCATTTGTTGTCTTTACGAACTATAACCTAAAAACATACATGCCAGGCTTTGCTTTACAACATGTAAATGCTGCCGCCAGGTAAAATAGTGCCACTAAGTGTAAACATTTTCACAAAGAAAATTATCTTCTTGCTCATTAATTCGACAACATCCCTAAACAACACACGCGTGAAAGTACGACAGTTGGTCAACAAGTAGCAGAAGGCGGAATATGAAATGCTATTCTTAATTGCTACTTGCGACTCTTAATCGCGACTTTTCACTGAAATCGCAGTTTGGACCAGTAAGGACGTTCGAGCTCACTGGTTTGAGCCGATGGCGTTCGACCAACACATACACAAAAAGCCACACATACACGAGGCAGACAGCGGGAAGCTAGAAGTACCAATTTCGGCCAACAGATGGCAGCCGGCAAAGTCTAAACTGCGCCTCTTAGTTACTACTTGTGACTCTTTAAACGCGATTTGTCACTGAAATCGCAGGTAGACTCTATAGCCTGCCCAATGCAAAGATATTAGTACAAACTTCGACCAATAGATGGCAGAATGCAAACTGCTTCTTGCTACTCTTAGTTGCGACTTGCTACTTTTAGTGCTACTGCGCTTCTAAACTGCGACTGAAATCGCAGTCAGAATCCGTAAAGTTGCGACTGTGAATACTGCTACTTCCAAATCACTGTGACTCTTAACAGATACGCGATTTTCGACCCATCCCTAGGGCAGACTGTATCGAGGCTCCGTCGCTAACGGACGCATGTCGGACGTCTCAGAGGGCTACCGCTAGTAGGCTCCTCATATTGTAACATAGTAATCACGGCTGGCGAAACATTTGTGTAACTGTTACTAATAAATGCTTGAATATTACAATTCAGTTTACGTCTTGATCACTATTGAGAAGGTGGAAACGATGGGGAGATTCTAGTCTCTCACATTTACACGCTTTCGCTTAGTACGTGTAACCAGAGGCTCGTACATTTGGTCCTCCGGGCCGGATACAGTGACCACGAAAACGTTGACCGCAAGATTTGTGTTCACGCGGAAGCGCATTCGCAGTTACTTTCCGGAAATGAACTTTGTACATCACGTGTGTACTGCACATCTTCGCGGCTTGTAAGCGCCACTGTGTGTCTCAAGGTTTGTACGGGACAACGCAAATAACAGCCTTGACTACGGTGTGTGAGTGCAGTACTTGTGACCGGCTAGTGCATCACGCGCTATCGCGTTGAAGCGAGCACACGGTACCGGCATCATCTCCGAGCATCCCGCAGTTTGGCGCCAACGGAAGCTGTCACTCGCATCATGACTGCCGACGGCATCACGCACCAGCATCATCTCCGACCAACCCGCAGTTTGGCGCCAACGAAAGCTGCGCCTCGCACCACGTCTGCCGACGTCATCACGGGACTCCGCGGCCGCCACCTCTGCACTGCCTCAGCGCCGCTACAGCCTTGGTGAGTGTTACCGGTTGGCATCCTATTTCTAATCTGCTCTTCCCTGCAATGGAGCCAGCAGCAAGAGCTCGGTTAGTCAAGCAGAGAGGGCTTGCAAAGGCAGCTCTTTCACGCTTGAGTAATTCAATCCAAGATGCAGAGACACTTAGCATTGAAATCTTAGAATATAGATTAAGCAAATTGGCGCAAATTCAAGCGGATTTTGAGTCCCCACAGTCCCAACTCGAAATGGACGATGAATTAACGGATCACAGCAATGATAGGGCAGATTTCGAGGACTCTTGTGAAATCATTGAATGTACCATAAGGGGTTTATTGAAGAGGCACGCTCAGAAGCCAGAGCCTGCCAACTCTAATCATTCGAGCAATGTTAGCAATTTGAAATTACCTGCCATCAATTTGCCAACCTTTGAAGGGGATTATCTGAAATGGTCATCCTACAGAGATGCTTTCTCGAGTCTCGTCATGAATAATGATTCAATTGACGATGTTCAGAAATTTCATTATTTAAATTCGACATTGCAAGATGACGCAAGGGACATTCTAAAACATTTACCAGTAACCTCAGAAAACTTCCCAGTAGCTTGGAGACTTATTACACAAAGATACAATAATCCAAAGATAGTCGCGGCCAGACATGCTAAGGCTTTATTAAATTCTCCTAGCGTCAGCCACGGTACGTCAACCAATTATCGGCAGTTGATTAACCATGTATGTAGCCATCTGAAGGCCCTAGAAGCTCTTAAGCCTGATGTGCCACTTCATGAAATTCTCCTTTCAGAACAAATATTGACTAGCATGCGTCCCACAGATCGTCAGGAGTGGGAGGAAAAAATGTCTGGGTCGACGTTCACCACATTGAACCAACTCATACAGTTCTTAGAGACAAAATGTCTAGCCTTTGAACTGATTAAATTTAGAGATAATACTCCCAAAGAGACGCAGAGTAATCCAAGCAGTGCTAATCAAGTAAAAAATGTGAGGAGAGCTCATCTGGCCAGTACTGATGTTGAAGTAGTTTGTGAGTATTGTAAAAAGCATCACGCACTCACTGATTGCAAGAGATTTATTGCCTTAAATGTCAGTGAGAGGCGCGATTATGTAGCCACGAATAAGCTTTGTTTCTTGTGCTGCCGCAGTGGTCATTATGCGCGTAGTTGCAAGCTTTCCTGTTGCAAATTCTGTGTAACTGTTACTAATAAATGCTTGAATATTACAATTCAGTTTACGTCACTATTGAGAAGGTGGAAACGATGGGGAGATTCTAGTCTCTCACATTTACACGCTTTCGCTTAATGTACGTGTAACCAGAGGCTCGTACAAATGTGATGCAACAGTTGGGGTGGAACTCATTAAAAGAATGGTGTTATTCGTTGCGTCGTTCACCAACTTTCTTATCCGAATGCGAATACATTTTGCTACTACCTGCCTATATAGAGGGTCATGAGATACATAAGAGAAATCAAATGGAAAGATTTTTCCCGCACGCTATTAGAGAATGAAGCGGAAGGGAAATAGTATGAAAGCGGTTCGATGAAAACTTTTTCTAGCATTTAATTGTGATTTGAATAGTAGTTATGTAAAATTAGACGAGATCGTCTCAAAGATGCGAGATGTTGAAGAACTGAGGAATTAAGAGGGGTGTTTAAATTCGCTAAGGATGTGATTACTACGATAAGAAATAGCACTGTTGCTAGTTCAGTTGAGTAGGAACAGACAGCTCTAGAAACGGCAGCCATTCCGGGGCAATTACAAAAGTCTTTCAAATGTTTGTAAATCTATCGGATTCAACTGCTTGGACATTAGTCCGTAGCTTACAAACTACTTAAACTAAGGTAAACTAACCTAAGGACAGCACAAACACCCATGCCCAGGGAGGACTCGAACCCCCGACGGCGGACGGCTGCGGGGCAATTATTTTCAAACAGTAAGTACCCCAACCCTGCCCCACTCTCCCACCATTCCACCATCCCTCCGACCAGAATATTTACACAACCAAACTCTCACTCTTAAAACAGTTGAAAATAACTATTTAATTTGTAAATGGCCTAATAATTACAGTGTGGGTTATCTCGGACCAGCGCACATTTGTATGACCAGTCGAACAGCATACAAGCAAAGTCAGTAACGTTTTCACGATGAAGCAAAACTGCCTAGGAAAAAAAGTACGAATCAATTCATTCTTTTCGAATAAAATGTCATCTGGGATGAAATTAATACTCAGCTATTTGCACAACTTTTAAGTGCACCGTTAGACTTTTATGTTACATCTGAAAAACAATAATTGATTTTCGCACATCAGTGTGAGTTCCTAACCACATAAGGTTAATAGATGTGGTAGTAAGGATGGTCTTTTGACAAAGTTCCGAGAGCATAAGTTACACGAACAGTCAAACATTTTATTGCACCCTCCTACATAGATGTCACGAGAAGTCCCCAAGGATAAAATGAGAGAGATTGGAGCACACATGGAGGCATAATGGCAGTAGTTTTCTCCGCTAACTAAACGCGAATGTATTTGGGAGGAGGTAATGACAGCCGCGGTGGAGTACCCGACCGGTCTATGGCGGCTCGCTGCGGAGCGCGGCTTGCTCGCCGTCGGAGGTTCAGGCCCTCCCTGGGACATGGGTGTGTGTTAACCTTAGCTTAGTTTATCTTAGTTTAAGTAGTTTGCAAGCTACGGACTGATGACCACGCAGTTTGGTCCGATAGATTTACAAACATTTGAACATTTGATTAGGAAATGACAATGATACACAAAGTACGCTCCACCACACACCGTGAGATAGCATGCGAAATATAGATGTCGGTGGTGGTGTGTAAGAGTTCCTTTCGGGTCTCTTTCACACTTTCTAGATCTACATGTATAGAATCACAAATGTTTGTATTCGGAGGATACAGTGAAATATATATCGTAAATACATTTCGCCGCTAAGAATAACGTACTTTTATAATGATTTATACTCCAACTGCTACATCATTTCTATGACAATCTTTCCCCTGTATCGCAATAACTATAAACTAACTGACGTTCTATGAACTCTCTCTCTATGTCCTCCGTTAGTCCCACCACGTGTGGAACCCACAATGAGCAGAAATTCTCCAAAACATTAGACTTGCGCATAATAGTTCGCGATCGGGAGCGCTAACTTTAGTTCGCGGCTCTGGAGCGAACTAGTTCCTTCTTTTAGGTGGAGAGAGAAGTTCCCCCACATAGCTGCTTCATGCGCTTGCTGCTTGAACCGCTAACAATATCACTCAAACCAAACCAAACCAAAAGAAACAGTTTGTGGATAATTTCTCGTGTTTAAGTTTAGAGTTATCTCTATATCTTCGCATTATGGAATTTATTAGTCAGATATTGCAGAGTGCAGAATACTTCAAAGTAGAAATTTTGTTGCACTGAACTATGTAATCTAGCAGGTAGATGCAAAACTGGAAATGGCTCTCATCCGCAAAAGGCAAACAAGTGATTTTTACTTCTGTTCGCGACCTATCGCGCATATTTTAGTTCGCGACCTATCGCACTTATTTTAGTTCGCAACCGTTAGCCTTCTTTTTACGTCGCAGCTCGTCCGCGATGTAGGTCGCTCTTTTTAGTTCCTCCGCTCGTTTTGGCTTTCTCTACCACTACTAAAACTACAGCTGAGCTGCATGTCAGCTCGAAATGACGGCAACTGGCAGAAGGGAATCACGCAATTCTGCGCGCTTTCGCGTCCTCTCGCCGTTACACGCCAGTCTTCGGAAAAGGAGCGGTCGAACTAAGAGGCGAGCGATCTGCGAACTAGTTTTAGTAGTTCGTCTGTGGGAGCGCTCTTCCGAACTACTTCGTTTGCGAACTACACAAGACTACAAAACAGGTCAGACAAGCGTTGTGCATGCAATCTCTTTACTATAACTGTTACATCTAATAATTGCTCTGTTAATGAAACTATTCTCTCAATAGATGTCGGTACTATTTATCTGAGTTTAAGCCACACTTGATCTACATTGTGAATTTTAAAAAATGTGATATTGAGTCTTCGTTTTTGATTAGGTTCATTTTTCGTTTGGTGAATTTGAGAATTTCAGTGTTCTGTTTTTCTGCGACAACTCTGTATTCAATAATCTCTGTATCGGTTTTGATGTTCGTTGATAGCGCAGGATTATTTGTTGCTGGGAGTTCAAATGTATTTCTCAACCACTTACTTATCTAATGGTATCATGAACCAACTGCTCGCAATACACTGAAGAGCGAAAGAAACTGGCACACCTGCCTAATATCGTATACACCCTAACGAGAGCACGCAGAAGTGTCCCAACATGATATGGTATGGACTTGAGTAAAGTCTGAAGTATTGCTGGAAGGAATTGACACCTTTCATCCTTCAGAGCTGTGCATAAATTCCTAAGTGTACTAGGGGCTGGAGATCTCTTCTGTCCAACATGTCACACGACATTCCAAATATGCTCAATTATATTCACGTTTAGGGATTTTGATGACCAGCGGGAGTGTTTAAACTCAGAAGTCTTCCTGGAGCCATCTGTTAAAATTCTGGACGTGTGGGGTGTCGCATTGTCCTGCTGGAATTGCCCAAATCAGTCTTAATGCTCAGTGGGCATGAATGGATATATGCCATCAGCCAGGATGCGAACGTACGTGACACCTGTCAGACTCGTATCTATACGTATCAGGGGTCTCATTTCATTCCAACAGCACACGCCGCGTACCATTTCAGAGCCTAAAAAAAAAAAAAAAAGTTCAAATGTTTGTAAAGTCTATGGGACTTAACTACGGGGCTATCAGTCCCTAAACTTACAAACTACTTATGAACTACTTACGAACTATGACGGCACAAATATCCATGCCCGAGGGGGGATTCGAACCCCCGACCGTAGTGGCCGTGCAGACCGTGACTGGAGCGCCTCAGTCTCCTCGGCCACCGCGGCCGGCTTCAGAGCCTCCACCAGCTTGGTCTTCCGTGCTGTCATGTAGGGTAATAGAGTAATGAAGTATAATCCATACCCGTACACGTCAATCCGTTCGATAAAATGGGAAACGACACTCGTCTGACCAGACATCAACATTCCAATGTGGGCATCGACGGTCCCAGGTAAGGCGTAAAGCCTTGCGTCCTCCAGTCAGCAAGGGCACACGAGTGGGCGCGACTTATGCCAAGTTGAACGGTTCTCTTCATTCGTCTTTGATCCCCTTATTGTATGATCTGTTTCCGGCCGCAGCGATGACGGGGATTTGATGATTTACCGGATTCCCGATATTGACGGTGCACTCGTGAGATGGCCTCACGGGAAAATTACTACCTCGTCGCTACCTTGGAAATGCTATGTCCCATTTCTCGTCAGCCGACTGTAACACTAGGTTCCTACTCTCTTAAATCGTGATAACATGCCGTTGTAGCAGCAGTAAAAGATGTGACGCCTGCACCGGATACCTGTTGTCTTATGTAGGCGTTGCCGACTGCAGCGACGTCCCCTGAGCGTTTACCTATCCCTGCGTTTTCATACTCACACCTATACCTGTTTCTGTGTCTCTTCAGTGTACTTCAAACCATTTGTTGTGCACACTACTGGATACTTTCTGGAAGTAATTGCTTCAAGTGATTCTTCTGCAGTTGCCTTGTCATACAAAAGTGATTTTTTTTCAATATAAAGTCATCTGGACAAATGTGAATCTGACACTTACTTGTAGCGGCAGAAAGATTTCGGGTAGAGGTTCCACTTACTATTTTAGATACCCAGCAACGTCAGGCAACTACGCAGCTCAATAGTCGCAGAAACCATTCTGGGGCCATTATTTTAGAATTTTAATAGTTTATTTTATATTTTGTTGCATATCGATGAGTTTTCTCATACTGCGGCCATTTTTATGGAGCGACACGTGTCACCGCTATGGGCGGTACGTTTCAGCCAGCGGAAAAACTTTAAATATTAATGGGTTTTTAAACGCAGGAATTTACAGCAGATTGATATTTTGCTGAAATGTGTAAGTAAATCAAAAAAGTCCTGGATACTAATTATTTATGAAATCTTCTGTATCACTGGATATTATCAACAATGGTGTGAGAAGAGGACCGATGGATTAGTCTTCGAAAATATCTAAAGTCACCAATGTAATTGTCAGCATAAGTCTTCACTACAGTTGAAAATTTCACGAGCTGGAAAGCTCCTACAGAAGCAAAAATAAGGAAATGATTATCTGAATGTTTGCCCTTTATGCGTTACTATACGAGACATCTGTGCCGAATCTTTGGTGAGTTGTTTCCTGTGTACGTCTGCATAGGTTTCTAGTCTCAAAACAAAGCAGTACGATACAGCATAAATAATGAAAAAGCGCTGCACGAAAATAACCAGATATCCGCATTTATCTTAGTGACATGCAACAGACTTTACTTACAATTTCAAATCTTTACGGAGGAGAGTTTATTATTTACTATATTTTCGCTGTACGTGACATAGCACTGTCGCTCCAGGCATGCCATTTTAATTTATTACTTCGTAGCTAGTCAACTCATTTGCAATATATTTTACATACAGTATCAACATATATAGCTGCATGTGTCCACAAATAAAAACACCGTACGTTATATACTTCAGGTGGTATTTCATATCGTGAAACTGCGCGTCAAGCATGACGTTTTGTTTTATTACTTCTTTACTACTAAAGATATATGCTATCAAAATGGAAAAGCAGTGTCGAGAACTTTCGGAGATTTGCGATTAAGAGAATAAATATTTAATGTTAGTCTGTTTTTGATAGCAAATACCGCAAAACGCCTCACGTACTAGTCTGAAATTATGACACAGCATTTCATTTTAATATAAGAAAAGAGACTAATGCCAGGTACAGTTAGTAAATAAATAAATATCAGCATATGATGCCGGACAGTTGCTACCCTTACAAGTAAACCTACGGACGTGTCATTCCTTTTTTTCTAAAATCTAGATATAATACATGAAAAACTAAGGGACAGATATTTTTTTTAGCGATGATAACACATATTTCAATGGTGAAACGGCCCTCGAAAATGGGTGCTAAACTGGAAAAATTGCGATAATTTAGAGATTAGTGAAGCAATTTTAATGATTTTTGTTATGAAATTATCTTTTCATATAAGACGAAAATCGGCCTCCATATATTGGAGAGGGAGTGAAAATTAGTCCATCCTCAACGAAATACTTGAATCCCGAGTGCTCCTGTGATAGCTACATCCCAAGTGCTTCATTTGACAGGTTGGAATGCGGGTGACCAACCATAGTAACAGCTACGAAAGTTCATGATTAAGGAACTGATAACGAGTGATATTGGAGAAAATACGGATTCTTTAAACAATTACAAATAGATCTAAAATCCATAAGAAATCAGAAGGCTTAGTTTAGCTCCGAAGTGAGCAGAAATTTTGAAGTATTTTAAGTATATCAAAGCAAGGCCTATTGGTCTTCAAGGAGTTTCTGCAATCGTTATATGAATAAAATTCTTGAACATTCGTCTCCAAGACCCGTAATGCCTAATTTTAGCTACTATTCTGCAAAAATGTCATATATGTGCAACAACCAATGGGGTTTTCTTCAAATATTGAAAATTTGTCCATTCTCAACGCATTTTTTGGTTCTATAAGTTTTAATTTTGACAGAGCGCTGAAGGACTTGAGCCGAAACAAGGCCCCTGGAGTAGATAATATTCCGTCTGAATTGCTGATATCGTTAGGAGAGCCAGTCGTGAAAAAATTGTTCCACCTAGTATGCAAGATGTATGAGAAAGTGGAAATACCCTCTGACTTCTAGAAGAATATCGTAATTCCAATTCCAAACAAAGCATGTGCAGACAAGTGTGAAAATTACAGAACTATCAGTTTAATAAGTCAAGGTTGCAACATACTAACAAGAATTATTTTCAGACGAATGGAAAAACTTGTGGTATCCGATCTCGGGGACGATCAGTTTGGATTTAGGAGAAATGTAGGAACACGGGAGGCAATTACGACTTACCTTAGAAGATAGGCTAAGAAAGGGAAACCTACGTTTTTAGCGTTTGTAGATTTGGAGTAAGCTTTTGACAATGTCGACTGGAATACACTCCTCCAAATTCTGAAGGAAGCAGGGGTAAAATATAGGGATCGAAGAGTTATATTCAACCTATACAAAAACCAGACAGCGATTATTATAGTCGAAGAGCAAGAAAGGGACGCAGAGGTTGGGAAGGGAGTGAGTCAGGGTTGTAACCTTTCCCCAATGTTGTTCAATCAGTACATTTAGCAGGCAGTGAAGGAATGGAAGGAGAAATTTGAAGAGGGCATTTAAGTGCAGGGAGAAGAAATAAAAACATTGCGGTTTGCCGATAACATAGTAATTCTGTCAGACCCACAAAAGATCTGCAAGAGCAATTGAATGGAATGGATATTGTCTTGAAAGGAAGATAAAAGATGAACATTAACAAGAGGGAAACGAAAGTAATGGAATGCAATGTAAGAAAATCAGTCGATGCAGAAGGAATGAGACAATAAAAGATATTGATGATTTTAGTTATTTGGGTAGCACTATAACTTCTGATGGCCGAAGTAAAGAAGATGTAAAATTCAGAATGGCTATGGGAAGAAAAGCGTTTCTAAAGCAGCGAAACTTGTTAACATCCAATATTAATTTAAATTTTAGGAAGTCCTCTCCGAAAGCATTTGTCTGGAGTGTAGCACTGTATGGGAGTGAAACCTGGACGATAATGAGTTTAGATAAAAAGATGATAGAAGCTTTTGATGTGTGGTGCTATGAAAATTAGATGGGTTGATCACGTAACTAATGAGGAGGTGCTTCATCGGGGAGAAAAGGAGTTTCTGGCATATCCTGACTAAGAGAAGGTATAGATTGGTTGGACACACTCTGAGACATCAAGGAATGTTCAACTTACCATTAGAAGGAAGCATGCGGGGAAAAATCGTAGAGGGAGACTGAGGGACGAATATAGTAAGCAGATTCAAAAGGATGTAGGTTGCCGAAAGTATTCTCAGATGAAAAGACTTGCACAGGACAGGGTAGCGTGGTAAGCTGCATCAAACCAGTCTCCGCACTGAAGACCACAACAACAAAAAGTTTTAATTAGTTGATTGGAAGGTTATACTGCCTGTTGGCAGATACAACTATTGACAAACCCGTAAACTGATCCGAGAATGACTCTGAAATGAGTTGAAACCTGTAATCACTGCTAATAACTTTGCGGTAAAGATTATAGATATTGTCTATTTTAATCTATGTCTTTATAGGCTAAAATTGAAATTCTTCTGAGCTATTGCCGCGACATTATGGTAAAACATTTCCAACGTCTCGGCTCCGTTGCAGGAGCCTTCATCAGGGAATACTGACGTGTTTCCTTCTTTGCTTGTCTTATAAAGCGAATTATGTCCCTACGAGTGGTTCTGATTGGTTGAAATTTGGTAACAGAAAGGGAAGGAATAGCTTTATCGGTGCTTGCATTGGTGTTTTTAATATTTGGTTCTCCCTGGTGGAAAACAGGAAGGAGTACGCTTGTTGGTGTTTACATGTTATTGGTCAACAACAGCGTTGGAAATATTTTATCATCATTACGCAGCAAATAGCTCAGAAGAATTTTCATTTTAACAATAATGACTGCGAAAGCCTTCCTTCGTTCTGTTTATGGTTGTCGGCTATTTTTCTATCGAATCCTGACCCTATTCTGCTAGAGGAAGGCGCCGAGCTTCATTGGTGAGGCACGGTACTATTCAGCTGCCGGACCTTGGTGCACCGGTTGGAACGTATGAGCAGTATCGCGCCAGTATGTTAAGCCATAAGAGTTTCATTTTACTTAATGTCTGTTGCTGCTTGGAGACACTCGCTTGGAGTAGGTTCTAGAGTAGATTTCAAGCACTGTAGGTTGAATCATCAATATATGTTCGATTGATTATACTGTTATTTTAATTTGTGGGGAAGTGTGCTATGCCTCTTTCCCATGTTAGCCAACTCCCATTACGTACTGAAATTAACTTACTCTAAAGACAAACGTTACTGCTTACTTTCTTCGCGTATTTTCGGTGCTTTATTTTGGCAAAGCATTTAGTTGAGTTGTTTAATAGTATGATGATTTCTTCCTACGTACCAGGGCCATATTTAGTTTCAAGCATTTTACAACTATTGCGTATAGAAAGTAAGAGATAGGAAAAAGGGTGTAATTCTGTGGTGACGATCACTCCTATTCAACAAAGCAACCACATTTCAATGTTTCAAAACAAGTATTTTTATTATCATCTGTGTTTAAATGAACATCAAATAACTAAAGTAGTAAGTTATATATAGACTAATAATTTACACATTCAGAAATAAATAATACAATAAAATCAAAAATTATGTACAAATTTCGTGTAACGTCAGTCTGTTACAGACTGGATGGCGTCGCTGCGCACGACAGGCAGGAGGCGCGCGACGCAGCCGGCGGGCACGTCGACGTCAGAGCCGGCCGCCGGCAGAGTGAGGCGCACGCTCCTGCAGACGAACTGCCGGCCGCGGGCGTCGAACTCCTGCCCGTCGACGCCGTCGGCGCACCAGGCCTGCACGACGCGCAGCCTGGCGCTGTACTGCACCTGGGGCCCTATTCTGTATCTTTTCGGCGCCCCAAAGTTCGGTTCGGTCAGAGAGCGCACCGAGGGGTCGAGTTATCGATGCAGCTCCATTATGTTATTCTGTATGCCTTTCGGTGGCGTTGCGGTCCGTCTTCGTGGACACCGAAGCTCACGGTGGCGCTGTTGCCAGATCTGCTCGCATCAGCCAATCAGAAGTGCCAGACTGCTTCTCCGCGCATGCGCAATGCTGATGAGCAGGGAGGACGGCAGCTGTGGCCGGCGTTCGCTGCATTTCCTACAATGAGAGGCAGCCCATCAAAATGTAAAAAATGAAAGTCGTGTATTTTATAATTTGGCGACATAACACGACAGTGTGTTCCGAGAACTACCTACTGCAACTTTTTTTTAAATTTAATTAAAACTTTTTGTCACTGAAAACAGAGAATATTTAAACTTTTATGAAAAGTTGTTTATTCACGCTACTCTATGTTTATCACACTGTATCTCCTAAACTAAGCGTCGCACAGCAAAATAATTTAATAATTGCCTTCAGTGCTATAAGTTGTCGACGTCTGCTAACTTTCCGGCCAATATATTCAATGATAGTGAAGTAATAAATTAAAATCCCACGACTGACGCAGAACATTTACCAAAACAACGTCCAAAATATAGTAAGCGACAAACTTTTTCCCTTTACATTTTTTTGGGGGTGTAAGCGAGAAAAAGTTTCGGAAAGGTTTGAATTTATTTTTGCCGTTTGTTGGAAAACGTTAGGTGCTACCGTTTGTCCTAGGCGAAGGCAGAATTGTGCGGTTGATAGGGGCGGCGCGAGTTCAACGAGCTGGGAGGGAAGACGCGGCGTTAGCAGCAGAGAGAGCGCAGTGCTGGCAGTGAAAAATTTCTTATTTTGGCACTACAGAAGTACATGAAAGTTGCGTGAAAGGAAAAGGATTACATATTAGTGGAGACAGCTCTTAGAAACGCAAATTAGTCAATGTTTTTGTACTGAAGAAAGAGCGTACAATATTTTAATAACAAAACAGTTGTTTGCCGATGTGGGAAAGCTAAAGGAATTTTTTTAGATTCACTCATAACCAGTTTTAGTATTTTCTGTCGTTAATTGGACAAAACCTGAAACGTCAGGTTTGATTCCATCTTAAATCCAAGTGCTCAGTGGCTGTTAACATATACGGATGATGAAGAGCAGTCGCAAATATTTCTTTACTGTCGCAAAATTTGATTTTGGTCGCTGTCAGACTCTCATCAGTGCTTAAAAAATAGTTTGAAACGTACAAAAATTTCCAGTCTTCATATTGAAGATTATGTGATCGTCAACATGAAGGCTGAAAACTTTTCTTTGTTTCAAACTGCATTTCAAGCATTGAGAGTAGTCACACATGAATTATTTGTAACAAGATTAAAAAAGTAAATGAATAAAAAGTCTACGTTTGTTTCACTCGCAGAAATTTTATCTTTTGTTTTATAATAAGATTGAACCCCGATGTATAAGAAACTACTGATGGCGCTCGCTTTTACATGTACATACTGAAGAATACTGCAGATCATGCTTCTCTTACACCACTAGAAAAGTGTTCCAAATAAGATGACTGGTGAAAAAATACTTTGCACCAGGAAGGATTCGAACCTAAAACACTTAGGGTAGGAGGTTGTCGCCTTAACCACTAGACCACAGCGTCTACGAGACTGACCGATCTTTGTTTCCATTGACTTCTTTGCGGAATGATTATCCGTTATTTATACTGCTGCTATTTTGTATGATTTCCACTATCTAACTTCACAAAATTACTTTCCATTTTAATTTAAACGTTGTAAAAGTGTTTTCTGTAAGTAATAAATACTCAGTTTGTACGGAAAAGTAAGGTAAAACACTACTAAGTACCGTTCAGATACGTCGGTAACGTGCTAGTTGGCACGACAGGAACTTAAGATTGCGGTGAAAATGGGTCATTTCATGAAGATTTTCAATGCGGCAGAGTATCTGGAGTGCATATTTGAGTAATTCTCACGTACAAATACGAAAATTTGCCAAATACGACGCGACAGCTTTGCGAACGGCGAAAACGAAGGTGACGCCGTATTTGATAGATTTCGTATTTACACATCCGTAATATGAGAGTTTGCAGGATAAATGAAACGGCGCATTAAAGACATTACCGAGATGCGTATTTTAAGATAAAGTTTATTGCAATAGAGTTTACAGAAGTGCTATATCGTTATATTAAACTCTAGAACGCTAGCAGTTTTAACGAAATATTCTGATAATACATGTAGACAACCTTGAAAATTAACGCTTTACAGTTACTTATTACTTAAAAACAACAGATGTATCATTATCGGAATTTAAAACGACACAGCATTGCTAAAATAATAATTTATCTTCGCAATCCAAGCCCACCGAAACGAACCAAACGGCCTCACCGAAACCTCAGCGGCTTTCGGTGCAGCGCTCGAAATTTCGGTGGCCGTTTCGGGCGGTAGCAGGCCGCAGAAACGTACAGAATAACCATTTTCGCTACCGAACCGAAATTGACGTAACCACCGAGAAAAAGACACCGAACCGAACGGTACGAAAGATACAGAATAGGGCCCCTGGGCGCGGCACACGCTGCTGTTGAACACACTCTCCCAGCCGGGCAGGCGAGAGAGGGCGTGCGCTCTGGCCTGCAGGGGCTCCACACCAGCGACTTCCGTGGACACTGCGCCTTCTGCCGTAGGCCGGCTGCCTTCTGTTGCAGCCTGCACGCCTTCGGTGGTAACTGCACCACTTGATTCAGCCTGCAGAGTGGCAGTCACCAGGAAAACGAGTGGGAACACACACCGCCAGCACGAGCCTGCCATTGCTGTGTAGAAAATGTGGTTTCGGGAAAGCTGAGAAGACCACGGATCTAGCTGCGATGTCTACTCGAGCGAGCTGTGTGACCGACTATAATTTCCTACAGCTCCGAGTCTATATATAGAGGTCCAAGTCCTAGTCTATCGCGCGAGGAATCTCAGTACGTAGCCTTCTCAATCGCTTAAAGCGTCTTGACCGGACGTTCGTTCCGGAAGCTCTATCTGTTCTGTCCCCGACGCTGCATTATCACTCCCACGCAAAACGGCTCGAGTGAAAAACTGACTCGCAAAAATACCCCAGTCATAAATATTACGAAACCCATTAGTGAACATTAATATGTGGGCCACTAGCTGTGGAGGCTGGTGCTTCAGATGACTGGGGGTTCACGTCTTTCAGTGTCAGATCTTGATAGTGCCACCTCTTCGAGTGGCACCGAGGGAAAGAACTCGGGTTTCCCCCTCCCCCCCATTTTAGATATATTTTCGTTAAAATATCAGCAGAACGTCTTACCTCGACTTGTTTGCGCTTGCTTCACCTCGAGCTGACGCGTCAGCCTACCAAGTTTCTTTAGTGCCGATAAGAGTGTTTCACCGCATTTTGCACTGCCAATCACTGATACGAAAGGTGCATCTTATAAATTTAATTGTTTTAAATTGAACTGATCCTTATTACAAGGATTTCTCATACCCATACGAAACCAGATGGATTTGTGTCAGGTCACAATAAGTCAGAACCAATATTGTAGAATTAAATAGGATTTACATATGATATTTAATGTGAATCTGCTGACGACGCCGATAAGTGGTACACACAGAGAACGGTAGTAAAATGCATTTCCATTAGGACATTGCGATTCATGTGTAAAAGGTCACATTTCCTAATCTCATTTGAAATTAATAGTCATACAATGCTCCCTTCCGAAACTACATCTTGGTGGCCTTCTGAACGTTGACACCAATGTAACTTGCACACATTCGATGTACAGAAAAGCTTTTTTTAGAAAATAAATTCATATTGTACGTAACTTATATGAATCAAGTGTAAAGCAGCTTACATCTGCCCCGTAAAATTCATATTCAAATGATATCCATAGTCTGATAAAGTAAAACATTACTGATTATTTGTTACAACTGTAATTACTGATCGGTAAATTACCTGGTGATCAGTCAGTATAAATTTGAAAACTTAATAAATCACGGAAGAATGTAGATATAGAGCTAAAAATTGACACATATGCTTGGAATGACATGTGGTTTTATTAGAACAAAAAAAAAAATTGCTAGACGCGTGAAAGATCTCTTGCCCACGTAATTTGGTGATGATGGTGTGTCCAAGCCACCACTTTCGTCATGCTTGGCCTCCCAGGTGTCCAGACGTCAGTCCGTGCGATTATTGGCTTTGGCGTTGCCTGAAGTCGCAAGTGTATCGTGATCGACCGACATCTCTAGGGATGCTGAAAGACAACATCCGACGCCAATGCCTCACCATAACTCCGGAAATGCTGCTCACTACATTATTCGTCGACTGCAGCTATTGTTGAGGAATGATGGTGAACAAATTGAGCATTTTCTGTAATGAGCACCAACTTTGCTATGTCTTAATTTATTATGCTAATTATTGTTTTTCTGATCTGATGAAGCGCCATCTGTCGGACATTTTTTGAATTTTTTTCATTATAAGCATGTATGTCAATTTTTACCTCTGTATCTACATTATTCCGTGATTTTCCCAATTTATACTGACTTTTTGATCCCCCGGTACATCAAGAACATATGAATGTGCACAGGAACATGCACTTTCATTGGCAAGAGCGTATGCCTGGGGTGTGTGTGAATAAAGCGTTCTCCGTTTATGTTAAGGATTTTTTAAATCGCATGCTTTTGGACTGCACTGCATGAAGGTCGACGATTTTAATGAGAAGCACATTACAGCACACCATTCTACACGTAATGGGTTATTAACTTTAATATCTTTTCTTATATGTGTTGATAGAAGTCAGAATAAGTCTGAGACCCACCCCAAGGGCAGCGCGGAAGTAGCCGTGCGGTCTGAAGCGCCGCTTACGGTTCGCGTGGGGTTCGGGGGTTCGAATCCTTCCTCGGGCATGGATGTGTGTGTTGTCCTTAGGCTAGTTCCACTTAATGTAAGTAGTTTGTAAGCTAGGGACTAATAACCAAGCAGTTACGTCCCACAGAATTACAAACATCTGGACATTTGAAACCACCCCAAGGATAAGGTCACAAGGAAATGAAAGAAAGTACGAAGGAATTGAAATTTCGCAAGTAGATCTCGCCGTCTCGTATAACGTCGTTATTTTAATGATTTCCACCTCAAAACGTGCAACATTTCCAAGACGCTTTCCCCACTATAACGTGATAAAACAAAACGAGCTGCCATTCTCTGAAACTTCCAATTTTTTATTTATTTATTTATTTATTTTTAACAGGAAGCTGCATTCAGCAAATTTAAAATCTGAACTGCAAGATCACGTAAGGAATGTTTTTTTAGAGAACTCTTGCTCTCGTTTAAGAAAAATTTCGTTTAAAAATTGGTTTACTGGTGTCGGAAACAATTGTTAACAATTAAAAAAAATTCACCCCTCTTGGGAAAACTACTCAACCAAAGGAAAATTTGCTTGTATAAACAACACATATGATAAATAAATGGGGCAATTTCAAATACACAATTCAAGATCCCGCGGAAGGTACTTAAAACAACCATGAATAACAAAAGGTCACAACCGCGGTTAAGTTTAAAAACACGTTAAGAAAACAAGAAATAATATAAGGCTCAGTTAAGTGGCATCTTAGCTCACTGTTCAGTAATAACTCCAATCGATAAAAGAGTTACAGAAAACCACCTTACAGGTACTAAATACAATAGAAGCAAAATAACAACGGCTTTCCCCCTTCAGTAATTACAGATACCAAATGAAACACACTAGCAACAGAATCACACGCGCTCCCAAGGCAGATAGCCAGCACATCGATGGCCACGACGCGACGACTTCTTTAGCTTTCGACTGACGGTAGCTTTTACCGCGGAGACTACCGAAGGAAGGTCACGGTATACGTCCAGATTCCTATTCACATTCTCCACGTGTTCGGCATGTGGCTCCTAGTGGTTTTCTTTTTTCCGTGTGCTCGTTTGGAGTCTGGCTGTTGCGCGACAGTAGTGGTAACGTGCTGTTCGGCGGCAGGTTCCGTAGTGTGCTGTGTATCGCCGCGCTGCTGTTGCCTAGCGACGGCTTGCAGGCAGACGCTCCCCTCGTGACGTGTGTGTTTACCTCGCGCGTCTCTTCGCTCACTTCGCTGACCGGAGTGTTTAAAACCGGCGGCGCGTCCGGCACTACGACTACTTGTTATGCCTGCATCTGCGGGATTGGCAGCTAGGCGTCTCCAGTAAAGAGACCATATTCTGCTCCGTACACCTGGAAGTGTGACTCAGTAACTTGGGCGTCACGGTGTTAGTACTGGTTCAAATGTTTGTATAGCTTATGGGACTTAACTACGGTGTCATCGGTACCTATACTTACAAACTACTTGCCGGCCGCAGTGGCCGAGGGGACTGAGGCGCTTCAGTCACGATCTGCACGGCCACTACGGTCGGGAGATCGAATCCCCCCTCGGGCATGAATATTTGTGCCGCCCTTAGTTGTAGGTAGTTCATAAGTAGTTTGTAAGTTTAGGGATTGATGACCCCGTAATTAAGTCCCGCAGACTCTACAAACAAACAACTTTTGAACTTGCTTAGGCTAAAGACGACACAAACATCCATGTCCGAGGAGGGATTCGAACCCCCGATGGGGAACGACCTCGCACAGCTTAGCATAGTGCCTCAATGCGCTCGGCCGCTCCGCCGCGGCTCCTCGTAACGGTTGGAGCAAAAAAAAAAAAAAAAAAAAATGTTCAAATGTTTGTAAATCTTATGGGACTTAACTACGGGGTCATCAGTCCCTAAACTTACAAACTACTTATGAACTACTTACGAACTAGGACGGCACAAATATCCATGCCTGACGGGGGATTCAAACACCCGACCGTAGTGGCCGTGCAGACCGTGACTGAAGCGCCTCAGTCCCCTCGGCCACCGCGGCCGGCGGTTGGATCCATTATGCAAATTAATCCTAAAGGGTTAACTACGAATGATGCGCAATACACACAGAAAACGAACACTAATAGAGACAGGCGAAAACTCGATACCAAGAACTTCAAATAAACAAGACGATCCTCACGTACACAACATAAAACGCTATTGACACGGAGCGCTCAGAGACGTGATAGCTCTACCGCGTCGCAACCAAGACTGCACCATTGGGGACACAGCGATCTCCAGACCTGCACGGAATTAATCAAGTACGCCTCCCGTCAGATTCAAATTCGCAACTTGGAACTCAAACTCGTAGTTTTTGTAAAAGGATGAAGGCAGATGGTAAACTGACATTCTTTCGAAGGATACTCAGGAAGTCCATCAAGGAAGCAGGTAGACCTACCTTGGGAAATATATGAATAATGCTCGTCATTGTGTGAACTGTAATAGATGCGTATGATGGAAAGGCGGCATACTTCGCTACAGGTCTGTTTAGCAGGAGTGAGAGAGTCACTGGGATGACCTGCTTGGACCAGTGACAGGCGCAGCGGAAGCCATGTGGACTACTGTTCACTGCAGAGTGCATACAATTTTTCAAAGTCATCCAGTATCCGGCTTTCTCCTATATGTATTCTCGAATAGGCAACATGGATAAAATTAGACAGCTTAGAGCCCGCAATGTGGCTTAGGATTACCGACGGTAGGTTTCCCCGTGAACCTTACGTGACTGGAACAGAAAAAAGAAAGTCACACTGATGCATAAAATATCCTCCGCCACACATTGTGAGATGGCTTGCTGAATACCCCTCTCGGACCTGATACGCACTATTGTGTAAATTTCATTTCATATTATTGCGGTACGAAGTTGATTCCTGAGAGAAAGGATTGTGCTCGAATCGCTAGATGGAATAAACCTCTAAGCGTATCGCTACCTGTTTGGACACGCAAGATATTGTGTATTAAACAATGAAAATTTTGAAGATGGCGGGTCAAAAGAATCTACATCGAGTTGCGTCTTAATTTTACATTATTTATGGTGTTTAAAGCATTCGAAAAAGTGCGTTTTGAGAATCAAAAAAGTCTAAAGAAGTATGTAAACATGAGTTTGAATGTGCTTAATTAATTAGATAATGAATTGCAAGCAGCAGGTATTTTCTGTGATTTGTCAAAGGGATTTGATTGTGTGAACCATAACATCCTTTTAAGTAAATTATAATTAATTGGTGTCACGGGAAATGCTGCAGTTGTTTCAAGTTGTACTTCACTAACAGGAAACACAGGGTGTCAGTGCAAGTGCAAGTGTCAGTGCAAGTGACTAGTGAATTAAGCCAACAGCCATCATCGGATTGGGAAAAAATTACATGTGGTCATTAGGGCCATTGATTTTTCATGTGTACATTAATGATCTCTCATCAGTTACACTACCAGAAGCTGAGTTCTTTTTGTTTGCAGATGATACAAGTATTGCAATAAAAAGTATGTCAAGCATAGTTATAGACAGGTCTGCTAATGATATTTTCATGAACATAAATAAATGGTTTAAAGACAACTCATTCTCATTAAACTCTGAAAAGAATCACTACATGCAGTTCAGAACATGTAAGAGATTTCCCACCAGCATATGCATTAAGTATGAAGAAGAGCAGATAGAAGAGGTTGACAGTATTAAATTCCTGGGATTACAGTTTGATAATAAATTCAGTAGGGAGGAGCACACCACAGAACTGCAGATACGACTCAACAAATCTGTATTTTCAATACGAGTGTTATCAGACATATGAGACATAAAAATAAAAAAAGCTTGCATACTTTGCTTACTTTAATTCCATAATGTCATATGGTATAATATTTTGGGGTAACTCTTCAAGTCAGTCAAAAGTCTTCAGAGTCCAAAAGCGTGTAATACGTATTATTTGTGGAGTAAATTCACGGACGTCCTGTAGAAGCCTCTCCAAAGAACTCGGTATATTAACTACTGCCTCTCAGTATATTTATTCCTTAATGAAATTTCTCATAAATAATATATCCCTTTTCCCAACAAACAGCTCAGTTCATACTACAATACTAGGAACAGAAATGATCTACGCAAGGACTTAAAAACGCTTACTTTAGTTAGAAAATGGGTCCACTACTCAGGAACACACATTTTGAATAATTTATCCATCAAGTGAAACAAAATTTAGCTAGAAATAAAGATTAGATAAAGAGCAACCTAAAAGACTTTCTGGTGGTCAACTCCTTCTACTCCATTAGTGAATTTCTAAATTGACCAAATGATGCTTGTATCAGTATTCATATGATATTAGTATTATTGTATTATCAGCTAAAAAAGCGTAGAAAATGTAGGTATCTGTATTTATATTATTAGTATTACATATTATTCAGCTGGTAAATTTTGTCTTTTGACATGTTCCACATCCTCGAGGATCTCCTCAACATGGAACTATGGCACGAAAAACTCATTTAATCTAAAAGCTTGGATAAAAATATTTTAAATACATTCGTAGCTACAATGACTAACTACCATACGCACAATTGTGTAGGTTGAGGCTATATCATTGGCGTATGCTCACTTGACGTCGATGTATGAGGCTCTGATTAGGAAGAGATGACGAAATATATCATATTACGAATGGGCTTACATATTATTGTTACAGTAAATTCATTATTTTATTGTGAGAGCTTACTGATGAGGAAATACTAATATTAGAGAATGATTGGGAAGTGGAAAACTTCAGTGACGATTATGAATTTTCAGATTTAACCTGGAATCTTGCAGATAATACTCCCAGACTGGGAGACAGCTCTGAATTTTCGAATGAAGAGAGAAAATGAAGTCACTAAATCAGCAGTAATGTTAGTGACTGCAGAAGTTCAGTATAACGTTTCCATTCAGCTCAATGAAACCAATGTACAACAAACAAATGATGCTTGTCATGGTGTATGTCAAAATACAGTATCTCCTTTCGTGAATATCACTGTAATAAATGATTTAGATAAAGTGGGAAATGATTGTATTGTATTTAAGATAGTTCTGACGCTCACATTTGTGTTGGTTCTAAATTTTTGTGAAAGCAAAAAAATTATATACCATTCTAGGTTGTTTTTCTTATATAAACCCAGTGGTTTTAAAATTACCGATTTTGGTTCAATCAGGGTTCTGAAAGGGTTACAGATGTCGATGCGGAAAAGATTTCCTAGAACATCAATTCTATGTTAACAAGTATCTCTTCTACAAAAATGCTTTTCTTTCCATTAGCATTCTTTCTTTCTATCTTCTCTGGCCTGATGATCACACAGTTTTCACTGCCAAAACACACAACTTATTTTTATCGCCTCGTTTTCTAATCTAGTTCCCTTAGCATCACCTGATATACTTGTAGAACAATCCAATACGCTTATTTCGTCCTGGTTAATGTTCATCTTATGGCTTCCTTTCAATACACCGGCCATTGTGTTTAGTTGCTTTTCAAGTTCCTTTGCTATGTGTGATAGAATTTCAAAATCATCCGCAAACGCATATATTTTATTTCTGCTCCCTTAAATTTCTGTTTGCTTTCTTTACATCTTGCTCAATACCAATGGTGAAAGGCTGAAACACTGTCTTATTCCTTTCTCAACCACTATGTCCGTCGACTATTTATAGCTTGTGAATGATTTTTCTGCATATTGTATTTAACTTTTCGTTCCCCGTATTTTACACCTGATAACTTAAGAATTTGAAAGTGTGTATTTCAATTCTAAAAAGATTTTACCAAATATACAAAAGGTTTCCATAAGTTATTTTCTAACGTTAATCGTTGGGTCATTATTGCCTCGCGAGTTACTAAATTTTATAGCAATCTTCCCCAAGGTTATATTTTACTTTTTTCCACTCTTTCGTAAATAATACAGAATACAGTAAGTTACCTATTCTTTATGTAGCTACACTATACATTTCAAATAGTATGTTAAATATTTAAGTGCTGATAGATATTACAATTGCAGCTTAACATCCACTTGAATTTGACATCGTGTAAAAGCTGAGACCAGTCTTCGACTTAGAAGTTTGCTATAAAAAACCGGAGTGGTTTATCATCATTTAATTATTCTGTTGCGGAATTAGAACCCTATGAACAAGAATAAACTGCTTGTTGTTTATGAAATCTAAATTACTTCTGAAATTACAAATACATGTTGGAAGTCCCACTCTGCTTTTTTTAATAACAGGCCGTCATTACCTCACTGAAGCAGTCCTTTGAAAAACAAGGACAAAAGTAACAAACATTATCCTTACTTTAGGTTCATGGTGTAATTCAAACATATTTAAAAAAAAATTCGAGGAAAATGGTCTTCAATTCGTTAATATTTTATAAAAAGCTTCATTCACTTTACATAATTAACAGACATTCACATCAGAAACTTATGAACAAGTTATCTAGGAACATTGATTAAATAGTGTCTACTATAACTGAGGTCACTACATATCACATTACTTGACAATAAACGAGAGAACTTAGTTGAAGACGTTTCTCGTATATATTTGGTAGTGACTAAATACATGCCAGTGGCATTTGAAAACTGAGATCACAAATAATTCTTACAACTAAAACAAGCTATGGAGTATCAAGTATGCAACTGCAGTACCAAAATATGCATAAAACAGTTCAAAGCAGACATGTCTGATTCATCAACGGCAATATTGGTTAACTGCATAGGTATTTTACATAAAAATGCATTGGGACAAAAATAAATAAATAAATAAAAATTATGAGACCGTAGCATTTGTGTATGAATGTTATTTACTACTCAAAACATTCATTTGCTACGCATTTTAATGAATTTTTGCTTTTCTACTAAAAAATACATTTTACATCTCGATTCTTTTTTTCTCATGAGGCATTTACTTTGGCGTATATGGCCTTTTCTATATGGTAGATTCATTTAATCTCGAACTTCAAGGAACTATAAAAGTTGAAGAACTACAGTTTCATACAACCTAATCAGATAATCACACAACATATTAAATAATATCACAGCATAACTTCCATGTCTAGTAGCAAAGCGACATGCGCTACCATGTTGTAAAACTTCCTAACATACGGATTACAGTGCCGAATAAACTATTCAATAAACTGGTGGAATAATTCGTCACACTTTGCCATCACGGCAAGAAAATAAATAAGTAAATAAATAATAAATAAATAAAAATGAGGAATGAGTATTCGATAAATTAGCGGATTCACAGGACATACTTTCTTGACATGGTAAGCAAATAAATAAACAAATAAATAAATATAAAAATAATGTGTTTCTGAGGATTATAAATTAAAGCATTCTAAAATAGTTGTAAAACAACTGTCCTCTATAGCTCAGACACAATACTTTCATCTGGCCGCAAAATAGAATTTACAAGCTTCGTAAAAGATTGAGAAATATTGCGAAAATATCAGGTCTAATGAAGAATAAATTAGGTTCTGAAACGAAATGATGAAAAACGACAGATGAGGTGAAGAAAAAACGTGTTACATTCTATAGACGTCTAGAGACAAAAAAGCAAGACACATTAACAAATCAGATCTATATATTGTTTCTGCACAGAGAAAGAAACTAGAAAGTGTTTGGGGCAAGACAAAAAATGAATTAGATGAGTAGCAGATTTAAGCAGAGTCATTTCACAACAGAATTGAGTCAGATGGTGATAAGAGGGGTAAAGAACCCATTGTGAGAAAATTATAGTTTTGGGGAGAATGAATGAAATGATTCCGTAGTAGTTATTCTGACTAGATCCTTAGTTCGCTTTAAATAATAAATAAATAAATAAATACGCTATAATAAATATGTGAAGTGTGACGAGAGGTGTCAGTCTCGGGGTTCCAGGTTGGCGTCGACCTCAGAGACGTGCGACACGAGAGCGACGCAGCCGCCGGCGATGTCGACGTCAGAGTCCGCTGCTGGCACTGGCAGGGAGTACCTGAGCGTGGTGCACGCGTACTTGCCACCTCGGGCCTCCACCTCGTCTCCCTCTTTCTGGCACCACACTTCGTACACGCGCAGTCTGCGGTTGAACTGGACCTCCGCGGGGCACAGGCTGTACTCGGCGATGCTGGTCCAGTCTTCCAGATCACTGACGTCGGGGGCGGCGGACCGCCGCTGGCGAAATCTCGGGGCGGCGTAGGCGAGAGAAGCGACGACAGCCAGCAGCGCGGCGCAGCTGAAGCTCAGGCGAGACATGGCGGCGGGGAGCACTCGAGCACTTGTCCGTGTGTGGCTGCTGATGTGGCAGTGTCGCGTGTCTCGGGCCAGGGAGCTCGCTGGGCGACTGTACCGGGCCAGCGGCCGCGTCCTCTTAAGAGCGCGCGAGTTCCTCCAGCGCGGAGGCGGAGGCGTGGTTGCTCTGCGCGGACACCGCGTCAGGCGGGGACTTTTCTCCGGCGCGGGCGCCCCGGGCGTTCTCGGTGGTCCAGTATTTTTATTTGATTTATTTATTTCTCATTTATAATCCTGCTAGCTTTAAATATAAAGCAGGACGTACATTTGTAGTTTTACACGTTATGCATTAGTTCATTAATGTTACATAACTTGATTATTTTAGATAAATAGAAATAAGAAGGGAAAAAATAAAAGCAAAGAGAAAATACCTGTCCACTCTGCGGGGCACATGGGCACGCCTCCTGTAGGGCCTTGTCCTTTTGTATTCTTCGTAGGTTTCTTTGGATATCTTGACTGCTAGTGTGTTGTGTCCATTTTTGTTCGTCTCTTATTATGTCATATATCGTATCGTCTGCTGTAACGTCAAGCTGCTGTGTGTCTCTGTCATGTGTGTATCGTCCACAGAGTAAGACGATGTGTTCAGGGGAGCCTTCGGTGTTTTGGCAGGTGCAAGTGTTGGGGTCGCCCAGTCCCATTCGGAACAGGTGAGTGGGATATGGACCATGTCCTGTACGGAAGTGAACCATACCGCGTCTGGGTTCGATATGCTTCATCCATTTTCTTTCTCTAATGACTGGTAGTAGTGTATATAGTCTACTTCCCTTTTCGCAGGCCTCACATTCCTGTTGCCATGTGTCTGTTCGCCATGTTGTCAGTTGGCGGTTTGTTACGATATGTGTGCCAGTTATTTCGTGCACTTTGTCTAGATTCCCCATTTTAAGCCAGTATGCTGCAGCTCTATATTTTATTGTGATGTCAACTGGACAGATAGCGAGAATGACGCATAGCGTTCCTATTGGTGTTGAATTGAAGGCACCTGTAAGTTGTAATAACACACTTCTCTGCCCACGTCTCACAATCGTTTTGTTGGTTAATATGCTCAATCTTTGAGCATATGTACTAGCTGCAAAGCATAATACTGACTCGAAGAGAGCACAGTGATATGTTCGTATAGTTGACATAGGCAGGCTGTACGTGCTGGAATTAAGCTTTGCCAACTTGTGTAATATTTTCTCTGCTTTGTCTGTGGTTATCTTAATGTGTCCGTGGAAATTTTGTCTTTTATCAATGTGGACACCCAGATAGCGTGTGTCTACTGTTCGTTTTATATTTGTGTTGTCTACTGATGGATTTCGTTGTAATGACCCTTTGAGTAGAGTGTATGTCGTTTTGTTGGTTGTTATCATAAGTTTGTTGTGTTCGCACCACTGTGTTATTATTGTCAGTGTTTCACGCGACTTCTGCTTTAGCTGGGCCATGTTGTTGGCGGAGACAACCACTAGAAGGTCATCTGCGTATGCGACGACTCCGTCAACCCTGACATCCTCATCAGTAGATGCAGGAGCGGTTCAATCTCCAGGTCCCAGAAAATGCGGACACAGATTGATCCTTGTGGACATCCTTTCGTTATTTTCTTTATAACCTTTCGGCCATCTGTCCCCCATTCCACTACCCTTCCTCTGCAGTAGTCTAATAGACTGTGATACAGAGACTCTGGAACCTGCAGTTGCTTCAACCTCCAGAACATAGTGGGCCACCAAAGATTATCAAAAGCGCCCGCTATGTCAATCATTATTGCAATAACATATTTGGTATCGGAGTTATTTACGATTTCCAGTCCCCGGTTGATGGCGTCATCTATGCTTTTCCCATGTCTGAATCCGTATTGATTTTCATTCAGGCCGTGCAAGGACTTGAGTTCCTGTAATCGTTTACAGAGCAATTTCTCCTGTATTTTGGCGAGTGTGTTAATTAAGCATATTGACCTGTAAGCCGGTCAGCTCCTTTTTTAATAATGACAGCCTTGGAGGTTTTCCACAACAGAGACACCCTGCCCAGCCATAAGGTGTAATTGAGAAGTGTCGTTAGGAATGGCGTAATCTGCGGTCCAATTTGTTTAAGTGTTTCGTTATGTATCCCGTCTGGACCAGGCGCTTTTTTTCAAATCAATTAAGGCCTTCGCGACTTCTTCTTGAACAAAGGGACCTGTTATAGTATCTGTGGTATATGGTGCATTCATTTCGTCCCTGAGCTGTTCTTGGGTGTCTGGAAGCAGTTTGTTTAGCAAAAATTCTGCTGTTTGCCTCCATCCCACGGTCATGTCACCATTGACTTTGCGTAAAGTGACAGGAACCAGTTTTTTTATCTCTTGTTTATCTGGAATGTATTCCGAGCTAAGAGATACCCGGTAAGTTTGTTCTGTTGTGGGAAAGCATACCGACCTGCCCCAAGGATGCATCCGTCTAATTAACATCCGTTGCGCTGCTTGGAAAATGTCTTTTCTTTCTAATCTACTTAGTTTTAGCATTTTACCCATGTTTTCATAATTTAGTTTGTGTATGTTTGTTTCTGGATTCTCTTCCCGGCTCTCTTGAGATTGGTTATTGGTTTCTGCATTTCTGAACCTGGTAGAGGTGTTGTTGTTGTTGTGTTTAGCCGAGGTGTTAGTAATAGATTTTGGTTTATTTTTATTTACGACTTTATGGGCGTCATTTGTGATACTGTCCCAGTCTCGATTTTAGCCAACTTCTTCACTATCATTCCCTTGTTTGGTTTTGGTAACAATATGAGGGTGTTCGTCATGATCAAACTGTATGTGATAAGAAGAGCATGTTTCACATGTTTTGCCGTCGGAGTCATCACTTTGGATAGGGTTTGGTATGATTAATTTTTTCTTTTACGCTTCATTGTTTCGTGAGATGGTGCTGGTGGAATATAGAATTCCTCCAGTGACAAAATTTACAGGTTTAATACGAGATATACATTTTGTAGTGTCTTATGTCCTGGTTTGTTGTGTGTTATTGTTTAACAGGGTTGGCATTGTGTTCTCTCTTTAACCATCTAATTCATCCAATCGTTGTACAAGTGCTGATTGAAAATGTAGCCAATAGGCTTTTTGCTTTTTAATTTCTTTTGCTACAATATGGTGAATCGTGCCTTCTAGCATCATTTCGTCAATATATTGATTGGTATTAATGTAAGTTTCGATGAGTGTGGTGTTTTGTGTTAGTGGTGGGATATGATCGCCGTCAGTGGGTAACAGGCCCATTTATGTGCGCCAAGAGATAGCTCTTCTAAAGTTTCTGTTGATTGTGGAAGGAGATTTCTATTGTCTGGTATAATTTTGTGAGGCGTATTTGTCCTTAAAAGTGTTTTTTGTTTCCATACTCTGTTGATGCTAGGAGCCTATCCTTGAGTAGTTTGTGAGTTTGACTCTCTCCTCCTCTCATGGTGTCACAAATTTTCCCTCTGTTTTCACACGGTATACACGCCACTCTATCGTTCAACCTACAATGGCTGCGAATGTGCCCTGATTGGACGCAGGTGGCACAGACTGGGTCTTTTTTCGGACAGTTTTTGGTTGAGTGGCCGATGTCGCAGCACATATAGCACTGGTTGACTACTGTGTAGTCTTTGACTTCAGAGTCGATGAAGACCTTCTGTAGCCTAGTTAGGGGTCTGTATAGGGGTCCAGTACCCCACACGGGATTGTGCAACGCCTCCTGCCACTCTCCGCGACCGGACGCACACGTGCGTGCTGCCGTGACGTCATGCGCATTGGCCGGAAAACAATCTAAATCTGACCCGGGCATGTTGCTGCACGTCTTCTTACAGCTGCCGATTTGTCCATTTCCTCAAAAATCTAAAACCTGCTTACATTTGTAATTGTCCATTGTAATTGACATGACATTTATTGTCCATTTTATCTGATTTGCGACACCATACTATAAGATATGTACTAATCCAGTTTATTTTTGTTCATCTGGCACATTGTTCTGTTATTGTTATTCGTCTACGCAATGTATTTTAACAGTTTCATAAAATGCATTTTTAAAACTATCCGTTCTTTATTAAAAACCTTATTTATAAACCAGTTTCGGTCAGTAGACCATCTTCATGTAAAAAAATGTGTTAAAACTGAATGGTAAAATGCATCAAATAAAATACATCTAGCTGAGACAAACGGGAGACAGTATAACTAAAATTTTAAAAATACAGTGGTCATCTTATATAAAACCTATCAGTCAACATGAAGATGGTCTATTGACCGAAAGTAGTTGATAAATAAGGTTTTTAACAAACAGCCGATGGTTTTAAAAAACTGTAGGTTCCCCTATAACGGGCTGGGTAAGTCAGTTCGAAGGTCGAAGGAAGGCAACGGCATACCACGTCCAAACATGACTATGCCTAGTAAAGTAGTGTGGTGTTCAAACCAATCTTCGGATTGTTGACTGCTTTACCTTTTAGCTTCCCTCGACCTTGTTACCCTCTTTTTATCTAAATATTCCATTTATTAACATCGTTGTAAATTCAATGTACGTTCTCCCAATGGCTGCTTATGCCACTGAGCGTTTATGTTCCACGGCACATGCGCCAGCGGTCCCGGTATGCACGCTCCTTGCTTATCCACCAGTAAGCGTGAATGACTCCAAACACGCTGACGTATCTTTCGTCTAAATCACACTCCCAGGACATTCAATTACTGTGATATGCATGTAGAGTAAGTGACAGTTTTATTCTGATTCTGTATTTACACAAGAGGTTTGGTATGAAACATGTTTCAGGCATAATGATTATTAATGTGCAATTTATGATGTCACATTGTCTATAGGTATAACATGTATTTCTAAAGAAGACTGGTTTATATCCGAGGATGTCGTCATTTTTTTTAAACTACTATTATTTACTAACCTGTGAGTCATGTTTAAAATATTCAACTTATATCACTTTACAAAGGAAGACTATCGGTCCAGATTTTATACCATTTACATTTCTGTTAAAGTATGTTGACGCAATATCTCCATAACTCTCTCCGTAAAGTATCCGTACCCAAAGACTAATGAAAACCAAAATACAAAATTATCTGTTTGTTCTACAGATTTTTTTATTTTGTGAAACGATTTTCGGCTTATTAGGCCCTCATCAGACATTTACTGACGTTCAGTCAAAGAACTTGTCGGTAAACCAGAAGACATGTTACATACATAAAAGTAAATTAACTTCTTTGATGGTGCAGTTACAGTGTAAATAAGTATTTGAATGAAATGTGTAAATTAATAGTACTGAAGAAAGGAAACATAAATACCATACATAAAGAAACCGTGTAAACATATCTTCTTGCAACATTACTACAGTGAATAAAAACAAAATTAAACAAGAAAATAATGTTTTAAGGGTTGTTCAAAACACAAGGTGACACAAATATTATAAATATTAGAAACCTGTCACTCTATTATAACTTAAATAAAAAAGTAGACACAAATATAGAGGTGGGATAGAAGAGAATAGGTGCGGTGCATTGGACAACGGAGAAGCTTAACAAATCGGTGGTATGCACTCGAACCGAAAAACGGTGAAAATAAACATATTCAGTTATAGTGTTCACAATGAAATAAAGAATTACTGTAATATTTACCATGATACGTCTGTTCCTAAGTTACACATGTTGCTGATCGTCTGCATCTATAAATGTTAAATATACATTGATTACTTCGCAATTTGCGAGAATTTCCGACTTTAGCTGCTCTTCTTCAGGAAATTCTCGTAAATTGCGAAGTAAGGAATGTATATTTAACATTTATAGCTGCAGACCATAAGCAACGTCTGTTCCTTAGGAACAGACGTATCATGGTAAATATGACGTCAAGACAGGCTAATAATTGTGTAGTATGTCTCTCCCCGTCGCGGGAATCACTGCTATACGCGTGCGAGCACTAAGGGAGGTAGACAACTGTAACATGTAGAAGTTTGGGTCTGGCCGGGAAGCGTGTCCGGGTGGCCGAGTGGTTGCCGGGCGCCGTGGCTCAGCGCGCCCGGTCAGAGGGCTCAACGCCCTCTGTAATAAAAAAGCTGAGCCAAGAACAAATCGAACAAGAACGAAAGGACGTGATCAACGTCCGCAACAAACAGAACTTCCCATAGAGCAAAAAAAAAAAAAAAAAAAAAAAAAAAAAAAAAAAAAAAAAAAAAAAATAAAAAAAAAAAAAAAAAGTGGTTAAGGCGACCGCTCGTGAAATGCGGGAGATTCGGGTTCGAGTCCCGGTCTGGGACAAATTTTAATATGTTACAGTATGATAATAGACCACCCGAAGAAGAGCAGCTAAAGTCGGAAATTCTCGTAAATTGCGAAGAAATGAATATATAATCACTGTAATGACAGTACAGATGGAGTCACAAAATAAACAAACACAAAACTGTGAATTTCAATTTTTATAATGAATTAGTTCTACCAAGAAGCGACGGAAGAATCAGTTAAGATGCAAAGACCGTAAAGTTGCACAGATCACTTCAGTATTCTAAACTGGAATAGGAGTGATCCGACAAAATTATAGGCGTATATCATTGACGTCGGTTTGTAGCAGCATTTTCCAAGATGTACTGTCGTCAAACATTATGAACTACATCGAAGAGAACACCTATTCAGAAAGTATGATTCTTGTGAAACGCAGCTACACTGCGTGATCAAAAGTACCCGGATACCTGTCTGAACATGACTAACAACTTCGTGGCGATCGGTAATACTGGGATTCAGTATGGTGTTGGACCACCCCTAGCCTTGATGACAGATTCAACTCCTGCATACATACGTTCAGTAACGTGCTGAGTGTTTTCTTTGGGAATGGCAGCACATTCTCCACGAAGTGCTGCACTGAGGAGAGTCATCTATGTAGGTCGATGAGGGCTGGCACGGCGTTCGAAAACACCCCAGAGGTATTCTATACGATTTAAGTTAATACTCTGTGCAGTCCAGTCCCTTGCATGGATGTTATTGTCGTGTGACCTCTCCGACACAGACCGTGCATTATGAACAGGTGCTCGATAGTGTTAAACAGATGCAATTGCCATGTTCAAATGTTCAAATGTTTGTAGAGTCTATGGGACTTAACTACGGGGTTATCAGTCCCTAAACTTACAAACTACTTATGAACTACTTACAACTAAGGACGGCACAAATATCCATGCCCGAGGGGGGATTCGAACCCCCGACCGTAGTGGCCGTGCAGACCGTGACTGGAGCGCCTCAGTCCCCTCGGCCACCGCGGCCGGCTGCAATTGCCATTCCCAGCTTGCTATTCAACAGTAAGAAGCAAGAAGGTGCTTAAAATATCAATGCAGGCCTTTGTTGGTGCTGTGATACAGCCTCGCAAAACAACAAGAGGTGCAAGCTCCCTCCATGAAAGACACGACCACACCATAGCACCACCGCCTCCGAATTTTGCTGTTGGCACTACAGACACTGGCAGAAGACGTTCACTGGGCATTCCCCACACCAATCCATCGCATCACCACATTCTGCATCGTGATTCGTCACTCCACAAAACGGATTTCCACTGTTCAAACCGTCAATGTTTACACTCCTTGCGTCAAGCGAGGTGTCGAGTGGCATTGACCTGCGTTGTGTGTGGCTTATCCGCATTCGTTCGACCATAAAATTGAAGTTTTCTCATGTCCCGACTAACTGTCATATTACTTGGAGTGGACAATGATGCAGTTAGCAATACATTTGTCATGGTCTGGATAGATGACTGCCTACTACTCTGTATACCACCCTCTTCAACAGTTTGCTGTATCCATCAGTCAACAAACGAGGTCGGCTTGAACGCTTTCGTGCTGTGCGTGTTCCTTCAAGTTTCCACTTAACTATCTCATCAAAAGCAGTAGGCCTAGGGATGTTTAGCAGTGTGGAAATCTCGCGTGCAGAATTCTGACACACCCCTCAGGGGCTCAGCATTAATTTGCTGAGTACGGACTTGGCGAACCCGGGGTCCTGAGCTGTGGGCTGTGTCGCGCCAACAGTCCGCTACACCGTAAGCTCTGTGCGTGCTTCAACGACCATCGTTCGGCGCGACGGTGGAACGTTGTACGTCTCAGAGCCCGGGGATCTTGGCTTAATCGCCCGGGTCGCGAGGACGGTACAAACCTCTATAAAAAAAACCTCAATCTCAAGGTGTGCTACGTGCCGAGGAGATGCATGGCTGTTGAGGTTGAACAGCCGCTAGCGAGCAACCTCTGAGGAACCTGCCGCACCTCAGTTGTATAAGGCTTACCCAGGCAAGCGGGGCTCTGTCTGGGTGGACCTTTAGATCCCTAGCTGCTCGTGGGAACGAAATGAAACGAGCAAAAGAACACGTTGGTGGACGTACAACCACCGTCTCTAAGCGTGGGAAGTTTCATGCCTCTTCTTATGACCCCAAGTCGTTTCCTTCCTTGGCCACGCCCTGGGAGGAACGCAGGGCTGCTACCGGAAATGAGCAATATTCACCTCGATATTTAGTGTGTACAAGGACTGATGGGGAATCTTTTACGGCAGTGAAGCCTCAGTTCTTTGTTGACCACCTGGAGGACAGGTTTGGGGAAGTGGACTCCATTTCTAAAATGCGCAACGGGTCTGTACTCATCCACACAGCATCCCCAGCCCAGTCACGGGCGCTACTCGCTTGTGACAAGCTGGGTGACGTTGCGGTGACCATCACTCCCCATAAGTCGCTGAATATGGTTCAGGGAGTAATTTTCCACCGGGATTTGTTGCTCCAGACAGACGACGAGCTACGGACGAACCTTGAACGACGAGGCGTTCATTTTGTCCAGCGCATCCATAGGGGCCCAAAGGATAATAGGGTCGCAACTGGTGCCTTCATCTTGGCCTTTGAGGGTGATACGTTGCCCGAAAAGGTCAAGGTGATGGTTTACCGTGTTGATGTGCGGCCTTATATTCCTCCCCCTGTGCGGTGCTTCCAATGCTGGAAGTTCGCCCACATGTCTTCCCGTTGTATGTCCAGTGCTACATGTAGGGACTGCGGGCGTCCAGCACATCCGGGCGCCTCATGTACTCCGCCTCCCATCTGCGTCAACTGTGGTCAGAACCATCCTCCCTGCTCGTCGCAATGTCCCGCACTTCAACGGGAGCGGAAAATTACGGAGTATAAAACCCTGGACCGTATATCCTATAATGAGGCCAAGAAAAAGTTTGCTCGTTTGCACCCGGTAACAATGACAAAAACGTTCGCAGCAGTGACGTCGTCGCCACTTTCCTTGGCGGCGACAGTAGTTTCTACTTCCTCTGTTCCTGTGGGCCCCCAGGGCCGCCAACCTAAGCCTGCCCCCACGGAGGTTGGGGGCCATCCATCCAAAGCTCCCAAGGCGAAAGCCTCGGGATCAGCTACCAACTCTCCGCCGGAGAAAGAACAACCTTCTCCGGCTTCCCTCACACGGAAGGGGTCCCTTGGGACGCTCCCTTCCGCCAGTGTCGGTAGCGACACTAACCAGCAGCGGGCGCGCTCGCAGACTGCTGGTCGTAGGGCTTCGCGCTCCTCCTCAGTCCCTGTGGCTGAGTCCGAGGAGCACCTCCCACCGGCGAAGCCACCGAGGGAACGGAGGGGAAAACAAAGGCCAAAGAAAGGCCAATCACAAGAATCCACGGTGGCTTCACTGCCACCACTCCCCTCTGCCTCCGCCTCTACTTCTGAGGATGAGGTGGAGATTCTTGCGTCACCTGAGGACCTCGCTCTCGGGGACGCCCTTGACAAACCGATGACTGAAACTCATAAACCTCCATCGGTGGATGCAAGTGATGCTGAGGTATGACCCGCTCATTTGTCTCATTCATGTCTTCCCAGCACTCGAACAATGTCATTCTCCAGTGGAACTGCGGCGGTTTCTTTTCCCACCTGGCTGAGCTACGGCAGCTTCTGAGCACGACACCTGCTCTCTGCATTGCTCTTCAGGAAACTTGGTTTCCAGCAATGCGGACCCCTGCCCTTCGTGGCTACAGGGGATTTTACTGCAACCGTAGCTCATATAACCGGGTCTCAGGTGGAGTGTGTGTTTATGTCCTCACCTCTGTGTATAGTGAACCCATGCCCCTTCGAACACCATTAGAAGCAGTGGCTGTCAGGGTGAGGACCACACAGGAGTTGACTATCTGCAGTATCTACTTGCCGCCAGATGGTAACATATCTGTGAACGTCTTGGCTGCACTTGTTGCTCAACTACCCCCACCTTTCTTACTGTTGGGCGACTTCAATGCCCACAGTCCCTTGTGGGGTGGTTCTACGATCTCAGGTCACGGCAGGGTTGTTGAGGATTTCCTAACTCAACTCGACCTCTGCCTCTTAAATACAGGTGCCCCCACACACTTTAGTGTGGCACATGGCACATTTTCGGCTATTGATCTGTCGATCTGCAGCCACGGCCTTCCACCATCTGTTCACTGGAGAGCCCATGACGACTTGTGTGGCAGTGACCATTTCCCTGTCTTTTTGTCACTCCCACAACGCGAGTCCCCTGCGCGCCCTCCTAGGTGGGTTCTGCACAGGGCTAACTGGGAAGACTATGCTTCTGCTGCCATCGTTGGCCCTCCCCCACTCGAGGAAATCGATGTGGTGGTCGAGAGCGCCACACATTCCATCATTTCTGCTGTGAACGCGACCATTCCACGTACATCAGGGTGCCCACGGCGTAAGACAGTGCCGTGGTGGTCGCCGGAGATCGCTGAGGCCATTAAAGACCGCAGGCGGGCCTTACAGCGATACAAACGGCACCCCTCTCATGAGCACCTAATCAATTTTAAACGGCTTCGCGCTCGTGCTCGCCAGCTTATAAGAAGACGGAAACGGGAGTGCTGGGAGAGGTACGTTTCCACTATTGGGACAGGTACCTCAGCCTCGCAGGTCTGGAGTAAGATCAGGCTGCTACAGGGAATACCGACTACATCGGGAATCCCTGGGATCTCCACACATGGAGTCCTATGTACGGACCCGGCCACTCTTGCAGAGATGTTTGCCGAGCATTATGCTCGTGCCTTTGCCTCTGCAAATTATCCACCGGCCTTCCGTGCAGTAAAGGAGAGGGTAGAACGCCAGTCTCTCTCCTTTCGTACCAGCCGCTCTGAATCTTACAACACTCCTTTTACGGAGTGGGAGCTCCTCAGTGCTCTTCAACAATGTCCTAACACGGCGCCTGGGCCTGATAGCATCCATAGCAACATGCTGCAACATCTCTCAGCAGATAGTCGGCGTAATCTACTTGCGGTCTATAACCGCATTTGGTGTGATGGTGTTTTCCCGTCACAGTGGCGGGAGAGTATCATCATCCCAGTGCTTAAGCCCGACAAACATCCTCTGAACTTGGATAGCTATCGGCCCATTAACCTGACTAACGTGCCATGCAAACTGTTGGAGCGGATGGTCAGTCGGCGGTTGTGTTGGATTCTTGAGACTCGGGGTTTATTGGCTCCGTGCCAGGGCGGTTTCCGCCAGGGTCGATCTACCACCGATAATCTGGTGTACCTCGAGTCTGCAATCCGCACAGCCTTTTCCCGGCGCCAACACCTCGTTGCCGTCTTCTTCGATATGCACAAAGCATATGATACAACCTGGCGACGACACATCCTCAACACTTTACATGACTGGGGCCTCCGGGGCTCCCTACCGATTTTTATTAAGAATTTTTTAGCCGTCCGTACCTTTCGTGTTCAAATTGGTGCTTCCCTGAGCTCCTCTCATATCCAGGAAAATGGGGTTCCTCAGGGTTCCGTTTTAAGTGTCCCGTTATTTTTAATCGCCATCAACGGTTTAGCCGCAGCGGTTGGATCGTCGGTGTCCCCCTCTCTTTATGCTGACGACTTTTGTCTCTCTTTTAGTTCCTGCAGCACCCAAGTTGCCGAGCGCAGGTTGCAAGGCGCTATTCGGAAGGCGCAGAACTGGGCGCTTACCCATGGCTTTCAGTTTTCTGCCTCCAAG
Organism: Locusta migratoria; assembly: GCA_026315105.1. Taxonomy (NCBI): domain Eukaryota; kingdom Metazoa; phylum Arthropoda; class Insecta; order Orthoptera; family Acrididae; genus Locusta; species Locusta migratoria. The sequence goes on from CM048746.1 coordinate 181,430,067, forward strand.
ACCAGAGTGATGCACTTCTGCCGGCGTCGGACCGTCCACCCACACCCTGAACTTTATCTGAATGACGAACCACTTACGGTAGTGGAAACTCACCGTTTTTTAGGTCTGGTCTTTGACGCCCGGCTGACGTGGCTCCCCCACATTCGTCAGCTGAAACGGAAGTGCTGGCGCCATCTCAACCTTCTCCGCCACCAGGGTCATACGACCTGGGGTGCTGATCGCTCGACACTGTTGTGGCTTTACACGGCGCTGGTGCAGTCCCGTCTTGATTTTGGGTGCATTGCCTATGGGTCTGCAGCACCTACGGCACTGCATCTCCTGGACCCCATTCACAACTGTGGGGTTCGCATCGCGACGGGTGCCTTCCGCACCAGCCCAGTGAACAGCTTACTAGTGGAGGCTGGGATTCCCACCCTTGGGGATCCGCCGCCAACACCTGCTCGAGGCTTATGCAGCGAACGTATATTGCTCCCCAGGCCACCCAAACCGTCGTCTTCTCTTTTCTAATGTGGTCGTCCCTCACCATCAGCGACGCCCCAGGTCAGGTCATACAACAGCCTATAGAGTTCGGTCCCTCCTCCTGGAACTTGAGTCTTTGCCCCTTCCGTCTCCATATCGGGTCCAGGTGCATACACCTCCATGGTGTTTGACAAGGCCGTCTATTTGGCTGGACTTGGCCCATGGGCCCAAAGACTCAGTACCACTGGAGGCGCTCCGTCGTCAGTTCTCGGCTGTCATAGCGGAGTTCCGTGGCTATGACCTGATCTACACCGATGGTTCAATGGTGGATGACCGTGTCGGATTTGCCTATACACACGGTGACCATGTGGAACAGCACTCTCTGCCAAATGGCTGCAGTGTTTACACTGCAGAGCTGGTGGCCATTCACAGAGCTCTTGTGCATATCCGGTCTTGCTCAGGCGAGTCTTTCGTTGTTTGCAGCGACTCCCTGAGCAGCCTCCGAGCTCTGGAGCAGTGTTACCCGCGGTCTACCCTGGGGTTGGCCGTTCAGGAGACACTTTATGCCATTACACGGTCCGGGTGGTGTTCATCTGGTCTCCGGGTCATGTTGGTATCCCGGGCAATGAACGTGTTGACAGGCATGCCAAGCAGGCTGTAGGTATGTCCTGTCTAGAGATCGGCCTCCCGGCTTCTGATCTCCGTTCATTGTTGCGCCAGCAAGTACGTCAGCTTTGGGATACTGAGTGGCGTAGCCTGCGCACGCCCAACAAGCTCCGGGTGGTCAAGGAAACGATGGTTGCATGGCGCTCCTCCATGCGCGGTTCACGACGGGACTCAGTGGTTTTATGTCGCCTCCGCATTGGGCATACGTGGCTCACCCATGGACATCTCCTTCGGGGTGAGGACCCAGCCCAATGTCGGTGTGGCTCCAATTTGACAGTCGTCCACATATTGTTGGACTGCCCCCTTTTAGCCGACTTGCGGAGAAATTTTAACCTCCCTGCTGTTTTATCGGCAGTTTTAGGTGACGATGCCACAATGGCAGATATCGTTTTACGTTTTATTCGAGCAGGGGGATTTTATCGTTCTCTCTGACTGGAGATTTCTTTTTTGAAACCCAGTGTTTGACTTTTCCTTTTTTATTCTTATGGTCGGTCAACCACGGCCATCGGTTTCTTTGTTGTACGTTGTCTCTGTGTATCCGTCTTTTCGTTTCGTCTTGTTATTCTTGATGATGTTTTATTGACTCAGTGGGACTCCTCTCCCACATCGTAACTTTAACCTCTGTGCGTGATATCTTTCACGTGTATGGTTTTCCTTTTGTCGCCTAGAAGTGGAATGGGGGACTGATGACCATTGCAGTTTTGTCCCCCTTAAACAACCAACAACAACAACAACAATTCTGACACAACACTCAATCATCTGACCACGTCCGTGATTCCGCAGAGCGCCCCATTCAGCTCTCTCACGGTGTCTAATAACTGCTGAGGTCGCTGATATGGAGTGCCTGGTAGTAGGTGACAACGCAATGCACCTAGTATGAAAAATGTACGTTTTTGGGAGGGTCCTGATACTTGATGACATAGTGTAGCTGTTTGGTCACATGGAGTAACAACGACTGCTGTTGACAAGGAATCTAAAATCGATTCCATATTTATAGACATCCGGAAGGCTTTTGACAGTGCACCTTACAATCGTCTTTTAATCAAAGTGCGCGATTATGGAATACCGCCACAGTCGTGTATTTACTATCGCGGGTTTCTTGCAGTAAGGACAAAGTGCGTTGTAATTGACCACAAGTCATCGAATGAAATGAAGCAATATCTGGTATTCCTCAGGGAAGTGTTATAATGTTCTACTGTCCCCTGTCTTTATAATCGTATAATCGATTTAGCAGATAATCTTACACTGTTCACAGCTTATTCTGTCGTTCATGGATTACTAAAATGACCAGAAGATCAAAAGCAACTGCAAAACTATTTAGAGTAGACATTTGCATGACGCGAAAATTGACAGTTGACCATAAATAACGAAAAGTGTAGATTCATCCATATAAACATTAAAAGAAATGCGTTAAACGTCATTTACACAGTCAATCAGTTTAATTTAAGGGAGATAAGTTCGGTTAAACACTTGGGAATTACAATTACAAACAACCTTAATTGGAAGGAACGCACAGAAACTATCGTGGGAAGGGGAACTGTACGTTTAGTTTCATCGGCAGAACACTTGCAAGATGCAACAGTTCTACTAAAAAGCTGCCTACACTGTATTTGTCCATTCCATTTTCGAGTACTGCTGCGCATTGTGGGATCCCCATCAAGTTGGAAAGACGGAGGACACAGAGAAAGTTCAGAGAAAGGCAGCTCGTTGGGGGTCACAAATTTGATGCAATAGTTGGGGTGGAACTCATTAAAAGAATGGCATTATTCGTTGCGTCATTCGCCAACTTTCTCCTCCGAATGCGAATACGTTTTGCTACTACCCGCCTACATAGAGGGTCGTGAGATTTATAAGAGAAATGAAATGGAAAGATTATTCCCGCGCACTATTAGAGAATGAAGCGGAAGACAAATAGTATGAAAGCTGATCGATGAAACCTTTTAAATGTGATTTGCATAGTAGTTATGTAGAATTAGACGAAAGTTTAAGAGATCGTCTCAAAGATGCGACATGTCGAAGAACCGAGGAATTAAAAGCGGTTTTCTAAGTTCGCCAAGGATGCGATTACTACGATAAGAAATACCACAGTTGCTAGTTCAGTTGAGTAGGAACAGACAGCTATAGAAACGGCAATTAAAAATGTCTTTCAAATGTTTGTAAATCTATCGGAACCAACTGGTTGGTCATTAGTCCGTAGCTTACAAACTAAGGTAAAATAACCTAAGGACAACACAAACACCCATGCCCCAGGGAGGACTCGAACCCCCGACGGCGGACGGCCACCAGGCAATTATTTTCAAACAGTAAGTACCCCCAACCCTGCCCCACTCTACTACCAGGCCACCATCCCTCCGGCCAGAATATTTACATAACCCAACTCTCACGCTTAAAACAGTTGAAAATAACTATTTCATTTGTAAATGGCCTAATAATTGCAGTGTGGGTTATCTCGGACCAGCGCACATTTGTATGACCAGTCGAACAGTGAAGCCAGGTAGGTTACAGCATACAAGCAAAGTCAGTAACGTTTGCACGATGATGCAAAACTGGTGTCCAGGAAAGTAGTACGAATCGATTAATTCGTTTAGAATCATCTGGGCTGAAATTAATAGCTATTTGCACCACTTTTAAGTGCACCGTTAGATTTAGCAGATAAGGTTAATAGAAGAGACGGCCGCGGTGGCCGAGGAGACTGAGACACTCCAGTCACGGTCTGCACGGCCACTACGGTCGGGGGTTCGAATCCCCCCCTCGGGCATGAATATTTGTGCCGTCCTAGTTCGTAAGTAGTTCATAAGTAGTTTGTAAGTTTAGGGACAGATGACCCCGTAGGAGTACACTCGTTGGTTTTTGAATGTAATAGGCCATGAACAGCGTTGGAAATATTTTATCATCATGACGCGGCAAATAGCTCAAAAGAATTTTTAATTTAACAATAATGGCTTAGAAAGCCTTCCTTCGTTCTTTGTTTATGGCTGTCGGCTATTTTTCTCTCGAATCCACGAGACGTGTTGGAAGTTTTGGAGTAGCACCTAACCCTATTCTGCTGGAGGAGACTCTAACTGAAGGTGCCGAGCTTCATTGGTGAGGCACGGTACTATTCAGCTGCCGGACCTTGGTGCACCGGTTGGAACGTATGAGCAGTATCGCGCCAGTATGTTAAGCCATCAGAGTTTCATTTTACTTAATGTCTGTTGCTGCTTGGAGACACTCGCTTGGAGTAGGTTCTAGAGTAGATTTCAAGCACTGTAGGTTGCATCATCAATATAAGAGCGATGAATTATACTGTCATTTTAATTTGTAGGGAAGTGGACTATGTCCCTTTCCCATGTTAGCCAACTCCTATTACATATTTGGTTTAGTGTCAATTGAAAACTTGATTTTGTTGTTCAGAATAACTGATTCACGTATGCTTATTGTAAATAAATTTATGTATAATTGAATCTGCCAGTTTTTCAAGGATCCTCAAGAAATCCAATGTTTGTAAACTTAAGGGACGAAACTGTGGTTTTCGGTCCCAAAAGTTACAGAATACTGAAATTAAGTTATGCTAAAGACAAACGATACTGCTTACTTTATTCACATATTTGCGATGCTTCATGTTGGCAAGCATTTAGATCAGTTGTTTAATAGTATTATGACTTCTTCCTACGCCCTGGGGCCATATTTTGTTTCAAGCATTTTACATCTGTTGCGCATAGAAACTAAGAGATAGGAAAAAGGGTGTAATTATGTGGTGACGATCACTCCCATTCAACAAAGCAACCACATTTTAATGTTTCAAAACACGTATTTTTATTATCAACTGTGTTTACATGAACATCATATAACTAAAGTAGAATATAATATCGTGATGCGTAACTTAGGAACTGCAGTAAGGGATGCTATTAAGGAAGGGGACGGAACAAATCGCGTGACACGCGTCAGTCTGTTGCAGACTGGATGGCGTCGCTGCGCACGACAGGCAGGAGGCGCGCGACGCAGCCGGCGGGCACGTCGACGTCAGAGCCGGCCGCCGGCAGAGTGAGGCGCACGCTCCTGCAGACGAACTGCCGGCCGCGGGCGTCGAACTCCTGCCCGTCGACGCCGTCGGCGCACCAGGCCTGCACGACGCGCAGCCTGGCGCTGTACTGCACCTGGGCGCGGCACACGCTGCTGTTGAACACACTCTCCCAGCCGGGCAGGCGAGAGAGGGCGTGCGCTCTGGCCTGCAGGGGCTCCACACCAGCGACTTCCGTGGACACTGCGCCTTCTGCCGTAGGCCGGCTGCCTTCTGTTGCAGCCTGCACGCCTTCGGTGGTAGCTGCACCACTTGCTTCAGCCTGCAGAGTGGCAGTCACCAGGAAAACGAGTGGGAACACACACCGCCAGCACGAGCCTGCCATTGCTGTGTAGAAAATGTGGTTCCGGGAAAGCTGAGAAGGCCACGGATCTAGCTGCGAGGTCTACTCGAACGAGCTGTGTGACCGACTATATTTTTGCTATAGCTCCGAGTCTATATATAGAGGTCCAAGTCCTAGTCTATCGCGCGGGGAATCTCAGTACGCAGCCTTCTCAATCGCTTGAAGCGTCTTGACCGGACGTTCGTTCCGGAAGCTCTATCTGTTCTGTCCCCGACACTGTATTATCACTCCCACGCAAAACGGCTCGAGTGAAAAACTGACTCGCAAAAATACCCCGCTCATAAATATCACGAAACCCTTTAGTAAACATTAATATGGGCCACTAAGGGTGGAAGCTGGTGCTTCAGATGACTGGGGGTTCACGTCTTTCAGTGTCAGATCTTGATAGTGCCACCTCTTCGAGTGACGCCGGGGGAAAGAACTCGGGTTTTCCTCCCCCCCCCCATTTTAGATATATTTTCGTTAAAAGATCAGCAGAATGTCTTACCTCGGCTTGTATGCGCTTCCTTCAACTCGAGCTGAGGCGTCAGCCTACCAAGCTTCTTTATTTCACACTTTTCTTCCATACTTAAAGCTGAGTAATTTGTTTCTAAAAGATACTGAATGTTGTTCATACTTCTTTGATAATAAACATCAATAACATATGAATATGCTCATGAACCCTAAAACACATTAAGTAACTGATTACACTGTTAAGTGACTGTAACAGAATGAATCTGTTACGATGAAGAGACAAGCCACCTTCGGATCGCGCAAAGGCTGGCCTCCCCCACTTCTTTAGATATTAGGAAAAAATGTATGTTGTTATAGTGGATCTCCGCATCGGGTGGATCAATTTATTTGGGGTTTTCAATTTCAGATAAAGTGGCCGCTGGGAACACAGGGAAAAAAGTGAAATCGGAATGTTTCGAGGGGTAAATTCAAATTGAAAAATTAAAAAAAGCAAACGCACGAAAACAAAAAAAGTTGTCATTTTTGGCACATTTTGGTCTTTTTTATTTTATTTATTTTTATTTTTTTATTTTTTTTTAAGTCGAACCGATGGAATTTTCTCATTTTGAAATATACTGTAGAGATAATCGCTGTTGAATCTTCCACGACCACATAACCCGGAAGATTCAACAGCGATTATTTCAGCCGGTCGTGAAAGCCTTCACTGCATGATACTGTAGAGAATTTTCTTCTCCATCGAATGGTGTATGCCACATGCGGGAGAAAAATCGGCCGGCCGCGGTGGCCGAGGTGACTGAGGCGCTCCAGTCACGGTCAGCACGGCCACTACGGTCGGGGGTTCGAATCCCCTCTCGGGCATGGATATTTATGCCGTCTTTAGTCTTAGCTAGTTCATAAGTAGTTTGTAAGCTTAGGGACTGATGATCCCGTCCCATAGGTTGTACAAACATTTGAACTTTTTTTTTTTTTTTTTTTTTTTTTTTTTTTTTTTTTTTTTTTTTGGAAAAATCGGAAACGGCAAAACGGCAGATAGAGTTCGGGAAAATTTTACCTGTTCAGAACCAGGGAATCGTAATAGCTTTAAAGCTGTTAGGAATCAAAGTATTGAGGAAATCAGAGCGCCATTCAAAATATTATTTGCCAATAACGAAAACTTATTTTGTTGTCATTATTGTGCCAAACGATATTTCGTCAGTGGAGATCAGAAATATGCTCCAGTAACCTAAATTGTGTTTTAAAATTTAGTTTTATGTCTTGTGCAATAACAGAATAAGTACAATAAGGAAAAGTGAAGGAATAACAAAACGGGTCCAACTTTCACCCGGTGGAAATTTTCCTATTGTTATTATTATAATTAATTATGTTGTAAGCAGTATGAAACAAACCCCAAATCATAATGAATATTTTTACTGGGTAGTGGCAGCTTTGTGGGCGATCCGGTAAGGCTGATGCTTTTCTGGTTTCAAACCGTTAAATATTTATTACAACGAAAAGTATAGCTGTCACATACCCTCAAAATCGCAGCACATTTGAAATAAAGTCCAAAGATATGTGCCAAGTAACAATACAAAAGTCATTGTTGTTCCTGTATCTCTTAAAAAGAAGATTGGGTTAAAAAAATTGCTTGCAGTCGGTCTCTAACCCACTAACTTCGACAGTGCAGCGCGATGCCACCAACCGAATGACTATTCTTGCTAGATGAAGTGTAGTGACTTCATTATTATTCATCATCGGATCTTCTGAAGGCTTTTACAGTTGATGCTCCTTTATAGTTATAATACATTTTATAAATATGACGTGTTTTTGATTAATGTTCAATGAGACAAAAACTAACACAAAGAGCGGGTGTTGCCTTCAGGGAATATTTGCGCATGGGTAAGGCGAGGTGCGCAATAGCTCCATTCTTTTGCTTCGGGACCATTCGTGCGTAACCGCCAGAGCTCGAGTAGCCACGAGCTGGTATCTGTACCAGCTCCAGCGTCAATGTTACAAGCGGCGTTTCCCCTTACCCTGCCGCGGTAGCGACCATGTGCTGCCTCCAAGGGGTTCAGAAGAGAATTTGAACCTCAGCCGCGCATGCGCTTTGCAACGATGCGGCCACTGCCGCCTATATTACGTGTACGACTCGTGTACGTGCTGTCTCCGCGACGTAAAACGTCTCTCATCCGATAAAAATATTTTGAGTCAGCATATAAAATGATCTGATAGAATAACTAAACGAAGAATGATAGTTTAAAAACACTTTTTATTTAATTTGTTTATTTACTTTTTCCGCGATCAGTGAACACACACAGGACATGACGCCACTGGCCACTAGTGAGTACCTACAACAGAGATCTGGATACACAGTTCAAACATCAGGACTCCCAGAAATGGATGTGAACGTATAAACGTAAATATTCATTATTGGTCAAAATAATGTGAACATATGAATGTAAATATTCATTATTGGTCAAACTGGTACTCTAGTGTCGCATATTGTCAGGCAACCAAAGACAGCTACATCGCTATCGATAGAGCCACAGAACACCAACAGTTGGTACTGTTACTTCCTTCATTCTCCTTAGAACAACATCACTTGCATCATACCTGATTGGTTAAATAGACGGTGCATTGTATTCGTGCAGATTGTATGTATCGAGTCAGCTCAAAGTGCAACGCTCCGTCGATAAGGGCAACATGATTTCTGAATTACTTTCAGGCCCTGCACGTACAATTGTGCGGTTCTGGTTTTTCTCGCTTTATTTCTTTATGATTCACGCCGGGACGTTCGGGCCTCCATCATACAATAGTCGGTGGACTGTGGTAATGTGCTCAACGTGTTTTAGTTTCATGTGTCTACACTGTGTGGTACTAGCAGTCGGCAAACTTCCAGTACACTTACAATGGCGGTAAGAAAGACTGTTGACAATGTGTTGATATACTTGACATGGAAAACTTTCATATCTGACAGCCAGTTGATTTTATGTGATGCTGTGATGTTATTATGTCATTTCTTTCGAAGGCTTGTATGGTGCAGATCATAAAAATTTGTAGTGAAGGCACAAAACAGACAATTGCGTGGGTACAAAATTTATTTTCTTTTTTGTAATGTATTGCTGTATGTATTTTGTATCTTAAACATCCCTCTCTTTATTAATGTCACGTCCCCTACAACCTTGGGTCTGAAAGGAGTAGTTTCACTTAGAAAATTCTTGCGGGCAGCAATAGAACCTCGGTATTTTCACGACCGATGGTTGGACTTTGTCAGCTTCATAATATATCTACAGCGATGCATTTGAATACCCACTTATTTGTAATATATGTCAATTCGTTACTAAAGTTGTAGGATCTTCCAATTATAGTGTACCTAGCCGGCCGCGGTGGCCGAGGGGACTGAGGCGCTGCAGTCACAGTCTGCACGGCCACTACGGTCGGGGGCTCGAATCCCCCCCTCAGGCATGGATATTTGTGCCGTCCTTAGTCTTAGGTTCAAAATGTTCAAATGTTTGTTAAGCTTATGGGACCTAACTACGGGGTCATCAGTCCCTAAACTTACAAACTACTTATCAACTAGCTTATCCTAAGGACGGCACAAATATCCATGCCCGAGGGGGGATTCGAACCCCCGACCGTAGTGGCCGTGCAGACCGTGACTGGAGCGCCTCAGTCTCCTCGGCCATCGCGGTCCCCGCGTGTGACCACTTTCATGGCAAATATAACAGGTAGAAACCTGACCGTTGTACATAACTTATGCCCTGTAACCACAAACCATAATTCGGGAAGAAATGTTGTGCTTGATATGCAGTTCTACAGAATGAACTCCGCTGTAACACTGCAATCTTCGTATACTGGACCATTTTTCACGCTGAATGCTCTTAACTAAGCCGTATTGTCACAAGACTTCAGCCAAGTCACTGTCCTCTACTTCCGGCGGCAGATTAGATACGGACATTTGTGTATTCCATAGCAACGTCTGGAATTCGCACAGTACTCACGTACACAACGTAAACGCTATTGATTCGCAGTGCTCAGAGACGTGCTAGCTCTATCGCGTCGCAAGCAAGACTTCGCCCATGAGGACACAGGAACAACATACCCGAACGGAATTACTCAAGTACGCCTCCCGTCAGATGCAAATTCGCAACTTTACTCTGCCCATTAGAACTCAAATTCGTAATTTTTGTAAACTTCCTTAAGAGTAAGGGCCTATGAGTGACTTCGCACTAAATGAAGGATCCTTGACCGTCATCGGCATGTTGTATATGGCGTTCTTTCGGACATTTCAGAAAGAACAGACGCCATTATATATTCATATTCACTGATTGACATTAACTGCCAATGGGTAACGTTAAAAATGTGCACCCAGCCAGGATTCGAACCCTGGTCTCCTGCTTTCTAGGAAGTTGTGCTGACCCCTGCACCACAGGGGACGGAAAATGTGCGGTTCTTCAGTGCGGAGACACTCCTAGGCTCTTACTCATTACAGGAATCATTTTAGAAAAACTACGAGAAATCAGGAGACCCGGGTTCGAATCCCGGCTGAGTACACATTTTCAACTTTACCCATTCGCAGTTAATGTCACACTTTCCGTGAATATGATTAATTACATACATGGCGATCTGATAATAAAATCGCTTAAAGCAGACGATTTTATGTCACATTTAGCAAAAAGTATCTCGCATTAGATAAATCTGACAGAGTTCTACGTTGCAATGCGTTGAGCACACTGTACAGATGCTGCTCGTGGTCTGCAGACTGCAGACCACTACAAGAACAAAGTTTAATTCACTTTCGACGAAGGAGAAAAGGATCACCTAATTTCCTAGACGTATTAGTGATGGAACTGGCGGACGGAACTTTGGACCGTAAAAGATACAAAGTACACAAACATATTTTCTCCCTAAGGGATCCTAAAAGTCGAAGGAGAGGAAGAACAAAAAAATGCTCGTTAGAAAAGTTCGGTTATAGTTGACTTTCGCTACCAAGTTTTTCCGTTGAGATTATGTAACAAGCACCACGACGAAGCTGCAAGAATTTGATACTAATGAGGAACAAACGATAGCTGGCTATAGAAAAAGGTTTCCTTAATTTCATTAACAACTTTACTGGTCGCATCGGATAGTTTTGTGGTGTTTGGGGTTTTAATTGCACCGGTAAAATAAACGGAGGGAGATTACGTCGGGTACTAGTGACAGCTGGCATGTTGAAAATTCCATGTATATGTAACCAAGTTCACATTGGAACCACGCACTTGCTTAGACGAACGGAAGAGAAACTGCCAGATTGAGTGAACAGTTAACTTCGTTGAACCTGCTTTTACAGCGAAGACCATAAAATTTGACAACAAATACTATTAACGGATGACAAGATATTACAAATCTATTAATAATTTTAAGAGCAACGAGGTTAAGTGAATTAAAACGTGGGTGGCGACTATGCTGGGATTATGCATCAAAGAACATACAACATTATCATAATTGTATATGGTTTGACAAACTGGACAATTTATGAGCGTCTGCACAAACGAAGTCCGATTGCGGAAATTTATATGGGGCTCAAGAATGTGAAGTATGGACGAAGAACACTAGAGTGACCATTAGATTGAGATTGTCGATCGGGAGGGAAACGTGCAGGTTGATCGATACGGTTAAAGAAACCGTTTTTGCAAAGTATCCGAATTTAATTCAACATCTCGTAAAGCCAATAGGTCTCACAAGTTCTTTTCTTTAAGTTAAGGTGCGAAACAGCTAGGTATTATTTGTAGAAGAGAGACAAAAACAACGATGGATAAAGTGTTTAGATGACAAAGTACTACGTTTTCATCACGTTAACATACTTTCAGCAGTTACATCAACGTTTTTTAACAACTTATGGAAAATAATGCTGAACTTATCATTTTAATCCATTAATTTATATCTACTACAACGGCATTGGAAAAGCACCGTATCTTTCGTTAATCTGGTTGAACACACTTATCTCCTAATCCACTCAACTAATTGCAAAGGAGTTTTCACAGGTACATGCGCTGCTGGCCATTCAAATTGCAACACAAAGTAAGGCCGGAGATTCTATGAAATTTTCTCTGTGTACAAATCGCGTCACGTCGAATAAAATCCTCGAGCTTTCGATGGCAAGCTCCGCCATCGTTGTCAGGAGTAAAACTCCCGGAGATATCACAGCCAAATTAACTTGGGAGGTATCACGTTGTACCGCAGTCCTATTGGAAGTGAGGAACGTGATGAAATCAGTACTGAGTGTTGCTATCATTGTTGGCTATAACTGCTGCTACACGCCTCGACATTGAAAGGAAGAGCCTTTGGATAGGTTGTTGGTGGTACAGTAATCCTTGCTCTTTCCACGTATGCGAAAGTTTATCCGGTGGAACCTCGGATGGTGTATCCCAGGCCAATCATTCCAGAATCATCGACCAGGAAAGAAACTGGGAGAATTGGGAGCAGAAGATAGGATTGCAAGAAGATGAGTGGCGAAGACGTTTTGATAACTGCGTCATCGCAAATCATTCTGGTACAATGTGGTCGTACGCCAGCTCCGAAGGTATGGGAGGACAACAGGCTGCAAACTTGAGAAATGGAACGCCGGCCGGCTAGTGTTCAAAATGTTCAAATGTTTGTATAGCTTTTGGGACTTAACTACGGGGTCATCAGTCCCTAAACTTACAAACTACTTATGAAAGAGCTAATACTAAGGACGGCACAAATACGCATTCCCGAGAGGGATTCGAACCCCGACCGTAGTGGCCGTGCAGACCGTGACTGACGCGCCGCAGTCCCCTCGGCCACCGCGGCCGGCCTGGTTAGTGTACCGCCAATGCGTGGAAGGGGGGGGGGGTGGCGCCGGGATGACACTGCAACTACTCTTTCGTTCGACGAAATGTCAGTTTCAGATGTTCCATATCGGGCTTCAGAATCCGAACGTCGTCCAAGCGTCTACCCCCCCCCCCATCAAAAAAAAAAAAAAAAAAAAAAAACTTTTATTGACTTTTACACTGTTATTTAAATTTCAGTGTCAGCTTATTGCACAGAGAGAAGAAGCATTCGATTTGACTATCACCTTTTTATAAAACTCTCACTCTAGATAAAATATTTCAAAGTTCTCTTGCCAAGAGAAATGATCTGTCAAAATTAAAATTCCGTAGCTGCATGTTGTTGTCAACACAGACATTATAAGTTGCTCTCATTCGTAATCGATCTATGTAAAGAATCGATTTTGTGAAACTCTATAAAATCTCAATCGTCTTCTTCCCTCGACGATGTATAATATTTCAAATAATATCGATGTGGATATATCTTGCGAATTTTGTAAAAGGTTGAAAGAATAATCTTAAAACACACTATTAAAGTTCAAGACGTTATAACATTTTTATTGCTCTCACAATATTCAGATCATCACTCGGCAAGAGCTAAAAAAATGTTTTGATTCATTTCAATTTTACAAATCATCTCGGTTAATAATGTACATACAAATAAACATTTTCGACGGCAACCGCAGAGTCCAGCATCTTCCTGCCTAGTGGCTGTCGACCCGCGGCTTGAAGTGGCCTGATGTTTACTCCTTGAGCTCAGCGGTGAAAATGTTGCTCTCGTAGGTTGAATCGCCGTCACAGCACATGAAACATAAGAAACACACAAAACTTTCTTAAGAATCACATAACACAAAGTATTAACATTTGAAATCATTAATCAACATAAAACTAAGTATAAAACCTGCGAAACTGAGCTAATATAAGGTAGTAGCGAAGACAGTAATCAGTCGCACTACAGGGTGCAGCAGTGGAGTCCAATGCCTCCCCCATCCGTAGTATTAAGCGCACGACCTGAGTGGCAACGCATACGACAGCAGTTTTGCAGTCTCCTTCCTCGTTGTCTCTAGACACTAATCCGACTGTCCCGTTGATGCAGCCAGAGTTTCCCGCCCAAATAACAGTTGTAGTGGGACGGGCGAACACATGTCTTTAATTGGGTAAGAGGCTGCCTGAAAAACTGTTAATTCCGCTTTTACTTTTTTTTTTGGAGAAATTAAGGTTCTTCTTTATAACAGCTTAGAAGTAGTTTATGGCAGTCCTACAAACTTTGTTTAACCGTGGATAGACTTCGTTTCCGATGTACCGCCCACTAACACACGAAACATATTATTAAGTTCTTCCTCTCTAAGAAGTTCTCACATTTAAAGTGGATTTTAGTTTCATTTAAGACTTACATCCATGTGCACAAGAGCCAGGAATCACAAATAATTTCATAAAGTTTTACCTTGAAGAGGTTCCTCCAAATAAAATTCACGTAAGTTATTGCAAAAGTTTCTAAAGTTGGTTATCCTTCTATTTAAATAAACAACGATGACATCTAATTAAACTTTCATATTTTCGCTGTTCACAAAAATGTACAGTCCCATTAAAGTTTGTTATGTTCGAGAAAATTTCTAAAATGTACACTTAATAGAAATAACTGTGGTAACTAATATTCATTTCCATTTAAACCTTTTACAAACTCCAATAAGATTCATTTTTCGTAATACATTTTAACAATTTTTCACATTTATTAATATAACAAGATCTGTACAGCTTGACATGACAATCGGAATTAACTCATTTTTCAAAGAATTTTTTTCCATAACTTTTTACAAAGAGAAAACCTAATAATTTGTTTTTGTAAATGTCTTCTTCGATCACGACGCAACCACGGGCTGCAGTTTCTCCTTACGCCGCATGGCCGTCGACTCGCAACGGTTGGTGGCCAGCAATCACATCTTTGGTTCCGGCGTGTAGGACTGCTGACCGCGTTGTGATGCTCTCGAAGAGACATGAAACAGAAAAACAAATGCAAACTTTCAAGTACACAGAGTGGCTTGTGACGGGATGTAGCTCCTTCTCCCACTACTCAGTGTATTATTCCGCCGTATGAGTCTCGACGGTCGTCTGTTTCATTTTGCAAGGAGCTGAAATAATTTGAAGATTACGTTATTCGCGTTTTTGTCAGTCTACGCTCTACAGTATAACAGCGCGTTTCGATAGGAGTTGTCGTCTTAACATGGGTAGGGACTACGATTCCTAGCCGCGGCCGATCGCATTGAGGCACTATGCTGCGATGCGCGATGCCGTTCCCCATCGGGGGTTCGAATCCCCCCCCCTCGGGCATGGATGTTTGTGCTGTCTTTTGTATAAGGTAGTTCATAAGTAGTTTGTAAGTTTAGGAACTGATGACCCCGCAGTTAAGTCCCATAGGCTCCACAAACATTTGAATTTTTTTTTTACGATTTCTGTTCAAATGTTTGTTGAGCTTATGGGACTTATCTACGGGGTCATCTGTCCCTAAACTTATAAACTACTTATGAACTACCTTATACTAAGGACGACACAAATATCCAGGCCCAAGGGGGATTCGAACCCCCGACAGTAGTGGCCGTGCAGAACGTGACTGGCGCACCGCAGTCCCCTCGGCCATCGCGGCCGGCTGTGATTTCTGTGTGCGGATGAACACTGCATCGGTGACACTTCGCTACAAAGCTTCAGACGGAGTTAGCTTCTATTACACTGCTTGAGTTTGCGATCGAAGATCACTGCCAATGTAAGTCGGCTTTGGGGATCCAGCGGAATTATAGCGAGGTTGATGTGTCCATCTGTCGGCCCATGAATGAGTTCAGTCTCGTTAAAGTCAGGCCTGAGGTTGTCCTCTCTCAACCGAACGAGGTGGCGCAGTGGTAACACACTGGACTCGCATTCGGAAGGATGGCGGTTCAAATCCACCTCCGGCCTTCCAGATATAGGTTTTCCGTGATTTCCCTAAATTCTTCCACATCCTTTCCCAAACACCCAGAGCGTAAGATCCGTGTCTAATGACCACGCTGTCGACGGGACGTTAAATTCTAAGCTTCTTTCCTTTCTTGCCCCCCTCTACCCTGGTCGAGTGGGAGGTCACATTAGCAGGAGGAGTAGGAAGAAATGGCTAAGGAGGAGGAGGAGATTGAAGTAGAGGAGTAAATGAACAAGTAGAGTAGTACATGCATTAAGAGAATATTGGAAACAATACATATTCCAGCAACGCCGGGCTTACAACTAGCTAATGCAGGGAGAAAGAGACGGCAAAGAGGACAAAGAGCGAAGTAAAAAATAGGCATGGAGATGGTAGAGGAAGGAAGGAAAGACGTTTGGTGGTTTACGCCCCGTCAACAGCGTGGTCATTAGAGGCGGAGCTTACGCTGGGTTTGTTAGGGTAAGGATTGGGGAAGGGAATCGGCTGCGCCCTTTAAAAGGAAAAATCCTGCCATTGCCTGTAATTATTCAGGAAGATGACGGAAAACCTAAATCTGGATGGCCGGAAGTGGATTTGAACCACCTTCCTCCCGAATGCGAGTCCCGTGTGTTGCCACTGCGCTACCTCACTCGGTAGAAATAGTTGAAGTGATGGGCAGGGAGATTAGGAGAAGAAGTGAAGCATGTTCATCGAATTCCCATACATATTTAGCGATTGAGAGGCATAGTTGTGTTCCCGAAAAGTTCCGGACTAATTTAATTCAAACTTTTGAACAAATATCAATAATAATTCAATTCATTGAGACATATATTGTTTCATTATACCAAAGGGATTGAATATAAGGAATAAATTTGTGCTGTGTCCGGGATTCGAACCCCAGCCATAGCACAATTTTTATGTAAACGCCTCTCATATTCTGAAAAGTTGTTTAAATGTAGGCTGTACATTTTAATGTACAAGTATCTTCTTCTTACTTTCCTTCAGCGTTTGTCCCGCTGGACTTCGGGGTCTGCTACATGAATCCGTTCTCTCGCTGCATCTGGATGGGTGTTGGCGCTCTTCTGGTCTTTAAGCAGCGTGTCAGCCCAGCGTTGCTTAGGTAGTCCTTTGGGTCTTATGCCGACGACTTCAAGTATGTAACCCGCCTTAGCTACAGAGTCATCACCGTCCCGTAGAACATGTCCAAACCGTCGAACACGGCTCTCGCGCATCTTGTCTTGCATCGGCGCAACACTGAAAAGTTTCCTGATGTTGTCGTTGGAAACGTGATCTAATAGTGGCAACTGCTGTCCACCTTAGCAACTTCATTTCCATTATACTTAGGCGGCGTTGCGTGTCAACTGTAGCCGGACAATACTCACAGCCGTACTAGGCGACTGGTCGGATGACAGTGTGGTAGATTTTTTTAAATATTATAAGCTATCTTTCATCCTGCTGTCGCAAGTGACTCCGGTTGCTTGCCACTTTATCCAGGCTTTCTGAGTTCTGGACTTGACCTCTTCGGTGAGTCGGCTGTCAACAGTGATCGTGGAACCAAGGTACTTAAACTTATTCACACGAGTCTGATGTTCACCATTAATCGTGATAGTTCCCATTTAATGCCTGTCTGACGTCATGTACTCATTTTTCTTCAGGTTAAGACGCAAGCCATGTTGCGCCAGCCGATCACTCCATTCTTGTATTTGTCTCTGCAAATCAAGCTTGCTTTCTGCTGCCAGCATCACGTCATCCGCATAAAGTAGGGCCCATGGTAATGGCCGGTGCAGGTTGTCACGGTGTCCATTATGAGTTTGAACATAAGTGGCGATAGAGCAGAACCTTGATGAAAGCCTGTTGTGAGAACATATCTTCTTGCCTGAGCATAAAACAACTGTATCCTGTGGTGTCGCACAAGTCCAAAGTGCGCGCCACCTACTTTCGCCGCGCGCCGCCATGCACGCACGGCGCGGCGTTCTTACGACGTAAGCCACGAGCGCCCTCTGCTACAACTCCGCTCGTGGCCACCAGTGAAGGACATCGTTCACTTGGGACTGAGTTAGGAACCAGTAAGGACTTCGGAATCAGATAGGCACCAGTGAACACTTGGCTATCGGATAGGCACTAGGCAGGACTCCAACTCAACTATGTATCAGCTTTCTGCAGTACTGATCTATGTAAAAGTTAAGTATTGTATACATTCTGTGCAATATATATCTCGTTCTAATTTACTCTAGTGTTTCTAGTTTCTGGCTGCTCCCCTCCGTACCTGCACCAGCGTGCTATCTTTATTCCTGTGTTGGTCTCATTCCACTCGGCCACCGACACCTACGACGGGAACGAGACACAAAAGCGGCGACGAGGCTGGGACACAAAATACCCAGTTACTAAGTTGCTCTGGCATCTCATGCTGTCACAGTGCTAGCCAGATGAGACTGTTTGGCATCCGATCACAGGCCTTTTCGAAGTCGAGGAATGCTAAATGCAACGGTTTCGCGGTCTCATGATGTATCTCTACGAAGAGTCTTGCGACATGAATCGCATCAATTGTGCTGCAATTCTTCACAAATACAGCTTGGTTTCTGGAAATTTATGAGATCTGACGGATTTTCGTGGCGTTGCAGAGAAGTCGAATTGGGCGGTAGTTTGTGCACTCATTTTTTTTCTAGTATATAATACACAAATATTTATTTAATGTAGGAAGTTAAGCATTCCCTTAAAAAATCTCAAAAATAATTTGATGGATTTACTTAAGATTTTTTCACGATACTTCAATGTACTTATGGTTGATCTTGGTTATACATTTTAATCCTTTCTGACAAGATTTTCTCCTCTATCAAGGAAATTATTTTTAATGCTGTAATGTTAAATTTTCAATGATTTTAGAAGCAAGATTTATGCAATTATATGCACCGATTTTCATACTCCAACACCGTATACTGAAAATGAAGGGTTTTTTTTACGGACTAAATTAATTAATTTTGTAGTACCAACAGTTGTGCTAAATAAACTGATCGTTCAATAACTACATCGCAAAATAACAACTTCTACTTTTAGTTATACAGCGGAATACAAGTAACCCACAATTTCCGTGTTCTTTGAAGTTCGTGAACTGCTGCGCAGTGCAACACTCGCTTCTTAATATTTCTATAGTAATCTTCCGCAGGTGGCAGTGAATGTGCATGATGACATGATTGGACACTCAGGTGTCGTATACATGTTCTTTTCACTGAGAAAAAATACTTCTGAGCCACCTTAGAGACCGTAGAAGTTATGTACACATTTGTAGCCAGAGGGTCCGAAAGGGTTAATACATAAAATGTGTAAATATAATGCTAAGGAATACAGCCGTTTTAAGACAAAACAGCATAGAAGGTAGGGACTGAATGGGGAAAATTTAACTTTCCATGAGCATTCAGATCTGATAATAAGGCTCAGAGAAAGGAAGAGCATTGGAATAGTACCATTTCATATTTGTAAATCATACCTGTAACGAGATGTCTTGAATAACGCTTGAAATAAACTCATACTTTGGAAGGAAGACTTTCGTAATAGCCTTTTTCTTTTCTGAAAAATGAGGTGTATTGTTCCAAAATTTTGCAAATAAGACAAAAACAGACGTCAGTTTGACACTAAAATGATCTCTTTAATTGTGAATAATATGTCACTTAATCATCCTACACATTAATATTACAACAATAGCGATATTAAGATAGTAACAACAACAGATAATATAACAGCATAAAATGTAGTTAGTAACTCTATACTCGAAGTTCATCAAAGAGAGAAGTTATACAAAATTAGAATTGAACATTGAATTACGACTACTAAATTAGAATTTGATGCTCAAGCTGAAGTGTTAGCAAATATACGTTTAACAACTTGTATGGCAACCTCATTTAACCCTTTCGTGGTTTTTACTCATTTTTTAGAATATCTTAAGGTATCTCAGCTGCTACAGAGTCTGATTTGGATCAGGATTACAAATATGACACTCAAAAAACTTTAGCATATACCATTTTTCCTAAAAAAAAAAAAAAAAAAAAAAAAAAAAAAAAAAAAAAAAAAAAAAAAAGGTGGGACACATACGTCCCACTGATCATTTCTGGCACCGATTTACCTAAGACTTTTTAAAATAATTTCTTAAGTTCTCCTGTCATAGGGTCTAAACAAGTACATGATTGAAAAATATGTAATGCACACCAAATTGAAAAAAAAAAAAAAAAAAAAAAAAAAAAGACGAGAGAGAGCTGTCTCGCAGCTTCTATAATAAAAAATGCAGATAATAGTAAACCACATACCGTGTTTTATGAGCGCAAAAATTTACAGAAAAACTTGTTTTCTTTGAAATACGAGTACTATAATATCGCAACATAAAGGCACTATAGGGCTTCACAGTGGTCACTGGGACACATGCGTCCCACTAATTGTAAATTCACTGAAAAAAGCTTTTGAAGTAAAATGAGTTTTAGAAAGCGTAATTGTTGTTTGTAAGCTTCTAAGAAAGATAAAATAGCAAATATACTTACTTCGGACATTTTCGGTAGCGATAAAACTACGAAAACCGTCTCAAGGCACAATAAACTGTGGTTACTTCGCGAAAATTCACGCGGCAGCCCATATAAACAGTCACAGCCTTCTACGCTGTAAGAATTTCAGTGCCTCGATTTTTTCCGCGTTCTGCAGGGGACCACCAACAGATAGCAGCACTATGCAGAATTACGTAACTCGCCACCTTGTGATACAAATGAGGTCCGAAGTTAGTGGGACGTATATGTCCCAACAAGCACGGAAGGGTTAAGGAATTTGCCTTCCCTAATCAGCAGAATAGTGAATGGCGACGCCGTTGTCTCCAGGTACGCGTCGGGCTACGCACCCTCCTCGCACGTCCACATCGCCGACGTCCTTGACGGGCACCGTGATGCGGACACTGCGGCAGACGTAGTCGCGGCCCCTGGCCTCGAACACCTGACCCTCCACGTCTTGGGCGCACCAAACCTCCAGCACTTGCAGCCTGCGGTTGTAGGACACTTCAACGCGGCACACCGTCTTCTCTCGAACCATGTGCCACTGGGGCTTGTTCGTTATGTTTGGTCTTTGCTGGACAGACGTCTCTCCTAGAGAAGCGGCTTTCACTGAAGACGCGCAAGAAACTAGTAGCAGAGCCACCACAGCCGTGAAAGAATAAGTCACTAAACACACGCGGTTGTTGGCAGCCATTTTGTCCCGATGCTCAGAAGTTTAAGGAAACAAAGGACACAGCTCGTGACAAGTGTGTGTGAAGTTCAGAGACGATCTGCGGGATGAGTGCAGCAGCCGTCTTTTTTAAACGTTCTTACAATCCAGAGGATACGCGTGCGACGGATGTGTCTCCACTCCGTGGGTGCCGGATTGTCCGAGTCTTATCTCGTATTGGCGGACGTAACGGAAATAACGCGTGATTCATCCTCGCAGGTTTAGAGACGTACTAGTGGTCGGTTTCCTAGGTGCTATCGATAAGATGCGTTCACGGACGTCAGGATCTCGTTCTGTGTTCCAGGAATGGAAGTTTCGTGTGATGACACATCAGAAGAGAGCAGCGGGTTCAAATGTACGTAGATCTATGCAACCTAACTGCTGTGGTTATCAGTGCCTGGGCTTCCAGACTAGTTAAACTAAGGACATTTACTATCTATTCATTATAAATTAATAAAATTCACCGGTCGTGGTGGCCGAGGGGACTGTGGCGCTCCAGTCACGGTCTGCACGGCCACTACGGTCGGGGGTTCGAATCCCCCCTCGGGCATGGATATTTGTGCCGTCCGTAGGATTAGCTAGTTCATAAGTAGTTTGTATGTTTAGGGACTGATGACCCCGCAGTTAAGTCCCATAAGATCTACAAACATTTGAAACCTAACCGTTATACATTGCACATTTGTCCACTTTTTCAAGTTTATTTTCTATGCATGTTAACTGATTCTTTGTCGGTCGTGGTTGCCGAGCGGTCTGCGGCGCGCCAGTCACGGTCTGCACGGCCACTACGATCGGGAATACCCCCTCGAGCATGGATATTTGTACCGTCCTTAGTCTTAGCATGTTCATAAGTAGTTTGTAAGCTTAGGGACTGATGACCCCTTAGTTAAGCCCCCCACCCGCTCAAAATAAATAAATAAATAAATAAATAAATAAATGAAATAAAAATAAAATAAAAAAAATAAAAAATCATCAACCAGTTGCTTGTGATTATTTATTTTAGACGACCGATTTCGGGCGCTTCAGGTGCCCTTCTTCTCGTCTATTTTAGTTTTGTTGCTTAATGAATGTACATGCTATTAGGATAATCAACACTAAGTGCACTTAGACCACCACTTAAAATAGTCCAGAAGAAGGGCACTCAAGCACCCGAAACCGGTAGTCTAAAATAAATAATCACAAGCAACTGGTTGCTGAATTTTATTAATTTATAACCTGGACAGTTGCTAAAATGGATAAATTACTTTATCTATTTATTTCTCATTTACAGTCCTGCTACATTTTAATAAAAAGCAGGACGTACATTTGTAGAGTTACTTGTTATATTGTACATTAGTTCATCAATGTTGCATATTTTAAGCATTTGAAACAGATGAAGATAAGAAAAATAGAAACAAGGAGAAAAAGTTATATACACAATTGCTTACATTTGTTGCTACAATTATAACAGCTGCTGTGGAGTAGCCGAGCGGTCTAAAGCGTCTCACTGCCGAGCGCGCGGTAGCTCGCCGTGGAGGTTCGAGTCTTCACTGGGGCATGGGTGTGTGTGTTTGTCCTTAGGTTAGTTTACCTAGGTTTAAGTAGTTTGTAAGCTACGGACTGATGACCACGCAGTTTGGTCCGATAGATTTACAGACATTTGAACATTTGAACAATTATAATATAACAAATTACAATTCATGCATATTACAATAAATTAGTTGTAGTGGAGAACATAAAAAACATGATTATTCTTTCTTTTTCCTCTCTGTAGGGTCCGCAGCACGA
Source organism: Locusta migratoria (assembly GCA_026315105.1). NCBI lineage: Eukaryota > Metazoa > Arthropoda > Insecta > Orthoptera > Acrididae > Locusta > Locusta migratoria. Next base: position 181,452,773 of record CM048746.1, read on the forward strand.
AATATGTCATAATTAGGCATTTAATAAATGATTAGTTACTTGGTTGTTATACACGTGTCGAAATTCAATGTATTCAGAAATTTGTTAGTTGTAATTACGGGATACAACAATGTAATAGGAAAGAAAGGAAATATTTCTAGAAATAAAGGGGTTTCCTGTCATTGTAGCTAATTTAATTGTACTATGCGAAGCGTTGAATACCTTTGAATGTTTCCCCCAAGCCACCGATCGCCTGGCACAGTTTCCATGGTTTCGGTGATGTTAGTCTCTTTTCTCTATATTGTTTATTCTTTTTTCTGTTTCAGGTGTTAGTTATCATATTAATTTAAAGTACGTCTGGTTTGGGTTGATGACAGTGGGAGATTGCTCCCCCTGTCAATGTTGAGTCTCATCGGTATCACTTGCTTCATTTGTGGAGGTGGCATCGTCTTCATCCTCGTCTCTTTGTTCTCAACTATATATGTCCACTCTTCGAGGCACTCTACGGGCACACTCCTGTAGGGTCTTGTCCTTCTGTATTTTTCAAAAAATTCAAATGTTTGTATAGCTTAGGGGACTTAACTATGGGGTCATCAGTCCTTAAACTTACAAATTACTTACGAACTAGCTAACACTAAGGACGGCACAAATATCCATGCCCGAGGGGGGATTCAAACCCCTGTCCGTAGTGGCCGTGCAGACCGTCACTGGAGCGCCTCAGTCAAATAAAATGTTTCAAATGTTTGTATAGCTTATGGGACTTAACTACGGGGTCATCTGTCCCTAAACTTACAAACTACTTATGAACTAGCTAACACTAAGGACGGCACAAATATCCATGCCCGAGGGGGGATTCGAACCCCCGACCGTAGTGGCCGTGCAGACAGTGACTGACGCTCCTTAGTCCCCTCGGCCACCGCGGTCGGCGTATTTTTCATAGGTCGCATTGGGTATCTTGTCTGCTAGTGCGTTGAACTGTGTCCATTTTTGTTCCTCTCCTATTACGTCAAAAATCGTATTGGGACAACACACACTTACACCCATTCCAGAGGGAGGATTCGAACTTCTGACGGCGGAAGCCGGACGCTCCGCAGCAAGGCGTCTTAGAGCGCTCGGCCCTTTCACCGCGGTGTAGCAACTCGAATTCCACCAACCACGTAATGCACAATTCGGAAGTACAAGCTGTTCTCAAAGAGATAAGAATGGTTTTTCTGCTACTTTCCTTAATATATCTATGTACTGAAAGACAAGAAGTAGTTTCAAAGTTATTTTTTTAGATAATTGTTAGCAAGATTTCCTTCATAAGTGAACGTAAATAGTATTTCAAATAGATACTCAGAATTAGTATGAAAATACAGAAGTCCAATTCGAAAAATGTAGTTAACACTTTTTAAAAGAAGCCCTTGTCGCTTTCCATTGTTAAGATTATTTATTTTGAAATACATGACTGAAGTTTTGGTCTTTGACCATTTTCTGTTACAACAGGATAAAACTGTCGCAAAACATAAGTCACGATTTTTAAAATGTCATAAATTTATACGTGTCATTGACTGTGTACAGTGTCCTCGTGTGCATCGTTTGCGACGTCCTTTATACACGTTATTGTACGAAATCACTCCTTGATGCCGAGTTTCAGTTATTGATGTGTTGTCTTTTCCTTCGAAATATATACACATTCAACGTTGCTTGGAAATGAAATACAGTCAATGGCGAAATTGAAAATTTTTGCTGGACAGCGATTCGAATCCAGATTTCCCTCTTTGGCCAGAGGTCGCATCATCTTCTCCTTTATTTATTTTGTTCTTCTCTCTCTTTGCTTTTTCTAAGTTGATAGATTCCTTGCGTACGTGGAATTGCTCTATGGTTAGCATTTTTGTCGACTCGTCCCCGTCCTCTCTGCTTCCGCCACCATACCGGAGGATGGACGTTTCCTTGATCAGAACAGGATGGCCTCGTTACTCTCTGCCGGACCACAGCTATAGGTAGGCAGGACATGCGGTTGCGACGCCACCCAGTGGCTTCTGCTCCTCAGGAGGTCCGCTTCCAAGGGGGGGGGGGGGGGAGGGGGCAGGACTTACTCTGAGACGTCCACTCATTGAATTTTGATCGCTCAAAACTCCCCCACAGAAGAAGCATAGGCAGTTACTGAACGAGACTGAATTACTGCCGATCAGGTCAAGGAAGTAGTACTGTCGTACGCCTGCATTGATGTCAGTAATCTCTATATCTGTTACAATTTTGAAAATAATGTTTACTATTTGACACTGAAAAGCCAATTTTCATGAATGCCAGAAGAGCTCAATAACGGAGAGTCAGTGTGGGCTCATACGACATCCCATAACAATGAGTGCATCTGCTTTTCAAAATTGCACCACATTAAAATAATGATAAATGTCGAGTAATAAATTTTCTCCGTTGATTCCTAACCGGCTCAGAATGGTAAAGTTAATCAGATTTGCAGGAGAGATACTTTATCAGACTGCTTGTATCTCTACAACATCAAGGTGAGTATCCATTTCTCATCTCTTATTAAAGTTTTGGCATCTTTCTGTTAAAGTCTACCTTTTCACGCCTTCCCAGTAACACTCCCTCTCCCTCAACAAGAAGAGCGGATGTTATTTTCGGCTCAGGAACTTCCACATTGACGAATGTTTTTTTGAGGAAAACTGATACACTGACAAGCAGAGACGTCGGTCTATGGACTGCATTGCTTGGCTCCGAAAAAGATAATTTGGTACTTGGGAAGTCTGCCGCATATGAAATCCCGTGTCAGTGTGGGAAGATTTACTTTGTCCAATTTGCACAGTTCGGGACAGCCGCGTGGAACATAGCTGTCATGCGAGGCTAAACAGTCTGAAAAATCGACCGTAGCAGATCAGTTATGGACAAGGGATACAGGATGAAATTCGATGATTTACATCTGCAGACTGACGATAAGCGTCAGTAATGCAATGGTGTGTTATGGTAGGCTACGGCAGTGCCTCCTAATTATCTTTTATGACCGATGGAGACAGCTCTCAATAAGTGAGAAAAAATACAGCATGTAAGTAGATTAGAACCAAAAGTCCTTTATATTAATATCTACGACGTAACCACTTTACCACCGTCACATCCGCCTGTTACGTACTCGATAACAGTATATCCATAAAAGCAGTGTTTTGTTTTAATCACAGTTAGTGCCACTGCAGATGAAAGTCCACATATGAGATGTTGAATCGTTATTGGGTTCTGTCACAATTCGTAAAATTATCTGTTTTCCACAAATATTTGTCACGGAAGCGACACTAGCGCTCCAGGTGACAGCACTATATTTTATAGAAGAATGGCGGGGACTACAATCGTTGCAAATACTAGACGTAAGCTTTTACGGGTTTGTTGATATCTTCAGACAATCGCTACCAAACTCCACAGAATCGCACGCTGGGCTTATCTGAAGATCCTGAAGATTTCGCCAGAATTGCTCCAGACGTCTTGGAGTCTATGGGGAACATACTTACACACACGTAACCACTTTTATAAATAAGACAGGTGGCCGGATTTTGACAGTATATTCATTGTAAAACAATCCCGCAAGTAGCCTGTAATAGCCTAACAAATATACAAATAGCCACATGATTTTCAAATGTTAACATGTTTGTAAAGCTATGGGACCAAACTGCATTGGTATTAAACTAACTTATAAGGACAACACACACACACACACACACACACACACACACACACACACATGTCTCAGGTAGGACTCGAAAGTCCGACGGGGAGCAGACGCGCACTCCCCAGCCTAACGCCTTATAGTGTACGGCCATTGCCGCGCGGTACATACGATTTTACTGTGTGGATAGCTGACCAAACGTTAACGTGCTTTATTTGTTAGTGATGGTTTTTTTAAGCTTAACGTAATTCAGCTATCCAGAGAATAAAATCATGTGGCCACTTGTGTGTTTGTTGTTACGGACTACTTATGGATGTTTTGAAAATGGATGTAATGTCCGAAACCGTTCACTTATAAGAAAATAAAATACTTCCTTGCAACTTCGACTGACATTATATATACTGATCGAATTTTGAAATTTCGGGTGTTTAAGTGGTCGGTACTACTTTGGTGATTGCGTAGCAAGTGAGGTAGACGGTACAGACTATTATCCATCTTCCCATTTGACGACTGCAGGAATGGTGATGCTGCAAGTGGAATTGGTATTAGTTGTCCTGTTGGTAACTGTGCCACATGCTTTTGGGGGACTGATGACCGTTGCAGTTTGGTCCCCCTTAAACATCCAACCAACCAACCAACCAACCAACCAACCACATGCTTCCGTCGTTGATATACCCTACATTGGGTAACATCATGTCTGACACATCTGTAGACGATTGTCCAGTAATACTGGCGTCTAATTCTGTCAAGAATCTTCACAAAACCCAGGTGATCAGATGTTGGAACATCGTGGGAATACATCAAAACAGCTGGCCTTAGATCAGATGGTTCGAGAAGCAACCAGTTTTGACCGATATGGTCATAGTTCCTTTTATACAATGTTCTGTTGATGAGCTGGAACTCTCTTAATAGCTTCCTTCCTCTCTAAATCTTGTATGATTTCTAGCAATTCTGGATCTCGTCACTGAATGAGGCAATAACTGAACTTGCATCCCTGGAATGTTCCACTAAGGGATTCCTTGAAAGGCAGTCGGCGTCTTTGTGCTTGCGTCCGTTTTTCTATACTACCATGAGTTCGTACTCGTGTAGCGTTGGTACCGATCTAGCCAACCGACTTGACAGATCCTTCAGGCTTGTCAGCCAGTACAGAGAATGGTAGTGCGTTACAATGGTAAGTGGTTTACCGAATAAATATGACTGGAACTTCTTGATAGCCCAGAAAACGTAAGGCACTCTTTCTCAGTTGTAGACTAATTCCTATCGCTCTTTGAGAGAACTCTGTATGCGTAAGCAATCACCTTCTTATGACCAGCCTATATTTGCACTAGAACTGCCACTATTTCACAACCACTAGCGTCGGTGTGCAGTTCCATCTGGGCATTCTCCATGTGCAATACTGGAGCTGGAGAAGATGTCAGCGCCTCATTGAGAATATTGAAAGATATCTCTTGCTTCTCTTTCCAGGAAAATTTGGCGCTCCCTGCAACAGTACTCGTAGAGGACGTGCCTTGGTGCAGAACGTTTTTACGAACCTCCGGTAGCAAGAGCACATTTCGAGAAAGCTTCTCACATCACGCATGTTACGACTTGTCGGAAATTCTGTTACTGCTATTATATTCTCTTTATCAGCAAGAACTAGATGCCCCAAGATTTTCATTTCTTGAGGGATGAATAGACATTTATTTAGATTTAGATGGAGACCTGCATCTGGGACACACTTCAGCACAGTTGTCAGACGGCTTAGGTGCTGTTAAAACGTCTTCAAAAAAGCCACACTGTCGTCCAGGTAGCAGAGACAGGTCGTCCATTTAAGGTGTTGAAGCAGCTTGTCCATCATGTGTTAGAATGTAGCTAGTGTTTTACATTATCCAAATGACATGACTTTCAACTCATAAAGACGATCAGGTGATTGGAAGATAATCTTTTCCCTGTCAGCTTCGTTAATGTCTATCTGTCAGTAAGCCGTCTGCAAAATGATAGTTGTACTTTGCGCCTCTCAAACAATCCAATGTATCATCAATTAGTGACGATAGGTAGACATCCTGTTTTTGTAATTTTATTCAGTCGTTGGTAGTAGACACAGAAACGCCAAGTGTGCGCTGTTTTCTTCACGAGGACCACAGGAGACCACCAAGGACACTCTGATACCATGTAGCATCTCTTTGACCTGCTGAAATGTTTATGATCATTATAGGTGTGTAGACAATGATAGGTGTGTAGACAATGATACTAAGTACATCGACCTAGAGGAAATACAAGACCGCAAGATCAAGAAAAATCTGTTCAAATTAAAAAGTTGTAAGAGAGGGATGCATTCTTCCGCCGCTAATGTTCAATATATGCATCAAAGAAGCAATGACAAAAATGATAGGTTCCGAAGCGGTATCAAAAGTAGGGGTTAAAGGATGTCAGTAATAAGATTCGGTGATGACATTTCTATCCTCAGTGAAAGTCAAGAATCATTCTGAACGGAATCAGTAGTCTACTGAATAGAAAATATGGACTGCAAGTAAACCGCAAAATACAGTGTACTATAAATCTATACGTCTTCGTGAATATATAATGGAAGTGTTGCATCCAGCAAAGAAGTGAATTCCTAGGTTGCAACTGGTTCTCTTAAATGGAGAGACTGCATTGAGCAACATTTGAATTTAATCTCTATACTTATAAGACGCATTTGTTGTCTGTCTGTTTGTTCTCTTATAACTCAAGATACAGACAACCAAATAACGTGAAATTTTCTACACCTACGCAAAAGTACACAGAGAAGGTTCTTAAACAGGTTTCGTTCCATTTTTTGGAAAACCAACCGGAAAATTCTAGAAAGTGAAAGTGCGTTTTCAATGTGTCCGTGTAAATTTATATCTTCGCACTGATCTTGATGAAATTTTGCACAATTGACCTTCAAAATAAGAGCATGGGCACTGTCTACATAAGATTTCGTTCAGTGCATGGTGGAAGGTACTTAAGGATTTCGCCGTAATCTGCAGTTTTGCTCAGATCTTGATGATATTTTGTACCTTGAAAGCAAGATGTCTACATAAAATTTCGTTCGGTGCATGGGGGAGAGTACAAGCCCACAACTTGATTCTGAAAGTTGGTATTCCAGTAATGCTGATCAGAAATATTGATGCACCCAGGTTGTGCAATGGCACAAGATTGATTGTGAAAAAGTTGATGCAACATGTAATTCAAGCCACAGTACTCACTGGGAATGGTAAGGGTGAGGATGTCTTCATTCCAAGAAAACCTATCATTCCCTCAGACAACACCATACAAGTCAAGAGAATACAGTTCCCTTTGAAACTGTGCTTTGCCATGACAATCAACAAGTCACAGGGCCAGTCTCTTGGGATTGTAGGTATAGACTTGTAGACACCATGCTTCTCTCATGGACAGTTGTATGTGGCCTGCTCCAGAGTGATCAAAGACGAAAATCTTTCTGTACACACTCCAAATGCATCTGCCAAAACTGTTATCACATTGCTTTAACATAAATGTACCCTTTCATTAAATTCAAATAAACGGTTTTGTACGCTTCTACAGAAAACATTTTAAACCCGGGAAAGCCGGGTACTTGAAGCTAGTGAAACGTAAAAGGGCAGCAATTGCACTTCATCGAGAAGTGTAATTTGATTTTTCCTACAGTTTTGAAGGACTGAGGTCTTATTTTCTTAGGGAAATGTCCAGTAATAATAAATCCTCTTTTGAAAATTCGTTGGACTTTTTATCCATAATCAAGCCACAACATTCAACCAGACAGTTCTGCAGGTAGAAGGTGAGCATGCAACAGGTGTTGAAGTATTGTTGACACTTTCCAAATTGAGAGAAAATATGTGTGAGGAATAGGAGAAGAATTTCATCCCACGTGTTTTAATTTGTGTCATATGAAAGTAGAGAATGTCCAAGCAGTAGCATCTGGTAGCTCGACAATGTGAGAGGATGTTTTAATCTGTTTTGTATATTAACGAAAATAACGCCTTCAGAGCTCTATACTTTTGAAATTTAAAGTGTAACGGTTGTCCCCAGTTGGTAAACTATGCTTGCAGACTTAGAGCGCCACTAGTGCGCTGTCGCCGTATTACGTATGTACGAGGCTAATCGTGTCACCTACAGCGGCCGGTTTGAAATGCAGATGTGCAACGGCGGCGCCAGGCTATTTGCCATTGCCTCATGTGTGTAAATTTGTTAAAGTGTGATCGCTGTGCTACCGTGGTTGTTGCTACAACCTTATTTCAGGTAAATTCATCCAATTATAAGTTCAATTTCAGAGCTTCATACTCCTTTTTTGATTAGATTATCATGACGCGTATGGGTTTCGGCAATGAACTAATTACCAAACGCATTGCAGGGACAGTTAAAACATGTAATTATTGAAAATTCTCTAAAGTTCTTACTGTTGCGATCGTGCATGATAGGGCCACACCCTTGTCACTTGCTGTTTACATAGGTTTTTGACGGGTGCCCTGCATCCTTTGTGTACTGAAGCTGCCAGGATTTGACACAAAGTCATTTCACAGCTGACCGATGTAAAATATTATTATAAGGTCAGTAATAATCTGTTTATGATCACTGGGCATGATTCGGCTGCTCGTGTAAAGATTCAAATCAAATGTTCAAATGTTTGTAAATCTATCGGACCAAACTGCGTGGTCATCAGTCCGTAGCTTACAAACTACTTAAACCTAGGTAAAGTAACCTAAGGACAAACACAGACACCCATGCCCCAGGGAGGACTCGAACCTCCACGGCAAGCAACCGCGCGCTCCGCAGCGAGACGCTTTAGACCGCTCGACTAGTCCACCGCGGCTGTAAAGTTTCCCCACACTTACTTTCCAGATTCTGATGATGCCTCAAAAAGGCGAAACGCGTTAACAATAATACATTATTGCAACCAAGATTGTATTTATTAGAAATTAGATTTCATTGGTTGCTAATTTAGATGGCCTGATGAAGATATTTTATCGATGAAAATACCATTTTAGTGCACTTTCAGCAGACAAAATTACTTAAATGAATAATGTGGAAGAATAAATTAATTTGAGATGGCTAGAAATATTTCAGTACTTGTCCTCAAAAATTATCATCGGGGAACTTTTCTAAAAGTGGAATTTTGATTGTCACTGCCGGGTACTAATGCTCCTGTGGAGAGGAACCCGAGCTTGAACACAATGTCGACGTCAGGAAATGTTGAAAGTTGAAACCGTGAAACATTGTTGCTTACCAAAATAAAATTTCAAAAATAGTTCCCTTGACTTTTCAAAGTACTCGATGCAGAATCAGGAACTTCCGGAAAACATTCAGCCTTCAGAAACTTATGTAGAATAAACAACTATTTTGCCAGCTAGGTATATAATTGTTTCGGTGTTTATAGTAATAGTAATATTAGTGACTAGCTTAAACCCGCAGCTGCGCTCGCGTGTTGGTTGATTATGATAGATAAGCTATCTTTCAGTATTGTGCTGTGAGACTGGTTTTGAAGGATGATATGAAATACAATACCTTCTTTAGAAATAAACATTTTTAATCAACATTCGAATAAAAAAATAAAATTATGTGAAGTGCTTAATGATTTACAATAAATTATAGATACATTATTCCTTATAGCCTGTGTTGCAATATCTCAACACGTATGGTGAGAGTAATGTCCAAATTAATTTTAATTTCATTTTAGGGCAGTCTGGTAAACTACGTTATTTGTAGTATTGTTTGGAGCGTAAATGTAGGGTTATTGGGTTGCCCACCGTTGAGTAAGCGACGTATAATTGACCCTGTGAAAAACACGAGGGCTGTAAATGGATTCGTGCGACGTTTAATGATTGTCCTTGAACTTTGTTAATTGTCATGGCAAAAGCGGGAAACGGAAGTCTTTTGAACTGAAATGGCATATCTGAAGGGATTAAAGGAAATTCAATGATAATGATTTTTATAATAACACAGATCGATCACTTGATGTATTAAAAGAAATTTCTTTTTTACTGATTTATTTATTTATTCTTATGTTTCCTTTCAGAGAAAGAGCTGAAGATATTGTAGCACGCATAGACCAAAGATATGGTTTGTGGCATAACGTTTCGCTGTATGTAACCTCCTTGTTATACATTCGCAAACGTCATCGCTGGCCTTCACTCCGATTTTTTTTATAATTTGACGACTTTCAACCACCATATCTTCCACGCCGTTCTAGCTATCGGCTTGGAACTGCTACGGTGTACAGCAGGAGACTTCGGACAACAATTACACACAGACCATTCGTTTGCGTTCTGTAGTTTTCGCTGCAGAGCGAAATATTAACACACACGCACGTAGAAGTTTATATACACCGATAACTTTCCATCCCAAAATACTCCACCCTTTTATCATTATCAACCCTCAAGCAAGAATGCAACCAATAAAACCATTTTCAAAGAGTAAATATAATTTTCAAAGAGTAATTATTGTACCGCAATACGCGTTATATTCTTCAAATTACTAAATATCTATCAGTTCTCTATAAAACCATGTCTAAAACCTTCCTCAGGTATAAATTAATAGCTGTAAAAATATTCAAGTCTCTGCGTCTGCGTCTCTGCGTCTGTGATTCGGGCGTGATAAGCGTACACCAAACAGACATTCACATTAATATATATTGGTAAATATCTGTCCGATCGCTATAAAACCGTGCCTAAAGCCTTCCCCGGGTAGACAATAGTAACTGTACAAATTTTTAGCTCTTCATGTCTTGTGATTCAGACGTCATAAACGTACACCGAACAGACATTCACATTTATAGATATAGATAATGCAATAACACAGACGAGACGTGTTGCAGTCGTAACTGCAAAGCTTATTGTGGAGTGGTAGATTACCGATTTCCCCAGCAACCGCGATCTATGTGGAGGTTTGGCATCACAAGCGACGTGGGCCGCCCCCAGCCGCGCCGGCTGCAGCGCCGCAGCCGGAAGTGGTACGCTCGGCGCAGACAGTCCGTGTGCAGTCTGGTGCGGGATCCGAGCAGACTACTTGGTCCACAGATTGTTTCCTTTACTCATATGTGAAGTTCCAATGCTTTTGTGAGAATTATGCGTGAACAGTGTCTGTCTACTCCAATGCATTAAAATTGAAAGTTTTGTGTTGTGGTACAGTGTTGGTCGTCTCATCGTTTCCGAATGACTAGGACTCCGAGACGACATAACAATTCTGGAGATGATCCTAAAGGATCGAAACATGTTAATGTAAAAAAAAAAGTTGCAACTGTTGACTGATAATCAGACAATAAATTATTTCATATAATTTTGTGTATTGTCATAATGCTTTTGTAATAATGAATTTAGGATTTAGGAGAAATGTAGGAACACGTGAGGCAATACTCAAATTACGAGTTATCTTAGATGATAGGCTAAGAAAAGGGAAACCTACGTTTTTAGCGTTTGTCGATTTGGAGAAAGCCTTTGACAATATCGACTGGAATACACTCTTCCAAATTCTGAAGGTGTCAGGGGTAAAATATAGGGAGCGAAGAGTTATATTCAACCTATACAAAAACCAGACAGCTGTTATTAGTGTGGAAGGGCAAGAAAGGGACGCAGAGGTTGGGAAGGGAGTAAGACAGGGTTGTAGCCTTTCCCCAATGTTGTTCAATCTGTACATTGAGCAGGCATTGAAGGAATGGAAGGAGAAATTTGGAGAGGGCATTAAAGTGCAGGGAGAAGAAATAAAAACATTGCCGATGATATAGTAATTCTGTCGGAGACCGCAAAAGATCTGGAAGAGCAGTTGAATGGAATGGACAGTGTCTTGAAAGGAAGATATAAGATGAACATTAACAAGACTAAAACGAAGGTAATGGAATGCAATGTCAGAAAATCAAGCGATGCTGAAGGAATTAGATTAGGTAATGAGACAATAAAAGTAGTAGATGAATTTTGTTATTTGGGTAGCACGATAACTTCTGATGGCCGAAGTAAAGAAGATATAAAATGCAGAATGGCTATGGGAAGAAAAGCGTTTCTAAAGAAGCGAGACTTGTTAACATCCAATATTAATAGGATAATTAGGAAGTCCTTTCTGAAAGCATTTGTCTGGAGTGTAGCATTGTATGGGAATGAAACGTGGACGATAAGGAGTTCAGATAAAAAGATGATAGAAGCTTTTGAAAATGTGGGGCTACAGACGAATGATGAAAATTAGATGGGTAGATCACGTAACTAATGAGGAGGTGCTTAACCGAATCGGGGAGAAAAGGAGTTTCTCGCATATCCTGACAAAGAGAAGGGACAGATTGATTGGACACATTCTGAGACATCAAGGAATTCTGAACTTAGCATTAGAAGGAAGCGTGTGGGGTAAAAATCGTAGAAGGATACCGAGGGACGAATATAGTAAGCAGATTCAAAAGGATGTAGGTTGCCGTTCGTATTCTCAGATGAAGAGACTTGTACAGGACAGGGTGGCGTGGAGAGGTGCATCAAACCAGTCTGCGCACTGAAGACCACAACAACAAGAAGTTTTAATTAGTTGATTGGAAGATTATACTGCCTGTTGGCAGGTACAACTATTGACAAACCTGTAAACTGATCCGACTCAGAAATGAGTTAAAACCGGTCATCACTGCTAATAAATTTGCGGTCAAGGTTATAGATATTGTCTATTTAATCGATGTATTTATAGGCTAAAATTAAAATTCTTCTGAGCTATTTGTCGCGAAATTATGATAAAATATTTCCAATGTCTCGGCTCTGTTGCAGGAGCCTTCCTAAGGGAATACTGACGTGTTTCCTTCTGTGCTTGTCTTACAAAGCCAATTATGCCCCTACGAGTGGTTCTGATTGGTTGAAATTTGGTAGCAGAAAGGAAAGGAATAACTTTATTGGTGCTTGCATTGCTTTTTGTCTGCGGAGTGAAGACCACAACAACAACAACAACATAATGAATAAACTGTGTAGTCTGATAATATTTTATTTATTAATAATAAGTACATAATTGGTTGGGACATTTTAATTGCATTTACTTAAAAAAGTTACTTAACACATGTCACGCTTTGAGCTTCACAAACATATGGTCATACTGTAAAGGGCATTCAAATAAAATCGGAGGTAGTTCGGTCCTCGTCACATTTATACGTAAATTGATGATAATACTTTCTTTATTAATAATAAAATCAGGAACGTTTTGGACTCTAATTGCATTAACTCAAAGGAAAGGTCACTTGGCAAATTGAGTTTCAGAAAATATAGTCACATTAAAAAGGGTATTCAAATAAAATCGGAGGGAGCGCGTCTCTCGCCACATTTATACGTAAACTGAGGATGCCCCAATAGGGCGAAGCGGGTTACTATAATTATAAATTGAATACGTGCAACCGAAACTACTTTTTGAACACATCAGTATTCAAATGAGTGTGTTTCCATAAAATTTTACTTTCGGGTGCTGTCGACTTTACTGGGAACTGTCTTCAGGAGGAGATCCCGGAAGCCATCACTTAAGAGTCAGAGAACGTCGCGGCTTTGCCGGTCACCCGGCGGGCGACGCAGCCTGCGGGCACGTCGACGTCCGCGTCGCCGACAGGGAGGGTGAGGCGCAGCGTGGAGCAGATGTACTGCCGGCCGCGGGCCTCGAACACGCGTCCCTCGACGCCGTCGGCGCACCAGGCGCGCAGCAGTCGTGGGCGCTCGCTGAAGTCGACCTGGGCGCGGCAGACGCTGTGTCCGCGCGCGCTCGTCCAAGTCTGCAGGCCGGCCAGCGAGGCCGGCCGCGGGTACACGGAGACACCCGCCACTGCCGCGGCGGCGCACAACAGCGCGAGCGCGGCCCAGCACAGCCGGCGGGAGGAAGACGACATCACAGGTGCGGCGGTGGAGCCTCGAGGGACACTGGGCGCCGACTGGTGCTCCCCGGCGGGCTTCCGCCAGCTTTAAAGCTCCGCAGCCCCGGGGCCCGCGCACGTCGGACGCGCCTTCCCTGGAAGCTGTTGCGCCGTCCGCGCTCCAGACCGCGCCTTCTCTTTGTCCGCGGCGCGCGGATTGCGTCAGCCTGCGCCGTACACACGCGGCTCCGCGCGTCGAGAAAGGGGAGCACCACCTTGTGTAATCGTACAAGTAGCGGCAGCTCCGGGAAGGAGGATGCAACCGTTTGATTACATACCATCTCACGTGAGTGTAATGTCGCTGTCTGTGTTTCTCGAGCATGCAGCGAGCGGTGAGGTGCTTCATTTATTTCTTTATTTTTTTTTTAAAGTTTGTATAGCTTATGGGACTTAACTACGGGGTCATCAGTCCCTAAACTTACAAACTACTTACGAACTAGCCTAATCTACATCTACATCTACATAGATACTCTGCGAATCACATTCAAGTGCCTGGCAGAGGATTTATTAACCACTTTCATAACTTTTCTCTACCGTTCCATTCTCTAATAGCGCGCGGGAAGAAAGAACACCTAAATCGTTCCGTTTTCGATCTGATTTCTCTTATTTTATTGGGATGGTCATGTCTCCCTAAGTAGGTGGGTGCTAGCAAAATATTTTCACATTCAGAACTATAAGTCGGTGATTGAAACTTAACAAACAGATCACGCCGCAATGAATAACGTCTTTCTTTTAATGATTTCCACCCCAATTCTTGCAACATTTCCGTGACGCTTCCCCCACCCCTCCCCCCCCGTAACGTGATAGAACAAAACGAGCTGCCCTTCTCGCCCTTCTCTGAACCTCCTCAATGTCTTCCGTTAGTCCCACCTGGTGAGGGTCCCACAAGGGGCAACAGTACTCCAGGAGAGGACGCACAAGTGTGATGTAGGCAGTCTCTTTGGTGGAGCTGGTGCATCTTCGAAGCGTTCTGCCAATAAAACGTAATCTTTAGTTTGACTTCCCACAATATTTTCTCTGTGTTCTCTCCAGTCTAAGTCGATCGTAATTGTAACTACTAGGTATTTGGTAGAATTTACGACCTTAAGGGTTGACTGATATATCGCGTAATTGAAGTTCAGCGGATTTCTTTTAGTGGTCATGTGTATTACTTCACACTTTTCTTTATTTAGTGTCAATTGCCAATTTTCGCACCATGCAGAAATTTTGTCTAAATCGCTTTGCAGTTGCTTTTGTTCCTTTTTGACTTCACTAACCGATAAACGACAGCATCATCGGCGAAAAATCTAAGGGAGCTATTCAGCTTGTCTCCTAAATCGTTTATAAACACGAGAAAGAGTAGGGGACCTATAACGGTTCCCTGTGGAACGCCAGATATCACTTCTGTTTTACTCGATGACTTACCGTCAATTACAACGAACTGTGTCCTTTCTGATAGGAAATCGTGAATCCAACCGCACAATTGGGGAGATATTCCGTAAGCACGTAATTTCATAAGAAGCTGCTTGTGCGGTACAGTGTCAAAAGCCTTCCTGAAATCCAGAAATATGGAATCAATTTGACATCCCTTCTCGATGGGACTTAACACTTCATGTGAATAAAGGGCAAGCTGTGTTTCACAAGATTAATACTTTCTGAATCCGTGTTGACTACTGGTTAATAGGTCGCTCTCTTCGAGGTAGTTCATAATATTGATAAAAGTATATGTTCCAAAATCCTACTGCAAATCGACGTCAATGAGATAGGCCTGTAATTTTGGGGATCACTCCTATTGCCTTTCTTAAATATTGGAGTAACTTGGGCTACTTTCTAGTCTTTGGGTGCGGATGTTTCGCTGAGTGATCGGTTGTAAATGATAGCTAAGTACGGAGCTATTGCATCAGCTATTGGGACAACTACGGGGTCATCAGACCCTAAACTTACAAACTACTTACGAACTAGCTAACACTAACGACGGCACAAATATCCATGCCCGAGGGGTGATTCGAACCCTAGTGACCGTGCGGATAGTGACTGGAGCGCAGCAGTCCCCTCGGCCACCTCAGCCGGCGTGCGTTATTTCAACAAATTATCGCAGCGGCACAAGAATAGAATTTGGCCATCTAGTCATTGTCAGCATCTAAATAGGATACTGTGCAAATCACATTTATGTGCCTGGCCACCGTTATACTGAAACTTCCTGGCCGATTAAAATTGTGTGCCGAAACTGGACTCGAACGTGGGAAGGATCTCTACCAAAAGATTGCAAAGTTGCACAGGTCATACCTATATTCAAGAAAAGCAGTAGGAGTAACACACTAAATTACAGGCCTATTTCATTGACGTCAATTTGCATGCGGGGTTTTGGAACATATCTAGTATTCAAATATTATGAATTATCTCGAACAGAATGATCTATTGACCCAAGGTCAACATGGATTTAGGAAACACAACTAGCTCTTTACTCACACGAAGTGATTAATGCTATCGACAAGGATTCGCAATTCGATTCCGTGTTTCTTCATTTTCAGAAAGCATTTGACACCGTACCTCACCAATCAATCAAATCAAATTGCGTGGATATGGTAGATCGCCCCAAATTTGCGACTGGAGATGGGATTTCCTGTCAGATAAGACACAGTTTGTAGTAATCGATGGCAAGTCATCGACTAAAACAGAGGTGATATCGGGCGTTCCACAGGGCAGCTCATTTTGTACCGTCACGATACAGGGGAGACATCGTTACAGAAATGATACTGGACTGGGATGGGAATCATTACAAGAACTGCGCTTATCACTGCGGCGTGGGCTATTTACGAAACTCCAATCGCCAACATTCTCCTCCGAATGCGAAAATATATTGTTGACTCCCACTTACATAGGTAGAAATAATCATCAGAAAAAAAACGAGTAATCAAAGCTGAAATAGATTCAAGTGTTCTTTCTAACCGCACGCTATTCGAGAATGCAATGGGAGATAAATAGTACAACGGTGCAGAATTAAATTTTCACTCTGCAGCGGAGTGTGCGCTGATATGAAAATTCCGGGCAGATTAAAATTGTGTGCCGGAACCGGGAGTCGAACCTGGGACCTTTGCCTTTCGCGGGAAGCGCTACCGACTGAGCTATCCCGACGCGACTCACGATGCCGCCTCACAGCTTCACTTCCGGCAGTACCTCGCCAGGAAGTTTCATATCAGCGCACACTCTGCTGCAGAGTAAAAGTTTCATTCAGGAAACATCCCCTACGCTGTGGCTAAGCCATGTCTCCACCATATCCTTTCTTCTAGGAGTCCTAGTCTTGCATGGTTCGCAGGAGAGCTCCTGTGCCAGTCGCGGTGGCCGAGGGGACTGAGGCGCTCCAGTCACGGTCTGCACGGCCACAACGGTCGGAGGTTCGAATCCCCCCTCGGGCATGAATATTTGTGCCGTCCTTTGTATTCGCTAGTTCATAAGTAGTTTGTAAGTTTAGGGACTGATGACCCCGTAGTTAAATCCCATAAGCTATACAAACATTTGAACATTTGAGAGCTTCTGTGAAATTTGGAAAGTTTGAGGCGAGGTTCTGGCGGAAGTAAAGTTGTGAGGCGGCATCGTGAGTCGTGTCGGGATAGTTGAGTCGGGACCGGGTGCCGTGGCTCAGCGGGCGCGGTCAGGGGGGATAAAGGCCCTCTGTAACAAAAAAGCAGAGCCAACCATTCAACGAATAACCACGAACGAACTGAACTAACGACCGCGAACCATGGATCTACCAGGAAAAAAAAAAATAAATAAAACGTCGGTAGAGCGCTTGCCCGCGAACGGCGAAGGTCCCAGGTTCGAGTCCCGGTTCCGGCACACAATTTTAATCTCCCAGGAAGTTTCATATCAGCGCACACTCCGCTGCAGAGTCAAAATTTAATTCTTCTCCGTTACACTATTTATCTTCCATTCCATTCTCGAATAGCACGCGGTTAGAAAGAACAACTGAATCTATTTCAGCTTTTATTTCTCGTATTTTTTTCTGATGATCATTTCTACCTATGTAAGTAGGAGTCAACAATATATTTTGGCATTCGGAGGAGAATGTTGGCGATTGGAGTTTCGTAAGTAGCCCACGCCGCAGCGATAAGCACCGTTCTTGTAATGATTCCCATCCCAGATCCTGTATCCTTTCCGTAACGATGTCTCTCCTGTATCGTGACAGTACAAAACTAGCTGCCCTGTGGAACGCCCGATATCACCTCTGTTTTAGACGATGCCTTGCCATTGATTACTACAAACCGTGTCGTATCTGACAGGAAATCCCCTCTCCAGTCGCAAATTTGGGGCGATATACCATAACCACGCAATTTGATTAAAAGCCGTTTCGTGAGGTACGGTGTCAAAAGCCTTCTGAAATTGAAGAAACACGGAATCGAATTGCGAATCCTTGTCGATAGCATTAATCACTTCGTGTGAGTAAAGAGCTAGTTGTGTTTCCTAAATCCATGTTGACCTTGGGTCAATAGATCATTCTGTTCGAGATAATTCATAATATTTGAATACTAGATATGTTCCAAAACCCCGCATGCAAATTGACGTCAATGAAATAGGCCTGTAATTTAGTGTGTTACTCCTACTGCTTTTCTTGAATATAGGTATGACCTGTGCAACTTTGCAATCTTTTGGTAGAGATCCTTCTTTGAGAGAGCGGTTCTATATGGCTGGTAAGTAAGGAGCTATCGTTTCAGTATAATCATAAAGAAATCTAATGGTTATACAGTCCGGACCAGAAGACTTCTTCTTGTTAAGTGATTTTAGTTGTTTCACTAATCCGATGATATTTCTACGTTACTCAAATTTTCAAATGTTTGTGTAGCTTATGGGACTTAACTACGGGGTCATCAGTCCCTAAACTTACAAACTACTTATGAACTAGCTAACACTAAGGACGGTACAAATATCCATGCCCGAGGTGGGATTTGAACCCCCGACCGTAGTGGCCGTGCAGACCTTGAATTGTGTGCCTCAGTCACCGCGGCCGCTACGTTACTCATTCTGGCCTCTGTTTGTAATTTGAAATCTGGAATATTGGTTTCGTCTTCTTTGGTGAATGAGTTTCTAAAAGCTATATTTAGTAACTCTGCTTTAGTAGCGCTATCATCAGCAGGCTCGCCGTTACTATCACGTAGTGAGGGTATGTTTATATTTTGCCCCAAGTAGATTTAACATATGACCCTAATAAGAGATCGAACGGAAGATATGTGGTGAAATAGCAGTGAAACTTAATATTCGCGGTAACTGACGGAAGGTCATCGAGTAGAACTGAAGGGACTTCTAGCGTTCCCCAGGGCCCCTACTGTACCTTATTTACACGGACGATTTCGGAGACAATCTAAGTATCTCTTAGACTGTTCGCGGATGATGCTGTCACTGATCGGTTAGTAAAGTCACCAGAAGTTTAAAAACAACTGCAAAATGATCTAGATATCTGCATGGTGCCAAAAATTCCAGTTGACCCTTAATAATTAGAAGTGTGAAGTCATCCATACGACGACTAAAATAATCCCGTTAAACTTCATTCAGGCCGGCCGCAGTGATCGAGCAGTCTGAGGCGATTCCTGTATTTCGTAGTCTTAGCAATTTTTATATCGTATCGCGTTCATATCAGTGTTGTGTCGATGTTCTTGTTATCTTATTTCCGCGCGGGAGTATCCGAGTGGTTCGCGCGCCCTTTAGTGTCGGAGTTTCGAGTCCTCTCTCGGGCACGGATGTTTGTGTTGTCTTTAGTATAAGTTACTTCATAGATAGTTTGTAAGTGTAGGGACTGATGTCCCAGATGTTACGTCCCATAAGCTGAACAAAAATTTGAACATTTTTGTTATCTTGTTTTGGAACAACTTAGCGACGGTTACTTGTGTAAATTATCTGTAGTAATATGGCAAAACGTGATTAATGATTATGAGACTACAAATGAAAATAAACATGACTTCATACAAGACAACGGTTGACATGAGTGTGGTATTAGAAAATAAAGTCAGTAAGCATGAAATATGACAGTCTGTGCAGTGAAGAATAGCGTGAATAGGAATATAAACCACGGAGACACAAATCTGTTATAACATCTGAAGGATCATGAAGCGTCAATTCAGTTGTTTGCGATGTTGAAGGAGGGTGCAGCTTTTAGAGAGACACAATTGATACGTTACGTTATAAAAGTCCCTTAAAAATGGTTCTTGAATGCAAGTAAATCATAGAGAAAACTTATAAACAGTGTGCAAAAGGAGATTAATTAAAAACTGCCAGATCGCAGCCAGTGCGGTAATGTTTGACCGTGAAACATATACCTGAAAATAAATGAGCATCATTTCACTGGATAAATAAGTGGCATCGGAGTTCAGGTGTTAAAACACAAGTTCTATGTAGGTTCTTTGATTGATCATGCCTTATGTATTAGACCATACTGGCTACCGATAAGTTTCATCACAGCTTTCGTCGCATCCAACCAATCTACATCTGAAAAAAAAATAGTAAACAGAATAGGTCGTCAACAACGGTACGTTATTGAAGGAGCTAATTATTTGCGAAGTAACTAACAGGAATGTACAATCTTTCGTGTACAATGTGAACATTTCAAGACATAAAAAAGAAATTCGCGTAATGTAGGAAGGAAGTTTAGGGTTTAACGTTCCGTCGACAGCTAGGTCATTATAGACGGAGCTTACGCTCAGAGTTTTGGGTAAGGATGAGGAAGGAAATCGGCCGTGCCCTTTGAAAGGAACCATCCCGACCATTGCCTGGAGTGATTTAGGGAAATCGCGGAAAACCTAAATCTGGATGGCCGGAGGTGGATTTGAACCACCATCCTCCCGAATGCGAGTCCGGTGCGTTACCACTGCGCCACCCCGCACCATCGCGTAATGTTACTCCTTTCATAGTACATCTATATAGATATTCTGCAAGTCACGTTCAAGTGCAGGACTGAGGGAGCATCGAACTGCTTTTAAGATATTCCTCTACAATTCCGCTCTCCAATAGCTCGAGGAAAAAAGGATCACATAAATCTTTCTGTTTTCGATCTGAAATCTCTTACTTCATTATAATGACCATGTCTCCCTATGTAGGTAGGAGCTAAAAAATCGAATTCGGAAGAGAAAGTTAGTGAAAGAAATTACGCAAATAGATCTCACCGCAACGAATAGCGCACTTCTTTTAATGATTTCCACACCAACTCGTGCATCGTTTCCGTGACTCTCTCTCCTCTATATCGCGATAATACAAAATGAGCTGTCCTCTGAACCTTCTCTAAATCGTCCGTCAGTCCCACCAGGTGTGAATCCTACAATGCGCAGCAATACTACAAAATAGGACGCACAAGTGTAGTGTAGGCAATTTCTTTAATATAACTGTTACATCTTCTCTAATGTTCATACGTTTTGTGAATCTAAGGGACTTTTGTAAGCTTACAAACTACTTACATAAAGTAACTTATGCTAAGGACAACACAGCCGAGCGGTCTAAGGCGCCTCGCAGCGGAGCGCGCGGTTACTCGCCGTCGGAGGTTCTAGTCCTCCCTGGGACATGTGTGTGTGTGTGTGTGTGTGTGTGTGTGTGTGTGTGTGTGTGAGTGTGTGTTTGTCCTTAGGTTAGTTTACCTTAGTTTAAGTAGTTTGTAAGCTACGAACTGATGACACACAGTTTGGTCCGGTAGATTTACAAACATTTGAACATTTTGACAACATAAACACCCAAGCCCGAGGGAGAACTCGAACCTCCGACGGTGATCGGCCGCACAGGTTGCATCTTCTAAGTGTTCTGTCAATGAAACGTAGTCTTTGGTTCGCCTTCCCTACGAAAAATTCTATATATTCTTTCAGTTAAGGTTATTTGTAATTGTTATTCCTAGGTATTTAATTGAGTTTACGGGTTGTAGATTTGACTGATTTATCCAGTAACTGAACGGATTTCTTTCAGTGGTCGTATGGATGACTTCACATTTAACAATATTAAGGGACAATTGCCAGTTTTTGCACCATTCAGATATCTTATCTACATAATTTTGCAATTGCTTTTGAACTGCTGTTGACTTTACTAACCGATAAACGACAGCATCACCCGCGAACAGTCCAAGATATTGTCTCCTAAATCGTTTATACAAATAAGGAACAGTAGGGACCCAATAACACTTCCCTGGGGAACACCAGGTATCTCTTCTGTTCTACTCGATGACTTGCCGTCAGTTACAACGTAATACGTACTTTCTGGCAGGAAATCACTAATCCAATCACACAACTGTGGCGATGTTCTACAAGCACGAAATTTGTTTAGAAGACGCTTGAGAAGTACAGTGTCAGAAGCCTTCCGGAAATCTAGAAATACCGGAACTATTTGACATCCATTGTCGATAGCCGTCATTACTACATGTGAGTAAGGAACTAGCTATGTTTGACAAGAACGATACTTTTGGAATCCGAGTTGACTATGGGTCAATAGGTCGTTCTCTTCTAGCTAGTTCATAATAGTTTAGCCGCGGCCGAATAGGCGTGCGTACTGAATCGCCGTGCTGTAGAGCGCGCCCCTGTTTGCCATCAGATGTTCGAGTCCTCCCTCGGGCATGGGTGTGTGTGTGTGTTTGTGTGTGTGTGTGAGTGTGTGTGTGTGTGTGTGTGTGTGTGTGTGTGTGTGTGGTCCTTAGGTTTGTTTAACTTAGTTTAAGTAGTTTGTAAGCCTAGGGACTACTAACGAAGCAGTTAAGTCCCATAAATTTACAAACATTTGATTTGAACATAATATTTGAGAAAAGTGTATTTACTAAAATCCTGCTGCAAACCGACGTCAATGATAAAGGCCTGTAATTTTGCGAGCACTCCTATTGATTTTCTTGAATATTGGCTAACTTGTGCTATTTTCCAGTCTTTGGGTACGTAATTTTCACTGAACGAGCTGTTGTATATGATAGCTAGGAATGGGTCTGTTGCATCAACATATTAGATGACGATCACTAATTTTTGCTACGGATAATCACATTAACTGTCGAAAAACGGAAGGCTGTTAGTAAAAATCGTGACGCCCGATTACAACACGAAGTCGCAATAAAAAGATTTGCAGAAATATTTTGCCAGAGATATGAAATATTTCCGGGAAGAAAACGACAGGAAGTTTGAGTAAGAGGAGAAAGGAACTCTAGAGGCTATAGATAACGCATGCGGCGACTTTTCGGCGGTAATGGCAGGAGTAAAGACTACTCGGCAACAAGAAAGTAAACACCTGCCGGATCTTGAAAAGACAGCAGAAGGTAATGAGCGATGATTAGGCGAGATACAGTGGAGAATCGCCACCGGTGTATATCTGCTTGATGACTTCTCTGATAAGATTAATGTTGCACTAGATCGTGCTGTAACAGAACGTACAGGAAGTCTCTGTGATGGAAAAGTATTGGGAAGAAAAATAGTAATAGTGTTGAAAACAGATCCTCTCTTCTAAGTGTACCAGTAACACACACAGGAATAATAGATATCGAACTCGAAAGTGTTTCTCTTAGATTTGGCCGCTTAATTTTGTGTTAAAGGCATTAATGAGAATTATAAAACGTTTTGCGCCAAAAGGCATTACTGCACCAGGCAACTGTGTCTCGTGTACGGAGTTGCGCAAACATCCTACAAACTCAGAGTTTTCCGCGGTCAGTATAACGGAAATTCAAGGCAGAGTCGTTGTGGTCTTCAGTCCTAACACTGGTTTAATGCAGCTCTCTACACTACCGTGTTCACAGCAATCCTCATCATTTCTGAATAGGAAAGGCATCCTACATTCTTTTGAACCTGCTTGCTGTACTAGGCTCTCGATCTACCTCTGCGTACTCTCACACACTTCCTTCTAATGCTAAGCTGACCATTCTTGACGTCTCAGGTCTGTCACCAATCCATCACTTGTTTTAGTCGAGATATGCCTTCTAATCTTCAGTGTTCGTTTGTAACACCAAATTTCAAATGCTCTATTTTATTTCTGTCTGAACACCGTTTCGTCCACGTTTCAATCCCGTACATGCTATACTTCGGACAAATGATTTCAGAAATAACTTCCATCACTTATATTAATATTTTTCTTCTACAAAAATACTTTTATTCCTATTGACATACTGAATTCGCTCATCAGATGTTATTTTGGTTCACTAATAACAAAACTCATCTACTACTTTTATTGTCTCATCACCTAATCTAATTCCTTCAGCATCGCATGATTTTCTTATACTACAGCCCATTGCCCTTGGTTTGCTCTTGTTAATGTTCATCCTTTCAAGTCACTGTCCATTTCGTTCAACTGCTCTTCGAAGTCCTTTCCTGTCTCTGACAGAATCTCAGTGTCATCGGCGAAACGCAAGTTTTTATTTCATATCCATAAACTTTAACTGCTTCTCCAAATTTCTCCTTCAATTTCGTCACCGATTGCACAATCCACAGACTGATTAAAATCACAGAAAGGCTACAACCCTGACTTACTCCTTTCCCAATCACTGCGTCCCTTCCATGCCCTATGGCCCTTACAGCTTCTTTCTGTTTACTTTACAAGTTGTAAATTGTTTTTCGTTCTCCATATTTTACTCCTGCTGTATTCTAGTCAACGTTTTCTCCAAATATACAAAAGCGATAAACGTAGGTTTGCCTTTCCTTAACCTATGTTGTAGGATAAACCATAATGTGAATATTGCCTCGCGTGTTTGTTCATTTTTCCTAAATTCAAACTGAACTTCCCCGAGGTCAGCTTCTATTTCTATTCGTCTGTAAATAATTCGTGTTATTTTGCGACCATGCCTTCTTAACCGATTACTGACCATTATCCCGTTCTTCGAACGCAATGAAACTTTCAGCTTTGATTTTTGTACCCAGAGAAAGAATTGACTGCCGCGGCGCAGTGGCCGAGCGCATTGATGCTCTGTGCTGCAATGCGTGAGACCGGTTCCCGTCGGAGGTTCGAATGCCCCCTCGGACATGGATGTTTGTGCTGACTTTAGTATAAGGTAGTTCATGAGTAGTTTGTAAGTTTAGAGACAGAATACCCTGCCGTTAAGTCCCATAAGCTTAACAAACATATAGACATTTGAAAGAATTGACTATTAAATGTCTGCAAATTAAAAATAAAGAAGTTTTCTCTAATTGCTTTATTTTGCGAAAGGAATTAATTTGCCTATTTTCTAGCTTCAGACTTAAGTACACTTCATGCGTGCTGGTAGTTCATGTACAACAATAAATTGTGATTTAGTTGCCTGGGTGTGTTTGTTATAAACCTACAGATATCCATGTAAGAATCAAAATGTTTCAGATATCCTGAATTAAGTACAATATCATTTTATTTGATGCATTCCAAAGAGGGACAATGGCATGTTACATTATCAATCTTCCGTCCATGTGCCATATTATTGTAAGCACATCTTTTATACAAAAATTGCTGTTTACATGCTTGAGTTTAGTTTGTGTGTAAAGCTATCAGTCTTAACTGCATGGTTATTAGTCTGTAGCTTACAAACTACTTAAACTAAGGTAAACTAATCTAAGGACAGCACAAACACCCATGCCTGAGGGGGGACTCGAACCCCCGATGGCGCATGGCGCCCCAGTACATATGGCTAATCCTCCGTGGCCATATACTTGAGATCTAGTTTCTTTTTATTGTACTATATTTACTCTCATTAACATTTTCAATTACAATACGAAGTTTTCACTGTACTGTGCCAAAGTGACAACAAACAGGATCCTTCAGGTACAAGGACAATAAATAATCTGTGTGTTTCCAGAATCAGAGCTTCTGAATCATAAGCTTTTCTTTGACAACTTTTTAACGACTGTTGATGCACTTTGGGAAAGAGGAAAACGGAAGCTACTGAAACGATAAAGTAGGCAAAAACTACTTGGTTCATTCGGTGGAAATAGTGAAAGAAAATGACTCAGGGTTCTATGACTACACATTTGACAAAAAGAATGAAGTTCTGGTAATGAATTTGTGGGAGAACAGTGAAAGTAGCCTGTTATTAACATAAGCAAGATCTCGGGCAGTTGAGATCTGCAAATGTAAGTAAAAACGCTAACTGCTGCTCTGAATTACTTCATGAGTGGCCACAGTACATGCACAATGGAAATTCATCCAACTGCTCACTCCTTAAGGGAGCACCCAACGTTTTAACAAACACAAAATCAATGTTAACAATAAATGAATAGATAATTAAACATGAGACAGGGAGCATGAAATCATAAAGCAGAGGTTTGATACTTTAAAATCATAATCTATTCACTAAAACAATAAGAAAATAAATATGGAGAGACCAAACTAAGCACACACCTTGTACAAAAGTGAATTAAATCATAAAATCACTGCCCATCATAAAATTGTTTCTTCCCTTTATGAGTATGGAGGTAGGTGGCAGTAAATTTGCAAACACACAATAGGTAGCTGAAAGCACATTCATTCATTCAGACACACACATAATGCTTAGCGGTACATTACTCTCCAGGAACACTTGAAAGCAGCAGTGAAACAAAGTGTCAGCAGTGTCTTGATGAGATGGCAGGTGTCTTGATCACAATTTTTTTAATATACTGTGCACTAAAAGAACTCATGTGTGGGGAGGCAGTGGCTCACTATTCTTAAGTATGGTATGTGACCACACGCTGAATTTCATAACATTTACAAACAGAAATTAATCTTGAATAAGCGAGTAAAGCACAAGCAATAATTCCTATAGAAGAAATGTAGTATTAACGAAAACATGGCTGAAGGCCAAAGTAACAACCGTAACAAAAGCATGTGGTGCAATCGGTCATACAAGACAGGAAAGGCGGAATCAAATCTAAGAAATATTTAGCATACTCGTGGATACAGAAACGATGTGAAAACGTTAGTTAAAAACACAAGGAAATTCAAACACACTAAGCTTACACAAAGGCTAAAGGCCACACATGTGTATTCCACCTTGAGCAAAACCGGACACACAATCATCACTGGAATGAAAATGCAAATAATAAATTTACACTGATTTTAGTCGAGTTCTATAAATTAAGAAACACTTCACCTCTCATTGCGAAAGAATTACTCAAGAGAACTATCACTGAAAACGAATACTGCCTGATGACAAATTAATCAAAGTCCTAACAGCATGCCTTTCCCTTAGCATGATTGGCTGAGTACTTACTTCCATAGTTGTCAGAGCCAGAATGAAGAGTGCCCCTCTAAAGCCAAGGAAAAATCTCCCCTGCCATACACCAGATGTAGAGCACGCTAAAAGCGATGCAGAGTGCGTTCGGAGACTAGTGGTTACCAAACCTTACTACCTGGCGAAGACAATTCCCTTTACATCCGCTCCAAGAGATGACTCCTGTCACCTCTTTCGTCCAAGATTAGGTTGGTACGACACTAAGAACATGGCCACCTCGCCATCTTGCGAAGTAAGCTTGTCTCTCGCCAGCCAGCAGACGCCAGCGTAGACGACAAATGAAGTCATGCATTCGCAACTACAGCAAAACGAGGCCTACAGCAGGAGACGGCGACTGTAAGCCATTGTGCGCCAGTCAGTCAATATTAAGAGGACACAGTCATATTCACAGGAACACACAAGTTCAACCTCACAGGTGGAAACATTTATAAATATAAACATGGGGCATTAATCATTAATAAAAAGAATAGAATAATTAACACGTAGATAGATAACATTAATGGTACAGAAATACTTTAGATTAAGCAATAAATCAAAATGGAACACGACCACACAATCAGTGGACGTGATTCATCAGTATGTGTAGGCACAAATTACAGTACTCCTTTCAGTTTTGCTACAAGATAGTCACGAGCAGCACATGAATCAGTGTCACATCTCTTCTTATTTCATCCCCCCTGCTTACGTTTATGAAAAGAAAATACATAAGATGAAACTGGACGTTACACGTGAGAAAGACGTTTATATTGTTTTTCTTAAGGTTTAATTTGTGAAAGACATAAATTATATAAAGTTTAAAACACAACAGACGTATGGGGAGATATTCGAAAAAATAAAAATAACACCGTGCTCACTAACCACAGTAGATGCTGAATGATCTGGCAGAAAAGCAGAAAGGCAGAAACGTGCTGTGGAGGGAAAAGGTCTCCATAAACATGAGGGTCTTTGCTGGAAAATTCATGGTGTTCATTGGATAGGAACTATGGGGGAAGGTGGTAAAAGTTAGCTGAAAATAGGGAGAGGTGGGAGAGGCAGATGAGGTTGGATTGGGTGTGTGCATTTGGTGTGTCGCTTGGGACAGAGAAGCAAAAATACTGATAAGTATGGATCGGAGGTAGGATAGGGGGTGGGTGTCCCGATACTGAGTGAGAGAAGTGGGGAGGTTTACTGTTGGTAGGATGGATAAATATCGGAACGAATTTAATTATCTGCGAGGGAAAGT
This sequence comes from Locusta migratoria, assembly GCA_026315105.1. Taxonomy (NCBI): domain Eukaryota; kingdom Metazoa; phylum Arthropoda; class Insecta; order Orthoptera; family Acrididae; genus Locusta; species Locusta migratoria. Next base: position 181,480,611 of record CM048746.1, read on the forward strand.
CGGTGGAAGTTGCGTTGCGATGGGATATAGATTGTGGAGGAACGGTGGGATGTGAGGGTAAGGGTGCGGCAGCATACCACTGCTGGTCATTAGAGTTAAGGCAATTCGTAGAAGTATAGAGTGCGAATTAATGAGTACTACGGACCATGCGGGAGTGGGCTTGGCTCCAAGGCTCCTTGCTGCGAAGTACGGGTCTGCTCCCCGTCGGAGTTTCGTGTCCTCCCTGGGGAATGTGTGTGTGTGTGTGTGCGTATGTGTGTGTTGTTGTTGTTCTTAGCATAAGTTAGTTTGTAACTCTAGGGACTGGTGACCACTTCAGTTTGGTCCCATAGCTTTACAAACATTTGAATTTGAGTACTACGGGATAAGAGATGAGAAAAGAGTGGGAGTCAGTGGCGTCTCGGTTAGGACACCATCAAGCCGGCGGGGCTTGACGTCAGAGGAGGTGGTCCGGGCTGGCGCGGCAGCCGGACGGACGCTCTGGGTCCTGGTGCTGCGACCTGCGGCTTGTGGTCGGCCTTCCCGAGGTGCCTCCCCGCCAGGGGTCTCTGGACGTCAGTTGCCACTGACATTACGTAACAACCTCTCGCTTCCCATCGTCAGAGCGCCTACGCTATTCTGTCGATCAACCAGACAAATTGCTTCTCCACATTGCATCCGTACATGGTCTAAACTCACTGTCTCTACAGTTCCACTGCCATACGAGACCCACGCCGTTACCACTAAATGGATAGATCATTCAGTCTTGTTTCACCTGCAAATCATCCATCCTTTTGTGCCTCTTAATATCCTCCATAATTCACAAACCATCTGTTGCGTACTTCATCCTTTTCGCTATACACTTGCAAAACACCTCCCAGCCGGCCACGGTGGCCGAGGGAACTAAGGCGCTCCAGTCACGGTCTGCACGGCCACTACGGTCGGGGGTTCGAATCCCCCCTCGGGCATGGATATTTGTGCCGTCCTTAGGATAAGCTAGTTGATAAGTAGTTTGTAAGTTTAGGGACTGATGACCCCGTAGTTCATGTCTTCTCGTCTTTGTCCCTTCGTTCAACCACTTTGCCGTTTCACAATGCGCAAAATCAGTAGCGTATCATAGCGAGCGTATTCGATGTTGTTCAACGGGGGAAAGAGCTGAGCTGAGCTGAGCTGAGCTCCAAGATTGAGGACATGGTGGTTTAGAAATTTGCTCTTTGAACTCAGTCTTTGCCAGAAGAACCGGAGATTGTTTCTTTACGCAAGCACATTACTCCAGAGACAAATTATCCACACCTTATCCGCTGATCAGTTATCCGTCTTGGCTCCACCAATTTGACCCAATAGTTCCCTACCATCTATTTATTTATCTACAGCTGAGTACGAACTCTCAGACGATTACCTACAATGCAACCACAGAACTTCTAGCTTCCTAAAACGACAAAAAGTTATAATAAGTCTGCCCTCAAATGGTTAATATTTTCAGTCTGTTAATTACAAGGAATCATATTTTGAAATAATTGCAACCTTAGAGCAACCTAACTACTCAGTATTACCTACGCCCGAAAAATGGGAAATGCTTTCTCTAGTGTCTAATCTTTCGACATCTACATAAATACTCTGCAACTCACATTGAAGTGCATGGAAGAGGGTTCATCGAACAGCTTTTCGGATGTTTCTCTACCGTTCCATTCTCTAATAGCTCGCGGAAAATAGGAACACATAAATCAGTTTTCGATCTGATTTCTCTCTTTTTAATTTTGATGATCATGTCCTCCGACGTAGGTGGGTGCTAAAAGAACATGTTCGAATTCGGAAGAGAAAGTTGATGAAAGAAATTTCTCAAACAGATCTCGTCGCAACAAATAACGCCTTTCTTGTAATGATTTCCACACCAAATCGTGCATCATTTCCGTGACACTCTCTCCCCTATATCGTGATAATACAAAACGAGCTGTCCTTCTCTGAACTTTCTCTAAATCGTCTGTCAATCCCACTTGGTGAGGATCACACAATGTGCAACAATACTCCAAAATAGGACGCACAAGTGTAGTGTTGGTAGTTTCTTTAGTACAGCTGTTGCATCTTCTAAGTGTTCTGCCAACGGAAGTTAGTCTTGGTCCGCTTTACCTACAATATTTTCTGTGACTTCTTTACAATTTAAGTTGTTTGTAATTGTTACTCCTAGGTATTTAGTTAAATTTACGGCCTGTAGTTTTAACTGATTTATCGTGTGAACGAAGTTTTACGGGTTTCTTTTAGTGATCATGTGGACGACTTGCCTTTCTGATTATTGAGCGTCAATTGCAATGTTTTGCACCATGCAAATATCTCATCTAAATCATTTTGCAGTTGCTTTTGATCTTCTGGTGACTTTACCCTACCTATAAGTAACAACCCAAGAGAGCTACTCAGATTGTCTCTTAAGTCGTTTATAAAAGTAAAGAACAGTAGCGACCTTATAACACTTTCTAGGGACGCCAGATATCACTTCTATTCGATGACTTACTGTCAGTTACTATGCACTGTATCCTTTCTGACAAAATCACGAATTCAGTAACACAATAGTGGCGATATTCCATAAGTACGCAGTTTGATTAGAAGACGTTTCAGAGGTATAATGTCGAAAGCCTTCCGGAAATCTAGAAATGTTCAAAATGTTCAAGTGTTTGTAGAGCTTATGGGACTTAACTACGGGGTCATCAGTTCCTAAACTTAGAACTACTAATGAACTACCTTATACTAAAGACGGCACAAACATCCATGCCCGAGGGGGGATTCGAACCCCCGACGGGGAACGGCCTCTCGCATCGTACCACTGCGCCTCAATGCGCTCGGCCGCACCGCCGCGTCTCGGAAGTCTAGAAACACGGACTCTATTTGACATCCATTGTCGATGGCACTCATCATATCACGTGAGTAAAGAGTTAGCTGTGTTTCACAAGAATGGTACTTTCTGAATCCATGTTGACTACGGGTCAATAGGTCGTTCTTCTCGGGGTAGTTCATAATATTTGAAGAAAGTATATGTTCCAAAATCCTGCTGCATACTGATGTCATTGATACAGGCTTGTAATTTTTCGGATCAGTCCTATTGTCTTTCTTGATTATTGGTGTAACCTGTGCAACTTGCCAGTCTTTGAGTACGGAACGTTTGCTGAGCGAGCGGTTGTGTGTGATAACTAGGTATGGGTCTATTGCATCAGCATACTCGAAACTAACTGCTATGTAATCGGGAACGGGAGACTTACTTTCGTTAAGTGATTTAAGTTGCTTTAATAACCAGGGGCATCTACTTCTAAATTACGCCTGCTGGCAGCTGTTCTTGATACCAATTTTGGAGTATTTGCTTCGTCTTCTTTCGTGAAGGAATTTCGGAAGGCTGTGTTAAGCAATTCTGCTTTAGTAGAACTGTCATCAGTAGCATCACCGTTATTATCGCGTAGTGCTGGTATTGATTGTATTTTACCGCTAGTATACTTTACATATGATAAGAATTTCTTAGGAGTCTCTACCAAATTACGTGACAGGGTTTCGTTGCGGAATTCATTATAAGCTTCTCGCATTGCAGTTCGAGCTGGATTTCGGGTTGACAGTCTTGAGGATTTTGTGTCACCTTAAATTTTGGCATGCTTTTTCCTTTGATTTTGCAACAGTGATCTAATCTGTTTTATGTACCACGGCGGGTCAGGCTCTTCTTTTGTTAATTTGTTTAGTATAAAACTTTCAATGGTTGACGATATTATTTCTTTGAACGTAAGTCATATCTGATCTACACTTACATTGTTATATTCGAAAGTCTGAAGATTCTCGCGCAGGAAAGCGTTAACTGATTTTCTAATTTTTTGAATACCTAGATTTTTTGTTGATTTTTGGTAGATTTGGGTAAACCGATATTCATTTTCGCTACAACAACTCTGTGTAGACTAATCACTTTGTTTGCTTTGATGCTCTTTATTAGATCCGGATTATTAGTTGTAAGAGGTCAAGTGTATTTTCACAGCCATTTACTATTCTAGTGGGTTCATTAACTAATTGCTCGAGATCATTTTGGGAGAATGCGTTCAGTACGGTTTCGGCCGATGTTTTATGCTTGTCTCCGGTTTTGATTTATTTCTGCCAACGTATCGAGGATGAGTTAAAGTCGCCACCAATTAAAATTGTAAGCTTGGGGAAAGTTTTTGTAATTTGGTTCAAGCTTTCTCTGAACATTTCTGCAAACGAATAATCTGAGTCAGGGGGTCGGTAAAAATAGTCAATTATTAATTTATCCTTGTTGTCAGGTATAACCTCTATCCGCAACAATTCACAGGAACGATCTACTTCAATTATGCTACAAGACAAACCGCTTGTGACAGCAATAAATAGAGCACCACCTTTTCATTCACTCAATCTTTTCTGAACGCAATTTGCCCTTTTGTACAAATTTCAGTTGAACTTATATCAGGCTTTCAGTACTTTCTAGTAGCGCTTGGAGCTCTGGGACTTTTCCCACACAGCTACGACCATTTAGGCCAATGATTTTTAGATCTGCGTTAGTCTTTCGACCTGTACCCTTCTTACGTGTTCCCGAGGGCCTCTAACCTAAAACAATCGCCCAGTCCACGCCACACAGCCTCCGCTATCCGTGCAGCCGCTTACTGCGTGGAGTGGACTGCTGACATTTTCAGTGGGACCCGGAACCCCACCACTCGATGCAGGTCGAGAAACCTGCAGCCCACACGGTCGCAAAACCGTCTCAGCCTCTGATTCAGACCCTCCTTTCTGTACTAAAGGTCCACAGTCGGTCCTGTTCACTATGCTGCAGCTAGTGAGCTCTTCCTTCATCAGACTGGCAGTCTTTAGCACTTCAGAATGCCGCTCAAAACCTGAAAGAATCTCTTCAGATCCAAAGCGACACACATCATTGGTACCGACGTGGGCCACCACCTGCAGTTGGCTGCACTTCGTACCTTTCATGGAATCCGGAAGGACCTGTTCCACATCTGCAATGACTCCACTCGGTATACACACAGAGTGCACGTTGGCCCTCTTCTCCTTCTTGGCAGCCATCACTCTGAGGGGTTCCATCCCCCGCCCAACGTTGGAGCTCCCAACTACAAGCAAACCCACGCTCTGTGAAAGCCCGGATCTTGCAGGCTGCGTGGTTACTTCAGGATGAGAGACACCATCAGGCTCAGGAACATTGTCCTGAACGGATAGGCAGACAAACCTGGGAGGCCTTGAGATCATTCCCCCGGAATGTCTTACGCCGCCTGCCTGCCACGCACTGGAGCAATCTCCAACGCAATTATAGGTGGGGTGTCTGCCTCATTGCTAACAGTATCAGGCATGTCACTGTCGCAGGCCGATCGGTGCACACGCCGGGAAACCGTTCGGTTTCCAACGACCGGCCAAAAACAACGACACCTTTCAACCGCAGCTTCAAAATATTCCTCCGAGGTTAACACATCTTGAAGCTGGGAGTGAAGTGTTATCAGGTCAGATTGCTGTCACAGTCCCTATTTACAATACCTAGAAAAGCTAACGGCTCGACCGAGGGTAACTAAGGTAAACGAAGACGTCTAGAGCTGGTATTAATCCAACGAAAACGAAACAGACGGCTGTCGGAATTCAGAAGGCGGAAAAATACACTAACAAGATGCTTAACACGCAACTGAATCTAATATACACTCCGCACAAGATAAATTTAATAAAATTAAGAATAACGTCACAGAATATGTCGCTTCTAGTAATAAGCCGGTTACAAGTATCGGAGTACTCTGGGGTGTCCTCTGTTCTCGGCAACGGCCGCGCAGTGTCTTAATCGAGAATTAATGTCATTAAGTTATTCTTGTAGCATAAATTTCAATGTTCAAAATTTAACTAAGCCACCAAACTGCTCAGGTAGCGGTCTCTAGAATCTCGCTCTACTTAAGGCGGGATGTGCGCAAAAGTGACCAAAAATTTCATTTTTTAAATTTTGGATGCATTCAGTAGTGAAGTATATTGACAACAATTTCCCAAAGCTATACGTTCTAAATCTCACGAGAAGTGACGAGAAATTATTTATGTTTCTTAATGTTTTCCGGTGAAACTGTCACAACGACGAATTGCAACAGTCAGCATTACACGTCCAGCTTGGGCACTATCATTCTTTCCTACACTTAAATTCAACGTAGCACCAACGAAAACAGAAGGACCATCAGGTACTGCCTGAGAGTCTATTCCTTTCACCTTAACCTTACTACTCTTGATAATATCGCCATAGTTAAAGGAACTGTGAATTAGCAGCGCGACTGCGCCTATGCCTACAAAACGTCGCCTCCTGCGCAACCGGACATAATTTTAGTGCTCACGAACTCTTGTAAAACTATAGTCGGCATCAGCTACGAAGGCGGCCCAATTTTCAGCCGTTCTGCGCATCCCCCTCCATTAACAATAAAAACTTGTTTTCAAGAAATAAGTAGGATTCTTAGCCACATATGTAATAGTTCTCTGAAGCAGAGTGTTTTCCCTGATAGACTGAAATATGCTATTGTTAAACCACTACACAAAAAGGGGGATACGTCTGATGTCAACAACTACCGCTCAATCTCACTTCCGACAGCCTTATCCAAAATTCTTGAAAAACTAATGTATTCTAGAGTAGTTTCACACATAAGTAAAAATAAAGTTCTAACAAAACGTCAGTTTGGTTTTCAGAAAGGCTTTTCAACAGAAAATGCTATATATACTTTCACCAATGAAATATTAAATGCTCCGAATAACCGGACATCACCCGTTGGCATTTTCTGTTATCTCTCCGAGTGTTTTAATTATGTAAATCATGGAATTCTTCTAGATAAAGTATTGTGATATGAATGGGACAGTGTACAAATGGTTTAAATCATACCTAACAGAAAGAGTGCAGAAAGTTGACATAAATAATTCACATAATATGCAAACAACAGCTGATTCCTCAAACTGGGGAACACTCAAAAATGGGGTGCCACACGATTCGGTCTTGGGCGCTTTGCTGTTCTTAATATATATTAATGACTTGCCATTCTATATTCATGAAGATGCAGAGCTGGTTCTTTTTGCTGATGATAAGTGTAATTATCACACATGACAAACAAGGACTAACTGAAGAAATTGTAAATGACGTCTTTCAGAAAATCATTAAGTGGTTTTCAGAAAATGGACTATCATTGAATTTTGATAAAAAAAAAAAACAATACATACAGTTCCGTACAGTAAATGGAATGACACCATTAATAAATATAGACTTTGATCAGAAATCTGTAGCAAAGGTAGAAAATTCAAAATTTTTAGGTGTATGCATTGATGAGGGGTTGAACTGGAAAAGATCTGCTGAAATGTTTAAGTTCAGCTACTTATGCTATTAGGGTAATTGCAAATTTTGGTGATATATATATATATATATATATATATATATATATATATATATATATATATATATATATATATATATTAGTAAATTAGCTTACTATGCCTATTTTTATTGTCTGCTTTCGTATTACATCATTTTCTGAGGGAATTCATCGTTGAGTAAAAAAGTATTCATTGCACAAAAGCGTGTAATCAGAATAATTGCTGGAGCCCATCCAAGATCATCCTGCAGACAATTATTTAAAGAGCTAGGGATGTTCACATTAGCTTCACAATATATACGAGGCGCGTCCAGAAAGTAAGTTCCGTTTGGTAATAAAATAAAATTGTACACAGATACAGAAGAAATTTTTATTGCATAAAATTCTACAACTCTTAAACTACTTTTCCACATAACTGCCGAAATTTTCTAGGCACTTGTCATAGTGTGGCACAAGTTTTTGCATGCATCCTTCACATAATGCTGCCGCCTGTGTATTCAACCAAGTGGTAACAGCTCTTTATCATCGTTGAAGTGTTAACCACCAAGGACACATTTTAGCTGTAAGAAGAGATGAAAGTCGCTAGGAGAGAGATCCGAGCTCTATGGAGGATGATCAAACAGGTCCCATTGAAATTTCCGTAAGAATTGTTTGGTAACATTCGGTGTGTGAGGTCAGGCATTATCGTGAAAAAAAAATCTTTTGACAGTAATCCTCTTCTTACTCTTAAAATCTGTCCTTGATGGACAACACTTCAACGATGGTGATAGAGCTGAAAGAACATGTTACCACATGGTTGAATACACAGGCGGCAACATTCTATGAAAAAGGCACACAAAACCTTGTGCCATGCTATAACAATTGCTTACATACTTTCGGAAGCTATGTAGAAAAGTAGTTTAACAGTTGTAGATTTTTGTACAATCAATATTTTTTCTGTATCTGTACCCGTTCATTTTATATAACCAAACGGAACTTACTTTCTGGACGCGCTTCGTATATTCACTTATGAAATTTGTTTTTACCAATCCCACCGAATTCAAAAGCAATAGCATTGTACATAACTGCAACACGAGGAGAACAAATGATCTCCACTATTCAAGGTTAAATCTAGCTTTGGCACAGAAAAGGGTGACTTATGCTGCCACAAAAGTCTTTGGTCACCTTCCAAACAGCTTCAAAAGCCTGACAGATAGCCAACTAGCATTCAAAAATAAATTAAAATAATTTCTGAATGGCAACTCCTTCTACACTATGGATGAATTTTTAAATATAAATTAGTAAATCATATATATATATATATATATATATATATATATATATATATATGTTACACTTTCTGCGGAGCTATGAACATACTTTATTGTATCATTTTCCAAAGAGTTACAGCACAAAGATATAATTTTTTAAATGGAACAATAGTTTTTTCTATCGTACATTGGATTCGTTGAAACCAGCTGCATCCAAATCAATTTAAACCACATTCCTATCACTGTTAGTTTGGGAGCTGCAACCCTTCAAAGTTTAGGGGGTGGAGGCTGCGACAGCGTAGCCGATTGGCTGGTGGCCATGAGACAGTGGGCCGTGCCCCAGCGGATAGCCACTCGGCAATGAGTTTGTTGAATGTTTTGAAAAGGGCATTAGTCCTGGACGCACGCCCCTTTAAAACAACTACGCTGATCCATGCAAATCCGTGAAGTAGTTTAGGAGATTAGGTATTTCTAATAGATGAACAGACAGTTATTGAAAACACTTAAGATTCCGATGTATCTTTTTCCGTGATCTGATTTTGATGAAATCACGCCTACATGTTGCAATCATTGAACACAGAGTTACTGATTTCGTTTTGTGTGTTAAATACTTAACGACATTTCTTTGCTTATTTTGGCATGTTTCACTTTTTGTAACAAAAACTTTATGAAGATACATCGTTTCGGACAATGACTTTCACTTACATTTGACATCTTGGCTAGGACAACTGAGTTTATTGACAGAGCGATTCTATTTTTATTTACTGAGGTCCGGGACCCTATACACACAGGCCATGATACACACAGGCCCTCTTTCAACAATCGTTGCGAAGCACGAGCATATAAGCTAATTAAAAGATATAGAAAGCAGAGTGATCGTGTGTACTCACCTACAGAGTATGCAATGAAAGTAGCTGAATCACGTTCAAAATGTAAATTCACTAGCACACTGCATGAAACATCGTTCAGTATTGATTATAAACGTCGGTGGACAAAATTATACAAAAGGGGGACCAAGTCAACTGAATCTTTGGGAATAGGGTGCCAAAATCGGAAAAAATTGATGTTAATAATCAAAGTGTAGCATGTTGCAGTGAGAAAAGATAATTCTGGTGTGTTAAAAGCTTATGAACATATTGATGGGTTAATAGTACACCACTTTAATGTGGTGAAGACAGGAAACATTTCCTTACCAACAGAGAAAGCGTACCATAACAAGCGTTCAATCAACCGTAAGAAAGTTGAAGATATTGAAAGGTTGTTAAAGTAAATTCGACAGGAGCATCGCCCCTTTTATAAAGAAATATGTGAATGGCCGACACAACACGAAAAACACATTGATGACTGAATATAAAATATAACCTTACAATGCACTTATTTTGTTATTTTTTGTTTATAATTCAAAGAAGTAATGATTGTTTGATACAATGTTAACATGTTCAACATTGCATAAAAACACATCTCCTTAGAAAGTGATATCATTCAAATATACTTTTTTTAAGGGAATAAGTCCACTTACTTTAAACTTTTTTTTGCAAAAATAATAAAGAAACGGTTTTAGTCGATTTCCCGTAAAATGCGTTTTGTGGACTCGTGCCCTTTCCAAAATTACTGATTCAATTAAACTTAAAATTTTCAGAAGAATGATACTTTCTGAATCCATGTTGACTATGGGTCAATACGTCGTTCTCTTCGAGGTAGTTCATAATATTTGAGGAAAGTTTATGTTCGAAAATCCTGCTGCAAACTGAGGTCAATGATATAGACTTGTAATTTTTCGTATCACTCCTATTGCCTTTCTTGAATTTTGGCGTAACCGGTGCTACTCGTGGCAGAAGAGCCAAATATTCCTCAATAGATCGTACTCTCCATGCCATGCAGGAGTGCAAATGTACTGGCCGTCCGAGGTGAACACACACCTTATTAGAGGGTAACGAGAATGATGATTTCACCATTATGGTAGCCCCATGGTGCCTCACTCTAAGTAAACACCATGTAAACCTCAATAAAAGAGTCGAGACAGGTAAAAATCGTCATAAATCACACACACATTAAAATTTTAACCAATATCTGTATAAAAAAAATTACCATGTGTATATTGTGTATGATATCTCACTTGATACTCTAATATTGTTTTACGACTGAAAATTATGATGTTGTAAGATCTTTTGGTTTTAGTTTATGAGATTTTTGGCTTCTATCTTGTGTAAACAAGTAGCTGTTGCTGTTTTGGTCTTGAATTGTTATCTGCTACTGTGCAAACCTGTTCATCTCCAACTTCCATCCGTTTGAACCTGCTTACTGTACTGATCTTTTGTTATCACTTTGGAGATTTTATCCCCTACACTTCCGTTCAGGACTGAATTAGTGATGCCTTTCATGCCTCGGAGTGCCAACGTATTATTTTCTTTAACTTTTGCGACCTCTTCTTTTCTTCACATTTCTTTTCAGTACCTCCGTAAGTTAATCTTCAGCATTATTCTGTAGCACCATATTTCGAAAGTTTTAATTTTATACTTGTCCGAAATGTTGCTGGTCTGTGTCTCAATTCCAAAGAAGGTTACATTTCAAACAACTTAAAAGAAACTTGCTAACGATTAACTCTTTATTAATGTTATTATATTACTATTATTAAGAAATGATTATTTTGTGATTCCAGTCTATATTTCGTATCTTCCTTACGTCGGCCATTACAAGTTTTGCTGCCCACACCTTCATTCCTTAAGGTCCGTGCTGTTGTAAAGATTTACTATTAAGAAATGTGACTGAATTCGGAAATGGTCCCCCTTTCAGTTCGTACAGATCCCTCTAGTACCATGGAAGTTATTCCCATCCTTTCTTTTTTATGTTTTCTCTACATTCGTTCATTCGCCTACCATGTTGGGAACCTCCTCATATCTTACTTTATAAGACAAGATAATTTGTCAGATTTCTCTTGCAGTACTTTATATGACATGCTTCCGTTACCTTCCGTTCCGGTTTATCCTCTGTCCACGATTCTTATTATGCAATGATGTGTCCAAACGCACATTTTCAAAAATTTCATTCCAATTAGGGTCACATTTGATACTAGTAGTAGTCTCCTAGTCAGGAATACCTTCTTTGCACGTGTAAGTTAGATTTCTATCTCCTACCTGCTTCGTTTGTCGTGAGGTATTTTGTTTCCAAGGTTGTATGATTTCTTTCCGTCATCTACTTCCCTATTCCTGTTCGCCTTTCTTTCCGCTGTTTACTTTGATTCGGGATTCTGTTCTCATGCGACTTTATTTCATTCAACAGATAGGGAGTTTATTTTTTATTGAGGATAGAGATGCCATCAGCTATCTTGTGATTGCTTTTTTCACTCTGAATTTTAATTCTACTCTTTAAACTTTTATTTCCGCGATTGCTTCTTAGATGTAGAAGCGAAAGATTCTGACACCCCTTTGAAAGTGATTACTTCGATTCTAGTCGTACAGTCTTTCTCCCCCCTCTGGGTCCTTGTACATATTGTATAATCCTTCAAACCAGTACAAGGTTTTAGTTGAATACACACATTTCATTCAATTTTGCATTAAAATGGAAAATCCATTGTGAAACTTACTTTCGGAACCATACAAGAGAATTCCCCATCACATCCCGCCTCCCCCTGGCCCCTCTGATTTGGTGGTAAGATGTTCAAAAATTCAAATATTTGTAATAATATGCAAGCAACCTGTAGTTGTCATCGGTCTCTAGGCTTACAAACTACTTCAAACAACTTACGGTAATAATATCACACACTCCCAGGTCTTAGGAAGGACTCGAACCTCCGACGTGAAGAGGCCGCGCGGTCATTCCGGGCTGCGTGGTAAGATGACAAAGTGGATAACCCGGTAGAAACTTAGAACATGTCAAGTACGAAACCAGTAAGAAAGGTGTATGAAAAAAAGAAGCGAAATAGAATCACTGGACAACTAAGCTCACCCTGTGGTGAGGTGGTATCATGCATCTCGATGTGCTTGTGTGGCCCTAGTGGTGGACTGCAGAATATCAGCGTGTGGTATTTCTAAGTGTGATGAATAGTGAAATCAAATGTTTCTAAACCTAAGAGTCCAAACTGCTAGGCCCATCGGTCCATAGTTACAAACTACTTAAACCAACTGAAACTGCTAGGGTCATCCGTCCACAGACTTACGAACTACGTAAACCAACTGAACTAACTGAAGGGGCCGGCCGCGGTGGCCGAGGAGACTGAGGCGCTTCAGTCACGGTCTGCATGGCCACTACGGTCGGGGGTTCGAATCCCCCCTCGGGCATGGATATTTGTGCCGTCTTTAGTATTAGCTAGTTCATAAGTAGTATGTAAGTTTAGGGACTGATGACCCCGTAGTTAAGTCCCATAAGCTTAACAAACATTTGAACATTTTTTTAACTGAAGGGTATCGTCAGGGGTAGCCCAGAAAAGTGTGATAGGACCGCTATTATATTCTGTCTATATATATATGATCTGACGGACAGAGTGAGTTGGAATCTGCGGCTGTTTTCTGATGATGCTGTGGTGTGCAAGAGGGTGTCGTGATTGAATGACTGTAGTAAGATGCAGGATGACTTGGACCAAATTCCTAGATGGTGTGAGGAATGGCAACTAGCGCTGAACATCAGAAAAATTGTAAGGGGATGAAGATGAGTAGGAGAAACAATCTAACAATGTTCGAACACAGGATTAATAGTCTGCTGATTGACAGAGTCGCGTCAATTAAATACGTAGGCGTAACGCTGCACAGCGATATTAAACGAGCATATAAGGAAGTCGTGAGGAAGGTTCAAATGTTGAAATGTTCGTTAAGCTTAAGGGACTTAACTGCGGGGTCATTGGTCCCTAAACTTACAAACTTCTTATCAACTACCTTATACTAAAGAAGGCACAAACATCCATGCTCGAGGGGGGGAATCGAACCCCCGACCGTAGCGGCCGTGCAGACTGTGACTGGCACGCCGCTTACAGCTCGACCACTGCGGCCGGCGTGAGGAAGGCAAATGGTCGACTTAGCTTTATTGGAAGACTTTTTGGGAGGTGTGATTCGTCTGTAAAGGAGACCGCATATAAAACGCTTGTATGGCCGCGTCCTGAGTATTGCTCAAGTGTTTGGGTTCCCTACTAGAGCGGTTTAAAGGAGGATGTAGAGACAGTTCAGAGGCGGCGGCGAGGCTTGAAATTGGTGGATTCCATCAATGCGCGAGTGTTACCGAAATGCTTCGGGAACTCAACTGGGAGTCGCTGGAGGGCAGGCGACTTTCTTTTCCAGAAGCATTGTTGAAGAAATTTAGAGGGCCGGAATTTGAGGCAGACTGCAGAACGATTCTACCGGCGCCGATCTATATTTCGCGTAAAGACCACAAGGATAAGTTTAGAGAGTTCAGGGCTCGTACGGATGCATACAAGTATTCGTTTTTCCCTCGGTCTGTGTGCGAGTGGAACAGGAAAAGCAAGTAACTAGCAATGGTGCTGAGTACCATCCGCCGCGCACCTTTGGGTGGATTGCGGAGTACGTATATAGATGAAGAAACTAACTTACGCTAAGGACAACACACACACACACACACACACATGCCGGAGGGAGGACTAGACTCTTCAGCGGGAGCGGCAGTGCAATCAGTATCATAGTGCCTTAGACCGTGTGTCCATTCCCGCGCGGCGATGGGTAGTAAGAGTTGACGAGATGTCGCATGGACGACTCACAGAAATTCCGTCACGCGGTATATTACGTGACGTCTGTTGCGTGTTCGTTTCGTTCTGTTTTGATGTTTCTTTACCCGTAACGCCCCGCACTTCTCAGCTGTCAACTCACATCGGACCTACTGATTCCAGTGGGTTTCGATTCATTAGCAGATTTGTGTATGCTATCTTGTATCTTACAATGGTACTCAACACAGTGATCCAGTCATTACAACAGTGAACTGTGAAAAAAAGGGCAGGATAGGAACAGTGGAATACTAAGTTCAAAAATGTTCAAATGTTTGTACAGCTTATGACACTTAACTACGGGGTCATCAGTCCCTAAACCTACAAACTACTTAAGAACTAGCTAATACTAACGACGGCACAAATATCCATGCCCGATGGGGGATTCGAACCCCCGACCGTAGTGGCCGTGTAGACCTTGACGACTGGAGCGCCTCAGTCCCCCCCCCCTTTTTTATTTATTTTTTTTTTTTTTTGCTCTATGGGTAGTTCTTGTCCTTGCGGATGCTGATCGAGTTTGTTTGTTTTAGTTCTACGTGTTCTTTGGCTCAGCTTTTTTATTACAGAGAGTGTTTAGCCCTCTGACCGGGCGCGCTGAGCCACGGCGCCCGGCTCCCCTCGGCCACCGCGGCCGGCACTACTAACTTCTTATTATTTTGGTGTGGTGTCTGTTCTTTCGGACATAATTAATATTTTAGACGCGACGACGGCGTCAGCTTCAATTACTTCACCGCAGATGCGGTCATACGTTCGACCTCGCACGGGAATCCGAAGTGGCGAGTGTAAGAGGGCATGAACGATAGGGGCGCTACAGCCATAGCGTGCGATATGTAGGAATTTGAGACGGCCAGGAGGCGAGCACGGGTGACCCAGTGGTTGCCGCGGTGGGGTAGCCGAGCGGTCTAAAGCACCTCGCTGCGGAGCGCGCGGTTGCTCGCCGTGGAGGTTGGAGTCCTCCCTGGGAGGTTGGAGTCCCCGGGCGCTGTGGCTCAGCGCGCTCGGTCGGAGGGCTCAACGCCCTCTGCAATAAAAAAGATGAGCCAAGAACACAACGAACACAAACGAACAAACAAGATCAGCGTCCGCAATGAACAGAACTACCAATAGAGCAAAAAAAAAAAAAAAAAAAAAAAAAAAAAAAAAAAAAAAAAAAAAAAAAAAAAAGGCCGGTCCGGCTCACAATAAGTAGTTAAGGCGGCCGCTGGCCCAAAGCGGGAGACCCGGGTTCGATTCCCGGTCCGGCTCACATTTTCACTTGTCGCCATTGTTTCATTTCAATGCCCTAAAGCAGCCATTGTCAATCCTTTCCTTCATAATCCTTCTTCCTTCCTCTCCTTTATCATTAATTTGCAAACTACTAAGTTCACCATGTCCTACATTGTTGACACGGTGAAATGTAAATGCCTCCAGACGCACGTACCTCCTAAATCAGCAGTTCTAGGTCACTCGCTCGTCCGTGAGCTAGGGGTCGCTCACTTGCTTGCGGGGCACCGCTTCTCGGTCGTGAGTTGTTAACGCGTGCGCTACACGGCCGCGGTTGCAGTCAGCGTTTATTGCAAGTGAAGCGGCCACTGTACCGGGTGTCGATTGTCAGGAGTGGCTGAGGGGAAGTTGTGGGCTAGATGGGGCGGCTACATGTGAAATTCCGGGCTTACTGGCAGACTTGTAGGTTTATTACGACAGATAACAGTTACAGGAAATGGGGCATACGAAGGATTGGCGCCCGTCATGGACCAACGAGGTGGTATAGAAGAAGAGGTGGGAAGCGGAGAAGGCAGGAAAAGACGTGTGAACGCGGTGGCGGCTTGCTTGGAAGAGAGCGGCGGCCCGGATCGCCGGCTCCGCGAGGCCTGATGTCCGGCCCACGGGGCGGAACGGGGTGGCTCCTGATTGGCCACGATGCACTGCTGAGTGGCAGGAGGCGCCCACGACAGCCGTGCATTGTGGCGACCAGGGAGCCGAATGTCAAGTCAGCGGTTTGCAACTTAGTCGGGCGATGGTCAAAGTCGGAGGGAAAAAGCTAAAGATTTGGAAAACTTTTTAAAAAATACATTAATTTCCCTTACCATGTTGCTAGGGGAAGATCGCCGATCCGTACACCACCTTAGCTGTGACGTCACGTGAAACTGCAGCCACGCTTCAATTCCAGCCACGGGCACAATTGTTTCTCAAATAGTTATATCTTATACTACCATTTTTCTCTCTGAAAATGCGAGCTTGTGACACCAGGTCAAACCTCAGCGATAATATGTCTTTTGTTACTATAATTGCCGACCGCAGTGGCCGAGCGGTCTGCGGCGCGCCAGTCACAGTCTGCACGGCCGCTTCGGTCGGGGGTTCGAATCCCCCCTCGGGCATGGATGTTTGTGTCGTCTTTAGCATAAGGTAGTTCATAAGTAGTTTGTAAGTTCAGGGACTGATGACCCCACAGTTAAATCCCTTAAGCTTAACAAACATTTGAACATTTTGTTACAATAATTACTGCAAAAGCTCTGTGTTCCTGAATACGAACGATTTGATTACATGCCTGGAATTTAATAGTGTGTTTATGATGGCATTATTTTTACATGTTTAAACGTGCGTTTCATGGAACCCACGTAAGGAGTATTTCTTATAAAGTGTACAACGAATTTTCCCATTATTTTTTAATGAAGAAATCATTGATTTTACAAGTTTATAACGTTGCCCTTGCTTCGTATGATGCCATAATTGTTAAAGTAGATTCCGCGATTATATTTTGGACAAGGAATTGATGGCACCGATTTTTTTAATTTGAAATAAGTTAGTTAAAGTACAGCACAAAATGAACATTAAAGCAAATAAACCGCGGGTTGCATATTAATGTCGGACACCATACAAGCAACAGCACGTTATAAGACTTACGGAAAGCATATAGCTGTATTCTGCAGTTCGTATAGTAGAAGCTGGAAATGATAACTTTTATTTATTTAATATGTGAACGTTGGAGATACTTTCCATATGAGATCAATGTTCAGACTGTTCACTTTGCTTTTTATTGGTGTGTGACCCTGGGTGGAACATGAAGTTACTGATAATGATAAAATAATATATAAAAAAAGGATCGGACTTCGTGAAATTACAAAAGAAATGACTGCAGGTTCTAAAATCAAGCAAAGTATTGTATAAGGATGATTGATTGATTGAAATGGGAAGCGATTGTAATGGCGTCTGAACATTAAACTATTACGGAGGCGAAGGAGCTGAAAACCTTAAGAAATTAAATATTTGGCGTGGAGGAGTTTGATTTAAATGAAAAACAAGGAGAGGGAATTCTTTTAAATTTAAATAATATATTTTCAGCAAAAGCTTGCATTCTTCTTACTTACATAATTGGATACAGATATGAAAGACGTCACATCAGATACAGACCAGAGAGTGTGTCAAATTACTATCACGTCTTCTCGCTTGTTCTAAAGTAAAAAAAAAAAAAAAAAAAAAAAAAAAAAATTACGAACGAAATTAAATTAGTTGCATTGCGAGTCAGAGGGAACCGGAGGCGATAAGCATCGCTGATCAACGATAAACAGAAAAATAAAAAAAAAGTGCATCGTTACAAGTTGTTTCTTCTATGACTGATTTATCAGGTGAAACGCATCCCAGCTTCCACCACGTTAATCGCAAATACGGCAATACGAATTTTACAGCATCTAAATCTGCGCCGCGGTGGAGTAGCCGAGCGGTCTAAAGCACCTCGCTGCGGAGCGTGCGGTTGCTGCCGTGGAGGTTCGAGTCCTCCCCGGGGCTTGGGTGTGTGTGTTTGTCCGTAGGTTAGTTTACCTAGGTTTAAGTAGTTTGTAAGCTACGGTCTGATGACCACGTAGTTTGGTCCGATAGATTTACAGACATTTCAACATTTTGATCTAAATCAGCACTCATGTCAAGAATACGACGGGACATCGTTTGCTTTGAGAGACAAATGCCTCCAAAACTGCCAATTCATTTATAACGATGCATTCTGCTACCATCACTAAACGAGCGAGTCTGTTTACGTTCGCTCGCCGAGTACTAGCGTGCGTGACATCTGCTTAGCCCACCACTGCAGCTCCGAGCTGGGGTAGTGACAACACTTTCTAGAGACAAGGCTTGACAACAGCCGGCGTTACGTCACACCGAGTAGGCCGCGATCGCTAGCTGAATGACTGGCCACTGGGGTACATATTCTATAGCTAATGTATACATAAACACTATTTATGGTGCATATAAGGCGTGGTGCGACACGAAAGTACCACAAGTGGAAACTCCAGATGGCCAAGCGTTTAGGAAATAAACGGATGTTTCAAATTCAAATGTCTGTAATTATATCGGACCAAACTGCGTGGTCATCAGTCCGTAGCTTACAAACTACTTAAGCCTAGGTAAAGTAACCTAAGGACAACACACACACCCATGCCTCAGGGAGGACTCGAACCTCCACGGCAAGCAACCGCGCGCTCCCCAGCGAGGCGCTTTAGACCATTCGGCTACTTCACCGTAGCAACGGGTGTTTGATACGGATCTAATCTCAGCGGTAAAAGATCGGTTTCGTATAGAGATGGTCGCGGGTTCGACTCCACCCTCTGGCAAATTTTTTTCTGCTCCTTGGCAACGCGTACACCAACATATTGTTCCCTTAGTGAGCGTGAGGACAAGATTAGATTAATCCCATCAAAAACATGTGATGTACAAAAATGCAAGTCTTCCGACGAATTTCTTTCAGCATAAAAACTCGTGAGATTTCATGGGAAACCAAGTAGGTTATTGTAGTTAGTGTTAATTTAACCAACTATTCAACACCTCGTCATAATTTTTTATCTAATTAGTTATCTACCAACATCTGTAGTGACTATATCAAAATTTTATCAGGCTTGATTCCACGGTGGAATTTATGCTCCACGACGACTGTATTTGACTTCTGGAAATTTTTCAGCAATCAGTCGAGAATATTGCTGAAAAATTTCCACAAGTCGTGGAGTACAAATTCCACTGCGGAATTTCGACCACTATGTGGTCATTATCAGCGCTTAAAAACAAAATACTTACATCTCGACCTCCATGTTGGATGTTTTAAGTATTTTAATAGCTTTTAAGCACTGATAATGACCACACAGAGGTCGAAATCTAGATTTGTAAATAAATTAATATTTTTACGACTGATTGCTGAAAAATTTCCACAAAACTATATCAAAATTATACATTTTTATTTCTATAATAAATATAATGACTTGGCAATCGCACTATAATATCACATCAGAATAAATATAATGATCCGGCATTTGCACGTCGTCATAATGACATAACGATAATTTATATTACATTATGCAACCAAACGTAGCCACATAATAATGAAAGACACTCAAATGTACATAAAGTTTTTTGATATATTAATTTATGTTGCCAATGGAAACCAAGTAGGTTATTTTAGTTAGTGTTCATAGAACCACTTATTTGTTATTTAATTAAGAATCTACCAACGTTTATAGCGACTATATTAGTATTATGTATTTTAAATTCCATAATATATAACAATGACCGAACGTAATCACGTATGAATGAAATACCTCACATTTGCATAAAGTATTTTAAATATTAGTTTACGTTTTCATTTCATTTATTATAGAAATGTAGATGTATAATTTTGATATAGTCACTGTATATGTTGATAGATAACTAATTAGATAAAAAATTATGATGAGATGTTCAATAGTTGATTCCATGAGCATTAACTAAAATAACCGACTTGGATTCCCATGAAATCCCACGACCTTTCTCCTTTTTTTTTTTTTTTTTTTTTTTTAAAAAAAAAAAGAAACGGCGGAAGGAATTAGTAGCGAGACTAGCATTTTTGTACATTATATGTATTTGAAGGGGTATCACTTATTTTTGTAGGTAATCCTTTCAGGGTAAAATGTTTTTTTACATTAGTCACAGATTTTCTTAAGAACAATATTATGTCTCTTTGGTTTTTTGTGGTCTCGTTTGGTTTGATGTAACAGTATTTGGGAAGTCTGTAAAGTCGATTATGTTGTTATTGTTCAAGCCTTTCATCATGTACAGTACTGCAACCTGTTGTGGAAAACTATAGAAATATCAACAAGTTAGTGTTCTATTTCGCATCACTCTGTGAACTTCATAATATAGGTAAGTTGCCGATAAGGTTCATTTTCTTGTATAAGTGATAGTAGTAATTATTATTGTGTCTGGTATTTATTGAATGATCAGTTTATTTCATACAACAGTAATTCAAAATTAGTTATTTTAGTGCATGAAACGAAGCCTTGCTTTATAGAGCACACGATTGTACGGTATGATTATGATTACATATAATTGCATAAATCTTTCTCCTAAGATCAGTACAATTAAAACTCATGAGAGTTATAGAATAAAAGTAATTCCTTTCTTGAGAAAATATCAAGCCTGAGAGCGTTAATAATAACAATCGACTAAACGAGGAATTTCTATAATTTTTCATCATTGGAGGTGCCTTCGGACATGATTATGATAATAATTTCGCGTGACATCTTTGGACGTTAGACCCCATCAGGGATTGTCTTCGGCTTTCCTGGTGAAAGTCTGTTGGTGACGCCACTTAGGCGATTTTCGCGTCGATGATGGTGAAATGATGATTAGAACGACACAACACCCAGTCCCCGAGTGGAGAAAATCTGCGACCAGACCGGGATTCGAACCAGGAAACCCTACATGGCATTCTACTACACTGTGCACTGGACTGCGAAAGCGGCCACTTTTGGCATACAAGCGCGTTTTGGCATAATTATTTAGTGAACTTGCGTTATAATGCACGCTTCAATAGTTCCGTATTTAAACCCCACATTTTTCTGAGATTCAACTTAATAACTTTTATTCCACGAAAGTCTATTTATTTTTGGAGGTAATCTGTCTCCTTTTCTTCTTTGGCATCATTTGTTATAGATGATATTCATGTCGGGTTTCCAGCCGGATCATCGAGTCATCTTGACACAATATTTCAACGGACCACCTGGCCGCCATCTTCAGGTGCTGAGTCTCGTAGGAAAACTACGAGACTCAGCACCTGAAGATGGCGGCCAGGTGGTCCGTTGAAATATTGTGTCAAGATGACTCGATGATCCGGCTGGAAACCCGACATGAATATCAAAAATTTATACGCCGGGAAACTCTACGTAATCACATCATTTGTTATACATCAGCAACGGATTTTCTTCAAGGCCACTCCACTTGATGCAACGGTTTTCAGCTTACTTATTGACAGCACGTTAGCGCTCGCACAAACACAAATATTACACTGATTTTCTTCTTTGACAAAGACTATTCAGTATGCTGGCGCTCGCCCTAACATCAATATTGCGCTAATCCCCTCCACATATTCGTACAATATTCTCTGATAAAGAATCTTTAACGTGGCGCCGAAGCCAATCCACAGACGTACAACATATAGACCATCATAAGCTGAGTTTACACTAGTAAGTTATTGCAGTAATTTACTGGCTGAAATTTTCCGAACTGCTTGCGATTTTAAATACGTCACAATGAGGACTTGCGGCCGTTGCAATATAATGCACACGTGACTCGCAGCAAGTATGCGACTTTCAGTGTCAACAGTGTGCAAGAAGTTTCTACAAGTTACTTGCAGCTTTTAGGATTTATTTCTATTTTCTGCAAGTTGAAATCGCAAGTTTTTGTAAGTATGTCATCCACATCAACACATAGCCTACTTAACATTTTACTGAATGTCACGATTAATTTCATAAAACCATCCCACGTACTATATGTTACGAAAAAAATGTTCAAATGTTGGTAGAGCTTATCTACGGGTCATCAGTCCCTATATTTTCAAACTACTTATGAACTTGCTAATACTAAGGACGGCACAAATACCCATGCCTGAGGGGGGATTCGAACCCCCGACCGTAGTGGCCGAGCAGACCGTGACTGGCGCGCCGCACACCGCTCGGCCACCGCGGTCGGCTATGTGTTACGAAATAAAAGAAATAGAAAGTAAACGAGTATGAAGAAACCAAGAAACCAAACATTGAATTAAGCTATGGAGCACTTCCCTGAAATATGGAATGTGTACAGTGATTTTAAATACAGATAAAGTAAACATGTGTACATGTTTAGCCAATTTAATTTATTGCAATAAATGTCTCAAAAAACTTTTCGCACAAACAGAGAGAACAATGGTAAAAAATAAGAAGTGGCTCTTAAGAATGTTGCTTAACAACCGTTTCTTGGCTGAATTAACTATGTGATATGTGTTCTGTTTTTATGATATGTCCAACTGATGTTAATAAATAACCCAGATAATTTATAAAAATGTTCTAGAGAAGTTTTCCAGTTCTCGAAACGCAGTTCTAGGAACAAATTATTGTAGGTTCCGTATTGTGGCCTAAGTATCCTCTCAAACCTAAATATTCATCTATCTTGTGTTCTACGTAATAATTAAAAGAGATACGGTATAAATGACCCACCTACTCGTCATTTTACTTGCTCTCACTAAACGTACATGTGAACGATGTCTGCAAGTGGTTGATGCACGTTACTTGTCAAAGTACTTGCGGAAGTTTCTTGCTACTTCTTGCAAGAGTTGTGTAAATACAGCTGCAAATCAATCGCAGTAACTTCTACAAGCGACTGACTGCTGTAAACTCAGCTATAGACTCATAGTTGATACAAATCTGTGGCACATGGATTATATGAAAACATCGGACTACCGATATTTCCCTACTGAAAATTCAACTCGATGATCAAGAAAAAAAGTGTAGCCTAAGATGCCAAGCCACAAACGAGAATGTTCTGTTTTATACACTATATCTTTGTCTAGTACACGATAGCATTTTAGTTACGGCAGTGATGGCGCAGTGTGCTGAAGTTGGCAGCGACGACGAATGAGACACTTCGGAAAACCAGTCATGCAGAGTGAGAGGCATAGTCTTTCGTGTTGACTATGAAGTAAATAACTGATTTTGTTCCTGCTCTGCAGTTGACAGGTTCTTCTATGTACCCCCCATAAAGCGTACATTTCGTTGCCAACATTTGCACATTACGCCAACGCCGTAAGTAAAATTTAGCCTTTAGGTTAAAACTCTAAATGTGGCGTAATTATATCATTTTATCCCTATTTCTTATGACTCTTATATCTGTACATAAATAATTATGGAATACGTTGTTTAAAGTGACAGGGAGACCAATAATACTGTACTTAGTAGTGACAGTTTAGTAATCGGTGTCATTGGTTCTGCCGAGAATTGTTTGTTTTGGCATTGATATTCTCAGACATCGATATTTTCCTTTCGATGTTCATCGTACATCGATATCTTTGAATATATGTTAACATTAATGTTACCATCGATGTTTCAGTTTTTGACGTTCACTTTTTATTAGAGATAGAGAATTTAAAACGTCAAAACATCAATTTCGTTTTACCACACTTACTGGCTATGTACATTCATGATTATTGTATTATGCACATCAACAGTAAACCATCTTTCGATTTATATAAGTTTCATTGGTATCATGATAAAATTATCATAGAAAATCGCTACTTCAATTTTCAAGTTCTCGTACAATGACCTCTCTACATCTCTGCCGTGTTATGGTTTGAAACCAGCGTCTAACGTTTTTGCCCCGCATCATGTGACGGAATTTTCGACCTTACGAACAACAGTTTTCTCATTATGGCTGAAATAAAGCTAGAATATCGTACCAGTTATTCTTCATTCTCTAATCAGGTACCACATGTCATTTCGACTCTTCACTTACATTTATCAGAAAGGTGACGATTATGTTAAAATGAGAAAAAAAAAAAGATGATGATACGCGACGAAAAATCGAACTCGCGACCTCTCTGACGTGAACCTAACTCCTTACCACAAGACCATTAGCAACACAATCCTCAGAACGCCAAGATTGCAGATTTCCGGTAATCGAAAATGAGTTCGTGAACGGAATTAATATTTACAGATGTTTCAATTTTTCCTTCCATTACAGGCTAAGCACTATCCAAATACAAAATTTGACGTTTGTGTGTCTGCTAGAAGTACCTCAGGATTTTGATGATCGGTTTGAACGTCAACAGAATACACTTTCTACACAACATTTTTATTTAATATATTCATGTCGGGCAAACGTGTTTACAAAAGTGCACGTGCATAATTATTTCGTGTGGACTTTTCAGTCATATAAAAAGCATTCCAGACACAAAGGTCTGTGAAATAATTCCGAAACTATGTTTAATATTCTCACAGTTAACAGGATAATGATAGTTCAACAGTTCATATAGAGTTGGAGAAGAAAAGAAAGATACTGACATTCTGCACGTGACCATGGATTAAGACGTGTACATGCGCAAAGACCAAAAGGCTAATTAACGCCCGTAGCAATGTATGCTGCAATATTGGCTATAAGGCTACTATAAGAACGATCTGACTAATCCGCCATTTCTATTCCCATAGCTCGTAAGTTAAAAATACTGCGGTTCTATAAGATTTGCGTCACGGAAATTTAGCACGACATTGTGTGTCGTTGTGTTGCCATAAACAGCTCAAATTATTCCAGAGTTGGCTACAGAATGTTTAGTTTCTCGACGGAATCTGAGAGAAGAAACAAAAAATGAATTATTAACTCGGCCCGAAAACTGGGAACCCGGACCGAGCACACAGTTATGTATTGTAAGTAAATATTATTTATTGTTATGACTTGTTTCAATATTTAATAGTAAAATCGTCTGTGATATTAGAACGTAAGTTTTTTTTAGCTCTTTTGAAAGCATTACCTCTTAACAGAGAATCTGTCTGAAGGGAGTTAGCAGCTGCAAAATATCATAAAACAGCAAAACATCCTAGAACATACAATTTTTAGAGCACAATATGTGTGTCATATACAGTATATTGAGAAATATACCTTATAAAAAAGTGTTGTACTGACATTTCACAAAGTTTTGAAGGTACTTCTATTACGTTATTGTGAGGAAGTATTACAAACACTAAAATGGAAAATATAAATATACTGGGCAAAAAGTTTAGTTACGGCTGTGGCAGCGTATTGTGCCGATACAGGCAACTGCCGTTGAATGATAATTGTGGTATTTCGAAGTTTCAGCGTCATAAATTGTAGTATGCAATTTCAAAGAATAGTACCTGATGTTTATTGACAAAATATACCCTCAATTCAATTTCCTATTAGTAAACGCCAATATTAACGTTTATCTATAAGAGACTATAACATAACTGATACAGAATACTGGGTAAATTTTACTTACGGCTGCGTAGTTCACTAATGTTGGTATCGAAATGTTTGCTTTACAAGAATATTAGTGTACAGGATCTAAAGTTTACGGTCGTAGCGTCACACGGTGCCGAAGTTAGCAACAATCGTTGAATGCTATTTGAAATCCTCTGCAAGGATTATTATTAATTACTGGTACAACAAGAGTACTGTTACATACAAACCCCTGTCGACCTTAGAGAAGAAACGGGATGATTTATTTATTCCATGGTCAACACAAAGGATTATTCCCCTCATGCTGTACGATTAAGTTTTCAAATAGCATTCAACGGTTGTTGCTAACATCGGCACCGTGTGCCTCTACGACCGTAAACTTTATATCCTGTACACTTTCTTTTTCGCTTTTGTGTTTGTAATACATTCTGAAACTTTCTCAGTAACGTAATAGAAGTACATTCAGCAATGTGAGTACAAGAAGCCGACGTGGTGTACTTGTCACAGCAGACAACAAACACTTACTGCAAGACGGCAAACAAACCTCGCATATTGATAGTCATTAATCAAATACAAGCCAAGATCGCTTAAAACTTTTATCTAGATGACCAGTTTCGCCTGAATTAAACGTAGTACACGATTTTTATCACACACATATATATATATATATATATATATATATATATATATATATATATATATATATATTTCTTGCGCATTTTCTTTATTCGGACAGCAAAGAAAAGCAACAATAGGTAAAGAAATCGCAAGATTTTTGTGTCTAATCCATATATCGTTGTAAACAAGAGCGGAACGCAAGCTCAAAATAGCACGATCTAAGGCTGTATACCGGACACTTCCAAAACATTGCGCTAAATTTGAACAAAACAAGACTGTTCGCATAAGCTACGTGTTGTGTTTAGCATTCGCATTGAATGAAAATGGCGGATGCGCCAGCCTGTGTTTTTAGGAGCTCTATTTGGTTATAATGTGTAGACAACATGCCGGTATCAGATTGTCGTAAGAAAGCATGGACATCAATATATATTTCAGAAACGGCCAATCAGTCTAAAGCTGAATAGTGATAACAGTCGTAGTAGAGTAGGCGGATGTTTACACCAATGTGCGGTGACCTTGAGGTGCAGAGAAAAAGGGAAAGAGGGGGGAGGGAGAGGGAGGGAGCCATTACTGGCTGCGAGTCAGCCGACCTGCGTGTCATTTACGATCGCCTAATTTCCTCTTCGATAAGGAAGCACTGGTATTTGTTTGTAATCTGCCTAGCTGAGTTTTGAGGCCCATAGATAGAAAAGAAATAATATGTACGAAAATTCTTAACTGCATTAATATAGAGTGTGGATAACAAAAATTTTATATTCAATATTTTGCGTCATTATTGCCACAATTGGAAAAAAATTAAATTTCTGTAATAACTCACTCATAAACTTCATAACTGATTACCCCGAGATAATTCGGAATAAAATGTTTTGCTGTGAAATATTGTTCCGGCTTAACTATGCCTCCCAACTTTTCGCGACCCTGCAGCAGTATGCGGGTATCATCATTATATAAATATGCTAACACGAAACTGACGGTACATACTTTTAATATTAACCATACAAGAACGCCAATTAAACGTACATAATTCGAAAGGTGGTTTCTCATAGATGTTGCGAATAGAAAAAATCCCACTGACGTGTTTTACGGCCCTCTTTAGATTTGTAGTTTTATAAGTTTTTGCAAACTTTTTGGGCCAAAATACTAATCTAAATAATAAAAAATCAATTAATAAGAGTGTCTGAAACCCTTTTAAGAAAAAATATGTTTCATTCCATTCCATGATGGTGGTGGTGGTGGCGGCTGGTGCAGCAACAGTGTTGAATAATTAAAAGTTGTTCAGTCTCTGTTGCAATATTTTATTCTCAATTACGCGTTTCGCGCTGTTAGCGCATAGTCAGATTGGGCGGAGATGGAGCCACAGAACTATCTATAGCTGTGGAGGAGGTATCTGAACAATTTGTGTTATTGGGCGCCATAGCAGCAGAGGAGTCGCTGTCGCGGCAGGTCCACGTTTACAACTGGTAGTATTGTTTAATAACTATTGTTAATAACTACTAACAACACTGCTAGTTGTAAACGTGGACCTGCCGCGACAGCGACTCCTCTACTGCTATGGGGCACAATGACAACACAAATTGCCGGCCGCGGTGGCCGAGGTGACTGAGGCGCTCCAGTCACGGTCAGCACGGCCACTACGGTCGGGGGTTCGAATCCCCCCTCGGGCATGGATATTTGTGCCGTCCTAGTTCGTAAGTAGTTCATAAGTAGTTTGTAAGTTTAGGGACTGATGACCCCGTAGTTAAGTCCCATAAGCTTAACAAACATTTGAACATTTGAACAACACAAATTGCTAAGATACCTGCTACACAGCTATAGATCTGTGGCTCCATCTCCGCCCAATCTGACGATGCGCTAACAGCGCGAAACGCGTTATTGGAGAGTAAAATATTGCAACAGGGACTGAGCAATTTTTAATTAAAAAAATATGTAGTGGCGGGCTCCGAACCACTGATCTTCATTGTCACAGTCCAACACAGTGCTACAGCTCACAATTAGAATTTACGTTCTTTAATCTCATACTATTAATGGATGTTGTTAACTGATGCTAATATGGCATTTTAAGACATTAGATTATCATTTATCGTACGAAGAACGACGTGTTTTTGTTAATTCTTCAGTGCGCCATTGCTTTGAAATGACAACGTGTAAGTTACAATAAGAAAAACATCAAATACGCAACGCAAGATGACGTATGCCAGAGAGTTCTGGGCAAGGAATGTCACGTGACATCTGCGAACGGCTGGTTTTCGTTAACGCAATGGAGGGTGTCAAAAGTACATTATTTTTGTAAATATCTCTCAAACGATACAAGATATGAAGAAAACATAAGGGAACAAAGTTGTAAAGAATTTTCTCCTCTGCAAATTCGGTTATTCAATTTTCGCGTCAGATGAACGGTTTATTTGTAATTAAAATTACACTACAAACGGCTTTCTTTGGTATTACTAACGTATTTCTTGTCCAAAATATTTGAAAAAGAAAGGTTCTGATCTCTGGCGGCCTACAATCATGTCTGTAAAATTTGGTGCTGATCGATTGAATGGTTCGTCTTAAAAACAGGGAACACGTTACGGACAGACAAACAGACATCCCAAAATCGCTGTTATTTTTGCAAATATCTCTGAAACGACACGGGATATGAAAAAAACACCATAACAGAGCCAATTTGTTGAAAATCTTTTCCTCTACAAATTCAATTATTCTATTTTCGTATCAGATGAATGGTTAAGCCGTTATTTTCATTTAAATTTTGGGTTGTCAAAAGACGATCGCAAAGGCTCACTTTTAGTGTTACTACCGTAACCTAATGTGGGCCAAAATTGTGTGTGCACATAGCCGTTAAGAGTGGTAAAAGGAAAAAAAAAAAATAGGATGACACTCCAAATTATTCATACATTTCTGTATTATATTATAACGCGTTGTGCGTGGCGTATTGGTACAGGTAAAATAAGCTCAGTGCCGGGCGCCGTGGCTCAGCGCGCCGGTCAGAGGACTAACTGCCTCTGAAATAAAAAAAAGCTGAGCCAAGAGGAAAAGTCAGTTAGTGCTTGAATTTCAAATCTAACTTTTAAATATAGATTTTAAATATAATTAAGGATTTCAGTTTATTAACGCAGTATTTTAATAAGTCACAAGGACAAACATTTGAAATATTTGGGATTCTATGAGGAAAACCAGTTTTCACACATGATCAGCTATATACACGTTGCTACAAGTAGAGTTCGATCCTTTGATGGTTTGAAATTTTATATTTGTGAACATAGAGAACAAGGACATTTAGCCAATGATAAAGGATTTTTACGAAAAATGTTGTTTTTACTGAAGTTTTGTAATGCTAAATTGTGTCTTTCATTCTCTCACAGTTCCTCTTTGCCACAGCACTCACATAAAATCCATAAATTTGCAGTGTTCAATAAATTCCAATTACTTTTTTTTTCATTTTCAAGACTTTGCAAATACAACTGGTCGAATTTGGTCCACAGGCAATAGTAGTCATGATTAAGTTGTTGTGTTTGCTTATGTCACTACTAGTAGTCCTTTTAATTTTTTAATTTCTTTTATATTTTGAGATTTGCATTTTCTTTGTGTAATTATTGAAGCAATACTGTGTTCTTTGGTATTACGTTGGTGTTGTTTAAGCATTTCATCTACTTGTTTTTATTCAAAATGAATACTGATTATACCAATGAGAAAGGGAAGTAATACAGTATTTGTTTTAATGAATACTGCATGAATATAGGCTGAATCAGAGATAACTTATGATAGCGCCTTACGTCCATTCGAATCTTAAACAACTCTATAGATTCTCAAGTTAGAAGTAAAAATGAACTGTGGAAGTAATGCATATTTTAAACGACGGAAAATGCTTGTTTTTTAAAGTTTCTGGAACAAATAAGTATGTTAGAATCATAAGAATTCTACTATATTGTTAAACGTTAAACACAACAAGCCAGTTCTTCCGTTATAAAGTGTGTGTGTGTGTGTGTGTGTGTGTGTTCTTTGAAACAACATGACTGACAGCAGCCAAATAAACGGACTTCATTCCTACTGTCTTTGACAATGATAGCTTGCCTATTTTCGATAGCCTTTGTAGACAAATTGAGAACTTTGCTAATATTTTTCTTAGCGATAATTATCACAAAATGATAAAATGAAGAAAGGCTTATATGTTTATCAGTTATGACGTTTTCGCTGTTCTTGCAGTTAAACGACACAGTGATGCAAACGTGGTGTATTAATTAATTGCTTCTTTCCTACTCAGTTTATTTGCAGCACACTTTTCAGACACCATACTAGTTTATTAGTGAATGTATCTGCCAGATTATGTTATTTTGTGATAATGATTAAAGGATATGAATTCGTAAATATTGAGATGCGTGAAAATTCTGCATTTAGTTAAAATGGAGCCCAAATTACCCAGTATGTCGTCCACTTAAGATTCTACAAAGTACATTATGCACAATAAAAATATTTCCTAAACTTTTCCTAATAGATTTTCCTGAAGGTGTATGACGATATTGTGGTTATCATTAGGGAAGTGGGTTAGTTAGGTTGGAAATAAGGTTCAGTTGTTTACGTGGATAAATGCAAAATTTATAAAACAAACCATTTATTTCCTCGCATATATTTAACAAAATAATTATGTTGAGAAACAAGTTTTCTTTAGCTTATCAAGTATATAAAACAAAATTTACAAAAAGCTCATGTCATTGACTCGTCATTAGATGACATAGGAACATATAACCTTTGTTGTAGATAACTTAAATAATTATCTTGGAAAAAATCATACTATTTCCATTCACCAACATTCAAACCAGCACCAGTATACATAAGTTTGTGTGTAGTGCCTAAAGACTAGATGAATACAATGAGATAAATAGTACACTTTGTGAAATATCGATTGATGTATTGATATGCATTCCTCTTGTGACAACAATACTTGCACAGCAAGAAAAAACTCTAGCACCTCGAGGGATGCAAGAACATTTAGGAGAATTATTAACAAAATCGACTTGTCGGCACTGCCGTTTCTGTGGCGTGAAAAGCGAGGTAGCAAGAAAGAAACTCTGAAGGTTTACATATTGTAACTAATTAGAAGGGAAATAGAAGTAGTAGCCAGAACTATTTCGTGTTGATGATATGTCTTATCATATAAGAAAGCTATATTTTCTCGTTTCCCCAAAACGACTAATTTTTAATTAAGTAGACAATATTTATAGTCTTGACCGCAAATTCATTAACAGTGATGAGTGGTTTCATCTCATTTCTGAGTCATCCTCGGATCAGTTTACGTGTTTGTCAATACTTATATCTGCCATCAGGCTGTATAACCTTCCAACTATCAAATTATAGCTTATAAAAGCCAAGAAATGCGGTACAACAGTAGCTAAAATCAGGCATTGCTGGTTAAAATTCACTGACAGTGCGGTCAAAACTATAGATATTGTCTACTTAAACAAAAATATTTAGACCACCTCCCTGGCAACATGTCAAATGACAAATTTTTAGTTTTCCATTAGAGAAACCAACAGTTTGTGCTATAGCAGCAGTTCTGAATTAAGTTTATCTGGTGCAAAAAAGAATTTCATTTGAAGTAAATAGTTGGATAAATAAATAACTACTAAGTAATTACAAATAATTAAAAGAACAGTGAATCAATAATGAGGTATGGCATTGATTGGACCCCAATCACTGAGTGTGGAAGTTATATTCTAAAACGCCACTCTATGGCTGTACTTATGTTACTATCTTACACGTGAAAAATTAAACAAGAAATGGTATGGAACAATATGTTCGTTGTTACAGTTACACAACGGTACGAATTCGGTTTTGCATGGCTTCAAAACAGAAAAGGAATCATCGATGTGAACAAGAAGATCGTGGCACAGTCTTATCAGAAGAAATGTTCAAATGTTTGTGAAGCTTATGGGACTTAACTGCTGGGTCATCAGTCCCTAGACTTACAAACTACTTATGAACTAACTTACACTAAAGACGACACAAACATCAGTGCCCAAGGAAGGATTTGAACCTCCGACGCGGGAGGTCGCGTGATCCGCGACGTGGCGCTCCACTCCGCTCGGCTAGTCCCGTGCGGCCTTGTTATCAGAAACTATTTTTTTCGTGCCAGCAAAATGGTGTCAAAACTCTGAGGCCTAGCACCGAAATTTTAACCAGTTGTTCTAGTGTTAACAGTCTTAACAGCCGGCCGCGGTGGCCGACGGGACTGAGGCGCTCCAGTCACGGTCTGCACGGCCACTACGGTCGGGGGTTCGAATCCCTCCTCGGGCATGGATATTTGTGCCGTCCTTAGTCTTAGCTAGTTAATATGTAGTTTGTAAGTTTAGGGACTGATGACCCCGTAGTTAAGTCCCATAAGCTATACAAACATTTGAACATTTTTGAGTCTTAACAAAAGAATCATTTTCAGTTTCTTGCACGGAGAGGAAGTAATAAGATATATCACAGATTAAGTCTTAGCGTTGTAGCAAAGATTAGAGATCAGAGTCCCAATACGAAAATGGGACAATAAATTAAATTTCCTACTGGTACTAAAAATAAATAAATAAATAGAATAAATAAATAAATAGGTGGAAATGTGTCGCACTAAATGTCGTTCTTGAAGAGCAGGGCGTCGCTCCTCGAGACCCGCTGCAGGCGCGCGACGCATCCGCCGGCCACGTCCTTGTCGCCGTTCCCGACGGGCACGTTGAGCCGCAGCGTGCGGCACACGTACTTCTGGCCGCGGGCCTCGAACTCGAGACCCTCGACGCCGTCGGCGCACCACGCCACCAGCACGCGCAGCTGCTCGTCGAAGCGCACCTGCGCCGGGCAGACCGTCTCGTTGGCGACGCTGCGCCAGTCGTCGAGGCCGGTGACGGCGGGCGCGACAGGGGCGCCAACCGCCGCGCGGGCCAGCGCCAGCAGGCCGGCCGCGAGGAGCGCGGCGGCGCGGAGAGCGGGGCGGCTGCGTGGGTTGGCCATCCTGGGCGGGCTGTCCGGGAGCTGCGGGCGAGCGAACGAGGAAGTGCCGCGAGGCGAGTGGCCGTTCGGACTGACTCCTGCCGGCCATCTTCTGCTCTTAATAGCGCCCGCCGCTGTGACGGAGGCGCGTTGCACAACTCGCACGCACCACATCGTTTGGACGGGGCTTTTCTTACGTTGCGCGGCGCGCCGCTTCCGATACGCACGAAGGGGACCGTGTGATATTCCTGGCCTGTGGCCACTTCATATTTCTGGCCGCTGGCCGTTTCTTTGCTAACATCGTACGTGTCTTAAACGCGGAAGAAAGTCAGAAGTGCTGCATATGTTGAAAAATTCAAATGTTTGTTAAGCTTATGGGACTTAACTACGGGGTTATCAGTCCCTAAACTTACAAACTACCTATCAACTAGCTTATACTAAGGACGGCACAAATATCCATGCCCGAGGGGGGATTCGAACCCCCGACCGTAGTGGCCGTGCGGACCGTGACTGATGCGCCTCAGTCCCCTCGGCCACCGCGGCCGGCGCATATGTTGAAATGTGGGATGGGGAGCAGTAGCATATGCCGTGGGAAAGCCCGCCTATGTTACTGGTGCTCTCCTCGCATTGGCTGCTGCATTTCACGCCACGTGATATCTTTTGAAATTAGTTTTGTTTATTATATACTAAATATTAATTATTCAGAGCTGAGAATTAGTAATAAATATCTCTCAAGGACAGGCTAGATTTCGACAGTTTAAAAAGTTTAAGGTGCCTTCTCTTATTGTAACAAGAGAAGAGCGATTTTGCAGAAGGCGCGCGACGGCCCGGTTTTGGCACGAAATAGAGCGTCAGGTGCCCTCTCGCAACGCGCCGCAGTTTCAGTCTCGAGCTGACCACTATACGCGCCGGACCGCGCCGGTCATGAGTAAAGATTTGCGTGAATGTGATAAAAGTCGAGGTCTCAACATGAACTATGGCCAGCATAGGCCGTATCATATTAACAACAGTTGCTCTTTTTTAATTATTTAGTTAATAAATGACACCCCTGACAATTAAAAATCTCGTGAGTCGCTTCTTATGCTTCCATCATACAGAACTTATTTTAGCCTCACTTGTATGCTGTAGGAGAACCAATGACCTGTGTGCTGTCTTCTGCGCTGGGGACACACCTATAGAAGACAACAGGTTAGTCAGAACTCTATGCTTTCCATAAAGCATTGGACAGCAACTACGGCCGCGGTGGAGTAGCCGAGTGGTCTAAAGCACCTCGCTGCGGAGCGCGCGGTTGCTCGCCGTGGAGGTTCGAGTCCTCCCTGGGGCATGGGTGTGTGTGTTGTCCTTAGGTTAGTTTACCTAGGTTTAAGTAGTTTGTGAGCTACGGACTGACGACCACGCAGTTTGGTCCGATAGATTTACAAACATTTGAACTTTTAGCAACTACGGCACCTCGTGCGTACTGTAGGGCGGTACAAACGCACACTGCTACGCAACAGCAGCCGCAAGGATGTGGAGGTTTTAGGGGACTTGTGGGAGGAAGCAGTACTAACTTCTCCGTCCGCAAATAAAACCCTAGGAAGTCTGTAACCGCGGGCCCGTGCGTGAGCTCCTCAGGTGGCAGCTTCTTAGCAGTGGCCGCAAATGATTGTAAGTTCGCTGCTTTTCCTACATTACGGGTTCTAAAGCTTTGCAGAATTTATTACAATGACCTTGTCACATACTAAAATTTAAACTTTCACGGCCGGAAATGTCATATCCATCACAATTATCCGGGCTCTTATGCCGTGGTCCGTAGATTTTTTTTTTTTTTTCCAAAACCCAACGTTTCGCCCCCGTCTGCGGAGGACATCTTCGTAGGGGCCTGTAGCATTGCACGTCCAACACACACACTGGCTCGCTACTTACTGCCGCTAATTACGGTGTCCGCGCATTCCCGTGCCGACGTGTGACGTCACGTGTTTTGAACACGTCAGTGCTGTTGGCCGTCGTCCGCTGCCGCCGATCGCCCTTGCCATCACAAATGTTCAAATGTTTGTAAATCTATCAGACCAAATTGCGTGGTCATCAGTCCGTAGCTTACAAACTACTTAAACCTAGGTAAACTAACCTAAGGACAAACACACCCAGCCATGCCCCAGGGAGGACTCGAACCTCCAGGGACGGATCCAGGACGGCCTGCTAGGGGCGGGGGGGGGGGAGGAGGGTGGCGATGAAAAAGTTCTCACCTTCAGCTAAACACTGGCTCAGTAGAAAGACTCGAGTACCGGCCTCCCCTTTTTACCCCACGCCCAATCAAACAAAAGTCAAGTCTCACAGTTTTGAAGTCACTGCAGTAATAGCACGGTAGCTTCGTATAATAATAATTAAAAAAAATTGTTGGGAGGGGGGGGGGGGGAGGGGAGGCGGGGAACGACCCTTTGCCCCCTCCCCCTAGGATCCACCTATGAGTGTGACGGCAACGGCGATCAGCGGCAGCGAACGACGGCCAATTGCAGTGACATCTTTGACGTCACGCGTCGGTTCGTGCGCGTCATTAACCTTTCTACAGGTGCGCGTATGCGTCAGATACATGGCAACAACGTTCGTATCCTTTTCTCGGAAAGTGGAAGAGTCGGAAATCTCCCTCCTTGTATTAGCCTTCTCTTTTAAGATACAAGTTTGTGTCCTTTTAAGGTTTATTATCAAAAGATATCTGCAAAATACGCGTGAAACTCCTTGGCTGACTAAAAGACGCGCCTGTCGGAAGTTTAAAAATTGTACATCCAACTAGATGACCCCTACGAATACTTCGTACCTTTAGTGGCCGCGACGTAAAGTGAAAGCAGCAAATCTAAATATTTCTCAAATAACAGTATTTTATTTAAGTTTTCACGGTTTATATAATATTTTTTACAACACTTACTTCCAGATAATGGTAACTGTTCGTCGACCCTTAGATTAAATTTTTACTTAATACATGTTAATATTTTTCCTCGGGATCAGGCAACTAGTATCCAAGTCGATCAAGTGTTAGATCCTGGGCTTTGTTCATCAATGTACATATGTTTGTTAAACTTACGGGACTTAACTGCGAGGTCATCAGTCCCTAAACTTACAAACTACTTATGAACAACCTTGAACTAAAGAAAACACAAACATCCATGCCCGAGGGAGGATTCGAACCCCCGACGGGGAACGCCCTCGCGCATCGGAGCATAGTGCCTCAATGCGCTCGGCCACTCCGCCGCGCCCTTTGTTAATCGTAACGCAAAACGCTAATCTAGTTGGAAATTGCCGTCATTTATAAGGGGACAGTAATGTCAGACGGTGTCAAATCCATGCGAGGTAAAAGTATTCGATCCGCAATATTCACAACAGCTACAACTTCTACATCTATGGTATTGTTATACATGTTTCTGACTCTTAGCCTCGCCCCCTTCAGTCATCCTTGGCTGCAATCAAATTCTTAAGGAGCACTACCTACTTTCAAAGTCAGAACATGAGGAGATTTGCCGCAGCGGATGCGAGACTTTCCCAGTCGGGGGTTCAAATCACCCCTCGGGCATGGATGAATATGCTGTCTTTAGTATAAGATATTCGTAAGTAGTTTATAAGTTTAGGGACTGATGACCCCGCAGTAAAGTCTCATAAGCTTAAAAATGTTCAAATGTTTTTTAAGCTTATGGGACTTAACTACGGGGTCATCAGTACATAAACTTACAAACTACTTGTGAACTACTTACGAACTAGGATGGCACAAATATTCATGCCCGAGGGGGGATTCGAACCCCCGACCGTAGTGGCCGTGCTGACCGTGACTGGAGCGCCTCAGTCACCTCGGCCACCGCGGCCGGCCATAAGCTTAACAAACCTATGTCGTAGCTCGTTTAAGTCAGTTCTAGCTCAAGCAGATGCAAGCCCCCAAAGGTAAAAGTCTCAGGGCACCAAATGTGGTGAAAATGGAGGCCATGCGAAATGTGTTCCGTCATCCGGTTCCCTGCGTCCAATCCAACGGTTGGGAACAACGCTCTTTAACCAACCGCATACGATGGCATGTCAATGAGGCGGCGCAAATCTTGCTGCCAAATATTCTCTGGTGCAGCTTAGTGTAATTGATGACTGAATCATTTTTGTACCACATCAAAACAAGAAACGCCTGTTTCAGTTGCTTCAGCGAAAAAGAGAAAGGTTTGAGATAAACTAGGCTATCGACACTTTGTGTGCCCTGTGACGAAGGACGCTCACATTAAACACTTGTACGGCGAACGGTTTGAATTGCTCGTTCATTTGATGTATAATCTGTAACGGTAAGATCACCGTGATAAATTCTACAGATCTTAAAAACACCGATATTCATTTTGGTACGTTCTGTATTTGTGACAACGAAGAATGCAAGCTTCATTGAGCCTCTAAATCGCGACATATTTGGAAGAAGCGGCCCCTACATTCGTGGTCAGTAACTGTACAACTGTGCTGTTTCACAATCTGTTACGGACAAGAAGATGACAGTAATAATAATAAAGCCTGCACTGTACTCTTCCGCTTAATTCTCTACGTTATGTCTTTAACAATACGGACATCTCACATTATGGGACTAAGGACATCTTAAATATTAAAATAACCTACGAAAACTGAAGTCAGTCAGTCAGGCCAAACTACTCGGCCGATTTCCATCATTTTTGTTTTAAACGAAAGGTATTCATCCACCGATTTATCATCAGTTATCAGAATTTACATAACTCTCGCCTTCCTTTTTCTATACTCAAACGCGATTTCCTTCTGTATATTTCTTATGGGACTGTACACTAAAGTCAGTCGGTCAGGACTTCTATCTGACCGATTTCCTTCAGTTTTGCATTAAACGAAAGGTATTCATTTGCAGATTTATCATCAGAATTAACTTCAGTCTCTCCTTTATGTTTATTCAAACGCAGTATCTTTCATCCTTGCACTGAATATTTAAATCGGTTGTTTTATATCTTCGGTTCTAATTAAGGCACGCAGTTATTTTTTACCTAACAACACTCATCGGATCAAGCTCTTTCATTTGATCTTTTAAACACTTGCATGGATTGATTCTGAAGAAAGCTATGCCTGAACATTCAACTTTACTTCCATTTTTTTCTCAACTTTTTTTGTCAATCCACTAACGGTGCGAAGTATTCGCAGTAGTCATCGAGTCATTATTATTATTACCCTTAGGAAGTCTTTTATAACAGATGTATCATTGATATTGCCATTTACGTATGTGACATTTTACATAAATACGATATGTTTTTGATAAATCTTCAAAGCGGGTAAACAACTGTCAGAGGCGGATGTTGCTTTCAGGAGCGACTTTTCGCCTGTGAAAAGTGAGGTGCTGGATCTGGCTACACTGTACATTTTCTTCAGAGGTCGATTAGGAGGGCAAATGGTGCCCTCGCCACGACAAATGCTCATGTTTCTGGCGATGTTTGCTGCCGCCTGTCCCTGTCGAATAAGCGCCCACAGGCAGACAATCTGAGCCTCATCAGTGCCTGGACAACATGCGGCACGTATGCATGCTCTCTGCACGACTTATGAGGTAAAAAAAAATCGTACTCGCATGTTTTACAGCTCACTTTAGGTTTTCCTGCAGTTTTATGACTTTTTTGCAAACATTCCAGACATAACAATAAAAAATTATGTACTATACGTTTGCGACTCTACTATTGTGATAACATCTATGCACTCAACACGTAATATTCTCTCTGATCGCATTTTAACAAACAGCCAAAATTATTTAATATCTGAGTTTTGCTTTGACAAACTAACATTTTTTTTCAACTTTTACATCTTTTAACTATTATTTTAATATCTCTCCCATATTTTTATCATATTTTCCCGTAAAAATATTAGCACCAGTCTTGCAGTTGCACACTTGTCTACTTTTTCAAGTTTATTTTCTTTGCATGTTAACTGATTCTTTGTCGGCCGTGGTTACTGAGCGGTCTGCGGTGCGCCAGTCACGGTCTGCACGGCCACTACGATCGGGGGTTCGAATACCCCTTCGGGCATGGATATTTGTGCCGTCGTTAGTATTAGCTAGTTTGTAAGTTTAGGGACTTATGACCCCGTAGTTAAGTCCCATAAGCTCTACAGACATTTGAACATTTGAACTGATTCTTTCGTTGAGTCTTGGTAGAACAAATTCATTATGAAAATAAAAATACGTATAACAAACACAAAATTGTTTTTTTTTTTTTTTTTTTTTTTTTTTTTTTTTTTTTTTTTTTTTTTTTTTTTTGTCTATACTGGCTTACGTAAAATCAAGTGATAATATCAAATCCCCGTTATTTTAGTAAATATCTCTGAAATAGTACGATATATGAAAATAATAATAATAATAATAATAATAAATAGAGCAAAAGTGTAGAGATTTTTATCATCTACAAATACGTTTATTCAATTTTCGTGTCAGATAAACGGTTAAGCTGTCAGAAGACCATCGCAAAGGCCCACTTTTTATGTTTCTACCGTTAAAATGAGCCAAAATTTTGTAAATGCCAATGAAATAACCTGATACGAAACGAAGAATATTAGTTTGAATACACAAAACGTTTTGTTTGCCACGATCAGTTTTTTTACCGCGAGATCGCTGAACCAGTGAACAGATAGGACGCGCCAACACTTCTTACTAGTTGAATTTTCGAAGCATCTCCTTAACACTGACGAGTTGATCGAACCTTCCCGTAACAAATCCAGCAGTCCTACCCTGAATATCAATCCTGCCTGCAGGGGATCAAAAACACAAAACAGTACTGAAGAATGGTTTGCATTTACTTTTTATACGCGATCCCCATTACGGATAACCCACATCTTCCGATAATTCAGACAATAAACCGAAATCAGCTGCCCGCCTTCGCCACAACTGCACTTAGCGGCTCGTTCCACTTCATATCGCTTCATATCGCTTCAACCGTCACACGACAGATACTGTCCACGAACATAACGGGAATGGTTTTCCTACTCATTAGCTTTTTTTATACCAACTAATCACTTCACCTAACAACTGACACAACCACAGTGCCATTGACCGATTTCAATACACTTGTACAATAGGTCAAAATATTTGACATGTATTTTTTATTTGTGTCCACACGGCTACTGAAGAGGTGCAAACCCTCTTGAAGTAAACGCGGTTCTTATCTTTCTGAGCACATTTCGTCTGAACACAAGCGAATATTAAAAAAAAAAGTTGAAACATAATTACCATGTTTGCTACTGTACTTAAGTACATGTACTTTGCAGTAACACCTTTAAACTTTTTGATGTACTTCAAAAGTCTTCGTGCCAGTAATATATGTTGAAACATAATTACCATGTTTGTTACTGTACTTAAGTACTTGTACTTTGCAGTAACACCTTTAAACTTTTTGATGTACTTCAAAAGTCTTCGTGCCAGTCGCTTATTTGGAGAGCAGACACCGTACAAATGCAATAAAAGAAGGAGTCTATCTGTTATCTTACGTCTAAGATTCCCCGGATAGCGTATTAATAAAAGTTCGAGTTTCGAAAAATACATTTTAAAAAATAAATAAATAAACAGCGCTGAAGCGTGGTCAGAAGCTATCCGTCTCTAGTAAATTTATTATACAATGTGACGCAAAAGCCACTGGACAATGATGTAAAACATATTTAATTTAAGTTTCGTTATCTTGGTGATAAATCCAGCTCAGTTGCTAATCGTCTGGTTGATTGTCACGGACTTAGGATCACAGCTTAACATTCCCGCAATTCATTTTCTTCAGTTGCGACTGTTTTTGTGCGCACCGAACTTCGTGTACTCATAATAGATCCATGCCATTCAAATTTCGTCTACTGTTTGTCTAAATGGTCGTTTTGATCCAAAGTGTCTTCGTCATTCATTATCAACTAAAGTAACACAAATGTTATTAAATTTTCTTAGCCCAAAAATCCTTTCTGCTTTCGTTAATATTGTGACAATTCGGAAAGCATGTCTCACTGGCCAATCCATCAACAATTCACTAATTCGATTATTGTGCTTCTTTTGTTTGTCATTTGATTGTACAACAACGTGATAAGGCGTAATTATCACTATTGGTAACAACAACGGGTTAAAACTCCCTGTTGTATTAAGACTTGTTATTTTCGTTTTGCTTTAAATAGATGTCTAATGACGTTTGCACCACACTGTCTTTGAACTGAGTACGTTAAAGATTTTTATAGCAAACCGACGTTAAACATATTGGTCTCTAATTCTGCCGGTCTGTACCTTTACTTCGTACATAAAGAGAAGCCACCAATATTTTATTGTTCTCACAATCAAAATCATGACAGTTTCGTTTCAAGGAGCAAAGGCCGGTTATTGTTTAACATCCAGTCGACGCTGGTATGTTGCAGGTGGATGTGGCACCACTGAAAACAGTTCAGGAAATAAGGAAACTAAGTACAGGATGGGAAAATGGTCAACTCGACAAATCTCATGCACACAGCTTTATTAACAGTAAATAAAACCACTTAAAAGGACTTCTTTAAAGAAACCACTCCAACAATTTAAATCAATGGAAAACGTGCAGCAATTACGTACGACCGGTGTTTCCACGCTTTTAAAAATAACAAAACTTTCTACAACCACTGAATCACATAAAATCACAATTATAAACTATGCTTCCGAAGCAGGTAACAAACTGGAATATGTTCATTAGTTCAAATGTTCAAATGTTTGTAAATCTATCGGACCAAACTGCGTGGTCATCAGTCCGTAGCTTACAAACTACTTAAATCTAGGTAAACAAACCTAAGGACAAACACACACACCCATGCCCCAGGGAGGACTCGAACCTCCACAGCGAGCAACCGCGCGCTCCGCAGCGAGACGCTTTAGACCGCTCGGCTACTCCACCGCGGCGTTCATTAGATCCAAAAGAGGGTGTTACCACAAAATTTAAAGTCAGTTCTTATTACAAGTGCCGGCCGCGGTGGCCGAGCGGACTGCGGCGCGTCAGTTACGGTATGCACGTCCACTACGGTCGGAGGTTCGAATTCCCCCTCGGGCATGGATATTTCTGCCGTCCTTAGTATTAGCTAGTTCATAAGTAGTTTGTAAGTTTAGGAACTGATGACCCCGTTGTCAAGACCCTTAAGCTCTACAAACATTTGAACATTTGATCATCTTATTACAAGTCTCACACAAAACCATACAGATAAAGTTGCCTTCCTAAAACTGGAAATTTAAACTTTCGACCACCAAGGACAATGCACGTTGGCAGCCATCTTGATACATGCTACTCGGCAGAAACTGCAAGACCGCAAAGGAGGAGAAGGGTTTACTTAACTGAAGCAAGCAAAACAGTGCAGCGCTACACCACATGCTCGTAACCGGAAATCACCACACTTCGTCCTCCATTTCGGTACCGCCGGGCCAGCCCCAATAATGTCAATCTGCAACATAAATTCCAGAAACAGTATCGAGCGCCAAATTACCCCAACACATACACCTCCAAAAACGCTTTAAATGATTAAAACATTACAAAAACAAGTGCCAAACTTCCTTAGCAATCACCTTACAATTGGAGAAATACAAGAAATCCAACTATCCACAACGGTTTTATGGTTAAGTTCAAATTTGGTAATATAATTTTGGCACCAATATCAAGGCACAAAATAAAACTTAGTAAAAATTTAAATATGAAATAAATGCTAGTACATAAGTTCAACCACTTAAATTTTCTTTTGCGGAAACAGTAACGGTTAATAAGATATGCACAAAGCCACAGAACTCGTAATATTGAAGGCATGAAACAATTCCATAAACTCCAATACCACACTTTATCTAGTGTCTAATGGCAAACCACAACTGTCTGCGAGAGATCAGCCCAGTAACAGTTTTCTGACCGACCCACTCCCGCAACTCGGAGCCGAGGGTGTTCCAACACGAAGCCAGAGGTGCGCCTAGAACCACCAGGGCGCACAGTGGAGACTTCCACAAACAAAAGGAAAAATCGCACTGACGTTTTACGGCCCACTTTAGATTTCCTTGTAGTTTTATTATTTTTGGAAACATTTTGCACGAAATAATAAAAATGTAAATAATAAAAACTTATGGGCGATACGATCAGGCCTCTACTATTGTGATAATATCTATACACTCAAGACGTAAAATTTTCGTATTGGCGGGTTTCGAACCAAGCACG
This sequence comes from Locusta migratoria, assembly GCA_026315105.1. Lineage (NCBI taxonomy): Eukaryota > Metazoa > Arthropoda > Insecta > Orthoptera > Acrididae > Locusta > Locusta migratoria. Next base: position 181,523,851 of record CM048746.1, read on the forward strand.
TGCATGGTACTTACAATCTAACGTGCTGCCCACTACACTACGGCAAACAATCAAGAAACAGTTCCTTATTTCTCTTGTTATTGATGACAGTTGTTAACTGATTAAAAATGTTTAAATGTTTGTATAGTCTTAACCATGGGGTCATCAGTCCCTAAACTTACAAACTACTAATGAACTACTTACGAACTAGGACGGCACAAATATCCATGCCCGAGGGGGGATTCGAACCCCCGACCGTAGTGGCCGTGCAGACCGTGACTGGAGCGCCTTAGTCCCCTCGGCCACCGCGGCCGGCTAACTGATTCTAATATGGCATTTTTAATTACCAGATTACCATTTATCGTATGAAGAACGAGGTGTTATTGTTAATTCTTCAGTGCGCCATTGCTTTGAAATGATAACGCGTAAGTTATTATAAGAAAAGCATAAAATACAGGAAGTAAAATGGCGTATGCCAAAGAAATCTGGGCGAGGAATGTCACGTGACAATTCCTAAGGCGTGGCTTACGTAAAATCAAGAGGCGGAGTCAAATCGCCGTTATTTTTGCAAATAGCTCTGTAACGGCGAGAGTTACGAAAAAAAGCACAAGAGAAAATTTGTAGAGAATCTTTACTTCTACATATTCTGTTATTCAACTTTCGTGTCTGATGATCGGTTTGTTTGCAATTACAATTATATTAAAAACGGCTTTTTTGTGTTACTAAGGTACTTTGGTCCGAAATATTTGAAAATGGGAAGTTCTGGTCTCTGGTGGCCGATAATTATGTCTGTAAAATTTGGTGCTGATTGGTTGAACGCTTCGACTTAAAAAGTGGGAACACGTTACAGCCAGCCAGACAGACAGACGGAGGAACAGACAGACATCGTAAAATCACCGTTATTTTTGTAAATATCTCTGAAACGATGTGAGATATGAAAAACAAATCATAACAGAGCAAGGTTGTAGAGAATTTTCTCCTCTACAAATTCATGTATTCAATATCGGTGTCAGATTAACGATTCATTTACATTTCGAGCTGTCAAAAGGCGATCGCAAAGGCCCACTTTTAGTGTTACTACCGTAACCTAAAGTGGGCCAACAAGACTGCTAATCAGAACAACGACCCCCAGCCCGGGGCGGACCGGGAAAACCATAACAAGCCTCAGGCACATTACACACTTCAAAACAATCAATGCAGAAGGAAAAAACCCTACTCTCGACAAAACTTCTGTTCAATAGACTGGAAGCCCGTAAACTCCACAAAATACCTAGGAATTACTATTACTTCAGACTTAAATTGGAAAGAACACGTAGATAATATCGTGGGAAAGGCAAACCAGAGACTGAGTTTTATTGGCAGAACCCTTAAAACATGCAACAGAACTACAAAGGAAACTGCCTACACTACGCTTGTCCATCCATTTTTTGGAGTATTGCAGCCCAGTGTGGGATCCTCATCAGGTGGGTTTGACGGAGGACATCGAAAGAGTCCAACGAAGAGCAGCTCGTTTCGTATTGTCACGATACAGGGGAGAAAGCGTTACGGAAATGATACAGGATCTGGGATGGGAATCATTACAACAACGGCGCTTATCGCTGCGGCCTGGGCTACTTGCGAAACTCCAATCGCCAACATTCTCCTCCGAATGCGAAAATATATTGTTGACTCCCACTTACATAGGTAGAAATGATCATCAGAATAAAATACGAGAAATCAGAGCTCGAACAGAGAGATTCAGGTGTTCATTCTTCCCACGCGCTATTCGAGAATGGAATGGGAGATAAATAGTATAATTGTGGTTCGATGAACCCTCTGCCAGGCACTTAAATGTGATTGCAGAGTATCCCATGTAGATGTAGAAGTTACTCCGGTGCGCCTGCCGAAGGACCAAGCGCTGTCCGAAGAGCTGAATCGAGCGTAATCTCCATAAACACGCAGTAGCACACAACAGACTATTGCATAACCAACGATCCCTGGGGCACCAAGGTTCAGAAAATGTATATCGGAGCCCGACATGGAAGGACACCTACAATTAAAGTATTCCAGCGCTCGTAGCAAGTCTAGCAGGGCAGCACTTACACTCGGGAGCAGACGAAAGAGAACTTGCTTGACCTGTGACACACGCGGCACAGCACGTCGCAGTCCACATTAAGTACTCATCTCCAGCTACCTGTCCCGCTGCCCAAGCATTCAACTGCAAAATACTTCAGGGCTAAACAGCGACTCCGCCTCTAGGACGCTAAGTTGTGCGCTCACGTCGGCCCGCACGACGGTAACAACATAACCACCACTACCCAGGCGACTAGAACTCGTTATGCGCCAAGCTGTTACTCCATCTCTCCACGCTGGCGGCGGCCCACAAGTCGGTGACAACACCTCCGAAGGAACCCAGGCGACAAGCGCTATTCGAATGCCAATCCGTCCCTCACCTCCCGTGCGTCACGCGCCTCCAGCTAATCCATTGGCCAGCGACGGCACATCGAAAACAACTGCCTTGCGGCAGATCAAAGCGCCACCTGAGGGGAAGCTCATCGCTACTCTCCAAACGTACGAGCGCCGAAACAGACGCTATGGCCATTAGAGGTAGATCACAGGCTGGTACCGTTTTTGTTAGTAGTCGGGAAGGAAATCGGCCGTGCCCGGCATTTTCCTGGAGCGATTGGGGAAATCACGGAAACCCTGATCTGCTCGCCGGAGACAGGTCTGAACTGCCGTCCACCTGAATGCGAGTCGAGTGCACTAACATTTGATTTGAGAGCCAGTCGAAAACTAATAGTTGAATCAAAGATCGTCTATTGTAATCGTTCTTTATCGAACAGAGTCAACGCGGTGACGGGCATCAGAGAGGGAACGACATCGGGGAATGACATAAAAAAACAGGTCTTGTTCTCTGTATAATGAAACTGGCTGATGGAGAGAAAGAAAGAAAGAAAGAGAGAGAGAGAGAGAGACGGAGAGATAGAGAAGGAATTTACAAGTCGTTGCTGGTTGTACTGTAAGGATATGTACCATTGTTGAGTGAGTCTAGAAGTAAAGAACATAGACAATCTAGCTGGTCTGCCGAGTGTCAGCTTTCTCTAAACGTGTAAATAGAAGCTTAATGTGGATGAATACAAAAAACAATCCCATGCAACAGTGAAGACGAAGCAAAGAATTAAAATTTGTGATGCGACCGGTAATCGAACCCGGACCTCCATAACTGGCAGATGTCTTACCGTTTTTTTTTTTTTTTTTTTTTTTTTTTTTTTTTTTTTTTTTTTTTTTTTTCATCTGGTTGATCTATGGTTCGTGGTCGTTCGTTCAGTACGTTCTTGGTTGATCGTTGAATGGTTAGCTCAGCTTTTACAGAGGGCGTTTCGTCCTCTGACCGGGCGCGCTGAGCCACGGCGCCCGGCGTCCACCGCACCACTAACGACTAAGGTGCTTCGGAATTAAGTACGACTTCTCTTCACATCACAAACTTTAATTCAGATCCTTGTTCCATAGATAGTTGCCACTACTGCCAAGACTCTCCCTGCAGCGGAGTACCACCCCGGAAATGGACATAGTGAAACATTCCTGCTAAGATGATATAAATATCAATTTAAATATAAATTAAGAAACCCTGAGACGGTTTTTCGTCTCAAATATGTCCATGACATTGAAGATGAAGTTCAAGCAATGAATTAAAATTTGTGCTGCGGTAAGACGTCTGCCTAGTAAGCATAAAGGTCCGAGTTCGATTCCCGGTCGCATCACAAATTTTAATTCATTGCTTCAACTTCGACTCAAACATGTCCATTATACATCCAGACGTAAGCGATGTGAAATGGATTGAGCGACTAATGGTAGATGAGGGGCCGTACCTGGTCGACTTCGGTTTATCCATAGGATCTTACAAATGAGCAAAGCAAAAGCCGTATAGCGGTTTATACAATGAAGAAACAAAGAAACTGGTGTACCTAACTAAAGTCGTGAAGGGCCCCCGCCAGGCCGCAGAAGTGCCGCAACACGATGTGGGCTGGAGCAACTGTTGTCTGAAGCAGTGCTGGCTGGCACTGACATCAAACGAGGGGGTGGCAATCTCTTCTGAACAGCGCTTTGCAAGGCATCCCAGTTAATAATCATGTGGAGTCTGATGGCCAGCGAAGGTGTTTAAAGTCCTGGGTCAACTCTCTAACAATTCTGGACGTGTGCGTGTCGCATTATCCTGCTGGAATTGCCTAAATCTTTCGAAATGCACAATTTACATGAATAGATGCAGGTGATCAGCCAGGATGCATACGCACGTGACATCAGAGTCGTATCTAGACGTATCAGGGGCGTCCCATATCACTCCAACTGCACAAGCCTCACACCAGTTTTAAAGTCTCCTGATAACATACACAATCCATGGAGTCATGAGTTTGACTCAGTACCCTTACACGTTCATCCACTCGATGCAATTGGAATCCAGACTCGTCAGACCAGGCAACATGTTTATAGCCATTGCGGGTGATTTCAACTTGCCCTCCATATATTGGCAAAACTACGTGCTCAAAATCGGAGGCAAGAATAAAACATCGTCCGAAATCGAACTGAACGCATTCTCCTAACATTACCTGCAACAATTAGTTCGTGAGCCCACTAGAATAGTAAATGGCTGTGAAAACATACTTAAACTCCTAGCTACAAACACACTCCTGGACATTAAAATTACTACACCATGAAGATGACGTGCTACAGATGCGAAATTTAACCGACAGGAAGAAGATCCTGTGATATGCAAATGATTAGCTTTTCAGGGCATTCACATAAGGTTGGCGCCGTTGGCGACACCTACAATGTGCGGACATGAGGAAAGTTTCCAACCGATTTCTCATACGCAAATAGCAGTTCACGGCGTTGACTGGTGAAACGTTGTTGTGATGCCTCGAGTAAGGAGGAGAAATGCGTACCATCACGTTTCCGACTTTGATAAAGGTCGGATTGTAGCCTATCGCGATTGCGGTTTACCGTATCGCGACATTGCTGCTCGCGTTGGTCGCGATCAATGGAATATGGAACCGGTGGGCTTAGGAGGGCAATACGGTACGCCGTACTGGATCCCAACGGCCTCGTAACACTAGCAGTCGAGATGATAAGTATCTTATCCGCATGGCTGTAACGAATCGTGCAGCCACGTCTCGATCCCTGTGTCAACAGATGGGGTCGTTTGCAAGACAACAACCATCTGCACGAACACTTCGACGACGTTTGCAACAGCATGGACTATCAGCTCGGAGACCATGTCTGCGGTTACCCTTGACGCTGCATCACAGACAGGAGTCTGTACGCAACGATGAACCTGGGCACACGAATGGCAAAAGTCATTTTTTCGAGTGAATCCAGGTTCTGTTTACAGAATCATGATGATCGCATCCGTGTTTGGTGACATCGCGGTGAACGCACTTTGCAAGTGTGTATTCGTCATCGCTATACTGGTGTATCACCCGGCGTGATGGTATGGGGTACCATTGGTTACACGTCTCGGTCACCTCTTGTGCGCATCGACGGCAATTTGGACAGTGTGCGTTACATTTTAGATGAGTTACGACCCGTAACTCTACCCTCCCGACAGCACGTTGAAGGTCCTGTACGGTCTTTCTGGATACTGAAAATGTTCGACTGCTGCCCTGGCCAGCACATTCTCCAGATCTCTCACGTACTGAAAACTCTGATCAATGGTGACCGAGCAACTGGCTCCTCGCAATACGCCAGTCACTACTCTTGATGAACTGTGAAGCTGCATGGGTATCTATCTGTACCTGTACACTCCATCCAAGCTCTGTTTGACTCAATACCCAGACGTATCAAGGCCGTTATTACGGCCAGAGGTGGTTGTTCTGGGTACTGATTTCTCAGGATCTATGCACCCAAATTGCTTGAAATTGTAATCATATGTCAGTTCTAGTATAATATATTTGTCCAGTAAATACCCGTTTCTCATCTGCACATCTTGGTGTACCAATTTTAATGGCCAGTAGTGTAGATTTCAAGAAGTTTGACACTGTACCTCAACAGCGTCTTCTAATCAAACTGCTTGCTTATGGAATATCTCCGTTGTTATGCATTTGGAAGTCATCGAATGTAACAGAAATCATGTCTGTCGTTCCCCAGAGGAGTGTTATAGAGCTTCTACAGTTCCTTCAACGGTCTAGGAGACAATGTGAGCAGTGCTCTTAGACTGTTTGAGGATGATGCTATCATTTATTGGTTAGTAAAATCTTCAGCATTTCCAAACCAACTGGAAAATATTTTAGATATCTGCAAGTTACAAAAGTTGGAAATTGACACTAAATAATGAGAAATGTGAAGTCATTCATATGAGCTCTAAAAGAAACTTCAGTCAAATCTAATGGCCGTTAATTCAAGTAAATACATAGGAATAATAGTTACAAATAACTTATTTTGGAAGGAACACAAAGAAAATATTGTAGAAAGGCCACCCAAAGGATACACGTCATTGGCAGGACACTTAAAAGTGGATCTTGTGTGACCAATTTTTTTTTTTTTTTTTTTTTTTTTTTTTTTTTTTTTTTTTTTGGGATCCCCATGAAGTGGGACTGACGGAGTATTCAGTGAAACGTCAGAGAAGGGCATGTCGTTTCGTGTTATCGTGATATAGGGGAGAGAGTGTCACGGAAATGATGCACAAATTGGGGTGGAAATCGTTAAAGAAAAGCCGTTATTCTTTGCGGCGAAATTGATTTGCAAAATTTCTTTTACCCACTTTCTAAATTTCCAATGCGAACATATTTTCTTAGCATCCACTTACATAAGGAGACATCATCGTCATTATAAGCTAAGATAAATGAGACCGAAAAAAGAAAATTTTAGGTGTTCCTTTCTCCCGCGCTCTATTAGAGAATACAACAGTAGAGAAATATCTTAAAGGCGATACGATGAACCTTCTGTCATGCACTGAACTGTGATTTGCAGAGTAGATGTGGATGTCATTAGTGCAATATCGGTGTTGACGGGCCCAGGCGGGGCGTAAATCTTTGTATCGTGCATTCAGCAAGGGTCACGAGTTGGCCTTCGGATCCGAAAGCCCATATGGGTGATGTTTCGTCGAATGGCTCGCACGCTGACACATGTTGATGGTCCAGCACTGAAATCCTCAACAATTCGCGGAAGGCTTGCCCTTCTGTCATGTTGGAGGCTCTCTTCAGCCGTCGTTGGTCTCGTTCTTACAGTATCTTTTTCCTGCCTCGTGTCGGAGATTTGGCGTTTTACGCAATTTCCGATATTCACGGTGTGCTCGTGAAATGATCGTACGGGAAAATTCTTACGCCATCGATACTTGGAATGCCGTCTCTGATGTATCGTGCGCCGACTATAATACCACGTTGTAACTCATTTAACTTGGATAACCTGCCTCCATGGATCACATAGCTTGCCGAGTATGTCCGTTGATGTTAATAACGCATACATTATATCTCCGAGCCCATTTAATGTCTTCCCGTTGTAAACAAGATGTCTTCCGGCACAAATCAAGAATGGAGTCGTTGGCACACTAGCTTGAGAACTGCACATGGCGAACGCTCGGTTCCTAAGTTGAGCGCGTCTGCTCAGCGATGTCAGGGCGGCCAGACCGCCGCAGCGCGCCTCTTCCAGACTTCTACATCTACATAGATACTGTGCAAATCACATTCAAGTGCCTGGCAGAGGCTTCATTAACCACTTTCATAACTTTTCTCTACCGTTCCATTCTCTAATAGCGCACGGGAAGAAAGAACACATAAATCGTTCCGTTTTCGATCTGATTTCTCTTATTTTATTGGGATGGTCATGCCTCCCTAAGTAGGTGGGTGCTAGCAAAATATTTTCACATTCAGAACTAAAAGTCGGTGATTGAA